>CM075448.1:0-1394541 GCA_037832335.1 Carallia pectinifolia | reverse complement strand
CCCGCAAACGCAGACGAGACAGCGAGTTTCGAACCACTGCCATTAGACGTTGACAGAATTACTAGGCCAATCAATTGAATGGCAGCCTACGTCAAAGCACAATACAAATTCTTAACAAAAACTAGAGAGATTCTGAACGGCGAGATGTAAATGTAATATAATAGGTTGCAAACCTGAGTCAAGATCAGCGAACCAAGCCGAGACTTTCCTTTCGCTACCTTTGTATAACCTAAAAATAAGTACGTTCGGGAATCAGTCAAGAGATGAGGAAAATGCAGCCTAAACAATTTCAAATGAAAAGGAGGAGGCAAGAACTTACGGGAATCGACAACCATGCGATATGAGAAATCCGAGCCGTCTGTTCCGGATGGCCTCCCTGATTTTCTCGACTGCATCTTTTTCTTCTTCAGGAAAAAAAAAATTATTTTCTGATGTTTGGCAGCGACATTAAAATTTGTTGAAAAAATATTTTACTGTATTTGTTGCATATGTTTAGAAAACTATGAATTTTTAGAAAATTTGCACAATTAATGTATTATTCTTTTTTTTTTTTTTTTTTGTATAAATCTTTCTTGATCCTTAATCTCATTTTTTTCTTGGTCTACGTTGAATATTTTCATTCAAATTTTCTAGTGTTCTATTCAATAAAAATTTTAATTAATCCTCACATAATCTTATCCCAAATTTCAACCCTCGCAACATAAAAAACTATTAGAGCCAATGTCTTCCTCATTATTTGGAGGGAACCATTACAGTACTAAAAAAATTACGTCTAAAAATTTTGTCTAATGTAATTGCCGTTTAAGTTTTTGTAACAACGTCTATGTTTTTTGCAACAAAAAATAAAAATAGATAAAGACGGTTTTGAGTTATAAAAAATAAAAGCGTACTTACAAAAACTTAGGCGGCCATTACATCGGATAAAATTATTAGGCATAATTTCTTCCGATATTATAACATTTTCCTTATTTGTATTGTTAATATAATGTTGTATCATTGTCAAGTGAGTTTGTCATGACACACTTCAGTCAATTGATTATTTCAACTAGAAGTGGAACCTGCCACACCAATGTCTGCATAATCTCTCAATTGCGCATCTTAAAACTTATGGTTGACACAAGGAGGTCTCGTAGGCAAAAGCAAATTCTGACATGTCTTCCTCATTGAACTGGTGCACCTGCAAAATAAATTGAGCAAAAGCAAAAGCAAACTTATTGATGACTACTAAGGCAAGAATATCAATTCCAAATAGAAACGGATGACAAACTCCAATACGGTTGATAGCATTCATTAAAAAGATGGAATCCACAACACAACGCATATAATTGAACGATGAAACCAATATGTTTAAACCAATAATCAACCGTACGAGTCCACAAAGCATTAGCATTTTTTCAGGAAAACAAAGCATTAATATATTAACCGACTATATTCCGTTTTGCCTTTCAAATTAATTACTTGTGTACTACACTGAGAGTATCATTTGGTCTTTACATCTAAGTGGTTTTGATGACATCATTTAAAATTTAACTCCTGTATAAAAGAGTCAATCTTTCCTTGTAGTATGCAAAAGCAATCAGCAATCACAGTTCTTCGCTTCCAATAAAAGCGGACAGTCAAATTCAATTTGGTATAATTAGTGGATTCTTTTTAAGCAATATGCAAATGACCCAAAGGAACCAGATATGAAAAACCAATGTTGCAGTCTGTGTATGCTGGCATAATTATAACAAGACAAACATATCAATACTTTCTTGCGTCCTAATGTACTCGGCTAGCCAACAACTGCTGAAAATCCAATGCTGCAGTCTTAGAAACCCATTCTCCAAAAATTTAACAAAAATGATGACATATTTGGACAATGGACATGATATACAAGTTTTAGTTCCCCAAAAATAATAAATTAATGCCAGCAAAATGTTGGGTGTCGAGGAAAAAACTTATAAATCTGTAAGATTTAGAGTGTGTTCTATAATTTATGAGCGAGTTATGTAAATTTATTTAATTTTATGAAAAAAATTAGAGAAAGAAATTGAGGGAGCTCACTTGTCCTGTTTTCCGGCGAGATCTTCCTGATTCAGGCAAAATTTATGGCCAAAAGTCTCTCCCTCTGGCCACCGTCTCTATCCCTCCCTCTCTTCTGTTATGCCTTCCGTATTTGAACAAGCTTGGGGTTCGATTTTTGGTTTAACTCTACGGATTTCTATTTTAATATTTTTTTAAGTGAATATAATTTATTCATAATTTTATAATTTATTAATAATTTTACACCACAAAATAAGTAGAATTTATTTAAATAAAAAAATTAAAATAATATTTAATTAGTATTAAATTATAAATTTATTTTACTCAAAAAAAATAAAATTAACAAACACTTTTACTTTAATCGCACTAATTGTTGGAGTCCTCGAGAAAAATAACCTGCGGTTTTTTAACCATACGCTATTTTCCCATAACAACCACAAATTTTTATGTTGACTAACCTAAACTTTTTTGTTGACTTACCATTTTACGAGAAATAAACAGTAAAAAAAAGAAAAATATTTTTCTGTAAAAAATTTTACCCAAAATAAATGGACTCAGTTCATCAGGCCCAATTAACAAGCATGGGTCTGGTTGATGATACCAGGAAAAGGCTGGATTCAGTGAGGCCCAACTATAGCGCGTGTCAACAAGTGCGATGTCCATGTCTTCAGGCCTCTCCCAGCAATCATGGAAATATTAAAGATTTTTCATTTTTTGAAAATTAATATTTTTTTCCTTTTTATTTTTAATTTAGCGGTAAGTGTCAAATATTAGTAGATTATAAATTTTAAATTCAAGTATTATTAAGATGAACGAAACTAAATTTACACTATCTTTATATTGAGTTATATGATAACTAACTATTTTAATTTTTTACCTCTATAAAGATGGTGTACTAAACATCTTTTTCTTATTTTATTGACCAAATTTGTTTCTTTTTTTTCTTTATTTTGGGTACAATGGAGGCCAAAAGTATAGTCAAAGCTTTAAATTTTGTTCCCTTTAGTTAGTGGCTGAACATATTCATATAAAAATAAAAAAAACTGACTTCATCTACATGACGCCACACGTTAAATTAAAAACTAGACATGAAAATCAGGACCTCGTTATTTCACAGCTGTCAAAAACAGGAATAGTATTTATGCACATTGCTTTGCCAATTATAATAGGCTGGCCATCATTGACCTTTAAAGCGAAAGCTTTGCGTTCTCCGTAAACAACAAAGCACGCGGATCGGTCCAGTGATCCGGTTTGTAGGAGGGACATTTGATCTTCCTTCCAAGGGACAGTTGCTTCCACTGAACATATGAAATATATTATAATCACTCGGATGCAGAAAAAAAAAAGTCTAAGAAGTAAGTCTTGTTTTTTCGCATAAATCCTAAACTTCTTGTCTTTCAGAATTGGACCGATTGAATTTCAAAAATGAATGTTTAGGTTATTAGCCAGTGATTTTAAAATTTTAAATCGACCGATTGCATATCACAAATTAGAGAACCTATTACGTGAAATTGCAGCAATTTTGTTGATAATAAATGGTTAAACTGAGTGATTTTCTCATGTAAATTCTAGCCTTCATTGGAGGGTCGACGGGGGATGAACCAACTTGATTATCTCTAAAGCCTGCATCGTGATTTTCTTTAACGTTATTTATAAGAAATTGTTTACCACGTGAACTGTGAAGCAAGTCAATAGATGGAATCAAAGTTGGCAAATTCAAGCACTCTCGTCTCGTCTGTGAGCTTGCTGTTAGCTCATCATATCCTGATATATTAATTTCAAGGGGACGTCTTCTTCTTTTTTTTTTAATTTTTTTTTATTTTTATCGTAATCAACACCGACAGGTAAAACCTTGTGACACTAGCCGGCTTATAATCTGTACATTCTGCCTTTGAAGTGGAATTAAATGTCGGAAATTATCTTCATTTTACAAAAGAGCATCATGCAATGGAAAACTAATGATATGATTACCCGTAAATTATATGTTTTGTTTCTTGACAGAGGGAGAGTAATGTAGTATACAAATGCGAACGCAGGATGACCCAATGACATAGTTTTCGCTTGCTGTAGGGTACAAAACAAAATTCTATTTTGCTTTTATGCTGCTGAACTAAAGCATAAATATTTAATAGTTACATGCATATAGAAGGGAAGCAAGGATTAATTGAGATAATAAAAAAAGAAAAAGGACCAACTGAGGGAGAAGTATAAAATTTAGGAGTCAAACAAAATATTTAGCTGTAGACATATGTTTCGTTTAATCCCTAAATTATCTACTTATCTCTAAAAGGATAACACTTTTTTTCAGTCTTAAATTTTTTTGAATTTTTATAATTAAGTTATAAACTTTTTAACTTTTCAATTGAGTTTTATATTTTTTAGATCCTTTATAATTGAGTTCTTCCATCTATGTTAGTCGTTTAAACCGTTTAAAACGTATTTTGAACAAAAGGAAGTGATTAAAAGAATCCTAAATACATTTTCTTTGTTATTTCTTCATTTTAATATTTGAAAAAATAATACGGAAGGAACCGTATTTAGGAATTTTTTTATTCATTTTTGTAGGATCAAAGTACATTCTAAATAATTTGACCAACTGCAGTAGATAAAAAAAACTCAATTGTAAAGAATCCAAAAAATACATAACTTAATTAAAAAAATTGAATAGTTTAAGAATCAATTGTAAAAATTTATAAAAATTAAAAATTAAAAAGAGTGTCATCCCTCTCTCTCAATTGGGCCTTTTTTTTTTTTTTTTTTTTTTTGACCATCTCAATTAGGCCTTGCTTCCCTTCCGTATGAATGGAACTATTTAGCAATATTTCAGTAGGATTGAAGCAAAACAGGAATTTTTGCTTTGCACACAATCACAAGCGAAAATTATGTCATTGGTTATCTTGCTGTCACATTTGTACACTATATTACTCTCCCTTGGTCCAAACATTCCAGCTATATATCGAACATTTTCTTCCTGGTAAAACATAAAGAAATTCCATACCTGAGAGGTTTATTATGACCATTTCATACATCGTAATCCAAGCCCATAAACATCAGGGAAGACAACTATGGCAATCAACATCAAGCTATTGGCAATGTTCATATTTTTCATTTCAGTATCCTCTGCCGCAGAATCAAAGGGCACCAAATCGAACATAACATGGTGGTGCAATCAGACGCCTCACCCTGATACATGCCAGGTTTTTATCAGGGAAAGCCACAAACATTTTGGAGTGAAACACAGGTCCCATTTCCGTAAGATAATGGTCCAATTAGCCCTGGAAAGAGCCCTTGATGCGCGAATCAAAATCGAGCAATTCGGGCCTAATTGCAAAAATCATTCCCATAGAGCTGTATGGAATGATTGTCTGAAGCTTCATGAGAAGACCATATACCAACTCAACCGCACCCTTCATGGCCTGCAAACCAAGAACAGAAGCTCTACAGATTTTGATGCGCAAACTTGGCTGAGCAGTGCTCTGACCAATATCCAAACATGCCGAATGGGAGCTTCAGACCTTAATATTTCAGACTTCATTACGCCAGTCGCATCCAAAAATTTGTCTGATCTTATTAGCAACAGTCTGGCTCTTAACGGGGTGTTGCTGGAGATAGAGGACAACAACGAAGAAGGGTTCCCGACCTGGTTCCTGAGTCAAGAGAGAAGGCTACTGCAATCTTCATCGCTGACAAAAAAGGCAAATCTTGTGGTGGCACAAGATGGTTCGGGGAATTACAGAAGTATCCAGGCAGCTATTGATGCCGCGGCCAGGAGGAGACATTCAAGTAGGTTTATAATTCATGTCAAGAGAGGTGTTTACAGGGAGAATATTGAGGTTGGTCTGAACAATAACAACATTTGGCTGATTGGTGATGGCATAAAAAGAACGATAATTGCTAGTGCCAGGAGCGTAGTTGGGGGTTACACAACTTACAGTTCTGCCACTGCTGGTAAGAAACTTTGCCTCATTTCATATGGAATTATTAACATAATTAGTCTAGTTTATTACTTGTGATAATGTGAATAACAAATAAAAAGAAATAGGGAAAAATCTCGGTTTCTTTATTTTGTTATGGGTGTTTAGTATATTATAAGATTGGGAAATGAGAAGGCCAATTTTATGAAGGTGAACATAATTAACGTAAGGAAAACTGGATGAACATATGAGGTAGATCATTATTCAAACAAATTTATGGCAAAATATGACCCTATAATAGCTCGATGACCACATGATATTTCTTGAAGGTCATCCTTCTTTCATAAAAAATGAGAAAGGATAAAATGACAATGAAATATGTATAAAAGAGAAAGTCAATTAAATAGAGGATAAGACATCTTAAACGGGATATGTGGCAACTTTTAACTGAGAAATTTAGAATTTGATCTTCAGTTATCTTTTCCGCTAGCTTTTTTTCCCATAATGACTATCTCCACTAACACTGCCCCAAAAAAGATAAGGGGATATTTCATGGTTTGATCTTTTGTAGTTGACTAACTGCAAGGAAATGAAAAGCAAACTTTAGTCAGAGGATGCCAATTGATACTAAAAACATCTATATTTGTGTCATTTCTCAACAGATATATGCTAATTAAAAATTTGCTAGTGCCACGAAGCAAGCCAAATTGCATTTTCCATAGTTAATAGGACGAAAATAGAAGGAATATTGCTTATAGATTTCCTCTGAAATGATTTGCAGGGATAGATGGACTTCGCTTTGTGGCCCGTGGCATAACATTTACCAACACGGCAGGTCCGTTGAAAGGCCAAGCAGTTGCCGTCCGATCAGCCTCAGATCTCTCGGTCTTCTACAAATGCGCAATCCAAGGATACCAAGACACCCTATTTGTTCATTCTCAGCGACAATTCTACAGAGAATGTTACATCTATGGCACCATAGACTTTATTTTTGGTAACGCGGCTGTTGTTTTCCAAAATTCAGTCATTTACGTGCGAAGGCCTGTTAAGGGTCAAGCCAATGTGATCACCGCACAAGGCCGCTATGACCCTTTCCAAAACACCGGAATTTCAATCCACAACTCGAAAATTCTGCCGGCGGGGGACCTAAAGCCGGTGGTTTCATCATTCCAAACTTACTTGGGAAGGCCATGGATGCAATATTCTAGAGTGGTGATACTCAAAACTTATATTGATAGTTTTATCAATTCTGCAGGTTGGATGGCATGGGGCGGTAATTTTGCTCTTGACACGTTGTATTATGGGGAATATCAAAATACTGGGCCTGGATCTTCAACTAGACATAGGGTTGCCTGGAAAGGGTATCATGTTATAACTAGTCCTAATGTGGCCTCTCGTTATACTGTTAGCAGCCTTCTTGCTGGCCAGTCTTGGTTGCCTGCCGCTGGAGTTCCTTTCACTTCTGGCCTTTGAGATTTGGTCATGCGTTATCTGCAATGCGCCATTGCGCAACTTTAGTTTGTAAATTTCATTGAAATTTAATCAAATACATTTTATTATTTTAATTACATCAAACTTCCCATTATAAAAATATTATAATTACAATCACTAATTTGATGATAATTCGGTATATTTTCTCTCTCATTAACTTGGATTTGAGTTTCTTCACTATTACCCGACCGAAATAAAATGGGAATTATGTCAAGAGCATGATATTAGATTACAAACTCATTAACAATACAGTCAAACATGATGACACTTAGACCCATTTATTATGACATAAAAGGAGGACGTAAACGGATAATTAATCGTCTAAATCTACAAGGACAATAATCAACACACCTACACCAACAATGCATGACCTTTTTTTTAGGCGTTTTCAGAAAAAAAAAAAAAAACACTTTGTAAATATTGGGTAGAGACCGTAACATCAAGCCTTCTTTCTCAACAACGCAATTGGGCTTGACACAGTAGAAACAGGAGAGCAAGCGCTCCGATTGTTCTTGAAAATAGTGGGCCAAAATTCCAAGAAAGACAATGAGGACTAGCCGAAGTATCAAAATGGTTGGATTGGGCTGATAAGAAAACTATCATCCGATTGGGCTGTGACAAAGATTAGCCTTTCATGTTATTAAAAGGCCATTTAGGCCCAAATACTTTTTTTTTGGGTTAATTGGGTTTAAGCCCAGATCCTAGGGATAAGGCCTATGGCATGGTATTTTGTTAGCTTTCGTCATTCCATTTACTACCCTTTTTTGTAAACCATTTACTTCCTCTTTTTTTTTTTTAACCAAACTTCCATTTATGTTTTTATGTATGCAATACTCTCTTAGTGGAATTGAATCCATTAGTGCTAAAAGTTAATAATAGTTGAAGTGAGTGGAGGTAACATCACTATCATTAAATGTTATATCATTGTGATTATTATACAGATAGAATTTTACTAGAAAATAAAAGTCTTTATATCTAATTTATTAGCAGATATATATATTTGTTTACATCTATTTTGCAAGTTAATTTTCTTTTCCCTTTTCTCCACAAACAAAAGCCGCCTCTTTCACGCTTTTATACATACCTTCGTGTATATAACCCATCAACTAATGAACCTTTCAGCCAACTCTCTGGAAAATTATTCATGACTTCTAGAGTTCCGCAAGCTATCTTTGAAACAAAAGAATATCGACACAACATTTGTACTTTATCAAGCAAATCGATGTGGAACGATGATAACGTGACGAAAGAAGAAAGTTCGTGCTTTTCATAAACCATTGAAAGTATCAAATTTTTCGGGCCGATGATTGGCTGGTTTCTACGTATATTTAACGCGTTTTGATGCTAAAATTCAAGGTCAATGACAATGAAAAGTTGAGCTTATATATTTTATGGATAATAGATACTGCTGGTACCTTCATGTTGTTCTTGTAAATGACCTGCAAGGCACGGAAATTCCACGCTATCTTCCGGTCAAACATCTCTCGCAGGAAATAAAGGTTATAGGTACGGCCACGCCCATAATAAGAGAATGCAAGCTGGAAAGTGCGTTTGAAGAAACGTGGCCAATCATTGTTGCACGTCGACTTTATTTATTTATTTATTTGGTCGTGTATTTATTTCACCATGCAACTAATAATTATTTCGAAAAAAAAATCGAAAAGGAATGAGAAAGTATTGAAGTCCAGAAAACATAATCAATTTTATAAGTAAAGATACGAACATGTCACTAATTTAAATCTCTTGTGATAAAATCTTAAAACATGTCGGTGTTACAGAGTAAGAGCGGTGCTAGCACCAGGAGTTAACATTAAAAATAAATGTGCTAAAACAAGACTCTAGCGAATAACTTAGTCAAGATACAACGAACTAAAAGTTATGCTAATCCAAAAAATGCTTTTCTAAGTCATGAGCTTCTAGTATAACTAAATGAAACATTTTATTAAAACTTTCTGATTCTATATTTGAATCTTAGTGACTTTGATATGATTTTTTTACCTTTCAGTGTTTCTTGTAATAGAAAAAAAAAAAAAATCTGTAGTCATGTATTAACTGCAACTCATAAACAAATTTGTTTGTACTAAAAGTGTAGAAAAAATACGATTTAATTGGTAGAATGGGAGTAGTAGATTGAACTCATAATGGCTTAATAATAAAAATTTTAATATCCTATTAAAAAAATAAGAGTTGTTACATAGGTCGAGACTTGTTGGCCGTCTCTCGACATGTGTCATATCAGTAAGTCTTATTTTTTTTCAAACTAAACACTCAATAAATTTATTATTATCTTAAACATATTTAATTATATCATAAGTTTTTATTTTTTAAAGAAAAAAATGTCAATTTTTTTTTTAGAATAATGGTCGGGTGGAACCAGGACACAATGTTCGACCCAACAACCCTTTTCCAAAAAGAGTAAAGTAAACACACACATCAAATTTTTAGTTTGTTAAGCATCCACGGAAAAGTCAAACGTGCTCCGCCGCACGAAAGCCTTAGCAAGTGCGCGCACGCTGTACTGGTATACATATACACAGTGCGACTAATCCATCGTATCACCGTTTACTTTTGGCCTATTAGAGGGATAATATAATTTAATTTGATGTACTGCAAACTAAGTGTAACATACAGACCTGTATAAACTATAATTAATAGAATGCCAGGGGTCGACCATTTTATTGTAACTTATTATATTGGGCTAGATTTGTTTGCCATTTTCATTTTTTATCAAAAGTGAATACACATGTAATATTTTATAAACCTATCAAATAAAATTGTGAAAGTTTATTATTATCAAGTAAATTATACTATTTACATTAAACTTATAAAGAGGCAAAATTTAATATCTAACAAATATCATCGACTTATACGAAACTTAAAAGAACTTGTATACATTTAATCTACCACTTAATTTAACAATAATTTGAACTCAGTAATTTCTCACGTAAGGACGAGGCAGTTAACCACTGACCACCCACATGGTGATCATTTTAATCCTTAATTCATGTTGAAACTTCAAACATGGCCAACCTGTCACCAAACATAGACCAATTATGATTTTCCTCCTTCTCCTATATAAAAATGGCATACATCTAAATGTTGATCATCACAACCTCGAGGTTGAAATTCCAAGCACAGGCCTGCCAAAATGACTTTGACAACCAATATCGGTTTGCTTGTGCTGGTAATATCCATTTTCTCTTTGTTTTCACCAACGCTTTCTTTAATTCCCTCTAGTGACAGCACCATAGACTGGTGGTGCAACAAAACCCCAAACCCTGAACCGTGCAAGTACTTCATGAAGCAGAACCCAAAACACTTCTTACCAAAACAGAAATCCGATTTCCGCAAAATGGCCACCGAATTGGCCATGCAACGGGCACTGAATGCCCAAAGCCACAACAAATGGCTGGGACAAAAGTGCCGGAATGACAAGGAAAAAGCTGCGTGGGCTGATTGCTTGAAGCTCTACGAAGATACCATTATCCAACTCAATCATACTCTAGACCCCAACTCAAAATGCACCGATTTTGACGCACAAACATGGCTTAGCACTGCACTAACAAATCTCGAAACATGTCGAGCCGGGTTCGTTGAGCTGGGGGTCTCGGATTTCGTGTTGCCATTAATGTCCAACAATGTTTCAAAGCTGATAAGCAACACCTTAGCTGTAAACAATGCCTCATCATCAGCGTTGCCTCAAACCTACAAGGACGGCTTTCCCACTTGGGTCACAGCAGGCGACAGAAAGCTGTTGCAATCGTCCTCACCAGCTGCTAATCTTGTGGTAGCTCAAGATGGCTCTGGCAATTATCGCACTATAAAGGCAGCGCTTGATGCAGCGGCGAAGAGGAGTGGGAGTGGAAGGTTTGTTATACGAATTAAAAGTGGGACCTACAGTGAGAATCTTGAAATCGGTAACAAATTAAAGAATATTATGCTTGTTGGTGACGGTCTGAGGAATACTATTATCACCGGTAGCCGGAGCGTTGGAGGAGGTTCTACTACTTTCAACTCTGCAACTGTTGGTAAGGAAGTCTTATAGTCGTAGATGATATTGTTTTATGTTCTTAAATGTTTTGATTTCGATTGAAGTACCACGGAAACCTAACCAAGACTGAAGGGCTTCTTCATGATCAACGACATTAAATTAAAAGATGGCAACTTGGTAACACTTTGAAATGTCGATATCATGGTTGATAATAATTTTTGAGGGAAATGTCATGAATCTCTTTGAGATTATCTAACATTATCTTGTGATGCATCTTTGAGACTTGACCCTGCAAAAGTGACAAGAAGTACGATCACTTTCCTAGATGTAAGTCATGATGGAATCTCTAGATATATAGTTCAGAAAAATAAAAAAGTTTACGTGTTTGACAAAGTCTTTAAAAAAAAAAAAATAAGAGGTCCCCTAAACGTCATATTCCTATAATTCTTGGTTAATTGTCAGGATATTTGAAGCATTGACTTTTGCATGGAGAGGAAAATTGATCAATACAGCTAGCAAACGGCCGTTGATCTGCTGAGTCAATTCCAAGTATCGCTTTGTTTTCGATAAAAATGGGAAAAGTCAACAATGTGCTTCATTGTGAAAAATTGTGTTCTAGATTGTCTTAATCTCCTCTCTTTCTCTATTCTATGAAATCCAACGTACATTATATCTTAGACATCGTCAAACTCATTAATTGCAGCGGTGACGGGCGAAGGATTCATTGCACGCGACATCACATTCCGCAACACCGCAGGCCCACAGAACCACCAAGCCGTAGCCCTCCGATCAGGCTCTGATCTCTCCGTCTTCTACCGCTGCGGCTTCGAGGGATACCAGGACACTTTATACGTCCACTCTCAAAGACAATTCTACAAGGAATGCTATATCTACGGCACAGTAGACTTCATTTTCGGGAATGCAGCCGTCGTTTTCCAGAACTGCATGATATACGCCAGAAGGCCAATGGCGAAGCAAAAGAACACTATAACAGCTCAAGGCAGGACCGACCCTAATCAAAACACGGGAATTTCAATCCATAACTCGAGAGTCATGGCTGCATCAGACCTTGTGCCTGTGCTTAGCTCGTTCAAAACGTACTTGGGACGCCCGTGGAAGCAATATTCACGCACGGTTTTCCTGCAGAGTTACCTTGACTCGCTTGTGGATCCATCGGGTTGGCTGGAATGGGATGGCAATTTTGCCCTGAATACTTTGTACTACGGAGAGTATAGGAACACAGGTCCTGGAGCACCAACTAGTGGCAGGGTTAAGTGGCGCGGTTACAGGGTTATAACAAGCGCAACCGAGGCTTCAAGGTTCACGGTTGCCAACTTCATCGCCGGAGGATCCTGGTTATTGGCAACTGGCGTGCCGTTCACTTCCGGGCTGTGACGATTTTTCTGCCAATTACTGCTGTATGGATTGTACTACGAGTTTGTTTGTTCTTTCATTATTGCAACTTTTTTCATAAAATTTGCTGGAAATCCTTTGTAATTGTAAAACTTCGAAACAATAATAATAATAACAAGAGAAGTCAACTACGTTATCTTACTGCAAGAAATCTCTGTTCTTCCATCTCTTCAACAACTTGCAACAAATGAGAAATTTGGCCGGCACACATATATCGTTGAACCGCTTATATGGACGGCCACTGGCGCGGGTTGAAGTTGAACCTACGTTGCGTGGAGTTGGACCTCTACTGAACCAGCCCAACTACGAGCCGGTTAGCACTGTAAGGTTGGGCTCATTTCATCCGTACCCCAATCCTACACAGCGTCTGACTAAACCCAATTAAATAAATAGATCTTAACATTTCCAAGCCCAACAAGTAAAATTGATATCAAGAACAACTCTCGTTTGTTTGGTGAAATGCAATGGGAAACATCTCTTGGGATTTGACTAGATAAATTGGGTGGTTTCGGTTAAATTTTACTTACAATTATTTGACCAAACATGTTTTTCTATATAAAGGATCTTCCAAAAAAAAAAACAAAAATGCACCGTTGACATAAAAGTAATTATAGGAAAGAAATCATTTCCTTCCCTGTTAGTGGCATAATTAGTGTGCTAGCAAGTCAAGGCTGGCTTGTCTTATCGGAGTTAAACTTAGGTGATAATCTTGCAATTTTGATATTTTCCTTCCAACTAAGGTCATAGATTGTTCTTTTCAGTTTCTAGTATCACACCGTGATCTCAGGAGATCTATATATATATATATATATATATATATATGATCCTATTACTCCCAACTGGCTAGCATATCCTTATTTAATTCTTTTTTGTTGTTGTTGTCTTAATCGATATATTAAGTTGACATGATATTTTGGTAATTTTTTTTTTAAACAACTCAATATAATAACTTCAAAATTGATTCTTTTCCTCAAACAAAATAACAAAAATCAAAGTTGATTCTCAATAAACCAAAAAAAAAAAAAAAGTTCATGGTGAGAAAGAAGAAGCAGCCTAATTGCATTGATAGAGAGAGTGTGCTTCCTCTAAGAGCAGGAGTTCGAACTCTTGCCCCCTCTATCATCACCAACTATGAGTTGTCATCTCTTCTACAAATCAAAAATAAAAACTTCATAGCTAGCAATTAAGTCATCATAAAATAAATCAATCGCGGTCCATGTGGATGATCGGTATGATAAGATCGAATACATGACTGCCCAAAGTTTAAAAACATTTTTCATCATTACACCATATATGTTGGCTTATTTTCTCCAGATAGCTAGTAAATATGATCTTAATCATTCCACTTCCTCTTTTTCACCATTTGTTTGTTCTGATTACTCATTCATATTGTTAAAGTTATTATTAGCATTATCATTTCGGAGGTGACGTAGAAACCATAATGCAATGATAAAATCTCCGATAATGCTATTATTTGAATTTGGTAAGAGCTTTCATTTTGTAAAATTCCAGCAAAGAAAAACAATAGACACTTAAAACAGTTGGTACTATTTTAAGTCAACCATATGTTAAGAGTCGCATTGATGTGTAGCGAAAAAGATTAATGATCATACTTGATGTTTGCAAAAGTTGCAATAATCCAAATGCCGGCATTAGCATTCTGATCTCCAAAGATATTGGATCGAGGATTTCACTTGGGCATGGACAGGGGAGGATAGACACGAGGACGGTATTAATTTGGGAATAAAATATCGCTAATCGTTTATTTATGGTTGAAATATTTGAGCTTGAGCTCAAGTTTTAGATCATAAAAAAATTAGCTAGAAAAGGTGTATTCGGAGCAACGCCTGAAATTTTGGTTTTTCAGCCCTCGAACAATAAAAATAAAAAATAACAAAAGAAGAACTACGGATTTTTACCAACTGGATGGATCTATATAATTCCTTTATTTTTTTCCAATTTTCTTTAAAAATATTTCTCTTTGGAACGTGGAAGTTAAAATCCACATTTTACAGGAATTTAAGAAAGCTTAGTTTCAATCCTTAGAACATCCCAAAGTTGGTTCAATAGTAGATGACTCCAAAAACTACTGTGTTGAGTGTTCAAGTCCTACCATCATACTTCGGTATTTGTGATATATCTACATGCTGTGAACCTTATTGGCATACTTACCTAGTCTTAGGGCACAGATGGTTGTCTGAATATTACCTCCAAAACCCAACTAGTTATACTGAAAAATACAATTGCGAAGAAATTTTTTGGAAAATTTTTTTATAAAAAATTACAAAACTAAAATCTAAAATTAAATAAGTGTTAATTTAAAATTTAAAGTTTAGATTTCACATAATATACGTTCTAATAAAATCAACACAGTTGTGTTAAAAATGCAACCAATTGTATTTTATAGATAATATCCGGATACTTTGTCCAAATATGGCCTCCTGACGCACAAACTTTGTTGTAAATTTTAATCTCGATATAGGTTTGGAAGGAGTCCCGACAATGAGTACAATTTTCTTTGTTACTGGTAAGCTGTGGGGTAAACTCTAAATGACTCCTGTTTTATAATAATAATAATAATAATAATAATAATAATAATAAGTCATATGTAATATCAGTACAACAATTTATAATATCTAGTCCATCTTTCCCTAGAAAGAAAAGCTTTAAATACAAAGATTGAAGAGCACAGCTGATCTATGATCCCTGAAGCATCGCACGAGATTTTGAATTTTGCCTCAATTGCATGTTCTCTTCGACGGAAGACAAATATCACATGCCTTGCCCACACGAACACTAATCAATACAGGATACAGTCATATTTCCAGAGACGGCGGAATGAACATCTCAAAGCACCCACCAATTTTCTGTGGATCAGGGACCAACCGACCAAGATGATAAAATATATATGTATATATATAAATATCAAGAAATATCTTCTTAGGGAAGAAAATATCGGGTGGAAAGTGCATTCTGAAACACTACTGGTCACGACTCACTAAAGGGACCGTGCTGAATATCATCCAATTGATCATTACTTAGAACTCAGATCCACATGAATGTTACATAATTTGCACGGGGGATTGACCTTTACCCGCCAGAATGGGTTGGCGCACTTTGAAATTAATCTAAAAACAAAAGGGTTTGCTAGACGCCTGAACCTCTTCTGGCTGCTTCAATTCTATTTTATTTTCAAATTTATGATCTTTTGCTTCTGTATAAAAATCTGGTAGACTGTCCTCTCCTTCAACTTCCTCTACACAGTATAATTATTTGCAAACTGCAATATCACTATCACATATGACCTATCCGTATTGGCGCTCTGTCTTTGAGTGTATCGTACTTCTGGCCGGTACATACTATATTCCTAAATTTATCCTTCCAAAGATACCCTTGTTCCACAAAATTTGATAATTTATAACCATCATGGCAAATTTTTTTTTGTTTTTTTATCATCATCATGTCACCAAATATCTGGATGAATTTGAATACAGCACATTAGATCACATATTTGATAAGTCGCCAATAGAGAGTAAGCAAAACATGAATTCTTCTCTTCAGCACAAAACCAAACAGAATTTATTCTCAACCATTAAAACCAACATATTACCAAAAAAATAAGAGTAATTTTTTTTCATGTATAATATTAAATGCTAGAAATTAATTATATACAATAAATAAAGAATCCCAATATGTTATTGGTTGTAGATGTGTTTAAAAGATTTGCTTATCATTTTTGTTCATAAATATGTTGTTTTCCAAAATATCGCTCTACGGCATGTGCTATCTAATATCACTTTGCATCATGTTAGTGAAAAATATGAATATATATTAATGACCATCACTACAATAGCTCATTTTTAAGAGGATAAAGTGAACATATAGTTTATTTAATCATTTTTTTTTATTTTAACTTTCTAATGATTTATATCACTGTGTGATTACATATTCTCTAATAAAAATTAGTGATTTTAGGCCACGTGGTGATCTGAAAAGAAAAAATTGTGTTGGTGCTGTGAAAACTATTTGTTACTTAAAATAAATAAACAAAAAGTGAAAACTATGTGACTACGCCTAAAAAATATATATATATATTTCGCTGAGCAAGGGCAAAATTATCCCGTGGCAAAAGTGTCAAGGGTAAAATCGGGATTCAAGATGTCTACCAGATACACATCAATCTGGGGCCCAGTGCGGGTATTAAAGCTACATACTCTCCGCGTATGTAGGGATGTCACCGGAAAATGGGGCGAAAAATTTGATGATAAAAAAGAATTTTTCATTTAATCTAAATAATAATAAAATAATTATATAATTTATTTAATAATTTTAAATATTTTAATTTTTTTTTTAATTTTAATAATTTAATAATTCATATTATTTTACTATTATCTAAATTTTACTATTTAATATTTATTAATAGATTAACAAATAAACTAATTTTTGATGGGTCCGTGATATGTTAGGGAAACTGCATCATTTTTTATTAAAAAAATTTATTATAAATATGTCGGTTATAAAATTTGTAAGTAAAGATCGAAATAATCTTATTTGTCAATACTTCATTCAATTACCTTAAAAGAACAGACTTACTATCGGAATATTCTTGGGTCTAATGAACATTCCTCACATATAATTACAGTATTAATAAATCGTAAATCTGTCAGCGTACCTCTACATAAATTCCTAAATTTAGAAGCGGAAGACAGTATAAAAACTCAGATTCAGATCGTTACAAAAAAAAAAACACATCGAGTAATTACAAAACTATTACTTTTAGTAATAACTATATATATATATATATATATATATATATATATATATATATATATATATATTTTTTTTTTTTTTTATATATATATATATTTTTTTGACAACGCATCCCTATTGGTTGAGGCAAAGTTTTGCCGTCCACCGTAACGGAGTTCCAAACTTTAATGCACAAACGTGTGGACGGAAACAATTGATGTTGCGCCAAGGCCGGGGTGATGCGGATGTGGGTCCACATAATTGAATGTTGGGCCCACGTTATAAATCCCAAGTTTGCACTTTTGATATTTATTGTCTAATTTAGTCACGTAAGGGCGTGAACTCCCATCTATATTGTGTCCTTTGCGCCAACAATCATCGAACATTTTTCATCACGTGTTTGTTTTTCTTTTCAATGGAAAACTCGTTTACAATCACAAATATATTGCTAATTAAATTCGGGTAGCAGTATTTCAGCTCTATGACTTTAGAATAAGTTTATTATCTCCGAGAAGAGATCACCATTGTTAAAAATTTAGACATCCTTGTTGGACGTATTAAATTCAAAATCCAAAAAAAAAAAAGAGATTTATGAAAAATTGCTTCCCCGATAAACCAAAAAAGTATAATTGATATATTTCATATTATTTTTCTCGCAATTTCATATTTTTCATATTTTTATTTGTGGAATACACTTTAACATTAAAAACTTGAATACCAAAATTAAGTTTATAAATCCAATCACTGCTATAAAATTGATCCCATTAATTAAAAATAAAACAACAAAAAAGAATCACTACATGAAAACTTAAATGATTTTAGAAATAAGTGATAGTTCCCTTGTCACGTCAGTAAATATAATTTTTTCTCTAACGACAAACTAAAATCATCACCTTAAAAGGACTGATGAGTATTTAATCATAAACAAAGATAAATATTATAAAAATTTCTTCATGAAAATTTATAAAAATTTTTATATTTTAAGGTAATATTAAATATACCTAAAATTTAATTTTAAAAAATAAAAATAAAATTATAATTTACTCCTTACTAAATCAATAAATAAATAAATTTCTAAAGAATCAAAAAAAAAAAAAGACTAAAATTGGGAGGAGACGATGTAAGAGCAAGACAACTTTTTTTGATTACGGGAGCAAATTTGAGGCCTATTACCCTTTATCTCTGTCTCCTCGTTTTTTTTTTTTTTTTTTATTAAATTAAGAAAGAGGGGAGGGAGATGTACCTAATGACTTCTCCCTGGAGGGGGCCAGAAACTTCCTACAATTACCATCTAAACAAAGAGAAAATTTTGAGGGCAAAAAAGAAGGTCAGAGGTCATTCAGAAGATATTAATTTGTTTTTTTTTTTGGTAAAAAATGAAGTCTTAAAGTAATAATAACTACATTTAAGATTGAATTTTTTTATAAAAAAGAAAGGGTTTCTGATTATTTTCTGGCAAAATCCTTTACTCACCTACTAAAACCTTTAATTAATCAAGTGATATTTATTTTTTGTTTACCATCATACTAAGCCAAATAACATAGTGTTTTTTTTTTCCCTCTTGGCATATGCATGGCATCTCTTTCTAATTCCAACTCAACTTCCGTTGCTATATATTAAGTTTGAATTTTGAAAATATCAGTATGTGCATCAATTAATTTGGCTAAAAATTTGTAAAATAGGCAAACTTTTTTTTTTTCTAATTGAGGGAGGGTAGGGAGTAAGGACAAATAGCGAACTTTTTATGCTCACTAAACACATGAAGCGCTTATGTCCAATGTTGTTAAAACCGACTCGGACCGATCGGTCCGATCGGTTCAACTGGTGTCCAGCCAAAAGTCCGGGCCGGTTTATGACTACAGTTACCCCTTAACTCGGACCGGTCAAAATCGGTTTGAACCGGTCAAAAACCGGTGAAAATCGGTCAAAAATCAGACCCGATTCAACCGGTTCAAACCGGGTATAAAAGTTTTATAAATTATAATTTGATCCCAATGTTTATTTAAATTATAATTTAAGTTTTAAATTTAATTAAATTTTTTAATTTAGTCCTAAATTTATCAAAACTTTCAATTTAGTCTTAAATTTATCAAAATTTTCAATTTAATCCTTAAAAATTAAAAAAGTAATATTTAATAATCATGTATAAGTATTATTTTTTTAAATTATTTTTATAAATATATATATTAATAAATACCGGTTCGACCGGTTGAACCTTAACCCACTAATATTTTCGGTTCGATGACCGGTCCGGTTCTGACAACCTTACTTCTGTCAAAAAACAAAAAAAAGAAAAAAAAAACACATGAAACGCCTGGTGCAGTGGTGGGTCACCCCAGGGACCGAGGCTGGGACAACCCTGAACACCTCAGCTAAGAATACAGCCCCGCAACTGGCCAACCTAATGATAGTGGCTAGCCCACGCCGGACCGCAAGCCGCCACTTACAGAGACCCTGCAGGCGCCATCATTCGTTCCTCTCATGTGGGACCCAGTTTCCACTATATCAAGCGGCTCAGCTCTGCTGGATGTGGAAGCCCAGCCGGCTTCAGTCGTTCTACTGTGGTCAATAATTTGGAGGATGGTTGCTTTCTGGATTGCTATCTGTTAACTGGGTCCATCTCATCGAGGGCCGATCGTGCAATCTCAGTAACAAGGGATGTCAAAGGTTTTAAAATCACAGACCAACCAAAAGCAGCCACATGCCTTTGAAGAAAATTAAATTATATTTACCAATATAACCCTTATAAAAAAAGGAGCGAGAGAACGTCGAAACTACACCGGGTGGTTCCAACGGGGCTCAAGCTCCGATCGAGCCGACTGACTTTACAAGGATATTACGAACCGCGCGTTATGATGACTGTTGGGGGGCAGCATGGAAACGTATCGGTCACGAGCAGAACCGGTACGGTCAAAGTTCTGCATTTATTAATCGAAAGGAATATAGGGTGATGATTAGTGTTCTCTCTCTCTCCTCCTCTCTCTCTCTCCCTCTCTTTTCTTTTTTGTTTTTTCCTCCCTAAAAACTTGATAATTTGGTGACTTGGGAATTTGATGATTATGCACAGGAAATAAGCGTTTGTCGTTGAGATTATACTATCTCAATTAGAGAATTGAACATTCAAAATCTTGACTAGTTATTTGGAATTGAAGACGTCTCCATTTTACATGTACTTCTTAGCACGCCGCACTCATTTTTGGGAATTGGTATTTTCGATACTTTTACCTTAGGTACTATACAATGTTAAAGTATAGCACGCCCTCAATTTAAATTTAGAATTGAGCTAAATGATTATATTTAAAATAGTATTAAAATAATTACATAATTTACGAAATATTATTTAACATTTTAATTTTTTTTTTGAAATTCAGTGCAATGCCTGTATGACTTTAGTTCCAGCTAAAATATCTCACAAGTATTTCTCCTAAATTTGACATCTTATGAATAATATAGTTATTAGTTACTACAATAAAATGTTTGGTTACGCATGGAGCTTAGCCAGAGTTACATGCTTGATCCCATTTTTACAAGTTGTACTTTGATAATCATTTGTAGCTAAAATCTATTTGCAAGAGGTTTAGATTTTTACCTTTTTTTTAAAAAAATAAAAATAAAAAAAAGTTATTTGTAGGTATATTGATTGTGTTATGGGTTAAGGCTAGCTTTTTCTTTTCGACATGTTCATTCAACTTTCTCCATAGTTAAAATATTTAGTGATTTATGCAAACACAATTCCTTTTTCACATACAATCATCAAATTAACACCTTGCTTATTTTAAACTATGAATAATGACGGCAATGATAAAACTCACCAATCGCCATATTGAAGAAAGGAACGATTAGGAAAGAGTAGTAGCCTTTAGTCAATTTGATGCCTATACCTACACCTCTTAATTGTTGGCCGGACCACAATCTCGATGCATATAGATCGTCCATGAGAGATCATGGCTAGATCCAACATCATCATCATTCTTGATTTAATTACAGTTGAGACTCAAAGAAAATGGTAGGGACTAGGAATGGAGTTTGGGCTAACAGGGGCCACCATGCCAACATTCACACAAACTCTGAGAGAGATGTTCAATGTGTGTTTTCGTGTGTAACTTTATGGCCGGTCGCTGTTCCATTACGTCACCAATATCTCTCCATTTTTTTAGTCTCTCTTTTTGGTGTCTTCTGCCGTCTTTTAATACCTTACCTTCTGATCATTGGTCTGTGCCGTTAGTTCATCTGACTTCACCGTCTGCTTCTAATCTCTCTCTCTGTGGACGCTTCAATTTCCTTAGGATCGATAGAGAAAGATAGAAAGAAGCTTTGTTTGTGCTTCTCTTCTATTGGGTCTCTATCAGTTGCGGGTGGCAGCACAGAGAAGAGATATATAACAACAGCTTCTATATATCCTGGAGAGAGCCAGCATTTGTGCCACCTTTTTTCCCGCCCAAAATCTTGTCCACCAATTTAGCTGAAACTGACATTGAGAGACAAGGATGGTTTGTTGATGTCGAATGCATTAATTAACCCATTTACCTTACACCATACCCTTATACATAGATGATAACAATATTTGGTCATTAATAGGGATTTTGTTTTAATTTTTTTCCTTCATTAATTTTTCTATTTCCCATATTTTGGTTTCTTATTTAACCCCACTTTTCGATTCTTCTATTCCTCTCTCAGCTTCTCTTTTGCGCTTTTTTTTGTTTTGGGACAAAAGCTTCTCTTTTGCTAGGTGTGCTATATTCTGTTCCTCGGGATTCAATCCGACAGCTCCGCGCTTCCCGCGGGTGCAAAAAGTGGCATAGTCTGGGTTCAATTCCCGAGGAGATTTCGTAAAGCACCTTTTTATGTTTTTTTCCTTGTCTTATTGTTTTGTTTTCTTGTCTAAATTGGAGCTTCCTAATTTGGAGTGAAGTTAGCTAGGGCAACCTCCTAGGAGTTTTTGCTTCTTCAGTTCAAAGAAGATTCAATATCTACGCAGATCCGCTGGTTGTATGGTCTAGAGATCTTGGTTGACCTGTGAGCTCTCTCTCTCTCTCTCTCGATTATCATGGTTTGCTTGTAGGGTTTTACAGATCTACAATAACAAAGAAAGGTTTTTGCTTCTTTCTTCTATTACTTATGAGAAAAGTGCATTTGTAACTTTTATTTTTACCAATCTAAGAAGGGTTTTTTAATTTTTTCCAATCTAAGAAGGGTTTAGTGTTTTTTATCCCATATAACACTGCCAATTTGCATTTCATTTTCCTCTTTTTTTTTCATCAATTATATATTCTTGATTTTTTCTCTTATCCATATAGTGGATGTTTCATCATAAAAGTTGTCTTGCATGATGGTTACGACATGTGAGATGTCTCTTGAAGAAATCATCACGAGACTATTCATATAATGGGAAAAACTCTTTCTGTGCAGGATGAAATTTGCATGTGTATGAATTCCATCTTGGATATTTATACACTCTCCTTTATTACATTGACAATTGATATTCATCAGCTCCAATACTTTCAGTAATCCGCCCAACCCAAATATAGAATTCCATTATAATTAATTTAATTATCATTCTTTGTTCATTAGTTAAGCAATATACATAAATTCATATCATTTAGAAACTCCACCATTCGCATTGATAACAATATCATTTATTGTCAGAGAAGTGCCATCACCCATGATCTTTCCCTAAAAATAAACAAAAATAAGGGAAAAGAGTGAAAGACAGCAACCTAGTTTATTATCGTTAGGTTCCAAAAGAGAGGCTCATTCATCGACATGGGAAAAAAGTAGCCGAAGAAATGATAATTTCTTTCACAAGCCGAAAAAGGTTTTATAGATCACGAAAGAAGGCTCCCAAACCGGAAGAACGTGACTCATTTCTAAATTTTATTGACTTCCACTAGAATATCCATGTGGACTACACAAAGACACACACAAAAATCTTCAAAGATGCCTACAGAACATTTTGTTTGCATGTTGATGTTTACCTTACAATAAAACTATAAACAGAAAACTAGTATGCTTTTTTGTTTGACAGAAGGCCCCATTTGGCCTTTGGCCTGTGAAAATGTTCTAAGTTAAACGAATTTTTGCTTGGTCAAAAAAAAAAAAAAAAAGGTGCTACGCTTTTCCTCTCTAGTTGCGGTAACATTATCTTTTATTTACAATTTTTCTTTTGTATGGCAATCTACGCAAAAGAATCCTTACAGCCAAAATGTTGACATTCTGGAAGATGGTCAAATAGTTGCTTGTATTATACAAGGCAACAAGTGGGAATTATTTTTGCTTTGCTTTCTTTGTTTTGTGCGGTTATAGATGCAATTAATTTGTAAATCAAATGGAGAAATTTTCAAACAATCTTAACATTGGCATGGTTAGCCATAATTGATTGATAACATGCACTAAACCCTTTTTGGTAAAACATACTGATGCAGAATGCTAAATGGATTGCAGGATTCAAGAACATATATAGTAGCAGGAGAATATGAATAATTTTACGCATGTTCCTCCTGGTTTTCGCTTCCATCCCACCGATGAAGAACTTGTTGACTACTACCTTAGGAAAAAGGTGAATTCGAGAAGGATTGATCTAGATGTCATCAAAGATGTCGACCTCTACAGAATTGAGCCATGGGATCTTCAAGGTACTTAGTTGCACTAACTCGACAAAGATTAATCTTTATGGCCATATATCCCTTTGGCGAAATCGACAATATGACACTAATTAACCCTTTGTATATCTTGTACCCGTGGACAGAAATATGCAGAATAGGAACAGAAGAACAAAATGAATGGTACTTTTTTAGCCACAAAGACAAGAAGTACCCCACAGGAACCCGCACAAATAGGGCCACTGCAGCTGGATTCTGGAAAGCAACTGGTAGAGACAAGGCAATTTATTCGAAACATGACTTGATTGGAATGAGGAAAACTTTAGTCTTTTATAAAGGTCGTGCTCCGAATGGACAGAAATCAGACTGGATTATGCACGAGTACCGCCTCGAAACAGATGAAAATGGGACTCCACAGGCAAGTTTTTCGCACCTAAAATAAACAATGTTTTTCTGTATTAAGGTCTAATTTTCATATATTTGCAACTTGTGGATGCAATATTTGGCTTACAGTCTAATTTGCGTAATTGAAGCAGGAAGAAGGTTGGGTTGTCTGTAGGGTATTCAAGAAAAGAATAACAACTGTTCGGAAAGTCAGCGAGCATGAATCTAGCTGTTGGTTCGATGATCAAGTCCCATTCATGCATGAACTAGATTCACCTCAGCAAATCTCACACCATGATTCTGCTTTTAGCCTCCCTTATCCCTGCAAGAAAGAGCTTGGCTTGTCCTATCAAGCTCCTCAAGATCACTTCCTTCATCTCCCACTCTTACAAAGCCCTCAAATGCTGCAAAGAGCAGCCAATATAGACTGCAACTCCCTTGCTGCATACGGGCTCGACATAAACCAGCAGGCAAGCACTTTGCAATCCTCTTCACTCACACACGAAGAGAACATTCGACAAACAAATGGACAAATGTTGCCTTCTGTCTACAACATCAATATCAGCGAGCAAGCGGTCGATCAAGTGACAGACTGGAGAGTTCTTGACAAGTTTGTTGCTTCTCAGCTAAGCCAAGAGGAAGTGCCAAGGGGTGGTATTAACTCAGCCAACAACATCCTCCACACATTGGACCAGACAAACTTGCTTGTCGAACACTTGCACAAGCAAGAAGAGGTACCGGAAAACGCCTCGACTTCGACCTCCAGTTGTCAAATTGATCTATGGAAGTGACGTCCTTCATAAAGTGATGCAACAGTATATAGTATATACTGATCAATGGATGCTCAGTTTGAATTGAAAGGAAAATTATACATGAATTTTAAGTTTCTTGTACATAATAAAAACTGAAACAATGTTGTAACTTTGACTCCTGTTATCCTAGCCTTAAGTTAATACCTCCAAGGTAGTCAGTCAAATGATCATGTTGATTCTAGTAAACGTGAAATGTGATTAGGTAATGTGGGTCGTCCGGTGTTGCTATGAGAAATGGAGGTTGCAGCACTTGTTTCATGTAAAGAACATCTTATAATTAAGATATAACCTATGGTACGTGTACCAGCCGTTTGTGCTGTGTATGAATCGACTAGGGTGGTCGATGGCAGATGTGTTTGTACTTTGAATTTGATGTAACAACATTAGAATAAAGCTTGCTTTTTCTTTCAATCGACTGTTATGATATCGTTTCCTCTTCATTTCTTATAGCTTTGTTTTGTTCTCTTCTTTAGAAATCATGTGAAGTTTCCTTTTCATTGCATTCACCCAGCCGCGAATCCGGCAATTTTAGGATTATAGATAATTTTGCAACACTAACGCTAAAAGTTGCTATATAATTTCACTGCTAGAGAAGGATTAGCCAAAAACAACAGTGGACCACGAATGTCACCCCAAGCATCAAGGAAGGACGATCTGTATCGACCGACCAGAACTTTGATGATGATATCATTGGGAATTCTTTGCTGTCAAGATTGGCAAATGCACGTGTGCAAACCTGTTCCAATTTTAAAGCGTAGAAGGCACTCAAAAATCCAATGATTAAGCTAGATAGTGTACAACTTATATTAATTCCATCGGCCGTTGGTCTTAAATGAAGCCGAATATTCTTCTGTTATTGAGATTCGCCAAGCCTTCTGCCTGATGCTAATTAAAGTAACGATGCAATCCAGACTTTGGCTTGAGAAATACACATTTCGCGACAAGTTAAAAAGTGAATTACCGAGACTGTAGACTGTAAAAGGTACATTGGAGTAACACTCCCCATTAACCATGTGACCCCATATGGTGACAGCTCGAAAATATTGCAACTATATTGTGCATTTTGATTCCCCGGAAAATCAATGCATTTTGGCTAGTGATTCACGCACTGACCAAATTTTGATATTATTGTCACTGATCAATGCTCCAAAATGCAATTAGCTGCTGTGAATTCAAAGGAACTTGTTTAGCCGGATGCAATTTTGGGGACCACAGATGGGTTAATTAATCAGCAATCAATATGTAGTTTTGAGTTCAATAAATAAAGAATGATGCTTGTCCAGTGTACTTACAGTTTACGGTAGAATGCCCCCAGGAAATTAAACACTAACCAATGTCATGAGCATCTAAAATATTTCTATCAAAACCTCAAGTTGTATAGGTACATCCAGTTGTGTAATGCAATCAGTACCAACAGTAATGTTCATTCCACAAAGCCAATACAACCATCGCCGCAAGAACAGCTAGAGAAGCTCAGTTTGACACGAAAACTGCTGCACAAAGTGCCATCATTAGAGCGAAAAACATCTTCCATTTGCCACTAAGATTTGATATTGCAGCAGAAGTGTTCTGTTCCCTGAAAATAAACGGTGGTGTTACCTGTGTCAACAAGAATGGGCACAAAGAGAAGGACAGTAAGAATATCTGATATTTACTTCTGCAAGTATTGGAGAGCACCACAGTATCTGACATTATCTGGAGGAGCCATCTCTGTTTTGCCATTTTCCTCGGGATTGACGATTCTCATATATGTTTCTTGGCCAAGATACCATCTATCCAGGTTTTCTACTCTAAGGTTCCATACTCCAACATTGTCAAGCGACACAAGGACTGCTGTCCACGCCCCAGGGTAAACCTAAATTCAGAGAACTAACTAATTAGTCCTCAATTTTTGGAAAACTCCCAACTAATCATGCCATTGATTGGTTAAAAGTCTTAGAAACAAATCTCTTTCAGAAGCCAAAAAAAAACAAATAGATTCAAAATGCCAATAAAAGGTAGCTATGCATCAACGTGAGTGTATGTAGCAACAATTCGTGACAAACGTAAGGAGCTTTTGGCCTTAATATGACGCCTTTGAGATTCATTAATTCCAACATTTTGCAGGCTGCATCTGCTATCTTGGATTGAATCAATTTATCACAGAGGGCAAACAGATAAAAATATATTGTAGTATATGTTTCGCAATTAATAAACCAACCTCCACCGTGCAGCGAGAAATGGCATCCCACTTGTTGTATGTACCTCTTTTGTCTTCTGTCCACACTCCCCAGTCCATCCTGCATTAGAAGAAATCATTGAAAAATAAAACAGAATTAATACAATGTTTAGTACTACAAGCAGCAAACAAGAAGTAAAAGAAATATATACTTACGCAACCACGAAAAAGGAATAACCATCCATGTGAAAACTCTGCATTCTGGTGTCATTGTTCTGCAGTATTACTTCTATGAACCCCTTATATGTAGCATTCATGACAGAGGCGTCTGTCTGAGGAGGTCTATCAAGTGGCTCATTTGGAAAATCAAGTTTGTAAGCTCCCTTCACATTATGCAAGTCCGCAAGCCTTATCGGCGTATCAGGATTCACAAATGATATCCCATTCAATGTTGCCCGTAGTTTCCCACCAATTGTAACTGGTGGCAAGCTTCTTATCACATATGTATCAGTGATGTTGATAGTACCATAGTGGAAAGATCCCTGCGGATTTGGACGTGCTCCACTTGCAGTTGTATTTTGCCTACTCCATATGAAATTGGAAAACAAAATTAATCGTGACAGTAATTACCTGCTAGAGTGGTTGCTAAGGAGAATGCAAAAATTAGTGTGGCTTCATCATTGCATTTGATTAAACATTTTCCAAGTGAAATTAACCTTTTAACACTTATTGTGCTGTTCTTGTGACATGTAGGATGAAGGGAGCTACAATATTAATCTCCCATTTCTCCCACACTGCAACATTAGACAAGTCATAGTAAACAAATTTCCCTTTTTATTTCAGAAGATACTAAGAAAAGGATAACCTTCATCGCCATCAAATGAATAAATAATGCATGTAAAAATTATCATGAGCAGACAGAAAATACCTTCGCTGAAAGCCCAAACAACTAAAAAATGGATGAATAGTGGCACCATAGATCAAGAACTTGAAATTAAAAAAAATAAAATAAAATAACAAAAACTAACCTGATAGATTTGGGCTGATTCATTGCTGACCACTGGTTATAAATATCACTTGGCGCATCAGGCAAAGGACCCGCTGCTGGTCCTTTTGAATTGGAATAGTGCAAGATGGCAACACCTGTAACCCTTTGCCAAAGTGATTCATTTACAAACCGTGCACTAGCTACAAGGTAGTAATCACTGGTTGCATTCTGATCCATGGTAACCAGGAAAGAATAAGACTGCCCTACATGTATGTCAAAACTAGTGAAATTCTGTTGCACTGTATAATGCCCCTCTGTTTCAACAAGAAGCAGCTTATGTCCCTGAATCCTGAAGTTTAAACTAGTTGAAGTGCCAACATTGTGCACACGAAACCGATAAGTTTTTCCTGCCAAAAAAAAAATCCATTGCAAATTATAACAAAGAACAGTTGAATATATAATCCAGGTAATCAACTTGAACCAGGATAAAATGACACAATGAGACTTCAATCAAGGAGTTATATTCATATAATAGAATGATATTCCCACCAGAATCAAAGATGAAACGAGAAATCAAGCTGTACATGATAGCAATATGTCCACATATTATTGAAAACATGAGATGCCACAAAGTGCAAGAAAATTCAAATCAAGATTTTGGTTCAATACCATGTTGCAGATGTGAGAAGACTAATACCTGGATCAACATTGATTGTTTCGTACTGAATACCATCTGGCACAAGGGTCGTGTTGTATCTGTAAGGACCCTTCCCATTGATTAAAACTCCATCCGGCATGCCAAGGTCTTGTCCCAATTCAAGGGCAGTCTTCAATGCCTTCAAAACCAGTAAACATTGAGATTCAGTCACCCAAATTATTGAGCTCAAACACATAATATCAGACCCACAAAAAACACTAACCGTGTGGTTTCGAGTATACCAATCACCAATCAAAATCTCAATATCTCCATCTGGCTGTGCAAAAGGTATTGGAATTATATCACGGTTATTGATGACGAATGGACCAAAGCCACCAGATGCTCTTTGAAGATTAAGCGATGGAGTGTAGAAGAAGCTGCCAATCTGATCCTTCACTTGGAAATTGTAAGTAAATTGTCGTTTTGGAGGGATTGGACAAGTGGTTCCAAGTACACCATCCTGCCATGAATTACGACGCATTTGGATTCCAGGCCTGTCAAGACAGCCATCCATCCCAAATTTCTCAAACAGATTGCCATCCCGCACGGGAAACACGGAAAGGGATTATTGCAAAATAACCTACCAAGTCATCAGAAAATTTTCATCCAGGTTGTTTTCTACATTAACAACGACATTGTAATTAGTGGTGGCGTTAATAGGAGGACCAGGAAACATCCCATTAACTGCTATAACCTGCCATCATAAGTTTACAATTGCCATCAATAAGATTTTCAAATCGCAACCCACAATCCTAAAGTCAGCCATTGATGTACCACTGTAGGCAGTTCACATCTGATAGTGTAAGAAATTCTACTTTAGAATCACAACAGACAAAACCCAAATAAATGTTATAAGCACACCCACATGAAACTCTGGTTAATTCCTGAACAATTTAAACCCCCACTATCACCTTCAACAACCGTAAGAATGACCAAGAATTTAAAGTTAAAAAAAAAAAAAAAACTAACAGGAAAACAATCACCGGCGGCCTGTTTTTATACTAATCTATTTGAAAACCTTTAATGATTCCTCAGTCCAAGAAAACGAATGTGAATTTCAAATTGAGAGAAAAAAAAAATACATACAGATAAATCGTTTATCAACAGCGAGTCAGGAGTCAGGACCTACCCAACCTGCCTTAACAAGACTAAAATCCGACCACACCATATGCATCATTTAATAAAATAAAATAAAAATAACTAAAAACCCATGTGAAGTAACGGCCTGAAAAAGAGGGTTTAACAAAAGGAGTGCATGAACATGAAACAAAATAGGAAAAAAAACAAAAAAAGAGCCAAAATTTGTGTAATAATCAGTAAAATCATAAGAAAAGCTCCCAACTTGTGAAAGAAAAGAGTAGAAAAGGAACCTGTTGAGGGACACCAAGCGGGGAGACAGTAATGTAAGAGAGTTTGAAGTCATAAGAGACAGTTGGGTCTGCTGCAAAACAGAGGCTTGAAAACAGAGCAATGTGAATCAAAGCAAACACAGAAAACAACAACCGAAAGACAGCCATCGGCAGAACCAGAAAGATGGGTTCTTGACGCTATTGAAATTCAGAACTGATTTTCAGAGCTTAGAGAGGCTTTAATCCAATGAAGCTAAGGGGAAGAGAAGGGGAGAAGCAGAACATTGAGAGAGTCAGAGAGCCTGTCTGTTTCTGTGGATACTTTTTCTCGTGCTTGTAAGAAAAAAGAACGTAACTGAAGTCTGACTGTCTGAAAGAAAAGAGCTAAATATAGTCAGCGTTCAAACTTCAAGAACTGGTTACTGGCTAAGTGGGTTTTTTTTCTTTTTTTCCTTAACATTCTTAGAAATCAAAGATAATATATTATTAAGGAAATCCCAAAAATTCGTGCAAATGGATTATAACAATGTGTTACTAAAAACCGAAGTTATTTATACACCGTACAATCAACTGATTAAATTATATAATTTAATGATTATAATTTATGATAAAAAATTAATATAAAATATATTAATTTTATTAATTTTTTGTTATAAATAATAACTATTTAGTTGTATAATTGAAATAGTTGATTATATTATGACTCATCTCTATCAATTTTTTTTTGTCCAGTATATATTTTGTACAATTCAAAATTTTAAATGCAATGGAATGTGTAAACTACCAACTATTTGAGTAACTTTTTCATATGAAATCGAAAAAAAAGGAAAGAAAAAAAAAAGAGATGAGAAAAGAATGTAGCGGAAAATCTGAAAATAATCAAGATTTTTTTTATGAAAGATATTGTTTCCTTTTTGATGTCTTGTGTTTATCGGATTTGGTCGGGTGACAACAAGTGATGGTGACCGGAAAAGAGGCCAGCCAGCAAAGAAATGCCAAAACATAAGTTTCGGCAACTGGCGCTCGCTAATTCAATTCTTGTTCGTATGAAAAGTCCCGCAACCCGCGGCCGCGGCTTGCTTTTCCTTTTTCTTTTTCCAAATTTTTTTATTGTTTTCCTTTGCTCCTAACGATCATATTTTGCCAAGCGTGTCAACTACGTGGACCCACACCCCACCTGCATTTTCCAGCCATTTCTTTTTTTTCTTTATTTTTTTCTTACTTATTACTCTCGTTTCACACTGATCCCCCTGCTCCCTGCCACCTCCTCGGTCCAAATGAGGCGTGTGGAACCAAACGGTACAGTTGGTTTCCTTCAGAGAATAAACCCACAAGTACCAAAGAAATACTTTGTCATGGACAGTAGAGAAATGTGATTCCGACGTTTTTTATTTTTCCCTTTTTTGACGGGCTAAGACACCAGCTCTATTGAAAGAAAATAATAACTATCTACCACATTTTAGAAAGTAATACAATAATAATAAAAAATATAAATAAATTATATTTTATTTGATCTCATAAATTAATAACAATGAATATGAAATAAATAACTACTATATTGTTTTCTTATTATTTCCATGTTGCTTTTGATGTGTTACTATGTAATGGTGTTTTTAATAAAATTCACAGGGGTAACATCTTCACCTGTTCAACACTAGAATAATTTACCATTAGGGTAGTACATCTATAAATTAATGGAGAAAAATTTTTATTAATAAGTATTATTGCTCAAAAAAGAATATGGTGGAGCTGTGGACCGAAGTTGTCATATAGTCACACAACAGCATGAATTGCTAAAATTGGATAAGAGAGAGTATGACTTCTTGTTTGATATGTCATACTCACGAGTATGATAAGCTCGGTCTATAGATGATGCAGATTTTAGGTTATAGATTTTTTTGGGCAAATCCAATTCAGAAGTAAATAAAAAAATCTAATCATTTTAAAGTTTAAAAAAATATATGTTTGTAATTACTGAAAAATGTGAAAAACATTGCCGTCAAAAAAGAAAGTGTGAAAAACATATTTTTAATCTTTGCATCGTGGCAAATTTCTTAAATGGAGATTGTTCGAAACCCAGTCGGCAAGTTCTTGGACAGCATAGCTCGGCCTGCAATTTAAAGAACAAAGTTTGGCAGTAATGCGTTGTTAGGCTTTAAGCGAATATCCAATTGTTGTTGATATAGGATTAATGTGGATAATGCAGCTTAATCAAGCATAAAGCTGCCAAAGTAAAATGGGCATAGCTGTAGACACGCTGGCAAATTGAGACTTCCGCGGAAAAACTTTGGCAGCCTTCTGGGCTGTCTTTTAGTTGCGAGTTTGAAGCTAATGTCTCCTTGTTATATATTTTCATATTTCATGTCAACAATTTCTCATTGCTTTTGACGTCGCATTGTGGAAAATTATGCAGATAAAGCCTAATAAAAGCTGGGGGACAAATTCAAAAACAGAGTCGCGTCGATGATACGGAGATGGCGATGACTTGATGGAGAAGGAAGGGTTTGTATTATCCTTAGCCCTTACTTAATTAGCTTTTAGGAATCTTCCAAAATACTTCTTTAGCAAAAAAGCAAAAAAAAAAACCATATCTTGATAAGGGTCCAGCTAGCTTGGTATCTGTACCGAAGTAAAATATTGCTTTCTTTTTTTATTTACAAAACTAAAATTTATAGCTACATTAGTATTATCTTTAAATGTAAAGTATAGATATTATATAAGATTCGTTATAAATTTTTTTTTCATTGGAATTTTTTTTAAATAGTATAAAAAATAATATTTTAATAAGTATGTATACCTCTTAATACAAATTTTTTTTTAAACCAAAAATTTTATTATTTCTTTATAAGACTTGATATGTTCAGTACACCTATACTTGGTGCACCTAACATTTCCGTTGTAATAACATGTTTTTTGCTCTCTGCATTTTTGCAGATAAGTTTGATTTCTTGGCGGCAATAACTAATTAACTTGCCATGGGAGATCATTGTTACATGATTCACTACTAATGTCTCCATCTTGTTCTTCGTCACCAAATCAAAGCTTATAAATTTCTTTCCTTGTAAGCCGAGAATTTCTTATTTGATAGCAAAAGCCATTCCATATGTTGAGGAGAACTGTCTGATTATAAGAAATCATTTTGAGATAAATATCATTAGATTAGTTACTGAATCAAGACATAAACCAAACTGATTTTTTTTTTATTTCAAATATATTTGGTACGTGCTTTTGAGCTCAAAATAAACATAATTACTCGTGTTACATGAACCTAAATTATTAATTTTAATATGTTTATTTTTTGTTTCGATGAGATAAATTTTACTTTAAAATTGTTGTAATCCACTACCTTAAAATAAACATAAATTTTGAAACGTGACATCTACTTTTACTAACCAGAGATCAATCTATGACCTTTTTTTTTTTTTTTGGGATTTCAAGATACTGAAATTAAAAGTCTAATTACTCAGGTGACGACGATTTTTTTAACTGAAATTAAATGATAAGAAATTTTAATAAACATGATAATACGATGACTCTGTTAGAAATTTAACACGCGACTTGTGTTACTATGACCACATTGAATGATTCGTCAACCGATTATAATTGCGGTCTTTAACTATAATTATAGAGATAGTATATAATAAATAATCAAATCTCAAATGCTCTTTTTTTTTTTGGCCCTAATCTCGAATGCTTTATTATTTTGCATTGCACTCGACGAAGGCGCCTATCAAGCCGGCCTGAGCACGTGACGCAGAATCGTGGAAGCATCACTTTGGCTTAGTTTGCAGGGCTTCTCGTGATTTCTTCGCTATACGGTCAATATTATTTTAGAAGGGAAAGAATAGCTGAACACAAGGAAAGTAGGAGGGTTGATCTGCACTAAATTTCAAACATTTTTTTTTTGAAAAATTTATGTTATATATAAGACAGATAAAATTAACGACACTATTACATAAACATATGTTTTTTACTAAATGATTCAGTCATATTGCAACAACATATATACTTTTGTAACAATATAAATATTTTTTTTCAATAAAAAAAACATAAATTTTTTTATAAAAAATTTAATTATTATTGTACAAAATATAAATATTATTACAATATAATCAAATTGTTTGATAAAAATGTACAGCAATAAACTTTTTCCCAATAATGCACCGGGCTTACAATTAAAAAAATTAACATATTCATCACGTCCCTACTTATAGCCTTCCATCCTGATATCAAAATCCTTTTAGAAACCCTTTTAGAAATTAATAAATAAGGCTTTTTAATACAAATAAATAAATAAGATGCCATTGGCTTCATAAAGAGGCGAATGATTGAAAAGACGCAAACAGCCAGTCTAGAATCTGGTAATTTTGTAAACTAAAGTATCTTGGAAATCGATAACGGTCAGAAACTTGCAACGGTTACCGGGTCCCGATGACTAAAAAAGGAATATCCTACAGAATTTTTCTCGGTTTTATGGGTGGGTTCGACATGTGCGTTGTGAACGCAGTTCTCATATTTCTTGTACGTGGATTATTTTTCTTCTTTTATTTTTCTGATGGGCTCTTAGATGGACCCTTGCTTGCTCTTTGACTTTGACAGCAGTGAAATCTCTCTGGGCTTTAAATGTGATGGGCCCATTTTGGCCCATGTCCGCAATCACAGTCTCGGCCCAATGCAATGGCTAGGGGCCCAATGCCTTTGGGTATTTTCCGGGGACATTTGCTCCCAAACAATTTTCCTTTTTATTTGCCATATGCCGGCCTTTGTCTTGCCAAGTAGAAAGCTGCATCAAATAACTCCAATTGTACAAGTCATTATATGAGTCAATGGGATCATTTAGAATTGAAGCTCACAGATAATTCATGCAGCAGTAAAACGAAGCATTATTATTGCACAGATCACGAACACCATTTCTTCAACAAGAAGCAAATGCCAAGGGAAGGAGGGGCTTTGCTCGCTTTTCGGCATTTAAAAAGGCGTCTCTGATCTCGATGATTGCATAAGCTTGATCTGTTTTCTGATAAATGGGCAACCTCAGAACATCACATTGTCCTCAAAATCGAGCAAATATCGTCAAAGGCCATGCCGACAAATAATAATTGTTTCTGAAAAGATACAACAGGGTAGATTTGGTTGACAATAAGCTGTCCTAATTTTGGTCAAACGGAAACGGACGGATAAAGGCAGAGTTCAACTCCCATATTTTCAGAGTGGCTATAACATTGACTCCCGTAGCATTGTTAAACAGGAACAGCCTTGCGTCTCCATATATTGCTTTTGTTGGATAAATTCTTGATGTGATAACCCTCCTCCCTCGTTGAGCAAAGCTTTCAACTATCGAATGATCAACCTGCATCAACGTGATTACGTAGTTCAATTTCATAGATTTTCTGCACTCCTTGAAAAATCATTTGCAATAATCGAGCAGGTGAACAAGCTTTATTCGTCTCATACCAGTACTCTCATCTGTAAGTTTTCGCCGTTGAGAACGGGCACCGTGGTTCCATAAACACGTTTGAAAACATCTGTAGCCTTTGATGATCTGCATCAAACAATAAATCAGAGACTCAATCAATTAATGCGACGTCACAAATTACAACGATTGTTGCATTACAGACATTCATTGGGACAATACACCTTGGTCCATATACATTTATCCTTTATACAGTGGAAAAAAAAAGAAAAGGAGCAAACCTGGTTTCGTCAGCGCAAAAAAAAGTTTGGAGACTCCCTTCAGATGTGTTAACAGGCCGGAAAAATATAGGTGTTAGCTCGGAGAGTTTTTGGTCGGCGAGAACCAGAAGTCCAAAAGGTCCAAAGTTGCTCCTGTCTATGGCACCACCACTGCAACTGTATTCTTCAGCAGTAGTGTTTGATATCGACTCCACTTCAAACTCGGCAAATATGTCTAGCTGCCAACAATTTCATGAACATTACGTTAATTTCGATTACCATTTAGCAAAATTTTGTACTAAATTTCGAGGAGACCTGCGTATTAACGGTAAGCAAACCTGTGTAGCAGTGCCTATGTCAAGCGGCACAACAGAACCAGGTGCAACAACGACTTTTTTAAAACTTGTACTGTTCAGTCTCAAGCTCTCTATCTCTTCCACAGGCCATTGGAGTAAGTTGGTTCGAGTCTTCGTATCAAATACTACAGTCCTTGGCACAGTCTGTAACAAAAGTAGTCAAAAAGTTGATAATTAGTTCTGGCTTCATTACAAAATCTCCTAAATGCGTTTAACCCCACGAGTAATATAGAAAAAGAAAAAAAAGATATTATACTATTATGATAATAGTTGAATGCATATTTTAATTGTAAAAGTAGTTTGTTTATGGGTCAAAGTCTAAGACACATCAAATTTATTCTGTTCACCAAACTTTATTGAATTAGTTCTTCAATTGCCGCTTTTTCTTCCAATTAATTAAATAGGAGGATACATATTTCAATTTATTTTTATTAAAATATTTGTCCGATTGAAATAAGTGTAAGATTTTTTAAAATTATAATAATACTTTTTTGTAAAAAAAATAATGAAATGTATTTTTTTTGTTATTAAAAAATTATGACCATAATTTCAAAAAATTGCACACTTACTCTAATCAGACAAAGATTTGGACCAAAAAAGAATCAGGATTTTTACTTTTGTTTTTCCTTTTTCCAATCATGAAGAAGCTAAAATGTACCTGAACAGAGGACCAACCCTTTTCCAAGTCATCAGTTTCTGTATCGGTTTCATTGATCCAACCCCATAGGATCCTCCTGTCCTTGTTCTGGTCATAAAATGTCTTTGATGCATAGTATCTTCCGTAATCATACCGTAATCCGATGCCCACGTCCTCCCTCGGGTTATCGGGGGTCCATTTATCTGCGACCGGGTCGTAAGTCCCCAGCGCATAATGGTCCACTTTAGTATCATCTAAACTGGCCTTCAACACGTGCTTGGTCCCCGGCCCGTTAACTGATGTATCCAAACCCATTGACCCGTTTGTGGAAACCGGGTAAAAGTCCACACATTCCCACATTCCGGTTCCGGGTACCGCATGCAGGACCCCGTCCAATAGCTTATAGGTGTAAAAGTCGGTGGTTTGGTACACAAGGGAAAAACCCGTTTTATTGTGTTTGGATCCGATTGTGATCCTCCAAGCACCGTGGGTTGTGTACCACGCAGTTGTCGGGTCCCTGAAGTTCTTTAGTCCGATTCCGGGTGGGGGTTCTAGAACCGGGTTGCCCGAATATTTGATCCAATCAAGGAGGAGAGGATCAGATAGGTTGGCAGGAAACGCAAGATTTTGCACCTGCACGGAGGCATTGGTGGACCCGGTGTAGAGCATTACGATCCGACCGTCAGGAAGGAGTGTGGCGGACCCGGTCCAGACGCCGTTGATGTCATACCAATGATCAGGGACCATTGCGAGCGGAAGGTACAGCCAGTGGATCAAGTCCCTTGATACGGCATGGCCCCACGTGATGTTGCCCCAAACAGCTGAATCCGGGTTGTATTGGTAGAACAGATGGTACCATCCCTTGTAAAACAGTGGACCTGCAACCACACAATTTTTGCTCCACCAAATCAGCACATGCTCACTAGATCTGAATCTGATATTCTAAATTTCCAACCGTTCCATGGCTGCCAAATCAGTTTTTTCCAACTTGTAGTTGCACCTAACTAGGATTTTTCGCTCAGTCAAAAAAAAAAAAAGCTAGGATTTTCGCTAATGTCCAGAAAAGAAAAAAAAAAAGACATATTTTTAAGGAAGCAAAAATAGAGTATTAGAAATTTCTTTGTCTAAAATTTCACTTAATAATAATGAAGTTTCGATTGTTTTGTAATTACCGTAATATTTTTTATAATAAAAAAAATATTTTTTTTAATTACAAAAAATATTACAATAATTGAAAAAAAAAAATTTATTGTAATTGAACAAAATTTTGAGTAAAAATTTTTTTGAAAGGTGGCGGGTTCTATTTTTAAAGCTTCTAACCAACAGTCAAAAGTACAGCGTCCATATTCCACGCACTGTGACAAGGACTGCACGTTTTTTACACCACTCGCAACGCAGCCCACATGAAAAATCCACTGCAAATCGATATTAAGATATTGGATTCAAGTAAACTTCAAATTACAGATATGTTAGGTAGAGGCAGGCCAGGGAGTGATGAGTGCTAACAAAAGTGTAATTATCACCGCTGAGTTGCATATTTCCAGTCTTATAGTTGCGCAATTAACGATCATTGTTAAATCTTTTAGACCCACGTCAAAAATTAGCGTCCATATATTAGATTTTGTTGACTCCTATGGCCATTTTCTAACAATTATCCATATAAAAACACTATACATAATTCAAAATCTCACTCCCACTAATTTGATTAGTGCAACGAACCACTCCATCGATAAACTATTCCTTTGTCTTCCTAGCTCTTTGCTGCAAAATCAAATTGATTTTCTCACACTTTTACAGACTTGGGGTTTTCACCACGGGGGGCCTTTTGATGGAGTTGCCTAGTCATTTACATTGATACATTGATATCTTTCTTCCCTAATTTTGATCCCATGTTGATAAATTAATTTCTTGAATGTTTAGCTCTAGTTAATTTTTGGATTATTTATCATCTTAGTTCATATATAAGTATCAATGTGTCAAGAAAAATTCCAAATTTAATCATAAACTTTTATAAATTTTTGTTTCTAACAAGTAAACTTTTAAACGGAAGTTGTTCAAATCGTTAATATTTTCATTTCCATTTAGTGAAACAGTAATGAAAAATCAACCATAAAAAGACAAAAAAACCAGATAGAAAATCAAAATTTTATTGTCATCTTATTAAATGGATTGGAGCACACTAACTCACTTCATTTAATCAAAACTTTAGGTCGAGATTTTGGAGTTATTTGATCACGTGTGTAATGTTTTTCTTTTTTCTTTTTTTTAGAACCATCACGCGTGTCATGTTTTTTATTTTTTATTTTTGACCGAAATCATGTGTGTCATGTTAAACATTAATAGTTATGCCACTAATTTCATTGTTATAGCAATGAATGTAGATGACTAAGTCCATCGATTTCCCCAGAAAGTCACAGGCGAACCCCACCAAACAATGCTGCATCCCCATTGGTCCGGAACTCCTAGAGGCTTGAGCATTACTTCGCCCTTTTCAATTTTTTTAATTTTTAGACCTATATAATATAACACGACAATTTTGTGGTCACTGCTGATCCACGGTGCACTATTTATTAGCCTACAAGACTATGACCCTTAACGTGTGGCCCATTTTTTTTGTCAACGAAAAAATCTAATCGCAGACGGGTCATTCTTAGGATCTTTAAGTCGGTTTTAAAGTAATTTTTATTTAAATAATCTGTTTAATAATTTTTAAAGGGTCAGATCCACTATACAAATACCAACAGAATCAATGAACATCTCCTATTAATGTATCAACAAGCGAGTTTAATTTTAATCACAATTTACAATCTTTCGTCACTAAAAAACCACCTATCCATTAACAGGCAAGAACACATACACTGCAACTCAAACTCGGTACGCCTAATGTATAGAAATGTCGATCCATCACTGAACCAACGACTCGCATAGTTAAACGTGTGGCCTTAGATGATGCCGGTTGGTCCTTGCCAGCTAACCCGCACATTTTGTCAATCTCCACCGTCTGATCTTATGCACATTTTCTATAGTTCTCCAATTATACAGAAAGTTCAATGATTGCAGATTCTGGGCCTTTTTTTGTTTTTAAACTCTGTGCACAATATTGGCGAGTATTTGGCATAGGTTGTGAACTGGTAACATGTTCGCTTGTTTGACCCAAAAAAAAAAAAAAAAAAACATGTTCGCTTGTTATAGACAGAAAATTTAACATTAATCTTTTGACAAAAAAAAAAAAGAAAAGAAACTCTAACAAAATTTGTGTCATCTGAAAATTCATTTGATTCGCCTTTTGTGTTTCTATTTAGTCTAGTTAGTCAATTATGCATTTATGTATCGTCTTGCATCTACCAAAAAAAATAATAATAATAAAAGGCAGAAATTCTTAGAAGTAAATTACTGTAAATAGAACAAATTAATCATGCAAGGAGGAGAACAGAAAGCAAAGGGCAATGGAGGTCGTACGTACCATCAGGATCTGAAGTAGAATCACGAGATTCCCCCACACAGAGCCATGAGAAGAAAGAAAATGACAAAAATAAAAAGAAAGAAAAACGAAGATATCAATCAGAACAAAACAACAAAAGATGAAAAAAAAAATGTTAATGACAACAATTAATTTTTTTTTTTTTTTTAAGTCAAAGAGTGTTAAGCATGATCTTACCTGCCATTCTATGCCAACAGATTAAAAAAAAAATGAAAAGCTATGCTAGTAATTAACAAGCAAAATGGCAATGGAGTTTGATTTGCACTGACCATTCATCCAATTCTTCTCTGGTTGGAAATGGTAGGCCGTTCTCTGCCAAGAAAACATAGCGTTGGTCCAATTGTACGAGAGTCCATTGCTGAATAATGATGGATTTGACTTAGCCGAAACCCCTTCAGCGACTCCTCTTGGCTCTGGCTCCGAAAACGACGTCGGTTTTGGCGCTGGAGGTGATTGGTCAATGTTTGGGGTGGGCAATGGCTCTTGGCTTTGGCGAATGATTAGTGTGACCAAAGATAGTAGGAAGATTATCGAAGCAAATATCACAGCAAATCCCCTAAAGGGTCGCCGGGTTTTCGCCGGTGCTCCGCCGAGAGAGGACGGTTCCGGCAAGGCGGAGTACGGTGTGTGCTCAAGGTCAGAGCTTAGAATCCCCATTATCTTTGGTGGAGAGTATAGTCAAGGAGAAACACAATTGGGGTTTAAATACAAAATGAATGAGAGAAAAAGAGAGAGGGGTTTAATTATCAATGCATCAAGTAACTATATATGCAGTGAAAGATGGAGGAAACAGAAGCTACAGAAGGCATATTTAACATATATATGGTATAATGAATTGGATTTCCTTGAAATGATTTTGAAAATTTATGAAAATGCCATATCTATGTTGTGGGTCAACATTGCTTAAATGCTTTCGATTTTTGAAAGTAAATATTGTTTTAAATTCTTAGTCTCACTGAGTGGCACGTGGCACATTTTATGAAGCTTAAGATAGGGAAGTTCCGTTGGCTTTGGAGGTAGGTGCCACCTTAATTTCATACCTTCTGGTCAATCATTTTGATACGTTATTACTTATTAGGGAATGGAAGAAATAAAAAGACTTGCATAGAAAAACGATTTAGTTGAAGATTTGGAAGAGATATATCATGAAAAATATTAGATTGACCAAGGTTTTGATGTGTGAAAGATGCGTGTTCACAAAAATTTTATGGTCTTATTTTATGCAATTAATGATCATATTTGTATTTTTAATGATAACAAGAAACTAAAATTTTACTTTATATTTGCTAGGTAAAAAATTTATTTGAGGGAAGTCCCTTTAAAATAATGGGACCTCCTCTAAAAAATGTGTGGGTCCCTAAAAAAATTTTTGTATTTTTTTTAGAGTCGCGTCTTTCACATATTAAAATTTTAGCATCCTCTTAAAACAACGCTTATACTTATATGTATGATGTGATTGTAGCATATGGAACTAGCTATCAGCAGTTTGGTTTTAGCAGCAGAACTTTGGTCCGTGGTGTGGGGCCTTCTGTTGGTTGAATGAATGGGACCAAATCAAGAAGTTTCTTGAAAAGAAACTAGATAGTTAATTAAATTGAAGCTACACATATGACTAAAAAAAAAAAATTTGAAGCTACACATAGAAATGGAAAACCAACTTAAATTAATTTCTGAAGCATTTAATGTCACCCTTTTTCTTTGTTGGAAAAAAAAATTATCATAGATATATTAATTATCGAATTTATTGGCTGAGACTAGAGTAACTTCATTTGTCGTCCCTTATTCAATCATCCTTAAGGAGCGGACCCACCACTGAGTACAACTGTTGGATTCAACGAATTTCCTCTTATCCAATCATAGTATTAATAAGTTGTGAACTTGCTATTGGTCCTTTACATAATCTTATTTATTAGAAGTGGACTATAAAGTAAGAATTTGAATTCAAGTTGTTACGGAAAAAAATAACATTCTAACTTACCACCAAATTACCGCATATTTAATGTCTCCTTTGAGGGCATCATTTATGTGTGAATAAATATTTTAGAAGAAAGAAGACCTGGACAGACCCAAAAGTCTCAACTCTCAAAACGTAATATGAAAAAAAACAAGCACCGGACTCGCAATTAACCATATGGCATATTCAAGCAATTAATTGGTTAAATTTGGTTGTGAAACAAAAAGATTTGAGTCACTGAATAGTGTTCATATATATTCCTATACTGAAAGGTTTTGGTGTTGGACGGGTAAAATTACGTCCTTCATGTCCACTCCTATCTTCTTTGGCTTCAAATTCGAAAAAAAGAAAAAAAAAAAGAAACTAGAATTAAATTTCCCCTATTAATTGCCATTGCGTCTTACACCCATAAGTGTTGGTCCGACTCTATTAATAAATTAAAGCCATTTGAATTTGTTGGGGTTAGATGAATCCAATATCGATAGACTTCATGCATAATTATGCACAATATATTGGGTCCATGTAGAAACTTGAATACACGGCGGATGTGTGGAATGTATCCCCAACTCTATTAACAAATTAAAGCCATTTGAATTTGGTGGGGTTAGATGAATCCAATATCGATGGACTTCATACATAATTATGCACAACATTTTGGGTCCATATAGAAACTTGAATGCACGGCGGATATGCGGAATGTATCCTCAACGTAGTTTATTTGGCAACAGAAATACATTTTATGTGTGCAACAGTAGGCATGTATGGATCTAAACCGTTAGATCGTAAAACATATGTTGCATATAAAAAATAAATAAATAAATTACTGAATATCGTTGGATTAACTGTGTACTTTATGTATGTCCTATTAAGTTTGTCTATATAATCGTGTTTATTGAGAAATTTAATTTTACTGATGCACAAAATCGTTGAAGGATATCTTCACCGTAAAAATTAAATTTAAAAAAAAAAAAAGAAAGTCTGAACTTAAGAGTTTATTGGCACAATTATAAAAATTTAGCTAATTATACTTTGAGAGTTTCTTTTCAACATATTTATTTGGTCATTATTTTGAATGTTTAACGTAGAATTTTAGCCTCTCACACACGATTCAATACAAAGATCTTAATTAAGTCTTCTTATAGCCTAATTATCTGAGGATTGGCAAGTAACCACCCATCAGCTATATCAAGCAACCATTGGAGCTGAATTCACAACACATTGAGAAAAAGTTAAACAAGCGTTGCAGAAACTAAAACCCCTCGTCATGTTGGGATATATATTATATATTTTATTTCGTTCTCCCTTTTGGTACAACGGAAACGAAAAAGATACGTTCCTTCAACTTCACATTTTTTTGGACGGTCATGAGGTTGGATGGTTGCCTATTCGCTTTGCTAAGAGTAGAAAAACGCATTTGTAATAACCCGATTTCAAGGCAACAATTTCATCGCTTCCCTTCGAGGATCTTTCTCTCTGCCTTTTTTTTTTTCCCAGTATGCGAAGTAGAAAATTTATACTAACATATGTTGTATTTGTCAGCATTATTCCTTTTTTTTTGTCAATAAAATTCAAAAACAAAAGGGTGCTAAGCCAATGAACTTTTGTTGAGCTGAACTACTAAGTTTTTATTGAGCATATTGATTTGTTTTCATCTCTTATAACTACACCAATATTGAAGGAGTATGCTCTTATGACCTGAGCGGACGATTGTTTAAATGAATTGAATATCTTGAGGGGAATTTAAACCTATGACACTATGGCATGGACAAATTTTTTAATCGCTAGATCATAGTGGTCGATGATTGTCAGCATGATATTATAGTGTTATAGTGTTAGAGAAGTTAATTAATATGATATTTGATCTCTTGTCTCTTTATAATCATTTACAAAAGTTTCCACGAAAGTCTAACACCGAGATCTTGGTTATAAATAAAAAAAAAAAAAAGGGACATCGTGATCCATGTGATAAAGGGACCTATTGTAGGTAAAATATGAAGTGCCTAGGCTGCGGATTAATCAATGTGCTTGCAATGAATGAATTATGCTCATTAAAAGAGATATGAGCAAAACTCAGTCTATTGTACAGAATAAATATATTATACTCGTTAAAAGAAATAAGTTAAATTAAAAAATTTTATTAATAAATCTTTTAAATTTTCACATAAAGGGTCATACTATATTTTTCCATCATTTTTTTTAACTCTAACTCAACATAGCTGAATGTTACTTATTCTATTATTTTATTTATTTTACACTGCCAGTACCAAGGATGCCAAAGTCTTATACCAGGATTTCTTTTCAAGTTTTTTGTACCTGTACTCGATGACTAAAATTTCGAACTAATGATCTAACGTAGATAAATAAGAAGTACTGATACCCAAGCTGCCCGAAATTTACCCCACTTAAAAATCCCAGATCAAAATTGAATTGAACTTTTTTTTTCCTTTTTTTGTAAAACAAGATTGAAAAGAACTAGTTTTGTTAAGAGCATGGGTATTGAATTTTTGTCTGATTGAAATAGGAGGATATGTTTTTTAAATTACGATTATACTTTTTGCAACAAAAGTAAAATAATGTAATGTGTTTAATTTTTTTCGTTATAAAAAATTTTATAATTATTTCAAAAATTTGTCCTCTCTCATTTTATTTGAATACAATAAAAATGGGATTTACACCTTTTTCCTTTTGTTAATTAATTTTGGCTACCTGTCTTCACGGGCAAACGGATAAATAAAGCAGCCTGATAGTTGACCGTCTAATTACATCAAGTTGCACATAAAGAAAAAGAAAATATTGCAAAAATGGTTGTAGGCACCTCCCCTTATGTTTGCTTAATAACGTGAAAGGAACTCAAAGGGGCGAAGGAAAGGGATTGCCCATATCAGCACACGTGTATCATAACATTTTGACAATCACGTAGTTTTTTTAAATTAAAAAGAAAAACTGAACATCATATCAATAAAACCCCGGTAATTTTTTTTTCTCCAAAAAAAATTACGTTTAAGATATGTTAATTATCATATTTGTGGGACACCAATAAGTCTAAACAAAAATTCATTATATTCAACTCACCCATTGCCGAATTGTAAAATAAAAAAAGACAATGTTCGTATTTGGGGGTCCACGAAATAATCGATCGAATAAACACTTAACTGCAGCGCTGTTGGTAGAGACGGAATGATAAAGAAGGGTCGCACTAATTGTCAAGGGAGAGGGAAACTTATCTAGATCTCCATCCAAAAACCAGGCCAAGTCGAACTGAAAACACTAGTAAATGTGGCAACTAAATGTCCAACATTGTCTCATCAAATTGCTGGAACGAGAGGTAAGGTAATTAGATATCTCGTCTTTTCTTTTGCTTCTCATGTATGCTATCCTACTAGTATTTTTCTATTGAGTCAGTCATAATATGGTTCGATTATATATATATATATATCCTCTTAATACACAAGAAAACATCATTTGAAGACGTGTGAATACGATAAAGGTATGGAGAGATAAGTCAATTAACTGGTTATAAAAAAATTTTTGGACAGTCTTTTACTTTTGTTTTAACAGTCTTTAACTTCTATTTTAATATCTACTAATTTAAGTATGTTATTTAACTAATTTAAGTATATTATTTATAATATTATTTACATGGTTATATTCAATTTTAAAATTCAAAAACTTCATATAAAGATCATGGATTTATTAATTAATCTAACATTTTCGTGTAGTCCTACACATAGCAAGGTTTTTTTTTTTTTTTTTTTTCTGAGGGATGGTTTTACAACTTGCAATGGAAAAGCCTTCAGTCAGAAGAACAGTCGATCTGGGGAATGCACAACACTGTTATTGGCCCATCATTTTCGAAGCCCAATTTTAGTTGAATCAGTGTAAGCCTACGTTATACTTTACCGAACGGATGGATCATAATAATACTTTACCTGAATGAAAAAAAGAGGGGGCAAAAGACATGTTTTACCTGGAATGTTTTTAAATGCGTTGATTTGTGTTCACAATGTTTTTTTAGTTTAAATTGTCTCCACAGCGTTTGCTCCGTCAAGCTAATTTGGTCCCGTCAAATTTCCCGTTATGTAGCGCCATAGCAGACGCCACCTGAATTATCTGGTGCTGACCCATCATTCAATTTTGATTATTGTAAAAATTAAAAATTTATAATATCAGAAAATAAATGTATAGCTAGGAGAATTTCCCAAAGATTGCTGGCCTGTCATTTGTCGCTCTCAACCATGGTTTAGAGAACCGAATCCGACCAGTTGATTAAACTGAAAAAATCGGAAACCGGCTTCATGTCCAGTTCGGTTCTTAGATTAAGGCTAGAGACTCCAAAAATTAGGTAAAATCGGTGAACCGGATCGGTTCAACCATTAACCAATGAACCGGTCTCGGTTCTACCGGTTTGGTTAGTTTTTTTTTTTTCTTTTTGAGAGTAGTTAGTTTATTTGTTAATGCTGAATATTTTGTAAAAAAAATGAAAATTGAGTTTAAGAAAACTTGAACTCTTCTCTTTAAAGATAACTAATAAAAGGGTTACCACTACTCCATCATTCTCCACTTAATGATAACATGACAAATAAAATATATATTAATATTGTGTCTCTTTTTTTTCTCTTCAAAATCTTATATGTGAAGAAAAATAATTCAAAAAAAAAAATAAAATACAAAACATTTTTTAATTAAATTTTTTTAATGTAGAAAATTTGCTTAGATTAAAATGGTTTTACCTAAATTACTTTAAAATAAAACATATGATTATAATATACTTTATACTTTAATTTTTTGACATAAATCATTGACTTCCACAAAATAAGTATTTTGTTAATTTTATCGTAAATTTATAATTTAGATTATTTATTTATTAGTGTATTTATTTTTAACAAATGAAAATAAATACATTAGTTGAAAATAAAAAATATATAAATGAGAATATACTTTGTTCTTAATTGAAGGAATTAATTTAATTGTCTCTATAAATACATTATATAAATCATTTTAATATGTATTAAATTATATTCAATTACATTATCCTTAATTATTTATCTCTATATTATATTACTTAATTTTTTTAATATTATCATCTATTAAATTATAAATTACATATAATTAAAATTTTTAAATATAATCTTATAATATCTATAATACTTATATTTTATATATTTTCATATTTTACTTCTCAATATTTTTACATAATATATATAGATATTAAATTTTTTATATATTTAATATTACATACCAATTTTAGCGGTTCAACCACAAGTATACCGATTGAATCTTAAATCTCTTAGTATTCCGATTCAATAACCGATTCAGTTTTTAAAACCTTACTTTTAGCTTCTTCCCTTAGCTTTGGCTTTCTTTTTAAGTGAAAAAAAAAAAAAAAAAGCGCAAAAGAAACATAACAAAGTCGCAAAGCCCGCGCTGTTGCCCAATCTCTGTAAGTCGGTTAAAATCGGTAAACCCAAAAACAGCTTTTTTTGGGGTTTCTTTTGAGATTTTGATCTTCAGGAACTTGAATTTCTACTTCCTTTGTGTGATTCGTTTGATGATTTTCATAGGTTACATTGAAGATAGGAAAAAAGGGGCTTTGGAGGGTTTTTGTAGATGGAGTGGGATAGCAATTTGGATGCGAGCGACGACGAGAGTCCGAAGAGGGACTCACTCTCAGCGACACCTTGGGCGACGACGGCGGAGGCCCCCACGGTCCCGTCCTTTTCCCCGTCGAGGAATTGCTCCTAATGGCGCCGTGCGGGTTCGTTGTCGCTGAGTACTCGAAACCGTTTTTCAGATGGATGCCGATTAAAACAGTTATTTTCTGATATTATAATTTTTAAAAACTTTTCTATTTTCGTTAAGGCATAATAACTGTTTTTTTTAAATAACTATTAAGTTATTATTAATATACGATATATTAGATAAAATATATAATAAATATTAAAAAATATATAATTTTTAATAATAATATACGATATATTAAATAAAATTATATAATAATAATAATAATAATAATAATAAATTTATTTATTAGTTAAAAAAATATAAAAATTACAGTCAAAAAAATATTTTGCTATTTTTAAATCCACGTGACGCAGTACGATGACTCAAAACTAAATTGCCGCCCTAGCATCTGTCATGGCGTTACGTAGCAGTAGACAACAGCAAACGCGATGGGAGAGTTATACTGTGTTTGGGAGGGGGGAAAGTGGGAGAGAGAGAGGAAAGTGAGAGAATTAAGGTAAATTGTTGTTTTTGGAAAATGTTTGAAAAGTGGGGGAGAGAAAAGTTTCTAATTCTTCTAATTCTCCTTACTCCACCAAAATCAATTCTCCCAAAAATGGGAGGAAAGTTGTTAGTTCTCATACTAAATTTATTAAATGACTCAATTACCCTTATATAATTTAAAAATTATAATTTTACCTAAACAAAATATCTTAATAGAATTTATTATGAAGGATAAAATTATTATTTTAATATATTTTATATTCTTCTCCCCCACTTTCTACTATTTCCCAAACAAAAAAATTTATAATTTTCCTCCCTCTCATCACCTCTTTCCAAACACAAGAGATGATAGAAAATATTCTCTTCCTCTAATCATTCTCTCCTCCACTTTCCTCTCCCTCACTTTCCTCTCCTTCAAGAATTTTATCCAAACACAGTGTTAAATTTCACTAGGAAGAAAGATTGTGGAGCGATTTTTTAAAAAGGTTTCGGTTCGTCACTTTTGTGGACATATAAAATTTGTAAAATGATTTATTTATATTGTGATAAATTTTTTCTGATCAAAAAAATATTGTAATAAATTTTTAATTTTAAATAATAGTAATAAATAAAGTCGTAAATTCTTATTTTAGAAAATATGAATATTTTTATTTAAAATTAAATTTTTTTATAATATAAATAAATTATTTAGCAAATTTTGTATAACTACAACCATTTTTTCCTTTTTAAAAATATTATCAATGCGGGTAACGTGCTTAAAAATCTTCCGAGTAAAATAGACATTTTAAAAAGCATTCTTAGAAAGTAAAAACTGTGTTATAAAACTGATAGTTTTTGAAATATAAAAATAATAAATATTTTAAAAATATCAATTTTTATTTCAAAAATATTAGTCACAGTTTCAACCAGAACACTATTCAAAACAAATATACTCAAGATATCAATATTTTTTTAAAGCAAAAAATATTGCTTTCATGGTCTGATTAGATATTAAGATTTTAGTTAGAAAGTGAATAGAAAAGAAAATAAATAGAAAATAATATAGTAATAATAATATTATAATTGATAAAAAAATAATAATTAAAAAATTATGAGAAAAAAATAAATAATAATTTATGACAAAAAAATAAAAAATAATTATTTAGATTGATATAAAATAAATAAAAAATTTTAATTTTTTCTTTTCCCTTTCATTTCTTTTAGAAAATTTCCAATCAGGCAGTCTCTGATTAGTCGATTAACAGGCCCCTTAGTTGTGCTATAAGAGGCCCAACGGTTTTGCTCACTTCGGCATATTTATGATTCGTCTCTGGTCAGACCAAGGTTGTTAAAACCGGACCGGTCATCGAACCGGAAACATTAGTGGGTCAAGATTCAACCGGTTAAACCGGTCGAACCGGTATTTGAACCGGTATTTAATAATATATATATGTATATAAGTAATTAAAAAATAATAATTATATATAATGATTAAATATTAATTTTTCTAATTTTAAGGATTAAATTGAAAGTTTTAATAAGATTTAGGACTAAATTGAACTTTTTAATTAAATTTGGTACTCAAATTATAATTTAAATAACATTTAGGGTCAAATTATAATTTATGAAAATTTTAATTTTATTGAACCGGTTTGAACCGGTCCAACCGGTCCGGTTTTCGACCGGTTTTGACCGGTTCTTGACCGGTCCGAGTCATTGCCGAAAAATTACCTAAACCGGCCCGGACTCCCGGCCGGTCACCGGTCTGACCGGTCCGACCGACCGGTCCGGTCCGGGTTTGAAAACCTTGGGTCAGACAGATGCACCAAAGTTAGCAGAAAGAGTTGGACAGAGAAGCACTATTATATTCGAAAAAGAATTAACAAATAGTTGGCATAATGTACTGTCTCAGGAGCACAAAGCGATCAAAACTGAAAGAAGATGGGAAATAAAACGAATCATTAAAACAGTTAGAGGAGAGGGCATCGTTGAGAAATAACTAAAAGAGACATTTACAATTAAAACAAGAAGCCTTGAGCAGTTAAGGTTACGCCGGATCCTGATGACTGCATCCAGATCTTCTGTGCAACTCTGCTTCAAAACTGCTTGATGTGTTTCCTATAGAACTCAAAAACATAAATGCCTCCCTGTCGTATTTAGTAGTAGTATATAAGAGAGAAACTGCTTGGCTGATTCTGTTTAATACTTATAAAGCACTCGACTTCTTCCACATCACCAGGGAGTTGAGAAACTCCATCACCTAAACAACAGAAGCAAATGATACACTGGTTATATTGTTGAGAGAGAGAGAGAGAGAAAGAGAGAGAGAGAGGACCAGAAAGCATGCGAGGGAGGAAGAAAACAAGAACAAGAATCTTAAAAGAAGCAATTCATCTTATTAAGCTGAATTTATAAAGCCTAGCCAAACTGGCTTCATCTGAAAAATAAGTTGTACCTCCGATGGGTCCTTGAGAGAGTAATATGCATTGCTTTCCTTAGGCGTGGAGGATACTAGAATACCAAAACCACAGTTGGTCTCCCTCAAAACCTGTTTCAGGTAACGCGAGTTGATCAATTGCATAATTACATAACGCAGTAAAAATGGAGCCGATCAGAATAAATAATGTACCATATTTATGTTACCTTAAATGCGTCTTCATCTGTCCGGTCATCGCCAACATAAATTGGAAGCACATCATCACAATTGGTTAATCCTGAAATGGTTGGTAAATGTCAGATAATAATTTTATTTTGTAACTAGTTGCTCAAAAATGTTCGAGACAGAAAGCTTTGATCACCTAGTGATTCAAGTAAAAATGTCACAGCTTTCCCCTTGTCCCAGTCGATTATGGGTCGGACCTCTAAAACCTAATATTTGTCAACAATCGAGAACTCAGAAAAGCAAGTGATATACACAGCATAAGTGGAAGAAATTAAAGCTAATAAAAAGTAAACCTCTCCAAGCATTACCTTCCTACCACAAGTCAAATGCAGGCGTGGGTAATTTTTCATGACAGCATCAACTCGCTGTCCAACTGTCGTCCAACTCTGAAAATATATCCAAGAAACTTGAATTAAGAGATCATCAAGATGGAAAAAATGCTCCTTCATTTGGCAAATAATACTTATTAATGCGGAAAATTATTAGTTTAAAAAACACACTTTTTCAGGGAGTAAAATTTTCTCTAATTACGGAAAGTGAAAACAGGAATGAAGCATACCTCGTCATCTACATTACGGTAATGTACAGAGACACAAAACTTATTGTTTTCAACTTTTGCTCCTTTAATGTCATTAGTAGTCTCAACAAGAGAATTAAAAACCTGCACAGGTAACAATCGACACATAATTAACAACAGAGAAAAACAGGAGGAACAAGATGAAATAAAAAATAAAGCTGTATGGCACTGCATATAAGATTTCTACATGCCTGTTCAATCATAGGTAAAAATTCACTAGCAGGCTGGAACAAATTAACTTCCTTGCCCTGCACTCAAAAGAAATCAGAAAACAAAATTAATTTGGACAAAGAAAATGAAAACCCCTTGATCAAATATATGAATTTCAAGGTCTCCACCTGCTTGTCAGTAGATCTGATAGAATTGGGGTGGTCAACAGTCACAGATTTTCTTACAGGGCCCACAATGTCCATCCCATGACTACCCGCATAATACAGTTCTGTTAGTCCTACAAACTCGTATACCTGCATACAAAAATCCCGAGGAACTTTAGATCATTGCAAAGTAACAAGAGTGTTGCAGTCAAAGATGCTTGATTGTTTTCAGATAGTATTAAGGGCAGCTTGTCAATCACCTTATCTCGGCTTCTTCCACTAATTATTGCTGTTGGAAAACACTTTGCTACATTTTTTACTGCAGTTCGCATCTGAAAAAATTGCAGGAGCTCAGTGACAATATGAAGGATGAGTGGGAAGATCAGAAAATTTAAGGTAAAATTGTACATGAAAAATGTTTGTCAATCTTTCCTTACATCATCAGGCATGACGGCAGAATCAGGGTCCTCGACAATTGGTGAAAGAGTTCCATCATAATCCAGGAACAATGCTATTCTCTTGCCCTTAGCAAAGTTTGCAATTTGATCAAAAGATGTAAGAGCTGATGGGTATTTAAGCTGCAAGATAGAATATAGGCACATACGGCTCCACAAGTCAATCATCAAGTTGTTAAAGATATATGGTCATAATTTATAGGGGGAAAAAAAAAAACAAACTTACCAGCCAAGTGCGATAAGTGGTATCAGTATCAGCGGCAGCAAGCTCATTGTTGACATCCTTGTTTTTCTTCTTATGGGGAGGAGATGAGGATTTCATTACGTCCAGCCAACTACTGGAACGAACATCATCAAGCACTCCAGTTTTTTTTCTGGGAATGGTGAGCAACAGATTGGGCGAGAAAGCTGCTCCTGTATGTGAGTAGGGCGGCAACATATTGACGCCCAACCTCGACTGATCGGTGAGAACAGGGGCAATGTGATTCGACTTAATGTCCATCAGATCAGGATTTGTTAACCTAAAAATTAACAGCAGCCTTTTCCTCCACAAACAAAGAAACTGTAGATTCTTGTATTGAAAAACCCGGGTATCTCTTTAACCAACCCTCTTATCAATGAAGAACCACTTCTTCAGATTTTTCTTGTCACTGCTGTTTGGAAAGCAATCCATTAAGTGCTGTGTTCCTGAAAACTGATGGCCATGAAAAGTAGTGAGCATAATATACTGCAATTAATTGTCAGGATATTTTAAAAATGGAACCAATAGCACACTCACCTCCACATTCTCATATTTTCAGTGATGTGTATCTGGTAGTTTGGTTATAGATTTACACAAAGGAGTTGATAGAAGATTAAAAGATAACTCGAAGATTCCTTGGGAAATCGTCAACCTTCTGCATCAATGCCCGAAAGAGTAAGTAAAGACATATTTTATACACATGCCTTAACAAGTAATTTCAAGACCAGGTAAAAAAAGAACACGATTCAACAAGGAGTGAACAAATAGGCAGGGTGAAGCAGGTGACACAAGGCTAAATAATTGAAAAAAATTCTCGTCTGCTTCTTTGGCTTAAACACCTTAAACATCTCAATGATAATAAGTACCTATAGTACGTGTAATTGCAAGAAAGCGTGTCACAAATTCTTCAGCAGCATACATTGTGATTAAGCCAATATAAATACAGTGATGCCAAAAATTTATACTAAATCACGTATTTATTCCATAAGAAAAATGCTTCCAAAACCACATCTAGTTCTGTGACTATACCTATGCGCTCTCATTTTCTCATAATTTCAGTAGCAAAAGAGGGAAAAAAAAACAACGCATTTGGAAACCAAAGACGCCTAATGGATCGAAGAGGCTGAAGTTAAAACATTTGAATAAATGAGCTGAAAGAAAAATGATGCATAATGATTTCCAATGGCCTCAAAAAGTTAAGAAATAGAGTAGAGCCTCCGTGAATAACAGACCAGATTGACACTCGAAAAAATGACACCAAATGAATTTGAGATCAGAAGTTCAAGTGTACATGCATCTAGGGGATGTGAGTTTTTAAGTATGAAGCCCCACAGTACCACAGTCTGTCGAAATCAACCCCGCCCCTCATCCCCTCACCCCCCAAAAAAAATGGAGCAAATACATAGAATAACAAAATTGTGTTCAGAGTTAAAAACTGGCCCGCAGAGGACATATCTGGCAGAGAACATATTAGCAAACGCTAGTTGCATACAATGAAAGGCTCTCATCAACCACAGAACGGATTGCAACTAGCATTATCGTATTATGCAACCACACATGACGGGCCTACAGTGCACAAAAGGATGGAAACAATTAAATCTATGGACCCAACACATACAAAAATTCATTAATGCAAAAAGAAAATTAAAAAATTAGGTAATGATATCTCCAATTCTCCAGGCTGTTGTACCTATCGCATATTCTCTTGTGACCACCAATGTCAACATTTTTGACCCAAAAAAAAAAGTCCAAGAAAATGAACCAGGAATATATACTTTACTTTCTCTAGAAGTTGTGAATTCAAATCCAAATATGATATGAAAATCAAACCCATTCGACAGAATCTCTGTAAGTTTTATTACGGTCAAGATTCCACCTCAGAAAATAACGACTTTAATAAAGGTAGACAGCATCAATTCTAACGACTTGAAAAGTATACGCGTTTGCCCCGCAGAAAAGAATTGACATTTGACCACGCAACAACATTACAGATACAGCAGTCCATAGAGAATTATTCAAAAGGAAAAAAAAAAAAAAAAACTAAAAGGTAAAAACAAAAAATCGCATCACATCGTTGCCTATACGAAGGGGACAAATCAGAATCAATGTCGAAACGGAACTATTTTGTTATTATAAAAAAATTGAAACCACTGAACCGACCATTGACTTAAAAATCCAGTTTCTCTTTTTTTTTTTTTTTTGGAAAAAAAAAAGAAACAAAGAAACTAACACAAGAAAATTGGATTGAACTCAAAACAACAAAATACATTGAAAAAAGAAAAAATAACGAAAATAAAGAAAACCAGGGCACCGAAACAAGAAAAAAAAGAAGACCAAACAGCAATGCGCGCAAAATACTAACCTTGCAAAGCCGAAATTGACAAAAGCACCAAAGGAATAACAGGACGGAAAGTATAACAATCTTCAATAACGGAGGTACCTTCAAGAACAATGAAAAAAAAAAAGAAAAGAAAGAAACATAATCGTCAGCGGAAGCCAGGAAAAATTAAAGAAACGTTTCACAAAGATTCATTAAATTAAATGCCTCTTTTCTCCTTGCATTTTCTTGCTGTTTCTAGGCAACCAAACGGGCCTATAAAACCACAATGAGGAAGCCAGAAATTTCTTTAAAACTAAAAGGAATAGGAAAAGAGAAGAGAGAGAAGAAAAAGAGCGTTACCTAAAAGAGAAATAAAGAGTTGGAAACACAGCAAACCCTAGAAATCGCAGAGAAAGAGAAGGAGAATCAAGCCAAAGATAGGCAATATACCGAATCGATGCAGACCCAAAAAGCGAGAGAAAGAGAGAGAAGGAAAAACAGACCCAAGAAAAGCTTATAAAAAGGAAGGCTGGGGGTGGGTTCTATAGAGGTTTCGGTTTTGGCGAACGTGTTTTACAAGGCAAATGCGCGGTTGGAAAATACCACCGTTAACAATTCTTAAGCACAATCCGCACTTCGGATTCCGTGTCTTACACGCTCCAATTAAAGACAGGTTTATGTTTGACGCGCGAGTTTGGAGAGTCGGGATTAATTTGATTTGCTCCTAACTGAAAGAATCAGGAAATTTTGTTTGATCGATTTGCTTTTTGAAAACTATTTATTAAATAAATTAAAAAAAGAATAAAAAGGCTTAAAGTGGAAGTACCGAACGTGAGTGGGCCCCGGGGGGATCTAAGGTTGGGCAGGACACGTGGCGGGGAAGACTTTGCGGGCAATGTGCGTGTGGACACCTGTGGGTGAGTAGGGGGTGACGTGGCCACGTGGTTAGGCGGGGCCCGGGGACGTAAGTGCTGGACGTGTTGCGAGACGTGTCGTCGCTCTCAGGAACAGAGTAACAGCTGGGTGACCGTCGGTGAGGGTGGTTGTGTGGAATTATGGCCGGGCATACTAGGTCCAGGCGGCAGAGGTGGAGGACGGTGGGTCCGGAATAGTTTGTACACCGGTAACGGCCTCACGAGGCGGTCCCGTCACAGGAGATGGGGCTAGGTGTTGTGGGGTCCAACGTTTGGGATCAAGCTATGCTGGCCGTAGGTGTATCCCTCGTGGCAGAAAGAGTGGGCGCCTTGATGGAGCAAAAAAAAAAAACCAAAAATTGCAAGAAGTTGTCTCGGTGGACTTTTCTTCTCATGAATCCACCTCTTCCTCCTCTCAGGGGACACATTTGCAAATTTATAGTGAAGTGGGTGGCCTTTTGTGATTGAAATTTGGAAAGGATTCAGCTTTGTGGGAAGATTGAAAATGAACTAAAAGATCACCCACACATTAAAAAACACGAACGGGCAAGGACTTTATGGTATAACACGCAAAAAGGAGTCGCCATTTGATTCTTACAAGCAATTCCCGACTTAAACATGTAAATAATTACTTTGTCGATGATTAATTACTTGTCCATAACGATTACAACTTAAAAAACCATATTGCAAAAGGAGTTTCAACTATCACGATTCTTATGCAAATCATTTCATACAATGACGATGACAAGGTCGCAAATGCATGATCTAATGCTTGCAAAACAAGATAACTCGAGATGATACGTTATTCAAACGGTACTATCATTTTAATAACAAGTTATTATTCAACCGATAGTGTTGAGAGAAGACACACTAGTAGAGATGTTCATAAATCGTCTAATCTACTAAAAATTGTCTAATTCGTATTATCGAGACTTGCACCTACCAAAATTAAAGAACAAAAAAACAAATCAATGATTTTAACTTTCAAAAAACTGCCTGTTTGGAGAAAGATTGGAATTTTCTAAAACGGCTAAAAACCTACCCAATCTGCCATAATTCATGAGTAATAAAATTATACGGTTGTGGTAGAAGTAACATTGAGTTTTCGGGCATTTTTGTATACACTAGTTTTTCAGTGATGTATACTGTGATGAAGCAAAAAAAAAAAAAGGGTTTACTGCAATATACTAATTTTGTTGTCAAATAATAGTCTTGTAAATTGTGAGGCTAATGATAATTTTAGTTTTGAGTCTCATTTTTTTTTTTTTTGGTGTTATCAAGAGGGAAGCCATATGGCCCATTCATTCATTCATTTATATGTTTGTGGTTGCGGAGCATAACTATGGCGGAAAAAAAAAACTCTCTTTTTTCGTTTGGTCCTAAGAAAACGGAAGGAAGGTTCTTTTTCCAAGGGAAAAATGGGCTGTGGGCTCGGTCTGAGCTGGCGACACGAACTAGTTTTGGATTCTTTAATAAATAGGTCGGTCAAGGACGTTGACAAAGTGTTCTGACAAAAAAAAAACAGAGATACTGACAAAGTGAAACGTGTGGGAAGTTACCCGGAAAGAATTCACACCGAAGATTTTTTTTTTTTTTTTCCTAACACCGAAGATTTTTCATTTTAGTGGATTAGGGTGTTTGTATTTTGTATAGTATTTTTTAACTTATTTTTTTATTTTTTAATAATTAATTAATTAATTATAAATTATAATAATTTTATATAATAATTTAATTAATACTAAAATATAAATTTTAAATTTTAAATTTTATCTTAAATTATAAATTTGGCAGTTACTAAAAATTTATTTATTTAGTCATAGAGAAAATGACACTATTGGAAGAGAACTGAGAAAATGAGCGAAGAGGGATCTTTGCGCTTTCTAGACGGCTTTCGCGCTTCAGCATTTTCCTTGCGCGTGGATTCGGAGGTGGGGCCAATGTGCTCTTTGGTTACCGAATCTTCTATTTCAACGCCGTAGGTTGTGGTCAGTTGAACATTCGTGATTGGTCCCCTTCCGCGATACCCCAGGATGGGGGAGAATCCGTAACTGAAGCTCCCGAGTCCAATTTCCAAGAGGAAAATAGGCTTACTGGAAATATTCTTAGCACAAATGTAAAATTTACATATCCACGATGTTTTTACAATTTTACCGGAGGAAAATCGAAATGAAATTTGAATTATTTGCATTTTTAAAATACTAAATTGGAAATCCACATGCATTGTTTTCTCCCGTGGTAGATCAAAAATATTTATCAGTTGGGACAAAATCAACATACACATAAAAAAAAAAAAACAAAAAATAAGGGCAAATCATAAATTTACTATGGACAATAGTACAATATCTACCCTATCTATATATATATTTCACTGGGGGGTAAATGACTCCACTAACTCATCATCATCATCATATTCCAATTTTCTTTTGTTGATGAAATGGCTTTCTTTTTCCTTTCATTTGTGGAATTCAGAAAGGAAAATAGGTTAATCTCTCCTATGCTCGTGTCTGGATGTAATTTCGGTACAACTACATCGACTCAATTCTTGACTTTTCTGATAGGGTATTAGAGACCCAAAACCTAAATTATACAGGTTGGCGGATTCTTATTTGTGAAGTAATTGTATGCTTAATATAACGTTGGTCTTCAGTCGGTACTATTCATCACCTAATACACTTTATGAATCTTTCTATGTCCTAACTCGTTCAAAAAGTACAAGGAGAACAGAATAAAGTATTAGCGATACTCTCAAAAAAAGACCTTGCGCACAGTAAGCATGCAATGTAATGACGCGGGCAATGAGGTTGCAAGAGTTATATGAAATAACAATGGCACCTTTGTCACCGTTAGAGCCACGTGATATTAATAATAATATTTTTGTAGTTGTTGTTGCGGCTTTTAGGTAGGGATGAGAAGGCATGAGAGACAAAGAACCATGCTAGCCAAGTTCAATTTCGCCTGAAATTTGAGAGCAGCGACCCAATAGCAATAAACAAACCGATATCAATTAAAAAGCACGTACTAACAAACTGCTGCAATCTCAACAACGACAATTGCGAGGTTTAGCGTATGTACAACAAGCTAGTGGACAATAAATTAAACTTAAGCAATAAGACTGAAGTGTTAAGTTGCGTTTTCTCATATTAAATAAACATCTTAAACTTAAGGCCTCGGCTGCCTAAAAAATTTCCATTGGCTTCGTCCAAAAGTTAGAGCTGAAATTACGGAAACGTTTAATAAGTTCTAGCCCCACCGACTTCATGCTGCTCAGAATGACTTTGAAGCTTCCAAAAGTAATTGTCAAGCACGCCAGTAGGTTAAAAAAGTCAAAAAATGAAAGCACTCACATCCGGCTCCATGGCCAACCGACAGGCCTTTTTTTCCGGTCTAACCAACCAAAAGGGGCTTCGCAGCCGGACAAAAACGACAAGGTAAGACATACATATCCATGTGGATCGCAGCTGATTCAGCCTTGTTCTGGTACGATAATGGTTACACCAACTGGGCCAGAGCAACGCGAAGAGCCCATCAAGAAGAACGAAGATCTGGACAATGCCGATGAAGGATGAAATGCCCAAACGGGCCAGCCTTATCCAGATGAAAATCAAACAAAACGTGATTCAATTTTAAGCAATATGGGCTTCAATCCTCGTTTAAGACCCAAAAAATATTAAAAAGATAAAGATCACGTAAGATTGATTTAGCAGGGGATTCCCGCTTATCCAGGCCAAGAAAACGTCCATCAACTTGGACAACAGGAAAACACACAATCAACCTCCGTCAACATAAGGAAAGACGACGTGTTACACACAAACCAAGTACAAGCAAACATGGTGGCACAACCTCATCGTACGTTGCCGGACAAGTTCAACGAGCATAATAATGAAAGCAACAGCCGGAGTCTTCAAAACCAGCTCATATTCTACATCATCATTAACATGAAGCTAGGACACGCAAGTAAAAGCCAGAAAATGGGATGATTTGTCAGAAAACCAATCCTTGGCTGGCGAGCATGCCTTAAAGGTGTTCGCTGCCATTCTCTTCATGCTCAAGCATCTGGACAACGTGTGCCACACCTTCAGCAATTTCCTTCCGGATGACACCATCAGGCACATCGAATGTCCTTCTCTTGAAAGAAAGCGATTTTCCTGAAGGCTGGGGGTCTATCACATCAAGCATTGCCTCCAATTCGTCCACCATTGACTTCTTTGCAGCTCGCACAATCAGATCAGCGCCCTACAAATTGCAAATTATCAAACCCAATACATAACACAATACAACCAGTGCTATGTTCAGTTTATATAACTGCAGGACCATGACACTCCCCCAACACCTCCCAACCAAAAACAAAACAAAACAAAACCATCAAAATGAAGGCCTGTATCCATTGTTGGAGTGCAGGAGATATGTGACAGGGAATGCTTCATAGTGGCACTCTGACGGATGTCAACCACCTGGAAAACTCTTAATTCGCATTGAAAAGGCAAATGAATGTCGATAATCTATGGAAATGAGGTCCGTATTTTAACATGCCTCACACTGATTATTGAAGTTCTTTCTAATCGAGCCAGAAATGTGGAGAAATAAACAAATACATTAAACAAACTAGAAGGAACTTGATTTTACAAGGATCCCATGGGTTACATGAGATGCTAAAAATTCTTCCTTTCATTCACTTTTCTGCTTCTGGCAATCAAAAGGAGAGTAGTTGCACAGAGCAGGCAGGGATTCCCCTGGACACCAACTAAATTCAGCAATCAAGAATTATTTCATCTCAAAAACAAGGTAAATGACGTTACCACCAAGCGTAGAGAATGACATCTAAGTCTAATATCTTAGCGGAACAAAACAAATATCAAGTTTCTCAGTTGACCAAGTGACTGGTCAACAAAATCATATTAGGCCTTCAAAACTACCCAATACACACCACTTGTATTCGAGGATCAGAATGTCTTAGATTCAAAAGTCAGCAACAACGGAATGGTGGAGAAGGGTTCCAAATACCTTTCCACTTCACAAAAGACACATATATCTCTAAAGGACCAAAGAAGAAAGTGGGTCTCTCAGTGGGAATGTGATTACAGGTTAGCCGCTAAAATTGGTGCTTAACCTTCAAATAATAAGCCTTAAAAATAAAGCATGACATTAAATCTTCCTCATCTTCTTCAGACAATTATTCAAATCACTACATTTGATATATTACGAGAGAGAAGGCATGTAGCAAATGTATGTTTAGATTGGTAAAAGCAAAAGCTGCAGTCATTTCTAGCAAGCTGTTTGCAATATAATTCAAAGAAAAAACTAATTGCAATAGAATTAGCAGAAAGAACTTCCGATAAGCAGCCTATTGAGCTGTATTGCTGAGCTAATCACTGCTAGTCAAGTCAAAGGCAGCAAATTAAATGGCAAATGTGAACGAAGACCGACAAAATTGCATGAAATTAATAGACAGAAGCAGCATCGTTACCTCAATGGCGTCAACTGTGAGAAGCAGGACGATAATTTTTTCAGAGAACCTCTGGCGCTCTGCTGCGTCGCGAGTCAGGCTACGACGGATATGCCCTGTAAGTCATTTGGATCGTCAGCGCTGCATCTTGAGGCGACAGCTCCTTCTGCTTCCCCTTTATGTTTCTCGTTACTCCAGTTCTCTTCGCAAAAGCCTTGGAATATAGAAAAAAAATAGGATCAAACAAAACAAAAAACCAAAAACATAAAGCAAAAGTCACTTGTCCGCGCACACATTGTCGTTTTAAGAATGTCCGATGATTTTGATTAACGATTAATCTACATTGTTTTAGGGGTTAATCATATTTAATTAGCTTTTTTACCTGTCTAAGAACGACGGCCCCATGATCACCGGCCTCTTCAATCTCGACCAGACGCGTGGCGCTCTCTCCCTTCTTGTTCTTCTCACTCTTGCTCTTTTTCTCTTTCTTTCCTGATGATTCGCTGCTAACCTCGCCAGCTTTGCCACTGGATGCTTCGAATGTGTACTTACGCAGGATCGGGCCCTGCTCACCTTCTCCCTTGATCTCAGACGTCCATTTGTACTTCTTCTCGGGCCCAGCTTTCTTCTCTTCTTTCTTCTCCTTCACTTCCTTGATCTCAGCCGTCCATTTGTACTTCCTCTCCACCGGTCCCTTGATCTCAGCGGTCCAAGCGTACTTCCGGTCCCCGCTGCGAATGTTCGGGCAGACCAGCCGGTCAAACTTCGACTCCAGAGCACCGACTCGGTCGCACAGGCTCTGCAACCACAAGTCCGTCTCGAATCGCCGATGAACCCTCTTGTACGAGCAAAACGACGGCGTACTCTCGAATTGGATCAGATCCGTGAGCTCGAAGGGGCTGGGGTTCGGGTTCAGGAAATCAAGAGCAAAGCTGAAGTCGTCAGACTCTTCTTCCGCCGTAAACGACGGAAAAGAGATCGTTTTGGGGGCGAAAATGGAGGCTTCGTTCAGAAGGAGGGAAGTGTAGTCGGGCTCCAAGATCTCGATTCTCCTGCATCTACTCATGGCTTGCAGAGCGAGTTGGACGGATGAACTCAGTGTGTTGAGAAAGTACCTACAAGAACTCGAGTAAGGGTTTTAGCTGCTGATTACATCTGACTATAGCTGGCGTGGCTGTTGCGCATTTTAATGTCATTAAAAAGGGGTTTTAGATAAGGAAAAAATGAAAAACAATTGAGAAAAAGACAAATCAGTGAGTAGAACGAGAAATTAGGATTGGAAAGTCAAAAAACAAAAGGGGAGCAGCTGACAGGGGCGAAATTGGAATTCTATGTCCCAAGATCAGCTTGTGAGATGCGAGATATGGATTTGACGCTGTGGCACTGCGTTGGTTTGATGGGTGCGATGTTGTTTTGGTGTAGAAGAGGTTCGCCGCATATCCGACGATAAGCTAAATGACGGAAACGCCCTCGTTGTTTTGAGAGAATTACCGAGACATGAGAATCTTGTGATGTAACTACATCGTGATATCGTGCAGCCAGTCATGCAGCGCACGTGGCTACGCAGATAGTGTCATCTGACGACGACTCCACATGATCAATCAATTAGATGGGTTCCGAAATTTTTTTCCTTTTCGCAAACGGAAAACGGAAATGTTAAGTGTATTGAATTTATAAACTGAAATGTAAATGCAGATGACGTGGAAGCATTTAATTATAGTAGCAACATGGAAGGAAAGTGGAAACGTGGAAAGGACAGCCACGTGGTCCCAGAATCCTAATTTCAAAAGGAATTTAGTAACATATTCGCCTCTGCATAAGCTAGCGAAGAGTACCGAATAAAATAAATGGTTGATGGTTGGGTGTTGGCGGCAGAAGAAAAATTGTGAGAATTTGAAGTTATAGGAAGGAGGTCATGAAGGTGTAGTGAAGTAGATGGTCGGCGCAAAAGAAAGGTAATTATGGCGACAAGTTCTTGTGGCAATGTTCAAGGCAGAGTCGTCGTGTCAAAATCAGTGAAAGGAGTCTGAAATTAGAAATCGAAAACAGACATCCTCCAAAACTGTAATGACTAACAGTCTTCATTAATCCTTCAATTACTGTCTTCATCCCTATTTATTTATTTATTTCTCAAACCTCGGCGTTGATAAGGCTTCTTCTTGAAGCTCGCTGCCGCAGTGTGATTGATTCGAAGAAAGAGTTTCAGAGTCTATCGCAGTCCTTTTTTGTTTTTTGGGAATGGAAATTTTTTTTTAAAAAAAAAAATAAATACACACACTTTCATACACAAATAAATATAATAATTATTTTTTTACTAAATTCACAAAAAAAATTTCTAAAAAAATTATTTTTTAAAAATTCTCGTATAATATTAACACTTTTTCCTCCTAATTCGAATTGGCTGGGCTCAATCTACTTGGGCTAATGGCCTTAGTGCCTAAGATCGTCTACCAAGTCCAACCGGCTGTCAAGTTGAGCCACGTATGCCAGACGATGCTGCTTGCTTATATGACTTTTTAAGGGACACGGTGGCATACACATGGCTGAGTATCATATTCAGTACGCAAATTTCAGTATATGTAGTTGGGTCCTTTAGCAAATGGGCGAAGGCTTCCAAGTAAAGTTGTTGTCAAGATTGAACTAATTATCAAATTATAAATATTAGTGGATCAAAACTTAATCGGTTCAATTGATTTAATTAATTGAATTAATATTTAAATTAGTATTTTATAATATATATATTTATAAAACATAATTAAAAAAGATATTTATAAATAGTAGTTAAATATTAATTTTTTTAGTTTAAAGATTAAATTGAAAGTTTTAATCGATTTATGACTAAATTGAGATTATTAGTTAAAATTAGAGTTTTAATTATAATTCAGACAAAATTTTAGGTCAAATTATAATTTAAAATTTTTTGAGTTGAATTGAATCAGTTGAACCAGTTCGATTTTTGATCGATTTTTACCGATTTTGACTGATTTCGACCAATTTTTGATCAATTTTTACCGATTTTGACCAGTCCAATCTATCCCCCATTTTTAAACCTAATCTGGACCGAATTTAGAACTGATCATCGGTCCAACCAGTTGAACCGGTCTATCCACTCCGGTTGTAATTACACTACTCAGAAGCCTCGAAGTCTCAAACCTCCGATTTTGATGCGAAATCCACAATGGAATCGGATATTTTTGTGCCTAAGCCCAACCCAAAATGGAGCACACCCAAAACCTGCTTTTCCTCTCCTTGTGGACTATAATCAAGCTAGTCTGGTGTGTGAAACATAAGAACACAACAAAGACCCATAAATTACTCAACAAGGAATAATTTTCCACCGATCTCGGAAGTACATACTCCCTTCAACCAGTAGGTATGAATTTAAAAACCTTCAATTGGACCCATCACTAATTTAAAAAAAATGTACCCTAAAATTGATCTACTTTTCGCTGCCCATGTCTGTTGCACATTTTTTCTTGGCCCATTTCAGATATGTAAGTGAGACAAAATGGTTTAACTGATCATGCGTCCAATTGGAGCACAGACCGCACTAACGGGTGTGGTTATATTTACTTCTACCAATGGCCGTGGGTTTTTAAATTAAATAGTATTGACAGTATATTAATAAGTGTGAGGTCGAGATTTTAAACTCTCGATCTCTTTAACTGTACCCCTTCCCCCTAATTAGTTTGTTTAGATTTAGAAAAACTAAAAAAAAAAAAAAATGAGAATACCTTTAGGAAGCCATTAGCTTTCTTTCTTGAAATAGTGAGAGTCACAGTCTTCCACCTTTTTTCTTTTTTTTTTTATAAAAGGTTAAGATGGGAGAGAAAGGGAGTTTGTGGCTTCTTTCTTCTCTCATAAGTGACCTACTTTTTTTGTGAAAATAATTAATCGAATTTACACTATTGGACTGGATGGATTAGCAGATCATTAGCAAAGTTATAACTTTGCCGTAACATGTTCGGTGCATCAAAAACCAACCCTCTGCGTGCCCACATTACACGTTGATCACCTTATTCAAGATACACTCCAGCAAATACAGCGTGACACTTCATTTTCACCAATAAAAAAAAAATCTTCTTATCCTCAAAAACAACCAGAATTTACCATTCCAGAGTTTAACAAGCAATTCTCCCTACATTTTTTTTTGTGCATTTAATAATCACTTCTCTAAACTATCAACAATTACACATCACAAATTTAACAGTCAAATAGGAGGTACCCTAAAGAGGAAAAAAAAAAGATCGCATACAAATTATTGCAGAACACAATTTAGGTAGGTGTGAGGCACACGCTATGCGGCACGCAAGTAAAACATCCACAAAACCTTGCCATTACAAGACCCATTAAAGTCATACCGAGTACCACTCCACATGCCACAGCCCCACAGAGTCTCCCAGCGCCAACGCCCCTCTCTTCCCTCTTCAAATCACACTTCATCATCTCCTCAACTCTATGCGTCTTCTCCGCTTCATCCTGCGCCTTCCCTTCATCGAATTCTTCAAGCACGTTCACCGGATCCTCAAAGCCACGGGAACCCAAATCAAGATTATTATCCTCAATGACCGTCGCGTCCCCATCGTCATTGAGACACGACTCGGTGCAAGAACACGTTGAGGCAGTCTCTAAATGGTCTTGAAGCGCACTTGTCGTCCTCGACTCGTCCCAGTCACGGAATGCGGTCTCAAGCTCTTCCAGTCTCTTGCCAATGTGCTGCAAATGGTGCGGCTTCGTAGGGCTAGATGCCACTTCGGCAGATAACAGGGTTTTCAAGAAGAGGAATCTTTGTTCGATGTCTTGAGAGTAAAATCGATGGTACTGGGTATCGGTGTTCGGAGGAAGAGAGAAGGCTTCACTGAGTACGAGTTCCAGTTCTTGCAGTTTCTTCTGCAAGATTGAGAATCTCTTTGTCATTGTCGGGAATTTCAGTTCTCTAATTGCCTCTTCCTGTTTGTACTGGTTCGGTGTGAGTAATGGGGCTGGCGTGAGGGATTTCAGTTATTTGTTTTCAATTTTGGTGACTCGTGAGTTTTGGGCGGTTGGGCTTTGGGAGTTAATTGATAATGATGACGGTTGAGAAACTATACATATACATACATATATATATATATATATATATATATAGGGATAAGGATTTTTTTAGTTCTAAACTTTTAAATTTTTTTATATTTGAATCCTAAACCTTTTTAACATTTTATTTGAGTTCTAAACTTTTTGATTTTCTACCAAATTAGTCCCTCTGTTTAACAAAAGTGATCAATCTATTAAAAAATAATTTTAACTTTACAAAAAATTATTTAAAAAAGATTAAATATATGAATTGAATGTCTTTTTTATAAAAAAATATACATATTGCTTATTTAATTCGTATATTTGTTGATTAAAAAAATATTTAATATGCATATTTTGTTGATGAAAAAAATATTTAACTCATGTATTTAAGCTTTTTTAAATAATTTTTATTAAATTAAACTCACTTATTAATAGATTGACTACTTTTCGTAATTTAAAGGACTGATATAGTAAAAAATTAAACGATTTAGGACTCAAATGAAATGTTAAAAAGGTTTAGGACTCAAACGTAAAAAAATCTAAAGGTTTAGGACTTTAAAAATATTTATCCCTATATATATATATATATATATGAAAAAAATTAGAATTTTAGAATTGAGTATCTGTCTGAAATATTTTTTTGTGCAATAAGTTTATAATTTTGTGTAATAATACTGTTATTTTGTGTAATAAGAAAAATTTATATTTTTTTATATTTTTTTTGTTGAATAAAATAATAGTCTTATTGTACAAAATTACAATTTTATTATACAAAAAAATATTCAGACAAATATCAAGTGTAATATCACTCTATATATATTTAAAAACTAACATTTACTGTATATAAATTCTATTAGGTGGTGATACTTACGTGGTCAAAATTTGGTCATATCTTTTTTTTTATAAAAATTAAATTTTAAATATACGTATTTAATATTATTTACAAACCTTAATTTTTAAAAAATATATTCTAATTTTTATTTTTTTATCTTATTTAAATTTAGCCACATTTTGGCCATACAGTTTAGCTACTGACATTTTTACCGTATACATATATATACACAATCAGACATGTGAAGCAACCGTTCTATTTTTTTATCTTATTTAAATTTAGCCACATTTTTTTTAGTCAAAAAAATTATCTCAATTTTGAGCGAGGGGACAAAAAAATTGGTAAAAATTGGACATAGATTTATTTTATTTTTTTAATCAACTTCTCCTCTTCTTGCCATATATATCAAATTAAACCGAGGGAACTAGACATTACATGGTAATCAGTGATCACAAAACCATCAAATTAGACCATTAAATCAAGCATGAATGAATATTGTTTAGGCCAGATTTTCCGGGCGAATCCTCATCCTTAAACCTCCGTCTAGAAAAAATTATTATATGCATATAATAGGAGCAATATAGTTATTTAATAAAAAGGTTAAGAAAATCGACAATTTTCTTTTTTAAAATTGATAAGAATGGATTTGATGGCAGAAAGAGAAAAATTAGTGTTTATCTCTTACATTTTTCTCTTTTTAAAAACATTCTTCAACTTCGACCAAAAAAAAAAAAAAAATTCTTCAAATATAAAAATTAACTATTTTTTCTCTATATTCTTTTTTCTCTCACTGTTTTTCACTCTCACAATCACAATGTTAAAAAAATGTAAAAATATTTTTTTGGCAAAAATAATTAAAACGTCATTTTTTTTTTTACAAAATATACTTCGATTCCTCTGAAAATTACTCAATTACCACAATTCTCAAAGTATAAATAGCATAATACACTAACTCTATAACTTCCAAAGGTGAACTCAATTGTGGCAAGAAACCGCGTTTTTTGTTAAAAAAAAAAAAGGAAAAAAGAAAGAAAGAGAAAAAAAATATTTTTTATTTTTATTTATTTGTAATATAATTAATTTATAATTTTATATTATATAAATTTACTTTATTAATTTTTATTTTAAATAAAGACTATATCAGTGATAAAAATTATAAATAAAATATATTTTAAAAAAATAATCAAACTAAAAATTCATATTTTTTTTTTAATGCCGCAAAGTAGGAGTGGTGCATTGTGTTCTAGTAAATTCCGGACCCACGTGTCCAAACTCGTATGAGTATATCTGTTTATGAAGTTAGCGATTCTCTGCGATCAGCTCCATTGTGACTGCTAGTGCAAACCCAAAGTCAAGCCCAGAGCCGCCGTCCACGTCCCCAATCCTTTGACGAATCCAAAAATCTCAGCGATCGCCGGCGGCGAGGTTTTACGGCGTTACGCAGAGCTTATAGTTATTGTCTTGTGGCAGCCGGTTATAGAATCGGAAGGTTGGCGATGGGGATAATCAGGAGCGGCTTCTCCTTCATAGTAGGCACGGTTTGTGGGGTTTACATTGCTCAAAACTACGACGTTCCGAACATCAAGAAACTCGCCATGACCGCACTTTTCACCGCAAAGCTCGTCGAAGAGAAGTACCGCAAGCCCAAGGGTAAAAACGACGACAATTAGCTTCTCAACCACCGCCAGCAGCTCCTTCTTCTCTTTTGTTTTTTGTAATCTTTTCGCGAAAGGTATACCATACACAACTTATGATTTTGCCCTAAGAGAACAATTGTTTAGTGAAATTGAAGCTAAAGAAGTTTGGTTTAAATTTAATTATCTGTTCTTTTTGATCCTTTGGTATATTGAACGAGTTTTCGGATCTTTGCTTGTTAACAAGTAGAAGCGGTTGAACATGAATTTTGATTTCGATGAATGATGCCTTTATCTGATGGTTAGTGTGCAAGTAGCGGTTTTCAGTTTTCCCAGAGTATTGTTCCTATTAACTATGAATATGTCTTTTTCCACGTAAGAAGTAGATGCTTTTTTGGCTTAAACAGAACTGCGCAGATTGATCGCTCTTGGTCAGCGGGAGCATCAGTACCGCGAGCGGAGAATAGTCTCGCAGGCATAGCATATGGGAATGCTTCGTGCCAAGAGCAAAAAAAGAAAATTGATTACTCTTGGCTTTAGCTTTAAAAGTGTCCCTATATTGAGCCACTACAAGCACAAATCCTATGTAAAATACCCAACAATGGGGTAACGAGCTGTCGGTAATGGAAACTCAATCTAATGTCAGAGTCACATTCATTTTAGAGTACTATAGCGGCAGTACATGAATCAGGTTAACAAATCAAGTTGGATGTGTGTTAAGTTTTTATAAGTATGATACACATAGCCATTATCCCCGACATGTTATCATATTAAGAGTCTTGAGACTAAGTATTGTTTTCTTGTATGACTAATCCCGGCTGTATCCTGGGCGCTTGAATGAATATGCTTTGGCTGTCCTAGGATATTTGCATCTAATTAATGCCCATGACATTCTAAATCTGGCAGATTCGGTGCTGCCAATTACATTACTGAGATTCAGTTGTGTTATATAGAATCAATAGGTAAGTGTTTTTAACAGACAGGCATGGTTTGTGTGTGACGGTCAGTGACATGATGTTATTATGCACTGGAATATGTTGCGTTGGAGTTATCACTGATTTGCAGCGTGCATGTTGTGCTTATTGAACTTTTGATAAGACCTTCTGTCAAAGATGCATTCTAGTCAAAAGAGGGGATGACATCCATGTTACAGACCTTGGTCGATTGGTTATTACCTGCTTGTGAGTCTGGTGGCAGGCTCATAAGAGGGTATCATTCTTTCTTTGATCCTTTGTTGATTGTCCATCTTGTTCCAGTATTTGTCTTGAGTAGAGCTTTTACACCTAACGCCATTAGCGAATGAGCTTACATAGGCTCACATTGATTTTACTGTTGAAGGTGCCTCCAATTCTTGGAGTACTTAGCCAGTTCCATAGATATCTGTTGGCAGATGTGATCACAGCTTATGATCTGTTGGAAGGGGGTTTGCAGCACCAAACTGGGAAACAAGATGAACCGATGCCCTGGTTATTCCTAGACCTGGCTAATTTTCCCAAAATCTTTTCTAGCTGCCAGTTATCTCTGTCACTGGCAAATGTTCGATGATTTTTTTGCTCGTCTTGCTTTCCGGTTTTTACCTTTTGACTGCTTATTGTTAAGATAAGAGGATGAGATCCTATAAATCTGCATTGTTTTTATGTGGATGGGAATCATGATTGGAGAAAGTTGCGCTATGATAGCCTGATGTTTTGTGTCTAGGAGCTAAGGTAGATTTTAAGCTGCTTGATGAAAACACAGGGTCGTCCATTTCATAGCACAGTGCAATAGTCCATCGCCGAACCGATGTCAGAGTGAGCAAGTAAAATAAAGATGAAATGGAAAGGAAAGGAAAGTTGTCGTTGTCAAATGGTTTTTGGTTTCCAAATCAAGGTGAAGCTGCCGAGACATGAGATGCTTAAGGTTCGAGCCAACGGCAAGCGGAAGTAAGGTGTCGGCTAACCCCGACCCAGCTTCAGGGAACATAAATGGATAAAACTAAACTTGAATAGCAACAAACTATCAATGCAATATCTTCTAATAGAATCTGGTAGCCTTCTTTTTCTTTTTTCTTTTTTTTGGATGAATTTAATTATTTAATGATATACATCACTTTATTATTATTTAAAATTATTCTTGTAATGTCAAAAAGTTTAAAAAATCTACTCGTCCTATTATTGCTCATAAGAAAGTAGAGCTAGGTTTTTCTTTCGTAAGGACGATGAAAACGCAGGGTCCTTTGCAAAGCACGGTGCAATAGTTTATCGCCGAACGGATGTCAAATTCAGGAAGTAAAAGGAAAGATGAAGTGGAAGGTCAAGTTATCGTTGTCAAATGGTTTTTGCTTTCCAAATCAAGGTGAAGCTATGAGATGCCTGAAGTTCCAGCCAACGGTAAGAGGAAATAAGGTATGGGCAAAACCCAACCAACAATAGCGGGAATATAAAAGGATAAGATTATATGGCTATACTATAAAAGGATAAGATTATATGATTATATTTAAGTTTTAATAAAGTATTAACGTAATTTCTTCTAACGAAATTTAGTAGTTTATCTGTTTCATTTTCTTTTTCATAAATTCAATTAGTCAACGGATTATATTACTTTATTATTACTTGAAATTACTCTTATAAAGTCCAATAGTTTTTGCCAAAATATTAAAAACTTACTCCGCCTATTATTACTACTTTTAAGATTGTTGAAGTGAAGCTACGTAGTGGTGTTCTAATTGTCAAAAGCATAAAATTTCATCAATCACATGAAAGATTCTCTTCTAACATGATCAAATAGTTTATATATTTTGTGATTTTTCTCAATTATCTAATATTTTCTCTATTTCATTATTTTTTTTAAATTCAACTATTTAACAATTTATATTATTTTTAAATTTTCTAAAATTTGCTATGTGAATCTCTCATATATTTTTTTTAAGCCGCATCGCTATTGTTCCAATAAAGGTTAAAACGCCTTTTAACCTTTCCCAATCTGGTGTTCACGAGGCCTGGGCAAATGGGCTCTGAAACCAACTTGACATTTGGTTGAGATGTTCAAATCTTAGAGGCCCTCTAACTTGAGTAAGAATTTCCGAAAGGGCTTTCTCCAATTTCAATCCAGACCGTGGCCTTCTTTGCAACTGGTTTCTAATCTAATCTAATAACAATAACAATAACAATAACATAAATCTATAATTAAGAAAAATTTTCTCTTTATTCCACTCCTTAAAAGATAGAATAGAAAAAATTCCTCTTTTTTTCATGCTTCAAATAAATGTAATCTAATAATAATATTATAAAGTTTCCTCTTAATCCATACTTCCAAATAAATGTAATTTAATTACATTAATTTAGTAATAAAATTTTGATATAAAAATTAAAATAAAAAATAAAAAACTTCTTTCTTATAATTAGACATTTAAACGAAAGAAAGACGTGAGAGATGATTCTCCTAATCATTTTATGTAGATCTAGTGTTGTAATGTCCACCCATGACCTTCTCTAGTTTAGATCCTGTCTACTCTCCGACGAGGCTCTTCATTGGCTGCTTCTGACACCTCCGTCGCGGCGTCCGTCGTGCACTAAGGCTTCGGCCCCTCTTCCGCCATTCTCAAAGCACCAGAAGCTGTCCCTGATGCTAGTGAAGCTATCTCTGGTGCTACAGTCGACGTCGCGTCTACTGCTGCAGTCCTCATGGCTTTTGTAGCCGTCGAGGTCGATGCCGCCGGCGACAGCGTCGGTGCTACTGCTGCTAGGCATCATTACTTTTGTTTTTTGTGGATCACTCTAGGAAGGGCTTTACTAGCTCCATTTTGGATGGTTGTTGTATTGCTGTTGTACTGTTTGCTTGTGTTTTTTTTGCCTGTTTGTAGGTCAGTATTGCTGGAAATCGTTGTCGAATATATCTGATTAATTTCTGTCATAAGTTTGTTGAAGTGCAGTGTATACTGCTCTATGCAGTTTAATCCAGTTAGTTCGATTCATACTTTCTTCTCATAGATTTGTTGACTTCAAGTTTTGTTAAAATATGGTCAGTTTGACTATTTTACTTTTAAATCATTAGACCGTTTATTTTTATTTTGTACAAGTGTTTGACACATTTGTATATATATGAAATTAATATAAATAAATATAATGATTTTCTTTGCTCAGAAAAAAAGAAATATGATGACATGTAATCACATTCCACCTTCCAACACGAATGTATGATTAGACATTGTGACTCAAAATTTTATTTTTCTTTTTCTTTTTTTTTTCCTCGGATTGAGTAAAATTTCCTGGCTGTAATGTTGGGAAAGGAGAAACAAACTGGCACCATGTTGGATAAATTGAAATAATGATGTGAGGGGTCAAGCGTTTGCGTGCACGTATATTCGTGGAATTAGAAAGGGACCTTTCTTTCTTTTAGGCCATAGAATTCCAAAAATGTTTGATACGCTACCAGTGTACGATAGCACTAGCAGCAGAATAATACCCAGGCCCTCTTTTCAAACACGTGGACCCATTTGCCTCTCCGCCCTTACAGCCTGAAAAAATGTGAAAAAAATTAAAAAATAGTAAAAAAATAAATTATTTAGATAAAAAAGTATAAAAAAAAATATATAAAATAAATAATAATTGGTGAAGAAAATAATGAAAAAAATAAATTATTTAAATAAGTAAAAAAAATTGTGACAAAAAAATGTAGAAAAAAATGAGTAATAATTTATGAGAAAAAATAATTAAAAAATAAATTATTTAGATAAATAAAAAAAATTTAAAAAAATTAATAAAATAATTATTATTATTATTATTATATTTTTTTTTTTGTTTTCTCACCTTTCCATAACAAAACAAAACAGACCCTCAATGTTTCATTTTCATGGTGCACCCATCGTGACAAATGCTCTGGGCCAAATGACTCGTTCTTGCCTCGCGGACTACACCCAGCCAGGAAAATATGTAAATCTGGTTTACGTTTCATTTTCTTGGAAGTCGGTTTCAGGTTATTAATTTGAAAACAAAATAAATAAATAAATTATTAAATACTATCTAATAAATTATATACTACTTAATCTTCATTAAAATACAACCACGTAATAAAATTCTTTACGAAATGCCCTTAGACGTGACTCCGGTCTCTAGAAGCCATGACATTAACTTCTCCACGTTGCCTTCGTTAAGGATAAGACGCAAGAAATTTTTGGTGGAGCCAAGCCTGCATTTTGCCTCCCCGGTACTCTTCGAACGGAAAATCTGGGGACAGAAGTTGACCGCAATAAATCTATAAAGCAATGTCCTTGCGGAAACATTGCAAGAAAAGAACTCTCCCAAGTGTACTAGTGAACTCATTGGAATTTGCAAACGAAGATCATGCACTTAGAACGATCGAACCATTTATAAGCAATTCAGCCAATGACAGCTTTCAAGAAACGTTGATTCCTCCCTCTTTCAGCCAAATGTCTTGACGATCACCCGAGCCAAATCTTTCATTAAACCAGGCCCGCAGGTTCGATTAAGACATTGAAACGCATCCTTGTAGATGCAAAATTTCATAGACATTATATGTTACATGGAAAAGTGTACACACAAGCAACATTGGTAACTTCCCTACAGACCTCCACCCCCATCAATAAGGTTTCTTTTTCCTTTGGCGGCTTTTCTTTATGTGCATTCTATTAAATCATGGAGAAAGGTTCAGCACATCTTTCTCCATTTTGATCATCGTGTGAGGAAATCTTCCAATCATTTTAGTAGGCAGACTCGTATAATCAGAACCTGTTACTTCCCCAAACGGTAATTATACATCAACTGCAATGGCTGGAGGTCTTGGTGCGGCAGCCCCTTGCGACCTCGACTCAGAAAGCTTTTCAGCCACCTCAGCTATAACAAGTTTAGTTAGAAGTAAACCTGCCACTAGAGCCGCCACCATCAGCATTGTAAAAACTGCTGTCCAGCTCTTAGCAGAAATAAAACCTGTTAGTAAAGGTCCTATTGCAGCTCCTATTGATCCTGTTCCATCTATGATGGCCGTAACAGTGGCCAATGCCCTTGAGTTACCCTTCAATGAACTGTGTGTTCCCAGGTCGGCCGAGACAGCCGTCGTTATGAGAGCATACGGCCCGTTCACAAATATGCCAGTGATGAACATAAGAGCAATGTTTATGGCCAAGGAAATGTGTCCATAGATACGGAAAAAGAAGAGTGCAGGGATGGCACAATACATAAAGGTTGCTGCTGTAATGGCTCTTGCATCTAAGCGATCAGAAATATGGCCTGCTAAGATTCCCCCAACCGCCCCTCCAACATCAAACAATGTTGACAAGGTCCCGGCTGTCCCGCTGGACAAATACTTTCCATCAATGGCTGCACAATTGATGATCATAATGAGGCTCAGTTCAAGATGTTATGTATAAAGGAAACAGAAGAAAATGGCACAAATGGAGAAATTTCAGTTTTAGATTTATGCATTACCATGCTGCTATGTAAGAGTTCGCAAGTCCCAATTGGATTTGCACTCTAAGGTTTCATTGGGTTATTAAACTCATAATAGTCCTGGAAGTGACCCAAAAAAAAGTACGAGATCAGAAAAGGTAATCATTCAACTTACCCGTGTGGCTAATGTAGAAAGGAAGCCAATACAGAAATGTGTAAGCCACCAATTTGGCGAAAAATAGGCAAAGAGCAAATGGAGCAACCCCAGGGATTTTCCATGCTTCAATGAAGCCCACAGCCTTCTCCTTAACGTCAGATTCTGAACTCAAAAGAGGCTCTCTAATTGCCTCCCCAGTTTTCTTTGAAGAATCTGGTTCATCTTCTTCTCTGTCAGCTCCAACAGACTCAGGGCTAACCGGCAGCAAAAGAAATACTGCTAATCCAACAAAAGTAATTAGGAGACCAGGCACAACAAAGGACCAACCCCATCCATAGCTCAGCATTGCAGCAGCAATCAAAGACCCGGAAATGTTCCCAACAGAAGTGTGGGCATTCCATATTCCCATAATTAGGCCTCTTTTCCTCTTTCCAAACCAGTTACCAACCACAGCAACCACTGAAGGCCATCCAGTTGATTGGAACAAGCCGGCTAGCATTTGTACCCCCAAAAAGTAGTAGAAACTATGTACATTTGCCCAATATCCAACACCAAATAGCGAAGTGAACACACCAGTGCCAATCATCCCTATTGTCAAAAAGACCCTCAAGTTCAGCCTGTCACCCAAATGACCCGAGAAGTACATTCCAATGGCATAAATAGAGAGGAAAGCCACGTCAAGTTCGCCCAACAATCCTGTTCCATCCGATCCATCAAATGGGGACCAACCATCTCCAAGTGTCCAAGAAAATATTCTTCTGTCTTCTGGCTCGCTCACGTAGGTGATCGTCAATGGAGCAAATTTTGTTCCCACGTCAGATGACTCGGGATCAAGTGTACTCTTGACAATGCTTGTGGTCTTGCGAGTTGCGTGATAGCTAGCGTAAGCGAAAAAGGTTAAAATCAAAACAATGGCTTGGTAGGTTTTGTAGGAAATTTTACTTTTCTTCAAGCACTCCAAGAACTGGATTCCAAGGGGTTTACTCTTGTTTTCCCCTGACGCTGTTTCAGATAGTGGACCCATGAGCAAATCCTGTCTACAAGGCAACGAGCGGAAGACGGGGTTCAATTCCCAGCACGAAGCATAAAGCTGGATTCATAATTTCATATCAGATGACAATGGGACCATCAAGATCATGCACTTGCAGACCACATATAACAAACAGATTCTACAGACGATTCAATTGCACAAGTTAATTCAGCCTAATGAACAACTTTAAAGCAAGTTACAGCGAGCAACAAACATTAGCTGAAAGAACTGATTGCTTTCATGATAATCTGTGACTGATAGAAGAAACATGACCTCAAATTTGTCCATAGAGCAAGGGAGAAGTTCATTATTCACGATTGAGTGACAAGTGAAAAGCCTCGAATTTGACAATTAAAAAGCAAAGAAAAACAGAAGAAAAGGAAAGCATCAACGAAAAAAAGAACGAACTTTTTCAGCAACTAAATGGATTTCCAAGCTGGGAACACAAAACCTTCAAATTCGGGTCAGATTAATTAGTTGCAAAGAAAATTTTGCAGAAGACCAATATTCAAACATTACTAAATCAAAAAAAAAAAAAAATCCGACGACATATGACAGACAGAGTAAACTTCAATAAATTGATAGCATATCAAACACAGCCATGATAACCGAAGAAAACCACAAAAAAAAAAACAAAAACAAAAAACAAAAGCTCAAAACCAACTGGTGAAAAGCTTTTTGAAGCACAAATAAAAAAAAAAACCAAAAAAGATTTTTTTTTGATCGGAAAACATGTCAACGATCAGAGACAAAGACCGTAACAATTGTTCAAAACCAACTGGTCAAAAGCTGTCTTCGGCTCAAAAGAAAACTCCCCGACACAATCTAAAACCGAAAGTCTAAGCGAGAAAATTCCAAAGAAAAAAGAAAAGAAAAAAAAGGTAATTAAAACGCCATGACTAACAACGAACAAGAAAAAACCGGAGCAACATACGTACCTCTGATTTAGCCGAGCAGACCCAAATGGTGTTTTTTGGTCGCTTTCTTCTTCGTTTTAAATCATCAAATCTTTCTTTAGAAGTAAAATGGATTTCTCTGCTCTGTCTCTGATTTCGCCAACCAGTTGGTTTTTTTTTTTTTTGGGTTCTTTTTTTTTTCCGCTCCTTCTCAGTTGCTCCACAAACGAAAACGGTGCACGCTTTGTTGTGGCTGGCTTGCTGTAGCGGGAGGGGATTCTTCCAAGAAAGACGTTAATGTATTTAATTATTGGATTTCTTGTTATTGTCGTAATACTAACTGTCTGTTTTGCCCTTCTTTTCCATTTTTGACTCACTGCTCGTTTATTAAGCACGTCGACAGAATTTGAGTTGACGAAAATAGCCTCGAGTTTACGTGGAAGCGTGAGGGCGTCGGTTGTGTTACGCGTGGGCTCTGACGCCGCTGATAATATATGAGCATAAAATGACCGAAAAACCTTTCCCCTTTATTCCTAGCAAATAAAAAAAAAAAAGGAAAATCTCAAGTTTAATTTCGTTTGTTTTTTCAATACAAAAATGCAAATGCATAGTCAGTATAAACGTTATTATACCTGTAATTAAGGTTAGAAGTATTAATTACTATTTTCATTTAAATTTTTTTATAAAAAATTTACCACTTAAAATTTATTAAAATCAAGTGAACCTTTCAATTGCTTAAACTTGCCGCTTTTTTTTGTATTTTTGGTTTACACTTTGCAGCTTATCAATGCAACTATCTCACTTATGGGGCCAGTTGTTCACTTCTTGGCCATTAAGCAGAATTATTATATAGGTGCCAATGAACTCACATACCGCCCACTTCCCGCCTGACAAGCTGACAACGTCGATGTCTTTCTATGCTAAGCCAAAAGTTTACCACCCTTCGATAATAAGGCTTATTTTTTAAATTTTTCTTGCGAAATTGGACAAAGCAATCTCTTTCTTGGCGTGTATGCTTTTCATTACGTTTGCTCCACAAAGTCTTCAAATCATCGTGCAAAGATCTTTGGTAGGATTAAACGTGTGCACGTTTTTTAAGAATTTCAATAAGCATTTGATGGCTCATTTTAGATTTATAAAATTTATTTTTACATAAATTTAATATAGATAATCTGATATACTTTATATATGAGTTGGCGCAATCCTCCAATACCATGGAATACCACCATATTTTTTTGGTTTTGGAAAAAAAATATTGAAAATCATTTTCTTAACTCCATCTATTTCGACGAGCAACTAATTTGTTCATTCATTAATTATAAAAAAAATTGTTCGCCAAGGAAAATAAATCATAATTTGTTAATTTATATAAGGTTAATCAATTTATTATATAGTAAAAACATAAATAGATAAATATAACTTAAAAAGTAAAAATATACTAGAATTTGTGAAATTATATTTTTTATTTACAAATATCATAATGCATGCGTTAACTGTAAATGCTGACAGCTGCCACAATTGAATTTGAAACTTCGGAGAAAGAAAGTCAGAGTCTGTTGTCGATCATATTAAGTGACTGCATAAAAGTAATAACGAGTAATTATACAGTCACATTTAATAATATTTAATAATTTTTTTTATTTTTTATAAATTTAATTATTTAATTATTTATATTATTTTAAAATTATTTTAATAAAATAATTTTTTTTATAGATTTTTTGTCTTTTTTTTTGAATAATTTTTAAAAATTTTTCTGTCTTACGGAGAGCAAGTCACTCATTCTATCCAATTATTGTATTACGTACCAAGACCACTTCACACGTCATCTAACACTAGCTTTTTTTTTTTTTTTTTGACATAGTCATCTAACACTAGCTGAAGAGCTCCTAGAGGTCGTTGTGAATCCATCATCTACTGTAGGAAGGAATGTCATGAAGTCAGCCACTCAATTTTACTCCTCCTAATTAACATGTTTGTGCTCCACTCTTGCCAGTCTCTTTTCAGACGTTGGTGTCATTCACGTACTAGATTTGCATGGGGAGAGTAGCCTGTGTTCGGTAACGGAAGAAAAAAAGAAACGAAATGAAAACACACAAACCAATGTAATTTTTTTTATTTGGCATGTGTAAAAAAAGAAAAAGAAAATATGTTAGACTATTAAGTAGAGAATAAAAAAAACACAAAAAATATTTAATTTACTAAAATAACCTAACTTATTTACTTGTATATGAGAATAATTTGATCATTTTATATTCTAAATATGTCAATTTATTTTTTATTTATTTTTTCTCATATTTTTTTATTTATCTAAATAATAGATTCATTCACAACCTTAAAATCGAGGCCAGAGCCGTTTGAAATTAACTTCTAACGGGACACACCCGTAACCTTCTTATCAAGCATATATTCTAAGCCCATCGGTCAAAGTTCCGCAACAAAAGAAGGTTATCTGTTTTTCCATGCGCTGCAAACCACACTTACAACATAATTATATTTAAGTATTAATAAATAATAATACAGTTTGATATAATAATATTTGATAATTTATTTATTTTTTATTATTTAAATTAATCTATAATTAATATTATATTATTATTATTTTTTAATTAATTCCTTTTTTTTTTGCTACTCCAAATTGCAAGTTGCGGTTACAAATAGACGTCGTGCGGAGGGAGATTCGTTGGTTTACCACCGAATCCAAATATTTTACGAAAGTCTCACCATCCGGACCACGTGCTATGCGCGCACGACTGGCTCTGAAGTCTGAAGTCATTAAAATGCTGTTCATTGGGAGGCGCGGATTTATAATTGCCGATTGTCGGCGTTCAAATATTCATTCATTAAATGGTGACCCAAAATTTCCGGGCTTTGCTTTGATTTGACAATATCGTAATTTCGCACGAAGGGCGTCCGCGTAATTTCAAAACCACACATGTAATTAATTAATAAATAAATAAATAAGTGCAGTTAAGCATATTCGAATATTCCAAAAGGAATTATTCTCAGCGCGCAGCGCATATTCTCCTCCTGAAATGTACGGAACGCAATTGATGCACGTGGCACTGCGGCAACTGATTCTCAATCTTGGTTCTCTGGTGTCTGGTGGATTGGTTGTCTGTTCCATACACCTCACTGATCCCCTGAGATTATAAGTGCTCTTTTTTTCCGAGAAATCACGTAGAAATTTCCCTTTCTGGCTTGTTTCAATCACACTAACATGGGGCTGTTTTCTAACCCTTACAAAAAAAAACGTACGTAATAATATTAATCATGGTATCTATTAGTCGATGTCAAGAATGAGATCTTCTGTCAATCTACTGCTAGAGTACAGCAATTCCGTTTACATGGTCAATTATTGGACCGTTATGGCAGCTGGTCACCCTGGAAGAGCTGTCCATTTGTGGTGGTGAAAATTTTGTCCAATTGGCTGAGTTAAATAATTAAATAAATCCCAAATTGACATTCTATACCAAATTTATTTTTTAAAAGAATAATACTACACAATTTTAAATAGTTAATAACTACTTATTGTATAGTTTAATGAAATAAAATTTAATAATTTATTTAATTTTTTTATAAATTTAATAATTTAATAATTAATATTATTTTACTGTTATTTTAAAGTTACGAGAGTAAAGCAGCAAGCCTGTTCCTTCTTCACTTGATTTAAGGAAAATGTGCTATCTTGACTTAAGCAACATAAGAAATAATTAAGCACTTGCCGTGTACGCAATTGCACAAACACAAATACGTTGCCGACGACTTAATTTTGCTTTTGAGTAAAGGTGTCAGGATTGGGTAGTATTCAGATTATATTACTTTGAATTTGAGTTATTTTAAGTTAAATTATTTATTAATCATGTCATGTTTGATTTGGGTACAAAGAGCGTAGGGATTTGGGTCAACAATAATGCTCAGTGTATAAGACTCTCACATTTACTAAGTTTAAAAAAATGCTTAGTATTTATTTTCATAATTTAAACTTATGATTATTAAGTTACTCTATTATAATATTTTTGTTGTACTAAGACTTGTCCTTCAAAATAATTATATATATATAAATTAAATATATATGTTTGTATAATATATAAAAATAAAATAGAGTACATAATAAGTAATGTGTATATAGTTGTTATATATTAATAAAATAATAAGTAAAAAATAATAAAATATTAAATAATTACTTGTTTTATTTTTGTTTTTAAATCAATTTCAAAAGTAAAAGTAATATTTTTTAGATTAAATTACTTTTAAGTTACGTAATATTTGAAACAAGTTCGGTTCAATTTTTATCAAACAGGTTAAAGTCAACCCTAGCATTGGATCGGAAATTAACGCCTTTACTTTTGAGCTATTTGGCAATTGATATACTATATTAATGATCTTCTTGTAAGAATTTTATGTACGTTCCATCTGTCGCAACCGAGAAGTCTTATCCACTGCCTACGATTCCGACAAGCATACACAGACCGGAGATAAGTTGTTGCTGAATTTCGCAGTTCTTTTGACAATTATTGAGGTTGATCATGCATCAGCAAGATCGTTAGCATCTTTGACGCTTATTGGACAACCGAAGGGGGAATTCTTTGGCTCCCCCAATTCCCATGCCTAACTTATTCACATCAACTAACATCCATAATGCCCAATGATAAGATAATGTTATCCATTAGCAGTCGCGAACTATAAGTTATGTGTTTGTTATTTTCATACTTTTTGAGTAAAAATAATTCATTTATTATCTTACACAACATAAATTCATTTTATTTTTATTTTTTAGTGAAACTCTGTGTATTATAAAATAATAATTAAACTACTTAAAAATATAAATCAAATTGCAATTCTTTATTTACGAAAAATAAAGTAAGCGTATTAGCACATGACTTCACTAGTTCCACTCATAAGATTTTCTATTTATTTCTAGAATTCCCACTGTCAAGTATCAACAATTTAAACTCTCCTTCAGAAAATTATTTGACCCACCTGAGATAAGGCTCTGCTAAAATGTTTAGATAAATGAAATCCACCGATATGATCACATAAATTTGGGGTGGAATTCAGTTCAAAATCTCTCTTCATTAAGACATACGAATAGGCATGAATCGTAATACATATTTAGAAAGGAGAAATGAACACAGTTGGGATTGCTAGACCATCTAATTTCAAGGCATTATTGTCGACACCAAATGAGCTCCCCAAAACGGGATCTGGTATATATCTTGCTGGGATAAATTATAATCAATTCCCCATTCGTCTTGACAAGGAACCACGGGACAACTGATCCAGTTGATGCTTTCGGCATTCGGCCTATACATGCTTTTGGCAAAAGCATCGGCAAGTGGCAGCAGATCGTGGCCCATGTTTCGTCTAGCCTTACTTTGAAAATACGTCTATATCTACAGTGCAGGTTGCAACTAGCAGCTCATTAATTTGGTTATTTTTCGGCCTGAAGTTCATAAATTGGATCCAATCTACTGAATTGGCCCAGATATTCCTCCCAATCTGCAATGGGCCTGACTAAGCAGACCCATAAAACTCCTTATTGGGGTGATTTATTAGACAACTGGGCTGCCTCTAAGGTTTATGGTTCAGTGCATTGTTTGGCCTTCGCCGCCTTATAGAAAGTAAATTTGGGCTTACTCGTAGGACAGTCTCCGAAGAAGTTGTTGTTGTTGTTTTATTATTATTATTATTTTTTTAATTTTTAATTTTTAATTTTCTGGGTAAAACATTATGAGGTCAAGATCGCGATGAATCCAAGGATAAGGCACAACAATCAGCATTAATATTGGGAGCATTATTATATAGCCAAAAAATTTAGAAAAAATTCAACCAAAATAACATCATACTGACATTAATTTGTGCAATATATGTTATTTTTGTGTTTTTCTATGCACGTGTTATTTGTATTCAGTGCTGAATCCAGGAACATAACACTAACATCCTTCGCCGTTTTAAGTTTCATGAACTTGAAATCTGAGCAAGTGAACCGTGCGAATGGCTAGCAATCACAACAAAATGGTCAATAATGCAAGTAGACTGCGTAAAAGACTTGGTTCAAACTTTGAACAAAAGAATTACAAAATCATTTTTCAATCATCGTTGTTGTCGCTCTCTAAACCAGTTTCCCCGCTGCTACAAATCTCAGCCTTCGACGTACCAGTAAGCAAGCCTCTGCGTCCCAAAATAACAAGGTCAAGAAGTTTTCTCCTAGCAAGATAGACTGGATTGGGGTCAATCAAGCAACCCCTTTCATAGGCTTCCCTCAGAAAAACAGTGTGCTTCTTACCCTTCGTAGACAAATAAAATATCCCCGGATGATCCAAGAACAAATCCCTTATGTTCAAATCAATCCCAAACCATTTCCTAAAGTGGCTAATCTTCTCCACTTCCACCATCTTCTCCACCGTCAAACTCAGGAATTCATGTACAATTCCAACAGCCCGTTTCTCCAATACCTTCAGTCCTGCCTTTGTTCTTTTGCTGTCCTTCAGCTCTTCATAAGGCCCCACGTAGGGCAATTTCTGCCATTCCTTCACTTTAGCCTTAAAATTCTGGCTCAATCTCATTCCAGGCGGAAAAGCATGCTTGAAACTATATCGAAGTTCTGTCCTGTCGATTTTGCTGTCCTCCCTGCAACACTCCAAAACCCTCCAATTCTCAATAGCAGCTGTGAAATCATTACCGAGATCTTTGTTGTCAACTAGTTTCAAGATATGCGTATTGGGTTCATGGGCATCACAGAGAGTAAAAAGATGAGGGTTTTTCGATATCACCGATTGCTCAAAGTCATCCGGAAGCCCCAGCTCCCTCCAAACCTTGAAGATGGCGCGAAGTGGCAATGATTTGGATGAAGACATTGACAAAATCCGAACCAAACGGTCCACAACAAGGGGCAGCGATGCATTAATAGCTTCTGCTTCCAGGCGACATATTTCAAGAGCAGTGTCAGTTAACTTGCAAAGCGCCTGGGAAGATTTGGGTTCATAAACAATGCGGAAAATATGAGGGTACTTGCGAAGGAAGGATGGAGCGCCGCGATTGAGATGGAGCTTTTGAGAGAGTCTGTCAAGAAATTCGAGAGAAACCGACGGCGGGCTATTGGTTGGCGGGTTAGCGAGTAGGAGGTCTTGAATGGCAATGACTTTGAAGAGGTTCTTGTACTTCTCCATTAATTTCTCGAACGTAGCATCTCTAGGCCTTGATGCCACGTACTGGGCTGAAGTTGTTTTTGATCGAGTCGACGTTGAAGCGACAAAAGGGTGCTTTAAGACAGATTTAACAATCTGGGTTCTCATTGTCGTCAACACCTTAGCTCTGGTTTCGTCCCAATCGTCTCTTTGAGAACTTACAACAAACATGTAGCACTCAACAATGTTGTTGCATGTGACGCTGATTTCCTTTCTCTCACTTGTCCATTTCTTCCAAGTAATACGTGCGAAAAAAGAAGATGGAATGTGAATTGAATGGTCTACCAGAAAACAACTGAAATTTTGTGCCTCAATCACTCATCATCTCATCAGTGAGACAGTAACATGATGAACATGAGTCGGGGAAAGTTTTTCCTACCGACATGGGGAAGGTTGCCCCCGACGCGCCACCGACGTATTAAAGTATTTAAACCATATTATGAAAAGTTGAAAAAAATTATGATGGAAAATAGGAATTCACAAATATAGAGTTGTATCAATCATCACATCTGTTAGTTAAAATTTAGAGTCATTTATTGAGCATTACGCGTTCATAGTTAAACTGACAGTCAAATAAAAATATTATTTATAAACACAATTAAAAACATATGTTAGATCATACTAAATTAGTATCTCGAAAAGTTAAAAATATATAATTATAATATTTTTTTTTCTATTTTTTGAGTTTTTAACATACTTAATAATCAATAGATTTAATTTAGTATTATACACTCTTATCTCATATAAATTTGTGACTATTAACAACATAATATTGTTTATTTTCTCAGACAAAAAGTAGAGTTTGACAACAGAAGAAAGAAAAAAAGAAAAAAAAAAACACGCAGGCACAAGTGCATCATATGTATAGATTTTTTATTGGATTTGGGTTGTGATCATGTGTTGGATTTGAGTCTCATGTGTTGGGCCTTTTTTCTCTTTGTAAACAAGAGGCCCCAAAAATTCAAGTATTCAACCCGGGACAGTGAGAGAGTGGCCCACACTGCAAATGTGCGGATTTTGTGTAAATGTATAGTTGTCATGAACTATAACTCTCTTCGGATCCATTGGAGATGCTGTCAATGTTTTGTTACTATTTTTTTTTTTTTATTGTTTGTTGAATTTTTGTATTTATTATTGTCAATTTTTATTTTTTTTACAAGAATAAAAAAATTGATAGAGAAATGATAGTAAGAGATATGGTAAAAAGAGTATGAATAGAGAGAGAAAAAGAGAAGAGAGAGAGAATGAGTAGAGAGGAAAAGAGAGAGAAATATGGTAAAGAGAAAATAAGTAGAGAGAATGGAAGATAGAGAAAAGAGAGAGGGTAGAGAAAGAATGAGCAAAGAAAATGATAGAGAGAGAAAAAAGAGAGAGAGAGGGTAGAGTGCGAATGAGTAGAGAAACTGGTAAAACGAGAAAAAGAAGAGAGAGTGTGGCTAGAGGGAGAATGATTAGAGAGAATGCTAGAGCGAAAAAAAAAAGGAGAGAGAATGTGGGTAGAGAGTGAATGGTAGAGAGAGAAGAGAGAGAGAGTAGAGAGATAATGAGTAGAGAGAGTGTGAGCAGAGAGATAATGGTAGAGAGAGAAAAAGGAGAGAGAGAATCAGAAAAGAGAATGGTAGAGCGAGAAAAATGAGAGAGAGTGAGGGTAGGGAGTGAATGGTAGAGAGAGACAAAATGAGAGAGAGAGGGTAGAGAGAGAATGAGTAGAAATAATTGTAGAGCAAGAAAAAAAAAAGAGTGTGGGTAGAGAGAGAATGATAGAGATGAAAAAAGAAGAGAGAGAGAGGGTTGAGAGAGAATGAATAGAGAGAATGGTTGAGGGAGAAAAAAGAAAGAGAGAGCGGGTAAAGGAAGAATGAGTAGAGAGAGAAAAATGAGAGACAGAAAGAGAGTAGAGAGAGAATGAGTAGAGAGAATAGTAAAGATAGAACAAAGAGAGAGAGAAGATAGAGAGAGAATGAGTAGAGAGAATGATAGAGATAGAAAAGAGAGAGAGAGTGTAGGGAGAGAAAGCATAGAGAGAGAAAGAGTAGAGAGAGAAAAAATATGGAGGGATAGAGAGAGAATGAGTAGAGAGAGATACAGTGAAGAAGGTAGATAGAGAGAGAAAATGATGTAAGAGAAAGTATAGAAAAGAAAGTGAAAAACAAAATGGGAAAACATTTTTTATTGTTTTCCCATTCTATATTTTTCTTTGAAAAATATTTTTATATTTTTAACAAAAAAACAGAAAATAAAAACGATATCAAACATATTTTTTTTTAATGAAAAATAAACAGAAAATAAGAAAAAAAATCATACCAAACGGAGCCTTCAATTCATGAGTTTCGGTTTTTCTTATGGATAAAAAAAAAAAAGAAATAAAAAAAAATAATAAACACAGATTTAGACAGAAAAAAAAGAAAAAAAAAAACTAATTAACCTGATAGCACCAGCTATTGTGTGATACAGTGGTAAGCACGACATGTAAAGCTTCGAATGTTGTCACCCCTACAATCCATTTTTCTGTTAAAAAATATGATAATAAAAAGGCCCGATCATGTCAGAATACAGATTTAAATGAGAGTGTCCTAGTTTTAAATATCAGCCTTCTGCTATCAATTTTTTTGATTGCATGGACAAGCGAAATTTTCTTACTGTTTAAAGTAATCCTCTCTCGTGATTAGCTACAATTCGTTACAAAAGAAGAGGAAAAAAACAACTTAAAAAAACTGAGAATTGATAGAATTTCTCTGTTTATGGTAGCGGTAGAATTTCTCTGTACCAAAAAAAGAAAAAGAGAACGACAACACAAGTTTTGTGTGCTTGAACTAGCTGCTAAAAAATGGAGAACATATTCCGTGTACAAAGAAAAGTGAAGCCTACTTTTTAAACTTGATTGCATGTACTATTCCAGGTTGTCTTGACATTCCTACTTCGCTAGGGAATTCCTAAACCGTTTTGGTCTCTAAATCTTGTTATTTTGGAGTCTTTCTTCCTAAATAGGATTTGTTAGTGTAATAGGCCCTGCTACAGCAATTCAACCTGCCTGTGTTTGGCAATGGACGTGATCAACGTATATTTAAACAACGCATATTTACGCGGTTCTCAGGCATTGTTGGTTTCATTGCAAGGAACTCCTCAGAGCCTCTAGACCATGGCTCCTTCTCTATCTTCTGTAAAGGTTGAATTCAACAAAAATAGAAGGGAACAAAAAAGCACAAAGCTTTTGTGTTGCTTAAAAATTAATAAGAATGAGAGGAAAAATATAGTTCCTGATCCTTCTATATTTTCTCTTCCAAGGGAATTGCTCACAGAAATTTTAGCTCTGGTTGCCTCCTCCTCATCCATTGATTTATTCAATGCCAAGTTAAGGTAAAGTAATAATTATGTTCTGTTTTTTCTTTCAATCCTCTCTAGTGACTACCCTACATCAATATGTGTTCTTTGAATCCAATTATAAAATCTACTTATTCTTCTGTTGTTTATTTTCACAGCTGCAAGAAATTATTTGAGGTGGCGGATGATAATTACATATATGGACGTGTATCACTTGAGAGAATTCCAGTAGTTTCATGGAATAGAATCAAACAGGTCTCCTGCTTCTTGAATATGTGCAAGAACAGTGGAAATCCAGAGGCCTTGTTCAGGGAAGGGGTGGTATGAACCTTACTTCAACTTGACACGTTTATTATTGTTGTTATTATTATTTTGTGAAATTGGTATTATGGTATGGTGGTCTGAACATATTTTCAGGTCCAGTACTTTGGTAAAGCTAAACTGGAATCAGGACTAACGTGTTTGAACAGAGCTGCAAGTCTCGGGCATCCCGCAGCTTCATACATCCTGGGTGTTATTTTATTTTGCACTGAAGAAAATTCTAAGCAACAAGGCGTTCAACTGCTTACGAGTGCTAGAAAGCACGCAACACTAGCAGCATCTCGAGAGAAATTAAGAGAAATCATATGGAGTATTTGGGTGACAAATAAATTGGTTTTACACGCAGAGCCTAATCCCTGTCCTGAGAAGGCCAAGCACACGAAGAGAAGAGGATGGCGAGGAGAAGATGAGGATCTAGATTTTACATGCCAAAAGTGTTGCTACAATCGTGAGGCTATTTTTGTTTGTAACTTGGTGCAAGGAATTTAGTATTTCTTCATGGATTGCAACTTCCATTATTTCTTCCATTGGTTTGCCTCTCTTGTGATTGAATGGTGCGGGTTTTTGCTGTGTGGTTTTTTTTTTTTTCTGTCATTGACTCTTCATTATTTAATAGACTAACTAATAGACAGAAGCTATCCATGCTAATCAAAATTTCGTAGTTAAATCATCAGAAAGAGGGAATGAACAGTCAGTTTTGTGATTGAGCGTGTTGGTACTGCGAGGTACCGCAATGGTAATTCTGGATTCACCATACAAGAGTGTTCAAGAAGATTTGTAAATTAAACCAAGCTTCATAAAATACTAACAGCTCACAAAACTACAATTGTAGATCTCTTATTTACCATACTTTCAGACACTCGGATCCCAGCAAAAACCCTTTAACAGAAACCCCAGATGGTGCAAAACCCCCAACACTGCAAAAACCCAAAACGGACTCATTCTACTCAACATTAATTGGGAACACATCAGTCCTCTCCTCCTCCTTGACCTTAGGCACTAGCACCTTCAACACGCCATTCTTCATCTCCGCCTTGATCTGGCTAGTGTTGTAAATCTTCTCCGGCAGATCAATTCGGCTGCTGTATTTCCGGCCGCTCTCTTCGTCATCAAATTCCTTGGGGCCCTCGCCTTTGATGACCAGAGTGTTCTGTTCTACGGAGACCTTCACGTTCTCCTTGTCAAGCCCCGGCATGTCAATCCGCAAATGAAGTGCGTCTTCGCCCTCTCGCACGTCCCACCCTCTGCGGACTCCAGCTCCGATGCCGCGGGAGGCAGAGAAGAACGGATTGTCCATGAATTGGTCCATTGCATTGAGAACCTGGCTCAGGCTCCTCGTTGGCGAGAATGGGTCGAACACATCTGCATCGGAGCATACCCGTTAAAAACTTTAGACTCTCAATTTACTTCGTTTAGAGACCCAATAACAAAATAGCTTCATTCCAAAATATATGTCTCAAAAGCTCTGCCCCAAGAGGACCAAGAAGACAATACCTGAAAGAAAATCGCCGCGGCGACGAGAGAGGGCTTGGCCTGAGCGGCGGTCGACGTCGACACCGAGCTCGTCGTCACCGTCAAACTCGCGGACTGCGTTGGTGTTGAAGAAGCGAGAGGCCGGCGTCGCCGCTGGACGGATCAGGCGCATGGAGCCAGGAATAAGGTTCGCGGAGACCAGCCTCTTGAGAGCCAATGAAGACGCCATTGTTCGAGAATCAGCGAATGGCCAACGCTTGCGTGCGAATTAAAAATTAAACTACGCAATTTTTGAAACCTTTAATACCTATCCGACGCTGGAGATCGACAGAGCGCAACTTTTATAATGCAGTTTGGAATGTGCTAGAGAGGGCCAGAAGCGATGATAAAGTTCTAGAAAGATAATTTGATGGCGGATAGTTCTTGAAGGTCACGTCAGTTCGCATTCTCTCCGCTTCTTGCCTCCCAAGAAAAATGACGTGAGCATTAACCAAAACATTTTGGAATTTCCCCTGCATTTTTTAGTATTTAAATTTTCCACCCTAAAAGATTTATGAGTTACAAATTTTCAAACGTCGCCAGTCCTACACCCAATCCGAGAAAAATTAAGAAACTAAAAGGAGTTAAATATATTTAATCTCTTATAATTTAATTATTTTATATTTTATTTTTTATAATTTTAATTTAAATAATAATTTATTTATTTTTAAATTTTAATAATTAATTTTTTTGATAATAATTTATTAAATTAATTAACAAAAATTAGTTAAAATTACCTTCTTTTGTAATTGTTATTTTTTTTCTTTATTAAAAAATATATCATTTATTTCTTAAATTAAATTTTAGTATGTACTTCAATTATATTCTACATTATTTACTTCATAATTTTTGTTATTTTCAGTATATTATATATATTGATATAGAGTTATTTGAGATAGTATTGATAATTAACTTCTTTTAAAATAAAATGAAATTTCTATAATCATAAAACAACATAATTGTAATTAATTTTTATTAATCAATTTAATAAATTATTATTACGAGATTAATTATTAAAATTAAAAATTATAAAAAAATTTATTATCTAAATTAAAATTAAAAAAATTAAAATAACTAAATTATAAAAAGATTAAATGTATTTAACTCAACTAAAAATGGTTCAGCTGTTTACATATTCAATTCCAAATAGGAGACTTCATAATTAAATCCTCGCAAAACCCAATAATACAGTTAAATTTTTTGATTCACTATTTAATAGGAAAAATGTGTATATATCAATGACTGTATTACGTTTATTTTTCATTTCATGAAAAAAAATAAAAAAGGAAAATGGAAATGAAGTTAACGGCAACCTCTCTGTGCGTGGCGTTAAGCTAATTCAGACTGACACCAGATAAATCAAAATTGAGAACGAAGAAAGCACACTCTGCTCTAATTGCATAATGATTCCCCAGCTATAACACGGCGGAGTCGCCACAATATCAGTGAAAGATGATACTGGATCTAGGTCCGTTTTCGGATGAGAAATTCGACCCGAAGAAATGGATCAACTCCGCCTGCCTGACCCGGCACCCAGAGGAATCGTTGGACAGCCATCTGGTGGATCTCGAATTGAAGCTCCAGATGGTTTCCGAGGAGATCGCCGCCTCTCTCGAGGAGCAGAGCGCCGCGTCGCTCCTCCGCGTCCCCCGCGCCACTCGCGACGTCGTTCGCCTCCGCGACGACGCCGTCTCGCTCCGCGGCTCTGTGTCCGCAATCTTGCAGAAACTCAAGAAGGTTCGTTTCGAGATCCGTGCATTGTTAAGTATCGTGTTGTTTGGATCTTGTTGATTTATGAGTGATTAGCAACAGAATTTTGCTTTTGAATGTCTTTTGTACATCTAAGAGCCAACACTAACTGATGAACCTCATGCTTTATGTAAGTGATTAATCTGCTTTCGTAATTTAGGCGGAGGGACACGCAGCGGAATCTATAGCGGCGCTTGCTAAAGTTGATACTGTGAAGCAGAGAATGGAGGCTGCGTACGAGACCTTGCAGGTGAATTTCAAGAACAATTCTTAGAATGTGAAACTGTGAAGGTCATGTTAGTTCATATAAATGTAGCTTCAACAGTTATGCATTTATTCACGTCTAACAGGATGCGGCCGGTCTCACACAATTAAGTTCAACCGTAGAGGATGTGTTTGCTAGTGGCGATCTTCCTCGTGCTGCAGAAACCTTGGCCAACATGAGGCATTGCTTGTCAGCTGTTGGGGAGGTGATGCTTTCCCTCATCCACGCGTTATAAATATCATCTGCTGCCTTCGATTAGTGGAATTTAGCATTTCTGCTAATTTATTTATTTAAAAAAATTTGTTATAGGTTGCTGAATTTGCTAATGTCAGGAGGCAACTTGAGATGTTAGAAGATAGGCTTGATATGATGGTGCAGCCACGTCTAACAGATGCATTGTCCAACCGCAAGGTCATTAACTATGACAACATCAGTATAAAATGATGTTTTCTGTTGGTTTTATTATGTTATCTAATAAACCTTCGGCCACATGTACATAAACCAGTTGATGTTATACAGGTTGATATTGCTCAAGATTTGCGTGGAATCCTCATTCAAATTGGGAGATTCAAGTCTCTGGAGATGCATTATACTAGAGTCCATTTGAAGCCCATAAGGATGCTCTGGGAAGATTTTGACTCAAGGCAACGATCTAATGGACTTACAGCTGACAAAAATGAAGGAAAAGGGATCTTAGGAAATAATGATTTCCCAGCAATTTCATTCCCAAGTTGGTTGCCCGGTTTCTATGATGAATTGCTACTCTATCTTGAACAAGAATGGAAATGGTACTCAAGCTTTTGCGTTCTTTGTTATTTCTGATTGCCATGAGTTTGCCTGTTCAGCAAGATGAAGAGACTGCCCATGCATTTCTTAGTCCTGGTCACCTACACCTATGGCCAAACACTCCTTTGCTATATTGTGCCATCAAAGTTTAGGAAAATTAAATATCAATTCTATCTGTCTTGGTTGTGAGAATGGCTAATTAAAAGGGGGTAATTGCAACACTGTATTCCAAGTGAAATCTCTTGATCATATATTGAAGGAATTAGATTTCATTGTTGTTAGGACATGACTTCAAATTATTTTGTGAGAGCAGCAGTATTGTTCAGATGATGTGGTCTTCTAAGGTTTCTTTCATTTCATTGGTACAATAAAAGTAGTTGGTGTGAACTGCATTTCTTTATAGATTGACTCTCTTATTTTATTAAGGCAATTGTGGACTTCTTTTTTTTTTTCTTGCGTATGCATGTTCCACTTTGACTTGCTATGGGAGTTCGCTTTTTCTTTCTTAGACACTTGTTGATGTTGCTGGTTGTAATTTATCAATGCCTTCTTTTTAAGGTTTCTCATTGTCAATGCAAGTTTTGAGCTACAACTGTCATATGCAGGTGTATGGTGGCTTTTCCTGATGATTACAAAGCTCTTGTGCCAAAGCTACTGATTGACACCATGGCTGCTTTAGGGGCCAGTTTTATTTCCCGTATAAACCGTGCCACTGGGGATGTTGTTCCTGAAACAAAAGCTCTTAACAAAGGTTTGCTATCATGTCCATATGAGTTCTTTGTCAACATAAATATTGTTCCCATGATGTGATGCTGATAGAACCTTCTGATTCTCATACATGGCTGCCTTGTTTGTCAATGTGGTTGCCGATTTGAGCATTAAACGTACTTGTTCTCTTGTTTATTAGCTGCTTATCATCTGCTAAGAATTATGACTACAAATATGATGGACAATGTGACTGGAGTGAGACGAACTTGTAAATCTTACTATTAAAGTTTAAAGGGGTAACTGCAAAGTGCGTACTCTTTGCTGGCTATATGACTGCAGATCCGTAACTTTGAACATTGGTTCAGTTCTGAGTAGATACGGTGATGTGCTATTTTATGCCAGATTTCCTTGTTGAGATTGGTGATCATCGTAGTTTAAGCGTTCCCTTTGCTAATCCTTGGTTACATCTGTCTGGGAGTCATGTTCCAAAATTCCCTAAAGATTTGTTAGTAATAGTAAACAAGTTGATCAAACTTAGCATATAGACCAAGAGCTTGTGTGTAAAGGTTAAGTCCTCTGCATGCCTGCTAGCTTATTGTGGACTTCATGGCTATGATTTAGCCACTTTGACTGCTGAAAATGCTAGTTGATATAACTTTACTAGTTCATGAAGTAATTTTCATGTTAAACATAGGTCAAGACATTTTTACAATTTCCATTCTGTCATGGGATGTGACAGGGCGTGGCTTTGAGGGTGTACAGAGGCCTTGAATTGCTAGCAATGCTCATGTCATTTCCTTCCTGCTAGGCACAATTTTGGAGTTTACAGTGGCTTAAAGTAGAATTAACAGTGCTGTTAACCCTTTTGTCCAGCATACAAGTTGGAAGGTACATTTAACTGTCATTGTGCCGGCCCCCTGGGGGGGTGGTTGGAATCTGAATTAGAACTTCCATTCATGGAAACTGTCAATACGCTTTAGTATCACTGCAAAACATGATTCCTATTTCTTGCCCGTGTCTCGAGTGTTTTGAGAAAGAAGTCCCATGGCAGTGGTGTGTAAATTCTTTTGATGAATCATCATGACATTATAGGAATTTGGACACCATGGCACCATGCTAATTGTTTCATATGCCTTTTTATTTGGTTCAGATATATAGTTAATTTTTTAATGTCGAGTTAAATATATGCCCAAGGTTTTTGGCTGAATCTTGATTATTGTTTATTCACTTTTTTCTTTGGATGAATATCAGGCATATTAGATGTTCTATCTGGTGATATGCCAAAGGGTATCAAGATTCAGACCAAGCACCTTGAGGCGCTCATTGAGTTGCACAACATGACGGGGATCTTTGCTAGGAATATTCAGCACTTATTTTCAGAATCTGATCTTCGAGTTTTAATGGATACACTAAAAGCAGTTTACCTCCCATATGAATCATTTAAACAGAGGTAAACAACAGAAAAATAAACTGGTTGTTTTATTTTGGTTAGTTTAGCAATTACTTAAATCTTTATGGAAACAAAATTTAACAAACCAATAATGCAAAATGAAATACATACAAAATTTTAATTTTTTGTAATCTCTATTTAAGTTGGATACGGATCAGGTTGTAAGTTGTCTCCTTTAGTTTCACTTGTCAATTTTCCCTGCTTATTTCTTTGTCTTGGAAATTGTTTTAAGCTGAAAAGTAGGCAACATGATTGACAGAAATGGAATGTGATATGGCATATCACAAGTACTGGTCTAATTGACTCGTTTGGTGTCTTGGTCACTGAAGTTATAAAGGGACCTAGCTGGTCCAATATTTATCGGTGTCATGTGCTCCGTCAATTTAACGTTTTCCTATCCTGATTATGTCTCAATTAGGCTGACTGCCTTTCTTAGGTCTGATCATCGAAAGATGGAAGGCATAGGCTATGACTGATCCTGGGTAAATCGATCTCCCATAAGGACTTTCTCTTGTTCTTATGGCAGTTACAAGGACATTTCTCCTGAGGGGCTTTTCATTCAAATTTGAAGCCATGCAATTTGAGTTGACAAAGTCGCTGTCATCCTTAGTTATATGCCTATATGCGAAAAATGAATTCTGGTGCTTTGCTGGATGTTTTTCAGGTATGGGAAGATGGAACGTGCAATCCTCTCATCTGAGATTGCAGGGGTGGATCTGAGGGGAGCTGTTACTCGTGGTGTGGGAGCCCAGGGAATCGAACTGAGTGAAACAGTTAGGCGAATGGAAGAGTCAATTCCCCAAGTCATTATACTACTCGAAGCGGCTGTAGAAAGGTGCATCAGTTTCACTGGTGGTTCTGAGGCAGATGAGCTAATTCTTGCACTTGATGATATAATGTTGCAGTATATTTCTTCCCTCCAAGAAACTCTTAGATCTTTAAGAGTTGTTTGCGGAGTTGATATTATTGGTGACTCCAAGAAGGAAACTGGTTTGGACAAAAAGGATGCTAGTCAAAGTGCACGTAAAGTTGACTCACTCTCAAATGAAGAGGAATGGTCCATCGTCCAGGGGGCTTTGCAGATACTCACAGTCGCAGATTGTCTTACCAGCAGGTCCTCTGTTTTTGAAGCTACATTGAGAGCTACTCTGGCTAGATTAAGCACAAGTTTGTCTATTTCGGTATTTGGATCAAGCTTGGACCAAAACCAGTTGCACACTTCCGATAGTGATCAAACTGCATCCATTGTAGGGAGGGCTTCCCTGGATGTGGCAGCTGTACGGCTTGTTGATGTTCCTGAGAAGGCTCGTAAATTGTTTAACCTTTTAGATCAGGTATATCAACGTAGGATCTTTCTTTCTCTCACCATATTCTCACTTCAAGAAGAATCATGTGTCATGGGATTGTGTTGTTGAAGATTCGAATTGCCTTGCAGAGATCTTCTTTTGTTATCTGTGCTTTGCAGTTTGGCTTGACTATTTTCTGGTGTCTTCCTTTGTCGCTCTCTTTGCTTTTGGATGGGAGATGTGATGCTGTGTTTTGCCTTGCAGTCAAAAGATCCTCGGTTTCATGCACTTCCACTTGCATCACAGAGGGTTGCAGCATTTGCTGATGCAGTGAACGAACTTGTTTATGATGTTCTAATATCAAAAGTACGACAACGCCTCAGTGATGTGTCTCGTCTGCCAATCTGGTCCTCAGTAGACGAGCAAAGTGGTTTGCCTCTCCCAACATTCAGTGCCTACCCACAATCCTATGTTACCAGCATTGGTGAATATCTCCTTACCTTGCCTCAACAATTGGAACCACTAGTTGAGGGGGTATCTAGTAGTGATGGCAACGAGGAAGCCCAAGATTTTGCAGCTGAATGGATGTTCAAGGTAAGTAACTGATTTGTTGCCATTGAAACCACTATTCTTGTTCTTGTTTTCCTTTCGTTCTCATTTGATTGGGCGTGTTTTTACTTTCTGCTTTGTAGGTTGCCGAAGGCGCTACTGCTCTTTATGTGGAACAGTTGCGGGGGATTCAGTTTGTGACAGATCGTGGAGCACAACAGCTATGTGCTGATATTGAATATTTGAGTAATGTGCTTTCTGCTCTATTGGTGGACCATTCTCCAGTCCTTGCAACATTTCATACATGCTTCTCAACGCCAAGAGACCAGCTGAAGGATCTGCTCACATCCGACGCGGGGAACCGGCTTGACCATCCAACTGCAACCCTTGTATGTAAGATGCGCCGCGTTAACTTAGATTAAAAACTCAGTGCGATTCCCTCTCCTAAATTTTGTTTTCTCTCTGTTCTTTTTTTTTTTGGGGCCTCCATCACCATGGATCTGCTATTGTAATCCAAGCCTTTTGTTCGCCAAACACATGCACCGCCGTTAAACGCATGTCAGCCGCCAATTCTTAAACCTTATTAAATAAGATATGATTTAAAATTTATGATTATCCAAACAAAATGTGGAATAATTTTCAAACGTATGTGCGTTCTCCAATTCGTAAGTTTCACTGAATCAAATATGTTGGTTAAAAAAAAAAAGGAATCAAATATGAAATAAACGTTCTAATCATCCAAGAAAAATATTATTAATCTTTATGAAAATTTTATTCGATGAATTTTATTTCGCAATTATATTTGACAAAAAAAATTATGCAACTGATATTTAATTAAATTTAATAATTAATACGCAAAAAAAAAAAAAAAAAAAAAACACTGAATAAACATCAAATTAGCGCCTAGCAAAAGTAGTCGAAGAATAACTTAAGCGCACTCCTTTCTCTTTGGTCTAGCTGTGCATCGTCAGTTTATTACGCGTCCGACACTGATGTCAGTTTGTCTCGCATGGGACACCATTCATTAAAATGTGACACAAAAGATTGGAGTTTTGCCTAGATTGACCCAAGTGTCAGTTTGGTTACCCTTTTTATTTCATTATTAAGATTCCACGCATAAGCTTTGAGTTCTGCCTAAGATTACCAAATCGTAGGTTCGGTTATTTTTGAAATCTCGGGCTCTCGAGGGACCGTTCTTGTATTGGCAGTTTTTCAGATTGATAAATTTAGGTATGGTTGGCCTAGGAAAAAGATGAAGAGATAAGGAATTGGATTTCCCGCTGTCGTGACTAGAAGACAGAACAAGCACCTCCTTCAACAAGCAAGTAGTTTCCTGAGTCCATCAGTCGTAGGTCACAGTTCCGAGGAGGAACTCCGATTCATAAAGCAACTTATTCAAGTACAAGTAACACCTATTTAGTTGTTTTTCTACAAGATTCAATTTCGACGTGAAATGATACTATTAGACTACGCATCATCAGGCACAAACACACAGAAACACTAAGTCATCCACAACCCACTAAATGGTTCACCCGTCAGAAGTAAATTCAATGAATGGAAACACATACATTAACAAAACCAAGGCCTACTCAAAAAATTGTTGGCACTTGATATATTCTCTATCAATTGACTTAAATCACGACAATTTTTTCGATTCTTTCGATTCCATATCTTTCAGCTCATGCCCAGTTCCCAACGGGAAGGAGCAATTCTTAGGAAAATATTTCCCTAGCGAAAAAGAACCCTCAACACAAAACCGGGTATTCACCGACCAGTAGCAACTCTGCCGTCCAGGTACCTGCATAACTCAAATAAACATACGGTATATGACATCTTACACTGTTAAAGTTACCTCCCGTCACCAACACAATTTCAAGTTTTGGGTTTCGCAACGTAGTAGTCTTACGTCCAGCTTCACTGATGCAGATTTTCAAGGAATTGTAAACAACAGTGTTTAGGCAATTATGCTTCAATTAGATAACTAAGAATCAATGGAAAATTACCCTGCAAATGACAGCAGATACCTACATTTGAGGGATCTGGTTTTCAAGATTCGAACCAAATAACCTACAGTGAAACAAGAAACCATTTCTGACATGAAGATAAGTCATGAAGTATTTGCATTTGTCAACCTCCAAAACCTGATGCTTAAAGGTTTTCATGACTAGGTAAAAGGCACATATGGGAAGGAGGAGGGAACATAAACTTTCCTACCTTGTATTTTCGTCAGACAACATGATACATTAAAGTCATTTATATGAGGACCAAAATTGGAGGAACCCGGTAGAATAACTTTAATTGACACATGCTAACAGCACAAAATTTTGGAATTTTACATGTCCTTCCTGTTCAGACACAGGATCACCAATTGCAAACAAAATCACATCAACACAAAGCTGAGAAGAAATATCTATGAGAAGAGGGAGTCAGTCTACTGATGAGATAAGACTTATTTGTTACCTCAAACAATTGTCATCTCTCCAAGCATCAGTGTCATTCATGCATACATTTTGAATCTGTCCTCTTACATAGATGAGAACAGATAGCCATCAATGGCCCACAACAGGGACAAGAATCTAGACTCTGACAACAACGTTCCAGAGATAATTGCATGAAAATTTTAGTTCAATCCAACCAAAGCTGAAAATGAACACAAAAAGTGTTACAACAGCATTAACTCATACCTACCTCAACCCTTTTCTCTTCTAATATCATTGATGAAAGGGAGGGTATAGTGCCAATAAAGCTGTGAAATAACAAAAAAAGTTTACCCATGGTGAAAAATGAACATGTTCGTAGAACTTAGTAATGTAAAAAGTCTACCTCATTCAATTTAAAAGCTCAGACATCTAGTCACACAATGCACTAATATCGACGAACTGGACTTCTAGTTGACCTCCTCTTACTGTGACTAACTGGGGAACGTGACCTACTCCGATCACGGTTCCTATCCCTGCCTCCACCTCCTCCATTCCTAGACCTCAAATCTGGCCCCCTTTCTCCTTTGCCATTCCGCTCTCGAGGCCTTTCACGATCCTTATCGTATTCCCGATAATGGTCCCGCTTCCTGTCTCTATCTTTGTCTCGATCATGATATCGGTCCTTGTCATCTGAATTACTCCTCCTCCTCCTGCTTTCATATTCCATCTCTTTCTTCTTTCCCCGTTCTTCAGCTTCTTTTTCCCTTGCCAGTCTTTCCTCTTCCTTTGCCTTCTCCTTAGCTGCCTGCAAATTGAATTTGACATTCTTTGTTCACTAAAATAACAACACAAGTTCATGGATAATTTGCTCCTAGAAAATTCAACTTACCTTGTACTCAGCTAGGAAGTCCCTGACCATGCCATAACCCATATGCTGCTTCCCCATGACATGAGACTGGGCCCTCTCTATTGCATCATTTGCCACCAGAAAGGAACCACAAATCTCACACAAGGCCATCTTTTTCTCCTGTGGGATCATCAGGGGTTTATCACTTTGGGACTGAATCAAGACCTTCTCAGCATTAAGTTCATCTACCTGTACAACAGTAGTCAAAAGTCACAATTTAAATGACCGCAATGAAGCAACTATAATGGGTGAATTCTTCAAAAATCTTCTACTTGAAGCAATGAAAATAAAAGACCAAATGAACAACTCAGGACCACTGTCTGAATTAACCAAGACCCAGGAGTGCAAGTCAGTAACTGAATAGGAGCATTAAACTGAATGACAAAAAAATAACTGCCCAAGAAAAAAGCCAATACGCAGATAATGAAGAACCATGAGACTGCATATTCTTGTTTTAATCCTTTTTCAGGTTTTTGAAAAGAGGAGAGGCTGGCAGATGACAATTGATTGTGGGAACAAAGAGTCAAAAACTAACAGGCGAACAACACCTTTTTCATAAGTGCTTGAGCTTCATCCACCTTCCCAACCTCACCAAGGGCTTCCACTTGGCCCAGCAGATTTTTTATTTTCTCCTCCACCACAGCTAATCGCTCAGACTTTTCAGCTGACAGTGGAGGGGTAGGCATAGGTTCTTCATCTTGAGCAAGCCGCTCTCTTCCCCGTCTAACCCTTCTATCCAGGTCCATCACCTGTAATTGGATAGCAAATAAGAGCATCTAAAATTTTCAAGCTAATATAACAAACAACCAAGAAAGATCTCAAACTACCAATTTTTCGCAACGCTGAGCAAGTTCTGCTTCAAATTTGGCCAGAAACGAGTCGTGTCTTGGGGACTTGTCAAAGCTAAAGTCAGAATTAAATAAAACACCAGTCGTTAAAACCAGAATAGAAATTAATAGAATACTAGCCATTAAAATTGGAACAAAATTTCCATTTTATGACCTCATGCAATATTCTCAAAAAATTTTTATAGTCACAGATAATATGACCACATAAAAGAAAAATAAGGTAACAACTTCCAAGCATATTCCATAACAGCAAGTGTGTACACCTTTCTTTGAGCTTCGGGTCATGAATCCTATCACAGGGCCCTGGAATAAAAACAAGAAGAAGAAGAAGAATTAATCAACCAAAACCTTTGCCAAAAAAAAGAAATCAGTGAAATCTTCATTTTTCCACACATCAGAGCCAAGACTCTGGCCAACTACTACCAAGAAATTATCCCAACCACAAAGTACAAATTTATTCGAAACCGGTTTCCAAAATTCTAAACCGGAACCGAGACTCGAATTCTAAATTTCCAAAGCTGAACTAAAAGAATCAAAATAAATTGATCGTCTGAAGCATTAACCAATAGAACTCACCATTCAAACAAGTTTCCAGGCAAAGAAACAAATAAACGGAGTCAAAAAACAAAAAAAGGCATCAGAACGCACCGAGATCGCTCTTGGTGTTGACAAACAGGTCGTGAGGGCAAAATCGAGCCATATAGTAGGGGCAAACCTCCTTCGAATCCCACGTGATTTCCTTGTACCCTTTTTTCTCTTCGGCCGTCAAATTTCGATCTGGAAAATCCAACATTTTCAAAATTCTCATCAAAACTCAACAACCAAACAAACAAACCATAGATTAACTGGAAAACAATCCGTCAACAGTTAACGCAAAATTAGGTTTTAGATTAGGGTTTAAGGGGGGGCACCGGCTCCCATGAGTTCGTCTAGCATAGCCCGCTGGAGGTCCATGACTGGCAGGGCAATGGAGGTTGTTGATATCTATAAGGCAAATAAAATTACTGTGATTCAAACTAAATTGTGGTGTTTAAATAAAGAAACGCCAACCAAGAGAGGAATTTAGGGCTTTTTTTTTTGTAATGAAACAGAAGTGAAATTTGTGGAATTAGGGTTTTGTTTGGTGTGGGCTTACCTCAGGAAGCTGAGAAGATGGAAAGAAAAACCACGGCTGCTGTTTGGAGCGGTATTATTTGACAAGGAGGGAGGGCTTCGTTTGATTTTCATCTATTTGTAAGAGTGCAATACAACGCAAGGAAAATAGAAGATTTTGTTTGGGAGCTTGGGTTTGAATTTTTGTAGATTTGTGGTTTTATATGTTTTCTCGCTTATAATTGTGAGAATATTTTGAAAATTTTTGACATAAATTTTGATAATTTTTACTGAACTATACACTTTTAGTGACTTATTATAATGACTTTTGTTTATTGTTCACGTAAAATAGGACTTTTTTTTATAATTTTGTGGAGTGTCACTATTCCTTCCCTATTTTATGAACGAGTAGAGCAAAAAAATAAAAATAAAAATAAAAAAATAGATAGATGTCATTAATAAAATTATAATTTGTTGATAAAAGCGTTATTGTGTTGTTATATCAAAAGTTATAATTTTAATTTTTCGGTAAGTTATTCAGTGGAATTTGTCATTTAATAAGGGTTAAATATGACTATTGTCACTTCAACCAACACACAAGATGAGACTTTACTACCGTGGAGCGGCTTTTTGCAAAAAGATGAGGGGGAAACTCAGTAAAACGTTAGAGAAGCGAAATATACGAAATCACAAATGTATATTACTCGCGGTTAAATATGAATTGAGAATTGAGACCAAAGCTTTCTAATTTTGTAAAGATCTCAATTTTTCTATTTTTTTTTTTTAAATTGGAGTATGGAGTGAAAATTTTAAAATTTTCTCTTGAACAACGAACATCAACCAAAGATGAACATTTTTTTTTTTCTCTCTATTCTCCTCCCTCCTATCCATTTCTCCTCTAAAGTCTAAACATAGCGTAGAGAGGCGACGCACGCAGCCGGTGGACCTGTTCCGCCAAGCCTAAAGCTGGGTCTCGGGCTATTCTTCTAGGTCTTGGGCTTGCTTGGCTCGGCTTCCTTGAGCAACCTATTCCCCTAGAGAAGGTTAGTTACATCCCCCTAGAGAAGGTTAGTTAGTCCGATTGGTTGATTGGAGTTTTGGGCTCTCAATATTAAAGTGCGGGATTTGAGCATCATATCTAAGTCTCATTGCCCTTCCTTTAGTTATCTAGACTAAGGCAGACCGAAAGGAAAAAAAGAACAGACCAAGAGGAAATTACTACGCACCATGAATGGATATCCCCATGTTCAATTTGCCACTTGCCAGTTACCAAGTTATTGCTACCCTTGGCCATTTAATTGAAAGAAATAGTTGAGAAGATTTTTTTTAGATATGATTAAAATAAGATTAAAATGATATCAACTATTAATTAAATTTAATAACAATAAATTAACTATTAAATATTATCGAGTAAACTGTATAATCACTTTAATATTATTTAAAATACCGTAATATAATGAATCTTATCAATTATTTGACATATCTCAAAGAAATAGACAAAAAAGCTGCCACAGGATAACCTAAAAAATGAAAAAAATTAGAGGTTAATTTAAAAAAAAATTATTACCTTTGCACTTTTTAACAAATTTAGTATAATTTTTTACAATTTTAAAAATTTAGTAGAATTTAATTATTTTTTAACAAATTTAACATATTTTTTAAAAATTTATAAATTTATTACAGTTCAATTATTTTTTAACCAATATAGCACACTGTTAGTTAAAAATAATCAGTTAAAAATAACTAAATCTCTTAATATACACATATGACATATTTATGTTTAAACTAATACAGTTTAAAACTCTCAAATTGTATACGTGCATATATATATATACTGAGATATTCGATTATTTTTAACTGACAATGTACTAAATTTGTTAAAAAATAATTAAACTGTACTAAATTTATTAATTTTTAAAAATAGTGCTAGATTTATTAAAAAATAATTAAATTGTATAAAATTTATAAATTTTTAAAAATTATACTAAATTTGTAAAAAAGTGTAAAAATCGTGATATACTTTTATATTAACCCAAAAAATTAATAGCACAAAAAAACTACTGGTAACCAGGACCATAACAAGGTCCAACCATCTGTATATACCTTACAGAAAGAATTATCCAAAACGTAGCTTTATGTGGTTCTCCTTTTTAGACTTAGCAGTGTACAAAACAAAACACCCCCACGTCCAATAAAGCCAATGAACTCTCAGACAAGCTCATATATGCTAATTATTTTGAGGAAAAAAGGGAAAAAAAAACCATTTAGCTTCTCATTTCAGCCATGAATGATACAGTGGACAAGCTGGTCATCTTCCTGGCAAAGAGAGACGGCATAGACAAGCTAGTCAAGACCTTTCAGTATGTCTCCAAGCTTGTTCACTGGCACGAAGAAGCCACCCACCCAGAAATTGCACAGAGATTCAAGCAATGGGAAGTTGCTTCAGGGCTCAGTAGAAAAGCCTTTAGAACTGGCAGGTTCCTCACTGGCTTTAATGCCCTGAGAAGGAGCCCCGGCTCAACCCCAACTTTTAAGTTCCTAGCCGTTCTTGCTAATGCTGGAGAAATGGTCTACTTCTTTTTTGACCACTTTCTTTGGCTATCAAGAATTGGAACTTTGAACCCCAAGTTGGCAAGGAAGATGAGCTTCATTTCAGCTTTTGGTGAGTCTTTTGGCTATATATTTTTCATTGTAGCTGATTTTATTATAATGAAAGAGGGATTCCAAGCAGAAAAAAGACTTGTTTCTTCCAAAGAAGAAGATTCAAAGGAAATAAAAGAAAGCATTAAGAAGATTAGAGCCGAAAGAATAATGAGATTGATGGCAGTGGCTGCTAATATCGCGGACTTGATTATTGCACTGGCAGATATCGAACCCAATCCGTTTTGCAATCATGCAGTCACTCTTGGTATTAGTGGGTTGGTCTCTGCTTGGGCTGGTTGGTACAGAAACTGGCCCTCCTAAACAAAAATCCAACAAAAAATGGAATGGCAATCAGTATTGTATTGTCAAAGATGTAACGTTGAAGCACATCTTATTTGATATTGTTCTTTCTGGTCAGCTACTATTACTATGCTTTTAGCCCATCTGAAGTTCTACTTATGGCATTTTAATTCCCTAATTTTTGATCGTCTGATGGAATGCCAAGTTTTAGGCTATCCCCTTGTCTGTTTGTGCACCAATTTCCGCTCTTTCTTGTCGATTTTGGCATAAAAGTTTAGGCATCAACTATAATTGGAGGTTAAAAAAGCAGCTAGAACGAACGAAATATATTGACAATTTACGTGTTCGAAATTAATATCTTCCACTTAAAACGCAATCCTTTGGAAAGGCAACTACTTTTAAAGAAAAAATTTCTTTTTCTCTTGTTCTTTTTTTTTTTTTTTGTATATTGGAAATAAAAAGAAAACTGAAAACGTTATTGCATATCGTCCTATGCATGTGAAAAACATGCGGGGCTGTGTGTTTACACTTTGCATATTTCATGGAAAGGAAATAATTTTCCTCCACTAACCTTGACAATCGCATTTTATATATAAGGTTAATTTAATATGCATTGATATTTAAATATTAGTGTCTTTTGAAGAGCCTTTCGACTAAACTACCAACACTGGAGGCCACTTCACCGAGTTTCAATCACAATCAATCCAATTAACTATATCAAACATAAATCAGTATCCAGAAAATTGGACCGGACCAATTTAACCGTCAATCGGTTATGTTTTAGTCTAGTTTTTGCCCAGTTTTTAGAAACAAATCGAATTGGTGAAAAATTAAAAAAATCGGTTAAAATTGACCAAAATTTTGAGAAAATCGGTTTAGTCAAACCAGTTTAAGCCTAAATATGACAAGGAGCAACAGTGGTATTGACTGATAATTATGCTCATGTGTGTTTCTAATTTGAGCACAGGGAGATGAAGGGGCATCTATCCGATAATTTTGTCATGCCAATGACCGTTGTTAACCCTCCTCCAGTTCAAGAGATGACCTCTCAGGAGGTTCCACCCCTGTCCTATTGTGAAGCTAGCCATATATCCATAATACCGGTATTTCTATACACATCAGACAGACAAACCTTAGCTCCTGTTGACACTTATTGATTGATCCTGACACAGTTTTGTTCAGACCATATAACACCATCTCAGCTGCAGAATTGTTTAGTCATATGTATTACGAGAGTTAAACTGTTCGATATTTGATCTGGTTAGATCTTTGACCAGGATTCTTTCAAAAGCGTAATCGGTACTCTAGCAATCCAATTCCGAACTTTGTACTTGACATGCCCAGAAATCTGTTGGCCCACCAGCCATACAATTATGCTAGCGTTGAGTCGCTTTGACAGTCGCATTTGGTTGTTGCGCATTCAAATCTTCCTCTTCCCATTCTGTTGACCACGCTTGTCTTCGGACCAAAGCGTTGTACACAAAAAATTTCGAAATCTGCATATGAATCATGATCGTCACAAATTGCCTCTTATGTGTCCTCACTGGCGAACAAACAGGGGTTGTTCTGGCAAGAAAATAGAAAGTAACGGCCTTACATGGTTGACAGGAAGCGTTTGTTGCTTTGACCGATGAAAATTACAACCTTAGGCGAGATGGGTGATTTTTTTGCAACTATCCATAGGCTAGAGAATCCCTTAAGAAGGGATACTATTTTGGCTTTCATTGGTCATCATTGTGGCACTAATATGCAATAATAACAGCGCTGCATTTTAATTTTTATGGAGCCAAAAAGCAAAAAGCAAACGGAAAAGGTCAAACTCCAGATTGCGGTAGGAATTCTCGTACAATGCCAATTCCAAACAATATTCGGAAACCGAGATACGATTTGTGTCCTTCTCCTAGGATAATGAGGAATGTTTCTTTCTTTATAAATAGACACTTAGATTATGCTGCTCACAAAAATTAATCGTTTATTACCCCTCAGTCTTTCGTTTGCACAATCAAGAATTTTTGCTAATCGATTTCGAGATGGACGGTGGCAGAGGCAGCCGTGCTGACGGTAGTGACGATGGTGATTTCCTTTTGGATGACACGGCGCAACTGCAGCCCATGAACCAGTTGTTCTCTCTGTTTTATAATAATAGTCTAGCCTATGCCGCCAATGTTCTATCGGATGACTCTGACGATGGGAAACCTTTGAGTTCTTTTCTGCCAGAAATTTTTGGTTTCACTGAGGATATCACAGAGACTGAGGAAACAGACCCGAATCTGCCATTGTCTACAGGAACGGAAGAAGCATGTCCAATGGTGTCTGCCCAGGAGGAACAAGGGACACGGTCTGCGTTAACCAAGTGTCTTGAGTTTTTTAATAATCTAATGATTGCGTCTTTCAGAAGTAGAGGACTATATTAATTCGTTACAACCACCTGGTTTACTTGAATTGAGACTTCATAATTCATTCTTTGCTAATTTTTTGTGAATTTGCAGCCGATATATTAATGCATATCCATTGACTTGCCGTGGTATTAATAAGTAGCATACATGGAGCTAAATTAATGTGTTGTAGAAAAAGGTTTTAGCAAGGCTTTGGGTTTATGTGGGATTGCGGTTAGAGTTTTACTTCAATCACAAAAAAATTATATATATGATTAAATTATAATACTTTTATTTATCAATAGTTAACCAACGCTCGTTAGTTTGAGTGGTGAGGACCTCGGTTCTCCTTAAATAAAATCTTAAAGTTAAGTCTAGTAAATAGAGCCGATATATTAATGCAGTAGCATACATGGAGCTAAATTAATGTGTTGTAGAAAAAAGGTTTTAGCAAGGCTTTGGGTCTATGTGGGATTGCGGTTAGAGTTTTACTTCAATCACAAAAAAATTATATATATATATGATTAAATTATAATACTTTTATTTATCAATAGTTAACCAACGCTCGAGTGGTGAGGACCTCGGTTCTCCTTAAATAAAATCTTAAAGTTAAGTCTAGTAAATAGAACAGATAGACGCTGAGCGGGTTTTACACTCCTTGTGGGTCCACCTAACTTGACTTAAATTAATCAGGGTCCAGTGGTTTCGGGACTCTGGATATTAATGGTCCAAGACCAAACAAAAAAAAAAAAGTAGTTATTTTTGTCTTAAAAAATTGTGGAAATTGGGGTGTTGCTTCTTATGTTTTCTCTCTGCCCTAAAATATGATAATCCTCAAATATAAATTTAAGTTATATTGGTTTCCTTCCGTCAAAAAAAAAAAAAGTTATACTGGTTTCCGCTAAATATAAATTTTAAAATTTATCAAATACTAATAAATATGTATATATATTTGTTGGACTCTAGACATAATTTCACAAATTTACAACAAAAGATTATAATTATACAATGTGTAAGTTCATGTTTATATTTTGTCCATATACACCTTCGCTCATGGAATACTTTCTAAAAAAGAATATATTTTGAGAATTGGATTTACCCAATTGGATAGAGTTGTAAACTTTTTAAAAGTGGTAGAGTTTCAAATAGAAGTTATGAGTTTCTTTCAAGTGGTGAGAATTTGAGTTTCCACCACTTCTGACCCTCGCTTCTTCCTTTCAGGATTTGACCCTTCTTATTAAGACAAAAGGAAAAAGAACATATTTCAGAGGCCAATTTACATACCCACTTACAATTTACATGAAAATTAACCTGATAAAGCCGATCATTAATTCAAATAAAATTGCCCCTTGCAACAATGATTTTGAATTAACTGAACGGCAAACCAAAAGCCACCGCATGAACAAGGAATCCTTATCCAACAAAGGCCACAGAGTACTCCAATTCGAAGCCACGTAACACCTGATCGAAAATCCTTTAAGCATTTTCTACCGATCCCTCATTTTGTTTCTCCCAAATATTATTTACTATTTTTGCAATATTTTTTGCTAAAGATCAGGATGGACGGTGGTGCGTTGCGACCCATGAGCCAGCTATTTTCTTTGTATTACAACAATAGACTAGTGTACGCTGCTAATCTTATGCTGGATATTAGCAGTAATGCCACCGATGGGGAGCCTGATCCGTCTTCTTCTTTGCGAGACTTGTTTGGTTTGCCAGAGTCGGTAGGAAGCGAAGCAGAAATGGGGTCTGCCGAGGAAGGACAAGGGGCTGGCCTGCGTTTGCCAAATGCCTTTTATTTTTGAAGATATTCCATGGCTAGTTAGTAGCCTTGTATTTTTGAAGATTGTGCCTGGGGAGATGCTATTTGCACGAAAAAATAGTGTTATACACACAAAAATAGTTGTTCAAAAAAAAAAATTAAATATTGTTAAAAAAAATACACACAAAAATAGTGACATGGGCCTGCTTTTTAACCCATGCTTTTGCGTGTTTTTTTTTTTTTAACAGATGTTTTTGCATCTATGAGACTCTTTTTTGGTGCAAATATCATTTCCTTTACCATAGCAAGTTTTTTCTAAAAAAAACAAAAAAGAATAAAACTATAGCTACTTAGTAGTTACAAAGGAATTAAAAATCTACACTGAGTCTCTTTTTACCTTTTTAACCCCGGCCCCTTTTTCCTCTATTATGTTATGTGACGATGAGTTTTCAACTATTGAGTTTTCCTCTAACATGCATGTGCGTTTTTCAGTTAAAGTAGTGGCATAATACATTAATATGTACCCCAAGGAGCGTGGTGGCACAATAACCATCAACTTCGTGATTTATTAGATGTGGGTGGATTAAAATTTTGATTATTTGTTCGCTAATTTTAAATTATAACCTGCCTATCGTGAACGAATTTTTTTTGTGAGCAATGTAGTGCCTTACAATTAATTTATGTAATGTAACTTCATAAGTTCAATAAAGCTTATGAGTTGTATTTTCTCAAAAAAAAAAAAAAAAAAAACGAAGCTTAAGAGTTGTAAAAGAAATGTTTATGTAAATATTTTAGATGAGTTCAATTTACGTCGTGTTTCAGTAATAAAGTTTTGAATGATAATTTTCTTTTGAACGGATTTGCAAAAATTTTAGAGTCTAATTATTTGAATATGTTTTTTAACATAATGAATACACCACTTTGTTTTGAAGGGAATCTCATTGTTCCCCTGAAAACATAGAAGGTGCGTCTCTTCTCTCTCAAAAATACACATTTAAATAACTTTTTCTAAAATTTTAATAAAAGATAAAAGTAAGAAAGAAAAAGAAATAGAAATCCAGATACAACTTGTTGAATAGCTTTGAATTGCCGATAACAAGGGAAACGATATTTCCTAGCCAACTTCGATTTTTGGTTTAAAATACACAACATAAGATATCTTTATTGGCCTATAAATGATAAGAGCCACCGTTAATGTAAGTCTTTGTTATACATTGTAAATAAATCTCGTTTAAGAACTTATTAGAAGGCCAATAAATTTATAGCATGTTTGGATCCAAAACTCTAAATGATTTTCTTTCCCCTTTTGTAGATTTTATTTCCTTGGCTTGTAACTTGACCTTGTTGCCCCCACTCCTCGGCCCAAACAATCAGGGACATATATCAGGGACATATCGATGTGGTGAAGATACACAAGTGTTAGTCGTGAAAGGCTTGGTTTCCTTTCCTTAAGAGTCCTAATATATCCAAAATTCTATGTGTTTGAAACCACTTGACTTGTGGCTAGGGGAGTTTCTTGCTGTAATTGTGGTGGTGGGATTTCAAGGCTATGCATTACCCAAATCTCTGCTTCCAGATACATGTGTCCTTCGTCGCCGTCCTCTTGTGATATGAAATGGACGCCGACCCATTATGGGGATGTGTTTTATGGTGCTCATGATATAGATGACAATGACATGAGAGGTTTAACTAGCGCGGATAACCTTCTTGAGTTGTACAGAAGGGAAAGAGATATCATGAAGTCATCTAGGGAGACAAAGAAGCAAAGGAGATTGTGGATTGCTAGTTGTTTTGACTTCTTGAGGCTTTTATGTCGCGGTAGGTAGAGAATTATACAGTCGAAACACGTGAAAAGATGAGAGGGGTTATGTTTTGTTGTACGGTGTGTGTTGATACATAATTTGAAGCGCTTCTATGCCAATTTGTTGATGACAGATTCGTCAACCCCCCTTTTGTTTTAATTCAAACTTGAATGATTTCGTGCTGTATTCTTGGAGTTATAAATGAGCAATTTCTTTCCCCTTTTTGTTTTAATATTTCTTGGGAATCTTATGTTTTGTCCAAATTAACGCTAAGTTTTCTCTGGGAAGAATTAGTTTTTTACAAAAAGCAATGCCAAAAGTTAAGAGTAGCTTCAACAAAAATAGAAAGATAAAGAGAGAAAAACAAAGAAATTTAGTACGTATCTTATTGTTTTCTTCAATTAATGAAATTAGTTCTATGAATCTCCTTGACTGAAAGTGCTGCCTTTTGAAAAATCTATAACCTAAAGCTGTTGGTTTATTGTCATTATATTAAGGAGAAAGTAGAGTTCTATTTCTATTTTTTTTAATTATAATATTAATTTTGATATAAACAAACTTATTTTAAGTATACTCTGGCAGAGTTTTGAATCAACATATAACATAAACTTTTTTTGTCAGTAAAAACCTTATAGGCATATATAAAAGATAAGTAAGAGTCGAAATCCTATCTAAAGTGGTGGGGGACACACCCCCATCACCTGAGCTACTGCACGGCCATTGAGCCAACCTGGACTTTCAGCTTTCAAGTTCTAGGATTTGGCCTCTCACGCCCCCTCCAGAGGAGTTTGTCTCTGGCGTATAACCGACTGGAGTGCTTGGCTCCGTATCTGATTGTTTTTGGTTGATGGGAGTCCTCAACCTTGCCTATTTCATATGGGCCCAACGAACAACCCCAGTCCTTCGGAGTATCCTCCTACTTTCCTTCTGGATCTCACAGAACTCTGTTGCAGATTTATGGGCTGAACACCGTTCGTAGTGCAGTCCAGAGCGGCCTTTGAGTCCATTTCCGAAACTAATTTGTCTGCCACTCGTGTCTGGTGGCACACTTACATGGACCATGAACAGCGTTGTTTCAGCAACATGAAAAAACACGACAGCGTTATAAGCTGCGAAGCGCTACAATACAGGCACCACGTAGGCACATGGCGGTTATTTTTTTTTCGTTTTTTTTTGAATTTGAGGCCTTTCTGCCGGGGGTTGCATCCCTCTGCACACATTTATATTACCAACCACATCGTTCCAATCTTTCTCCCGTAAACGCTTCAAAAGCAAGTTAACCTGTTAGTTATTATAGTCGAAGAAAAGATTTTGTGTTCTGTTCTGTGATTAAACTGCCAATTGTTTTGAATTCGAATTTCGTATGTTGCTTGGCAAAATGTCACCGTCAGCGCTAAGATCCCGTTTTCAACAATCTGTCACTCGTGATGCTCTGAGATCGTATCTCGCTGAGTTTATCTCCACATTCTTTTTTGTCTTTGCAGTTGTTGGATCTTCCATGGCTTCTCGTAATTGTCCATCCTTATTTAATGCTAATGTGTATTTTTTTTTGTGGCAGTTAATGTGGGAGTTCATTGTTTTAAGTTGTTAATTAATTGTGGATGATATATTGATGTTTTGGTTTTGGCATATTTATGGCAGGGAAATTGACGCCTGTCGCGGCGGCGGATCCGTCGAGTCTGGTGATCGTGGCTATGGCAAATGCTTTTGCACTCTCGTCGGCCGTGTACATCGCTGCCAGTGCATCCGGCGGGCATGTGAATCCGGCCGTCACGTTTGGCATGGCCGTTGGAGGTCACATTAGCGTTCCTACCGCGCTGTTTTACTGGATTTGTCAGATGCTGGCCTCTGTCATGGCTTGCCTTTTTCTGAGAGTGGCCACTGTTTCACAGGTAATCAATTTCTTCCACTGCCAATCACACGGAAAGTCTTCTTACTATTTATTTTCACTTAAATTGCTGTTAAGAAACAAGAGACAATGCTCAGACACACTTGCCTTTTCGACAACCCCAAAACATGTTAATGCTAATAAGCTGCTAACATATATATATATATATATATATGTATATTGTTAAGAAGGAAGGTAAAACCCGTGATTAATTAGTTACAGCATTTAAATGATGGTCTTCAATCAATTAAATTTTATCTAATACAAAAATAGTGTTCTTGTCTCTAAAATAATTGTCCACTCAGTCAACATTTTTGTTATCGAAAAGAAGAAAAATAGCCTATTTTTTTCATGAATTTTAATTATAGATAATTTTTTGGAATGCAAAATAAAAAATAAGAACGGCTGAGCCTTGTTATAACAATAACAAATTTTTTTTAGATTAGAAAATGAGAAGCAGCATTAATTGGTAGCATTTGAGGGATATGCTGTGTGCTAATGACTAATGTTATTGATATTTTTGTTCGGATTGATTTTTTTGCTTTCAATTTGTGTGCTTGAAAATTGCAGTTTGTTCCAGTCTACACAATTGCAGATGAAATGACAGGATTTGGCGCCTCTGTGCTAGAAGGTGTGCTAACATTTGGTCTGGTGTACACCGTTTATGCTGCTGGGGATCCCAGACGCGGTGCATTGGGAGCCATTGGGCCCCTGGCGGTAGGCTTTATGGCAGGAGCCGGTGTCTTGGCCGCAGGACCTTTCTCAGGTGGCTCAATGAACCCTGCATGCGCATTTGGGTCCGCAGTCATTGCAGGAAGGTTCAGGAACCAAGCAGTCTACTGGGTCGGACCCTTGGTAGGAGCCACAGTTGCAGGACTTCTCTATGATAATGTTGTCTACCCTGCTCAAGCGCCTGATTCTATTAGGGGGATGTCAGATGGCGCAGGAATGTAATTGCTTTTGTGCTAGATATCATCCTACTTATTTTTCTTGGTAGTTCTCATTCTGTTTAGTCTGATTTATATGGAACCTTTAGAAGCTTGACAACTGTATTTACAATTTATAGTTATCCAGTCTTATTTGTTAATTTTATGGAGATCCAAATCTCTATTTACTGAATCTTGAATTTGATGCGTACTTTTTATTTGTTCTCCATATATATGATTGATAAGAATTAAGCGTTAAAAAGAAAAAGGAAAGCAACTATAAACGAAATGAATAGTGCTTATTTAAATTTTAAAATTTTATAAGAGCCGTTTGGTTCGTAGGATGGAATTAAATCGAAATCGGAATCAGAATTAAATGAAACATAATGATTAAAATTATAATGTGTTTAGTTTACTCTGGAATTGGAATTGAATTCCCTTATTGTTGTTTGGTTTAGTAAGGAATCAGAATCAAAATTATTTTCTTAAATTATTTAAATAATATAAAATAAAAAAATTATTAACATTAAATTAAAAAGTATGAAATACAAAAAAATATTATAATGTAACGTCAAATTAAAATATATTAAATTACTATAAAAATAAAATTATAATTATAATAAAAACTAATAATAATAATAATAATAATAATAATAATATACTTTACAATGATAACCATAAATAGAAAATCCAAAAAGAAAATCTTAACATAAAATTTTATTGTTGTTATAATAATAATCATTTGTCAATTTATAATTTAAATATTTTTTAAATTTAAATTTTTTCTAATTATAATACTATGACATATTATCATTAACAAGTAGTAATGGTAATGACAATAATAACAATAACAATAAAAATAATATTTATTATTATTATTATCATTATTATTATTATTATTATTATGAAAATAATATTGTGGATATTATAAAATATTTTATTAATAATAAATAATTAATTATTTTAACTATAAAATTATATTAGTATTTACAATTTAATAATATCTTAAGTTTTGAAATATTTAATTTTTATTATAATATAAAAACATATTATTATTATTATTACTATTATTATTATTTTATGAATAAATAAAATCAAAAAAGGAATATAATAACAATATAAAAATAAAAACACGGGGAAATGGAGAAATTTAAGGAGTTAGAGGTAGTTAAGAGGGGAATGAGAATGATTGATATAGTAAACTTGAGAATCATGGTTCCTTTAAAATGAGGAATCTCATTCTCTTTTTTAAGGGAATGAGAATCTATTTTTTATAAAATAAACAATAAGAATAAGAATTAAGTAATTGATTCTTATTCCCACATCACTTTTTTACTAAACAAACACCTTCTAAAATTTTGTAATTGATTTATAAATTTTTTAATTTTTTCAATTGAATCATATACATTTTAAATTCTTTATAATCAAATTCTTTCATTAGTTTGATTGTTAAAAACGTATTTAATTATTAAATCAAATATTTTGTAAATTCGTTAAGTTTAATAGGTTTTTAACAGTTAAATTGATAGAAGGATTGATTATAAAATATTTTAAAGTATAAAATTTAATTAAAATAATTAAACAGTTTAAAATTTAATTATAAAAATTTATAAAATTTTGAAGTATTTAAAAAAGTGTTATAAATATCAGGCGATTTCTCTCCGGCCATTGTCCCTTGCGCCATGATAAAATCCAATGGCTATCAGTACTTATCTACAGTGATATTTATACAAGAGGTGTTACATAGAATAATTGCTCCCCCACCCTCCCCAAAATCCCAGGTCCCTACCCTCTTCTGCCTTCTTCATAACTTAAACCTCGAGCAACGGACGTTAATGGCGCCCAAAGCCCTCTCCCAATTTCCGTCTTCTCTTCCCTTCCCCCACAGTCTCGCATACTCTAACCCCAAATTTCTTAGAATTTACGTAAAACCCACACCCATCTCTTGCAAGACCCCGCAATCAGAAACAAAACACAAAAGCAGAGTTTCGCAGACCCAGTTCTTGGTGGCCGAACCCGAACCCGATGGAACCGGAGCGGCTGCCCGGACCCCGGGCGAGGAGTTCCTTGAGCGCCAAAAAGCTTTTGAGGCTGCTAAACTGGTGATGAAAGAGGTTAAGAAGAAAAAGAGGAAAGATGAAGAAAAGAGTTTGAAGGTGAATAAGGCTGTGGCTTCTTGCTACGGGTGTGGAGCTCCGCTGCAGACTACTGATCAGGATGTTCCGGGTTATGTGGACCCGGATACTTACGAATTGGTATATTAAGAACTAAGAAGTTCAATTCTTAAAACTGTACTCTTTTTTCTTTCTTTTGTTTTTTTTTTTTTTTTTTTGATAAAACGATAAAGTTTTGATTTTTCGGGTTGCAGAAGAGAAGGCATCACCAGCTTAGAACTGTAATATGTAAAAGATGCAAACTTTTATCTCATGGGCATATGATAACCGCTGTTGGTGGGAATGGAGGGTATTCCGGCGGGAAGCAGTTCGTTTCCGCGGATGTTCTCCGGGAAAAGTTGTCTCACTTGCGCCATGAGAAGGCTTTGATCATCAAGTTGGTGAGTTGTTCATAAACTTATCACCATTCCTTACTGGAGGAACATTTCAAATTACCCTGAAAATGTTTTCTATGCATGAGGGTCGACAATGAGGTTCTTGATAGTGTAATTGATTTATGTCTACTGCATGATGATCTGATATAGCACTGATCTTTTGAGGGGGTAGGTTGACATTGTGGACTTCAATGGCAGCTTTTTGGCTCATATCCGTGATCTTGTAGGTGCAAATCCAATAATACTAGTTGTGACAAAGGTAATAATCCATTTGTTGGTGTTTGCAATGATAAGTTTAGATGGTCTTCGCTGAGAAGTTCTCATGGTTGTCATATATTTACACTGTCAGATTGATTTGCTTCCAAAAGAGACCGATCTTAATTGCATTGGTGATTGGGTTGTAGAGGCCACCACTAAGAAGAAGCTTAAGTGAGTTCTTGCATTTTGTGTACGCTTTCATTGCTCTGTAGTTATGTGCACTTTCTGAGTTCTTCACTGGAAAAAGTATTCCTGTTGGTAATACCGTTACTTGCTATTGAGACATTGATGAATTGAGTAAATTAAATTATTATGCTTTGGATAGAAGTGATTATCTTTCAAACTTTTTATGCTTGGATTTTCATGTTAACTGAGATAGGATACTCCTTCTGCAGTGTTCTGAGCGTTCATCTGACAAGCTCAAAGTCACTAGTAGGGGTTGTTGGAGTTGCATCAGAAATCCAGAAGGAGAGAAAGGTATTAAAGGTTCTCCACAAGTAGACATATGTATGCAATGTGTTGCTGTTGTCTTGAAACTTGCTGATGTAGCTTCGACTTCTGGTGGTTACTGCAATTTTTGTGCATATTTGTGTTCATGTGAATTGGTTTTGTCTTTACCTTTTGCTTTCTTTCCCTGAACCTTGCACATGCCATATGCTCATGTTGGTTCACATACATAGACTGCTAATATGCAGCTACGTGTTTTCACCTTATGAATGGTCAGACAAAGCTGTTCCTTTACCACCGTTACACTTCTCTGAACCTGTTATCATAGGACTAGACCTAGATTCTGTATGAGAGTGATGTGTTTTCTCTTTATGTTTTCTTCAAATTAAATTCTTACTACCGATTCTTTTCATGCAGGGACGGGATGTTTACATTCTGGTAGGTAACACTCCAATTGGAATCTTCTCATTGATCTGAAGATAAGGATTTATTTCTTACACCTAGTTCTCTAGGGATTGCCATGTTTGCTTTATAGCCATCCTACTAAAATTGTCAAGTGCTAAAATCATGGGGAAAGAAGACTTTATGCTTGATGTGCAGTTGAGCTACCTGTTTCTGATCTCCATTCATAATATGTGTCCTTTTCTTCTTGGTGATTACTTTTGGATTGGAGTATAATCTAAGAAGCAAGGCACCATTAAACTGCAGGGAGGACTAATTAGCCTTCTAATGTTTGGGAACACTTTATATCCTGCATACCTCAGTCAAAAGAACAAAGGAAAAGAAAAAAGGCCTATCCTCTTCCCATCTCCTCTATATCTCTTAGTTATGATTTTGCTCCCATAATTCCTGAATTACTTACCTGTGTACAAGTAAAGACCAAAATGTATATTGCATGTTCGTCTTGTTTATTTGATCCCTGTTTTAAATGAGTTAGATGTCTTTTGATTCAGTTTACCGAATCTTTAAGTTGGATATTTATGAGTTGGCATTGGATATGTAGTCTAAATCCATTATTTTTACAAGTTTGACTTTATCATTTTTGCAGGGTTCAGCTAATGTTGGGAAATCTGCATTTATTGATGCTTTACTGAGTAAGTCAACTTAATATCCTGATATTAATTGAGCTGAGTGTAACTCAGTTTTTTAAACCATGTGAAGAGGGATAAGAAGGCATAACGCGGTGTACTTTTTATGGTAACCTGGATGAGAAGAGAAGATGGTTTTCTTCTAAGTCAAACTTTGCATATTTTTGGGAGACAGATTTAGTTGATTTTCACCTTTCTATTGCTATTAAATGTTGATGGTCTGGATAATGTAAGATCAGAATGACACAATTATATCTCTAGGAAAGTTGAACCAATCACATGAAATAAGAGTGAGTCAGTTGGTTGAGAAGCTTATCAATCAAAGTTACCAGCCGGAATATGGTTGGGATCGAGGGTTTAACTTTTTGGTTAACATGAAATTTACCTTGTTGCTTCCGTTAGTACTCAGCCATGTTGATGTCAATGTCCCCTTTTCTATCCAGTCATGCATTTTGACGATTCAGTCAATTGAAGGCTATGCAACTAGGAAGAAGCATTTTGCTCTCTTTTAGATCTGACCAGATGCAAGAATTTCGACCTTGAAGACTCTTGGGGGAATGACTGTGAACCTGACTTTTAACATCTTAGTGCAGCTTCTAGTGTGACCCATTTTCCTTTGCTTAGATAAAGATCTGAATATCGAGAGAGAAAATATATGTACCACATTAATTTCACTTTGTAATGTGTTTGCTTGTGTTTAACTTTTGGTTTTTCTTAATCCAATGGCAGAGATTATGGAACAACGGGATCCAGCTGCTGGAGCTGCCAGAAAGTACAAACCAATACAATCTGCTGTTCCTGGAACCACGTTGGGTCCAATTCAGATTAATGCATTCCTTGGAGGGGGGGTAGGCAGACTTCACAGTGCTAGCACATTGTGTTCAAATAATTATTTTTAGTTTATGAAGTTATCTCTAGACTTCTGAGATAAGAGAAATTCTTTTTTCCTTTAATATAAGGCCATATTAAAATTTTGCATTACCTTTTTTTGTTTCTGCAGAAATTATTTGACACTCCTGGAGTTCATCTCCACCACAGGCAAACTGCAGTGGTCCATTCAGAAGATTTACCCATCCTTGCTCCTCGAAGTCGTCTCAGAGGAGTATCTTTTCCAGTATGTGTTCCTTCATATGTTGTCCGAGATATTATCTATTCTGAGCTATTAACCAAATTTTTTTCCTACCAAATTAGAATGCTAAGGTGGCTAAGGAGAATGAAGAAATAGACAATTGTGCATTCAATGGGTTGAATGGATTTTCAATATTTTGGGGAGGGCTTGTCCGGGTTGACCTTTTGAAGGTTTCTACTTTCTTATCTTTTGAGTTTTTGTTGGTCAGTCGATCTGCATCTCCATCATTGTGGAGTCAATTTGTTGTAATTCTTGATTCTTTCAGGTTCTCCCAGATACATGTTTGACATTCTATGGTCCCAAAGCTTTGCCAATCCACATATTGTCCACTGATAAAGCCGATGAATTTTACGAGGTAGTGCGAAATCTGACAAGGACTGTCACCAGTTTTATAAGTTCCGTTGACACCTTTCGGCTTTGGCTGTTTTCATTTCATTTGGTGGTCTGACTGGTCTTCAAGTGAGACGTTGTGTTTTATAAATAAATTGTTTGACATAATCAGAATGACACACCGGACACTAATATGTTGCTTGTGTTCCCCCAAGTTATTTGCTTTTCTTTCCTCTTTTTAAAAATTTCTTTCAAGTTCCTTAGCTAATTAGTTGATCAGGTTCTATCTATGTCATTTAAAATTTTCATATTCTTGAAGTTTCTTGGCCTTCTTATGTTGCAATTTGTCTTGATGTTAATAGAGAAGCTTTCATGTAATTGTTGCAGAATGAACTTGGACATCTGTTGACACCTCCAACTGGAAAAGAGAGAACAGAGGGTTGGAAAGGACTTGAAATAAAGCGCGAACTGCAAATAAAATTTGAAGATGGAGACAGGTTTATTCTGCGATTATGCCGTTGAAGTATCACTTTATATTATAATGATTGTTGTTATCGCAAGCAATTTTTTTTCTTCATTTAGGAAAGCTGTGGTTTTACTGTCCAACAAACATGAATGTGCTGGTTTATTTTCTTGGACAGGCCTGCTGCTGATGTAGCTATATCTGGGCTTGGATGGATTGCCGTACAACCTGTAAGGAAATCACTCGGAAGCTCTGATCTCGAATTAGAACAATCTGACAAAGAGCTTCATCTGGCTGTCCATGTTCCAAGGCCGGTTGAAATTTTTGTTCGGCCTCCATTGCCTGTGGGCAAGGCTGGAGCCGGGTGGTATCAGTATAGAGAGTTGACAGAGAAGGAAGAGGAATTAAGACCTAAGTGGTTCTACTAGTCCCAATGTTAATGCCTTCTATTTTTTCCCCGTTTTTTTGGATCGATATGCAAATGTCTTCTGTAATTCTGTGTACAATCTAACTCAAATGACTGGGAAATAAAAATTGCATATTCTTCAAAAGAGCTGTTATTAAGTTAATTTTCCAGTAATTTTCTTCGATATTCATACCAAAAAAGCAAAGGTGTAAAGTATCGGACTGGCCCACGATTAAACATGTTCAGTTGGACGGTCCAGTTCAGTCGTTTGGTAATGGGCCTGACATTACGAAGCACCCTGGCCGGTCCAAACTTCCGTTGCCAATGACCAATCAAAAAAGTCCGTCAGCTTTGTCTAAATCAATTGGCCTTCATGTTTTGAGTGAACCATTGCAACTAGTTAATGCAATGGCTCCCAACCCTCCACTTTGGCCCAAAAAAAAAAAAAACAAAGGAAAATTCCTTCTAGTTTAAGACCGAAAAAAAAAAAAAATTTCCTTTTAAATGGTTAGACAGTAATTCAAGTGATGAGAGAGTGGGTATGTCCCTTACTAAGTTTGATCTTTATTTGTTCATACTCTCTTTTTTCATGTATACTTATAGAGACGGAAAAAGGCAGTAATTCAAATGATGAGAGAGTGGGTATGTCCCTTACTAGATTTGATCTTTATTTGTTCATACTCTCTTTTCTCACGTATGCTTATAGAGACAGAAAAGAAAAAAAAAATTTATTTTAGAATGAAATAAAAAAAAATCTTCTAGAAGGATTTAAAAAAAAAGAAAATTTCTTCTAAAAAAAGAATTTCCCAGTGCCTAAAAAAAAGTAAAAAAAAAAAAAAAGGAAAAGCGCAATTCATTTTCCCGCTTCTTGGTTCCACTGAAAAATTCAAAACCATTCCAGAAAAAACCCCACCGGGATGCAGTACCACCGCTGCAGGTCTCTTGCCCCTCCCGAGTCCATCTCCGATTCAGTAACTCAACTCACCGTCTCTTCGGGTTTCTCAACTCGGAAACCCATCCCCTTCTCGAAGATCTTCTCAATCTCTCGTTTCGCTCTCGCTCTCGCTCGCACAGTTAATTTGCATTATTAATTTTTTATTTTGGTCTTTAATTTTGGGGGTAAAAGAATGTACGTCAAGGAGATATGCTTAGAAGGTTTCAAATCGTATGCGACGAGGACGGTGGTGCAGGGTTTCGATCCTTTCTTCAACGCGATAACCGGGTTGAACGGGTCGGGCAAGTCCAACATTCTCGATTCGATTTGCTTCGTGTTGGGTATAACCAATTTGCAGCAGGTTCGTGCTTCAAATCTCCAGGAGCTCGTCTACAAGCAAGGCCAAGCTGGGATCACTAAGGCCACCGTGTCCATCGTGTTCGATAACTCCGACAGGAGTAGGAGTCCTCTTGGATACGAGGACCATCCAGAGATCACTGTCACTAGACAGGTCTGCAATTTGTTTAATTTTCATGGGAAATTGTCATGATTTTGTAATGTGCTGTGTACCGGTGACGATTATCTTGCGGCCTGTTGAATTTATGAGAGAAAAACGAACTTTGGTGGCTTTTGTCGGACTTGATGCCTGATTTATTTTAATTTCGTTGAATGATTTTTTAACCACTTAGTTGCCGTGAGCTTATAACTCGAATAACAGTGACAATATGCCAATAAAATGGAAGTCGAGGGTTCAAATCCTTGACCTCTCCAACTGTCCCTTTTCCTTCATACTAGTTGGTTTAGGTTTATGAAATCTCTCAAAAAAAAAAAAAAAAACTACGTAGTTTGTGGTAAATGTTTGGCTTATGTTTATGATACTCTTGACGACGAGGACTTATTTTCGGGCTATGCAGATTGTGGTAGGAGGCAGGAACAAGTATCTGATAAATGGAAAGCTAGCCCAGCCTAGCCAAGTTCAAAACCTGTTCCACTCTGTTCAGCTGAATGTTAATAATCCGCATTTTCTCATAATGCAAGGACGCATCACAAAGGTCCTGAATATGAAACCACCTGAGATCTTGTCTATGCTTGAAGAGGCTGCTGGAACGCGGATGTATGAGACAAAGAAGGAGTCTGCGCTGAAAACACTTGAGAAGAAGCAAAGTAAGGTTGACGAGATTAACAAGCTTCTTGACCAGGAGATACTGCCGGCATTGGAGAAGTTGAGGAAGGAACGGATGCAATATATGCAGTGGGCCAATGGGAATGCTGAATTAGACAGACTTAGAAGGTTTTGCATTGCCTATGAATATGTCCAAGCAGAAAAGATTAGGGACACTGCAGTCAATGAGGTGGAACACGTAAAGGCCAAGATTGCTGAAATTGATGACAATGAAAGGAGTGCACAGATGGAAATAAAGGAAATGGAGATGGAAATATCAAAACTGACGGCCGAAAAGGAAGCCAGCATGGGTGGGGAAGTGAAAACCTTGTCAGAGAAAGTAGATGCGCTCTCTCAAAATCTTGTGCGGGAAGTATCCGTGTTAAATAACAAAGAAGATATGCTAAAGAGTGAAAACAAGAATGTTGAGATGGTAACTGTGCTTCATTTGCTTTTTCTCCCCTTTATGTCAATTCTGTCAGCACTAAAAAGTTTTAGTTAGAGTTTGATTTCAAACCCAAATGTCTTATTTGATGTTACCAGATTATTCATAATATTGAAGACTTGAAGCAGTCTGTAGAAGAGAGGGCCACTGCTGTTACGAAGTCTGAAGAAGGAGCAGCTGATCTCAAGAAAAGAGTTGAGGAACTTTCCAAGAGTTTGGAGGAGTATGAGAAAGAATACCAAGTAAGGAGCAATTCTATGGGCATATTTTGTTTCAATCCAGAAGTAGTTGGTTTTGAGTAAGTTGCAATTGCTATTGATAGGGTGTACTAGCTGGGAAGAGTAGCGGTAATGAGGAGAAATGCCTTGAAGATCAACTAGGTGAAGCTAAAATTGCTGTTGGAAATACTGAAACAGAGCTGAAACAATTGAAGACAAAAATGAGCCATTGTGAAAAGGAGCTGAAAGAGAAAAGGCATCAGTTAATGTCAAAGCGTGAAGAGGCTGTTGCTGTAGAAACTGAGCTCAATGCTAGAAAGAAGGATGTAGAAAATGTTAAGTTGGCTTTAGAATCTCTTCCATATAAGGAGGGTGAGAGGGAGGCTCTGCAAAAGGTTTGCATAGTTTTTTCATGATGATGATCTGTTATCTGTTCCTATATGGTCGATGTATTCTCTTTTGCTTATATGAAAATTTCTTCAGGATCGTGCATCTGAGCTGGATATGGTGCAGAAGTTAAAAGATGAAATACGTGATCTTTCGGCACAGTTATCAAATGTTCAGTTCACTTATCGTGATCCTGTCAAAAACTTTGATAGATCAAGGGTAAAGGGTGTAGTAGCAAAACTCATCAAAGTGAAAGATAGTTCAGCCATGACTGCCTTGGAGGTCAGCAATGTGTGCCTTTTACTATGGTTTTTCATAACAGCAACACCATATGGTCAGTAGCGACTCTTATAGAATTAATTTGTAGGTTACTGCCGGTGGGAAGCTGTTCAATGTTGTTGTGGACACCGAAAATACTGGGAAGCAACTTCTTCAAAATGGTGATCTCCGAAGGAGAGTGACAATCATACCTCTGAACAAAATTCAGTCGCATACTTTACCCCCTCGAGTTAAGCAGGCAGCAGTTAGACTGGTTAGTCATTGCTTGTCTTTTTCCCATTGTTGCTGTGCCAGGTAGCCATCCTTATTTGACTCTATCCTTGAATTCACAGGTTGGCAAGGAGAATGCAGAAGTGGCACTTTCTTTAGTTGGCTATGATGAGGAGTTAAAAGTATATTATTTACTGGGGCTTTCCATTATGTCAATCCTGTTCACCGTGTACCTCTGATTTCTATGTTATTTTACATCTTGAGATGTACTAATGGGGAAAACACCAACATGCATGGGAAATTCTAAATGTGATTCGATGCATTAGGTTTACTAGGAACTATTTTCATGCTTCCTTTTCTTGGATCTTTTTTGTATAAAGCTTATTTGTTGTGCAGAGTGCCATGGAATATGTTTTTGGTTCAACCTTCATTTGCAAAACGATTGATGGTGCAAAGGAGGTATGTTAACTGTTCATTGAGAAATTAGTGATCTCATCAGAAAATGGATTTTTCACCATTTACATTGGTTCATGCTTCATATTTCCTCTTTCATGAATATGCTACAATGTTGATTTTTCCTTGCATGGCATGGACATATGAATTGATAGTTTGGAATACATTTTCTTCTTGGACATTTGAACATTTGAGTGAATTTTCTTGAATGTTTCATAGGTTGCTTTTAACCGAGAAATTCGTACTCCAAGCGTCACCCTTGAAGGTGATATATTTCAACCAAGTGGTCTTTTGACTGGTGGAAGCCGCAAGTGGGTCACTTCTCCATTTGACTTTTATTTATGGAAGTTGTGTGGGATGTTGAATGAACATCAAATGATTCCCCTTCCCCAGCCACAAAAGGAAGAAGGCAAATACCAACATGAGAAAGAGAATTTATTGTATTTCTGGTTAATCACCGAACATTGTATGGTCAATTGAACTGCGGCAGTTATTGCATCAGAAGATGCTTTCAAGTTTTTGGATGTAATTTCGTCAATCAACATTTTAAAGTTAAATTTCTGTTTTCAGAGGCGGTGGTGATCTTTTAAGGCAACTTCATAAGTTGGCTGAGGCTGAATCAAACCTTTTAGTACGCCAGAGAAAGTTGTCTGAAATTGATGCAAAGGTAGGCCCCTGATTGTTCTTGACCTTGCATAAGAAGGCAATGTAATCTCATGTGTTGGATATGTACGTGATGCGTTTACATAGTTTGCATCTCATTTTAATTTAATTGGAAGTACCATTAGCCATTAAGTGATCAGTGACTAATGGGAATATTGAAGTGTTACACTAACATTTGACAAGGGCATTTTTTCCCTGTCATGAATGGAAGGTCTTAACGTTTAAGTTATCATCAGTGAGATGATTTGTGATAGGTATTTGTTAGTTTTGAAATATGTAAAAGCCTCAGCAGAGTTCTTGCAGGAGATTCTGCTTTATTGAGGCTAAGCATGCAAAGATTCAATGTTAGCTTTGGAGGAAGAACATTTTGTCAACTTTTCTGGATTTTGCATTGCAACATTCTAATGCAGCCTAGCTTAATAGCCCATATATGTGGGCTACAACATATGAATTTCACATCTCCATTTTCTTGTAGCACGCTCTAGTACCGTTTCTTCACTCACTGCCTCCATTTTAGTTTATCTTTTATCTTTGATCTTCTGCTCCCTGGTTCTGTGGAAACATATTGGCGTTGAAACAAGAATATTTACCTTTTCCTCTGTTCTTATTAACCTTTTGTTTGTTTTATTAACCATCTATTTATTGAGATTTTAGTCTAAACTCTTCACTTAATTTGTTTGGTTTGTTGTATCTGTTTACTTGTGACCAACATTGATGAACTGAAATCAAGGTTGTAGAGGAAGCAGTAATTTGTTTATTTCTTCTGGAATCTTCATTAACTGAGTTTTGCATTTTCTTAAACACGGTGATTTCTGACTTGAAGGTTTTAGATACTTTCTGCTGGTTCCCCCCTCTCCTTTCTGTAGCCTTGTAGGTGGAATTGAATTTAGGTTCTTCATTTGATTTCATACTCCATTGTCATTGTTGTTTGCAGATAACAGAGCTCCTGCCTCTGCATAAAAGATTCATGGATCTCAAAAAACAGCTAGAACTCAAGTCGTATGACCTTTCATTATTTCAGGGCAGAGCTGAACAAAATGAGCATCACAAGGTTTTGTTCCTTTTTCTTGTCTTTGATAACAGTTTGATTCTGTTTTCTAAAGTTGTGCTGCACCTCGTTCTCATAAAACAGCACACTACATTTTTTTCTTTTTCCTTTTTTTGTTGGAATTATTGTCACAGCTCAGTGAATTAGTCAGGAAGATTGAGCAGGAGCTTGAAGATGCAAAAGATGCTTCCAAAGAAAAGCAAATTTTGTATGACAAGTGTGTTAGTACGGTGCTGCAACTTGAAAAATCAATAAAAGAGCATGACAATAGTCGACAGGGCAGGCTCAAAGACTTGGAAAAAAATATAAAGGCCACAAAAGCTCAGATGCAGTCAGCTTCAAAGGATCTCAAGGTGGCTTCCCATGTTCTATATTTTATGAGATGCAGATATAGAAATCCATCTGCAATGGTCTCATCTCTTGAGGATTCTAAGATTGGTGGCTCTATTGTTTCTGCAACAACCAATAACTTGCTGGAAAAATGTTCTCCATTTTCTTTTGATAGACTTATTGCAAAATCAGGATGCTTTATCTGTGCATGTTGATACTTAAGATCCAAATCCTAATGCTTGACCCAAGCAGCTGTCTTCTGTGACTGCACTGCTATTACTGCAGGTCACACACAAAAAAAAAAAATCCATGAATGCATTGCCTCTTGTATTCTATATTTATGGTGAAGTGGGACAATTGTTATTGGACATGCACTGGGGCAAAAAAAATCAAGAGATGCTCATTTCGTGCAATGAAGGAAAAGGAAGAGTTGAAGTTGTTTCTGCGATTTTAACTTCATATATGCAAGCCAGATTTTTGCTGAAAATTCTCTAACGTCCTGTGCATGGTTTTCCTGTCTACAAGGGGCATGAGAATGAAAGAGAGAGACTCATTATGGAACAGGAAGCAGTCAAAAAGGAACATGCATCCTTGGACAATCAGTTGAGTTCTCTAAGAAAGCAGATTGACCATCTCAATTTGGAAGTAGAACGGCAGAAGGCCAAGGTAAGTTTGGAATCTTATTTTTTAAGTCCATCAGCAGAGAAGTGAATTCAATGTTCCTTTCTCTTCTAGGTTGCGTTAACCCGTGATAATCATGAGAAGGCTCAGTCCGAGCTAAATGCCATCCGTCAGAAGATGAAGGAATGTGATTCTCAAATTAGCAGCATTCTGAGGGAGCAGAAAACACTTCAGCAAAGGTTTGGTGAGATAAAGATTGAGAGGAGAAAGCTCGAAAATGAGGTAATGTTGCCTGTATATTGGGATTTTCCACTATTGACGATAAATAAGAAATAAAAAGCTGCTTATGTTCTTCTTGGACAGATGTAGGCTTGCCCCTATCAATGGGATTTAGAATATCAGAGCTATCCACACTATATCTACTTGGAGCTTCTAATATGCTGTGTTAAATTACTTTTTAACAGGTAAAAAGAATGGAAATGGAGCAGAAAGATTGCTCTACAAAAGTAGACAAATTGATTGAGAAACATTCTTGGATTGCTTCTGAGAAACAGTTTTTTGGAAGAAGCGGTACCGACTATGATTTTAGGTCCCGTGATCCAGTTAAAGCAAGGGAAGAACTTGAGAAACTGCAAGCCGAGCAATCGGGGTATATGACTTGGAATTTTAATGTCTTTGTTTCAAGAAAGTGTTCAAACACTGATAAGTATATTGTTATTAATTGTTCTTTGGATACTTAACTGCTGACTGGACATTTTTCTTTCGTTGTGTTCTCAATTTTTAAGTCTTGAGAAGCGGGTGAACAAGAAAGTTATGGCGATGTTTGAGAAAGCAGAAGATGAGTACAATGATTTGATGTCCAAAAAAAATATCATTGAGGTTGGTTATCCTGGATCTGCATGAACATAGTTGTATCCTAGTTTTCTACACATGCTATTCTGATTCTCTGTTCATGTAGAATGACAAGTCTAAAATCAAGAAGGTGATAGAAGAGCTAGATGAGAAGAAGAAAGAAACCCTCAAAGTTACTTGGGTTAAAGTAAACAGGTGAGATTTTTTTTTCCCCCTTTTTACTCCATAAATGCATGCAAGCTTTGATCTCTCCCGTGATATGTTATTGTCCAAAGCATTATTCAAGTCCTTTAGATAAGCGATCAATGGCTTTCTTTTTCTTTTTTGATTTGGAAAACAATCTTACCTTTTATTTTTTTTTTCTTCAGTGACTTTGGATCCATCTTTTCTACCCTATTACCAGGAACCATGGCAAAGCTAGAACCTCCTGAAGGTTGCAGTTTTCTAGATGGTCTTGAGGTTCGTGTTGCATTTGGTAGCGTTTGGAAACAGTCTCTGTCAGAGCTAAGTGGAGGCCAACGATCCCTGTTGGCCCTCTCTCTAATTTTGGCACTGCTTCTCTTTAAGCCAGCTCCACTCTATATTCTTGATGAGGTATTTCCTTCATTACATTTTTCTCTGACCCAACTCCAATTCAAGCCTTGCTACCCGTTAAAGTATGTGGTCTAGTGTATCAAATGTCAAATGGGAATACAAAAATTTGCCATTTTTTACATTCACGGGCTTCATCGAGGAACTTGAAATGCAGTCACATGCTTGCAAAAGTTTTCTTGTTTTCACTTCTTTGTGGTTATACTTTGTTTGGGCCAGGGTCTGGTGAATTGAATTTGCAAGTTGCTAAATCCTCAAGGTTGATTTTGACAGGTTGACGCAGCTCTTGATCTAAGCCACACACAGAACATAGGGAGAATGATTAAAGCCCACTTTCCACACTCCCAGGTCTTATGATTCTCTTTTGCATTAGTGGACTAGCAAACTAAGGGGATTATAAGGAATTATTTTCCATCTTATTTCGTGGCCTAAAATACTTTAATATTTGTATCTTAAACTTGTCCTTTTGAACTATCTTGTAGTTTATCGTGGTTTCACTGAAAGAAGGCATGTTCAATAATGCCAATGTCATTTTTCGGACAAAATTTGTGGATGGGGTTTCAACAGTCCAGAGAACCGTTGCTGCTAAGCAAAGCAAGTGAATACTGTCGTGTGAATCAGGTAATATTGGTGTAAATCTACTTCTCTGTTGTTATTCTTCTGTCAGTTTCTGTAGCAGCAGTCTTTATCTGATTTAGTTTAACAGTCGTTCTAGAATTTTCGCTCAACTGTTCATAAACTCTTTCGTTTTCTTCTTCCAAGTGTTTGTTGATGACTCGTTCATTGGGAGTGCACAGAGCTATGGCGACTGTATTGAAAGCTGATACATGTAAGATATGAACTGTGTTTTGCCTGCACGTGTAACACTAGAGCAATTATGTGGAAGTGTGCTGGTTGTATACACGTTAACATGTAGAATCTCTATCAACCATCATATTAAACTTACTACGAGCAGCAAGCCTGTGATAATGCTGCCTTAAATGATGTTGTACTTACTCTCTGCAATGTTTTAGCAAAATCATTTCATTTATCAAACTTGACATCTTGTCCCAGTTAGTACAACCTAGGCCAGCAGTTCAGTTTGATCATTTGAGCTGTCCAGTTTTTGAGTAGGGCTAAGGCTGTGATTTATTCAAGAGTGTTTTTTTTTTGTAGAGAAAATAAGAGTGTTATTGACTAGGCCCAAGTTTTGTAAACAAGTTTGAAAGCAAAGGCTCCTTTGCGTGTAACCAAAAGACTATTTAATTCTAGTACTAACGGGCTAAGCTTCTGAAAATTCATTGAACAATTGCGGCAGTTAATCAGACATAGGTCTCTTTAAAGGGCGCGCGGTCCAAAGCCTTTTGGGAGCAGTTCTATTCGTTTAATTTAAAAGCTACTTTGTCTATAGCAGTTCTATTAGTGAAACTGATGATAGATGTTCTTTATCTTTCTTTAAATCGGCAACCATTTCCTTTTCTAGTTGTTTTTTTTTGTTTTTGTCTATTAACAAGTTTGTTGAATTGTGAGTTATACGTAGAGATGGTAAAAAGTGATTCGATCTGATAATTTGTTTTAATCCATTCGAAAAAATTGGGTGAAACTCGATTTTTCAACTCGAATCTAAAAGTGACCTAACTCGAAAATGACCTGAAAATTTTTGGTTGGATTCGGGTTGAATCCGAGTCATTCGTTGAGTTAAGAAAAAGATAAAATAGTGAAAATTTTTTTGATTTTTGCTTTTAACTTATTTTTTTTAAGTACTAATTAGTATTATTTTCGTAAAATATAGATATATATGACGCAAAAATTAAATTTAAATATTTAGTTTATTATAAAAATGAGTTTTAAATTTAATTGAAATATTTTATTTTAGTGAAAAATGATTTAAAAAATTAATGGTTTAGTGTGAATTTGACCTGAATTCGATTTGAACTCAATCCGAATATGAAACGATCTAATCCGAACCCGAACCGAATGTAGCGTGACTTAAAAGTAATCTAACCGAAAATGACTCAAATCATAAACGACCTAACTTGAATCTGACTCAACTCAACTTTTTGACACTTCTAGTTATACATAATGAGAATAGTTTTTTTTATTTTTATAAATTTTATACTTTTTTTCCTAAATTTAAATTAAAACTGTGGAAGTGAAAATTTTAAGTTTTAACTGAGGTGTTTTTTAAGAGATTTTTTTTACTTGTTTTACCTTTGCTCTTTCTTTCCCCATCTTTTTCCTTTCAAATCCGTTGGATGTTTTTTTTTTTTTTGGAATTTTTTTTTTGACCTTTTTATCTTATCTTATGTGTATCGAATCTGAATTCAGAATTGAATAGTATCAGGAGGGCTGGCCCAAAGAAAAGGAAAAATAATTATTAGTATCAGGAGAAGAAACTCGATGGTTTCTGTGGCGAGTGGCAACCAACCTAGAAGGCACAGAAATTGAATGTCACTGGTATACTCCAAGTCTGCCAACTGCAACCTAAAATTTTAATTACACAAAAAAAAAAAAAAAATGCAGGACAAGTCAGATTGAACAATAGAGAAACATCCCAAAGGGGGACCCCTGGGCATTGTATATTGTCTCGAATCGAAAGTTTGAAGGCTGATGGAGACTTCGCAAGCAAATACCTTGAAGTTTCAAGACTTCAAACCTGAGAGACTTTTGTTGTAGTGGTTGGTCATGAAAGATTAGGGAGACTCGACGATTGACGGTCTTGTCTTGTCACCTCGTCCCAAGTACCCCCAATATTCGGTCTATGACATCATGTTAAATCTTCTTATAGTTTTTTAGTTCATCTTATCTCTGCTGTTTTGGATTTAAAATTAAATTTTGCGCGTTATGTTTTATTTGTTTTTTTTCTCTCGATTTAGATTAATACATAAAACATATTTTATGTGCAAATAAATTCTATATGATACTGAATTTAAATGTGTAACCTTATTACATCTAATATGTTATGCTTTAATTGATTAATTGCTTATGTCAAAAAAAAAATTTGATTAATTGCATATATATTTCCATAATTTGTTTTTGAAAATTGGCTTTTAAGAACAAGTTGTTGTGAAATTTTTAAAATCTAAATAGTTGTGTTTCTTAGTTAATTTAGTTGTTATTGAAAGATATATATTAATGAAGAGTTAAAAAGTCTTATTTATTAAGTTTAAAAGACGTTTTTTTTAGTCAAATAACTATTAAATTATTTTTCTTTATAAACATATGATATGACTATTCACATAACAATAGAAAAGAGAAGAAAATTCATATATATTATAATAGTAATTTTGCAATACTACGAAAATTATTTTTGAAAAGTTGATTTCAGTAGTATAAATTACAGTTAAGTGTTGTTTCATTTTATTTTATGAGAGGATTTACTATAATATATTTGCATCATTATGAGGATGAATTTTACTTGAAAGAAAGTGATACTATTATATAATTTAAGATAAATTTTTTTATTTTTAATAATTCTTTCATTTCTAATTTTACTATTATATAATTTGAAACAATTCTTTCATTTCTAATTTTTGACACAACATTCACCCTTTTTTTTTTTTTTTCTAGGGCAAAGCTCCGTGATGTATAATCACTTTACTTGGTACATTAAAATTGAAGCTTACAAACGTTGCCCGGAGCAGTTTTTTGCTTTTTTTTTTGGATTTAAACTTCTAATCGTTGAATTGCTTATCTGGCCAACAAAACTTATATAATTGGCTGATTTATCTTTTTTTTGAACGAAAAGGTTATGTGGCTGAGGATTAGACGGGAGCAGACGGGGAGCCGGGGGTTTCATGCAGATTTTTTAAAAATATATATATATAATGTGTAATAAGAAGATGCATGGTTTAGCTTTTTAAGATATTTTTTATTATTCAGTTTCAAAAAGTAGAAAAAGTAATGTTTGATAAATATTTTTTGAAAGTTGCATTTTGCTGATAATCTCTCTAAGTAGCAATTGATGTAAAAAGTAGTTTGAACTTATTTTTTGACTGAAACAGTAGTTGATAAATTATTTTTGTATTAAAATAATTTTATAATATTATTCTTGTAAAATATAAAAATAATATATTAAATGATCATTTTATTATTTAAATAATAATAAACAAATATCAATTTAATCAAACATCACAATTTTATTTTAATAATTAATAATAATAATAATAATTAGTAATCAATAACATAAAAAATGATAAGAGTAACAACCATAAACAATAAGTAAACCAAATAAACTGTGAGTGATGTGGAATGAACAACTATTAATGTAAAATGTACAACAATCGCTATGGTTCTGTTTGTTTATTTTCCAAAAGAAAAGAATTTTTATTAATTTTTTTTATTTATTTTCTATCAATTCAAACAATTACTTTTTACTTTTTCTCTCATAAATTATTATTTATTTTCTTTCTCATAATTTTCTAATTATTACTTTTTATCAATTATAATATTATTATTATTATTATACTATTTTTATTATTTTTTTATTCACTTTTTATTCAATTTTTCACAATTCAATCACACCTTATAAGAGGTGTAACTATCATTTGTTACACATTGTATGATAACCCATAGTTATTGCTTTTTTTTTTTTTTCAGTTTAATTATATATTATGTATTTTTAAAAAATTGAGACCCATAAGTCTCGTCTGCTGCACCAAATCGTCTCCGGTTACGTAATTGGACCTTCTTTTTTTTTTTTTTTTAATTTATGCTGTGGCACAGCAAGAGGACAATAAACAAAGCCCCGGTCGGTTTTGTTCTCTTTAGTACACGGCTAATCAGTTTAAGAGTTGACTCCAAAGCCTGGGGGGGCAATCCTTAGGAAACCGTCATAAAGATTTTGCGCGTCTAATTTAGCATCAATATGTAGTTTTAGTCGGCGTTGCGCAGGGATTAATGGCTTCTGCTACAGTAAAGCTGTCTAATTTAAGAAAGAATACGGTTATGCAGTCACGTAATTTGTAATATGTAATTAATTCAACAATTTATTTTTTTTAAAATATAATATATGTTTTAAGATCTAACGATCAAAATCTCTGTATATTAATTTTGTGTTTATTATTGTGTATTTATTTATGTAATATTTTTCTTTAAGAAATTAATTAATAGGGCTAGAAAATAAAGAAAAAAAAATCCAAGTTGCCCACCAAATTGAGCAAATAATAATCAAAATAGTGAAGGAAATATAGAGAGGAGAGAGGCGGACATGCCTAAGATTATAGGAACATGAGATAACCCGATCGCACATGACATGATCTGTCGGATCTCGACACGTATTTGTGGCGGTTCACTATAATAGTGCCTTAATTGACTTTTTAGATGAATGTTTCCCAGATAACGATAATGTGTAATTTAGATAATGAAGTGCTTAATTATCCATGTATGTGTGCTTCTTTTAGTTAAAAATTTATGAGTATTAATATCTATAATAGGAAAATCTTTGTTAGATACAAATTTCAAGATATGGATATTAATAAAAAAAAAAGAAAATTTAGACTACATTCTAATTTTTTTTTATTATATGAAAAAAATTTATTATAATGTACCATAGATTCATATAAAATCTCTTCACGTTTTTCAAAATGGGGCTTTGGTAACTCCTAAATAGGCTGACAGAGAGATAATCAAAAATAATATATATATATATTACAATTAGTTTATTGTATATTAACTTTAATCGTATTATGTATCATAAATTTTTATAGGTCTCTATATTTTGATTTTTTTACCTTATGATATTCAATAATGTTAAAAATTATCTACAGTAAACTTATTGATAATTTACACAAAAATATCTCTATCTTAGGTCTTTATAATAATTGTATGTCCGTATGATCATGGTCAATGTAATATTGTACCCATGAATTCCGACGGGACGCTTAATTTAAAAATTCATGCTTTCATAATTGAGATGTCCCTTACCTCAGATAAAACCTTAGGCACACACTTACTTGGGCGTTGACATTAGTTGAAAGTCAAGAGAACAAAACATTTTCTTTTTGCGAACCGGTGCATTTTATTCTTCGAATATAAGCCAATGGGCAATAGCCATGCACAACGCACAGCTATTTCTTTCATTTTCTTTTTACAGTATTCCTAGTAACTTCAACGTATCCAAGCTAACCACAATACTTAAACTTTTATTCTAAAGAACGTGAAAATACAGTTCATTGTTTGCGATCGTTGATATTAATATCATAGTGAGCCACTTGTCATTATTCCAGGTAAGTTGCGTATTTATTATATTATTTAAGGTTTTTATAGTCTGTGACCGTTTAATATCCAATCTAATAGACTGACTAATTTGAACCGATTCAGACAGAACTTCAAAGAGTGGCAAAGATTTCTCAGTAAGTATTTAACGCAACTGTATTGTCAAGGACTCGAACTCGAGACCTTTGGTTAACCCGTGACGACCTTTGACACCCGCACTAGCGTTGGCTGGTTTTAAGGTTTTTAATGACACCTAAAAATACAAAAATTTACATATACAATGACCTGATTACATAACAACGCAATAAAAAATATACAAAATCTACAATCTATCCAATGACTCATATACTATTTTTTCTTTTTTAAATTTAATAAATTTTTTTATTAAATTACGTCATATCAGTATACGTTAACTGCATTTCTTTTATTATATTGCCACCAAATTTTTTACTGTATTATACTGTATAAGTTTTGGCGGAAAAAGAAAACTGCCGACAAATCCTCCTAGACGGATTGCATGCATCATAACTAAAAAAGACAGCTACTTAATGCCAACATTTAACTTCCTAAAGGAAAGTCAAACCTCAGCAACAAATTAAGTGAAAGAGTAATGCAATACGAGTATATACATATAAATAAACAACAACATAACTTGACCTCTAATTAAATTAAATAGTGCATGAAAGTTCCTTCGGCATGTCAAAATAAAATTGTTTTATGTTAGCAGTTTAGCACACGCATTCTGCTTACGTCTAAGTCAATAATGAAAAACAAACATTGATGGTACTCCTAGACTTGGTCGGCACAGCGGGGGGAGTAATTAATTCCAAGTGTCTAATAAAATGTATTATTTTTATTGATAAATTTTATGTAAGAAAATTTCAACGTTGACTCTTTTTTGACATAATTTATTCATTATTTTACACTATATAATAAGTGAAATTTATTTAAAGTAAAAAATAATAAAATAAATTATTGCGTTGTAAAATTATAAATAAATTGAACTCATACAAAAATTGAGTAAAAATAACAACCATCGTTTTACAAGTGGATCATACAAAACGTAATATGTATCGCAATTAAATCATGGAACATTTAATGATGAATTACAAGACTGATTGCTATACAAAACAAAAGTTGTTAAAATTTCACATATATTGGTAGGCATTTGTTTGCATGAAGAACCCACAAATTCTTATATCTATTTATGTAAAATTAATCAACATTTCTTGATATGACAATGGTCAACGAGATACCAAACCGTAACTAGACTTTGTAACTTGTAAGCTTAGACGTGCAATGCAAAGGAAGAGAGAGTACGTAGAAGCAACGAGAGAATGATGCAGGGTGTAAATGATAAAATATCTCAATCATTCTCAATCATTGGAGATGTATTGATGTAAATGATAAATTTTTGAATGGGTCAAATATGAATTTTTTAAAATTGGGCTGGACCAACAATATTACTAGTTGCTCTCTCCTAGAAGATACCTGCTGCTTAGAGTTTAGATGATGAATTGGGCCACCTGATAAAATCCCAAGAGACATGGAAGATCTCTTCTTTTAATATATGTGTTTACTTTAATTACATATAACTCCTAACCCAAATTCATTTAACTCCAATAAAGAATTGAATCCTACACACCGACCGTTAAGCCCTAAGCAAATAGTTAAAGAAGTTGACTAGTTAAGGCCTGCGTATATATATAGAGGCATTGGAAGTGGGGTGGAGGCATAATCAAACTGTGGAGAAAGAGATAGAGCTAAAGCATAAGAAAGGGAGACAAAAAAAAAATAAAAATGAGGAGCATAGCTGAAGTACAATTGAACTGTGGCATTACTATGCCAGTGCTGGGACTGGGCACTTATTCCTTTGAGAATGATAGGGAAACAACAGAACAGGCCATCCATATGGCCCTTAAGGTACATTAATTAAATTATATATGCACATTGGGGTATAATTTTTAATCTTTACTATGATAATTACTCATATTGTAGCTTGGTTATTTAAATTTTGTGAAAATCTTGTTCTCATAATTTCTTATAATTGCTTCAACTTCATTTTTTTAAGAAATGAAATGAACGTTATATTTCTAAAACTTTCATGTGTCGATTGCATGCACTAGCAAATGATTACAGCTTATCCATTCAATCCAGCTGACCTACATCAATATCTAGTAGTAATATAATAGCTCCATGCAAATATAAGGTGCAAAGCCAATCACTTTTGTTGGACGTTGACATGCAATATTGGATTCCATTGGCTGAACGAGTTCTTCAACTTGGGTTTTGGCCAGAGTTGCCAAATGCAAATTTTCCTTCAATAGTTGCAGCATACCTACTCTCATATATTCATAATGCCCTCTACGTATATATGCTTAATGTTTTTCGTTGATATGCATGGATGTGACATTGTTTTTATTGCATAAAGATGGGTTACAGGCATTTCGACACTGCAATGATATATGGTTCGGAGCCAGCTGTTGGAAATGCTCTAACAGAGGCAATTCTCAATCAAACAGTGGACAGAGAGGATGTCTTTGTTACATCTAAACTTTGGTGCAGTGATCATCATGACCCTGTTTCAGCACTCAAGCAAACTCTAAAGTAAGCAAGCACATTACGCGTCTACATATGTGCTTGAATCCCATCTACTTCTTTCGCTCTTTCCTCTTCTTTTCTTCATTTATTATTGGAAAACTGAAGTCTTGATGACTTGGTCTTTCGAAATTCATGTCTCGGACTCTCGTGTCCGTACGTGACCTGTAGTAAGTTGCCTAAAATGTAAGAGCACCATTAAAAACACTTGTAGAAAATGAACGGTATAAACGATTGTTTATTTTTGTACTCTCATATCAGGGGACAATTTTGTCACTCTATAATAGGGCACATCTCTCACTCTATCTACTTTTCACATCTCTTAAATTTTTCTTGAAAAGTTAAAAAAATTTATAATTTAACTCACTTTCTTTTAATATAATTTACTTATAATCTTCTGTCATATAATAAATGATATCTATTTAAAATAAAAAATATAATATAATAAACTTCTGTTGTATAAGATTATAAGTATGTTATACTAAAAAAAAGATTACAAATAACAAGCACTAAAACTAAAACAATAAAGATACCCATTTCGTTAAAATTTCATCAAATTATTGCATTTTTACTAGTAAGTGGAAATGGTCATCCATTGATACTATTTTCGTCCAATAATCTTAAATTAAAAGTTGAATTTTTTTGAATGCTCTACGAAGATCCAACTGGTACAATGGTGCTGCTATATCCAAATCTTAGGCAACGGTCTGCACGATCGCTGTAACTTTAAATGCATGTGTGCGAATCACCATTCTAACCACGACTTTATACCACAAAATTTTAAGCGATCAAAAGGGAAAAACCATATCTATTGACCACGGCATTATATCTTGTGTAGTGGACCAAGTCCACGGAGTAAGCTGTACGTAACAAAGGATAATAATTGATCCATTTCTGTTAGTCTAGACAGATCTAACGGTGATGATTTCTTGTTGATACAGTAACTTGGGTATGGAACACTTGGACATGTATCTGGTGCACTGGCCACTAAAGCTGCAGCCTTGGGCCCGTTATCCTGTGCCCAATGAAGAAGACTTTGACCAGTTGGACCTGGAGTCCACCTGGGCTGGTATGGAGACTTGCCTGGAATTGGGGCTGTGTAGGTGCATTGGCGTCAGCAATTTCTCCAGCAGGAAGATCCAAAGGTTGTCTGATTTTGCTTCAGTGCCACCAGCAGTCAATCAGGTAATTATTTATTTTCTGAATTTTGCCCCTTATTTTTCTTTATTTATTTTTTTTATATAGAACGGCCATTAATTACCAAAATTCATAATTTGGTCTCTGAATTGTGTGGTACAGGTGGAAATGCATCCAATGTGGAGGCAAAGCAAGCTGCGAGGGGTATGTGCTGAGCACGACATCCATGTCAGTGCATATTCACCGCTTGGAGGGCCTGGAAATTCCTGGGGTTCAACGGCTGTGGTTGACCACCCAATCATACAGTCCATTGCTCATAAGCACAAGGCTACTGCAGCCCAGGTGAAAAAAAAATTAAAAAACTTTCATTTCACGCACTAACTTAATAGAAAAGAAAAACTATAATTACATACAACCATGGATTATCAATTAATGTCTAATCAAATTTTAAAGGTGGCTTTGAGTTGGGGATTATCAACGGGAGCAAGTGCGATTGTGAAGAGCTTCAACAAGAGAAGAATGAAGGAAAACATAAGAGCCTTTGATCTTGAACTGGATGACCAGGATCTCCTTGCCATTGAGCAATTGGAGGAGTGGAAGATCATGAGAGGAGACTACTACACTAACAAGACAACTAGTCCGTACGGGACAGTTGAGGATCTTTGGGACGGTGAAATATGAACCCAAGTAATCCAGCGACCAGCGTCCATTGCGCATCTGCAACTTGTTATTAACATCCGTAATATCCCATCTATGCAATTATCTTTTCCCTTCTATCCAACTCTTCATATCGTGCTTAATTCATTCAAATTTCGTTGCAGATTATGATTTAATGTTCAAGTAGAAATTCAACAGTTGAATTATGTTTGTTATAGTTCCACTATTGGATTAGGAATAGAAGTTATTAGTGCCTACCATATAAGCATGTAATGTCTCAGCTTATTATCTAGTTTGTGTGGTTGGTGAGTGCACTAATTGAGAGATGATAATTAAAATGTGTATTTCTCTCATTGTTGGGCCGTATTACCAAATTAATAAAAGTGAGCTCCTATAATTAAGTTTTAATAGTAGAATCACAACTAATTTAACTTTAAATCTTGCAATGAAATCAAAATTAATCAAATTTTAAATGTAACAGTAATATCAGAACTAATTGAGCTTTTGATTTTATAGGTATCTCTTTTCTCCTTCCAATCCAACGTAAAATTTCATGAGATGGCTAACTGTGGACTGCATCGGACTAAAATTTTTGTTTCCTTCTTTATCATCCTCAGACAAGAGCCCATGAATCCTGTATATGGGCTTTTACCTGGAACGACACAAGACTTTTCATATTACCCAATTATGGGCTAACGGCCCTTTACAACAAAATACACGCACACGAACCATGTAAGCGTAAAACATGACCATCATCGGCCTCCCACCCTTGGGGTGGCCCCATTACGAACACCATTCTAATTGTAAACCTTTGTTTAGGACTCATGACAATGATTCCTATCGCTTACATGCCCTGCATCTTTACGTGCAACACCCTCGGCAATTTCCATGCGATTTTTCACTCGATCTCGAAGTTGTGGGATCCAGAAGAAGCTATACGTTGGAAGGTTGTCTACATACAAACGAATAATACAACGACATGGCGATCCACTCCCGAGGCTGTGGGAAGAACCAAGGGCCAATAAACAATTCTATTCGCCTAATAAATTCTAAATTGACCTATTAATGATTAAATAAAAAAACAATAGAATCGCACAATTACACAACTCCCATTCATTAACCATTCGTGAGTCGAATATAATAAGGTTGATTCATTCGTAACAATTTGATTCATAACCTGAGGATCACCGAGTCACTGACGCATCGGATACCTTGAAATCCATAATTTAGACACAGGCCTTTATTATTATTATTATTTTTTGTCTTTTTATAATGCCTTATATATTCGTGAGATATGCTGATTCTTAATTGATCAATTCAAATGAACAAGAGACAGTTGACAAAAAAAATAGACTGGATTTACATCCATGCCGAAGTACAACAGCAACAAAGCAACGAAATTAAAAGATCCCATAAATACAAGATCGTTGTCGAGGAAACTTCATTCACCTACCTGAGCAAGCAAAGTAAATACGTAGCACTTTAAGCAACAAAAAGTTGCAGATGGAAAATCAAGAGCGAGGAGCTGCCAACTGTTGCTTCTTGATCCGATTGTCTTGTATCACCGTACTGAATACACAGCAACAGGAAGTTAGAAATATTTGTCTCGGTACTTTTTTTTTTAATATATCGGAAAGAAAGTTAATACTCTAACACAACCTCACAACCATCAAAATATCTAAAGTAAAGAAAATGTGGGAACGTGAACTAAAAACCTTGGATTCGTCTGAAAACGGAATAGGGATTGTTTGTTATGACAAGGAATCCCTTCCAAGTAAATGCTGGGATTGTTAGCATAATATCACCATAGTGGCTCTCCACTTGTAACATGGAATGCATGTAAGAAGATTTGAACTTGAGACCATGTGCCTAACTCATATAATCCCAAATTTGCCCTTACCACTAGGCTAACTCTGGGTTGTTAGAAAAGTACTTTACATGCACACCGGACACAATACTCCAACATATAAGTGTAATCGACCTTTATTAGGATAGTACTTCAAATGTATACCAAGCACAACTGTACATCACATCTTTACCAAAATAAGATGAAACATGTGTCATATTCAGTCCAAATAAAAGATCTGTAAACCTGGAAAAGTATCTTAATAATCAATTTATTCTGAGGCATCTAAAAATGATGGAAATTTGCTCAAATGTCAATGTTTCCACCTGGGTTGAATGCATTAACCAATGACTGCAAACCAGTATTGCACAAGACACAAGGATACTAATCGGTGGAGGTCTACCAAAACTTCTATTCTCCATTTGTAACTCTGATGATCACAAGCAAACTAACAGCAAGTATAGTGATAACATCATGTAAAAAAACGAAGGAAAAGGAAAAATATTAAGGGAGTGTTTGAGTTAACTTTTAGAGTGGTATATTTGCATTTCATTTTCAAAAAGTAAAGAGATAAGTGTTTGGTTAATTTTTTTGTATTGCTGTTTAATTCTGCTTATTTCCTTATGACATCTTAAAAGCAGCTAATTGAAAAATAGTCCAATGTTACTTTTTGCTACTGTTTGGATTATTTTTCAATTTTGAATGTTTATAATAATTTATATAAATTAAATTACCCTCAAAGAATATTTATACAACTTCATTATTTTTTTACTTACCACATGCATATGATTTGTTAATTGTTACTCAACTTCATCAATATTTATATAAATAAAATATTTTCTTTTTTCAACAATTTTTAAATAATATTTTTTTCATTTTAAATTTTTATTAATATTGACACTTAAAAAAAATATTTCTAACATTATATTTTTTTTACTGTCTAATAAACATTAATAATTATTTTGAAAAATAAAAATTAAGCGAAAAAAATATCAATATTATTTATATAATATTTATTATAAAAATAAAAAATTATTTAATAAAAATAATTTTGTTAATATGATATATTAATATAAATTAAATATCTAAATCAGTCATTTAATTATTCAATAGTAACAACAAGTACAAAATAACCAAACATTTGATTAGTTTTTTCAGCAATCAGTAACTGATAACAATAATCAGCAATTAGCAATCAGTAGCAGCAATCAGCAACAACAATATTTAACAAGTAAGTCAAACAGGCCCAAAGTCATGCAGCTGACAGCATAAAAATCAACAAAGCAAATCATATGATCTTCATTTTAAGCACAAATTATAACCTGATATCGTGAGGGGTGATAAATATCCATTGAGATTGTCGTTTCAATGCAAACTCTACTAACGTTTCTAAGCTGATTTTCCGACTGACTGCATCCTGAATAGCCATTACAAACAAGAGAGCACATATTAGATACTACATGCTTGAATAGGACTCGCCTATCATATCTCAAGAGTTGTTCTGCAAACTGAACACTCAAACTATCAATGTGAAGTGACCAACTCCATACACCAAGTAAACGAATTGCAGAAAATAGCCATGAAAAAAACTACATTGAACCCTGTGTGGGCAACTGCCCTCACCAGGCTCAAAAAGGAATTCTTTGAGTGTAAGTGAATTATTTCCAGTGTTTCAAAATTTTTTGTTGGCACATGGTGTTTTCTAAAAATTGCCTTCACTGAAATGGAATGAAATGAAGTTAATTGACCTGAACTATCCAATGTATACATATAGGGGAAGAAGCTTACCATAAATACATCAAACTCGTCCATTCCTCGGAATGGGACCTCTATCATCTTATGAAGAGCTAATGCAAAGCATAATGTGGAGAAAGAACGTTCACCACCTGATTAACAAGCAATTTGCAAAATAAATTTAGCAATTACTTTGGATCCTAAACTACACTTATCTTCCCAAATAAACCACAAATGTTTATAAAAGAAGCCAATCAATGGGGAAAAAATATACCTATATACATACATATGTACACACTAAAGTATGTGGATATCTTAAATTTTTATTTATTTATTTATTTTTTGTGTGTTCTGATTATCCATATGATCTGCATCTGCAAGACTGCAACTAGCAGATCTCATTCATAATCTCAAAATTCCTTTGTTGTTTCTGAAAAAAGCGTGCACCAATGAAAAACAAAAAAAGCAAGATTGCGCACAAGTAAAAGAAAAGGAGAGAACCTGAAAGCCCTCTGGTGTCACGAACATGACTTTTTGATGGATCTTGGGGCATCTTTACCTAAATGGGGAAACACATACCACACGGGTTAAGATAAAGAACTTAGGCACCTTTTAGGTTTCCAAATACATTACAGCAAAACATAAAGTACGCTTGTTAATTTAAGGTAACGCATGGAATCGCCTTATTCAGTTGCTTACCCCCACACTAAGCGTCTTTTCTTCATAATCAACCTTGATGTTGCCAGAAACCCCTTTCCTTCCTAAATTGTCATTAAATCTGCTCACACAAAATAGGAATTTAGGAAATATTATTGAAAAGGAAATTTCAATCCTTGAAATTACAAAAAGAATATCAGACATTCCAAAACAAAAGGAAAGTAAAAAAATCATACTTCCAAGTTAGCTCCAATTTCAAATCATGTTTGTTTGCATGAAACTTTTTCCACCGCAGATTTAAAGCATCCTGGCAAACCTGCAATCCATGTAAAGAAAAGAAGGGGTTGTTGCAGGTATACTTATAGGAAAAATATCTGTGAGCAGAAGAAATTCCCCAAGTGATCAATAAACAAAAAGGAAAAGAAAAAAAAAAATTAGCACCCATAACACAGAATAAGTTAACATGAGGAAGCTTATAGAAAATAAAAAAATAAATCAACAAGGGAGAAAGCAAAGGATCAGCAGCGAAGATATTCAGACACAAATACTGGACATTAATGCACCTATATGGAAGATTCATTAAAGACAAGAACTAGGCCTTTTCTAAGATCAGCTCCTGTGAGCTTGAGAGCAGGTTACCCATGTAGCCTATGAGAAACCATTAATTGCAGTTTAATCTTTGATTACAACATACTTTGCTTTTCGCGGAAACTATTTCTCTTTACTCCCAACTTTTATCTGGCTTCACAATCCAGCTTTTCCCTCATGCTTATTTTCTTCACAGTAAACAATTTTCTTTTTCCCAGCTTCAGATGCAATATTATGGACAGGCATAATGATCAATTTTGTCCAAAACGTTTTTGGGTTTATTACTTATTGCCCATAACCTTTTTTTGTGTCAAATTATGCCCAACGCGTTACCTCCGTCAATCTAATACTGCCCACCATGCTATTTTTCTGTTAAATGTGCATATGTGGCTAATATCAGACTGACACATCAGATAAAAGTTGCCATGTTGTTGTGCCACATCATCAATATTTGCTGACGTGGCAGACAAATTTAATTTTCTTTCTAATAATTGTTTTCTGATGTTTTAAAAGAAAAAAAAATGAAAAAATGTTGGCATACAGAAAATTAAATTTTTTTCCAAATATTTTTTAAATTTTTTAACTATTGAACAAAAATTTTTTAAAAATTGTCTCTCCTCCCTCCTTTCTCTCTCTCTCCTCACCTCTCTCTCTTTCCTTTCTCTCTCCTCTCTCCTCCTTCCTCCACACTTCCATGTTCCAAATCGTGAAAAAAGAAACCATCTTCCTGAAATCAAAACTTATGATAAACTATCGTCAGTCGCCAGTTTTTGTGTGCAGTTTTATTCAGGGAAATGCTAGGGACAAAACCACTACCCACAAACAAAAAAATCTAGAAAGAGAAACAGGATGTATTTTCCCAATTTGTGGGATGGTTTTATAGGTTTTAGAAAGATGGTTTCTGTTTTCAAGATTTGGAACATGGAAGTGTGGAGGAAGGAGGAGAGAGAAAGGAAAGAGAGAAGGTGACGAGAGAGAAAGAAAGGAGGGAGAAGATTTAATTTCCGGCTCATGCGCATCTACATACAACCATTAACTTTCAACATTTTAAACTTTTATATGTATAGAAATACGCCCAACTAGTTAAGTAATAAATGATACTAAAAATCAAGAAATAACTTTAGCTTAAACTAAAAGGTAGCTCAATATCATAGAGAGTCACATAATATCATTGTAATTTGTTACAATTAGATAAATTCAACATAATCACCAGATTTATATTATCCAGTAGTCTTTGATGCCTATTCTGTTCATATGGCTTCTATTCATTCTTTTCATTAAAATTAATTTAAGGACATTATTTTGGTGAACACTTTTCATTATATTTTCACAACTTCAGCCCACTTAACCAAAATTCTAGCTCTACCAATACTCTAACACACACCCAAAAACAAAAAAAAAAGTATCCGCCTCATGCCAATGATAATGCCCAGCAACCTCACACAAAAGACAAGATAATCAAAACCAACCTTCCCAGAAGTAAAGCTCTCTGATGCAAGAATGGGCAACACGGACATTGGGTTCATAAAAAATTCAGAAATAAGATTGCGGCAAAACCAAATAAAGCAAGTAGAAACCATTACCTTCAATTTTTCTCGAAAAGATTTGTAAGCTTTCTGTTTTCTTTGTATCTTGCGCCCCTTTTTCTCATACAGCATCCTCAGGTCATCAATAGATTCAGAATACCTGGTACAAATGATTAAAGTAGTAGATTTTTGGCATAAAATTGAAATTTGGATGTTGTTCATGTAATGCAATAATCCAGACCATGGCCATACCGTTGGCTCTCATTCTTAAGTCTATGATTTAGTCTACTCAATTGGGCACTGAGTTGTTCAGGGGAGCTCCCATCCCAAGCTCCTAGAGCTTCGATGTCACTCTCTGGACATATAATAGAGGCCTTTCTACAATTATCCTACAACATCACAAGCATAAATTAGATTCCGGGTAATATAATGATGACCTATACCAGACACTATCCGCACCAAAACAACAGCGCTATTGACACTTCGCTTTCAACTTCTCATGCCAGACAACAGAAATGTATAAAAACTTGCATGTAAAAATTCAGCATTTAGAAAAACAATGCAGTTAGGATGCAGTACGATTATACAAACTAATCAAGTCTAATGTCTAATCTTCCGCACAAAAATGCATAAAATATACCCTCCGGTTCTCTTCAAGCACCCGATTTTGTGCCTCTGCTTCTCTAATATCAGGAAGGACCTTCGTTTTCATTACACCTTCATAATGATTTTTCTCCTGCAAAAGTTGTACATTTGAACAAGCTGCCATAGAGATTATCCAAGTAAAGAAAACAAGGCAGGGGGAAAAAAAATAGAAGACCGCTTTTGCAGATTTTAGATTCTCTTCAATCTCCATTAGTTCTTTCTCTGCTTTCTCAAAGGCATCAAATTCTTGCTTCGCTGATTCTACAAAAAGATATTCTTTGCGTTATTGATAATGGGGAAAGTGCGGGTGGAGATGCTTTTGACACGAAATGATGCTATGACCCATCAGTATACCACAAAAATGCTTGAAAGATAATTTTAGATCCTCTGCCTTTTCTTGAGCTTCACGCATTCTGACAGAAAGAATTTCGAGAGAATTTTCCTTTTCTTGTATCCTTGCTTGGATGTTCTGAGCATTCAATCAGAACGCCATTCCAAATAAGAAATTTTCAAGCATACTGAGTAAACAAACTGAAAATATACCAAGATTAATATCATGAAGCTAAAAAGGAAAAGGTGCAGCCCTAAGTGACATGGAACCAACCAAAATTTCCTGGTGAAGCTCACCAACAGTTGATGCAGTTGAGAGACTAGTTTCGGGAACATGTGACCTCTTTATGTCCTCGAGTTCCAGTTTCTTAGATGCCAAATCTCGCTCAGCATTCAGACGCCTTTCCTGAATCAAGCAAGCAAAACAACAGATGTGTATTTCAACAAAAATAAGTCCTTAACTCCCAAACATCTCAAAATGCATTTTGACAATAATTTAAACTAAAAATCCAGAAAACTCAAAATTTTGAAATAGAGTGTTACATATCCAAGCTAGCATTTGATAACCCCAACAAATGCCTGAGATAATACTTAAGAACCTTAGTACTACCTACTAAAAGACAATTAAAAAATCCAGTGCAAAACATCAAATGTCTGGAAATAAGGTACATGGTCGAAACTTAAATTCAGCAAAGGATATATCAGGCACAGTGAATACAATTGGCCAGTAATTGCATGAAATTATATAATTTTACATGGAGGAAATACGACAATAGCCTTTAACAAAATAAATTCATTACCTTGACAGGCATCAAAAATCATTTTAGGAAAATGAAGATCCCAAAAGGAGAGGTGAAGAAAGGGGAAAAAAATCTAAGAGACAAATGATTATGGGTGGAAACACTGCAGGGCATCTTCCTTGTTCAAGGAAAAGTAAAGGAAAAATTCCACATTCGTCGGACTTCACGTCAAGATGGTGTAGCATTGCAAAAAGAGCCTAAAGCTTTGACACATGCTTACCACAAGGCAGATGGCATCATGCATCAGACTTTTACCATAAAGAACATCAGCTAGCTTCATTTCATAAACTATCAGTAAATTATTAGCCTCAAAGCCAATTGTTACAGTTCTCAAAAAAAAAAAAAAAAAAAGCAACCAGCTGATTAATAAATCACAATATAATCTCTCTCCGTGTGTATGTGAGGTGGAAAGAGAGATTTCAGGTGAATAAAGAGGAACATAGCACATTTGGCACATTACTGTACTAATCAAAAGTTCACTCATATAAACCTAACTAAATAGAAGGCATAAACAAAAGATGAGACAGAATGTTACATGAGGAAGAACAAGATAAGAATGAGAACCCACAGGAGACCAAGCTTACAACTGACAAAGCTAGTGAAACAATGTTGGAAAACTGTTGTTACCTTCACATCCCTTAGAGTCCGCCGCAGATTCTCTAAATCTGTCTCGACATCTCGCTTCCTCTTCCTGCACTCTTCAGCTTCTTTTTTGATCCTAAAAGATTCTTCTCCAAGATTCTTGATTTGATCATCATACGAACTACAAAGACGCCCAGTTCTGAGCCTCTTATTTGGGGGAAGAACTGTCTGGACTGAACCACGAGAAAACCTGAGAAGGAACTAACAATAAGCATTCCAAAACTGCTATGATCGCTTTAGGGCAAAGAAGGAAGGGGGTGACGAGTTCCCACACTACATATCTTTGCACCATAAAGATGCAACATATAAGAGCAGCACAAACATGTGCATTAAACCACTGGAAACAAATGCACAAACACGACAACTTTTGTCTGCTACATATAAGTGAACACATTTTGAATGGTAACACTTATGAAACCAGTTGAAAATGGCAGAGCTCGAATTTAACCATTCTCCGAGACAATAACTTTTCTGTCCACAGCCATAAGAAAATGCACCTAAATGGCACCATTAGGAGATCCAGCTATTGTTACTGTTTATGATGATTGGTAAATATATTAGAAGTTAAATTTGGATAAATATTTAATACCCATCTATGATGTGAGCTATTGTTTGTACCAGTTCTGTAATTAAAGAAGTGATGGCAAGTGTGTATTGGTACTTGACTGCTATAAAGCCTTTTATACCTTCAAGATTTTATTAGTTAATATGAGGCCTATCAATATAGTCAACAGTCACTCTTAAGCCTCAGAAATCCATTGCAAGTCCCTAGAAGTAAATGAGTCACCAGCATAAATATGGCCACAAAGGAGTAACATGTTCATCATGGTATAGTCAGCATTTTCAGAACCAGGTTCCTAAATTCATATTGACTTCATGTGACTTTAACACAGCTTGGCAATTTACTGGACATCTGCATTCTAGAACTTCCAACAATATGTATTGTTGATGATACTGTTGATACCCTATATCCATCACTTGTAAAGTTTGCAGTCAAATTGATCAGCAAGTATAAACTACAGAATTTTCGATTTGTAACTCCAACAAAAGTCTTGAAACATAATTCTGTCTTACATTTTGTATCCTTCTAAGGTGAAGACCTCTTTCAGATTCAAGACCCTTCTGTCAAAAGCAACAGCTTTACCAGAGTCATAATCGTCTACAAGCACTTGCCTCTCAGCATTTCCCTGGGAAGCGAATGAACAAGTTTTAGCAAAATAGTCACAGAAGGCCAAGGGTCACCACTGACTTTCTGAAAAAAATAATGCCTAAATTGCAAGCAAACACACCAGGCGCAAACAAATAAAAAATCAGTTTAATTATGTGCTATCATTATAACATTACCATATCCACCAGGACATTAAGTACAGTATCGTTGTCAGATTTTAAAACAGAAAGTGTAGTTGGGTGACTTGTTTGGGGAAGCATGTGAGATGGCATGGCCAATCTGCATAATAAAAGTAAGAGCAAAATATGAAGAGGATACACAAACAATAGATGTAGGTGTAAATGGTAAGGATTACAAGAATCAGTCATCTTTCTACCTCGGCCTTGAGAAGTCATATATGATAATCTGAAGGTTACTATATTTTGCTTCAGCAGCACAACTTCTAAGAAGAAGAGAATCCTTATGGCTTGTAACAATAAAAGCATTAAGCAACCTCCCAATTGCATGTTCAACAGCAAGAGCCCATTTATCACCGCCAGCCAAACTCTGCAGTTGATAACAATTCCATCAAAATATTAAGGAATAGCTAGAAGAGTACCACAGTAGGGCATGGTTGCAAACATTCTGCTCTGGCAGATAACTGAAACCTTCATATCAGTGATGTCTTGGCTACAGATATTCAACTCAACTCGACTTAGCCGTAATTTCAAACCAGATGGGAAACTCAACTGGTAAATCCTTATGCTCACATATGTCAAACAACGTCAAAAAGAAAAAAAACAAAATGTGTAAAAATAAAAAATGAAAAGATCCCCAATTAAATTTGGAATTATGGCTTTGTTGTCGTTGTTGTTAATCCAGAGTGAACCAAGATCGATTTAATATTGCCCAAAATGACTAATATTGTCATCGTATTCACAGAGCTATTATCGCAAATATATTGGACTTCTTGGATGGTTTGGCAGCACTCCATAAAGAGCCAAAAACATCAAAAGTCAGATTTATTTATTGGTGGCCTCAGCTGCAGCCAAACTTTTAACTTGTTCAGATATAATAATACAGGCCATTAGATCTGCAAATTATGAACAAATCCGCAACTAGTAGCACGAATCACAATAATGTAGAGACAATATTTAAAAGTCATTAAACCATTGATATAAACTATTTGCTCACTGATGCAAACGTTTTAATAACTATTTTGAAGGCAATATCTCGGCAATATTATGGTTTTCATAGTAACAGATGGGGCAAAGGCTTAGGAGCTGGATCAGAATGGTGATTACTACATCTAAATTTCCAAACTATCATTATTGAGAGTTCACTTTTCTCTCATCTAAATTAAACTGTCTCACTTCATACACATAATCATGCAACTTACCACATGAACACCAATTGGACCTATAGGTGGCTTTTTGAATCTCTGATAATGTCTCTCAATTACTTCCAAAAGTTGAGTAACCCTATCTCCTCCAAATGCCGTAACCTATCAAGCAAAATACAGACAATAAAGCAACAAGCAGCACATTATGTAAGTATATATGTTCTAAGCAATTGACAAGCACAGTTAAAGCACATAGATCTGCTATTGCATATGCCCAAAAATAAGAAATGTTTATATGCACATTATGACTGCAAAACCCAAAAAAAAAATGTACAAACCTTGTTTGAACTGCGCTTCCGGAGCTCATGGATGTGTGAACGGATGTCCATATCCTTCTTAACGTAACTGTCAATCTAGAACAAAACATTAAAGCATCTAGATCATACTTATATTCCACCATGACAACATTAAAATAAACCGCTAACATAGTTGAAGATGATAGTGCAAAAACGATAGATTGGAAATAATAAGTTTCTCATGAAAACTTAAAACTTCACAACATCATCATTGGCCCCACACTGAACAAACCAAAATTAGCTTCATGTTTCCTATCCAGCAAAGTAAACTAGAACTCCAGCCATCATCATATATGGCCTCACCCCTAGCAACTTCCATTACAGAAGTGATAAGCCAACTTAGGTACAAATTTCTTGCCATTTCTTGTCATCTCCAGGGACTATCCCTTGGCACAATCCATTGAGAAAATAAAATATTATGCCAGCAGCTATGGTCAGCATAAAGTGAGAAAACTAACCAAAAATTTTGTGATGCAATTTTATGATGAACAGCTTCATATATGACATCACAGCTCCACATAAGCCAAGTATGAAAGAACATCCTTGTAAAGATTTATAGAAGTATAGGCCCAATAACTTAAACGGATAACAAAAAAAAGAAGCAAGCAATATTAAATGAGCTTTTGGACACCACGTCTTACCTAAAACCTTAAGACTTAGGTTATGGGTCTTCTAACCACACCTATATATTACTTTACTCCTCCCTTCCTTTCCAATATGAGACTTTTATATTTTACACTCCAACATGCCCCCTCACGCGAAAGCCCAACTCACCTGGGATAGGCCCAGCTCACTTGGGCTGGAAGCGTGAACAAACAACGAAAGTCCAACTTCACCTGAGTTGGATCCAGCTCACCTAGGTTGCTCTAGTTCACCATTAAATGTGAGGGGCAATAACGTTCGGGCTCTAATACCATGTAAAGATTTATAGAAGTATAGGCCCAATAACTTAAACGGATAACAACAGAAAAGATGCAAGCAATATTAAATGGGCTTTTGGACATCACGTCTTACCTAAAACCTTAAGACTTAAGTTATGGGTCTAAGGCTTAGGTTATGGGTCTTCTAACCACACATATATATTACTTTACTCCTCCCTTCCTTTCTAATATGAGACTTTTATATTTTACACTCCAACAATCCTTATATGAGAGAGTGCAAGCTTATATGAGAAAGTATAGATACAAAAGTGCAAATGTAGCATTATCGCACCCTTAGGTTGGAAAATTATACAAGAAAGAACACAATAGGAATCCTAGTCACCCAAGTTCACAAGAAATGTTTTTAAGATATATGACCAGTTCATTTAACCTTAAGTACAGGACAAACACATTGCAAATTATACAAATAAACTAACAAGAAAAAAAATGTGACAACTAAGTGATTTGTGGATCTACAAAGCCACCTGGATAAAGAGCTAATTTTATGTCAAAGCATGAAACAAATGGCTATGCCTAAGAGTAACTGATCTCGGCAAAAGGCATGGCACATTCTAAATCCCTTCCAAGAGTCGTACATAGAAAGCATGAGATTGCTCAAAAATGCTCCAGGTCCAATCACTTCTTTCCAATGTCCACACGGAAAAGGGTGAGAACAAAGACAAATCACTTCAAAACATCAAATTTCAACAGCATGCTTCTCATGGTCCAGTTTTTTAGTCTATAATAAGATTTCGCATACCTCTTCAGTAAGCTTAGTTATTTCATTCACTCGCTTGGACACCCAATCCAATAACGCACCTTCATCTCCTTTTAATCTGAAGAATAGTAGGATCATCAGGACAGGTCAAATCCTTCTCAAAACAAGGGCATAATTTATAAAGACAAACAAAGAGATAGACATAAAGAACCTTGAAATTGTGGAATTAGCAGCATCAATCGCAAGCTGTAGTTCATTCAGTTTCTCCTCTATTTCTGATTCTTCATCCTGCAGTAATACCAAGCTTTGAGGCATGAACTGCTTAAAAGTTATATGGCAACACTAATGTTGTCATCCTTCTACAGTTCATAATCACTATGCATTGCCAAAATGCAGATCATGCAATAAGCAGTGCACTGTTTATAAACAATTAAAAAAAAGGGCAGAAGTCCTCAGTATGGTCTTCATTAGGATATCAATTCAACCCAATGCAAGATGGGACTTCAACACACCCCTTCCATTCACTTTCTTAAGTAAATTAGGTTCAAGATTACAACATGGATAAAATAATTCTTAAAAGGAAAACACATCTGGTAGGCATAATTCCAAGTTCCTACAGTAGGCCCTCAATTTGATAATATTGCATTGGTGATAACCACTTCACATAATTGGCTTTCAAGTCAAATAGAAGCAAGCAATATGATTTTCCATAGGTGTAAATCAATCATGAAAAACAAATGTTCTTATTCATGGATCATTACATTGACAGCCGCTATGTTTGGCAAAAAAAAAAAAAAAAGGACAATGAGAGGAGAACATCAACTCATTTCAAACAACAAATAAATATAGAATTGTGGAAATCACTTTGGAAACACATGGGATACAAGGGAACCAAACATGAATCTCTATTGAAAACAGACAACACCACCTGTGTATTCTTTGCATGTTGTTCCTGAACATCTTGGACTTGCTGTTCAAGAGACTTAACACGCTTCACCATGTTCAATACTTGGTTGGTTTGGCGGCAGTGCATTTCTTCTAATTCCATCGTTTCCTTTTTAGCCTAAGAATTTTAAATCCATTAGTAAATGATAGACAGTTATCAACTGTAAAGCAATTAAAAGAAAATTTGCTGAAGACCAGAGAGAACAAAAACAAAGTCTCATACAATGCGCACATCCTGCCAACCCTTGCAGATTCTACAATAGTATGAAACACAAGTAACTTGGACAAACAGAGATAAAAAAGTTTGTCTTTCTGCTTTTTCACTTATCTTTTGACATGCCAAGAAAAAGGAATATATGTAACACTAATTAGTGACAGCAGTTTTTCTTTTTTTTTTTTTTTGTCAAGAATTCTAGAAAAAAAAATAGAAGCCAACTGTCAACATACCAATTCAAGAGAGTGCTTCAATTGATCCTCCTCTTTTCTCATTTCTGATGTTTTCTGCACCATCTGTGCAATCTGGGATTTCTTCTTCGTGAAACAGTCTGTCAACGATTCCACCTTACGCTACAAAGTAGGATATAAGCTTTACATAATAAACTTATCTTCAGAGACTTTTTGTGTAAAAAGAGGTTTTCCTTGTGCAACATTACAGCACAAAATTCCATGGCATATGGAAGTCGAGCCACAAGCACTTTATGATCAAGTAAATATGCAAATGCAATTAAAAAATTCCAAAATTTGTACCTAGAGTAAAAGGTCTGATTGCCTCCTATTCTTTTCATAAGCTAACATACTTATCGGTTACTGTTCAAAGCACTTAGAAGCCTACTGGTTTCTTCCTTTTCCTGATCCAATCAATCCAAATTTTATCCTACTGATTTGCCATGGAAAAACCAAAAAGCCAACGTGTTTCTCCTCTTCCCTTATTTCATTCATATTTTATCAAGAAAACAACAGAAATTTTTTCTAAAAAAGATTCTTAAAGAGTCCCACCCAACCAAGTACAAATAAACAAGTAAAAAAGCCCCAAAACCATAAGGCCAATTCAAAAATAAGATGATAGAGAAACCCTCACTAAGACGAAAACTAACTAAATATCAGCACATGCTTGAAGCATCCTCTGAAAAAGCTCAAAAAAACCAAGCTTGAACAGACGTTCTCAACTCCACTGAAAATCTCAGCTACGTTCTGAAGCTTAATGATTAACCACCCACTATCCTCCAATATTTCTTCATTACCACCATCGTGTATTCCTTCCTCCTGTTTTGGATATCCTCAAAGTCTCAAAAAAAATCATTGTCCCATATCTTTTCCCAAGAAAATAAAATCCAAATGTGAGCAAATGTAAACCTTCTGAAAAACATAATTTGAAACCAACTCTTAAAAATCCTCACAGTAGAAGATTGCAGCCGCTTTGCCAGCCACTTTTCTTGTCATTTACCCCCTTCAAACAAAGCCTCATCAAAGTCAAATCTACTATCAATGTGTCACTGTCATTACCCAAATTGCCATCTGCTACCTTTATGCTTACATACAAGTCCAAATTGTTATTTTACTGCCTTCATTTCCACCACCCTAAAAACCTCCTTCATTCACTTTTCCTCCTCCAACAACAAAACTTTCACAAATTCACTGACAAGAAATCACTGTATTTGCTCAAAGAAAAAAAGGCACTCAAAAAAGTCTCTTTAGTTCTCCAGTCTGAAGTAGATGACTCCAGCTAGAACAACGAACTCTTAATCCTGTTGGTCTTCAGCTTCATACGGCCAATGAACAGTTTCTCCCAGCTAACCCAGCACATAAAAATATAGGCTAAGCAGTGGGAATTTTGTGACAAAATGCTTGCAATAATAACTACTAGAATAAAGAAAATTAAAACCAAAAATTTTAAGCCAAAACTTTCCTAAAGTAAATGCCTCTAAACCCACAGTTGAGATAAGGCACCCCTCCTTAAGTACCTTAACAAAGAGGATATGAAAAAAAAAAAAAACAAACAAACAAACACATTACTGAATGCAATACATGCAACATGAATATGCATAAGAATCTTCAAAAGTGCTAAGCATCCATTACTCACAAGGTTCCAATCAATTTTATCTTGGCATTTGGGTATGCGATCGTTAAGCTTTTCAATCTTTGCACTCAGTTCCTGAAGCTGCTTGTCAACATCATAAACCCATGACCACGCAAGCTTCTTGTTTAGCAGCTGTACCTGCTGAGATATTTCTTCTATGTGCTCCATGTTTTTTATCTTCCCCAGCAATTGAACCAGTTCCCTTTCTATTGGTTTTATTGAAGCCTCCAACTCATCAACAAGCACATTTGCAGACCTCAATTGTTCGTCAATACTTTGTAAAAGATCATTAACTTGCTGAAGATGCGTAGCCTTGTAAAAAAACTGAGCAATAAACAGTCAGAATGGTGCCCACTGTAACTTTCTTCGGATTACATCAATACAAAAAGAAAGAAAAAAAAAACCTTAAATTTATCTTTGTCGTTCCCAGAATGCAGAAATTCTCTGCTTTTGTCTTGACTCATTATTACACAAGGATTCTCCACATCAATCTGCACCATGTAGAACAAAAATATCTCTAACATTCAAGGAATATATACAACCTAGAAATGGAAAAAAGAAAACTCCCAACTAGTGGCAGTTTATAACGAATAAACCATCTTATGTTTTTCTTTTTTCGTTTTTCAAAAAGAGGTAAAAGATTAAATACTATTAATAAAACAAAGGATAAATTATCATTATCAAAAGCCTTCAGGACAGGGGGGATAAGTGCATTATTACAAAACTCACGTTGTAATGTTCTACAAGCTCCTGGAGCTCATCTTTTCGACTAGCAACCTTTCTTCCTGTTAAACATTTCAAACAGAATACAAGAAAAAGTGACTCAAATAAGCACAAGCCATAAAACAATAATGTGCAGCCATAAAAGAGCTATAGGGAAATTTCACATTCATGTTGCTTTTTCATTGCATTTGTTGCCTATTCAAGATTTCTTTACTTCATGCAGACACAAATATCCTATAACGGTCTATACACCACAGCAAAAAAAAAAAAAACAAAACAAAACAGGCTCAACTAAAATGACCAAAATGTACAGAGATGAATAATTCCCATCACATGTCATATGCTGCCTACTATGCTATTAATTGCTCTATAGATATGCAACTAAGGGATTCAATAATATATGAATGTATCAGTGTTCTTTGATCCATTTGGACAATCAGTTTTAACAAACAAGATGAAAATGCATCAGCAATAGCCCCCTAACAACTATTCACAACAAATCAAAAATCTATGTGCTACATGCAAGTGTACTTGCATTTCTTATCGGAATCTTGTTGACTGAGTATCAAATTTGAACCACAAAGCCATGTTCATTGATTAAGACCTCTGTAATTCTTTAGAGTAGTGGAGTTGGCAGAATGAGTGATTCTGCGTTCTATGATTATGGCACTGCCATAAATTTGTGGTTTAAATGCCTCTTCTCCCTCATTTTTGATTTCCACTTCAACAACAGCATAACTGCAAAGAAACAACCCCAGAAATCTGTAAGCACTACTGGCATATGGTTTCATCAGGAGAAGATAAATTGAAAATGGAGCACAGATCCAAAGAGCAAGGTAGAAACAAATAAATGTTTTTAAGAATTAATGAAATTATAAATAAAAACTATGCAAGTGTGAGTGTGACAATCGCAAAGAATTTCAAAACTGCAAGCCCAATTCTGAAGTTTTGAAGCTCTTTCGACATCTTTGGTCTTTCTGAAATACATAACATCAGAATAGTGACATAAAAGCCGCCTGTTCTATGAACAAGAATACTAAAGGCTCCATACTTGTATGGTTATACCATTGACAAGAAAGAGAAATAAACAAGTAAACAGAATGAACCTGCAACCAGTTTTTATAAAATCTTTTAAGGTAGAGGCCCTCTGAGTCCCTTTAGCCCGGGATCCAAATGCAACGCATAAAGCCGTTAGTATTGCACTCTTCCCACCTACAACACGGAAACCAAACTTTGGTGTCAACTTAAAAACTCCCACCTAAATTCAAACACTTCACGCACACACAGCCAAAAATTATTCGATCTTGCAATTCTTTGTAATTGTATTGGATTTAATATCACTTGTAGAGGACGTAATCACCAAAGTCCAAGAAGTAATCCAAGAAAATCTTTCAATATGAAAATTCAAGAACGAAATTACTGAATTCCAAGAAATAATCCAAAAAAAACATCCATATTCAATAACGTAGTCGCCGAATTCCAATCAATAATCCGAGAAAAAATTTCAACACGAAATTTCAAGAACCTACTGACCAAATTCCAAGAAAAAATTCAAGAAAGACAGGGCTTACAAAACTTCAAGAACACGATCCCAAAAATCTAAGAAAAATACAAGAAAAAGGCTTTGCGAAACCTTTCGAGTGAAGAAAATACAAAGAAATACGGAAAAACGTGTAAAATAGGTATAAAGAGAGGAAAAGAGTGAGTACTTCCGTTCTGGCCGGTGATAAAATTGACGTCAGGGCAGAGCTCGATCTGGAGGTTACTGTGGCACATGAAATTCTCCAATCGGATCCTCGTGATGGTACCCGCTCCGGATCGGACGGTGGTAGGGACCGGTTCGGGAAAAACCCTAGAATCGGCCATGGCCGAGGTGGATCTAGGTTTCTTCCCGGTCTTTTTCTCCTCCTGCGAGTCCAGAGAATACAGGAGACGTAGAGATAATGCTCTGATTCTCGAGCCAAAAAAGATCCAAAAATCAAAATTACGACTAAGAAGGAGCGCCGTGTGGCCGTGTGGGTGGAGGCTCCGTGGAGTGCGTTTTTATGGCGGGAAAGGGCTTTGCTAGTGTGTGCGTGAGGTGTATGGAACGACTGCTTGTTTTGATATTGGGCTGGGCTGTTTATATCCTCCAAGGTCGGTGGTCAGCCTGTGACGTTAACATGATTATACCAAATGGGCTTAGGATTGTGCTTTTAGTATTCCACGCTGACATCCAGGAAATTAATATCAACCAAAAAAGAAATTAATACATGGAAATTCCACTAATTGTGTGGTTCGGCTGATAAGGGCGTTTATCCTTTTGTCTTATGGCTGGGGTTCAACTTCCGTTAGATTCACAAGTGAAATTAAATTTATATTTGATTTAGTATTAGTTATGTCGTAATTATCAAAGTTATTTATATTTATTCATAGAAACAAATGTATTACTCCATGAAAAGATTTGTACTTTCTAATTTTGATAATTTCAAAAGAAATTAAATTAAAAATTTATAATTTAAATGATATTGACAGTTTACCAATAAAAAAAATAATTAAGAGTTAGACCCTTAACTTTCCTAATTATCCCTTTCTCTCAGCCAGTTGAATTATATATTTATACACGAAGATATGAAGATACAGACTAAAAATATATATATATGAAGATAATCACCAAAATTCCAAGCAGTAATTGAAAAAAAAAATGCTATCCTTAGTGGTTACGATGCACAAATAGTTGGAATTAAAAAAGAAAAATAAGCTTAACCTTGTAAATATTAATATATGAAATTTTTTTACATATATAAACAAAACTACGCACATAAACTTAAAAAGAATTATTAAAGAGAATTGAATTGATATTTACCACAATTCATATTTATCTTGATAAACCCACCTCAATTAATTTTGGGATTAAGGTTTTTTTTTTTTTTTTGATAATAGATTAAGGTTTGTTGATATTGTATATTTATCTTTTTTTATATTATGTCTTTAATTACGTTCACCCGAGTGTCTAACTACTGAAACACAAATTCATATATTAAGACATATGTAAGTTTATTGTATTCAATTGACTCCTCCTATGTTATTTATGTGAATATTGAGTACAATTTATGACGTACTCACTATAACTAGTACAAAATAAATATCAAACATGAATATGAATATAAAATAGGGTTAAAATATATAAATATTACTAACTTTATTTAAAATAACAAATCTAATACTAATTTTTAAAAGTAGTAAATCTAATATTAATTTTACATAAAGTAATAAATCTAACACATTATGAAATTTCTTGAACAGAATTTAACTGTTTTGATGATGTAGCACTAATTTATATAATTATTATGTTATCGAAACAGATATGTTTTTATAAATCTATCATGAAACTGATAGATTCTATTAATATAAAATCATTGCGTACTATATTTGTTATTTTAAGTAAAATTGGTACTAAATTTATTACTTTTAACTTTAGTGTTAGATTTGTTACTTTAAATAAAGTATGTAATATTTTTATATATTAACCCTATAAATTAAGGAAAAATAAAACAAAGAATATGCTTATGCGTTAAAATATTATCAAAATATTATAAATAAATAACCCATGTTTATTACTCTAATTTACAATGAATATGTAAGACTGGATGCACTAAGAATATAGATAATTCTTTTGTTAGCAACGCTCATGAGTCCACTCCAATTAATCACCAATTTTCAATGGCATCTCTTATGATCAAAATAAAATATATTTATTCAATTTCAAAGTGAAAAGCACTTTTAATGAAAAAAAACTATATGAAACTCGCAAAAATTCAAAATATAATAATCCCATGCGGCTTAACTACTTCTTATCATTTTCTAACGAATCAATTGATTTGAAATACTAAAAAAGTAGAGAAAGAATATGATGATTTTTATTGAATTAATGAATTGGTTGCTGAAACATTTACTTTCACGTATGTTTTTCTATTTCTTTTCATCATTTTAACAAAAGTTTGTAAATATTAATAAGAGGAATTTCGGTACTGTAAGTGTAAGCACATATAAGCTGATAATATCCCAAAATTTCAAGATTCAAGCATAGTTATCAAACTCAGCTTAGTCAATAACTCAGTCAAGAAGTAAGATTATCGAATCATTGGTTCAACCGTCTGGTTACTGGTTAAATTGTATAAATAATTAAAAATATAATAATAATAATAATAGTTAATGTAATTAAATATTCACATAACATGAATTACAATAAATAAAAAAATTTAATCATAAAATATAAAAAGTTAGAACAGTACACTATTATTGTAATCTAATATATTTATTTTTATTCATTGAATAATATTTGAGATACTTGTCTCTTATTTCATCTTAAATTTTAATCTACATTTTTTATTCAACTGGTATTAACTCAATATACTCATTTTTGCTCAAACAACCTTTATTTTGTGAGAATTTAAAATCAACTTCCAAATCTTAATGACTAAGAAGTATTAAAAAAAACTTAAATGATAAATTTTTGATAATAAGTAGATATTAATTCATCAATAATTAAAATTAGCAGCAAATTATTAGAGTACATATACCAAAAAGTGGATACAAAAATATAATATTTTTGAATTAGAAAAACAAAAGTACTTTTTGAGTTGGTAAAAATCCGACCAAATTCAGGTTTTTCGAGTTATCGAATTTAGTTAGATTTGATCGAATTTTAACCAGGTCATATGTTTTTCGGTATATTGTATGACTCAGAATTTTTAATTCAATCAACAGAATCAGGCCAGGTCGATAACTATGGATTCAAGGACAAATTCATAAGAAATCTTTAATTTTAATTTTAGGGTATGACTTCAATTTCTTCAATTTCAAAAGTTTGTAATTGAATTTGCTCGTTAGATAATTTTACTGTTAATAAAAAAACTTCAAGGAGTTTCCTTGCACTCTTTGGAAGATAAATTGAGATTTCGGCTTATATCAAGTAAATTGAGTTATCTTAAAAGGAAAAGTTCTGTAACTGAAAAAAAAAAAAGCTTTTAGAAAATTTTCTGAAACTGCAATCTGTTAGAATTCATTTACAATAAATTGGATTCATTGTATAACGAAAATATAATAATTTTTTTCTTTTTTTAATTACAATTGTAATTAAGGTACTTGTAATTAAAATAATTGCATAATAAATCTAATAAGTTGCATTTATCTGACAAATTTCTCTACAAAATTTCTCTGGTCATGTAAAGTACTCTTAAAAGGCGAAACCAACATATGGATTAATAATTTTTTACAAGCGGGGCCAAATATCAAAATTTTAATAGGGTGTTTCAACCAATTATTTTAGACACACAAGACGATTAATATTCTTTTATAAGTAGTGATATATACCATGAAGAATTTTTTTTCGAATCCTCGTGAATTAGTTTTTTTGTTAATGTAGTAGGGAGTTTTTAATAATTTTACTTTTATTTTTTAAAAACTAAATTTTAAGTAATTTAGTGTTATTCTAAAATTAAAAATTTAACTGCTATTCATAAGATTTTGTGAAGAAATTTTTGTAATGTTTATATTTATTCTTCTCTTTTATACTCTTTTTTTCCCTGTATAAGAATAGAAAATCATAAGTAGTACCCTTAATTCTATTATCGGAATTTCATATTATACAGTGCTAGGTTGGACTATAAATGAAACGTATGAAAGAGCAAATTTCATAATATCAATAATTAATCATAAGTCTAACAACTGTATAAAACCTAAAGAAATAAATATAATCTTACCAAACATCTCAAAAAAAAAAAAAGATCTAATCTTACCGAACGTCTCAGCGGCAATTTACTTATCAGTAAATCACAACTTTCTCTATATATATTATTTATATTTATAATAACACTGTATACTGTTTTGGTAGCCATAAAAATCACCTTGTATCTCCTGCTTTTCTCCTTTTTTTGGGAAGGGAGGCTAGTCACCTACTCTTTAGAATCATCTAAAGTATAGAGATATATACCCTAGCTCTCCTTGCTTTGTTTTGATAAGTATCTAAGAGATAGCCACCCATGGATACCAAACAAACCTGCAAGATCTGTAACAGAACCTTTGCTAACGGCAAGGCCATGGGCGGCCACATGAGATCTCACTTAGTCAAGCATCGTCTTCCTCCAAAACCAATCCCTCCCGTCTACCAGCAATCTGATAACCCGTCAACTAAATTTATGTCTTCTTCTTCTTCACTGAACTACCCTTTAAGCAATAGGAAAGCCATGCAGTCATACAAATCAGTGAACCATGAGTTTGGCACTGAATTTTACGATGATGATGAGAGTGAAGAAGATTCCTTGAAGAAACTGAGAAGATCTCAGAGGAGGAGTGGTAAATCAGCAGACAAAGCAAGAGGATCAACTGCCAAAGTGATGGACTCACCTGAACAGGTAAGTTCTATATCAAATGATTTTAGTGTTGAAGATGTTGCCATGTGTCTTATTAAGCTGTCTAAGGATAAGCGGACAAAAATAGAACCCAGAGTGGTTAGAAAAAGAGTAGCATACAAGTTTATGCAGAGGATGGAGGAAGTTAAAGCTCCTGAGGAGGAGGAGGACAACGAAGACAATGAGTACCAATATCGATGTGAAAAATGCAATAAAGGGTTTCGTTCTCATCAGGCTTTAGGAGGCCATAAAGCCAGTCATAGCAGAATCAAAACCCATGTCCAGAAAGAAGAAGAATCTGAAGAAAAAGGGAGTGATAGCGACGACAACATAAGTGATGTGGCTGTTATTGGTCCTCCGACCTCGTTCAAGTGCTCATTTTGTGATAAAGTTTTTGAGTCTGGTCAAGCACTCGGTGGGCACAAGAAAGTGCACTCCTCTTACACCCCTAATGCCACTAAATCCAGTGGTGTAAGTTTGTTAGATCTCAATTTACCAGCTCCTGAAGCCCAGGAAGATGAAACAATTAGCCAGATTAAACTTTCAGTAGTAACCCATATGAAGCCATGACATTCCAAGTAATGAAGCAGCAGCACTCTATTGAAAGGACACAGTCTTAATAGTTGGCCCATTTGTGGTATGTTCTTAGAGTGAATTCGTATTACTCCAATGTAGTACTACAGCCAAATCAATTTGTTGGACCTTGTTCACAGAATTTACTTCAGTTTACTTGTGTCGTTTCATTGCCTTCAGTAATATTATTATTGAAAGACTCGGGAGTTTTCTTTGGTTATATATGTGGGAGTCTCATATAAACAAGTTACAATGAAGCTACCCTTTGTTTTTGCTTCTCCATCCACCTGTTTCTAGCCAATAGTTTTCCTTATTTTCTCTATCATTAAAATAGATTTCCAAGGAGAGAAAGCCCCCTAAGGCCTTTTTCAGTGGTTTGTTTGGATATGGAGAATAGTCACGAAGACACACCAGTCCGTCACACCTTTTAGTAGTTGGCTCCTAGCGAAATAAGGCAGTCCAGTATCGTATTTAAGAAATTTCGTCGGATAATTTGAATATTTTTTTCATCTATTGAACGCAAAATCACTACCAGAAAAAGTAGCATCATACAGCTCGCAAAAATTGAAAGTGAATTTAGTGATTAATGAGGTGATGGGGATGGTATCCACTAAAGGAAATAGTAATCCTAGCCCAAAAAATCTTAAATACTCTCTAAATTAATTGTCTTTTCTTTTGTGGAAAATGCTGCGTGGAGCGAGATATCAACGACAAGACCGATGTAGGTGACGTCATTAAAATAATATTTATTTGAAGTTAGAATTTTTTAATAAAAAAATCACACAATATGACAAAATATTTAACAAACAAAACAAAATATGCATGCAGGGTATTTTATGATATTACACTTCTCATCTATTTTCATACACATTTTGTTCATTTACTTGGATATTTTGTTAGTCACGTGTGATTTTTAATAAAAAAAAATTAGATTTTTTTAAAAAAATATTATCTTAATGTGTTGACATCACCCACGTGAATCCTGTGGACCTTGACCTACCTGAGCCACATTAGTAGCCTCGGTCACCACGGCTGATTTATGCATAACACTAAGGGTGTATTTATTTTTTTTAAAATATTTTACAAAAAAAAAATTTATAGTTTTTTTTTATATTTGTTTCATGAAAAATATTTTACATGAGTAAAATTTGAAGAAAATTTTTAAACTTTCAGATAAAATAACTTCTCATTTTACAAAATTAAAGTTATTTTCAGAAAAAATATAAACTGTATTATAAGTAAGTGATAAAGAAAAATTATTATTTTCACTGTAAATATTTTTTTCTATAAATATTTTATAAATATAAATTATTTTACAGTAAATAAACATACTCAACATGATTCTTCTTTTCTTTGAGATATAGCATGGATAGATAAACTAATTAAAATTGAATCCAAAATGCACTAAGCATTTGCGGCGGGCAGTTAATCAGTAAAAGAAAACATTTGACCGATATGGTTAAGAGCTTTTAGCGCTTGCCGGCTTGGGACGAAGATATTTCTGGTTGAAGTTCCGCTCAAGCGGTACCTATTGACCAACATAAATTGTGCATAACCCGTCGACTTGGCACAATTGGGACATCTGGTTAGTTAAATTTTCACTTAATTTCACGCAAATTTGGATCCTGTCAAAACCCATTAGCAACCGTTATTGAGTGCTTATTGAAGTCTGTAGATGTTTATGTGCCCTCTGGACTGGTCTTCTTTGTCTACATTCCATTAATCTATAATCAGACCATGTTATATTCCCACAAAAGAGAACAAAATCAAATTGGATAAGTTTCGCTTTACCATTGCTCCCCATTGATTTATGGGTCCGAGTCTACAATCATTATGGGTTGAATTGAACTGTATGTGATATATATATATATATATAGACAAAACAAACGTCCACACAATATTGAATCCTCAAAAACCTGTATAAAAAATATATATATATAAACTATTAAATACTATTAGATAACTCTATATTTCTACTTTTTTACTATTGCAGTGTAGCTACATTGTCATGCTGCAAATGTATTTAATGTAAGCCTATATATAGTAATTGGACCAGGCCACTTTATCTTGAAGCAGGTCTGATTTCAAAAAACACGCATGCAGCCCGATGAGCTGTTGTTTTCACAGAACGTGGGTCTTATTGAACTGTCAAATTATTAAGCTGAAATTTCTTATTTTCGGGTCATTTGATTCTCGGCAGAGCCCAACAATGATTGAAACCAGTGGCCCAATAATCAACTTAGAACAAACTGAAAACACAATAATGGACAATTTTCACTTGTCCATCTGACAAGGCCGAAGCTGCCAACCTACAATTCGCTGCCCGGCCCACCTTGAGTTACTGGGAATTTTGTAGCTTAGGCACAAGATATGCTTTTTTTTTTTTTTTTTTGAGCTATGTTTTTAAATGATGCAATATTATGAGTTCTCCCACGCAGGTATTAAAATAAGAAAAAAAAAAGCAGGCATTCTAAAATGAGTAATGCTAAACATATAAAAAATCGTGTCATGAAATATTTTAAAATGTATATATGAAAAAAATTGTTAATTTTTTTAATACTGTAAAATTTTTTTTTATAATTATATATTTCGATATATGTCATGACACAATTTTTAAAATGTTTAGTATTACTCTTTTAAAATTATTGTCTGACTGGTATGTCGAATTATAATAAATTTTTAATTTTTTACAACCGCATTAATATTTTGTAGTAACAAAATGATGTGATAAAATATTTTTTTTTTCACATTTCATCAATATAATTGCCAAAAAAAAAAAAAGATTTGTAGTATTTTGATGAGTCAATTAAATAAAAATTCGAACAAAATCGTCTGGATGTATACCCGTGCCCTTGGAATAAAGCGTACAATTGCATCTTCTACAGGGTCCAAAGGTCGAAAAAAGAATAATGTATTCAAAAAGTTAGATTTATTTTGTTCAGATTACATTCTAAACTTGAAAAAAAAAAAAAAACGCTAAACGGTATATTTTCTGAAATTTTCAAAAGTTTGTAATTCCTTCATGTGGATAAATTATAGAATTTTATCACTCATCACTTCTTTCTATTTTTATTACCTAAATATAATTTGTTACAATCAAAACATTAAGCTTCAAGATTTTTGTTACCACTCATTTTAGATATTCAAAATTCAAACGAAATTGCTTTTGTTATCTACCTATGCAAAAAGCATCAATCACCATTAGATGTCCCCTAGTTATATAAGGCAAAAAGTTGTTGTCCAGAAACTAAATTGTCGGAAAATTTTTTAAAATGCAATCATTTAAAAAGTTTTTACAATTTCATAAATTTATTGTACAATAAAAATAATAATAATTTTTTTCAATTACACTTGTAATCCAATAAATTATACACTAAATTCAGTGAATTATAATTTAAAAAATTTTCCTGACAACTTTTATCCGATCTCTTAACAATACTCTATATCCAAATGACGGTGACTTTACCTTATTGTCATTACTAAATTCATTTGAGACAGTAATTTGCGTTTAAGATTACAAGATCCACTCTTCAATAGGATTTTGAGCCTATAAAGGATCAATAAGACACCTTATAAGTGCTTATATAAAATAGTTGTGTTCCAAAAAAAAAAAACAGTTTAACAAGACTATTGAAACACTTCATTGCAATGTTTTAGTTGTGTTTGAATCCTAAAAATTTCACTCTCATTTCTTAGGCTTTCGGCCTCATTTGTAACAAAAATATAACGGAAAAACAACTAGAATTAGAACACTTGGTGAATTCCATTGACAATAACAGAAGAAAAATCACATATCCTATACCAATCCTCACCCTTTGAAAAATAACCCCAAAAAAAAAAAACAAGAGAAAATAAAAAAAATTATATTAAAAAAAAAGTAAAACTAGAAAGTAGAAACCGGTAAAATTAATCATATTAACAGGCCCCAGCAGGCTTTTCTGCAACATCACGCCCAACAGTAACCATACCATCACAACAGCCACCATTATTGACTACACTTTCGGGCAATTTCCTATTGGGCTTAGCTTCTTGCATCATTAGCACCACATCCCTCATTGATGGCCGATCGGCCGGATTCCGGCTAGTACATAACAATGCAATTCGGAGCATTTGCATCATTTCCTCCCTCACAGATGCAATTGAGGCGCCGGCGTCCTTGTCCAAGATGTCATTAATCCCATTTTTAATCTTGATCTTAGACCTCACCCAATCCACAATGCTATTACCATCCCCAAACTCAGCATCAACTGATCTTCTGCCACTTATAATCTCCATTAACACCACCCCAAAACTATAAATGTCACTCTTCTCATCAACTTGTAGGGTGTAAGCATATTCTGCAAAGAGACAAAACAAAACCTTAATGATTCAGTTTAACTGGGAAAAAAAGGGTAAAAGGGTGACTTTGTGAAATTTTTTTAAAAAAAGTCAAAAAACAATGTATGGAAGGATCTAAAACTATTATTGCTGGGGTCCAGTACATATGGTGAATCTAACAGAAATGGAGACATTAAAGAAAAAGAAGGACAAAGCAAAGAAGAAATTTCCCGGTGAGATGGTTTTAGGATTGGGATCTAGTGAAACTTGACTCTGATAAAATTCGAATTAACTTGGTTAGTTTGTAGCCCATCTAGTTCCTATGATCAAGACTAAGAAGAAACACCCCAATAAAGGGTTTTGATCCTTTCATAGTTATTAACATTCTGATGATTTTCTTTTTCTTTTTTCTGTCTACAATAACATTCTCCTTTTATAGATTGGATACAACTTTATTGCAGCTGGCGTACACAAGGGGAACTAATCACCCTACAAAACGAGTTAAACCAACAAAGACAACAGACACTAGAACGTCACTGTCATTGTCCAGTGTCGGCAAAAAAGCCAGATTTGGAGTGAAGGGAGGATAAAACCTAACCAATTTACTTTCAAAACTACACACACCGACATAAAAAATTATGAGTAAAAAATAATTATAATATAATTAATTAATTAATTTTTATAATTAAATAATTAATATTTATAATAAAGATAAATATACTTTTTTTAATTTTTTATTACGAATAATAATTATTTATCTATATAAAACAATCTGTTTATTATATTATGATTATTTTTTATCTATAGTTTAATGTATTGTATAATTGTCCTTATCTATTTTTTATCCATTGATTTTTTAACACAAGCGAAAAGCGAAAGGGAGGAAAACAATGTAGATGTTTGATTAGGAAATTAAAATTGAGTTATGCGTCTATTGAACTATAATCGTCTTACAACAAATAATTATATTAAAAATGAAAAAGCTCCAATTTGAGGATCGAGTCAGATCAAAATCAATTAAAACAAAAAAACAGAAACAGAACGCACCTGGTGCAATGTAGCCGTAAGAACCAGCAATGACGGACATAGACTCGTCGCTCTGGATCAACTTAGCGACCCCAAAATCTGCCACTCTGGCCTCCATCTCACCGTCCAATAATATGTTACTCGGCTTGAGATCACGGTGGACGATCACCGGATCACAGTCATGATGCAGATAGCAAATCCCCTGCGCCACACCCAGAGCAATCTTGTACCTGGTCACCCAGTCAGCCGCCAAATTCTCTGCTTTATTTTTCCCGTGCAATAAATCGTCTAAATTCCCGTTGGGCATGTACTCGTAGAGCAGCATTGTGCACTCCCTGTTGCTGCAGCACCCTAACAATCTCACTATATTCCTGTGCCTCACATTCCCTAGCACGTCCACCTCGGCTAGAACCCCTCTCCTCCGTCTGATATTCTCCTTGTGCTTGCCCCACAACTTCTTGACCGCTATGATTTCGCCACCTGGCATCTCGGCCTTGTAGACGCTTCCCGTGGACCCCATCCCTATGATCTTATCGGTCATGGAGAGGCATTCCAGCACGTCGTCAGCCGTGAAATTCAACCGCTGGAAAGCGGTTAATTTCCACGGTCCGATCTCGCGGTCGCAGCTAAATTTGCGGTTACAATTGGAGTGGAAGCACCCGGTCCCGGCGACGAGCACGAACAAGCCGATTCCAAACGCGACGGCCATGATCCAAACGATCGCTCCCGCCGTCTTCTTCGGATGCTGCCGCCCGCGGACGTCTGCCTCGCCAGCTGACAGCGTGTTCGCCGCGCAGGGCTTGGCAAGGACTCCGCCGCAGAGGCCCTCGTTGCCGGAAAACGACGACGGATGCAAATTAGGGAATATGGAACCAGACTCTGGAATCGCACCAGTCAAAAGATTGTAGGACACGTCAAAACTCTCTAAAGTGCTGCAGTTTTCGAAATTGGAAGGAATCGTGCCGGTGAGGAAGTTGTGGGAGAGGTCCACGGCGGTTATGGCCGGTAGAGCAGATATCTCCCATGGAATTATGCCGGTCAGCGAATTGCGGCTCAAGTTCAAGGAAAGAAGCTTCTCGCAGTGGCCGATATCCCAAGGAATGCTTCCGTTCAGCGAATTCCCCTGCAATTCGATCTTATACACGCTGTTGCAGCCGATAAAATCCGGCACTTTACCTACGATTTTGCAAGAACCGGCCGAGAAAATCTGTAAATTCGGCGCGCTCCATATGTTCGCGGGGAGATTGCTGTTGAATGAATTCTCGGAGATGTTGAGGTACTGCAGCTGCCGCGCATTGCCAAGATCCAATGGAATTTCGCCTGTGAAGTTGTTGTTGCTTAGGTCCACGAAGGTTAGGTTCGGCAAGAGACCGAAACCGCTGGGGATTGAGCCGTTGAGTCGGTTGTTTTGAGTTCTGAACCTTGCCAAGGAAGAGCAATTGGCTAATGATGGCGGGATTTTGTCGACGAAGTTGTTGGAGAAGAGGATGAGCTTGAAAAGCTTGTTTCCGTGACAAAGGCTTGGCGGGATTGGACCGGTGAGCGAATTCGATGACACGTCGAGCCACTGTAACTTGTTGCTTGTGCCGAGCTTCTGCGGGAGGGTTCCGGTGAGTGAGTTCTCCCACAAAAACAGCCTGTCAAGATTTGGCAGCTCCCCAATTCCTTGTGGTATCTCGCCGGTTAATTCATTTTGCATCAGGCTCAACCTGGTTAGCTCTTTCAAAGAAGCCAGTCCCTCCGGAATTGTGCCTGAGATTCGGTTATGGGACAAATCAAGAACCTTTAACGCCTTTAATTTTGTGAAACTCACTGGGATTTCCCCTGTAAACTGGTTCTTGAAAAGCAATAACGTATCCAGTCTCGTTAAATTTCCAAGGCCTTTCGGGAGATCGCCGGAGAGATTGCAGTTGGAGATATCCAGGTATTGGAGGTTACTTAACAATGCGAACTCCTCCGGTACTCTGCCAGACAACATATTGTATCCAATCTCCATGTGCTCAAGCTGGCTTAGGAATCCTAACTGGGGTGGCAGTGGACCTCCCAATTTATTTCCGGCCAAGTAGAGAGACTTCAATCTGGGAAAACTCCCATAAGCCATCGGAATATCTCCATCGAAGTAGCTTCCGCTAAGGTTGAGCTGCTCCAAGAAGCGCAGTAAGACAAACTCTTTCGGTAACCGACCCTCGAAACTATTGCTGTATGCATTGAAGATTCTCAGGAACTTGAGCTTGGAAATTCCCGGCGGAAATGTTGAACTAAAGTTGTTGTGGCTGATGTCGAGTGTCCTAAGTTCAGTCAGTTCAAAAACGGCCGCCTGGAGAGGCCCCTGAAAGGCATTTCCACTTAAATTCAAGTGGATTAAGCTACTTAAGTATCGAATTTCAGGCGGAATCACCCCAGAAAGATTGCGCCGAGAGAGATCAAGCGACGTGATTTGAGCTGTCTTGGGGTTGCATTTAATGCCAGACCACGAACACCAATATGGTTCTTGCAAACCAGGCCTGGAGAAGCTGGGAGTTGGCTCCCAGTCGTAGAAGGTTTCAAACGGGTCTTGTATGGACGATTTTAGGGACAGGAGAGAGCGGAGCTGGAGAGGAATAGTCGCAGCAGAAACGACCAGTAAAGATAGTGTATTCAAAGAGTAGAAGAATGTGAGAAAGAGAGTAGAATGAGGTGGTTTCATGGTTAGTGGGATGGTGTGGGGATTGATCTGTTTGGGAGATGTGCGGCGTTAAGATGGGTTAAATTTAAGGAAAGGGAGGTTTTGATGGAGAGAGATGATGCTCTTTGTGAGTGCTGGGTACAGAGGGTGTTTCATGATGATTATTGCTACTTCTGGTTGGTGGTGGTACTGGTGGGTATGGGGGCTATGGAGAGAAAGAAATGTGAGAGAGAGTATTGCTCTTGCTCATGATATATCCTCTTGAGTAACCGTATTTCTCTGCTGCTCCACTTCCATTCTCTTTATTGATTTTGCAATTCTTTCATTTCTCTCTCTCTCTCTCTCTCTCTCTCGTGCTTCAGTATTTTTTTTTTTTTCCTTGGTCTGCTCTCCCTTATGCTTTTGGTTTTCTTGTTTTCCTTCTTTTTGTTTCCCCTTTTCATCATTCTTCATTCCTTTTTCTTTGGCCAAGAAAATACTAGAGTTTTATTGAAAGAATTAGACGTGGATCCCACGTTACTTCATTTTAACTATTACATTGTATTTAGATAAAATTCTTGAGGGAGAGAAAAGTGAGGCAGAGGAAAGTGGATGAGAGTATTATTAAAGGAAGAAAATATTTTTTATTCTCTCTTATATTTGGAAAGAGGTGATGAGAGAGAGAAAAATTATTAATTTTTTTGTTTGAGAAATAATAGAAAGTGAGGGAGAAGAATATAAAATATGTTAAACTAACAATTTTATCTTTCATAATAAATTTTATTAAAATTTTTGTTTAGGTAAAATTATAATTTTTAAATTATGTAAAGGTAATTGAGTCATTTAATAAATTTAGTAGGAGAACTAATAACTTTCCTTTCATTTTTTAGAGGATTGGTTTTAGTAGGGTAAGGAGCATTAAGAAAATTAAAAAATTTCCTCTCCCTCACTTTTCAAATATTTTTCAAGTATAACAATTTACTTTAATCCTCTTACTTTTTTCTCCATCTCTCCACGTTCTCCCCTCCCAAATACAGTGTTAGTTATAGTTGACATATATTTTTTAGATAATGTGTTAATTATAATTAATAATTAAAATTTAATATAATTTTTTACTTTAATTTTTTTCAGTAAAAGTATGTGTAAGAATGACAAATTGGTAATGTCTCTTACAGGATGCAAGAAAGTCATTTCAATTTCCTACTGCATTCTAATTTGTTTCCTATTCTTCTCTACAATCTCAATAATACTTTACGCCAGTAAAAAAAAAAATCAGCATTTAAGAATTATATTACGCGTCTTGCTCATAATTCCATAATTTTTCTTTTTCTTTCTATTTTTTAACCTTGGGATCACAAAGTTTCAACAAATTGCCGCGAATGGTTCAATTTTTTTGTGTGAATTAATAAATTGACAAAGGTGTCCTTGCCGAATTCAACAAAAAAGCACTGTGATATTAGTTTCGTCTCTTCTTATTACAGAGTTTTGACTTTGCGGACAAAGCTGCATTACAACAATGATGACTATTTTACTTTAATGCATCAGCATCATTATCCCTGCCAAGTGCCAAAGTATTTCTTAAGATAACGACAAAACTTAGATCTTAATCATCCGCGCACATTTATTATTCAATATTCCGTTACGAATTTAAGATCTTGGGATACTTCCCCCATTATCGTTTGTTTTTCATTCTTTATTGTAATTAAAATTATAAGTTTAACTATACAGATACGTATTAATAAATATATATAAAAAATATATAATTAATTTAATAATATTTAAAATTTATTTATTTATTTATTTTAATTTAATAAATTTTTATAATTAAACAGAATAAATTATTATATATTTATTATATTTTTACTTATATGCTCACTTAAAATTTCTGTAAAATTATTCCTGGAAGGAATTAATATTAGTTCCTCCAAAATGTCCACGGCATGCCAATCTCTTTTCCATTTTTTCTTTTAAAATAAAAGTTTAATTTGTTGTACACATTTATACATACATCAGATAAAATTGCGTTCCATAAGATCGTGTGCCCTTAATTGCTTCCTTTCATTTAATTGGCTAAAAGGTACCCACCACCACCAGCACATCACAGTAATCACAGTTAATGTTGCTCATCACATTTGTTCTCTCAAAAAAAAAAAAAAAATGTGACTCATCACATTTGATATGATTACAGCCGATTAGAATAACTATGCTCAGATTGCTGCTAAACGACGATTGATAATGCATGATGTATACCGTATTTTTTTTTTTTAATAATAGCAGAGAAAAGAACACAACAAAATAACAGCAACTGGGAAGAAGACATAAAAAGGGACAAAGAAGACTGAGTTGCTGCTCTTATTAGGGAAAGTCACATCAACTAAGTCCTACACCAACAAAGCTGATAGATCCGACGGAAGCTTCTCACAAATTATCAATGATTCCTCTAATTCCTTTGAAGCAAGACTAAAGATTAGTTATAAAATCAGCACAAAAATAGTCTTTTCTTAATATATGATGTATGCGACGATTTTTTAATTGTTATCATATGAATTGTATCCTTCTGTTTGAGTATCAAATATTCAAATGTAACCAGCACGTATCCAATCATTATTTGCTGCATTGATCGCTTTTTCTGAAGTTTTCGAATCGGCAACTCCAAATTGTTCATTAAATCATACTATATTACCAAGAAAAATATTCCCAATGCTCTAAGCGAAACTGTTGTATTACCAAAATAATAGAAAAAATTGTTGTTATATTCCAATGATCCAATCGGGTGATTTAAGACTTTTAGTGGTTCACAATTATTTCATCTCCTAAGGAGAGAGAGAGAAGGGGGGGGGGGTATGGGAACGATATTCAGTTACCTTTAAAGGAGAAACACAAATTTTACGGAGCTGACTGAGATTTCCCAATGCGTTATCTTCGTGAACCGAGGAACAAAATTTTACATCAACAATGAAATTAGAGAAACAAAATTGCACGATCAAGTTGACAACAGAAAGAAAGAAAAAAAAAAAAAGAAAGGACAAATAACAGCGGACCAAGAAGTTTGGATTTCATCTTCAAGTCTTGAACCATCAACATCTATGAAACCAAAATTTTGGAACATTGTCGTAAAAAGTTGCTAAAGATTGGCTTAAAAGTAATCTTGTACAAGTTGACCAAGACACAACGTTAATATCATCTGATTGCCCATTAGGCAATAAAATTGTTTTAAATAGACAAAAATCAAAATAATCGGTTTCAAACAAACAGACTCCGATTTGGAAGATCACAGATTCTGGTCCGGAACCACCGAAAAAAAAAAAGAGATCAAAGATTATGGTAAAGTGAAGATAGAAAAGGACAGTTCCGTAGCTTCCAGGACAGATAACAAGACGACCCAAAAGGAGAAAATTTCCATTGTAATTGTAATATAATAGAATGCATATACTTTATTTCGATTGTAAATTAAAAAGGAGAAACGGAAATAATGATAGAAAATAAAACAAATTAAAAAAATGTAGGAAAATAACGGTAGATTTTTTTTTTAAGGAAAAATAACGGTAGAATTTGAGAAAGAACTCAATTAAGTGGCTTTTGGGTTTAGGTGGTTTTTGTAATTGTTATATACGACGCGATAGAAGAAATTATATGACCTGTAATTAACTATTAAAAATCAAGATTTTTTGAAATGACTTTTTACACGTGTCACAAAAAGTATATAACATTTAATTAATTATTAAAAAATAAAAATTTATTTATATATTATATAATTTTTTAAATATATTATATAATTATTTTTATAATATCGTATATAAAACTACAAAAATTGTCTAAAAAAAAAAACAGCCACTATAATTTTTCCTTTGCGAAAACAAGGAATTATTAAAAGTTTTGTTTGGTAGTCCAAGCACGCAATGTACGTCCTGTTTAGTTGTCTTCGAGTGGCTATAACTGAAATTCTACTTGTATATTATATTGGGCACAACTGAAGCCACTAGCCATCAGTTACGTGTGATTTTGGTAAAAGTACTAAAATACCCACCAGAAGGCCGTGCACGCGTTCATCGTGCTAGAGCAACAGCAGCAGGAGCTGGAGGCGAGATTGGAATGGTGGGTGGGGTCCAGCTCTACTGGGGACCCGTAGCGACTTTTGTCTCCTTCATACCCTTCACTTGGAACATCCCACAATAAAAGCGACTAGCTTTTATATCAGATAATGATAACATATTCAAGACGGGAAGTATTGGTGGTGACTTAATATTTTTTTATTTATATTGAATCCAATTTGAATTTAGTTATAATAACCTTCTTTTAAATAAAAATAAATTTATATCGAGCGAATAGTATTAAGGTTTAGATTTGTAAATACTTTGATAGGCATAAAAAGATTTATTAAAATTTTATAATATTTTAATAATGAGTCTTTTATCAACGAGAGACTGCAACTTAATTTATATGTATGATAATTAATATATTTATAATGTACATTTTTTTACTAAAAAAAAAAAGATAATAATATAATGATCGGTTCGGCTTAGATTGGGTCTCACTTTTTATAGAGCAAATTTAGTTCAAAGATTAGGGGGAACCTTAAACAAACTGCAGGGCGGCAGTTGGGGCTTTGGTTTCACTTCGATTTGAGGTTTTAAATTCAGTTAAGATTTTGGTTTCAATTATTTTTGCCCTAATTTGGATTATTTTGAACCAATTTAATATTTTTTAAAAAAATTGAAATAATTTACACTTTTAAAAATTGAATTAATTTTAACAGTCATCTTGACTCATGGACGACCAACAGTTTCGTTTATTTCTTCCTCATTTTTTGAAAGGAATTGCCGGTTATCTTAGCGGTTCCAGCTTGCTAGTTTTAGTTTCTGATTCGAACCAGAACCAACAACATTAGTTTTAGTTCGGTTCTGATTTGAAATGGGTTCAATTTCGGTTCAAACTGCGGTAATGCTTAAACTAACGTGAATAAGTCAAGATTATGTAAATATGTATAATATTTTTTTTACAATTTAATAATTTAATTTTACGTATTAATTTTGTGATTATTTTTATAAGTATTACCTTTGTTTATGCTACAGGATTTTAATATGATGTTACGATATAAATGTTAGTGGATTTGCCTAGGCACGCGTCTAGTCATGCGCCCACCCACGACTAGCCGGCCCCCGCTTCTTGCGTGACAGGCGTGACCCCCACCAAAAGCATCGTCGATGATAACTGTTGATGATGGTGTTTGCGGGTCGATGATGGGTGGGGGCGTGCCCATTCTACGCGTGATTTTTGTCTCAATTCCCCGCCCTTTTTAACGGTTGCTGTTGCTCCCTATTACTTGTTTTACTTTTTCTTTCTTTCACGGTTTCTCTTTTTCTCCGAGACACTATATTATTATCCACATTCCTGCTTGCTTTTTTTTTTTTTTTCTTCTTCTGGTTTTTTAGTTGTGCACACCTTTTTGCCACCTATTGGAATGAACTCCAAAATTAGTTGCCTGAGAATACAGTTCGATAATTTGTTTTGAGAGTAATAATATTATAATTTTTAATAATAATAAATATATTTTTAGTAACAAAAAATTAAGAGATAAAATTTCATTACTAAAAATATGAACGCTGTTATTTAAAATTTAACTTTTGCTACTTTCGGGCACAGTGTCGGGTTTAAAAATCCTCTGTCACTAAAACTTTGTCCTATTGGAATATCCAGTGTTTTTCATTCTCACTTGAATTGGATCAACTAGTGGCCAATTACAAGTCTATGATTCTTTAATCTTAGCAGCTTAATACCCATTTTGGTTGTAATGACCATTTATCATTTATCCTACAAAATAGTATCAACAAGGGTTCATGTTTTTTTTCTTTTTTTTCCTTTATTGTTTGTGAAAAAGATGATAAGACCATCACAAGGAAAGAGGGGTGAGGGAAAGAACGGGAGTTTGATGACTCAATTATACCGAGTTCTCATCAGTAAGGCTTCATTAAGCTGCACTTTCATTTTTTTTTTTTTTTGGTTAATGACTGTTTGTAATCAAAATCAAAATTTATGTTATATAAAAATCAGAGGTAAATAAGTTTAAAGGGTACTGTTGCCTTTGCCGCATATAAAACGTACACTTATAGTAGAACTTGCCTTTATAATTAATTAGGACGATGTTAATAAAAAAAATTAATTAAGAGGATGATCATTTGAAGACTGGAGTCGAATTCATTTTCAAGGATTCGGCACTCCAAATGGGGAGGGGGGAAAGTAGAAGTACACGGACCCGATATTCAGAATATTTAAACTCGAATTTCCAGATGTCGTGGGGAATCTCAAGAAGGGAAGCTTCCAATCGGTATATGCAAACATGGACATTACAAGAAACCAATGATTTTTGTGCCATGTCCGAGAACCAAAGTGTAACCAAACTGATCAACCTCATTGCTTGTCTATGGACCAAACTTTTGGGATTTAGTTTTCCGAAAAACCAGATGGAAATTTGAAGAATATTTATGTCTCACTTTCATTTGAATTAGTGTTCCTAAATCAACATATAGTATAATGCAAAAACAAAAAAAAAAAAAAGGCAGTCATGCAAATTACAAACTGCCTCGGTCCTCACATTCATAGTAGAGAAATCTGGACCATTTAGAATCTTTGATGCCTGTTAACTTTTTGCACAAAGTGGAAAATACAATGCGAAAACCTAGACATGGATGACAGAATCCAAAATTTCCTAGTCTAGGAAAGCAAGAGACACCACACTACTCACAAGTAGGAGCAGAGCAGAAATACATTAACATTCATCATGTTATCTTGTAAGCTTGTGGCATGCAGGGGTTACCAAAAATTTTCCAACCCCTTTTACAATTTTTTTTTCCTGTTGTTCCTGAATTAACAATTCTAGAGTTAGTGCCTGTAAATATGGTAAAGAAAAAAGTGTTAGCTCTATTTGACGTGTTATTCATACGTTGCTTGAATCGTCAAATTATATATGCGTATCATCAATTCTTTCTTAAAGATGCTATTAAGAATTTATTGGACTATAAGTTCTATAAGAAAAGACAATTCTTCTGTTGCATAATTTTTTTTCCCCTTTATGAAGTTGTTTTAACTTGAAATTTTGAATTTGAAAATTCCAGTTCTCAATATTAGAATGTACCGATAGAGAATCGTGACCCTACAGAAAGCAATTGATCCTGCAGCCTATTTTCCCCACTGCAATTATTATTTCTCGCTATAGCTTTTTTTTTTTTGTTTATTCTCTCTAAACAATTGAGAAACTCACCCCATGGAGCATTTAATGGCTACTTTTTTTGTATGGTATGAGAATGAGAGTTCATATATTGTGGGAAGTTGAGAAAATTGAAGTTTAACATATACCCGAGTTATCAAGACTTTTAGTTCCTTATGCTTGGACAGGTGTTTTACTAGCATATATTAAAGAGAAATTCGTACACAACAAACAAGGAAGAGAGGTCAGGTCGGCACTTGGATCACTCGGGCTATGTGCAGTTTAACTGTCAATTTCAAAAGCGACCATTGGTGACTCTTGTCCATGTCAACAACAGATGTGGGATGTGAATATTTGCACGTAGTGGCGCCCATTGGTCACTGCCGTTACATCCTTGTAGATGGTTACCTTACATAGCATGAAAAGCAGCTATTACTACTAGATTCTAGTGAGGACCATTGAAAACAGTAATCCTCCTTTAGTTCAATTTGGGACCTTTGCTGACTAATTTAATGCGTTGTGGGACTACCGTAATTTATGAGCTCGTCATTAGAAAATTTACATTTTAGTTTTTGAAATTGCCTAACGTATTTGGTCAAAAAAAAAAAAAAAACGGCCTAACCTCAAGTGAGACAATAAGGTAAATTAATTTTTGATATTTTGTGAAATAAAATGTTAAAATTTTAAATATACTTAAAAGCTCAATTCAATAGGTGGAGAAGTCCAAAAGTACTATACGTTACGTTAAATCTTTGTATTTTATTAATATGAAATTTTATATATTTTAACACAGTTAATTTGATAATTAGTAACTGGTTGATCAAAAAAAAAATTTAGTAAGTGCCTATCAAATTAAGTCGATAAAGCGGGCATTATGGTTACAAACTTATATATTCCAAAGTTTGACCTTATAACTCTAATGACATGGAAACTAATTATTTGACCATTTCCCATTGCTAAGCGGTTAATTTTTTTTAATACAAATTTTGGATCTTTTTATGATTTTTTTTTTTTTTGTCTCTCCGAGAAATCATCTCTCTTTTAGATTCTCTTTCTCAACTTCTTTTTTCAAAATGAATATCATGCTAAAAATGAGCGAACCTATTTCAAGTATTACAATAGCTTTTAATCTTAACCTAAGTAACATTGGTTTAAAAAATTACATGATGGTATATTGACAAAGACAAAAGCTACATAGCCTACTGGACAGCAACTTTGTTGTTTATGATGAAAACTCTACAAAATTAGCAAGCTTTATTGGTGAATTGGAAAGGTAAAGAGGATAAATTAAGAGATATGAATGAATGTGATCACGGGACTATTACAATAATCACACATTTGAATCCTTTAGTTGGTAAACCTTTATTATGGCTGACACCTGAGGTAGAGAAATTTAACAAGACAATAAGCTGGTTTCAACTTTCAACAAGGGCCCATAGTCATCATTTTATGTCATGTTCTGCCATTTTTGGTTTTTGTTAAAAAAGAGGTATGCTTTACTATGAAGACATGAGAGGGTACCTGCCACTTATTTTAAGAGTATATGAAGAAATGAGAATAGACAACCAAATGATATATATAGACCTTCTAAAGCAGAGATATTGATCGAAAAGGTAAGAGGGTGTTTGGGTTTTTTTTTTTGGGGATCTTGCACAATAACAATCTTGAGTGAAGAACTTTATTGAGTTTATTCCACGGAGTTTATGAGTTTGAGACTTTTTTTTTTTTGGGGGTCTATGTTTTCATGATTCTATTTTCACTCCCATTATGTGCAAGTGGGATGAGTTCGTGAACGCATTCCTGCATTTTGAAGCAACACCTTGTAGCCTAAGTGTATTCCACTAGGAACCCAACCTCTTAAGCAAGGCTCAAACTGGCAATCATTTTGTTTTAGAAGATGGGTGGAGACTTTATTTTCATGTGTTTGTTGGATACTTGTCTAAACTCAAAACTCTAGTCTACACCTTAATCATAAGATTGAAATTTTCTTCCTGCTTTATTTTACTTTTTCCTCCTCAAGCTTTCAAAGCTTATAATTACCAAGTGCTGCTCCTGGAGCGACACTGGAGTACAACCCACAAGCCCGTGGGTGTCCTATGAATCATCACTCTGTTCATTGGTGAACTTTTATCCCTTCACTGTTCGTGATTCAGGAAAAATCTTTGGGTTTTATTGATTTGGTCAATTTTTCACATACCCACTAATTGTCCATGCTAAAAGTATTCTCTTGTTACACTTCTACACTGTTATGTTACAGTTTATTGTATGGAACATTGATGGCGAACAAAGGCATTTTATACAGACAACATTGGGGCCATTGTCTAAACCACTATGATTATCGTAGCTCTTTAAAAAACTACCCCCGTTTTTGACGGTGGAAGTGTCATATATTTCTGAATACTTATTCGTTGACGCAAGAATATATGCAATATGCTTCACTATAGCAAAATATAAGGAAAAGAAAATATGTTTGCAGCATAGAAGCGCATGCAACGGCATAAAGCGAGAGTAGACCACGTTTGTATCGCCCTTATCAAGGGGAAGTAAATTGCTGTCTCCCGGCGCGCGAATCCTCTTCCACATCCTTAAGAACTAGAAGGAATTTCAAAGACGAAAATGCTCCATTCCAATTGCGAGATTCTTAGTATTTTGAAGAACCTTTTTATCTATGGTTGCATTAGGTATGGAATACATCAAATAGTCTCATATAATTAATTAGGACATTTTGTCAAAATTTTTTAATCCTGTATTTAAATTCTAGTAACTATGTTTTCATATTCTGGTCATCTGCCACCTTGAAATAAAGGAAAGATCAAAGAACAAAGCAAAACGCTATACGGACAAAAGCACAAGATTTTTTTTTTTTTGACAGAAATGACACAGATGACACGAAAATAGAAATAAATAAGAGTTTCATCAACACTGTATTTAAGAGGAAAAAAAGAAAGGAGGGAACAAAAAGTGAAAGAATTAAAGTAAATTATTATATTTACAAAATACTTAAAAAATGAGAGATATAAAATTTTTTAATTCTTTTAATCTTTCTTATTCCACCAAAATCAATCTTTTTAAAGATAGAAAGAAAATTGTTAATTTCTCTACTAAATTTATTAAATAACTTAATTATTCATCACATAATTTAAAAATTACAATTTTACTTAAATAAAATATTTAAATAAAATTTATTATGAAAAATAAAATTATTATTTCAATACATTTTACTTTTACCAAACACAACAAAAATTAAAAATCATTTTTCTCTTCTAATAATCCTCTCCCTTATTGTTCTCTCTTTCACTTTTATCTTCCCTAAAGATTTATCCAAATAAAATGTCAGAGGACATAAAAACTAACTCTAAAATAACCATAAAAATAAATTTAACCTCCTAAAAATAATTAAAAATTTATTTCTTCAAAATTAAATTTTAAATGTACTTATTATTATTTTAAATTTACTTAATATTTCACTAAACCTTAGTTTAAAAAAAATCAAAAAAATTTTTTCTTCTAACAATGTCATAATTTTTCCCTATAAATAAATAACCGCCATCGTTGAGACTGAAATTTCAATAGTTCATGACCTTTCAGAGACGAGTTACAGAGTCCGCCCAACCTTCCCTCCTCTCTCTCTCTTTTTTTTTCCTCCTGAGGATTTGTTCCCAGCGCTGGATGATTTGTTGGTTATAATGCTTCTTGTTGACCAGAGAGATAATGCTCTTCAAGGACAGCTGGTGGCAGCAATAGAGACTGTATATTGTTAATTAACTCCCCACTACTCCCAACTACTTCCAACAAATTGAATTCCTATAGGGTGCAATCAATCCTCTTGTCGCTTAAACAAATAGATGGCCCCGGACACCCTCATTCTCATGTTTTAGGCCTGCAGTTTTTCTGGGGTTAATGGTATATTCAAACAAAACAGATATTTAGTAAACAATTAGAATAATTCCACAAGATACATTCAACCTTCAAAAGCTGCAACCGTGGCAATCCGTTCGCTAGTCTAAGTGATTCCGGAAGCGGATTATTTTCCTGATAAAGGGCCTCTCAGAGCGATAGCTGTTCATCAAAACCAAAAAGCGACATTTCAAATCACTAAATAGCTGATTGAACACGAAATCAAGCTTTAGAAATAGCAGAAAAATTTTTTTAGAAGGGGGGGGGGGGGGTACAGGTGCTAAAAAAAAAAAAAAAACTTACATGACAAAGGATGATATGCAAAAGCAAAACACACCAATGGAGAAGTGAATTAAGAACGTCGGCCAGAAATTTTCATGGTCCAGAAATATCTGCTCAGAAATGAGGGTAATTACACCTGAAAACAACAGGAATCTCCAACCTGAAGGCAAACAGTTGCTGAAAGAAAATTCTGAGGAATCCTGTGGAGAAAAGTACGTTTGGTCAAGGTCGTTTGTGCACCTAAAATATAAGAAATGCACCATATCTGGAAATTTCCATCATAAAGAAAGAAAAAAAAAAGCAATACCTGGAAATAATGCTTGATGAACACTGCAGAGTATGTTATCCTCAAAATCATATCTTTGCACAGTGAAAGAAAAAACAAGAGACCTATTATAAAGAGAATTTTCCTTCATCCACGTTACATAGGTTTACAGTAGGACTTCAAAAAGCAAAGTTCATCAAAATGATCATGAAGAAAGCTGTAATTTTAGCAACAGAAAATTTCATCTTAAACTACCCATATTAGGGCTTCAAAGATTTCACCTCAATTTCACCAAACCTCATTCATACGACAACAGTTGGATTACTTACAATCAGAAAACTTGGGGACTTAGTAAAAAAATGACTTATCAGGAAAGCCCACAACAACAAAAGGATACTTAAAGCATTTGCCAGAATCAAGCCAACTGCGCCAGCTGACCTAATCAGCACGACATTCATGACAACATAAATTAATGAGAACACAAGCAACGAATCATTAGAGCGTTTGAGTTGGTTCTCTGTTGCAACAGCGTGCAGAAATGCTTCAGAAGTTCCTGATACAAAATCACAAGAATGTTAAATTCTCTTTTTATCTAAAGGGATGCGTAAAATATCAATTTCTACACTCTACAGGAATAAAGTCACATATCAATAAGAACCCAAGAGGACTATACATCTTGCACTGTGTCTAAATGCATTTGACTATGAGTTATGACACAGCCTGGGGTGTATGTAACAACTACAGGAATAATCAGTAGCCCACTGACATAGCTGACAGACAACTGGTGACTATTAAGAGTCAAGGATTCTGCAACTGAGAATAAGAAGGCACTAACAAGGGCCTGATTGTGAATTGACAATAGCAGTCATCCCCCATACTAGATACAAATTGGCACTATTTCCCCGAAATATTACTAGTAATCACCAAGAGGCAAAATGCAACAAAAGGATACGAGAATGTCATGGAGTTCAGTGTGACATAAAGCTTCTATTAGCAGACAAATAAAAAAGACAAACCAGACAGAGAATATGGATAGCAAGAATAAGAGTTTACTAACCATTCATGGCTAAAACAATGACATAAAGGCAATAATACCGAAGGGCCGTTGATGCTTCACCGTCACTCCATTTGTGACCATACAATATTCTGATTAGAGAGTATGAATAACTTGGACCAAATGCTATAAATATGAGACCTACCATGAAAGAGAGGAAAAAAAAACTCCTGAGGAAAGATGTAATTGATCATCTTCATTAATAATGGGCACCAAGATGCTGGGCATAACTTCTTATGATTACGAATCAATTGTAGAGTGTAAAAAAAAAGGGCAACCTAAAATATGACCATACCAATTAACAAAACAAGTTTCAAGGCCTCTGTTAAGTAGCTTCCCAATCTTTTGCTTTTATCTGAAGATTGTCCTGGCAAGAGAAGGATGCACGTTCAGCTTTTATAATGGAAAAGAGAGATCACAATGTTTCACGATATGATGAAACATAGAGGACATATACTTAGGCTTTTAATTCCAAATAAAATGTGGAAAGAATCTTTTAACAATTTTTTTACCATCCTGAGAGGAAATGATGCAAAGCATAATTCAATTTAGGTCAAATTGCAGAGACAGACAACCAGTGGAATTAGTTGCAAGAATAAGGCACTAGAAAAAAGTGAAAATCCAGTGAAATGATGTTCAATGGATATAGAGATCAAGGGTAATTTAAGAGATTTTAGGCATCTCAAACTAACACTCAATATCAACCATTGGTTCACACCTGGAACTATAGCTTTAGCCTAATGGTTAAAGAGTTAAAGTTGAAGCCTAAAGACTGAGGTCTGCGGTTCAAGCCCCACCCTTCAACTATCCAGGGAATATATATATATAAAGAAAAAGCTTTGTTCACACCCATCTAACAGAGCAGATGGCATCTGCTCTCAGACAAATTCACCAAAACTTCTTCACATATAACTTCATCTTGATGCTTGCTGATATGAAAACACTCTCAAGAAAACACAAAAGAAAGATATAAACCTGAAGCGGACCTGGCAAATGTAGCATATGAACTTTCCTCGAAGGGAAGGAACACCAATCTTACCACTAAGCTCCCTGGAAGCAACAGTCTAACAATTATAGATGATATGAAAGTCATACGCACAACAAAAATCCCATTATTGCAGTTGAAGGCAACAAAACATGTAGACCATGCACATACCTAATTTATCGACAAGACCATATACAGCCTGGTTATATGGGGTATCCAACCATACTAGGACCATCTTTTCCCCCTCCTGAAGAATAAGCTTTCGAAAGGATTGAAAAGTGAACAGCATACACATGTTTGAGAGCTGCTTATCAAAATCCATTATAGTTCCTAGTCTGTGAAAGAACAAAGATAACAGGAGTAACCACAACTTTATCAAATTCACGACCTGCATGCTTGTTCCATAACTCCCACACTTGTACACTGGCATAGAATAGAGCCCTAAAGGAAAAAGTTTTTTTTTATGAATAAAACAAAACAGGTTAAACCAAACAAACTTAGGTTGAATTTGGAATGCTCAAGCTGTCAAATAGGAACTGTTTAGACTTTGGAGACTGCAGAAGTTGTTACAACATTTTCTTTGCAGAATAATTAGGAGGTCCTCAAGACTATTGAAGAAGGAAAGCTTATTGTTAGAGCAAGAGGACTTAGACGCAGTTGATAATCCTATGATTCCTTTGTGTCTAAGGATCCTTATTTCCACTCTTTCATGTATAACTGACTTAAGCAATTTCTTCCCTTCCTTTTTTGATTCTGCCAATGGAGGAAGTAAATGAAAGTAATGCATACAGAACAAAAAGTGATCTATATGACATCTGAAAAATCCATACCTGAAAGGGAAAATATCAGAGCTTTTAAATGCACGAATAAAGAGAAAATAGGTCCAATATCCTACAAACAAGCAACATCCATAGGCAGCTTGAGACAGTGCAAAAACAGTTGCCTTTGCCTGCATATAAGGGCAAACTTTTGAGCTGCAGTGGCCAGCAGAAAATGTCTAATTACATCCAGTGAATTGAGATTAAAAAGGAATAATGAAATGAATGACGATGGAGATACTTTGAATTTGGAATCAAATAACATTGCAGTGGCATAGTACAGAAAGTTACTGCCGTAAGTAGTGGGTTGCTTTCAAAGTATTTTAATCCTATATTGGATAAACATAGTGCCAACGATTTGCGCAAAGATATGTTGAAGTAACATCTTGGAGAAAAGCTTGGGGCAATGACTTCCACTAAAATAAAAAAAAGTAAACATCCAACATCTAGATATTAAGAGCCGAGGGTCTCCTCTAAAATCCAAGCATGCTATTGCTAGCTGCAAAAGTGGAATATCCAGGGACAGAATTGCCACAATGCATATGCTCACAAAAGTTCAAAAACAGAGATATCATATCAACATAACACAATAGAGAATATAGAAATCCAGAACTAAATACAGAAGCAAAATCTAGATTCTAAAACCCATGTTCCTTACTGGGTGTGCCACCAGATAATTGTCAACCTGAAACCATCAACATGACTACTGACTACATGATTGATCAAAATGATTACCATGGAGGTTTGCTTGACAATGAGGATGTACATTGTCAGGCAACGTAAAAGAGTAGCCGCAGTTTCAACGACCAAACGCAGTTCAAGCAGAAGGAAGTTCTGAGAAAGGATATACAAGGGTTCAGCCAATAGCTCCAGTATACATGCACAGCCTGTCACATTAAGTGAACTAATATTATGTTTTTTGTTAGTAAAATGATCGTATTAATATGAAAAGGAGCATCAACTTAATATAGAAAACAAAAGTTACCTATGGATCCATAACTAGGAAGACTGCTTGACACAAGAGGATGTTACCAAGGCCAAGGCATGTATTATTGGATTTAAGGCTTATCACAAAGACGGGGAAAAATATAGAAGCTACAAGGGAAGTGGAAGAATGTGGAAAATTTTTTTTCATCTCTCAAAGTGCAAAGAGTTATTTTGCAAAAATTACAGCATAAAAGTGGATATACTTATTTGGATAATGGAACTATCATTATTGTTGACATTTCTTCCCTGCTCTCAAGTTCCACTCCAACAACACAAGGTTTTTCTAAACATGGTGAGAAATATGTAACTTATGTGGCCCCTCGGGAGCCATGTTCCAAAGATACCAGTGAAACTTATAAGGTCAAATATCATATAGCCACACAAGCACATTATTAAAGAAACCATTTCAAGCTTACAGCTGATCTCTAACTTTATGCAAACAACATTTGAACACAAAGACCGCAAGGGCAGCCGAAAGGTTAGAAGAATAGGAGTATCACCATTGATCAAGATAGCTTGAGCATATGGGTCCGCAAGTTCTAGTTGTTGCCACCAGAAGACGAAAACGCATGCAGCGACAGTAGCAGTTATTCCGAGAGGGAGAGTCATCCACGCTACCTTTAACAGCTTCGCAGAATACACTTCCGCAGAAGCACTATCACTGAAGAATATAACAAATTCAAAACATATCAAACTGAACTTTCACTCCTCTAAATTAAACCATACCAAGAGAAACAAATAGAACCTTAAAGTTCAAAACAGCCGTAACATTTTTCAATCAAATCCAAAAGGAACACCGCATTTTAGCAGAATAACAAGAACAGGACTGTACCATTGGATGTCGGCCCTCATGCAAGCCCGCCGGAAACCCTCTCGACTTAGAAACAAGACACACGTGACAAATAGATGAAATTGTACGGCGTATAGCTGCATTCAAGGAGAGTAAGATAGAGATTTAAAAAGACAATAACTAAGAACAGAATCCTAAATTCCAAATTGAACTGAAATAGGCTACATGAATCTCCTCAAACACGTTAGGGCACGAATCTTTGAAGCCGTAAGACAACAGTTGAACAGAAATTTTATTACCGCATAGTCCTCCTCGGTGAGGTGCCTGACGATCCATGAATTGAATATAAATGGAATTCCTCTCGACAGCAACTGCGTAGCTAAATCTCACCTCAAAACACACAAATCGTCAGTTAGCTTTCCATCAGCAATTAATTCAATAGTTTCTCCGAAAAACCAAATAGAGAATAAAAAGAAAAACAAAAAAAAAGACAGAGAGAGAATAGAGAATTAACCTAACAAGTACTTGAAAGTGCGACCAAGATTGACGTTGCTGGCCGTTTGCGGCTGTGTCGCTGTCGCCTTCGACATGTCCGAAATTTCGGACAGATTTCGATTGCAATGAGATAGATCGATGGACCAATTATCGGATTTAAGGATAACATGAAACTCCGGCGGCCAATAATTCAAGAAACTGAGAAGCTCTTTGAACCAGAACTTCGCTTCAGACTTTCTTTGTGGCAGTCGAAACCTGTTTAGCCACTTTCGTTTCGTAGGAACAAGAATTACCGATGTGTTCCGGCGTTAGAATACAAAAATATTCACCCCTGTTTACCCATTTTCTGTTAAAAGAAAAAAAATCCAAACACCTTAAAAGAATATTACGTGCGATCAAAATGTTAAACTAATAAACAAATAATAATAATAATATATAAAACTATAACTAATTTTATTTAAAATAATAAATTTAATATTAATTTTAAAAAATAATAAATATAACAATAATTTTATCTAAAATAATAAATTTACAACACAATAATTTTATATAAACAAAATTTATTACTTTTAATGACAAATTTATATAAATATATCTGTTTTGATGATATAATAATCATATAAATTAGTGTCATGTTATTTAAATAAATAAATTTTATTTTAAAAAATTTTACAGTATGTTAAATTTGTTATTTTAAATAAAATTAATAATATTTTTATATATTAAAAAAAAACCCTTAAAATCACTAGGGCTTTAAAGGGTAGATGGAAACGGACCCCAGTTGGCCCATTTTCTATGATCCAGGTTTGCTTCGGACCATGGGCTTGCGGTGGCTCGTGGGTATTCTGCTGTATTGTGGTTTTCCGCATTCGGTTGACTTGCACTTGAGTTCCACGTACAAAATACTATTACCGAGAAGGAGACGGCAAGGCCATTTGAAAGGTTTGGCCACGTTACGGACGAGGGTATACATATTTTTTGTTTTAAATTTTTAAATTTTTTTATATTTAATTTTTAAATTTTTTTAACATTTCATTTAAATTTTAATCGTTTTGATTTTCTACTAAATTAGTCTTTTTATTTACTAAAAGTGATTAATTTATTAAAAAATAATTTTAATTTTACAAAAAAATATTAAAAAAAATTAAATATATGAATTAAATGTCTTTTATATTAAAAATATGGGTGTTATTTTTTTAATTCGTATATTTGTTGATTAAAAAATATTTAATATGCATATTTTGTTGATAAAAAAATATTTTATTTATATATTTAGCCTTTTTTAAATAATTTTTATTAAGTTAAACTCATTTATTAATGAATTGACCACTTTTTATAATTTAAAAAATTGATATAATAAGAAATTAAAATGTTTAGAACTCAAATGAAATGTAAAAAAGATTTAGAATTCAAACGTAAAAAAACTTAAAAGTTTAGAACAAAAAATATGCATATCCCCATTACGGATGCCTATAGTTAAACCTGACTCGACCGCACTTCGGTTTTGGTTCAATTTTAAATACAGTCTAATGATCCAACATCCCTGGTTCTAAGTTATCTTTAACCTTTACCATAACCATCTACAGTGCAGTTCGGTCTAGTGCTAATTTATCGTCAATTCTGACTAATTTCAGTTTCGATTTTGTTCAGATTGGTTATTTTTTTTCCTTTCAAAAAAAAAAAAAGAAACTAAAATTGTAAAATGTGAAATACAATTATATTGTAGAGAGAAAATTTAAATAATAAAATGGCTTGAACTTAACTAAAGATTGATTAAAATGCATATTTATCTCTCGAGGATTTAGCGGAATTAAAGTTTACATAATTTTAGTATCTTTAACTAATTATTTGCCCCATTTTTACTTACTAGTCTCAATCACTTCTAGTCTTACCGTCGGTTTGCAATTTTCTCTCTATTTTTTTTTTTGACCTGCGATCAAATGACTCATTTATATATATAAAAATGGTTAACAACTAGTTGAATCACTAAATAACTATTGGCTTCAAATTGCCAGTTGAACCACCATGTAACTGCCGGTTCGATAGTTTCTAAGAGAGGAATCGAGATTGAATCAACCCATAGCCGGTTTCGATTCCCTGGCTGGTTTTGAATTTGAACCAGAATAGTCTGACCATTCTAATATAACAGCTAATTCAATTCCAGTCTGATTTCAGTTTAAACTAATCCAGAAGTCATCGTACCTTTAGCCTGTGGATGAAATAGTCTACCGTTTGGACCCCAGCTTTGATTCCATAACCTTCACTGGTTTATTTGTTGGCCTTAGAAAACCAAAATGCAAATTTTAAGATCTGTTTGAAGACATTGTCATTTTTTATTACTGTTTTTTATTTTTTATTTTTTTATTTTTATTATTTGATTTTTTGTATTTATTATTATCAATTTTTGTTTTTTTCTATAAGAATAAAAAAATAAATGAAAAAATGATAGTGAAAGACATGATAAAATAAAATGAGTATGAATAGACAAAAAAAATGAGAAGAGAAAAAGAGAGTAGAGAGAGAATGAGTAAAAAGAATATTTGAGAGAAAAAGAGAGAGAGAGACTGGGTATAAGAGAATAAGTAGAGAGAATGGTAAAAAGAAAAAAAATGAGAGAGGGTAGAGAGAAAAAAGAGAGAGAGAGAGCATAGTGAGAGAATGATAGAGATAGAAAAAGGAAAAAAATGATAGAGAGAGAATGAGTAGAGAGAGAAATAATATAGGGGATAGAGTGATGATAAGTAAAGAGAAATATGACAAAGAGAGTGAATAGAGAGAAAAGACTGTAAGAAAAAGTATAGAAAAGAAAATAAAAAATAAAATAAAAAAGTATCTTTTATTATTTTTTTAATTTATTTTTTTAAAAAAATACTTTTAACTTAAAAAAACAGAAAATAAAAATAATATATTTTTTATTTTTTTTGTGAAAAATAAATAAAAAATAAAAAATTTAATCTGTACCAAACAAGAATTTAGCTTGAAATAATTTCACACCCACCACGAGCCGATGTCTTACGGAACCTAAGATCCCTCTAAAAATGTTGTTCCTCTTAATTTTGTGCCTATCTTCGATGAGAAAATATATATAATTTGGTATTTATTATACTTATTTTTATTCTGAATGAAATTATAATTGTCATTTTTGAAATAAAAATTAATATTTTTATAATATTTATTATTTTTACATTTTAAAAATATCAATTACTATTTAAAAAATAATAAACACAATTTATTTTAAGATAAAACTCAAAATATTTTATCTAATCCATATAAGTTTACTCATCTTCAATTTTGTTACTTTTTTTATTTCTTGTTTCAGCAGGACCTATCTTCGAACCTGTTCTCCTGTCATTTTAACATCTTCTTTTATTGGGCAAGTTTGGCGTCTCGACGCTTGGACCCAATACACCAGACTGACAATTAAATATATATATATATATAGGAGAAAAGAGTAATTTTATTATATAAATTATAACTTAAATAAATTTTTTAATAAATTTAAAAAAATATTTTTTAATTTCGTATTTTTTTAAAAATTTTCCCTAAGTTCGAGAATTGTAAAATTTACTTTGCTTTTTTCTCGGATCAAAAAATATAAATTATTTTAATGAACTCGATCGACGCCGAGCTCTTTGCTCCGTACACCTAACCAATCTCTCTTCTTATTCTCACCGTTTCCATATACTCTGGTAACCGTTTTCACATGCTGACAAAAGTATAACCATTGACTCCTTGCCAACGTGGGAACGAAAGGAATAAATAAATAAATAAATAAATAAATAAATAATAATATATATATATATATATATATAAGAATACAAAAAAATTACAGATAAAAAACAAGTACAATTTAATCAATTAATTGATTTACGTAATTAAATAATTAATTTTTATAATAAAAATAAATACATCTTTCATCAATTTTTTATTATAAATAATAATTATTTAATTATACAAAACAGTCTGCTTATTATATTATTATTGTTTTATTTGTCGTTTACTCTTAAAAATAAATAGCCGGGGAGGCAAAGTCAAAATCTTTTAAAAAGTGCGGAAACAACAAAGTGCAGGTCCCAATTTGTGTCTGCTTGGCAGAAACGGAACGTTCTGTAAATGCCAAACAATGATAAAGTTAGTGATGTTACTCCTTAAAATATAAATGACATATATAATTTTGGAACGGTTCAAACACGAGCTGCCGATCTCACAAAAAATTATTATGTGATGCTACCTTAATCGTTGCAATAGTGACCACGAATCCGATAAGACTCATAAGAAAATACCTTGGATTGCTTGTAATTACAATCTTAATGAAACAAACTACGTTGTCAAACTCATTCATAGTTTTTTTTGTTTGTTTTTTGAACATTAAAAAATCACTTTATAGACATGACGGTCATTAAATTCCTTGGCTTGATATCGGCTTTTGTCGTTTACATCTTCAATTCAATTTCTCTCAAAAAGAGAATCCATCATCAAAATGCTATTGAATTTGAAACAGATCTCTGCTAAACTCATCACTAAATATGACAGTTTAGTGATCTTTTGACGTGTCTTCCTCAATATTAACCTGGCTTCGAATTTCTACACCCACGCTTTCTCTTGGTAAAAAGCTGAATGACCACTTTGGTGACGAATAATTGTAACACAGTGTATGAATTTTAAATTCATTAAAATTATGTAAAAAAAAAAAAACTTATTCATAGTGATATACGATCGTTTCTTGTCTTGCACCAAATATTTTTTTCATGGGAGTACAAATGCCAACTTTAGGATTCCATTCATTTGTATCTGTTATCGCCATTATTGTTTCTATTAATTTTTTTAGTGAAAAAAGAAAAAAGAAACTAAGAAAAACATTATACAATTTTATATCTATAAAATAAAAGATGACTGAATAATTATGATATTTTTATGAGGTAACAACTTTTATTCATAATCCATTTAGATCGACTAGCCAAAACCGGCTTGACGTGTGATCTGCCAATAAGCAAATAAGCAAATTGTCAATCACATTCTTTTTCTCGTTTGTTTCCCTTTTTCCTGCCAAAAATTAGGAAAAAAAAAAAAAAAGGAAAGAAAAGGGTCCTTGCAAAGCCATTTAATTACTATATTTGGTTTACAAAAATATACATGTAAAATAGTGTTTACTAATTTTATTCTTTTTTTAAGTAAGTAAAATAAACTTATAATTTAATATCATTTAATTATTATTTTTAATTTTTTATTTATGTAAATCTCATTTACACTCACTTAAAAAAAATAGTTAAAATATAAATCCCCACTTAAAATTAGTTCTTCGAGAAGATGGAGTTAGAACAGGGATGTGAAAAACAATGGCTACCATCCGGGATAATCCTAATCCTGTTATATTAAATAAAAATAATAATAATAAATCCCCTACTCGCCGGAAAACTCCGTAAAACCCGTTCCAATCTCTACCTTAAAAAAGTTTTTGATTTTGAGTTAAAGTGATACTCTCTGACTTCCCCAACACACTCCTAAGTATAAACCCAAACATACTCCAGATTTTTAGAATATTATACCATGGAAAACTAATTAATAAGTAATCAAAATAAACATTTTTAGAATAGAAAATTGGGAACTTTAATTTATAAAAATAAAAAGTGGGGGTGATGGAAGCATAAACAAAAATTGATGGAATCCCTTTTAAAAGATAGGGGAACCTTCCAGGTTACACTTGTATTCTTATACACTGACCAACACAAAGATTTGTCATAGAAGAAAAGACTAAAGCACCACCACTCCACCGGTATAACATTCGCTCACTTAATTCCTCCATGCTTACTGAGTAGTGACGCGTAGCAGCTTCACTTTTCAAATTCGGTTTTATTATATGAACACATACTATCTTAAAACAAAACAAATTAGAGTAAAGTGATATTATGAGAACTTTTTATCGTAGATTTATAATTTGCATTATAGTTATAGCTGAATAACTGCATCCAAGCGTCACAGGAAACATCTGTATTAAATTTTTTGTTTTCAATTATGCTTGGGCATTTTTCTTTTCCCTTGATCACTAAAAATGAAAAAATATTAGTGGTGTTTTACAGTTATGTTAGAGAGGATTGGATCGTATACAATAAACAAATGTTTTTACACTGAACGACCAGTAAAGGATAACATATTCTCAGGACTCAACAAGGGATTAGTCTCATGTAGCCGAGAATTGAAATCTATGCTCTGATACGAAATAGGATGTTTTGCTGAAGTTTTTTTCTTTCATATATTTTTATGAAAAAAGTTGATATATCGGTAATTTATATTCTGAATTTTGTCATGTTGAAACTGAGATTATTATTATTTAAATAAAAATAATATTTTTAAAATATTTATTATTTTATATTTTAAAAATATTAATTTTTATTTTAAAAATAATAATTTTTTTTTTTTTCAGAACAACACTCGAGACAATTTATTCAAAATACGTAGCAGTGTTCTATTTTTATATAGTTTTGCGTATACACTTATAGATGGCACCTGGCAGCGGTGGAGATAAAGTGAAACCATAGAGAAGTTTATTAGAGGCAAAAACAAAAACAAAATGTAAAAAAAGAAAATAACACAAAAAAAAAATGGGATTCCTCCTTCTTGAACATGATGGAACTTTGTTTTATTCCCATGTCCATGATCCTATCCATCTAAAGTCCCAACCTCCTCGTATTTATCAATCCAACAGTTACTAAACTCTCTTTAAAATTCTACACAAATATCTCTGCTGGATTCTATTCTGTCCCATAAATAAATAAATTATTATAAATACATAGATAGACAGAAAGAGAAGAGAAGGAGACGGATACCACACAACAACATAAGACGCGCGTAACCAGAAGACAACTGAAGAGACCGACCAGGTGCATTTAGATTATTATGTTCGGTGGAGGCAGAGGCATGGGCGGCGGCGGTGGAGGAGGAGGAGGCGGCAGCATTCTCAGGGTGGTCGGCAGGACGGTTGCAAGGGCCGGCACCGTCACCAATATCCAAGAACCCGTTTCTTCAAGTGCCGCTGTTGCTACTTCGCCTAAGTCGAGGCCGACCCACAAGTTCGGTTCCTCAACCAACAATGTTACTATGTCTTCTGGTTCTGGGTCTGGGTCTGGGTCTCCCTTTTCTGCTGCGTATTCTCGGGGACCCGGGCCCACCCCCAGTTGCTGGTCCTCTTTTGCTGCTTCTGGGTCTTTCTGCGTTGATGGGTACGAGTGGGTCCCTGAGGTTGGGATTGAAGAAGATGGCCCACTTGGGTTACCTGATGATTTTGTTTTGGGTCCTGTTCCTTCTTTGGATGAAGTGAATAGCGCTGTCTCCGCCCTTACACAGTGAGAATCTTTCCCTTTTTTCTTTCTATTTTGTATCTTTTTTTTTTTTTGTACTTTGATGTGTAACTATGTGGGTTTGATAGTACTGTACCATTTGCTATTGACTGTCGGTTGTCCTTTGGTCAAATTGAAGAAAATATGGTGGTCTCTTTGTTTTTTTCGTGTTTACCCACATATTGTTCATTTGTTCTTCACATCATTTTGTGTTTTTTGTGCCTTTAGGTGTTCAAAAGAAGGAAAAAAAAAAAGTGTTCAATTAGGGGCATGCTATTATTTGCAACAGTGCTGACAATAGTTTGGTCGGTGGGGTGATGCATATCCTTAATTGCTCAACTAAACCCAAAGAGCAAACTAAATACTTTTCTCAAATTTTATCTCACAAAGTCATAATCAATGTTACAATATGGATAGATTTTGACTCTATTATTGTAATGGGGTTACCTGCTGAGACACGCCTTAAATTTACCCCCTTAAATTTCCATCAATAATATATCCATAGAATTATCTTGAATTTTGATTTTTATTTAGTATACAATTTTGGCTTAATGATGTCTTGAAGACCGTCGATGGAACTAATGGCTAGTGCTTCCTTCATTAAAGTGAAGGTTTGGCTGAACGAGCTGAAGATTGAGTTTGAGTTGCACATCAGGAAAATTAAAATCATTTTGGAGATGTAAAAGCTGGCCGATTTTACAATTTGCATTATCTCGCTAAAATAAACTTGTAATACACTCTTCTACAATCTTCTGAAAATGCAATTGTGTCCTTTTTACAATGACAAAGCAGGCAGAAAAAGTTTACAATTATGTTTACAGGCTTTTACTTACAGTTATGGAACTGTTTGCTGCAGGGTGCTTGATACTGCCTCATACTCCGAGATCATTAAGGATAAATATGCTTATTTTTCCGAGAAGGATGCAGCAGATCAAATTTCAAGTCCAACGAGGCTGCTGCAAAAAGTTTCTTCAGTAGGTTCAGAGTTGGATTGGATGGAACCATCTCTACATCTATGTAATCCAGGAACATTGAACTCTTATGGACCCAACAGAGTTTATGATGCCTTCCATTGTTTGCAGACTGATCCATCCGTTCAGGTGCCTAATGTTGTTGACGTGTTTGCATGTATGTTAATTCTACAGGACCAAAAAAACATCTTGCAAAAGGTGGTCAATTGTACTAAAAGCATAAAGGAGAATTGTACCTGTCTCTAAGTCTTTGAGAATATTTTTATATGACTATTATTATTATTATTATTATTATTATCATTTTTGGATTAAATGTGTATGCTTATCTCAAGTTATAACCCACTTTGATGCAGAGAATAGTCATCTCACTGTCTTCTGACAAAGCTGTCTGGGATGCTGTTTTAAGCAATGAGGTGGTACGAGAATTGCGGGAGGCCTATTATGCAGGTTGGTGTGTTGTTCAACTATAAAGAACAATGTATTTCAAGAAAGATTAATCTCCATTTAAAAAATGTTTAGGTTAATCATGCTTTGCTCTAATTTTCAGAAGCTAGCTATATGCTATTCATGAAGTTTCCTGTTTCTGTTTAGTTTTGGACTTACAGTCCCCGCAAATTTTCACAAAAGAGTTCTCAGGCTCCTTGTTTTTTGGAAAGAAATGTCATTTTATGGTGGGAAATGAAGAAATGTCTAGCTTGTCATGCTAGAACCTCCATTTTGTTAACACCATACTGAATTGACATGAAGCTTTTATGGAAATCCAGATGAGACTGTAGCTCAAGCAAATTCTGAAAGTTCCAATGAGACTGACAATGACTCAAATCCTGCTTTGGATATTATCAAATGGATATTTGACAGCACAAAAGCGCAAGTCATGGGAGTAATGGAGAAATTAGCAAAGCTGGTGAACGACTTATTTAAGCCACATGATGAGAAGGCAACAGCAGGAGCTACAGATCCATTCGAGGAAAAGCTGAGAGCCTCGTTCCTTCTTTCCGTAGTAGTCCTGCTAATTGTGGTTGTGACTCGAGCTCATGCGGCTTGACCATAATTTGACGACACGACATGTATATTCCTTCTATTGGTGAGTTCAGCCAATGGAAGTTGGTTGCTGGGTTGCATTACTTTGGTCTTTTAGCTCAACAAGTCACTTTGCACTGAATCTGCATGTTACGTACGCAATAAATTTTCAGGTCTGTTTGTTATGGAGACCTACTCTTGGCGGTCCCATTATCAGTTGGCATGTGTTACGTATAATATCAGCATACTGTAAATTTTAGTTCATGTTAATTGAGAACTTAAATTGTCGGCTTCAGCTTATCACTAAAGGCTTTCAGGAGTGGGGACGGTGGGATCATCTATTCATAATCTTAACACTTTTTTTTTCCCTCCTTTTATGTTTGGTCAAACAAAAACACAATCATCCTTTCTTTTTGAGAATTGGTGGTGTGTTAACTGCTTTTTTTTTATGCAACAAAACAAATGGAAAAAAATATTTTCATTTTTCTTGTAAAAAAAAACATTTGGTTACAGCGAAAAATGGTCACAATGTGTCGATTATGCATTTTACTTTTTTTTCTCTTTATGACATCGTATCTTTTTCTTCGTCGTAATAAGGATCTTCATTACAATAAGGACAAAACAGCTGCTGAAATGGCACAACTAAAACTGAAGCTTATGAAATACACACACAACTGTACATGAGACTAGGTCTAGTAATTTCTTTTCTTTTTTCGCTTTTTTTTAGCCCAGAAACGAATAAATTCATTAAAGTGAAAATTATTTACAGATAGGATGAACTCATCTACCCCACAATAATTAAGCTACAAAAGAAACTACCCCTAAATACATACAAAGCCCCACTACCTAAACTGACTCTAAAATTGTAGCTAACCCCAATAGGCAGAGGGGAGCAGTCGACCTAGGCCCAAGGCCCGAAGATAAAAGGAACCTACAGGTATGGGGAACAGGGGTACCAGGCCCAGCCAAGCCAGAGCAGAGAACCACCTGGATCTTGGTAGTGACGACAGAAGAAACCGACCAACAGGAGTGGTGAAACAAACCACAAGGGCATACAATGGCAAGATGACAGCACCAGGCTAGAAGCATGTTAGAACTCACCAAAGCGCAACTTCAAAGTGTTGAAAGAACCCAAGCAGCAACAACCTTAGGACCCAAGCAAAGGCAATGATACAAAAGTCGGTGTTCAAGAAATGAAAGTCAAGCAAGCGTAGGCGCAGTAATTGTCCAAAGCCACCCTTAAAGCCAAACAAAAACCCCTCCCCCATCCCCCCCATCGAGATGACGGAGAGAGGCAAGAGAGTCAACCAAAACCCTCTGGCCCGAAACCAAGTAAAACAACACAAAAGAAAGACCACCAGTAGAGCACGAACGCTACAATCAACTAAAACAGAAAAAAAAACCTACACTAACCCCACAAAGGGGGACAAAGCAGTATAGAGGGAACACCAAATGCCAAGCGAGAGTTGCCAGCGACACAGCAGATAGGCTAAAACATGGCCGGCACACGATAGCATACTCCCGACGCACAATAGCATACTCTCAGCGCACGATAGTGTGGATGGTCCCTAAGCTCGCAAACTAATGTGAAACTTGTGACAATTGTCAAAATACTTAATCTTAAATAATTAATGGGTCACCGTTTATTTGAGCAGATACAGGCTCCGCTAACAATTAGAAAACTTACTTGATAGGAAGAAAAAAAGGTTGGTGGGCCGGCACACTTGCCAACCCCTATCTCGGAAATACGAGAAAATTTTTTTGAATTTTTTTAAATAAAAATTTAAAGTATGACTATATAACTAAGTAACACATAAAATTTAGTTTAAAAATAAATAATGAAAAAATGTCTTACTGACGAGACACTGCCCTGTCAGCAAGACATCAACAGTCGGGACAAGATCAGGACCATGTAACAGCTCTCTCGTGGGAAATGGACCTGTCACCGACAGCTTGGCATGGCCTCCGAAGTCCTACTTTCAACCATAAAAGCAGGTTCAATTAACACTGAAGCAAATTATTATTCACAAATAGTCCTCTATCTCTCGGCATAAGCACAAGCTGGTTTGCCCAACTGAAGTAGCATTCAAAATTCGAACTCCAGTGGCGCGAACTGTAACACTAGTCATTCATATTCCGCGGGAAGAAAAGGAAATCACCTAATAGAATATATAAATAGTTTGCCGGAACTGCGTAACGTACCAATTCTACGGAAAATCAAGATTCTTTGTTTAAAACAAAGAAAAATTAAATTAAGTCAGTTGGCAAGAACTAAGTTGCTCACATGTTATTATTTGCCTTTTAAGTGTCTAAGTTTTTAGTGGTTAAATGCATCGCTTACGGGTACCATATGCACTAGAGAATTTCATGGTTATCCTTGCACAAGACTTACTACTACTGCGATCCTACCCAACTTATGCTAAAACAATACGCCAGTGAAGGGGAATCACCAGAATCCTTCGAGTACGAATCCATTTAAAGTTCATTATAACTAATGCTCAGCTTGAACTACCGAGCTACAATGACTAGGAATTTCAAGCAAAGAATAAAAGGCCAAAAACAATTCAAATGGCATCATCAACCGGGCAGAAATGACATAGAACAGAGCTATTTGACCCATAAACCACGCATGAGCAACACAAATGCAGACAACGCAAACAACGGGTCCTCATAGGAGCAAAAGCAAGATACTATAGTTAGAATCATTAAGTATGGCCGTGCTTAGTGGCATATCGAGACTGGTGAAATTTTAAGTGATTACAGAAGCACCATTTTATATCTCCATAAACAACTGAGCCGTTCAATTTCCACAAATAAACTCAACATACTAAGATAACGGAAGGAAAAGGCATCCTCGTGCCTCTAACGGTAGCTAAAAGAGTACTATCTTAAAGCTGACAGCCACATATCTTCTTTGAAAGAGTCGACAAAGCCAGGAACAGCACAAATACCTTGCAAACATGTCTTTTCATCTCAGAACTAAATCCTGACCAGTTTGCACACAATAAGGTTAGCAAACAAAATGAAAATAAATCACCAAACATAGCACCATGAGACCAAATCCCTCATGGCAGAAGTCCACCTTCATAGCCTGAGCTTCTGCGCCCACAAAAAATAGTTGGCCACAAATCTAGAACCACAAAATTGTTGGATCATGACAACACCAGCATGAAATTCAAGTTGCAAACAGTTTGAGTGACTTGGCAATAGATATAAATTCAAACTATGTGAATGATCTTAAATTAAAAACAAGCCCCATAAAATCCCAAAAACAAGACCCAACCTATCTTTGCTGCAAGGCATAAGACTGGGGCTAAGGTTTGATGGAGGCTCAATCACAAGCAACTCTATAGGCTTCCTTCCCACCATAAACGAATCATTGTTCCCGCAGAATGACCAAATAAGATGTACTTGGCTGCTCAAGGTTGTTTTAGCATTTCTAAGTATATTTTGAATAGCCACTGATTGAAGAAATGGAAAAAATAAGGGGCGATACTCACTGTTGTTAACCAGCAATGAAAATGATATTGACTGTTTTGGAAACGTGTATGGGGAAAGATGTATTGGAGCAATCAGTCGAGAATGAATGACGATTAAGCTTAAGATGTCTTCATGATGTAGGACCAATTTACAATTGAATCTTAAGTCCCACCACAAAAATTCAGCTTTCAGAAAGATGCCCAAAAATGTTTTTGTTTCCAGCAGAACATGCGCTGAGGCTGTATTGAGGCTAAACTGAAAAGGACTGGCCACCAAGGACAGTAATGATCCGAATGCAGTTACCTTAAACAAAAAACCTAGCAGCTATGCACTAAATTCCCCTTCGTCCCCAGAACTAAAGTAGCTCAAAGACCAGACTATAAGGCTAGTGGTGGGAACCAAACCAATCTAACTTATATGAAAAAGATCTTGATACCCCCTACATTTTGACAGCCATATGCAAATGCCTTATAAATCATTAATACTTTTCTCTATAACAAAAAAGTTGTTCTTAACATACTAGTGTCACCCTACATCATCCACACACCAACCATCTTACTCCTCATCACAACAGGTAAATTTTGTATCTAACCTGAGGAAATAAAATACTTCAGATTAACACACATAGTGGCCACCATAAAATAGACTTCAAGAGATTTAATCTCCCAGGTTTACAATATTTCATAGGATAAAGAGCACTAAGAAAGCCCAATGCATGTTCAAGTTCTGTTACCTGCCACATGGAAGCTAGGAAGAAATGTCATCAGAAGAACATCAAAGAATATGGAAGCAAAGAAAAAAGCCAAAACCAAAGGCATAAAAGAGCTTCTTCTACATACCCACATTACCTTCACACCCTAGGGAATTTTCACCTTATGGAAAAGCGAATGAGGCAGCTGATCCCAGGAGCTTCAGAAGCATGGCAGTTTGAACAATCAATTACCCTTACCATAAATTGGCAATATATATAACATAAAAGGGAAAAAAATTTTAAACCAGAGTAAACCAAATAATGGCATGAACCTAACAAAATAAATGTGCCAACAAAGATCATCAGGTAACTGTTGTTCCAGAAAGTTCAAACGAGACAATGAAATGGATTATTAGTAACCAGACAGCATAAAGGTGGCAACAAGCATCCATAAGAAAAAAAAATCAAGTCCTACAAAATACACAAAAAATTATCAATAACAATATCAATAAGCGTTGAGTGAATTCTCCAAGGTGCAACTGCATGAACTGAACTTCCAGCCAAAATCTCTGCAAATGTCATAACAGTACAGCAAGGTTAAAGATGTGAGTCCCAAACTTCCAACAAAGTCATTGCAAGAGGTAAGATATCAGGTTGCTCCAAGAAACATCAGGCCTGTAAAAATTATTAAATAATGACAAAGGAAAAGGGTTAAGAAACATTAATAGAAGATAAATATGATAAACAACTCACTGAGAATGCAGAGTACTAAAAATTTGACCATTGAAAGTAGATTTATAACAGGGAAAAAGAACAAATCAAAAAAATGTTTTCTTAGAGATATGTAAGTGGTGTATGCAAGAACCACATCAGATGGCAGCAGAACACAGTTATAAAAAATCAGAAGGGAACAATGAAATAAACAATGCCTTAATACTGCACATAGGGATTATATGTCCAATGTATGGACTTAGTTTTATATTATAAGTAAAGCTACATACTGAAAATTTTACCTTCCTCCTTTAAGACGCCTCAGACAAACAAAAAGCCCGAGTAAGAATCCCAGATAAGATCACAGAGATTAAAAGCAAAAACATATACCTAAGGCAAATCAGTACTGCATGTAGACATAAAAGCCACGATAAAAATACTCAAATAAGTTTAGTTAGATCCCAATTTCCTTCTACCCCTAAGCCAATAGGAAAAATATGGACACTGCTAGAAGATCCGTGCTACGATCCCTGTTTATGGGATCCAATAGGATTGCTCAAGTCTTAAGACCATCTCTGCACATGCTAATTCTATCCTTCCACAGGACTAAGAAGGGTTTAGTGCAGGAGCATAAATAAGGAATAAGGAAGATAAATACATGAATAACTACACTGTTGACCAGAACATAAACAAGAAAATGTTGGTGAATATATACCTTCAACCAAAGAGTAATACGAAAAGGGACCCACATCATTTCATCTCTGACATGAACTTCTCATACTCTGTGTCTGCAGAATAGCTTGTCTTCTCAGCAGCAGAGGAGGATGGAGTAGGCACTGGTGGATTTGTGGCCCACGGCACATTGGCCATGCCCTGCAAATGGTCAGTTGCTGGGATAGGAGGAGGAGGGGGAGGAGGAACTGCACTGTAATAAGATGAGTAGCCTAAGGAAGCTGTTGCATAAGTGGGTTGCACAACGGATGGCATTGGAGCTACAGAATTTCCGTAGATATTTGAGGACACAGATGCAACAGACGTGCCATTTTCAGATTGCACTCCAGGTGGACAGCTTTGTTGAGATTCACTGGAAGAAACACCCTGAACTGAAGTTCCTGAGGGAACTGTCTGCACTGGTGGAGGATATTGCACACCATACGGGGGCATAGGTTGACCAGGAACTGGAGGATACATGGCTGACCCAGGAGGGGGAGGGGGAGGAGGAGCATAAGGAGCATAAGGAGGAGGAACTGGTGCTCCCCATGGGACTGGAGTTCCAATATAGCTTGCAGCAGTCCCTGTATAGCTGGTCGGTGGTGCATTTGGGAGGGGTCCGCCTGCTGTAAATTGCTGCGACGGATAGGTACCAACAGGTTGAGTTGGAATGGGATATGTGGGCATGGTGGATGCAGGAGGGCCCGGAGGAACAGTAGGCTGAGGTGGCTTCCCAGCAACTCTCACAGCAATGGTTCGACCTTCTATGCGGTAACCATTCATGCTTGCAATTGCCTTATTTGCCATTTGAACATCACCATACTTCACAAAACCATAACCTTTACTCAACCCAGTAGCCCGGTCCTTAATGACCTTTGCCATTACAATATCCCCGAAAGGTGAAAACAACCCAATCAATCCATCATCATCAAGGTTAGGAGGCAAGTAACCAACATACAAATTTGTATCATCATATTCCTTCATTGATGGTTTAAGCAAATTCGCTCCCAATCCCGGTTGATTTGTGCTGCCAAGACCACCAGTATTGCTGGCCCAAGGAGGATTGCTTCCAGAACCACTCGAACCCAATGCCAAGCTAGAGGTTTGCTTAGTTGCCGACTCAGGCATAGTCCCTCCTAGCTCAGCCAAAAAATTCTGATATTCGTCGTCCATTTTCTTCCCTGTTCCCTTCATAGGACAGTCAATAGTTGGGTGTCCTCCATCACCACAAATCTTGCAAAGCACATCGCTCTTAAAAGTAGTAGTACGGGAAGGACAAGCATACTGCCTATGCCCTGGTTCACCACACAACCTACAATACTCTTCATCCCTGATTGTCCCGTTCAAAGCAGCAAGTTCTCTAAGCTGCTGCCTCTTATGCTCATTCAAAACCTCATCAACAGGCTGCAGCAACTTCTCAACCATTCCTGCAGCAGCATCCAGAGCCTCTTGAGTCTCTGCCTCAACCAAAACATGCAAATCCTCATTCTCTGATGGGTCAGGCTTCAAATCCCTCTTCTGCTGTAATCTCCCTTCTTTAATCGACCCTTTGCCCCGAATTACAATCTTGGCTCCAGTTTCCCTCTCCATTCTCTTCTGCGTATTCCCTCTCGGCCCAATAATCAACCCAATAAAATTATACCCAGGGTACTCTTTCATGGGTATATAAAGCTTCTTTTGAAGCTTTGGGGGCCTATAATCAGCTGGAGGCTTGAACGCAGGGTTTTTCTTAATAATCTGGGATATTATCTCTTGTCTTTCTTTATTTAATCTCTCTCTTGCCCTATACTCTCTCGTGTTGATCCTAATCCCCAAGTTATCATAAATCGGTTCGGGAGAAGGAGACCTGGCTCCTTCGGGCCTATCATCGAGAGGCAAACCCGACTGCAACATCCTACTGATCTCCAAAAGCCTAGCATTCAAAGCCTGGATTTCAGGGTCAAACTCGATACCTCCAGTGAAATCCTTCATAAAATCAGGAAGCTGAATCACCGGCTTCGGGTCATCATCAGCCCACCGCGACCTCCTCTTGCGGGGCCCAGAACCTGAGTCACTATTGCCAGCATCACCGGACTGATTGTTACCGGAATCAGCCCGCTGCTCCCAGCGGCTGCGTCGGCGGCGGCGACTAGTCGTCTCCTCTTCTCCGCCCGACTGGTCCCTATCGCCGCTGTTGGTGTTGGTGAGGCCATTTTCAGACAAAAGCGGCCTCGAGATTTCCGTTTTCGGAGCCGCCTCGGCAGCGATCTGGGGGTTGTGGCCGTTCGCGGATTCGTTTGGGACCGATCCTGCAGGATCTCCGTAATCGGACGCTAGGGTTTTGAGAGGGTTTTGAATATCGGAGACCTGATCTAGGGTTTGGGATTGAGGGGTTGGGGTTGGCTCGAGAGAGGCCATCGAGATTTTGGAGAAAACCGAGAACTAGGGTTTCCTTAAGAGACAGATTCAATTCACAATTTGTATTACACGGCCGTGTTTGGCGATCACTAAATAATAAAAAGCGCGCCCACCGCCGGGACGGCCGAATTGCCGGTTTCAGTTTGACTTCGACGAGAGAATGAAATCTCGTACACGTAGTCCTTTTTTTTTTGTCTTTTTTTTTTTATCAAATCTATGTGAATTGTGAAATTTTAAAAAAGTGGGTTAGGTTTTTTTTTTTTTTTTTATTAAACTTCCTTGCAAGCGCGGTAATAGTTTAAGAAATAGCAAGGTCGGTAAGGTTTTTTTTTTGTTTTTTTTTAAAGTTTAAGTAGGTAGGTAGGTAAGGTATTTATAGACGGTTTCTTGAATTATGTACTGCATGGGCTTTCTTTGCACTATGTTTTATGTTTGGTGTGTGAGGAAAAATTGAAAGAGAAAAAAAAGTATAATTATTACTATTTATTTTTTTTTTATTTTTCTTTATCCTCATTTTCTATATCACTTCAAATAAATTTTCTTTCTATTTTTTCTCTCACAAATTACTATTTACTTTTTCTTTTACTATACTTTTTTGTCTCTCACCTTTTTTTATCACTCCAAACAATTTTATTTTCTCCTCACTTTTTCTCTCACAAATTACTATTCATCTTTTCTTTCACATATTTTCTTTCTCTCAAATTTCTCTATCATTCCAAACAACTTTATTTTTTCTTCACTTTCCTTTTTTTTTTCCTCCTTTCTCTTTTTTTTTTCCTTCTTTTCCTCGCACTGCAAACACACTCTTGGTCTTAATGGGCTACATGGTCAAAAAATTTTGTACTCTTAACAAGCCCGAGTTCGAAGACAAAAGCATGAAGAGTAAAAACAAAAAAACAAAGAAAATACAAAAAGAAACACCATGATTAGCAAAAAAAAAAAAAAAAACGACAATAATATTTACTTATTTAGCACGAAAGACATGTCATGATGGACACATAAAAAGAAGTTTCAATGGTCATTGTTCGCTTTTTTTCTTTAATTTAAATTTAAATAATATTTAGTATTATTTTAAATATATTTAATATTATTTTTTTTTAAAATTCTAAATTAAATGTTAAATAATACTTAGTTTATCCTAAATATATTTAATAATATTTTAAAATTTTTTAAAAAAAATCAAAATTATTAGTTGTCTTACATAAATCAAAGACGGAACAATTTGTTTAAAAAAAAAGTTGATTGCATTAACTTTCCTGAACTTTGATTTATGAGCAAAAGCATTATCGAAAAAAAAGAAAAAAAAGAGAGAGAGAGAGATTGTAGTTTCCAATGGACTAGTTCTTTTTGCCTCGAGGAAGCTGTTTCGCGTATTGGTGTTTAAAATTATATGCCTTTTGTTTCAATTTGTACTCTTGTCCTTTTACGTTTTTTTTTACTGAAGCAAAAATCGTTGCATTAATACACAGAAAATTCATATAAGGGGCTGACGTAACGACGTTGGAGATATCTACTTGAAGCAAGCGAGTAAATCGGCACTAGAGGAATACAAATCATATGGTCCAACTGATCATTAATAATTAAGGTATAAAACTCGAAATTACCTATCGAATTAAGATTAGACCTAATTAAACTCAAGGCATCAACTAGACCTAACCTAATTGGAGAAATCTGCATACAATAGCAGTTACCGCACCATGATGGACAAATGACAGAAATCATCCTAGTATTTCCAACAACAAAATTCGAGACGACCAAGCTACTTCCATAAACCAAAATATTGTTAATACATATCACCCAATACACACAAATTCAACAGTAGCCATTTCTAGCAATTCCAACAATGGCGACGGTAGGCAAAGGTGACCTAGCCGGTGGCAAAGACGCGGTCGGTGGCCAAGAGGTAGTAGATGGCGGAGTGGACGTCGCTGGCATAAGCAGCATAGCAAAAGGCGTTGCTGGAGGACCCAGCCCGAACTCTAGGGGGCTAGGCTTCAGCTATTGCGCCGGCAACCGGTAGAACGATGCGGACAGCGACGACATCTTCTTTTACGCTTTTTACTTTATGAGCAAACGTAATTGAGATTTGACCTATATAATTTTTTTTTAACCCTTCAAGAATATCCATTGTTTTAAATTGATGGCTTAATAATCATTAATGAAATCTGGTAAAAAGATGGAGATAATAAGTTATACTAGAGTTCATACCCATGCGTTGCACGAGTTTTCAATATTTGTTGAAAAAAAAAGAGTAAAACAAATTCATGTTATTATTTATTAGTTTTTTAAATTTACTTATGATATATTATTTGTGTTAATTTTCAAAGAAAATTTTAAAAAGCTTATATAATTTCTTTTTTTCGCGAAGCACAACCTTGAAATATATATATATATATATATTTGCAATATGTATGAAAGTTAACATGTGATACTTGGTTGTAGATTTTAAAATCCAAGAAATACTTGGTAACAATGTGCAACAACAGAGAGAATGAGACCTTTAGAAGTACAACGATAAGATACCATAATAATTTTGGAATGGAAGGATGATATAGTAGGCCTAAACACTCGAATGAGATGAGAAAAAAGTATACATCTAATATACTTTCTATCTTTGTTGTCTTTTTAATCGTTTATAGTAGCAACTTGTTTTGCAAAATTACAATATAGTTTATTTCAAAGGATATTATATGCTACACTGTATAAGACATTAATAAAGAAAAAGAAATTAAAAAAAAGATTAACTTGAGCATAAATTCATAAAAATTAATACTTACCCATATATTATTCCATTCTTAGTATAGTCAAATTGTTTGGTATTCATTTATAGTGGTAGTCCTCGGTGAGTTTTGTTATGGCTGCAAAAAGAGTGAGAAAGAGATCGATTCAAAAAGATGAATAGGAATGCAATTATACAAAGAGATGTGAAAATAAAATTGTTGATCACATTTTTCTTTAATAGAAACTGTTGATAAATGCATTTTATTCTATTGATCATAACTATGAAAATTGGGGTTGGAAGCGAAATGAAGAAGATGAAAGCTTCTTTATAAAGACAAATAAAGAAAACGAATTGTAGAGATGAGGAAGTGAATTTAGAGAAATGAGACAAATATAGAGAAGGTTAATAATGAGAAATTATGAGATATATTATCAAAATTGCAATTAATTCTAATAATGTATAGAAAATATATCAAATAAGTCAAATATCGATTGAAAATTACTTATTTCTAATTAAGCAAAAAAAGAATCTAATTAATGAGGAATTAATACGAATAGGTAACCTCCACTAATAATAGTGAAAAATATAATTTATTTATGGTGATTATTATAATAAATATGAAAAATTTTCATTTTCATCCTTCTTTTATTTTTTATTTTTTTTTTAGCATTATCATTTATTAGTATGGTAAGATTAAGGGTAATCTTTTTCTCAGCTTTCCCTTATATTATAGTTATATAGATAGATGATTTGAGGAGTAAAAAAGTAATTGTGGAAATAAATTTTTAATTAAAAAAATTGAACTCGCTCAGAAACATGAATCTTGATCAAGGATATAATTATAACAGTTATAATTGAGGAGAGCTTAGTTACAATTGTAACTGTTTGTGAATAACTGAATATGTATGTAATTGTTAAGAGTAATAATTTGGAAATAGTAAGAAGTTATATGGGAAATTAGTGGGGAAACATTTTACTTTAGCAATTAACGAGCATTAATGGAGAGAAATTTAAGATTTTAGTAATTGAAAAAAATTTAGGAGATAGAGGAAAAATTAAAGTGAAAATTGATGCACAAGTTGATTTTTTTTTTGTTATTTGACACCTATACTTAGATATAAATTTTCTAAATTTTTCCAAATATAATTACTGTAATTAAATTTTGTTGACATTAACTATTAGTGTTTTTTTTTTGTGGCTACAAATAAGTAGAAGTATAGTAGCAATTTCACATAAATGTTTGAAATTAATTTTTTGATAATATTTTTTATTGTAATAATTGTTAAAAAGTTACAAAATTGTCATTTCTTTTCAATTCATAGCAATAATTGTTAGAAATGTTACAAAATCATTTATAATAATTAGTCATAACCTAAAATTTTGTCATTAATTATATATTTTATATCATTTAATATTATTTTTTGGAGAAAGATGTCATTAATTTTGAAAGTGAAATAATGAGAAGTTTTCTCTAAACTTCATCTTTATAATGTTAATATATAATATAGATTTTATAAATTTTTCCCAACAAAATTACTTACTGTAATTAAATTTTGTTATTTGCCAAAAAAATTAAATTTTGTTGACATCAACTATTAGTGTTTTTTTTTTTCCCTACAAATAAGGAGAAGTATAGTAGTAGTTTCGCATAAATATTAGAAATCAAAATTTTGATAACTTTTTAATTGTAATAATTGTTAAACAGTTACAAAATAGTAATAGGTTTTTTTTTTCATTTCATAGCAATAATTATTAGAAATGTTATAAAATCATTTATAATAATTAATCATAACCTAACAATTTGTCATTAATTATACATTTTATATCATTTAAATACTTTTTTTTTTGGAGAAAAATGTCATTAATTTTGAAATTGAAATAAGGAGAATCTTTCTCTAAACTGCTCATTTATAATATTATTATTAGAAAATTAGATTTTTTTGAGAAATATTATATCATTATTTTAAAAAAAATTTAAGAATGTTACTTAGAACTACAAATATGAGGAAATTTTCTCTAATCTACCTATTTATGATATCGTTATTAGATTAGATTAGATAGTGGCATTAGTTAGGAGGAATGTGGGAGTCTTACACAATAGAATCGTTATCCTCAATTTGAGTTGGATTAAAATTAAACAAAGAAGGTTTGGATCCAAACTAGCCAGTCGAATGGAACTATCGAACTCATGTTTCAAAGTACAACCACTTACTAACAAAATACAATAGTACTGATACTTTAAGTAAGAATTGTTATCTTTTTTAAAAAAATTCCGAAGAAAATTTTTTTTTAATACATATTATATAAAATCTATATTTTAAATTATAGAATAATATTTATTTAATTTTAAATTTTAAATTTTAATTTTTTTATTTAATATTTTATCAATATAATTATATTTTATTAACAAGATAATTGTATCTTTTATTGAACTCTGGCTACAAAATTCAACTCTCGAATTTGGGTTCGTACCAACGCCCAAACTCAAAAGGTCATTAAACTCAAAGTGCACTAGGTCTCAACTAGTGTTGGTCAGGCGTGAAATCCTGACTTTTAATTAGAGCAGAAAAAGGGAAGAAAAAAGAAAAAGGGGAGACAAATCTGAAGAGCCTGGTGGGCTTTTTGTAAGTCATTAGAACAATAGGATGTCTTGATAAAAACAAACTCGAACGAGCCTATCAAACATTTATAGGCCTCAATAGCGGTAGAAAGGCTCTTCCGTTTTCAAGCAGCCGCAGAGCCTTTTTTGATTTGGCCAACAACAAATCTCTCATTATTCCCACACTTTGCAGGTTCAACACTACTGCTCCACTTGCAACCGTCAAGCACAGCCGTTAACGTGTAAGGTGGGACGTCCTTAGCCAGCCAGCGCTCCACTGAGAACATGGTTTGGCTGCAAGATTTGTGTGGCCCAGTGGAAGTGACCTCGACGTAATTGCAGTACCACCCATGGTGGGCGCCTGAACCATCGGAGGTCAAGTTGAGGCGGCATATGGGTTTACCCACGCAGGGGCCAAGCCCACTGAAGATGTCGAGGCTGCCACGCTCGTAGTAGTGATGGTTGGGCCCCATTAGGCCCCATGACTCGAGGTCTGGGACCCAAACCGATCGGCCTGATGGGTCTCCCAGGATCAGGCTGATCTTCGAATCTGTTCCTCCCCTGATGATGGACCCGGTCCTCACGTAAATTGTGTACACACACTGCTCATCACCCTGCACAGACAAAAAAAACCAAGTCATCCAACCATTCCATTCTAGTTTTCTTGAAGTTCTCATGAGTATTATACTTATCAACACAAAAAAAGAAAAAAAAAAAAGAAAAACTTAAACAACGAGGTAAATCATTAGACCTATTTTATCTAGATTTTCGTTTTTTCGGTTTTTAATGGCAGACTCTATTACCGATCTAAACTCAATTAATGATGCACTGGGGATGGGAATGATGTCATGTCACATCCAAAAGGCAAAAGTTTGAATTAGATTAGTGGAGTTCAATGGACTTGCGGACATTGGAGTCTTGCACAAAAAAAGGAAAAAAAAGCAGAAAAAGAGAAATTAAGCTCGTCGAAATATTGATGCTTACATCAGAGAGGCCAGCGGCGGCAGAGAAGAAAAGAGCGAGGAAGCATAGTGTTGAGAAGCAGAGACTTCTCATTTCTCTTCTACAAACTTGGAACTTGCTAGATGCGAAGTTTGTGGATTGGATCTCGGTTGGTGAAGGTGTGCTTTTAAGTTTTAACCAAAAACTAATTAATATATCTGTGGGGGATGGAAATGGGATGGCAGCACATCATGGGACTGTCTGCAAACTGTTTCAACTTGACCATTTCCATCAGGGAGGCACATGCACAATTACACTATACAGTTTTCGTGTCCTTCTGTGCCAAGTGTGCGAGAATGTAGTATTCTGTTATGGGGTTATCTCAACTTTTTCCAACATCCTAAATCTTGGATATGCTTGTCAGTTCTTACACGTGCTAGGCAAAACATTTTTTCGCTGCGGAAAATCCTACCGCTATTGCTGCCGTTCCGCCCTTTCCAGTAAGGTGAAAAAGAAAACTGCGAGAATTCAAATGAATTACCGCAGATTGTAAGTTGGATGTTTTAACGGTCCTGATGGATTTACAACGGAATATATAATTTTTTAATTCTAAACATATATTTTTTTTTCATCGTAAATTTTAAATTTTTTTAATATTTTATTTAAATTTTAACTTTTCGATTTCTTATCAAATCAATCATTTTATTTACGAAAAATGATCAATCCATTAATAAGTTAGTTTAAATTAATAAAAATTATTAAAAAAATGTCAAATAAATAAATTAAATATTTTTTTCATCAATAAATATGCACATAAAATATTTTTTTAATCAATAAATACATGAATTAAATGTGCAAAGTATATACTTTTTGATGAAAAAAAATTTCAATTAGTGTATTTAACCTTTTTTTCAAATAATTTTTGTAAAGTCAAAATTATTTTTTTTATTGATTGATCACTTTTTATTAATAGATGAACTAATTTGATAAAAAATTAAAAAAATTTAGAATTCAAATAAAATTTTAAAAAAATTTAGAATTTATATATAAAAATTTTTAAAAATTTAAGATTTTAAAATTGTATATGCGATATATGACTTTGATCCATGTTGGAATCAAAAACCTGACCCAGATGTATGGACGAACAGGTGAATTAGTTAGTTCTCTCAACCTAGGTTCTTGGGCTAGTTCAGCTATCGGCCTGCTCCAGTGTCTGCAATCTTCGAAGATTATAACGAAGTCGGCAGATGAAGACCAAGCGAACCTCTTGTTCTGTTCGGAAAGAAAAGGAAAGCCCATCGGTTTGTGTTTTAATTTTTTCGGCCACGGAACTTTCCCCATTTTGGGCCACAAGCATGTTTACAATTCTATTGACTGTTCCACAATTCTATTGTACTCTAATCTCAAATTGAATATTGTGTATAGAGAAAATAAGCGATAGAAGAATTTTACTTCTTTTAATGGGTCTATCCAGTTCGAACTAAATTAGTCAAAATTCAATGATCTTCTAGATACCAGAGTTTCAAAGAAAAAAAAAAAGGAACAGGCACAGTGAAAAAACGCAAATATTTATTTTCATACAATACTGATTTTCCACCGAAATTCACGTCATGGGAAGGGATAACATCATAACACCATTCTAGGCTGCCGAAAACATGATTTTAATAAAATGAAATTGAACATTCAGGCATTTACGATGTATTATTAGATTTAGCATACTGATGCAATAGATGAAGTGTCAATCTTACAGAGGCTTTCCTTGTGGGGGTTTTACGTACAATAATAGTGCAGGAGGTACGTTGCATCTATCCAGACTGCACAAAAAGATGAATCTTGAATTTCCAGCAGATTGCATCTGGCAAGACCAGAACCGCATTAATCATCAAAACATTCAATACAATTTCAAACAAGGATGATAGATTAGAGTGCAATATGAACTAGTTTTGCTGATTTATCACGCGCCAACTTCAAAAACAAAAGTTTCAACAAGTAAAATAATCTTGATGATGCGAGAGAGATGCTGTAAGGTGAATAAAAAATTGAAGACAATAGTAAGCACATACATGAGAAGTCAAGGGTGCTGCTTGGAATTAAATGGTCCATGTACTGCTTCCACCCCTTGCACCAAATGGCAAAAGCAATCAGTTGGTGAACAAACTATAATACATAAAAAGAATAAAGATAAATATCACGAAAATTTTTTTACGAAACTTCAAGAATAACAGTAAGTTCCTAAATTGTAGAGTAACACTAAATTTCATTGTTTTTAAACCCGGCCCGGCCCGGCCGGTCGGACCGGCGGCCCGGTGACCCGGGCACTGGGCCGGGCCGGTTCATATAAATAATTACCGGGTCAATTAAGCAATAAAAAAATATTTTTTTTGGTACTTTTTACTGTACAAACAGTATAAATAATATTTTTTTAATAATAAACAGTAAAAAATGAACAGTAACCGAGACAATTAAATAATAAAAAATTATTTTTTTTCATTGTTTATTGTGTAAACAGTAAAAATAATATTTTTTTAATAATAAACAGTATTTACACAGTAAAAATTATATTTTTTTTAACTTTTTTTTACATCAACAATAATATTTACATAATATTTACATACTAAAATTTATTATATTTTTATCTTTTTATTGTGTGAATGATAAAAATAATATTTTCATAATACTAAACAATATTATATAGTATTTTCTTGTACAATTTAAGCATTTTTTACTTTTCACTATATATTTTTCTGTATATATTATATAATAATTTAACGTTGTTCATAACTTCATATATTAAGTAATATGTTACAATTTACATTGAAAAATAATTTTTTAAGAATTTTTATCAAAATTTTAATTGATATTTATACTTTATTAATTTATTTAATTAAAAAATTATCATAAATATCTTGTATTTTAATTTTATTTTAAATTTAAGTAAACTCATATTCTATTTTTTATAGTTATACTCATTATTTGTTATTAAAAAATGAAAAATTATAAGTATTAATTATTATTTTATCAAATCAGAATTGACCCGCCGGTTCAACCGCCGGTTTTCCGGTTGGACCGCTAACCCACTAACCCAGTCTTCTCACCGGTTCAATAACCGGTCCGGTTTTTAAAACTATGCTAAATTTACTTAGAATTTAGTTTTAAAAAACAAAACAAAATTTTCAAAGACTACTTATCATATCGGTAAAAAAACTAATTTATGAAGAATCAAAAAAAAGACCTTCGTGCTATATATCACTAATCATATAAAAAAACACATCCAACCCCCTCTTTGCAACCCCTACTCTGGGACATCTTTTATCTCTCAGAAGATAGGTATGCCTTTTAATCAAGACATCAGTAATACGAAGGAATGCAAAGCAAACTGCAAACAGCCCGCATTAGAATTCCAGATTACTAGAGCAATTAGAATCTCATATTCCATGAGAAAGCAACATCACTAGATCAAATGAGAGGATAAATTAATGGTGGCAATTACCTCTGTTAAGTTGATTGAGCTACCGAGTCGAGATCAATGTTCATTGTTGTGTAATCATATTCAACAGTTGGAATCACAGAAGCTACAAATTTCAAGAGTAATTACAAAACATTTAGTAATTACTGATTACTAAAGATATTAATCCTTGAACAATACATCATGTCAGTAGCTTCATTTTTGACCCCTTAACAAAGCAATTCTATCTTGTGTTTTGTGCATTCAAATTCAAATAACTAAGTACAAATCACACCCATTAACAACTAAAAGCATTAATAGGTTGACTAAACCAGATTTTGATCTCAAAATTTTGTCTTCATCCAAAAATTTTTTTTTTCTTGTTCATTACCTAAAACGAGACTTAGATTATCACTCCGGCGATGAGGAACTCGCTGGGGCGAACCTAACGCCTTTCTAATCTTTGAAGGCGGAGACTGTGCGCGGCCCCGTTATCCCCTCCGCCGTGCCTTTGAATGCTTCCTGAAGCTCCTGTCACGGTACCATCTCCCAATTTCTTAGAGATTAAACGAATTTTTCCAGGAATCTTCACAACCCCTAGAAATTGGAAAGAAAGGGAATCGGACGCGTCCGTCAAGTTAATTTTGCAGGCCGGAGGATTTCCTCCGTTTCTCTTTCTGGGCACACTGGTACCTCAACAGATGGTTCGGTGGTTAAATAATGTCGATATTGTAATTAATATTATATTTTATACAATTATAATAACAAAAATATATATAAAATAATAATTATAATTTTTATTATACTTTTTATTATTATAATTAAATAAAATATAATATTTATTATATTATAAATACTATTTAATTATCAAATTGTCTGACTATCTAACATTAAGTTTCCTTAATTATATTTTAAAGGACTCTTTATCTTTACGGCTTTTGTAAGGTGAATGTGCGATAATTAAAGGCTTTGGTGCCTGCGTATTGGAAGTTGGGACCTGAAATTAATTTATTTTAATTACCTTTCTAATTGATTTGTTACTGATTGAGAACAAATTTAAGAAAAAACTAATTTCAATCCAATCATGGTTCATTGTTTTGTTTCAATAAACAGGCGTTTAATAAAATCAAATTTTAAACAGATAAAATGGAGTTATTACGATTAGATGATACTTTACTACATATTGCACATAATTATCGAGGCATAATGATCCTCGGGAGGAATACAATAAGTTGACCAAAGAAATGCAAATAATTAAACAACTGTCGGACAAATGTCTTTAGAATTGTTCCTAGGCCAACAAACACAAAGTTGATGCTTTTGAATAAGAAAAAGCTAAAATCCAACAAGTTCTCTCGAACCCCATCTTAGTAACAAAACCCAAATGCCAATTACTTATTTGTGATCTCCAATCACTGATTTTTTAAATAGAGATGCAAGAGTTATACAAGATTAATTTCGACTCACAAGTAAGATATGTTTGTAATATATTTTTTTTATTAAAAAAAAATCAATGACTCTTGAAAGGCTCTGTCCAAAACAGAAAAATTAAAGAGAGAAAGAATAACATCAATGCGATTAAACAGTTCCTTAATAAAACTTTGTTAATTTCCAGGGAAATCTTTGACAGTCAAGCCAACCTTATCAAACTTGCCTTTCTCACTGCTCTCCCTGAATTTCAGGTAATCTTTGCAAACAAATGGCTTGAACATCCTCAAATTCCCTTCTCCAACAACTTCAAGGGGTGCAGCGATCTCCTTCTCGTACTCAAAGCACCAAAAGAAGGCCAAAGAGAATCGGTTAACACATCTCCTCAGAACCACTCTGTGCTCTGATGACCTCAAATTCCCATTGCTCCATGCGTGCATCAAGTCTCCAATGTTCACCACAAGTGTGTCCTGACATGGGTTTATGTCCATCCACTTCCCTTCCTTGGACCTCACTTGAAGCCCTCCATTCTCGTCTTGATACACAATGGTCACGCAGCTCATGTCAGTGTGCTTTCCAAGCCCTTCAACTTCTTCTTTTTCTTTCATTGCACTCTTTTCTGGTGGCGAATAGTTGATTATCCTCAGGTATCCATGGCAGTTACTAAATTCAGGTACATTAAACTTCTGATTAAAATCTTCCCCCAAGCTCATTAATACTACCTCCAATATCATCTTTGATAGCTCCGACATTTTGTTGCAATATTCTTTCACAATCTGACTGGTGTAATCAAAGCACAAATCAATAAGGCAAGTAACTTTCTGTTAACTCCTGAGTTTTGTTTGAATCATGTTTTTGATCTTGTAAAGGAAGTTGTTAGACGTCCTATGATTGAATAAATGAATGGCATCTTTCTTGCTCAAAAAAAAAAAAAAAAGGAAGATGAGGAATTTTAAAATTTCAAAATAATGCCACGGGCTCATGAGATTAGAAGTCTTCCCACATCTTATTCATTAACATTCACGTTCGTAATCATTGCATCTTAATTAAGAGTATACTTAAACAATTATTAGTTTATTCATATCACTAATTGAAAGATTATATGTTAGTTGAAAATTTAGGGTGAGAATTTAAAATAGTGCACACGAGTAAAGATTCATGTAGTTGACGCTAACTAATTTTAAGATCAATGATTTGTTGTCTGTTGTTGTTAGTGAAAAATTTATGCGTGTAAGGTAAAAGCACCATATAAGTTGTGTACCTGAATTCAGGGTTTGGATTTTCAAAGAGAACCTCTGCAGAATTTTGCGCAGAAGTGAAGAAATCTGGTCCAGAAACGCGAAGGCTTTCAAAGAAAGGAGATGCAATGAAATGGGGAGTGTAGGTTTTCACTTCAGACGATGGGCCAGCCTTAATCTTTGCAACATGAGGGAGATTGAAAATTTCATTTGACAGGGAATGCATTTTCCTGTAAAGATCTTTGTAAACTCCATGATTGGTGATATGAAAAAAACCCCATTCTCTGCAGGCTGAAGAGAGGGCGGAAAGCGAAGATGGGCTTAAGGGCTGAGATATATCAATTATGGGAAGTTCTACGCAAGTATTAGATTCAGTCATTGTTTTGTGCAGAGAGTGCAAACTGATTTACTTGGTTCAGTTGAAATGCTGTTTATATAGAGAGGCATCGAGTCATTGACTTTGTGTTTTTTTTTTGTCTCTCAGCTTGAATTGCTTAATGGAGGCAAATTTACAGCTGTCAAGTACAACAATAATTTAGTACGAACTGACTGGAGTTAATGGAAAGTCAGCACCACAGCTTGGCCATTGTTGGGAGAAAATGGAATTGTTTTCTAAATTCTCGGGTTTAGAATGTCAACAAAGGGAAACTCGGGTATTTTTATTTGCAAGCTGATGGGCTGCAACAGACAGGAATGGAGGAGATGTGCTGGTCACCTGTACCTTGTCAAATTCCTTTGGTGCACAAGTTGAGGAGCCTAGATTCTCTGGAGGAAACATTGACCCCAAGCATTAATGTGACATGCATGCATGCGCATTGAATTTGTCAGTATTGTGCTTATATCATCTGCAATTAAATGTAGCCATTGTGTTGAACTTTTCCATGTCATGGCGTAAATTTACTACTTGAAGTCTTTATTAATAGAAGAGTACTTTAATGCATTTTGGCCACTCTGACGCAAGCACAGGTTTTCAGGATAGAAAAACTTGAACATTTCATGGACTACCCTCGGATGCAAACACGAGACATATGCTTGGTAGTTGGTAATAGTGTTGGATCTATTTGACTTCCATCAATTTTCCAAATTATAAAATTTCTGTAATTTTTTCATGTTGGAAAATGTTACTTGTATAAAAAAAGAAAGCACGAACTTATTTGTGCATATGGTCTTAGAATTATGCACCAGAGAGTAATGACACAGCAAAACGCAGACTAAGAGGAACAGAAATTAACTATTTACTTACTGGAAAGAAGAAGAACTTGAACAATTACTCCGCAAGTCCTATTAAGTAGTTTTGTCTTTTTTCTGAGACGCAAATAGACTCAACTCTCCAAGAAGGAAAGAACAAGGTAAGCAAAACTGGAAACTTATCTGCTGTGTGATACTAGGGTGCTAATGAGTAATGACCCCATAATGACATCAACATATATAAAACATGGAATAATCATATGATTATTAGAATTTATTTACTATCAGAGGAAGGGTTAGAAGCAGGCAGAGCCAACCATGTCCCTCCACCTGCTGACAAGCAGGGTAATCAGGAAGAGGACATCCCCTTTTGCTGCTTCTTGCTGTAATTTATCATTGTCCTTCCATCTCCTCATCAAATTCGGCCACTTCCTTCTTTTCAGTTGACAACTAAGTGAAAAGAACAATGCACAAGGAGAATATTAAAGTAAATAATGAGGTTTTTCTTTCAAGCTAAATTAACCAAAATCAATTAAATTGGGGCTTGAAGAGTTCATACGCATGGATCGGCTGTAGCACTGGTCAGATTATGGTATCGTCTTTGGTAGGTGACAGGGTAGGAGGAAGACTGAACCTGAGATGAATACTCGTTCTGATCATTAGGGGGCTCATTGAGGTTGATCACAGAGGCTTTGACACTAGTACTAGCACCGGATGTTGCGGTGATAAAATTGGCATACTGGGTGGGGGTGATACCAGAGGGAGAGGGAATTAGTTTGGTGACTGCTGTGGACACAGTGATGGTGACTGGCCTTTTCTCAGCTAATGGCTTCACAGGGGAAGTGGGGTGCGGATCATAATATTGAGAGGGAGGCGCTGGGAGGAGGTCGGATTGAGTAGCAGAGGTGGAGGAGGCAGAGGGCGGTGTGGAAATGGCAAGGAGGTCCTCCAGCTGGACCACAACCCGAGTGGGTGAGACGCTCATGTTTGGCCACAAGAAAGTCCCCTGGGGCTTGCATATCCTAAACCCACTCTTCAACCTTTGTATCTTAGCTGCCTTGTTCTCTGTTAGTGCTGGTGACTTTGTTATTGCTGATGTGTTGCCTCCAGCTCCTGCCTCGCAATGTTCTTGTTCGGACTCCCATGATATTACTGCCTTTTTCTTCAGTGTCGCAGCTTCTTTAATCCTACTTTCTTTGCTTGTTGATTCAAGTGATCCCATGAACAGTACAGGTATCTCTGCTGATTCAGTCCTTTTCGATTCCTCCACTTGTGTTTTAAGCTTTTCTATTTCTTTCTGCACCATCAGCACTCGCAAAATAAATATAATTGTACGTTCTTCATTTAATTTGTAATAACTAAGATCAGAATTCAATATTATCATTCCTTCATGTACATCATTCAGCGAGTCATTTAGTCGAAGATGGTGTTTTATACCACTTTTAGTGTCGTCAAGACCAAAGAAATTAACATGCCAAATAGAAAACTCATCAAGCATTTATTGTTAATCATTTCGGACATTGCTTTTAAACAGTGAAATTGAGCAAGGATATATCCAAATTTACTGGATGCACGGCTGATTAATGACATAAACGCACGTACTTTAATTACCAAATCATGATATTTCCAAAGCAACAATAGAATATAGACATATCAAGCACTTGAAGACCCTAGAGTTTAATGCAGAAGACATTGGAGAAGTCGGACAGCGTCATGATTTTATACCTCCATCCCGCACAAAGACTCTGCAATTTCCAATAATTGTCCCTCAAGCCTAGACTTCCTGTTCACCAAATCAATATATCTCTCCTGCAATAGCAGCAACCAGATGGCGGAAGTTAATTTCGGTCGGTCCAAATTTAGCCCAACTCAACATTCAGATTTGAGTTTACCTTCAATGGAATTAATAAGCAATCAGGCTCCATGTTTTGGGTTGTAACAGCAGAGATTGGAGTACTTTCAATAGCTTGTGCTTGCTCACATTTCTTGGATACCAACTCCTCTATGTCTCTGTTCAACAAACAACACAAAGGTAACAAAAAAATATTACAGTATACATAGTACAGAAAAGGGGTCGATTTTTACTTCTTGATTTTATCCATCTCTTCCTTGAGCTCCTTAATCTCCTTAGCACAAACAGGGTCCCGGGAAGGATTATCACCCGGCTTCCACCCGGGGGGCGGAGTCCAATAAGGATCCTGCACGCCAGCCTCCCTTCTTATATCCATTAAATTAGCCTTCTCCAACCAGTACTCCATTGCTCCATCTGAATTGTGGCGCCTCCTAAACCTCTCTTCTCCGCCCGGCGCCAATTTCCCAGACATATGCTTCAGCAAATGGTCTAACAGACCCGTATCCCCAATTAGCTTTCTTGCCTGAGCTCTCAATTCTGGCCTTAGTACTGGTTTCCCGAACACCGCTCCTTGTTCTCTCATTATCTTCAGCATGTTGATCTCAGCCAATTTATACCTTCATAAACAAGTCAATTAAGTAAATTACTGACAATATTTGATAATCAACAGTCCTAGTTATTACCTTTCGGCAGACCATCTATTGATGCAGTTTTTGAGCATTTTCTTCTTCTTCCTCTGCCTGCAAACTACTATTTGATTCCTCATTTCGCGTTTCGGCCTTTTCTTCATCTGGGTTCTGCAGCTAGTCTCGCGGCTCTTTCTCTTGCGATTCTTATCGTTACCATTGGGCTTCTCCGCCTTCGAATCCTCTTCTTCTCCAGCATCTTCCTCATCCACTTCCTCTTCTTCCACCTCCGTAGTCTCCTCTTCCTCTCCAACCTTAACGTTAAACGGCACTATCATCTGATTCAGTTGAGGCTTATCTTCCACATGCCCGGACAAGAACTTGACTTGCCGGCGTTTTCCCCACTTGACCATCCCGGCTCCCTTAAGTTCCGGCGACAGAAAACCCTCCTTCGAAAAAACAATAGTTTCCGGACTAGAACTAGAGGATGGGCTCGAAACTTTCATGAGCGGTGCAGTTGGAGAAACAGCCCAGAAACGCCAAGAGTTTCTTTTTTCGGTGATTTCATGAGGTGGGATTCGTCGGTAAAGGGCTTCAGCTGCTACCTCCGACCCAATAATGCACTTCTCGTCCAGCGCCGGCAGCTTCTTTACGTCGGATTTTGCACGGTTACGCTCATCGAAGTATGCTTTGAGAGAGTGGACGCTTGGATACCTCAATGACACCCTCATTCTGGTCTTCTCATTCACCTGAAAGCAAAACATAAAATCACCATCGCGTAATTAATGTATATATATATTCAAGCACATTTTTAACTTTGCAAAAGCTGATTAGCTGATTGATTATTTTTATAATTATCATTATAATTATACTCACCATGACAACTCGGGCGGACTTTAGCTGGTCGGGGCATTTATGGGGGAGCTTTGAACGATCAATCTCGTAGAAAGAGCTCACTTTAATGTGCTCTGCAGGGTCTGCCAGCTGCACGAAACGGGAAGGCGAAGTTGAAATGGACATTTTCTGGCGATTATGCTGCACTGACTAGAATAGGGAAGGGACAATATGGTTATATATATATATGTGTGTGTGTGTGTGTGTGTGTAGGTGTATATGTATACATGTACTTGTTACGAATCGGTTAAACATTCAGGTTATCAGGAAAAAGGGAAAAGAAAAACTAAATAAACGAAAGGGAACGATAGAGCTGTGTTCGTTGTTGTTTATTTACAGTATATATTCAGTACCCATTTATGCAAGGCAAATCATTGGGAACAAATTCGTTAATGCTGTGATTAAAATTAAGGATGATCTGTTTCAGATTTATTAGAATTCTCACGTTAAATTCATCCTTTAGTGAATATTAAATGAGAATCGTAAAATAGTAAAAATTATCTACTGACTGTTATACCTACAAAATAATTTTTTCGTTGTTAAAAAAAAAAAAAAACAATCGGGGACAGTATTGGCAGTACCTGTCTACCCGTCCCCGGGGCTCTGTTCCTCCCAAACTGCTTTGTAACTAAGTTTACTTCAATTAAAAAGAAATACACAGTAAAATATACGTAAATCACATATAATTTATTTAATTTTATATATTATTTAATATTATTTAAATTTAATAGTTATTTCATAAAATTAAATCATCTATTACAGTACTCTTACTACACTACTGCTATAATTTTCTCCAAATAATGCATCTCCTTTTTACAAATCGGCACTACAAATCGAAAATGGTGCTGGTGTGTGCATCCCCCACGGCGGTTTATGATCATTACTATTCGTTGTTGTTTATAGGAGGCAAATCCACACGGATAACAGAAAGAATAATAATGAAGTGAGGAAAAAGCAGCTCAGAGCAGGACGTGTGGGTTGCACACGTGTACTCAGAGCGCGTGAAGCAGACAACATTACTGATTTGCGGGTCCCTTCCTGTCGGGTCAGAGGCTATTTCCCAGCAAGTCTACGAAATACCGTTCGATGGCAAGAAGAGACGCACCGAAGCACCGTCCGATCTCTGGAATGCAAGGCGATTTCAAATTTTGGTGAGGGTGTGGGCGCGTGCCCGAAGAACAACTACGAAGACGCGTGGATTTGAGTTTAGAGGAGAATAACAGAAATATTAAAAAAAAAACAAAAAAGAAATCAAAAAATCTCCATGGAAGCGATCTGCATGCACTCGCAGGACCCAAAATGAAGGGAATACAATTCGAATTTTGAAAGCCCTAAAAATAATAATTATATTAATAAGGCCTAATTTCTCAGTTTAAGTAGTAAAGTTTAAAATTTTCCGATTTTGAGGTATCGATTGTTCAAAAACCTGTCACTAACGGAGCACACCGGTGTTCAATTTTCATAAATGATTTGGATCCGAATTGCTAAAAGGCGAAAACGAAACCAAAGATTTATAGAACACCAGCTTTTTTGTCACATATTTTGTGCACAGAAGCTGGTTTTGAGAGATTGTTTGGAGAGCAAGAAAACGAGGAGAGAGAGAGAGAGAGAGAGAATCGCGAAAAAGGTGAATTCTGTTACGTTGGGCGCGAGCCATGGCGTGCGTGTGTGAGAGAGAGAGGGAGAATTTCTAATGATTGCAAGACGTGAGGTGTCACGTGAGCATTCCCTCCCTCCCAGCTCCCCCATTTTAACCGTCGCAAAATTTACGTTTCTGCCCTCCCGCTTTCCTTTTTTTTTTTTTGACGGACGAAAAAAAAAAGTCGGGCATAGTTAATTTTAAAGAAAATGTTAAGAAAGACAGTACAATATTTAGGTAATATTAAAATAATAATATATTAAAATAAATTATTAAATAGTTCAGTTTAGAAAAATAAATAACAAACTATTGCATATTATAACAAACTATGATAAGTTATTTATTTATTAGTCATACATACGCTTCAATTTTTTTTTTTGGCTCCTCTATATTTCAGGTTAATTATCTCCATTAAAATGTATAATTAATTGAGAAGCTTCTCGAATAGTGGACTGCTGCCACATCTTTTGTTGTAGAACGGCATCAAGGATCTGTTGTTAAACATTAATATTAGTCCATAGGATTACAACATTACCTACTGTATCTCCCACTTATATTAGTAATAACTACAAGTCCCGCAGCTACCTCATCTCCCACAACTTCTGTTTTTTTTTTTTTTTTTTTGATTTGTAGGGATTAGAGATATTTCCCACAACTTTTATAAGAGTGAAGAGCTCTACTTTATGTTAATTAACAGTAGGATTCTCAGTCAGTCGAGAAAACCATGTTCCCCTGGGAATTGAATGAGTCGTCGAATATTTTTACCTATCATCAAATATTTGAAAGATAATTGAAGAAGGTTGTTTTGCAAATTTTCTGATGTTTCAAGCAAAGCTAAGAGTCATATTCTTTCAATCTCAATAGTTGATTTAATCGTTTAATTGGTAAATCACTGAAATGTGCTCTCAACAGTAGGTCACCAGTAGCAACTAAATCACGAGGTTGATTAATAATTATTTAATTTGTCTGTATGTTAATATCTAATACTTTAAATCATAGCCAATTGGGTTAGCCTAGCTAAAAACTACAAAGTCAAAACTCTTATGGAAAGAAGGTTGGAAGTTTGCAAGTGCGAGGAAACGTAGGCTTCAATTTTGACGATAAAAAGAGGTGTTTATTAATTTTTTTTTAGTAAAATTTACTTATAATTTTATAGTATATAAATTTATTTTTTATTTTTTATTTAAATGAATTTCACTTATTATATAATATAAAATTATAAATAAATTTTACTCATAAAAAATATAAATCAAATTAAAAATCTCTTAAAAAACTATTACTAACAAACAAATGAGAAAAAGTCAAGTTAACTGTATCATTACAAACAGTTGAATGTACTCTTATAGACTTGTTGAGTTAGTTCATTCACGAGTTCTATGTAGATAGTTTAGTTTACTTCGTTAGTATTTTAGTACAATTTTTTTTTATAGGTTAGTAAGATACTACCCTTACTTTTTTTTTTTTTTTAACAAAAAATTAAAGGAAAATGGACCCGCTTTTTTGGTTGTACAAAATGGAAAATCAATCATCAATTTTTCTTCCGTGTCAGGAAATTTGGGGTTGTTGGGCTCGGGGCCGGCATCGAACTTGGCACAAGAAGCCTGCAGTCCAACACAACTGCAAGCATTCGTAACAGTAACAGTACTTCATTGAAATCACCAAAGAAATACATAGACCTCTCACAAGTCAAACGACGTGGAGAGCGGGTTCGTCTACAAGCAACACTACACTTCAAACTCTCGCCGGTAACCACAGGATTGTCCACATGGACACTAATTTACCGGCAGGGAAGCGGCTACTACATTTGCCATTTCATTAAAATATTAAACACGTTATTCATATGATCGGATATCATGGGAAATTAACCGATGATTTGTATGTCGCACCGGGCTGCCATCCATCTGGAATCACATTATTTGCCACTATGGTTTCGCCTGAATACCGAGTTGTCAATCTAACGGAGAGCGGAGGCCGTAATCCGGCTCCGGCGTCCAGCTTCCAAACCGCACCCCATGATTGTTGCATTGCCCTCCATTCCCCATTTGACGATGCCTCCTTCAGTTCAACGTTAGCAAGATCGCCATCTCCCCCTTCAAACTCCACCACCAAAGCAACATAGTACGGATTTGACCCTTGGTCAACGTGGAATGATATGGTTCTTCCTGAATATTCACATGGAACCCTATTTAAAAAAGAAAAGAGTTTAATTATTCGGACCGAGAAAATTAACAGAAAATACTGATCAAAAAATTTTACAGACTGATTGAATTGTGTAATTAATAAATAGAAAATAACTTTTTGAGTTAATGGAAGATTTTTTATAAATATGTCTATATGATTTTAGTCACACATGCATTTATTAATATTTAAATGTAAGAAGAAATATAATGAGCAAAATTAATAAGTTACCTTGCGTAGAGAATTTCCAAAACTCCAGCGTCTCGAAGTTTGTTTTCTTCACCGGAAATTGCCATGGCACCAAAAGCAGTGCCACTGAGATCGAAATGGGCAGAATCGGACGCACAAGGTCCACCTGGGCAAGAATCTGTTACCACAACCCTGACTGGCGTTCCAGAACAGGACGCATGGTTGGTGCATTTAACCTTGCGATATAATTAGCACAATTTGGATTCAGCCAAGAGATGTTTTGCAGCAAAGATCAATACGAATACGTGACAAAAATTACGGACAATCAACTAAAGGCGATGGATTGCGAAAGAGTGAACTTTCACAATATATATTTTTTTGTGCTAACTTAGCTTTCAATATAATAGTAATGCTGGGGATAATAGTGATACCAGTGCTAAATTATCAAACGTCGAGATCATTCATTGATTTATTTATTACAGAACAGCCCACGTGCAAAATGCCTTATCAATGGTACCTGATAACAGGCTCCACATTCCTTGCCTGAGTTATAGAGCGACGGACCAACAGCAGTTATCAAGGAAGAGAAAGGAGGCTGTGAAACTGCACTTCCGTACCCACAAGCTCCTCCTACATTTGTTAAAATGTTTCAATACATGCACATAAGCATTCATTGTCCACAAACCAGGATGTACGAGAACATATATATACAGTGACACATATACATGTATGATACATTACCATCACTTCCTGCACCGTCAGGGCTACCGTACCAAGTCGCTCCGGCAGGTGACCACTGGATGCCAACGTTTGAAAAACTTAGGTGTTTGGGTCTGTGGCCGCTTGGCCGTCTGGCACAAAAGCATAGCTCAAAGTTGCCAACAACAAGTAATACAACAAGCAGACCGTAGACATATCCTAGGTTTGTAGTGGTCATCGCGGCGCTTGCACTGCTAGATTCACTATAACTAATTCGAAAGTACCTAATGCCCACTTCTATTTTCTACTTAGAGGTTCTGAATGTTCGCTGCAATCAGCTGCTCACATTTATAGAGGGAAAAAGCATGCGGTATTGCTACTATTCATCCATGTTATTCCCACAATTTCGCAGTAAATCATGAAGATCTTATCTCATTTTTTCTTCGATCGTGACATTAGAAAAATCAGTCTAGATTGATGGACTTGTCATCTAAAATCAGTCTTCTTAATATTTCCCTATAATATTATGTAACAAATTATATAAGTTGCAGTAGAAATTGCGGTAGCTAGCTACCCAATAATATTTGTTAAAAAATCTTCACCAGAAAAAGGTATTTTTTCAAATTTTCTAATAACCTTAATTCTTCGGTAGTTTAGTGAATGTATTCACCATAAGTGTGGGGCGCACATTACATATTAACTCTTGCTTAATTGCATGCATATGGGATTTATTACCATGGTTCGAGTTTTTTTGTTTTCTTTTTAAATAGCACTATATCAAAAAGTTAAGTTGAGAGTAATGATATGTATTACAAAAATTATATCACGAAATATATCAAAATTTATAATTATAAAAAAAAAAAATTAATTTTTTAATATTGTTAAACTAAAAAAAGAAAAAAAAATGATGATTATTTTTATAATTATAAATTTTAAATATTTCTTGACACGGTTTTCATAATATATATTATTACTCTTAAGTGCACATTGTAATGTGTGCAATTCACGGGCACAAGCTCTTCCAATTTCCCGGATATCAATTCTAAAAGAAGTTAATGGTTTCGAGTATAAGTTTAGTGTATCCTTTTTCACTACTTCAAGGATGAACAGCTGAGCTGAAGCATTGGCCTAAATTGTGGCAACTAAGCTGTCAATTCTTGACTCTTTGCAAGACTTTAAACTTTTTTTTTTGGTTCCGTCGAAACAGTCAGTATACAGAGAAAAATAGACAATAACGGCCATAATCAATACCTGACATTTGAAATTCTAATATATGAAAGACTTTAAATTCTGTGGACAAATAACTGAATTCTTCTAATTCCACAATGAAGACATAACAGCCTTGTCGGTCCAAGTGGAGCCAAAACGCTTGATTATAACGTTTTTGTCTTTCGTCATAAAGAAAAAATTTCCCCCGATTTTGCCGTTGATGTTGGTTATTGGTCGTTAATCCATTGGGATTGGTGCCGTTTTTTCCGCATAATCTAATGAGTCCAAATTAATCGGACGGCCAAGATTTGAATACGCTAGCCCCCCCTACTAAATATACTTTTATTGACATTAATCAGTTGATATTATATGATCATTTAGGTCGACATGGTATCAACTGTGATTATGTATTGATTGAAATAGTTTTGGCTTTATTCGTCTTAATTACGGTGCTATTATAAAGATCACATTCCGCTAAGATAACGCAATTTCAACGACCATATCTTTTTTCTGAGTCTTATTCGACGGCCCTCTTTTTTCTACCCCCTAATCAAGGATGCTATTATTTACATAAATCATAATTATATTAAAATTTGTCAAAATTTGTCAAAAATTTTAGCAAAATTAATAAAAGACTTGCAGTTAAGCCCCTAGCCGGGCCAGTAGCCCATGTTACTTTTGTCTGCAAAGCTTTCTTCAAACTCTTAACCTATTTTTCGCTTTACATTTTTCTCCGCGTACGTCCAAATTCATCGATCATATGAAACAAAAATTTCTCGATTTCTCTTTTGTTGAATTCGGATTTGAATTTGGACTCAAGAGATTGATGCCGGTGACGGTACGTAAAGCAACACTGGGCCAATAAGGGGCACTTGTTATTGTGATATAATTTTAGTGCACCCATTATCTTTTCTCTTTACCGTATTGTGCCATTGCTTTTATTTATCTATTTATTTGGCCAAACGGCATTGAAATTGTCAAGGATGATGGTCATAGACCTTTGTGTTTAATCGCCTAGTCCTCATTCAGGTGGGCAACATCTCTTGAGCGGCACTTGTTATTCTTAAAAGACATAACCAGACCGTGAGAGAAATAGAAATTTGAACTTCAATTCACCAGTTGAAAGTTACTGTTTCTAACTACTTTAATTGTTGTGGATGCCTCGAGATCTCTTCTTTAGTGGACAAAACATTGAAAAGAGTTTGTTTCACAAAAAACATTATTATGGAAAGCGCTTTTTGAGTTTTCGAATGTTTGGGACACTAAAAAAATTAGTTAAAGAAAAAATAATATTCAGTTAATTAAAAAATCTAATTATTTTTTAAGAAAAATGACGTCCAGGGATTTCATTGTCCACGATTAGAGCTCGGTTGCCGTGTGGGAGAATAACGCGACCGGAGAGTTATCCGCCACAACCTTGAGCATCACCGTGTCCGAAACCCTAAGATCCGGATTCGAATCCAACTTCGACTTCGACAGCGGCGAAGATTCTTTTATCTTCGTACACCAAAATTGTCGACTTGAGCGGCTCCATGTTCGACCACAAAATTGTTGCACCATGTTATGATACAATGTATAAAGTATAGGACTTGAGCCACACATTGGAAGAATGAGATTTTAACATAAGGTTTATATAGACTCGAATTCTCCTATTTTAATAGTTAGTTTTTGAGGTGTAATTCTTTTAAAATTTATATATATCAATTAGTCTCAAAGCTATCTACTACTCTTCTAGTCATCCACGTGGTGCGTGGATGGTGACGTCAGAATTGTAGTGTTCGCTCGGGACTATATTTGGTGCAAAGCTGAAGATATGGCTTGAGATTAGATGTAGTTTAAAGTCAGTTCATGCGGACGTAGAACTGCGGAGCGTGATAAATTATTATGATATATACAAATTATAAGGTATGTGACTTGAATCATATATCAAAAATATGAAATTTCAATATAAGACTTATATGGATTGGACTTTGTCGCCTTAACAACTAACTTTTGGGGTGTGGTTTTCGTAAAATTCATATCACACCAGCCGAGAATGGTTTGTTTAATAGCTAAGTTAGGAATAACCGTAGTCAAATTAGGCCTCGTGCTGTCTTCGAGAACCAGCGTGAAACCAAGGTTGCGACATACTTGGGCAGAGACGCGCTCGCAGGTCTGGCTGGAGTAGGACGACAACCGGGTCGGACATCAGGATCCGAAGACAGAGCAAACGAACTTTTTTTGGTTTCAACTCAAATTATTTCCTAAAATTTTTTTATTAATTTTTAAAAAATTTATAATTTTTATACACATGCACCAAATATAAGAAAATAAAATTATTTATTTTTATGTCAGAAATAAATACTGAAAAAGAATGTATTTTTTTCTTCAAAATAAAATTTTTAGAAAATATTTCTCATAAAATTTTGTTTTCCAACGAAACAAATTATCATGTGATTAACAATGGTAGGAAGGGGTTTAAGAAAATTTCATGTGCTTTTGTATATGTGGACCAATCAAAAAGCAGAAATTTTCAAACTTGGCCCAGCTTTAGCGTATTTAGGCGATAAAGTAAAATCTGGGCCATGATCGCCCAGGACCAGTTTTCGGCTGAGATTACTTAACGGGGTGTCATTACACTTTTAGAATTGGGCATCTGTTCGAATACAACAAGATTGCTATTTTGTGTAGTAAGAGTTTTATTTTGTGTAATAAAAAAATATAAATTTGTCTTATTGTATAAAATAACATTCGGACAAATGACTGATTCTGGAAGTTTACTTTTTTCCTTCCTTAATTGGGATTGAGTTCCAAACAATTTTTTGATGGTCTGAGATTGCCCGAGGCCGCCTCGGTTGGACGGTTAGAAAGGAATAACATATAGGTGCAACAGCATCTGACGCAAAGACATTTAACTGTAAGAACGGTATAAAAAACGTTGTTACAGAATGATATTATGTTGATACTAATATTTTTTAAAATTTTACATATTATTTTTGTTTACCTGACATCCAAACTAATTTTCTTCTGAGCTTGGTTTTACTGTCTGATAAATTAGTCTAAAAAATTATCTTGATAGTAATAATATTATAATTTTTTGTAACAATATATATATTTTAAATAATAAAAATTAAGTAATACAATTTTATTATTAAAAATATAAATATTATTATTTAAAATTTAACACTTATTATTTTTTATATATCTTGTTGAGTTCAAAATCATCGGACGCTATAAGTTTTGCCTTTTCTTCTTACATCATTGGAAATTGGCCAATTTGAAGCCAGCGGCATTGAGACGCCCAAAGAATTGTAATGGATAAACTTCTCGGTTACAGACGTTTTATGGTTAACCACTTAACTTTGCAAACAAAGTAGACGTTAGTGTTTTCAATTATTTTTTAAAATTTGTTACGGAAATTCATTTTTTATTTATTTTTTTTACAGATACTAATCACAAATTAATATATCAACACTTTTCAATAACATTTCTGTAATATTTTTTACATTTAAATTTTTGACAACTAATCAACACCTACCACATAAACAGCAACTGTAAAAAAGAAGATAAAAGTGACTGTTATTAATATTTTTCTTATTTTTTTATGTAAGATTACGTCATTAAGTGCCCATCAATCAATTCCCTGCATTAAATAGACTGGGTGCCGTTGTTTTAACGCAGGTTTAAAAGATTCGGTGACGGTTGATTGTGAGATTTAAATTTAATAATTGTTAGGTGGATCGTAATGAAATTTTATTTAAATTCATCAGTGTTTAGGTAATGAATTTTTCTTATGAGATAAATTAAATAAAAATGTCAACATATAATCTTTGACCTCAGTTCGCAAGTGCAATAATTCACATGCAGGCGAGGCATATTTTTTTCTATTCAAAAAAAAAAAAAATCAAGCTGTATATTACTTAGATTCACTGGCATACGGTCAATTGTGCTGTTGAAACATACGGTGTAAATTTATGTCGTTATCTTTAGGATACAAATTTTGCATCTCTATTTTTGAAGCAGTATTTGGCATATAGTCGAGTCATAGAAACATACAGTATAAATTTATATCGTTACCTTTAAGGTAGGTTTTTTTTTTTTTTTGAGTATTGAGAAAGGTTAAACTTATACAAAAGAGAATGAAAGAAAGATATAATAAAAATTGAACTTCTAACTGCACTTTTAACTAATAAAATTAATTGAGCTAATGCTTAGAATTTACTTTTAAAAGTATTATGAATTACTTTTTGAGGTCTATAATCTATAATATGTATATGTAAGAGATCTATGGTTTCATGCTAAACAATAAGAACAAATATTTTTTTAGCACTACTAGGTAATTCATTTTTATAAAATATAATTAGACAGATAATCCATTCAATAATATCTAATAACTCATTTATTTTTTTATATTTTAAATTGAATGATATATCTTACTGCATGATTTGATATGTGCTACAATAATTGTGAGCCACTTGCATTAATTTTCATCTGTCTTTTGTCCAAGTCCTCGCGATAAAAAACAGAGAATCGCAAAATGGTTATAGAAGTTTAATTTGCAACATTGGCCGCCAATTTTTTTCACTAAATTAAGGGAATTAATTTCTTTTCCTGTCTTTTCTTCCGAGAATGTTTGCCACGGTGGTGTCGAGATCGGCCTGGGTGTGATTATTCGTTTATTTGTAAGTTATCTTGCCGTATATTTCTTTTTGTACATTTCTTACCAAGGCCTGTAGGTGTTGGGGGCATCCATTATAAATCACATGACAAACTAAAAGATGGTCCGTACCTTGGAAGACAAACTTATCCAAGAAAGACAATGGTTGTGCTTCGAAGGTCACAGAGCGTGGAATTAGGGAAAATGGGAAGGGTGGCAGTAGATGACAACCTTCAATGGTGTCTTCAAGTTCCGAATGTACAACAGCTTGCAGCTCAGGGACTCGATAGCGTGCCACACAGGTACATCAGACATGATGATGAATTGGATTCCATGTTCCCTCCCTATCCGATAGCTCGCTACATGTTCCCGTGATTGACATGGCCAATCTTGCACACCCACGCACCCATGATTTTGAGCTTCAAAAGCTTCACTCTGCATGCAAGCACTGGGGCATTTTTCAGGTGAATGAACGTCATCCAGCTAATTAGTTAGTTACCTCTCTTTGGCAGTAAATATATTTTTCTCCCCCCTCCCATCATTTTCACATTAAATAAATCACCATTTCATGTTACACTAATATTCTAAATACAGTAGCTAGGTAAAATGCAGATTGGTGAAAGTGCAACAAATTTGTCTTAGTGCATCGTTGGTTGTGTGTCGTGAAGCAGTCTATTACTATTCCTATACGTGTTATTGTATCATTATTATTCATGTACTTGATATATTTATTTATTTTGTGTTTGTTATGTTGATTTATCTATTTATTTAAATGCAAAGGACATTGGTTGTTATAATTATTAATATATTTATTTTTAAGGGATATTGGTTTTATGTCTCAGGGAATTAATTGAGTTTTTTTTTTTCCTTACATTTGAATCTCAAATTAGAAAATGCCTATTTTTTTAACATTACTGGTTGGTTTGCCCGACAGGCCTCAAAACCCATTTGCTGATTTTTGAGGCATTGGTTTTTGGGGCCATCATGTCTACAGTGGCTATCTATCTTGGTGGTTTTTGTCTCCTTGGGCCTGTTGGTGTTCGTTATTGCGTCTTGATGTGGATGGTTCAGGGTTTCTACTGCACTTCCACTTTGAGATCTGTTCTGACTTTTGATCTTGCGATGGTTATAATTACTGAATTTTGTTTTTGGTTAATTTTGAGTCCTTCGAATTTAGTTTGTTTCTCTTCTTAGCAAAAGGGTTCGCTGTTTTATCCAAAAAAAAAAAAGAAAAAAGATATTATAGCATTTTTTCATAGAATACTTATTAGTTACTACAGAAAGTTCCACGCATAAAACGAACAAGAATATTGTGGAAGTCCTATTTGCAAGTCAAGTTGATCGACGAGAGGAACACTATGTCAGTCTAGTTGACAATTTGCAAAAGGAATAAATTTGACATTCGCTCGTAAAATTATGATGTCAGCAAAGGGACACTTATGCCATTTGTGGTCAATGCTTGATTGCCCATGCCTCGTTGCAGTGGGATCAGAAATTCGAATTTTTTTATTTGTAGATTACAGTTTGAACTTCACAGTTAAAACTAACCATTAAAGTAATTGTATTATTAAATTTTGTGATTAGTGGCTAGAATTTAGATTTCTTGACATTTTTCAAATCTTGACACGCGAGAAGGATGGTGCAATGACTTGCATTTTTGGTGCTTATAAGTTTCGTGGTGACCCACCGGACCATGATGCCTTTTTTGAGGGGAAGGGGACAGCTATGTGTATTTCATCAGCCGGGCATGCTACAAATGTTCCCCGTGGTCCTACCAGTTCAATTATAGAGGAACCATGATGGCAATTCCTCACGCAAATTCAGAGAACCGGCCAACTACTGAATACTGACGTGTTTTCCCGATTCTAGGACACCCACCAAGTGCTCCAGTGATTGTCCCTCAGAAGTGGGAAATAAAAGAAAATAAAAGAAAGGAAAGAGTTAGATTTTCAGGGAAAAGAGTATTTGAAATACTGTCCGAATGCAATCAGGTAGATTTGATGTGCAATCAGTTGAATTTCATGTGAAAAAAATGATAGTGATTTTTTCTTCTTATTTTTTGTTACACTTGAAATATAGACAGTTACAAATCAAATACAATCAGTTACATTCGGACAGCGTTTCAAACATATTTTTGTCCAGTAATAGTGCTCTAAAAGAAAAGCCGAAAGCATTCTTTTTTTTTTTTTTTTTTTTTTTTTTTTGTCCAGAACGGAAGGCATTCTTAATCATAGAAACGTCCCAAATGCAAGTGCCGACAAATAAAGTTGGGACTCTGGGACTATTATTGCCGTCATTAGTGGCAATCTTGTTAACAGTAAAACGCACAGTTTTGGCCAAAATGCCTCAACTTCGGTGGGGTTTTTTTTTTTCTCAATAATTTCTTTTTGAGAACTAGGGTGGCTTTTTTTTTTTAACCTTTCTAGTAATTTTCCACGCCAGACATTTTATCCAAGAACTTCTTATCGGGTCAAATTTTTATTGTTATATACTCTCCTTTGGGTGCAGAATCAGAATGTACGTGGTACAGACTTAAAGACTTATTGGACCATTATCCCCACGCTGCTTTTGTAAAGTTCAGTAATGGCATAGCATAACAGCATCATTTATCGAAAGTGTTGAAAAGCATGAAATTTTATGAAGGCATAACATGATTTATAATGTTTATAGCCTTTTACTTATAAGTTTAAGTTTTTACGTGAATTTAAAATCTCAAATTGTTGTCTGACACAGACGAAGGAAAGGTACACTGTTGCTTATCTGGTGGAACTTACAAAAGTAGAACTTTGTTCTCTATGCGAGGTTGGAACACTAAGCCATGGCAGTAGGTTTTGCTATAACGAGCGCAGGTGGGCAGTTCAATGGTAGAATCACCTGGTTCGTCATTTTATCGTGTGCAGTAGCTGCCACTGGAGGACTAATTTTTGGCTACGATCTTGGAATTTCAGGTAATCAGAGTAAAAATAAGTTCTGTGTTATTGGAAGGCCTCCACATAAGATTTCAATATCTTGAAGTTCAAATGCTTTCGGCTCCATTATTTTCATATAATAGTTATCACTTTATAACATTTTGCGTTTTTCTGTTTTAAGAGCGCATTTGTTTATACAAATTTCCACCTTTGCATGTGATGTCTATATTAGTGTATATATTTCTCATATATTATTGTGTGACGTTTTTAGTTTAATGAAATCAATTAAAAAAATTTTATTTATGGGCGCGAACTTCCATATAGACCATCATCAAAGTCATATGATTTTACAGTAATAGCATCAGAAACGGTCCCTTGCTCGATGTGCATTGATGGAGCTTTGTTCACTGTTTTTGGTTTCTTCTAATGGTTTGAAAATATCAAACTAATCTGCAAACTTATGCAATTAATTGTGAAGGTGGAGTGACCTCAATGGAGCCATTCCTGAAGCAGTTCTTTACGAAAGTATACATTAAAATGAAGGAAGATACCGAGATTAGCAACTACTGCAAATTTGATAGTCAACTTCTGACCTCTTTCACCTCATCTCTCTATGTCGCTGGTCTTGTGCCTTCCTTCTTCGCCTCACCGGTCACGAGATATTTTGGCCGCAAACCATCAATCCTTGTAGGAGGTGCTGCCGTCCTTTCTGGATCAGCCCTCAACGGTGCAGCATCTAACATAGACATGCTAATATTTGGTCGCATCCTGCTTGGGGTAGGAGTTGGTTTTACAAACCAGGTAGTGCATCCTTCACTGTATCATTGAAACATTCATTTTACTCATTTGTTTGCGTTCATAAATAGATTTTTGTCTCTGGTAAGGAATGATATTCATCTATGATTTGCCTAGGACCATTCAAGTGATCAACATTGATTTTCATCTAGAGGGAATCTTTAATCTTCTTTATCTTCCTGCTTTGCAATTTGGGAAGGAGAGGAACAAAAAGGGTTTTTCTTGATGAACTTGTTGAATTTTTCGGCGCATGTGGAATTAGTGGGCTTGCAAGTTCAGTGCAGAATGATGCTCTGTATTGCCCTCTACGTTCCGGACTTGGCTTTTACATATTCGAACTCTAGATTTCGGAGTTGACCTCTCACATTACGAGTATGAGAACAAGTAATAAACAAATGAACCACTGACTCCACTTCTTTTTTAAAATTGATTAGACTAGCCTTCATATGTATGTTGCTTGAACTTGTCTTAATTTTTCCATGTGGAAATTCTTTTTGCTACATAGTCACACTTGCAACATTTCAACAGAACTTGGCATTAGAGCATCTCAACAGCAACTAAAAGAATAAAGTGATTTTCTTTTATACTAGTCTCTATCGCGCTGATGGAAAGGCTGCAGAGGATCAATTCTATCGAAACAAGAACAATTAAGTCCCATCCTTTACTTATTGCATAACTGAACAGAATGGAGAAAAATGAATCATAAAGCCAATCCTAATTAAATTTAGAATCAAAGTTTTTATTACTTTTGTCGTCATTCTTAAATTTTGAAATAAATTATCTATCTTTGATAAGATAATTTAAGCATCATTCTTTAAGGACAAACAATACAAACAATCATCCAAGTTGTCCTATATTTTTTTAGTATTAGAGGAGAGTTAAATCTATACAAAAGAAAATGAGAGATAGGTGTAGTAAGAGTCAAACTCCTAACTAAATTCTTATCCTATATAATATAACATGAATATCACACAAAGATTAGGAGAATGAGAAACCATCTGTTGCAAAAACAGAATTTGTGTGTCATGCTTGCTGACATTATTATATCTAGTTAATACTTTGATTCTTTTGATTTACCTCCTCTGCAGTCAGTTCCATTGTACCTCTCTGAAATGGCCCCTCCAAGATATAGAGGAGCACTCAACATTGGCTTTGAACTCTGCGTTGGCCTTGGGATACTTGCTGCTAATTTTATTAACTTCGGCACTGAAAAGATTGCAGGTGGGTGGGGCTGGCGACTCTCCCTTGCAATGGCAGCCTTCCCAGCTTCCATCCTAACACTGGGTTCCTTTTTCCTTCCAGAGACGCCCAACAGTATAATTCAACTTAGCAATGACCACCAAAAGGCCAAAACTTTGCTGCAACGCATAAGAGGCACGGAAGATGTCCAAGCAGAACTCGATGATCTCATCCGCGTTAGCTCGATTTCAAAAGCCATTGAACACCCATTCAAGAACATCAAAAGAAGAAAGTACAGGCCACAACTAGTAATGGCAATAGCGATACCATTGTTCCAACAGGTGACAGGAATCAATGTCATTGCATTTTATGCCCCAATATTATTAGGACTATTGGTCTAAGCGAAAGTGTATCTCTGATCATGTCCATGCTGGTAACTGGTGTTGTTGGCTTTGCTTCGATATGCATATCAATGCTTGCAGTAGACAAATTCGGCCGGAGAGTGTTGTTTCATATTTGGAGGGGTGCAAATGTTTGTGTCACAAATTGTGGTTGGTTGGACCATGGCTGCTCAGCTTGGTGACCACAGCAGCATGACAAAAGTGTACGCCTATTTGGTTTTGATAATGATATGCATACATGTGGCTGGATTTGCTTGGTCATGGGGTCCATTGGGATGGTTGGTTCCCAGTGAGATCTTCCCCATGGAGATTCGATCAGCCGGGCAAAGCATTGTTGTAGCAGTGGGCCTTCTGTTCGCTTTCGTTGTTGCACAAACTTTTCTGGCTATGCTGTGCCACTTCAAGTCTGGGATTTTCTTCTTCTTTGGGGGATGGGTGGCTGTGATGACTGTATTTGTGTATTTCTTTCTGCCCGAAACTAAAAATGCGCCTATTGAGCTAATGGAGATGGTGTGGAGGGAACATTGGTTTTGGAAGAGGATTGTGGGGGATGAGTCAGACTAATGTAGCGCATTCTAACCAAGGCCACATTTTCAAACTGAAATACACTGTAATCATTTAGTTCCATTCTGTTTGATAAAATGGAAAAATCCATCATAACAAAGGCTTCCTCTCCGGGAGATGAAAATCGCTAGAAAATAAGAGAACTGAGGGAAGGCAAAGTATGAGTGGAAATTTGGCTTTTAAATCAGTCAATCAGTATGTAAGCATTTTTTTTTTCCAGAAAAAGATAGGAGGATAGACAAAATAAGAGAGTTGGCTACGGCATACTTTTTTATTACTAGAAATTCAATGTTTACAATTAAAAAAAAAATGAAAAATACTTTTATTTTTTATTATAAAAATTAAGCATTTCGTCTTAAAAAAAAATACCGCATGTTACAATTCGCGGCTTACTCGTCTCTCATTTCGGCCTACCTACTACTGTCAGGATGGGCCTTGGGTCCCTAGTTGGGGTTGTTCCACGCCTGCAAACAGATTGTCTTGGGGGCCTGCTGGCCATTGGCCACCCAGAGTTTATAGAAGGATTACTAATATCTCTGGGCCCTTTGTCCGGAATATTTAGTATTTTAAACGTGTCCACATGTTAAACGATTAGACGTGAGGGAGAGACTTATTCATTGAGCCAAATATATAAATAGGTCAATTAATACTCCAATTATTTTTAAATTTAAAAATCTGAGTCGCTGTCCAATCCAATTAACCAAAATCAATATAATTAGCTCAATAAGGAAAGAAAGCAGTTTGGACAACTTATTATAATTAGAGTATGCCATATGGCGACTTCAAATCAAAAACTCCAACCAACCATGTTTTTGTTTTTATTTAAAGTTGGTCTAAAGAATACAGCTCCAGTTGGACTTTTTATGAAGTCTAAGACTTTTTACTACGCAATTTTAAATAATATTAAAATAATTATATAATTTTTAAAAAATATTTATAAATTTTATCTTATAATATTTAATAATTTTTTATTTTAAAATTTTAATCATACAATAATATATATCATTTTAATTATACTTTAATTAAATTAAAAAATTTCACCAAAATTTTGCAAAAAGATCAGCGCCAACCAGTCCACGCGCGGCGCGTGGACGGTTTAAAAAATGGAATCTCAATTGACAGAGATAGGCAGAGAGAATAGTTACACCGGTTAGAACAGTCCAGATCAAATCCCACCACCGCCAGAGCACGCCTTGTCCGCGTGTCCTCCGTGAAGCATACACGTGGCATGAATATCATTTGTTCTCACTTTTCACTCCTTTGACTGACCAATCACAAGAAAGAAAAAAAGTTATTGCCGTGTTTAGTATGAAAAAAAAAAAAAATAAGAGGGAAAAAAAATATAATTATTATTATTTATTTATTTTTATTTTTTTCTCTTTACTTTTTACACCACTCTAAATAATATTATTTTCTCTCAACTTTTTCTCTCACAAATTACTATTTACATTTTCTTTCATCATATTTTCTTTCTCTCACTTTGTCTATCACTCCAAATAATTTTATTTTCTTTCCACTTTTTCTCTCACAAATTACTATTTATTTTTTTCACCTACTTTCTTTCTCTTAATTTTCTCTACCACTCTAAATAACTTTATTTTCTTTTCATTTTCTTTCTTTTTTTTTTCTCTTTTTCCTTTATTTTCTCTCATTTCTTCGCACTCAAAACACATAAAGTTCAGAGCCAGAAATATTCGAGAGTAGAAAAACGTTTGAAATATAACTATATTTATATTTTATATTATATTAAATTTTTATTACCTAAAATATAAATATTATTATTTAAAATTAATTATTTACTACATTTAATATTTATTAACGTTAAAATCCTCTTACCCTAAAATAAAGTAAAAAAAAAAGAAAAAGTCGCACAATAATACAAATACAAGTGAAACACACCGAAAGCGAAAGCAGTTTTTGGAACTTTTCTCTCTCTCCACTACTCTCTCAAAAAGACTGACCTTCAGACTTTTCAACTTTCCTATCGTCTCTCTGTTGAATTTAACTCTGTGTAATCTCTTTTACTTTTCTTTTTTTTTTTGCTTCTTTTTCGTCTGCGTTTTCTTCTCTCTTCTTCGAGCTGACTTGGTCGATCAATAGGCGTAACGAGGTAACACTCAGCTTTTCTTTCCGGTTGTAATTAGGGTTTCTGTTGATTGCTCATATGCTCAGCTTTTTTTTCTTTTTTTTTTTTCTCTTTTTTTGGTTTTAATTTGTTGATTTTATTTTTTATTTACCTTTTAAAGGTAAAGTTTTCGTGTTAAACTTGGTGTTCTTTATATATTGTGTTTTTGTTACCGTTATACATGTGCTTTGAAAGCTGGCTGTTGAGAAAATGGAGGGAAGAGATGGATTTATTTAAGCTTTTGGATTTTGGTTGTTTTTTTAAAATTTTTTTTGGCCAGGTTTTTGGATTTTTGTTTAAGTACAACTAACCTAATCTATAAATATTATTATTATTTCGATAAAAATGATAATTAGAATCAGAGAGGTTTAGCGGTTGATCGGTGATTGACTAATTGTAGCTGACCGGTTGAGCGGTTGATCGAATTTGAGCAAAATATACTGAATAAGTTTTTGCTTGTTTACGAATTTGGTTTAAAAAAGCGGAGAGCTGGAATTGACGCTTAACACAGTGTGGAAATTTCGTGTACTGGGAATTGAGCATGTTTAATTCTCTTTATATACTTATTTTGTGATTGTGAGATGAGATTTTTTTTTTTGGCTGTTTTGTTCAAGGTTTGGTGTTGATCTTCATTGTTGGAGAAATGTCTCCGGCTATCTCACCTCAGTGGCAGGATAAGGCTACCGGATTCTTTTCTTCCTCGGGTGTGTAGTAATATTTTCGTGGGTTTCCATCTTTTTTTTTAATTGTTCTGTTTTGTCGCTCAAGTGCTTTAATAATGGTTTTGATGCAGGGGTGAAGCTCAAAGAAGCCGGACAATCAGCTGGATCATTTGTGGGAGAAGTTGCAAAGGATGCAAAAGGTAATGTTGCTGATGTGGCAGAGCGGGTGGGATCAGCTGTGAAAACTCGATGGGCAATTCTTCGGGAGCCAGCAACGAGGCATGTCCTGCAGGAACGTCTCATAACTGCCGCTGCTACAACTGGCATGTTCTTGAGGAAGGGCATTTCAGAAACGAAAGGCAAGGTTGTTGTTGGGAAGACGAAAGTTGAAGAGGTAATTTGGTAGAAAATTGAGTTTTAAAGTTTCTATTGTATTTAAGCAACTGATATTGAGTTTTCCTGTCTCAGTGTCTAGACTTGTGAGATTAATTACTGCATGCATGTTGTCTTTAGAGTTACATGTGCAGGCCTTAGATCAGAAGGAAATATTTTATTTTTGTCCACTCTTGTGAATGCACTTCTTTTTGGCTTTATACTTCTTTATGTAGTTTTGAGAAAGACTTAGCTGCTCAAATCCAACAATTCTCCTGGAAGACCACAAAGCTATTTAAATGATGTTGTCAATCTTTTGAAGTAATGAATTGAAGACTTAAGATTTTTGAGCAGAACATTTTTTGATTCACTAAATTAAACCTAAGACCATAATGGTGAATGTCTACAGGTGGCAAAAAAGACTGCTCAAAAAAGTAAGACAATATTGACTGATATTGAAAGATGGCAAAAGGTACTTATTCTGAGGCTGATTGTTCATTCTCTCTTCCCCCCAACCCCCCCAATGCTCCCCTCTCCCTTTGTGGTTGTGTTGTGTTCTTATTTTTCTTGCTGTTATGTGTTTTGATATTCTTTTTTTTTTTTCACTTTCAGGGAGTAGCAAGCACTGATGGTAAGCTTTGTAAACTTCTTGTTTGTTGAAGGGAGATATTTACTTCTAGTCTTAGATTACGGTCATGGTATCAGATAATAATTTTCCTTATTTGGATAATTTTGCTGGTTATCCCTAATTTTGATGGAATTTGTTATTTCTAAATTTTATTTCTATCAGACCATGTGAAGGAATACATTCTGAATGATGGATCTAATGTCAAATTTATTAAACATATATGTTGACGATTGTGTTTACTTCTTAATCCCCAGTATTTGGAGTTCCGATAGAGGTCACCGTACAACGACAACAATCCAGCAGGCCTGTTCCCCAAATTCTGGACAGATGTGCAGATTATCTAATATTATCTGGTAATTGATATGAGATTCACTCAAATTGATTGGTTTACATTGTGTGCTATGACCATTGTGGACAGCAGTTGCTGATTTTATTATTTATTTTTATTTTTATTTCTTTGGTATTTTTATTTTTAGGTTTAAACTCGGTGTATCTGTTTAAAGCTGAAGGAGAGAAAAAGATTATTCAGCAAATGGTTTCCATATACAATCAAGGTATATTGACTCGTTTTTTGTTTGGCTGTGACTGTATCCTCTGTGGATTAAACCACTTTATGATGTTTTAGATGCACTTGTAACAGATTCAAATGCATCATTGCCAGAGGGCGTAAATCCAATTGATGTTGCTTTTTTGATTAAATGTTACCTGGCAAGCCTTCCTGAACCTCTAACCACATTTGAGCTTTACAATGAGATCAAAAGCGAGCGTTCTAGCATTCATACATTGAGAAACGTTCTGAAGAAGCTTCCCACTGTAAATTACATGACTCTGGAGTTTATTACTTCACTATTGCTCCGTGTTAGCCAGAAGTCACTTCTAAACAAGGTAGGGAGTACCTTTCTCTCCACATGCCATTGTGCTTCTGCCTCTGTTTTGTGTTTGAAAGCTGGCATTCATTCGGTATAACTTCTAAATATTAATCAGCTATCTCATTGGCGTGCTCCATGGTTGCTATGTATCTTTTTGCAGATGGATGCCCGAGGCCTTGCCATGGAAATGGCCCCCGTCATTATGTGGCGGAAAGAGCAGAAGCCAGAATTTTACAAGCAATATTGGAATCACTTGAAAAAAAATGCTTCCAAGAGGAACACGGATTCAGCATCGACTTACAGTGCGTGGGACATGCTTTCAGGTGAGTTTTATTTCAAACATTTTCTAACACCACATACATCCAGGTTTTGCTAACACCATGCCTTTGTATTCAACGCATCAAAATCAATAGCACAGTACAACTTTGATGTTCCTATCCTTTAGTTGTTCTTACGTCAAAAGCAAGTGTTAAATTGCCTCCGGTTAATGGGTATTATTTTCCTTCTTGCTTCCGGCTGCAGAAGAGGGTGAAGATATGGATGCGTCCTCTGCGATTCCCCTGGATGATGGCATCCCAGTGGACTTTGGTGCTATAGATGTTGTTCAGTCCCTTATAGAACAACACAACACAATTTTCACTGATGCAAACGAGACGGTTTGGAGATGACTTAGATTATTATACGCTTTAATGGGTTCCTGATATGGTTTGAACTGATGCATGGTTTCATCATTACTTCACAAGATGGAACTCTTTAAGAGCCCAGGTATTGTTAATCAACAGCCAGATACTATGGTTTTGACCAAACCTGGGACCCATGGATGTGGATATGTACATTTTAGCAGTTGGGAAGTTTTTCATCGATATTGGTTTGTCCCTGAAAGAACACCAGCTTTGCCATGACATTTTTGTTTTGGGAAAGGTTGATAAATAAGACTAGCAGTATTGATATCTGTTTGTTTTATAATCTTTTGTTTATTTTTGGAGGATTTTCATGGTGAAGAATGTTTGTTTTCATCTAATTTCTTGTGGTTTGCTAAAACAGTTTGCATCATGTATATCCTTTCGATTTTAACGTGAAAGAACTGCAGAAGTGAAATGCTGCAAAAACGCTGTCGTTCGGCGTTTGCTGCATTCGAAAATGGAAATTTGCTTTTGTTGGGTGTTGGAACCAACGGAAAGAACCAAAAAGAACAATTCTCATTTTGTATCTGCATGGTCACCAGAAATCCTGTTGGCCATTGCTCCTCTCCCTCTTCCCCTGTTCCATTCGGAAAGGATATTGCGTATATAAAAATAAAAAATAAAAAAAAAGCAATCATGTTCTGTTCTTTTTGTCCTTTTTTAATCTGACCCTTGTGCCTTCTGTTTGTGTGCCGAGCAAATGGGAGAAAAAGCGATGGAAAAGAAATCAGACAAACGCCAATCTTATCCGCCTGTTCCATTCCCTTACCGTCTTATCGAATTTATGAAGTGAAAATTGAATCTTTCTTTATACTTTGGGGCTGATCAGGTGCTGGGTGAGAAAGGGGTTGGGCATTCAGGTAAGTAACCGCACCTAGCCCGTTAAAGAGGCTGTTAAAGCTGCTTGGAGGGCTGTTGACATGGAGGGCCTAATGCCGTGGATGCAGCTGTTGGGGACTGTTCTGCTTGTGAGGAATCTCAATAACGGCTACCTCTATCTTACCTACGTTCTTTCTTTTATTTTTTTGAACAACTACCTTCATTTTATTTAATCATATTCAGTTTATCGTTCGTATTGATTGTACTGTCGAGTGTTTTTATTAAGCATTTAATGCTGGCTTAGGGCAGGCCATCAATTATTTATTTCAAATTTCCTAGCTAATGAGTCGCATTTTCTTATACATAATATATATATATATATAATTCGCTTTAACTGAAATTCAAATTTGGAGAGTTTCAATGTTAAGAATGACTTTAGTGTCAGTTATAACTTTTAGTGTTTTCTTAGGCACGAGATAATATATATTGCACGTTGCATTAGACTTCAATGAATTTCTGCCAGCGTCTGGGAATTTTAAAATACAGCATGTAGTTTTCGTTTTTTTTTTTTTTCCTAACCAAAAGCATGTAGTTTTGTTGCTCCGGTTTGGATTGATAGAGAAAGGGAGGAAAAGAAAAAAAAATTATTATTATTTTATAATTTTTTTAAAAAAATATTTTTATTTATCTAAATAATATATTTTTTTCATCACTTTTTTCTAATAAATTATTAATCATTTTTTTTTTCAACACATTTTTTCTCATGACTTTTTCTATTTATCTAAATAATTTATTTTTCTCACATAAATTATTATTTTATTTTTCTTTCTCATAACTTTTTTTACTTATATAAATAATTTTATTTTTTTATTTTTTTTATTCATTTTTTTATGCACATTTTCTTTCAATCTAAACATATTATAAGAGATCTGAATTATATTATGCGTAAAAAAAAATCAATCTAAAACTCTCCCGGATTCCAGGTGACACGTGGCACCAGAATAACCCCAAGCGCAAGGGTCAACGTCAATGGAGAGTGGGGGCTCCAAGACTTTTCTTTGGTGATCTGCCGTGAGTTATACTTTATTTGGCTGGATAGAAGGTAGTAAGAAAAAATAATAATAATAATAATGATATTATAATTAATATAAAGTAATAATTAAAAATTTATAAGAAAAAAAATAGATAATAATTTATAAAAAAATAAAATTAATTATTTAGATTAATAAAATATAAATAAATAAAATTAAATAGAAAATACCCTTTTTTTTATTATTTCCTAAACAAAGGATTAAAGTTTTAAGAAATAAATTCGTACATTAAGATAAAAAAAACTCAATGATTTAAAATTCAATCAATTTAATCGTAATTAAATTGATAAGATATATATATATATATATATATATGTATATATATATATAATCAAAATTAAATATTTAAAGTAAATTGTATTTTCAAAATTATATTGATATAATATATTAATATTTATATATCTTAAAGATATTTATAACTAAATTAATATACAAATAGATGTAAATAATTTAAATCAAATATTTTAAATATAAAATATATTATAATTTATATATTTTTATTTAAATTAATTTTTATTTTTAAAAAATAATTTAATATAAAAAAAATAATTAATAATTTTTCTAATTAAAGAAAAAAAATTGTTAATTTTTTATTTATAAAAAGTAGACTATCCGATCAACCAAGGAAAACAACTAGGCACTTGAGGCAACAGAAGAGGCAAATGATGGCATGAAACCGAGGAAACTGCACACAGAAAGATTAAGGTTGTCACGATCGAATCGGTTATTGAACTGGAAAGTTAAGAGGTTCAAGGTTCAACGTTCAACCGGTTTAACCACGGTTAAACCGATATTTAATATTAAATATATAAAAATTAAAATATATGTGTATATAATATGTGTAAAGAATAATATAAGATATAAATATTATATATATGTATATAGTAGAATACATATACTTTTAGATTTAACATATATTATTTATAATTTATTGTAAAGTAAAATTAAAAAACAAATAAATTAATATATGTAAATATACTTAAAACATAGTTTTATATATAAATAATATAAATAAATTTCGATTACACACGAGTCAAAGATTATATTTAAATTATATTGTTGTTATTTTCAAATACTATGATGAAAAATTTTAATAAAAGATAATAAGTATTTAAAGCAAATTACATTTTAGGAACTATATTTATATAAATTATTATTATTTATTTATGTTAAAGATATTATAGTTTAATATAAGAAGATTGAGAAAATACATAATTAGAAGAATTTATTAAGTTTTGCAGTATAGTCTTTAAATTTTTAATTTGAAGAACACAATAAGTTAAAAAAATGACTTTATAAATTATATATTTATATTTTAAATTAAAAATTTTAAAAAAATTAATAAAAACTCAAATCGGTCCAACTAGTTGAACCGGGACCAGTTCATCGGTTTCCGGTTGAACTAGCCGGTTCTCCGATTTTTAGACCGATTCTTAATTGAGCCAATTATTTGTATGAATCGGACTGGATTAAGAACCAGTTTCCCATTTTTTCGATTGAACAGACCGATCCGGTCTAATTCTTATTACCATGAGAAAGACCGGCGGAGCAAGCAGAGGATCAAGGCACAAGATAGTGCGGAGTGGACTGTTGGCCACACAAGTGAAGTCTTTCTTGTTGTTTTTGTTTTGGGTCAAACGCGAGTGAAGTCTTTCAGTGCCACCATTTAAAGGCAACAAGGTGTTGCAAATAATATTGTATTGACAATCACCCTTTACTTTTCACTTAACTCTTCCATTACCATAAGAATTCTTTTGGGTTTGGTTCTTTTCTTCTAAAATGTCTACTCCGTCAGAGTAATCTCTCTTCCCTCTCTAATTACACACTCACACACGCACCCACACACTGTTTATATTCGGTTTCGACAATTTTAAGGTTGATTTTAAGCAATCAAAAGAATAGTCTGACCTCTAAAACTCTTTAATCAGATACTATAGGTCTCTGCCACCCGTGAGCAAGACTTATGGAGTGGCCTGTTTGCTGACCACAGCAGCTCTTTATTTGGAGCTTTACGATCCTGGGCGTATAGCACTCTGTTACGAGGATGTAATTAAGCGTCTTCAGGTTCATCAATTCCCTTGGTGGATTTGTCTTTTCGGACAGAAATCAACACTGCCCTGACTGATCTTTTAAACACTTTGGTTTTTGGTGCAGGTTTGGAGGCTAATCAGCAACTTTTTCTTTCTGGGGCCGTTTTCATTTCCTTTCGCGTTTCGCCTTATAATTATGTAAGAAATGCTGAATTTTTGTATCTAATCTTTTAACTGATGGAATTTTCTATGCATTCGTTGTTCCATTGAGATTCCTGGTTAAAAGAATTGATAGCTAGGCAGGATGGATGTCAAATTTCCGTGATGTTACAGTCGAAGTTGTTACTGGGGTCTTGTAATTTTTGGCTTTTATTAATCTGAAATTGCAATTGCGTAGAGCAAAATATGGCGTTTCACTGGAGAGGGGACCCTTTGACAAGAGGACTGCAGACTTTGTGTGGATGCTCTTCTCTGGAGCACTATCACTTCTCGTAAGTTAGAACACTGGCTTAAACATCGTTAAGATCTATACAAGAACACTTTTTAATTTTTGCATTCCAATCAGGGCCGAGCTAGCCTATCTTTGCTTTTTTTTTATTATTATTATTATGATTCATAAAGTATGAAATTTTTTGCCCCCACTCAATTTTTCACCCCCTCACAATTCCTTTTTTTTTGTTCATCATACTCTTATATATTAATTTTGCACCCACTTAAAAAAGTTTCTGGATTTGCCGCTGAAAGCAACATTCTCCATGGCCTGCAACGATTGTAGGTGATGGCTGCTGTTCCAATGCTATGGTCTCCTTTTATGGGGGTTTCATTGGTTTTCATGATCGTTTACATTTGGGGACGTGAATTTCCTAACGAACGCATCAGCATATATGGTCTTGTCTCATTGAAGGCAAGTAACTCTTTTCTTTTTTGAACAATTTAAATTTCACTTATTTATTTTACATGATCAATCAAACATACTCTTGACTTGATTATCCTTCCCGGGGGCATCAATTATGCAGGGTTTCTATCTTCCCTGGGCAATGCTAGCACTTGACTTGATATTTGGAAATCCAATTAAGCCTGACATTATGGGGATGGTTGCGGGACATCTCTATTATTTTTTGACTGTGCTTCATCCTCTTTCTGGTGGTCAACTCACTTTGAAGACCCCTCTTTGGGTGTATCCTTTTAGTCAATTGCCTAGCCAATGACTAATTAGCCTTTTGTTACGCCTACTTATCTTTGACAAATCCGGAGCAATGAGATAGCTGTAGCCACTTTTAGTCTGACAGTCCAATTAGAAAGGTAAGAAAATTGAGACGTGAAATTGACTTATTATAATTTGATAATTAAATACTTAATATTTATAATAAAAAATAAAAATATTTTTTACTTATTTTTTTTATCACAAACATTAAGTATTTTATTATGAAAAAAATAATTAATTGGAATAAGTTAGTTATACACTCTCCTTTCCTACGTTTAGGTCTAGGTCTCAAAATGAAATTCTAATTGCTGAATATAAAAAAAAAAAAAAAATGTGAACCTATACTTGTTCAACGACTTGGAGGCTCTGTGGACCTGCCCATAAATGAGTCGGCTTGGGCTAAGCATGTGTTTTTCGGCGTTTTTTCAACCCAACCCGACATATTGTATGCCTGTTTTGTAGTTGGGCCAAACTAGTGGCAGGTCTTTGTGGAACTCGTTTATCATAATCCTTAATTAGAGGCTACACAGACACAAACTAGTGGCATTCTGGGGTGAGGGCAGGCAAATGAATGCCCCGGTGCAGCGTGATCCGTCTGCTGGAGTTGCTTTTCGGGGGAGAAGCTACCGTCTCAACGGCACCCAGAGCAACACTGCGGGGCCAACCCAAGCGGGGGCTCAAGCTCAGCAGCCTAATTCAGCTGATGGAGTGGCTTTTCAAGGGAGAAGCTATCGTCTTGGTGGTGACCGTTAACATCAAATTGTTATTGTAATATTGGATGTGTTATTGTTGCTGTCTCATTATACTCTATAGCCGCCCTATATTCTGCCCTGCAGTAATGGGCTTCACTTAAATATGTGGCCCAGTCTAGGCCTATCTACGATGGAAATGGTTGGGCTTCTAGTGGATCTTGACTTTTCTGTAGCTTCCCAGTAGCTTCATGGTAGGCAGTAGCCTGCCAAAGTCAAACTCACATCCGACTGTCCAAATTTTCCGAGTAATTTAAAATCGTTGAAATCTTTGTTTTTTTTTTTCTTTTTTTAAAGTATTAGTAGATATGTTGGTATATTATTTATAGGGGTAACCAATTTTTTAGATTTAAACTTTTTAGATTTTTTTTATTTGAAATCTAAACCTTTTAAGTTTTTCATTTAAGGGTTAAATTTTTATTTTTTGTTCTATTCAAGTGTTTTTATAGTGAAACCGTTAATTTTTGTGTTAACTTTAATCCTATTTTCGTTAGATGTAATGGAAAAGTTAACGGTAAATCATACAATAAGACTTTAATAAAAAAAAATAAAAATTTATGTTTTAAATAGAAAATTTAAAAGGTTTAGATTTCAAAATGAAAAAATTATAAAAGTTTAAATTTAAAAAGTTGGTTATCTCATTATTTATAGGCTCAAAGATAGTAATACAGTGTCTCATCCAACTCTCTCTGAAAAATAGATTTATTATTCAATTACTGTTAATTTTATGTCTGATTCTAATATTAATGAATTCATGAATTGGAAACAAAACACCACACATTCGAAAATAAACTCTATGATGTATCATCTAACAGACTGCCAGCGTGGTGTTGATTTCTTGTCCATACGGCCAAATTGTAAAGGATCCTTGTATCGTTTTGGACTGACCGATTAAACTTGAGATCATTTGTGATTGAGCATAATTTTGTTCTCAATTTGTCAGTAATTGTTTTCTTACAATAAGCTTGGATGGCAACAATTGAAAGATGCGTTGCGGGTAACGGTGATAAACACACTATTAACTAATTACCCGTGGTGTGGAACAGTAATCAAACAAATGTGAAGCACCAGGAATGTTGTGCTGGAATTAGTGTTTGTCAATTAATGCAATCTCTGTCTTGCTTCATTAATTAAACCAAAAAAATTGAGATGTAGTTTTGTATTGGATTCAGAAGCATTTGGGATTAAAATAGTATGAAAGACAAAAACTACCTTTGGCTCCTTGCAAGCTACGCAGTTTCTGGGTTACGTTCCTTCTTACACCATATTTAATGATTTAAGTAACATCAGTCCGTGAATGGCTGAATGCATGAAACAATGTGGAAAAATCTTGTATTAAAAGTCATATCTTTTATTCAATTTCTTAGTAATTAAGATAACATAATCAGCCAAACCCAACATAACAATATTACTCCTCCTCAGAGAACATAATTACGTAGGTGCTAATTAAAAAGACACAAATAAATATATAATTTATTTAATAATATTTAATATTTATCTATTTTTTTATTTTTTAAAATATAACTATCCAATAAATCATATTCTATGTAACCTACACTTATCAAATATTTGTGTATTTCCCTACTCCTAATACCAAAGTTCAAGCCCGAAGACTAAGATTAAAAAAAATAATATATAAATAAAAAGTTCAGTAAAACTACCTGTGGTTCAACAGATTTGATGCCCTTTCTCTTCCACTCAGTAAAAATCCAAGACAGAGAAAATACACTTGAGCCACCAGCCTCGTGGTTCGGTAATATAGCAACTTGACTATTAATTCAAGTAAAAGAGTTCAAATCTAGATTAGCTTGAGAACGCTCGTCAATTTACCTACCAAATACTCACTAGTTTAAAAAGAGAATTAATCCTTCATTCTCTACGTGAAATTTTTTCTTTCTTTTTTTTTTTTGGTAAAAGAAATGGGTGGGAAGGGGTAATACTTACGGAACTCGTCAGGGAAAATTACGCTATTAAATTCACCTTAAATAAGTTAGACTGGTACACATTGAACTTATACAGAAGCAATTACACAGGTCCAACTCAAAGCCAAACCGTTCATGACCCTGAGAAGTATCGTGTACAATTAACTCCATCACATAGTTTAGTAACGCTCAAATATAAAATCTTGCGGTTAACACGTTCAATACTTACTACTAAACTACAACATCTAACATCTAGTAGTTTTACGTGAACCTTTAGGGCACCAAGATTCTTCTATTCCTTGTCACTGGGATTGAGAATGTCAGTGGACGTGGTAGCTAGAAACAGGTTTTTAGTTTTCTTTTTCAGAAATTCCAATAGGAAGAAAACATGTTTAAACAGTTAATGGTGGGATTGGGACTTTAGGCACCCTTTTTGCTAATTTGCAGTTTTGCTCGAGAAAATGACCATCTTCATTTTATCCCTTTCTTAATAAAAGGCCCGTTTCTCTTCTCTATTCTTTTGGGGTACCAAAAAAAAAAGTTGTGGAAAGGGATTGAATTATATTTTGCCGAAAACGTTGTGCTCAATATTCTTATTCATATTTAGAGGTATTCTCCTGTATTTATGTTAGGAACAAATGTTAAAATATTTTGACAGAGTGGAGATTCGAAACCTATATATATCACCTTATCAGAAACTAATAATTGAGATTGAAATTAAAACTTATAATTTATCAGATTGAATCTCATTTAGTTGACCACTTAAATCCATCTATGTGAACGTCTTTTCACTACGCCATAAGCAACAACCATTAGTAACACCCATTTTAATAAACAAATTTCCTCCGAGACTCCGCAAATCTTTTGAGTACATAAGAAGAAATTTTCTACAGACCTTATCCCTTTTCCACAATTTGAAGCTTCAGTATATTACACTTCGGCTCTCAATGTTATTTTCGTAAGATATAATTTGTTAGTCACTAAATATAGGGTTGTTGAAGATTCAAACATCAGCAATTAAATAAAAAGAACATTCGAAATTTGGTCAACAAAGGGCACCTAACTTAGGTGGACGAGTCAACAAAATTTATCTTCTTAAGGTCATTGACTCAAAGAAGCTATTGGCTTTGACATGACTTCATCTATTGCGACTGGTAAGTTATAATGCGTGCTTCTGAGTCTCGCCGGCATCAGAAAAAAAAAATTATGCAATGTTTTTAATTTAAAAAACCAGTGTTTATGACTTTTGTTTTTTGGGAACTTTAGATATGATTAAAGAAAAAGTTCTGTTTACAAAATTTTTTTTTTTATTTTTAGAGAAAGACTTACACCCCTGTTTTTACATTCGGGATAAATATTTTTAAAGTCTTAAACCTTTAGATTTTTTTACGTTTGAATTCTAAACCTTTTTAATATTTCATTTGAGTTCTAAATTTTTTAATTTTTTACTATATCAGTCCTTTAAATTACGAAAAGTAGTCAATCTATTAATAAGTGAGTTTAATTTAATAAAAATCATTTAAAAAAGTTTAAAAACATGAGTTAAATATTTTTTTCATCAACAAAATATGCGTATTAAATATTTTTTCAATCAACAAATATACGAATTAAATAGGCAACATGTATATTTTTTTATAGAAAAGACATTCAATTCATATATTTAATCTTTTTTAAATAATTTTTTGTAAAGTTAAAATTATTTTTTAATAGATTGATCACTTTTGTTAAACAGAGGGACTAATTTGGTAGAAAATCAAAAAGTTTAGGACTCAAATGAAATGTCAAAAAGGTTTAGCACTCAAACGTAAAAAAATCTAAAGATTTAGGACTAAAAAAATCCTTATCCCTTTTACATTCTCCCAACAGAACTCAAGTAAAAATAGCGGGGGCATTCCAAACAAGCCCTTAACTTTTGGTAAACTAAAACGACAATTTGAATCTAATCAGGAAATCTCCTTAATTAATTGCAGATAAGACAAGCTGGGTCCTACTTCGGAAACCGCAGTAATTATCATCAGCCAACTAGAATATTTATTATAGACAGCGATACGATGATCCGATTGGCGCCTGCCTAGGAACGTTAAAAAAAGCCAAACAAATATCGCTTCATCCTTTCCAACGTCCACGAAAGTTCCACAAAACAACCAAACTTAATTACTTATCTCTACACTACCTGTCCGGATCAAGTGGCGTGGTCTGACCCAGGTTGTTTATACCTAAAAATCCTTGTTTGGAGTTGACCAGACGCAAATTTTTAGTGGTTACTCCAAAAAGCAAAGTCTCAATTCTTTTTTGCCATTTCCCTTCAAGGTTGGCAGGAAAATGATTGTGGGGTTCTCTCTTTTTGTTTCAGTTTCACACCGGTCCCCCCTTTTCTTGAACTAATCGAAATTGCCGTTTTTTTTTTAACGATTTTTTCTGGCCTAAAAGTGAAGAAAGTTTTAGGCTTTCCAATTCCCTCAAAGATTCATGTCCCAGTGACTTGGTACATCTCTCTCTCTCTCTCTCTTTCTCTGTCTTATTGGCTGTGCTTGTGTCGGTGAGCTTCTTGGGTAAAAATGGATTCTTTTACGATAAAAATGGATTCTTTTATTCAAATGTGTGTTGAATATTATCTGCTGCGGTTTTTGGAATTGTTGGAGTATATTTCTTGAATTTTTTTCTCTGTGTTTTCCGGATTCTTGGAGTTAGGAGATGGGTTTCTTTATTTTTGGGTTGGGGTTGGCTATCAGAGTTCTTAATTTTCCGTACGAGTGAAATGAGTCAAGTGTGCAGGACAGAAAGGACTGACAAGGAAATACTGCTACTCTTTTTGGTGTTAATTTTCTTTTTCCTTTTTCCCCGTTTTGTGTTTTTATTGTTATTTTGATTTTTCTTTCCTGGTGGTTTGCGAGATTTCAGGAAACGAACGGTTCAAAATTATTCTTTCCACTTCGATGTTTCTGTGATTTCCTGCTCAGGGTTGTTCTTATTTTATTGAAATTAATTATATGTGATGAGTTAAACTTAAAAGGGAAAGAAACAAAGGCGGAAATTGCTCGAATTTGGTTCTGCTTTGTGGATTTCCAAGATTTAATAAATCTATATACATACATATGTATGTATGTCTGTTTGTGCAATAGTTGAGATACTTCAAATCTAGCTGCCTATGAATTGTGCTTAATGTTGTCATTGCAGTTGTTTGAATTCATAGTGGTAGAGACGAGCCAGAGTGGTGGGTAGATTGTGCAGTAATGGAGGGAATTGGAATAATTGAAGCTGAACAAGTGCTTGGTTTGCCTCCTCCTCCTCCGTCTCTTGCTGTCGCCGTTGCAATCAATGGAACGAAAAAAGGCAAGCGTTTGGTGAAATGGGCATTGGAAAAATTCATTCCCGAGGGGAAGGTCATATTCAGGTTGTTGCATGTGCGCCCTAGGATTACTTCAGTTCCTACGCCAAGTAAGTTGCTCTTCTTCAGAATTATGTATCCAATTTATGTAAAAGGAGAACTACTCGCTGACTAATCTGTTCTTGATGCCAATCTTTTGATACCGAATTCCAGTTGCAATTGACAAGTACAGTGTAGTGCTTGGCCCCGGAAAATTATGAAAAATGATTGTCTTTACTTCTGAGAATTGGTTTTGTCCAAGTTATCTTAAAATTAAATACCTTGGTCATGGGTTATTAAACCTTTGAAAAGAGTGAAATGTGAAAAGATTGATAATTATAGCTTAATTCTACTTTTTCCGGCCATCTGACTTTGTGTATCTCATAGTGGGAAATTTCATTCCTATATCACAAGTACGAGAAGACGTAGCAGAGGCTTATAAGAAGGAAATGGAGTGGCAAGCAAGCCAAAAAGTTCTCCCTTGCAAGAATATTTGTACTCACAGACAGGTCTGGTCTCGCTTCCTTTTGAAAAACGAAAAAACAAATTGGAGGAAAAAATATATGAAGTGAAGCATGGCACGTATGAACTTGCTGCACTTTTATTTGGCTGTAGGTGCAAGCAGAACTTCTGATCATCGAATCCGATGATGTGGCAAAAGCATTAGCAGAGGAAATCGCTCGGGGAAGAATCAATAAACTTGTTCTAGGAGCTTCTTCTGGTGGTCTGTTTTCAAGGTAGGCATATATTATCAAATGAAAATAATAAATTGGCAGAGTTGTTTATCAACTGATCCTGATAGTGAAGAGAAAAATGTATATTTCATAATTGAAATTGGGTTGTGGACTTCTCTTTGGGTATTTGGTTGTTCGCTTTAATGACTGATAAATAATGTTGTTTGATTAGTGTCTTACTTTATTTTATAGATGAACAGCATATTTTCTATAATCAAATATACAATTAGAGTCTGTCCACAAGTTCCACACCAACTTGTTGACACCTGTGTCTTTTCAGGAAACTTAAGGGACATAAACTGTGCTCAAGAATCTCAGCATTGACTCCAAGCTTTTGTACAGTTTATGTTGTTTCCGGAGGAAAACTATCATCCATCCGCCCATCTGATTCAGAGACAAATGCAAGCATTAGAGACGATGATAGTCTCTCTAGCTGTTCAACCAGTAGCTCTTCTACTCAAACTTCGAGTTCTAAAATGGGTAATTGTCCTCATTTTTTAAGCCAGTTCATGGGCAAACTTGATTCTACCCATATTTACCATAACAATTTGTACTATAAGCAGTTTGTGGTGATTTTAGAACAACGGAGAAATAGAATCTCTTCGGAGCTGTGGCTTCAAGTTTCATGCTGATATATTTCTTTGACTTTGTAGGGACCAGCAAATGTTTTAATGCTTCTTGCTTTGTGGAATGTGCAGATTTCTTGTCAGTTGCTTCGTACTCTCATTTGCAGTCTCCCTCCCTCCCAATGCAGCGGTTCCAAGCTCTTTCTGCTATAAACAAGGGTCTTCTCCATTCAAGGACAAGCTCCATGGAAATCCATCATTCAAAATGCCGATCTCTGGATATTGGTGAAGAACCAGACACGGTCAGCTCTTGTCCCGGCAGTTCTGAAGTTGGACATCCAGTCAGCCGAAGTTCTAGTTGCATAAGCTTGCTAACTGATAACCAATCATGGATATCTGATCAAGCTTCTACGTCAGACATCATGGAGTATTCTTCATCTGACAGCCAGGTTGCTTTTCTATTTCTAAATGTGGCCTTGAGGTGCATGTTTAGGTGTACTTAGCTGCCTTCAGATAATCATCTGCTGCTTGTTAAGTTTACACTGTGCCTTTTTTTTGTTCCCCCTTTTGGAGTGAGTATAAAATAATTAAACATAATAGCTTTACATGGAAATTGGGAAATCTTATATAGACTGTGAAAACACAGTAAACTCTACAGATTTCTGCCCCTTACTATTAAGTTCTGCTGAACATCCTTGATGTTTTGGTAAAGATATATCATTTGCTTGTCTTGTTCAAAACAATTGATTTTAAGCAAAAATTATAAATCAAGTGTGTTCTGGCAATGATAATCATTTTGTGGCATATTTAATTGGAGGTCAACTGCAGACGTAAATATACGACCGAGTTACGATTTATTTTGGATGAAGATGCAGGTAAATATTAATTTTGAGCTAGAGAAGCTGAGGATTGAACTTAGACATGTTCGAGGAATATATGCAATGGCCCAAACTGAGGCAATGGATGCTTCTCGAAAGGTTTGCATTCAAATCTTTGTTTTGTAGATTTGCAATTACTATTTGTGTTGACTCTGATATCAAAGTAGTGATATAGGTCGCTTTTCACCTTTTCTGGCTGTTCATCGTTGTTTCTCACGCTTTACTTCTTTTACCTCTACATTCAATCATCTAGTGGTTACAGATGGCAAAACGACTAGCATGGTAACTAGTTCCCAGTTTTTTTACTCATTAGGTTCTGTCGTCCATCTTAGTTCGGACTCCTCTGTAACATACATATAGTAGGCATGGGTGTTTCCATCGAGTGTAACATAAAACTAACAAATGGGAGAATATATTTTGAAATAAAATTCTGAAGATTAGTTCAGATATTACTTCTTGAGTTAGAACTAATCTTTTCTCATTTATTTTGAATTTCAAATGCAGTTAGAGTCCCTGTTTCATATGCACGTTATTTGGTATTTTTCAGTTTTGTTTTTGCTAGTCTTGCTGACTGGTTTTTTATTAGTTAGCTATCAGCCACATTCTAACAGTTGCAACAGTTTTCAAACTCATTGTAATAAAATAGAAGATAATTTCTAACCATGGACCTATAAAATGACTAGAACACTACAAAAGTTTGTTAGTTGGGAATCAAGTTCCAGGTCCAGATTCACCCAGTTTGTTATGTATCCATGTCCTTTCAATTTGTTTAACATGCTTCAACTACTACTATTTTCTCAGTTGAACCATCTTAATAAATGTCGGTTGGAGGAAGCAACAAAACTCAAGGAGATCAGTCATAGGGAAGAGATAGCCAAGGAATTAGCAAGCCAAGAGAAGGAAAGATGTAAAGCTGCTGTCAGGGAAGCTAATTACATAAGGGAGTGTGCTGAAAGAGAAGCTTCACGAAGGAGAGAAGCAGAGATTAAAGCCATGCGTGATGCCAAAGAAAAAGAAAAGCTTGAGGATGCTCTTGTGGGTCCTGTGCACCAGTACCAGAAGTTCACATGGGAAGAGATTGTGTCTGCGACCTCATCATTCTCAGAAAATCTTAAGATTGGAATGGGAGCATATGGAACTGTCTACAAGTGCAGTTTGCATCACACAACAGGAGCTGTGAAAGTTCTTCACTCAAAAGAGAATCAGAAGGCCAAGCAATTCCAGCGGGAGGTATGGAATTTTCCTATATTGCAGGTGTTTTAATCTGAATACCGCCATTGTTTCTTGAATTAACAGATGATATTTTAATCAGAATGCAAGGCATTGTGAAAATTTAATCTGTAACATCTTTTGATAAATTCCGCTCTTCAGTTTCATGTAGAGAACTGTGACCTGCAATTCGACTAAATCACATTAGTCTTTGGACATAACTTTAATATGAATATTTGTACATCCTATCTTTTGTTTTCATTACTGCTTAGCCTTTCAGTTTTTCAATGTCTCAATTGGTCTCTACTTATATTTATGTTTATATCAGCTTGAGATCTTGAGTAAGGTTCAACACCCGCACTTGCTTATCCTTCTTGGTGCTTGCCCGGATCATGGTTGCCTAGTTTATGAGTACATGGAGAATGGTAGCTTGGAGGAAAGGTTGCTTATGCAGGAAAAAACACCCCCCATTCCATGGTTTGACAGGTTTCGAATCGCTTGGGAAGTGGCCTCAGCTCTTGCATTTCTTCACAACTTCAAGCCAAAGCCAATTATCCATCGTGATTTAAAACCAGCCAATATCTTGCTTGATGGTAACTTGGTAAGCAAGATTGGTGATGTCGGTCTTTCAACAATCCTCCAATCAGATGCCTCCTCTGCATCAACTACATATAAGGATACAGGACCGGTTGGGACACTCAGCTACATTGATCCCGAGTATCAAAGAACCGGGTTAATTTCTGTAAAATCGGATGTCTATGCTTTTGGGATAGTAGTTTTGCAGTTGTTGACTGCGCAACCAGCATTAGCACTGGCACATATTGTAGAAACAGCAATGGACGAGGACCGTTTGCAGGAGATTTTAGATACAGCAGCCGGAAGCTGGCCTGGTGAGGAGACAGAAGAATTGGCTAAGTTGGGATTAAGTTGTGCTGAGCTGCGACGCAAGGACAGACCTGATTTGAAAGATCAAGTGCTGCCTACACTGGAGAGGTTGAAAGCAGTTGCTGACAGGGCCCGAAACACAATTTCTAGCGTTCAGTCCTCCCCTCCAAGCCACTTCATCTGCCCAATACTAAAGGTATGTATTCGGAGTTTTGATAGAATAAGGTGCATTAGTACTGGTATGATCCGATGTGAACAAAACTATCCCTTTGAAAAGAAGTGAAATGGAGGCACAGTTTGCATGATCACTATGCTCTTTTACAGGATGTCATGAATGACCCTTGTGTTGCCGCTGATGGATACACTTATGATCGCAAAGCAATTCAGAAATGGCTTGAAGAGAATGACAAATCGCCAATGACGAACCTGCCATTGACACATCGGAAGCTCTTGCCAAATTATACACTTTTGTCTGCAATAATGGAGTGGAAGTCCAATAACCAATAACACGTGCCAATATTTATATTTGCCTGGTTAACACAGTAAATTTTTTTTTCCCAAGACTACTAGCATGAAGAGCTTCTTGTAAATATAGCTAGTTATATATTTTATTAATTACAAATTAAGGTGAAGATAAATAGAGTAGACAAAAAGAACAAGAAAATATATTACAAGCCTCTTCCCGGAGTCTCCAACCATCATCTCATGCATTAGGATATAGGATATAATAGAAGTGAAAATTCCGATATAACACTTCTTATAATAAGTTATATTGTATCTCAACACATTAACACAAAAGCATACAAATGCTTGTTATTTTTATTTACATTTTTTTTAAGTATAATATACATATAATATTACATTATAAAAATTTATTTAATTATTTTTTTAATTAAAATAGGCTTCACTTAAAGTTTTTATCACTTAAATTTAACGTTGAGTTAATTTAACTCGCATTATAACGATTCCAATTAAAATTCCTCGTATCGATATTCCTTTGCAAACATAAAAAGAAGAAATTTGTCTACAAAAATATTTTTTTGGCACATAATTGTAGACACTCTATGAACACGTAGTAATTTTTATTATTGAATGATAAAAGATGTGTTAAATTAAAAAAAAAATTATTGAATTAACTATATATCTTCTACATTTAACGTTAAACATGTACTTGAAATCTTGCTATATGTATAATAACTACATAATTATAATATAATTGAATATACATAATACTAATTTTTTTGTGCTAATTATACATAATACTAATGGTTAGAATATAAAAAGGTATAGAAAATTGAAGAAAAAAAAAAAGGAAGATTTAGACACTCATAACAAATACTTTAATTTATTCTTACACGTCAACTTTATGATACGTCAATTTCTCTTTTCCGCATGTCAGGTCGGTAGCTTTTGTTTTCCGTAGAAAGGGCACGACTAAATGGATAAGCCACGTGTCAATGTGTCATGATATAAAAATTGTTTGACTTTGATCTAGTAGGCATTTAAAACTCGAGACAAGTTGCCATTAATTTACAACAATGACGACGTCACTTAACAATAAAAATAAGAAACGAAATTTAAATTATCCGAAGGAATAAAAGACAGAAGTTAAGAACAACATTATGAGACAGGGTAATAACAATTACAAGCCACGTGAGCTAGTAGTAAAATAACAATAAAGGTTATCATTAACGGCCCCTTATGGCCGATCTTTTAGTGAAAAAAATTGATTTTTTTGAGAAATTATGATTTAAATTAATATTAAATATATTTAAAATAATAATAAATATTACTTAAAATTAAATTTCTAAAAAAATTCAAGTTAGTTTACGAGGAAATCGGACCCAATAATAAAACCCCGAGCAAATTTTAGAGTTTGGACTTTTGGTATGGCGCAACGTTGCACCACGTTGATTGATTGCTCCCACAGAATGAATCACCCAGATAACACAGTTCCTTATAGTGTGTTTGGTTCAATGAATGAAAAATGAATGGAAAAAAAAAAATAAAAATTTATAATTAAAAAATATTATTATTTTTTTATAATTTTTTTATCACAATTTTTTATCAATTTAAATAATTAACTTTTAATTTTTCTCTCATAAATTATTATTCATTTTCTTTCTTACAAATTTTTCATCATTTTTTTTTTACACTTTTCTATCAATTCAAATAACTTTATTTTTTCATAATTTTCTTTTTCATATCTTTATAACTATCCAAACATAGTATTAATTCTTACAAGACATCCTAGTCGTTAAGATTAACATTTACATTTTAGAATCTCAAGTTCTAATTATTAAGATTATTATTATTGTATAGTTTACAGTCGAATATACCTTCTAATAAATTAAAAAAAATGTCATATGTAGTCGGAGACGGTGTCGTTTAATGCATCATCGCTGTCCGTTACCTTCCAGCCAATAAGAATCAGCCAAATCAGCAACTCCACATCATTTCTCAACAACCTGTACCAGCTGCCGTCGCGCTTTCGGATCTGAAAAGCCCATCTGGCAGTCCAATACCTAACTGAACCAACCTAAACTGGGAACGGAATATTCGAAAACTGCGTCGTTTCTTTGACAATCACCGGAAAAGAATCGTACTCCGATTCCACCGTTCTCTCTCTCTCTCTCTCTCTCTCTCTCTCTCATTCTGTCACTTTCGCAGGAATAGATTACTGTTTCAAAAGGTTTTCTTATTTTCTTACACATTAGCCGACCAAGCAACCGATTCTTCTGTCTACAATCCATTACAAGAATCACTTATCTAAAGCTTTTGCTCTTTTTGGCTTCTCAAGAAAACGAAAAAACGTGGAAAGAACAGAAAGAAAAATTCTAAAGATTGTAACTTTCTCATAAATTCCCTCTTTGATTCCCTTGTCAATATAAGTATTCCGTTTTTTTCTGCAATTCCAACCTCATTTTCATCTGTATAAACACACCCATTTCCCGAAATTCCGAAATTCTATTATTCTGTGCTGTTCTTTGAAATACCCATTAAGCAGAAATATGATTGCTTTAAAAATTTTCTTGCTTTTTCCCTTATTTTCCGTCGCTTTCTCTGACGAACCATTCAACTCCCACCTTCTACCTAGACCCTTAATCCTCGAGTACCCGGAGAACACAATCGAATCCACCCAGTTGAAGGGACTGGACAATGAGCTCCATTTACAGTGTACCAGCTGGAGAGTTGCGGCGGAGGCCGGGAATTTGAATCCGTGGAAGACGATCCCGCAGGAATGCGGGGACTACGTGAGGCAGTACATGACGGGGAGAGGTTATGGTGTGGATCTCGAGAGGGTGTCTAAGGAAGCTGGAGTCTACGCCAAGAGTGTAGAATTGGGTGGTGACGGGAAGGATATTTGGGTGTTTGATATTGATGAAACTCTGCTTTCTAATCTTCCCTATTATATAGAACATGGTTATGGGTAAGTTTAAATTAATGGGAGGCGGGGTGTTTGGGCTTTTTGTTTGTTGGGTTGCTGTGAAAATGTGGGAAACATACACAATAGGAATGTTGAATTAATTTGAAACATATGTTTAGTTTGGGAATTTGATTTAATTCGTGTCTGGAATTGGAATCTTTTTGGGAAATTTGTTTGGTGTAATTCAAATGTGTGAACTTTAACTTTGATCATGTTGAACCGAGAAGGGGACAGTGATTGGATTAAGTACAATAGCGGATTTGTTGACTTTTTAAGTGCTACGGTATGGAAACTCAATAGACGAGAACACAGGATTGAAAGTAATTTTCATGATCATGACATTTACTGGTACTTGGTTGTCTTTATATGTTTTTTGGGGGCAATTTGGAATTTGTAGGTTGGAGATCTTTGACCCAGTGGAGTTTGATAAGTGGGTTGATAAGGCTATGGCACCTCCAATACAGCCTAGTTTGAAACTCTACAATGAGGTTCTGGGTTTAGGCCTCAAGGTTTTCTTGCTGACTGGACGGAGTGAGAAGCAGAGGAGCGTAACCGAGGAGAACTTGATCAGTGCGGGGTTCCAGAATTGGGAAAAGCTTATTTTGAGGTGAGTAAGAAAGATTTTATCTTGATATAGAATGCAATTTCACAATACTGCATGTACTATTGACTAACTAGGGGGCTCAAAAAAAAAAAAAAACCATAAAACGAGAGACTAGATGGTTCATAATGCCCTTTACTACTTGTATTGCTAATGCAAAACATTTGCACTTTAAATCTAGATTTTTTAGCTAGATCGCAAATATAGGCAAACAGTTTGAAATGGTGGCAGATGTTATTGTTATTTCCATTATTCCGCTGGCAAATTCAAACAACTTTTTCTGCTTTTCTATATTCATTAAATTGCACAAATGTATGCTTTGCTCAACCATGCTAACGTAACATCAACACTTCAATACATAACCTTAGACAATGTGACTGTAGTATGCATGTTGGAAACCTGGATTCTCCCTCGTCTAATTATTGCACAGCAGAAGCTATATTCTAGTTCGTTTTATAATTTTATTGATTTCTTAAAGCAAACTTCAGCCCATTTTGTCCTTTTCTGTTTTGCAAGAGAAATAGAAGATCGTTCATGCTATGATCACTTGTTGAATCTGTGGTAGGAGATGCCTTTTTTTGTTTTCTGATCTGATTTCTGGGAAGTTTATACGGTCTGGTTTCTATAGGAAACATAAGCTTAAATTTGAAGAGGAATTATAGGGTGCAGCCATGTCAGGGGTGGGTCCAAATGGTGGCTCTTTATTGGATCAATTTTGGGGTTAGCAATTCATAAACTGCTGATAGTGGAAATTGCTATCAAAGACAAGACTGCCTAAGCCCGCTTCACTTCTTTAATATTAGTAATAAAGTACTTTTGGTTAAGTGATGATAAGATCGTCGAAAACATGGTTTGCTTTTTGGTTGTGCTGGCTTCTTGCCAATATGCTAAGTGAGAATAGGAAACTGCTTCTGAAGACAACCAATAAGGCCATAATTTCAGCACATATGGGTTGGGGCTAGGATTTTCCTTTCGTCTTGGCTTGAAAGTTGTTAAACGCACAGTAAAGCTACCAGCCCCTTACTAATTAATGTTTCTACAATGAAGATCAATGATAAAAAGGGTCCAGTGATGATAGTCTACAGTTACTATGATCTCTAGACAGTGGCTATTCTATTACCGTTGTCAAATAATGATCGTATGTAATTTGGCGTCGAATGATTGAGAATAAAAGTACCTTGGGTATCTTAGTCTTTCAGTGTGCAATAGTTGTTTTCTTTAGCCAGTCTTCTGCTTCTTTCTCTCCTTCCCAGTTCTTTTCTTCTCTCTGTCACGGTGGATGCTTCGATTTCAATCAAAGCAGCATATACACCATTTGCAATTCTGGTTTGGTTATAGTTAAAGGTACTTTGATTCTACTAATGTCCTTTCTCTCTCTTTTCATGCAGAGCCCCGGAGGACCATGGTAAACTGGCAACAATATACAAGTCTGAAAGGAGGACTGAAATGTTGAAAGAAGGATACCGGATTCTTGGAAACTCTGGCGATCAATGGAGCGATTTATTAGGATTCTCAATGTCAACTCGATCTTTCAAGCTTCCGAACCCCATGTATTATATTCCTTAAATGGAGGGGCCACATTTCTTTCCAAGCCATCGTACGCTGAATAAGTGTTTTATTATTGTGCAGGATCTACATGTTGTCAATTGTAATGACAGCTAGATCCCCAACTCTTGTTAGCTCAAAGACCTTATATTTCATTGAATTGTACAGAACGACGGTATATTGTTCCAGCACTGTACTTTCTGGATCCACCGGTAGGTTACTGCTTGTCCCGAAATAATAATAAGCAACAAAAACAAAATGCTGAAAGGTCTTGCAAAAGCTTCTGTTTCTGAAGATTTATTTAAAAATGCATGCCCTCTTTTCAAAAGCTAATCATATCATCTGCAATTTCCATTCTCTAAATAATTTTGTTCATCATTGTTTTTTTGAAAGAACAAATAGGCCCTCTCTGTCTCTCTCTCTCTCTATCTTTTTTCTTTTTTTTTTCCAGAATGGAAGAACAACTGTGGTCCATGCCAATAGTGCTTTGTGAATAGGAAGAGCTCTTTGGATCCTCCTTACGGCAGCAAAATAAACCCCTTTACCCGTAGAGCAATTTAGCTCTGTTTATCTGCTGGACGGCCTATAAAGATTTTTCTTTCTTTCGTCTGCAGACATGGGAATGAGTCATCTTCAACCCCAGAGCCATCCCAACTCTTTTCCAATGAACGTTTGCTCGCTTCCTCTATGGGACTGTTTTTTTTTTAAGGTTGAAAAAATGGAAAAGCTGGAAAGCACCAGGTCTCGCATAAATTTAGTTTTACCGAACACTTTAATAACACTTAATTTCAAAATCTCTTGATCAGCATGTTCGGCGTTTACTATTAGATTACAACGAGGTATGGTTCTTCTACGGTGCTTCTTCCTGAATGCAATACTGCGGATCCTTGTCTTTAAATTGTGCCGCCAACAGATGACCACCATATCACCATTGCGATTTCCACTTTCGCACTAATAAGAGTCCCAGTACTTAAATTGCAAATTTCACAGGTATTTTTCTATGTTGGTAAAATATGTCTAACCAGCGCACAAAATAAATATAATCAAAAAGTAAAAATTATCGGATATAATTAAATTATTAGATTTATTACAGCATCTGTTTAGTTCAATGTATTTAAACTTTCCCTTATAAATAACGAAAAATTATCTCTAAAGACTCGTAATAAAATTTTTCCCTCGTCTAAATTTCTTCCTGTTTGACGTAAATTAAATTTTCAAATATATAAGCATTTTATTATTAATTTAATTTGCCACCTTGGCAAACTAATAATAATGTTTGCTAAGGAGGAGGTAAAGTTGTCGGGTTAAAAACCTCGTGCGCTGTCAATGTGCTTTAACCCAGTGTATTGAAATGATTTGTAAGGATAAAAATTTTGAATTTAAATTTTTTAAGATTAAAAATTTTAAATTTAATTTTAATCAATAAAAAAAATTCTTGTGAGAGTACTCATTTACCCACAATAAAATTTTTTTTAGAGTTTGCGTACATAAATACTTGGAGTAAGATATATAAGAGGTATATTATTAATTTAATGAGATATAATAATTTATTTATTTTTTAAAATTTAATATATTTTTTATAATTTAATAATTTAAATTATTATATATTTATTTATACGTATCTTAAGCATTTTCGTTTTTTTTTAAGGAGATGCCCTGATGTCTCACGCAGTGCCGCGGGTCCTACCCATTTGATTGACATCAGATGGATGGCAGAAGGTAAGAGAATGCCATCATGCTGGATAAGAGCTTGAGGATCGGTGGGGCCTACCTAACTACCTGATGCCCATCAATCTTCGCCGTTAATATGTCAACGCTGGCCAACTACCTTCTCGTAAAGTTTCAGCTTAATAATAACCACATGCTAATGTCCCGGGCCGTCGGTGTCAGTATCGACGTGTAGTGATGTGATCGGCGCAAGACTTCCCATCTGCTGACTTTTTACTTGATCATATTCATCCGACGGTGGAAGCCAACTTACGTTTGTCCTCGTCAATGTAGGAAACATTTGCCGAAGTGGAGCACGAGCACGACGGGTTCTTTCATGCCGTTACACGTATGATTCGTGAGTAGTACTAAATATTTTAAAAATTGTATTATAAAATATTTTAAAATATTATTAACTTATTTTTTTTATTTGACAGTATTAAAAAAATAAATAATTTTTTTTATAATTATATATTTTAAAATATTTTATAATATAATTTTTAAAATATTTATCATTATTCTTAATTCTTTTGTACTCTCGATTTACAGATTCTTCAGATCGTACGGTCAACAGTTTTAGATACATTAAAATTTGAACGAATTGTACAATGTATTGCTGTTCGAAAAAAAAAAAAAAAGAACAATCTACTGGTTGAGGGTTATTAAGTCGAGTTCTATCACGTAGTTATATTTTAAATAATATTAAAATAATTATAAAATTTATTTCATGATGTTTGATTTTATAAATTTAATTATTTAATAATTTATATTTTTTAATTTCACTTTAATTTCATATAACAAAATCTCTTTAAATATTTTTATACTGGGAATGAGCCAGCCCAACATTATGTCCTTTGTCCTAACCAATAGGAAAGTATTTAGTGCAATTAAAATATTTTGATTGTGATTCTTATGGAGATTTTATTAGTTAATAATTATTTTAAAATATATTTTGAGTTCTAATCATAAAATAAGAAATATGACTTATGAGGTTAAAAATTGAGAGATTTACTTTTATTATATAACTCATTACTTGATTTGTCTTTTGATAGATTAAAAAAATTATAATTGTGTGTTTTGTAGATTGTTATATTTATCGAAAAAAAAAATCATGTTTACGTATTGGAGTCTTTTTTTATATAGATTATTATTTTCAATTGAGATTTGAATTTGAGTGGTTTGAATTTTGAAAACACTTTAATGTGATCTATCCAAAATTAATTGTTAAAAGAAGAGTAAAAAATTGAAATAGGAGGACTTAAAGAACTACAGCCCAATCCTCCTCCCAACCTTCTTTTTTTTTTAAAAAAAAATTATTGAATTATAAGTTACAGAATAAAATAATTCTTTTTTTCATAAATCTCACACCCTCATTTTATAAGATTAAACTCAAGACTACTACTAGAATAAAAATCTTAAACTCTAATTATTGGTGTATCTTGGAAGCACTAATTTTTTGTCTATATATTTTCTTCTTACACTTTACCTCACCAAACTTTTACACGACAACTTGAAACATTGAGTTATGATATGTATTACGAAATATCTCGACTTTTATTATTATAAAAAGAATTAACTAACCTTTTTAACACTATTAAACTTTTAAAAAAAAAGTCATATACTTAACAGTCAAAATATTTTGTAATATATTTTTCGTGACTGATATTATTACTCTTTTTTTTTTTTACATTGTATACATTATCATGTATTAATTCTCATTCTTATTATTATTTATTAATATTTAAGGGAAGTATTTAATTGTTTTTCATATGCCTTACTGGCAAAGGCATATTTTAGGTAGCAATCTTGACCCTCCACTTTAATGCAAACGGTGTTATGTTACTTTCTATATTAAGTTCAACTGCTAACAATAATAGCTTATCTCTTTCGACTGGCAATTGGATTTAGTAGGTTAGGTCCTTTATGAGCTTCCATTGAGGTTTTCTCTTGCGAAATTAATGGACAAAATCAAAATCTATATAAAAAACAAGGCTGGTCTTCTATGAATATTCTCCTAAATTTATCGTTTCACACTCGTAGGCCGTAGCAATGAGCATGACGTGCATAAATTTTACCCGAGTTAACTGCTACAACTTGGCAGTTGGCACCGTCCATGGTGAAAGTGCTTGCCTCATAATGTTGGAAGTAATATGCGTCTGGAAAGAGTTTGAAAGGATCACTTACCAAAATCTTTAGGGGAATACTTGGTGTGATTCATTAAATATGATTAAAGTGGTATGAGTAGTTGGATAATAAAATTTAAAAAAAAATAAAAAAATAATAAATAAAATGTTAAATATCAGATGTATTGTATAATTGCTTCAATATTATTTAAGATAATATAATTATATAGTAGAGCTCAAAATTTAATTAGATATAGGACTCTTTTATGTATCAAACAAGGAAATGAAACCATTTTGTTATGCTATTCTTAGAATAAATTGCAAATTATGGGCTTCTCATTCGCTAGTTTTTCTAAGAAAGTCATAAAAGAAAATCGTTTTCACGCATGAATCTTTTATTTTTGTAAGTTCTAATTTTATTGAATTTCAAACTACTCATGTCACAATTAGAGTTGTATGCATGTTACTTTTTCTGAGAGGCAAACGTAAAATGGGACTTATACAAGTTGATCTACAGTTGTACATAACTTCACCGTAAAATTTGAAAGAAAAAATTGTCAAAAAAAGGGTAAGTAGCATAGGTCTGAAAAAAAAAAAAAGAAGAATAATCTTTTTGTTATATATATATATATAATTAATAATTATTCTAAATATTGGCCTCATCGGATTAACTATTTACTTACAACTCATTAACCCAATTTTCGGGTCGATGTCAGAGCCTTGTTTAATAACTTTGTAAAAAACTGTCACAGGAGGTCAGAGTAGGCGTGTGATGTGTCCCACTAGGTTCAACTCTCTACATTGTTTTGCTTCCACCTCATTCTGCAAAAACCAAACAAGCCCTCTGATCAATCTCTCTCTCTCTCTCTCTCTCTCTCTCTCTCTCTAGGTCCAATGAGCAGTCTTGTAGTCCTGTTACAGTCTTAACTGTTTTCCCACTTCAGTAATTCCCATAAATCTTGGGTTCCACAATCCCCCAACAAAAGTTCAATTCCATCTTCATCTCTTTGTCGTCTGTCTCTCACACATTCCCATGCAAACTTCAACTTGGTTTCCATTAAAACCAACCCAATGCTTTCAGCATCTCAAACTGATATCCAGATCTTGAAACTTTGGTCTTTACTCTACCCGTAGGCTAAGAAAGGAGGAATCAGAAATCTCCTGAAAAATGAAGCACACCCACATGCTAAAACTTATTCTAGGACTGACTCCAGCAACTGTCTTGGTCATCCTAGTCCTTATCATCTTTATTTACTTGAGAACAAGAGTTAAAAAGAGTCACAATGACATAGAAGCCAGAGAGCAAAAGTATGGAGTTGGGACAGAGACTGAGGAATTGGTGACTTTCCAAGGAGGCCAGGACCTGACAATCAGTGACATTCTTGATTCTCCAGGAGAGGTCATAGGAAAATCCAACTATGGTACCTTGTACAAGGCTTTTTTACAGAGAAGCAACTGCGTGCGGCTGCTTAGGTTTCTGAGGCCAATTTGCACTGCAAGAGTTGAAGATTTCGGTGATGTGGTTCGGTTGTTGGGCAGCGTTAGGCATCCCAATTTGGTGCCTCTTCTGGGATTCTATGCTGGGCCGAGAGGTGAAAAGCTTCTCATTCATCCGTTTTTCGGGCGCGGCAATCTGGCTCAATGCATTCGTGGTAAGTAAGTTGCTTTTAAATGTAGACATTTTCATTTGGTTGTTTGTTTTGGTTTTCCATGAAATGGAGGAAAGCTTTCTGTTATTTTTCATTTTTCATACAAAATAGAAACTTTTGTTCTTCTGTTTTTCTATACGTATTTTTCACAGGGGTGAGACCAGTTAAACTTTCTGTCAAAGGGGGTTTGAGCTTCATAGTTATATTTCTTCTCTCATTTATCTGTTCTATTGATTCTACTATTCTGAGTAATGCGCTACTACAATCTCTTAATAACTGAACGTAGAGGAATGAGTGGGCAACAATTTGGTTGGGGGAGGGGGGGAATCTCTGAAGCAAGATCTTGACCAGCGTTTGGAAAAAGGAAATTATCTTGATTAAAATTTGCCTCGGAATTCAGAGAAACATTGGATCAGAAAGGTGAAAATCAGGGAACTTTAAACAAAAGCTGATGACCAGGATCCAAGCATGGCTGCTAATTTCCAGCTGTAATAATGTGTCCCCAAGGCGCCATATTGATTTGATGTTATGCTCATAATATCCAATGGCTCTTATGTTTTGTCACGCTTGGACCCCCCATAGGCCGTGTTCTATATTCTGCATAATCCAAGTCTCGTCTTCTGCCTCTAAACTTGCTGTTCCAATTTCCATTTCTGAATATTTTTCTTTAACATGGTCTTTTTGAGAAATCTTTTTTTTATTTAAAAAAAAAGTTTGCATTTTGTAGATCTCTTCTTGGCCAAGTAGCCAATCATCCTCTGTGTTTGTTTTTTTTCCTGCTTAATCTTTATCTGTACGCAACAACCTTTTGTAGCTTTCCCTTTTCGTTTTCTCCTCGAAAAAGAATGATAATGTTGGTTTACCTTATTAATTGTTTATGTCAAAGATAATGTTGGTTTACCTTATGAATTGTTTATGTCAATGATAATGTTGGTTTACCTATCAGTTGTTTATGTCACTTAGTTCTTGACATCTACGACTGCTTCTTTTATGCATACACTGATTAGATGTACCAAACTTCTGTTTCATGGGCAGATGGGAATCCTGAGTCTCACAAATGGTCCATCATCTGTAGGATATCTATTGGCATAGCCAAAGGATTACATCATCTTCATACGGGATTGCAGAAGCCCATAATTCATGGGAATCTGAAGTCAAAAAACATATTTTTGGACCGTAGTTTTCATCCATTTATTTCAGACTTCAGTCTATACCTCTTGTTGAATCCCACAGCTGGCCAAGAACTGCTCGAAGCTTCTGCAGCTGAGGGTTACAAAGCTCCTGAGCTCATCAAAATGAGAGACGCGAGCGAGGAGGCAGATATATACAGCCTTGGAGTAATCTTACTTGAAATGCTTTCAGGGAGGGAGCCCATTAATGAGAACCCGACCGTTGATGAGGATTTTTATCTCCCCACCTTCATGAGAAATGCTGTCCGTGATCGTAGAATTCCAGATTTATACCACCCGGACATTCTTCTTAGCAGTGGTAATGACAATGAAAGGCCAATTACTGAAGAATGCATACTCAAATTCTTTCAGATTGCAATGGCTTGTTGTTCTCCTTCACCTTCTCTTAGGCCAAACATTAAGCAAGTGCTCTCTAAGCTTGACGAAATAGTAAGATAGCATCTATGGCATTCTCTGGAGAATCGACCTGTGTTGTGGTTGCAGCCAGTGGGTCTGCAGTTGATCTCTGGCTGACTTTTCATAATCTGATTTACAAAATCATGTTCACGAACATAGGCAGGGAAAGCACAAAATCTTATTTTCATGAAAGGAAAAAAGTTGAAAATTTCAAGCAACATAACAAGAATTGAGGAATTGATGAATTTGACAGCTACTCCACAATATTAGAAGCAGAATTTGCACGTTGCAGGCATCAAACAAGATTTGGTGATCGGTCTGATCAGATTTTGGGAATTCTTTATTGCTAATATAATCAAAAGATTATGCATGGGATATGGTCCACTCCCATCTTTTGTTCTATGGAGGCATATAACTTCAAAGAGAGTGCCCAACTTTTGCAGCATGAGTGGCCATGTTTGTTTCAACCACCTCAGAAATGTTTAGGACTTTGGGCCATTGAACAAACAATAAAGTTGGACAATTCTACTGATTGGACAGTTCTAATTCTATGGCAAAAGACAGCAACATCCTGTGTCAAGTTTCTCTTTGAAGTCGCACTTGGTACTTCTCTGGTTTTGTCAATTGGTGACTACTCATTCTTCGGCCTACCCCTTGCCCAACAGTCAGTGGTAGAAGAGGAACAGTGATGCATTTGCACTAGTTAGATTTTCACTTCAACTCTGTAGCTCATGGGAAAAATCAGTACTTGTTTGTTCGCTGTATATTTGATCAAAATCATTATGAAAAATCTACTTATTCTTTCAAAAAACTTGTGTGCACTCTGCAGCGGGCACAATACCATTTCTGATTTCTTTACAGTCGCAGAGCAACAAATGTTTAGCTGGCACAGGTTGGAGGTTGGTGGGGTGGCGTTTAGATGGGTCCAACTATGAAAAATCACCACCTAGATAAGGCGGAGGGTAACTCATATCTTTAACTTTCCAATCATTACAAATACTTTGCAATGATTCCCAGTTATTGGTCAGTGGTCTTGGGTGCATCATATCCTTGTGGTGCCTGACCTCTGCCATTGGATCAACTTAGCATAATCTCTTTAGCAATGTGTAGCACATGCTCAGAAGCGTGTGGGACCACTACCATTCCAATTAATTCCAGTAACATTGCTCTGGTTTGGATCTTGATGTGCACATTTATATTTTATAGTTATTCTTACGGAATTAGAACTGGGTCCTGATCATTTTTTGCAGTCCACAATTATCAGTAGATGCGACTTGGATGTTGATTCAATTTTTAGTACGAAGATTTCTTTGATCTTAAGCCACATGCATCTCATATATCAGAACTGTATAGCTAGTAAATAGGCCAAGGGCCTAGCTGCACTATAAATTGTTAATCCGAATTTTAAATTGGCAGATATGCAGCTGCATAGCATTTGGTTTTCTAGTAGCAGTCAAGCCATGAAATTACCAAATGTAATCTTTCAGGTAGAGCTGCAGGGGAGAGAGAGGGAGATGTGGAATTGAGTTAGAACAAAGATGAAAGACAATTCAGATTTTTTGAACTGGATGCATTAGAAGATCAGTTAATATCCGAATTAAACGTTGCTGTGCTAAAATAAGTTTCCATCAAACACAAGCAAAACTCTCAATGTACTCATGAGCATCAAACAATGCAAAATTTGCTGCTTTCTCGGGCACGATATCAGTATCACTTGGCGGAGCAATATCACTGAGCTTCTTGAAACTGTTATTCCTGAAGTTGTAACGGATCAATTTCCCAGGTAAATGGAGCACCATAAAGGAGTCCTCATCCTTCTCTCCCCCAACAATGCAGAGTATCTGAAAAGCATGATAGTTCAGTGCCAGAGGGTCAAGATAGCTCCTGATCATCTCAGGAAATGCACTTACAACTCCATCAAGGTCAACGCGATACTTAACAAACCATCCAGAGTAGTCTCTCTCCATCTCACGCACACTAAATTTCGTTTCCCGCGGGCCATAAATCTCAACAAGATACAAGTGTCCGCAGGACTCCCCAAAGTACCTGACTCTTCTCTGATCCCAACCATCAGGAATCTGTGGCATTTGCATTTCTTTAAGTTGCTCGTGATCAACGTCGAAACAGAACGAAGAAGCACCTGAATCACCAATCCAGTGTATAGCTCCATTACAAAAGACCCCCTTAAAGTTGACATCGTCGGGTGCAGCGAAAGGACTTCCAGAAACCCTCCACGGGCCGGTTCTGGAAGAGTACATCTCAATCTGATAATGATGTCTTAAGGAATCACATTTTCGCACACAGACAACTTTGTAATGAGGTGATTTCTCAGGATCATAAGCCAAAGTAACACCCAAAACACGATGAGCCTTAGGTAGTCTAGGAAGCACGCTATATTGCTTTGTAGTAGGATTGTAAATGTAATAGTACGTTTTCTAAGGATTTGTTCGAAAACTACAACACAACAGCAGTCCATTACAAGAGTGAATTATCTTAATACCTGAGGGGTCTTTTGCAAAAGTCAGACTCTTAAAGGGAGCACTAGAGTGATTAGAATCAAGATTGACATAGTCGTATTCAGGGTAGCTGAGATGAGAAATCTTTTGCACAAAGAGGGCAGAAGGGGGACTGATGCGGGGGTTTAAGCGTTGAGACAAGTGAGGATTAGAGATGAGAGAGAGCCAATGTTTTGATACGGACTTGAATTTGAGGAGGGATTTGAAGGGCTGGCGGAGAAGGATTTCCATTAAGAGGTCATCATTGTTGGCAATTATTTCCGCTGATGCGGATGATAATATTTGGCATGGAGGAAAGCTTGTTTTGGTTCTTTTAGTGGAGAACATGTTAATGGGGGCTTGTAAATTGAATAACCTGATAGGCAGAGATATGGCCTTCGGGCTGTGGGAGAAAAGCGACCCAATAATGGCCATTGGTTTTTTGCTTCACCGATTTATTGACAGGAAGATAGCGTAGCAAGCCCCTTGCAGTTGATTCTCCAGCTCATTTTGTGTTTGTTTTGTACCGAATAAAATAGTTTAGGGAAAAGTAAGATAAATAAAAAAAAAATACAAATATAAGATAAATGTATATCAATCAATCGATTATTTTGTATAATCAACTGATTAATATCTATAATAAAAATGACCATATTCTTTATCGATCTTTTATTACAAATATTAATTATATAAATATATAAATTAATCGATTAATTGATATATATATAGATAGGTGTCTTGATTTTTTTTTTCAGGCTTAATAGTTTAGAGCCGCCCGAGAACCATCTACAGGACAAGGTCCAAAGCTAGATTTCAAGATGGATAAATCGTCAAGGCAACACCAGATATCGACGGTCGACAAACCTAAAAAGCTTGCTACGCTCAAACTTCACCAATAAAACACTTCACAGCTTGCTGACGAGTCTCCCTAACAGAAAGTTGCCACTTTATTTGGTCAAACTTAATATGGGGCCGACTAGGTGAATCGTCACTGTGCAGATCGAGCGCGGTGTATAAAACCACGTCTTGATAAATATTTTATGATAGAGGCAATATTTTGTGGCTCATCTTTTGCCTGGGAGGTGGGTGTTTAGCAGCTCATCATTAAAGTTGACTCCGTGTTAGTTGAAGAGGCCCTTAACAAAACGTGGCAACTCTTAAGCCACATTACAATTTAATTTAAGGGTGCTTTGATTTGACGCATAGAGATTGAGAGGCATGTTTTAAGTATGCTTATCTTGAGGTAAAACGAGTGATGGATTTTTTTGTTAGGGCTATTTTTCATCGGGACCATAATTTCACAGTACTTTTTACTCTGCTTGTGGGTGCCCAGCATGTAGTGTTTGATGATATTTGTGGAGTATTGCTGCCTCGATTTCTAGTTAATTAGGCTGGAACTTACCCCTCTCCTTCACCTAAAAAAAAAAAAGTGTTTTATAATAATAATAATTTTTTTAATAAATTTAAATATAAATTAGTGTTATTCTATATTTTGAACTTTAAATTTTTAATTCTATAAACTAAACTCTGAATTTGATCAATTTTTTTAAAAAAATAATATTTTTGTGTATACTAATAAATATCCTTTGTGCTTACAAGTTACACTAAATTTTTTCTTTACTATATAAAGGCTTAAAATTCTGAATTAAAATTTTTTTGACAAAAAAAAAAAAAACAGTAGGCACACCCTCTTCTCTCTCCAATGTTCTGGATTTGATTTTGGGCTTCACCATCAATCTTGCGGCTTCACCATCAATCTTGGCACTTAGGATATGACCTTACAAAACTACTGTTTTATCGGAGGAAAGTAACTGTTTCAGACAAAAGCAATTCTTGCTTCTTTTTTTCCAACTTTCGTCCGTTCACTCGAACACCAGAGAATTTCATCAAAATGATGGTGCTTTTTAAAGAACAAATCTGGGATCAAAGAAGGGATTAGAATCGGAATTGGGAATAGGAGAGGATTTGGAGGGAACATTGGATAGAAAGGGATCGGGTCGTAGTGGCGGTGGTGGTGGTGGAGGAGGTCCACCGCAGCAACAGCCGCAGCCACCGCGGCATCCTCCCCTCTCCCACTTCTCTTCCTCACCGCCGTCCCATCCCCCTTTCAAAATCTCTTTCTCACTTTAATCTTTCAACGCCAACTGATCTTCTTCAACCTTTGTTACTCTTTACTGTTAATCTCGTTTTTCCAAATTTTATAGTTGATCAGAAATTACCACGTCAGCTATAACGACGTGACAGATAAGGTGACAAAAATCTAACGTGGCAGATAATAATGGCTGACTAACAATTATACGCACAAAACAATAACATACAAAAAGTGAATGATGTAAAAAAAAAAAAAGCAAAGTAAATAAACACAAAAAGGAAAAAATTGTGGAAATCTTGTTTTAAGTAGTAAAATGTGTTAATAATTTTATATTATATAAATTTATTTTTTTATTTTAAATAAATTTTATTTATTTTGTGATATATAATAATAAGTAAATTATATTTATAAATAGATGTGAGTTAAATAAAATTTTTTTTTATCTTTAAGCCTAATATAAACTGACGCTGCAGAAAAGCCACAAACTGAGACAGCTAAAATTGTTGCATGCGTTCAAAGGGGAGAGAGATTCCTTAAAAAAAAATGAAAAAAATGCAGTCTGGGAGAAGAAACTTAATCAAGTTGTGGTATTGGCTATCAAAATTTGCTCTTTGATACAAAACCGCAAAGTAATAACACCCATAAGTCTCAGGGACGCAGGAAACCATTTTCAGTAAAATCTACAATCCTGAGCGAATCCTGAACACAATCGTATTCATGGTTCAGCTTTTGAGTTTCAGTGGTTCCAAGTTTTTCAATTTGCTGTCTCCTTTTTCAATGTTTGATTTTATTACTCTCCCTGTTTCACAAGGCTGGCATAGTTATAGTTTTTGAAACTAAATAGTTACAGTTGTTGGAACCCAATCGTCATTTAGCGTTAAGAATGCTAACACCTCCTTCTCTGTTTCTTTTCTTTTTTTTCTTTTCTTTTGTACCGCTTGCCTTGGAAAAAAATTCGGAACTAGTAGGAAACTGGATACAAATACCAAAAGATTGGCTCCACAGTACATGGTTTCAGAAATCTTAAAGAAGGAAAATGCTATGGGGACGAAATAGCATGATAGTCAAGAGTTGTGCAATCTATCCGATCAGCCTAACTGTGAGCTAATGTATGCTTGGCGGTCTTTTAACCAGAAAAGATGAGCAGCATGAATATCCACACACATACATATATGGAGAGAAATTTTGTTTTGGGGATAAGGGGACTTGAACCCTTGCGATTTCAAAAGTCCACGGATTTTCCTCTTACAGATTTTCATCTTCACCGAAGAAGCTGAAGTAACAAGCAAGAAGGACAACCAGAAAATACGAACATAATAACCTTGCAAACAATACAAACATTACAAATCAGTATAAACTTTGACTGCAGATGACAATAGCTCACTTTATTACACATACGTTGATGCCCACGCATAGGTCCGCGAACATCATTTATTGGAAGAGTGACAAGCTAGCACACCTTGCAGAGAATTAATAAAAGGAACGCAGAGAAGTCCCCATTTGTATTTCCAGCTTCTTAGATTACATTTTGACTCTAATCCATGCCCATTCCAAAACATGATTCACCACTTTGTCCAAGGCCAGACATTTCAAGAATGCTGCTAACAGGATGAAACTTCCTATTGAGAGCACTGTTACAAAGTCCTGAGGCGAATTAGCCGTCACTAGACACATGAATGCTCCAAATGCTGAGAGTACCGTAATTGGTAGCCACGGCTTGAGAGGGAGTTCATGTGTCAAGATTGTAATTATGGCCAGTGATATGAAAAACATGATTGAATTAGTAAACACGAACATATGTAGGAACATCTGCTTGATTACTGTTTCTTGTTTTCCACCACGGAAGGTATCAGTTTCACCGGAACTGGAACTGGAACTGGACTCGTAAACTTGGGCTTCTATCCGAGGGGGGAGAGTCAATTCTAGGTAGAAGGCAAAATAAGCTAGCAGTGTAGCCAGAACAAGTTTTACGTAAAGCCTGTTCAATAGATATCGGGGCATGACAACGTAATCTGATGACCTCTGCTGCCACTCTTTTCCAACATCAATGAGAACCTCATGATTGCTCTCATTAACTTTCTGATCAACTAGGTCTCTGCCTCTCAAAGCTCCTGCTTCTTTGAGAATTTTTCCAATTTCTTTGTCCATATCCAAGTCTACATTCAAGCTGTCCAGAGCTGTGAAACCAGCATAGTTCTTGGCATTTATTTCCAGCAAGTTACCATAATCCAACAACTGTTTTACAATCTGCACAAAAATTTTAAAAAACACAGGACTCCTTACGCTCTCCACATTGATGAGGAAACTATGAGCTTAACATAGAGAATCACTTTTCCAAGCCCTTTTTTTTTTTGCCAGATTTTCCACACTATCTCATGAAACTAAATTGCAATTGAAAATTTTAAGCCAACTTCCCAAATATGCATACAGCATACATTGTATTGATCAAGAAAAATGCAAACAGGGCCGAGAAGGTCAATTTATGGAATGTTCCCGATTGCAGTCAGCTATCCAATTTCAGCTGTAACATTTTATAACTACAATACTGCAGTAGCCATAGTTATGATCATATTAACCACCATAGCTTTGAAATCATTCGAAGACCCAAAAAATCAAAAGCTTAAATCAAGAGAAGAAGAGGGAAGGAAGAAAACAGTTACCTGGAATTGTTTCTTGGCAGCTGCAAGATGCAAAGCTGTGTTGCCAGCACAATCCTTCATATTGATCACATATCTGCAAAAACTTTTTCCCTTGAGCCACTCTAGCATGAACCTTGCAGCTTCAACTTGACCACCAGAAACTGCACAGTGGAGTGCTGTCTCCCTGGAAGCCGTGACCTCCATGGCAATCGTGGGTGAAGCTTTTAAATATTTTTTCATGTCACATACCCTTCCATCCTGAGCTGCTTGGTGCAATAGTAGTGGTCGAGAATGGATAATTTCATATGAAGGCCATGCCCATTCATCAATGGCGCTATTTAGAACTTCAAGGAGATTCAATAGTTCCTCGATCAAAGTCCTTGCAGCATGTCGGAGGTGAGTGAAAGCCTCCATCTCCAAAGCATACATTTTTTTTCCCCTTTAGAAAGACACTTGATGAACAACCAGCACAAGGAACAATAACAGGCACTTCTTCTGTTTTCTTAACTTGTATGTTTATTTTTCTGACTTTTTTAGTACGCTGGCACATTGGCCAGAAGTTTCCTGAGATTTTCATTTTTTTTTTCAAAATACATATCATATACAAGATGAAAGTCGTGTAAGGCTGTTCAAGTGTCCAGAGTTTGAAGAAAATAAATAAATTAAATAAAGACTCCATCAAAAGTGTAGTCAACGGACCAAAATGAAAGAGGGTTTAAATCTTTATAATTTGATTTTTTTGTATGCTATTCTACTTGTTGATTTAAAATTCCACCTTGCATACTTATTCCAACCGGCCACGGGTCATTTTTAATTTGTAGCAAATGTGTTGACAGATCAAATGGAAAATGCAAGTGGGTTGCTTGGAAATTGCAATGGAAAAAGCATCTGCAGCACTTGAAATTCTAATCATGGGGTACAGCATTATCTTATACATCAACAAATGGAATTAAACTAATTGGAGCCTTTTGCCCTTCGGAACTCCGACTTTGCGGCTAACTTGACTTGGTTGTTCAATCAACTCACGTATTATTGTATTTGCTTTGAGACTTCCTCTAATTTTCTTTCAATGCATTTCGCTTGGGTTTTTTTTAGGTCGAAAATGTCAATTTACTAATAAATTAAAGATTTTGAGTTCAAATTTTAATAAGAGTTAATTAAAAGAAAAAAAAGCTACTTTGTATTTTTATAATTTAGGATACAATGAAAGTTATATCTATAATTTATTGCCCATTAATCCTACAAGTTATATATATTGGTGATTTTCTTTTTCGAAATTCTATCTCCAGCTATTCCTCCTCATTTCCTACCGAACTAAAATTTTGTTGGTCGTATGATTTGTCCACTTGGCCACGAAAACTCTCTCAACCAATTTCAATATTCCTGGTTTCTTTGACCAAGCGAAGTCACGAGCACAGAAAATATTAAAGAGCAAAATGTACAGAACTTGCACAAACCTTTCAATCAAACCATCAGTACATTTCCAAGTAGTTTTCACGATCCCTAGTTACGCCCTACCTGCCATACCATTAGGCCAGAACGACACTAATTTCTTGTTACACGGCATACACGCGGTTGGAATCTCAACGACGTCTCCCAAAACATTCGCTTATTTAAAAAAAAAAAAAAAAAAAAGCAATGATATTTATATGACAGAAATCTCCCGAACTTTACTGACTATATTGGGTGGAAAGCTGAAAACTTCAATAGAGTCTCTCCTTAAATCAATTTGTAGTATCTTTATTACTAAAATTGCTTTCCACCAAAAATATTTGTGAAAAATCAAGAGATTGAATCGTAATATCATTGCTTATAAAAAAATTTCAACTTTTTGTAAACGAACCTACATGTAATATTTACTGCTCTTAATAAAAGCAACTCCCCACTTAATAAGAAAAAAAAAAAAAAAAAAAAAACCTACTTGTGGCGCTGTCTAAACGTAATTTCCTGCCTTCATAAGTAATAACGAGAGACTTGTTTCCACATGTGTATCTTCGAGAAACTAATGCCTCAAATAACGGCTGTTTGTTATTTTTTATTTAAATTTAATTGAATTATAATCTTATTATATACAAATTAAAATTGTGAATTACTCTCATAAAAAAGTAAATCAAATTAAAAACTTCTAAAATAACATTAACTTCGTTGTAAGACCGAACCTATAATAGGGTGAATTGGAAATCCCCTATGCTCACTCCGCGTGGAACTAAGAAATTTTTGTCATTAACAAAAAAATAGTGCCTCAAACTTTTTATGGTTCCGTTGCATGCAATTTTTTTGATTACTACCCAACAAAATCCTAATTATAAGTTGACGAAGACTTTTGCCCACCATGCTGAACGCCAACAATTTTCTACTTATCGAAGAAAAAGGAAAGCACATCATTAATATTTTCGTTCATTGAGTTTATATATGAATTTTTGGGTAAATTTTTTACGAAAAAGGGGGGGGGGGGGGTTTCATAAAGTAAGATAATTATGTGTCCTTCACAATGGATAACAAGATAAATGGACATGGCTATGTACTATTTCATTTCTCGGATTACTCTTATGAGTTGACCGTTGTTAATTCCTTTATGAAAAATTCATGGACAAGATTTTTTTTCTTATTTAGTTTTTGCTATTTTTACTTATTTTTTAACTTTAAAAAACTTGCTCATTACCTTACATCACATAAATGTATTACCCAAATTTGAAATCTCATTCTTTTTCATTTTAATTGTTTTTTTTTTTTTTTTTTATCGTTGTGCAAAATGAGTTCTGTGAACCACGTCTCCATTCTCCGCAAGTTAAAAGAACGGTGTTAATGGTCAAGCAGAATTTAAAAAATAAAATGGGAAGATGACTGGAGTTTTACATCAATCACATAAACTATTGACCAGGAAACAACTTGGAAAGCTCCACTTAGGAATTCAGTCATATTTGACACAGGAAAATATAAATTGAGGATATACAAAGAAAAGACACAAATAAGGTGAAAAACGAAACGGAAAAGAACCGGCCGGCGAGAGGATTTATGATTCAGCTGGGCGAGATGGACCAAAGAACTCTATCATCTGAACTGTTCGATGCCATTAAGAGGGATGATGTGAATTCAGTGAGCATCCTTCAATCAAACAACCCAAAATTATTTGAGTTCGCCACCAGGACATGGGGGGAGACCCCTCTGCATGTTGCCTGCAATCATGGAAGCCGCCGTGTCGGCGAGAAGATTGCAAAAGGCAATCGCGAGTATGCTAAAATGAAAAATCAGGATGGTTATACTCCCTTGCAAATAGCTACTGCGAAGAATGATCTTGCAATGGTAGCGGTCTTGGTGGGTCTTGATTCCAAACTATGCCTTGTGAAAGATAAGCATTCCATGATTCCTCTCCAAGCAGCCATCGTGAACGGACATGGAGACATGATTAGAGCATTGATCGCCGCCTGTCCGGAGTCTATATGGAAGTTGACATCCAAGAGAGAGACAGTGTTTCATGTGGCTGTGAAGCATTACCAGGTCAATGCTTTTGAAGTGCTGCTAGAAGAGATCATTAAGCTGAACCACAAGCAGCTCCTGTATAGGAAAGACAAACAAGGCAATAGTGTTTTGCATATTGCTACAGCCAACAAACTTGCGGAGGTAATATTAATTAACATATGTTTTTGTCAGATAGTCATAGTTTTTATGCATTGTAAACATCATATATATGCTTGGGAATTTTTCAGATTGTCAAGCTGTTATTACCTGGAGGTCCCACAGGTAGTGGTACTGGCTGCGGCCCTTTGGTGATGGTGAACGCACTCAACAACAATGGACTGACTGCTCTGGACATCTACAACGAATACTCTTGGGAAATTGCTAGCCGTGAGATCGGAAAAACGCTTGATGAAGCAGGCGCGCTTGAAGGACGTTCCTTGGCATTGAAAGACCGCCTGATGACGAAATGGCCCCTGGATATGAGGAATGTCTTACTGGTGGTCTCAGGAATCGTTACAGGAGCAACTTTTACCACAGTTTGCAACCTACCCGGTTCTTTTCTTCAGAACAAAAATGCCTCTGGCACCATGTTTCGTGCCGAGGATATCACAGCTGGCCTGCTGCCGTCAGTTTTATACCTCATGGTCTTTAACACATCCATGTACCTGGTTTGTTTGGGTGCAATTCTGGTGCTCCTGTGGTCATTTCCGTTTAGGCCAGTGGTGCTGTTCGCCACAGTCACTCTAGGAATTGTCTACGCAATATTGATCAGTAATATTATGCCAAAATTCTCAGTAAAATTTGGCTCCCACATCATTTCGAGTTCCCCTTTGGTGTGGTTATTGGCTCTTGCGTTCATTCTCTTTGGGACAATGGCATACTACATCGCGGCGGGTCTCTGCTCCTTTGCAAAGTCTCTTATCTCAAAAGCAAGGAAAGCCATTGCTGCTTCAATCTTCTAAGCAACCATTAGTGGACTAAGTTCATGTTAAACCTTTCTTACGTGGGGTGAGTCCTTCAGGCTTGTCGGACCCATTTCATTTTGAGAGAAGTTTATCATAGTTAAGGTCTATCTAAAAACTTTCATATCGTATATCTTATTACTTCATTTTGCTGTTTGCTGAAGAATAGAGTGTGAAATCCTCCGGTAATAATTAGTACATACCAAAAGCTGGAATGTCTTCATTCCACTTTGGTTAGGGTCTGTAATATTGGATTTGTGTCTCTGAGTGTAATATTGTACGTTGTATAATGCTCTTACTTTGGCTGCACCTTTATGCAAGACCAATAACATCACCTTGGAGGACAACCCCAGAATAATGTCGTCATCCTCAGAATTTTGGCTTCTCCCTGTCTATGGCCTCTATAGCCCTTTCTTCTGTTCATTTGTTCTTTTATTTAAAATTTTATTTTCACTTATATTCACAATTGGGTTAACTTGATTTATATTCTAAGTGAGTTAAATTAAAATTTTCCTCCAAAATCAAGTTTTGATCGGTGTCCTTCTTAGGGCTTCTAGAGATAAAAAAAATTTAACTTTAACCGCATACATAATATATATACAGGTGATTAATGCAGCGAAAATTTAAAGAATTTATTAATAGGATAATTATTGGGATAATAATTTTTTGACTTGCGATAAATTCACATGTGCGTGACGTTAAGGTGATGATAATAATTTGGTCTGTGAAAATCATTGTCTAGGGGCCAACATTTTCTGAATAATTGCATATTAGTATATCTCCAAGAAACTTCACTGTTAAAATTTCGAGCTTTCAATTTTTATATTTTTAATTATCGAAGAAATTTGTACGTTCCAAAATTTTAAGGTTTGCCTTGAAAAGATGTCGAAATTGTTGAAGCCAAGCAAGCCTAGTCGTAGTCGATTTTAAATTGTTTGTTTTTGTTGGTAATGAACAGGAAATTTCTTTTGTATTTTTTTTTTTTTTTTTGGTCATGTGAACAAGAAAATTCTTCACCGACTAGCAGTCTAGAACTACTTCATTCGGAGTAGTTGGGCTGCTGGCGGTGGGACTCGCATGCGGATCCATATGGGCCCACAAATTTTTCTTCGAAAAGACTAGATTGACAAAAAAATGTAAACTTTTTCTTTAATTATTTTTAAATTACGTAATTATTAAGGTCTTAGCAAAATGAACGAATTCAAACCGAATTTTTACCGAACCGAACCACCAAATTTTTAACGAATGTATCTGGTCGTTTAGAACCTTACACCCGACCCTACTGTCTTCTTTTTTCTAAAATGCCCTATTAATGGCATCAGTGCATCACATAAAGCTTAGGAAATTTAAAATTTGTTACATTTTGATTTGGGTTTAATTTTTTTTATAAAAATTAAATTTTTACAGAAATATAAATTTTAAATAATATTTAGTATTATCTTAAATAATATTTAGTGTTATCCTAAATATAATTTTTATAAAAAAAAAATAAATTATAAATAGTATTTATTATTACTTTAAACGTATTTAATATTATTTTATATTATGATTTTCAAAAACATTTTGAGAAAAAGAAACACGTTTTGGGTTTTGAATTTTTTTCAAAAAATTTTCAAAAAAAAAAAAAAAAAACTGATGCTCCACGGTCATATGAGTCGTTTCGTAAGTCTTTCTTCGTGCTAACAAGCATTTCTCTACGAAAAATTAGTATTTTGATTAAAATTGAATTCAAGAGTATGGCTTGGCAGCGAAAACTTTTGCACGAAGAGAAAAGGGGATATGATGGAAACAGACTGATACTTTCTTTACTGATAGGTTAGTGATATTAAAATGTCAAGAGAAAACCTAATTTTATTTACCAAAGCAGTCATTTTTTGTTCTTTGTGGAATACCTAAAAAAAAAAAACCCCATTTTTGTCTCATTAGGAGTGGTTTATAGATGTGAATCATGCAATATAATAACTTTCATTTATTATATACTCATATTCCTTTTTAAAATTATAATCCCAAAACATAAAAAATAGATGCTTCATACATCTTTCCCATAATAAAAACCTAAGACTTTTAAGATAGTCTTTAAAATTTTAATTATTATAGTATTTTATGAGAGACGTCAAATTTTAATTTTAATTTTAATTAAATAGGTCTGTATTTTCATTTAAAAGGTGTATTTTTTTAATTTTAATTAAAGTGACGAGAAGATGATGTAAATGATGTTACATCTCTACCGAAATTTCCAACAATTTGTGTGATGACATGGGTTCAATTCGTCATGCTTATAATAAGTTTAACTTATATTTATGAGCATCAATACATGTATTAAATTTTTGATATTTCAATTAATAATTTGATTAAAATTAAGATTAATAATTCAAAATAAGACTAATAATTTTTGTAATGTAAAAATAACATGATTTAATTGTTATTTTAAAAATTATCAATTTTATTTTAAAATTATTAATTTTAATTTTAATCAGAATACTAATCATAATATTAAAATTCAACAAATTAATATTTTTTTTATATATTTATATTCAACGAAACTGTGCATTTTCGAGGCAGCTTCTAACGCAAACAACAAATTTCTTAAAACATACTCCCAAAAAGGCAAAAGGATATCTTCAAACGTCATACTTCCAATTTTTGGGCATTTGTCATAGGTTAGGTTAGCACAAATGATTGGATTCCTATCTCGTTGTCTGTAAAGACTGTAAGTAATTACGCATTTACTTTATGGTTTCTTAGTAGTTTCGTTTACACTTTCCGAAATTCCGATTTGAATTATCAAGAAAAGAGTTTTAATGCGGGAAAATATTGTTGTATTGGATTTTAGTATTTTAATTGATATTTTAATTTAAAATGAAATTGATATTTTTAAATTAAAAATTAAAAATTATTTTTTTTATTATAAAACTATTATTTTTATTTTAAAATTATAAATCTTCATTTCAATCATTATCATTATCTTTTTAAATCTTTTAGACACAGTAAAACCACTTGGTAAGACTTCCCTAAGAAAATGATAAAAAATTATTATCTTTTTAAAAAAATTTTGAATTTTTCAATATAAGACAACATTATATGTAATAAAAGACGATATAATCTGTAATTGATATAAATACAATCTGCAACCACCTTAAAGTTTTTTTTTTTTTTTGCCGTTGCAAAACTCTGTCATACTTATAAGTTATAACAATTTATATCATCGTTAGTGCAAACTTATATATTTTTTAGCAAAAAGTTTCGAAATTTAAAAAACAAAAAAATGTTGCAACTAGATCCCGCATGCCGCATCACCTATGCCTCTATGTCCAGTTTGTCTACGACTACAGACGTTTTCCGTTAAGAAAGCGACGAATCCGTTAGTGACGGCCAGCAAAAAGTGGTGTTCTAATGTTACATTTCTTTTGGTCGGCTTAAAAAAATTGTTTGTTAATTTTATTTTTTTTAATAAAATAAATTTATTTATGATCATATATTATATAAATTTATTTTTTAATTTATTTATTTTTAATATATTTAACTTATTATGTGATTTAAAATTATAAATAAATTATAATTATAAAATAAATACGAATCAAATTAAAAATTTTAAAACAGAAAAGTTTCATTTCTTTAATTTCGTCAAGCAACCTCAGCAGCGACGAGATATATAATTTTTTTCTTAAATCTTTGTATTTTTTTCATATAAATTTTAAATTTTTTTGACATTTCATTTAAGTTTTAAATCTTTTGATTTTTTTACTAAATCAGTTCTTTCATTTACAAAAAGTGATCAATCCATTAATAAATGAGTTTAAATTAATGAAAATTATTTAAAAAGGTCAAATAAATAAATTAAATATTTTTTTATCAATAAATATGCACATAAAATATTTTTATAATTAATAAATATATAAATTAAATATGCAAAATACCTATTTTTTAATGATAAAAATTTTTAATTACTGTATTTAACTTTTTTTCAAATAATTTTTGTAAGGTCAAGCTCATTTTTTTAATAGATTAATCACTTTTCGTTAACAAATGAACTAATTTAGTACGAAATTAAAAGATCTAGAACTCAAATAAAATCTCAAAAAAATTTAGAACTTATATGTAAAAAATTATAAAAGTTTAGGACTCATAAAATGGATATCACCCGGAGCGACACTATCTGACATGCCACATGGGTTGGTCAACACATTGTTGGTCAACCTGTGTCTAATTTTAACCAAAATTAGAAAGATATAAAATAATTATCGAGTAGTTATAAAAAATAAAATGTTTTTTAGTAAAAAATATTTATGAATGTTTTTAAAATCAATATTTAATATAATATTAAATACATTTAGAGTTTAATTTAAAAAACAATGTTTTTTATTATCTTTTAGAAGATAGACCTATTTCTATGGTCAATTCTCTAGTTATAAGTTCTATTTCTCTAGTGTGACTCTTTCAAAATATTTAATTCTAATTAAATACTTTGTTAGTTTTCTCTGTTTAATATATTTACTCACTTTATTTTTATGTATATCAAATACCTAATTTTATATTTCACAAACCTGATTCTCAATTAAATATTTTTTAATGTTTCCCTTATTTTTTTTTTTTTGATCCATACTTAAAATTTTTTTCTCTTAGTAATCTTGACTTGTATCTCTAAAAAAGATGTCAAACAAGAAAATTCTTATTTTCTTTTTGTGAAATACTAATTGATAATACTTATTAAAACACATGAAAGACACAGGAGATATGGACGCTACAAATCAAAGTATTGTTACTAGTGGCACTCTTTTTTTTTTTTTAATTAAAGTAGTTTTTTTAAGCCACCCAGCAATATCAGTTTATTTTGTTATTGTGAGAAATATTTTCCGTCGCTTATTAAGTTAAAAGAATAGAAGAAAAAGTCATTGCTTCACAAATATTCTCGTTTTCTTTTTTTCGGCCCTTTTTGATATAACTAAAAAAAAAAAACCGCACTTATGAAGCCATATATGTGGGTGCTTGCTAATCTTTTTTTTTTGTTAAGTAAAATTTATTTATAGGTCTAATATTATACAATTTATTTTTTTATTTTAAATAGACTACACTCATTATATGGTATAAAATTATAAATAAATTATATTTATTAAAAAATATAAATTAAATTAAAATTCACCATATGTTTGTTGTCGACGACATGATCTCACTACTGCAGTCCACAACTCGTACGACAACAGCAAACTTGTGATGTAATTAAACAAGAGTTTTATGAGATAGATCTACACGTGAGTTTTTAATGCAATTTCACAACACTAAGTTTAATTATAATTATCAATTACAGTTAGTTCATTATTCACCAATAAAAATATTAAAATATAAGATTTTATTACAGAACTACAGTAACAGTGCACAAAATTTATGGACAAAAAAAAATCTGAATTGTCTATTATAATAACTTTTTTAATTTTAAATGTCATGGTGCCGTATAATAATGGTGCCGCATGCATGGTGCCGGTGGTTCAAAAACAAAAAGCCTGGTGCCGTCAAAAAGTCCCATGGTGCCGCTTTAATCTCAAAGTTAAGCTGCTTTTCGTCAGAAATTGTGACAATGATAACTAACGGTTAAGATTTAGAACCCAATCACATTCAACAGTTCGCGAATGTCGGTTGAAATTTTCGCGGCTCACGTAGCCTTTTGACTTAGCTTACGCAAATTCATAGCCAGTTAACTGCGAAATTTCCCCTAAACTCACCTATCGCAAATTCCCAATTTGTCACCGCGGGAAAACAGTGCATTTACGAGTCAGTTTCTAACGCAAACATGAAATACTTAAAAAATTTACCCAAAAAGAAATCTGAAAAAGTCATTCTTCCAATTTTTGAGCATCTATCATAAGTTGGCGCAAATGATTGGATCATAGTTTTTAAAATTGAACCAATTGTTAATTTTATGAGAAAGTCGAATCAATGGTTTAATAGTTGAATCAGTGACTCAACAGTCGAACTGACTAATCAATGCTTATTTAGTATAATAATAACATATACTTATAATTTTATCGTTTTATAATAATAAACAACCAACATAATCATAAAAAATAAAATAGAATACTACTTATAACGAAAACTGAATCAAAATAAAAACAAACTCTATTATTCTACTATTTGTATAACTTCTCAATCAATAGAGCCTATACATCTAAAAATAAAATATTATTTAGCGATCAGTAAAATATTTATATCTAAAAATAAAATATCATGGAGGTAACATATAATTTAAAAATATTACATTTCCTACTAATATAAATAGATGATGATTCACCTTACTTTTTTATCATATATATATATATATATATATATATATATATATATATATATATATAACGGTGTTATTTTAGTAAATTTTAGAGAAATAACCTAAATCAACATAAAACCATCTAATTGGTTCAGGCCAGTTTAGACGATAATTAAACAAAATTTCATGATAAAATTAAATTAATTTAAATTTAAATTTATAAATTTTTTAATCTAATTATCGAGTTAGTCTGATTTTTAAAATTATGAATTGGGTCTTTATTAGCTCGTTGTCTATAAGTGATTGAGCATCTTTACGGTTTCCTTGTGGTTTCTTTACTCTTTCCGAAATTTCGATTTGAGGGATTAAGAAAAGAGTAAATGACGAATCCGTTATTAACGGTCAGCAAAAGGTGGTGCTCTTATAATTATTTTCTTTTCTTTGTCAGGCTACCTCAGCGTCCGCCACGCCTATCCGACGGGCCACATGGGTTGGTCGACAAAAGGTGTTTAATTATCAAATTCCTATTTTCTAATTAAATATTTGCTTCGTTTAGCATAACATATTTTATGAAAAATTATTTTGCTTATTTTCCCACATTTTGTTTCCCATAAAATGTACAGTAAACAGAAAATATTTTACCAGTTAACCTAAAAATGACTTATTTTCTTGTAGAATAACTTATAGATTCAAGATCCGTAAGCTATTTTCCATAATTTTCACTAGTCACTTTATTACAAAGTAGAGAGAAGAATAGTGGAAGAGATAGAAAGGAGAGAGATGGAAATAGGGGAGGGAGAGAGCGAGAGAGGGAGAGAGATGAAGAGAAAGGTTATTTTTCTATATGTGCATTAAGTATAAGAAAATATTTTTCAGTGTCTTAGCCAAACAATAAAAAATAACTTATTTTCCTTTCAAAAATTTTCCTTTGAAAATATTTCTCATGTGCAAGTTATTTTCTAACAAACAACGAATCCAATACTTTGTTATTTTCCACTGTTTAATATATTTACTCACTTTTATTTTTGAATACATCAAATACCTAATTTTATATTTCACAAAATTGATTCTCAATTAAATATTTTTTAACGGTTTCGCTAAAAAGTTTCTTCTCTCTGTCTGGCATTGAGTAATCTTGGGTCCTTTCTCTCAAAAAAGAGTCAAGTAGCAAAATCCTTGTTTTCCTTTTTTTATGAAACACTAGTTGATAATATTTAATGAAATACATAAAAATGCAGACATTGACGCCTCAAATAATTGAAGTTGAAAGTTTTCTTTTAGGAGATTTTTATTTTGACTCTTTTTTTTAAGTGAGTATAATTTATTTATAATTTTATACCATACAATTAGTGAGGTATATTTAAATAAAAAAATTAAAAATAATATTTAAATAATTTTAAATTATAAATTAATTTTACTCAAAAAAAAAAAAAAAAGAAATCAACAAACACCTTTCTTTTGATGTCTTCATGTGTTTATCGTATGCCCAATAAGTATTGTTGCTAGTGGCCACCCATGTCAGTTTATTTTGTTATTGAGAGAAATATTTTCCGTCGCTTAAGTTAAAATATCAGAAGAAAAAGTGAATTCCTTTTATCCATTAAGAGGTCAATACACTCTCTCTAGCAATTTTTTTTCCCTATTTGATATAAGAAAAAATCCACTTCTGTAACCATGTCTATTATGGACGTCATGATCTCACCATTTCAGTCCACCACCGTCTGTGATGTAATCAAACAAAGTTTTGTTACATAGATGCTCGCATCAATAAATAAAATTTCAATTTATCAACAAAAACATCAAAATTTAGGATTTTATTTCAGAGGTACAATAAATATATATATATATAAATTAGATGCAAGGAGATTTGAATAATTTATTTTCTTTTCAATCTCAATTATTAATTACACATGACTTACTGTTCATTAAAAAACATAAAAATTACGATTAACAGCTAAGATTTTCCCGGCTCTGCAGTGTTGTGTGGTCCCGACAGCTTTTTCAGAAAATGGAAGGACGAAGTCTGTCTTTGCTATTCGAAAAAAAATTTAAAAAGAAAAAAAAATATAATTATTATTATTTATTTTTTTATTTTTTTTTTTACTTTTTACATTACTCAAAATAAATTTATTTTATCTCTATTTTTTCTCTCATAAATTACTATTTATCTTTTTTTTTATCATATTTTCTTTCTCTCACCTTTTTCTACCACTCCAAACAACTTTATTTTCTCTTCACTTTTTCTCTCATAAAATACTATTTACTTTTTTTTCATATATTTTCTTTCTCTCAACTTTCTCTATTACTCCAAATAATTTTATTTTTTCTCTACTTTCTTTCTCTTTCTCCTTCTTTCTTCTTCTTTCATTTTTTTTTCTTACACTCCAAACACACTCGAAGGGAAAAAAGTCTTTAGGAATCAAATCAAGTACTTCTGCGGCCACAGACCAATCCTGGGAGCATTCCCAACTCCTGGCGCACAACTTGGCCATCTCAATAAATATAATTGTGGAAAATAAGTCTAGATACTGATTGGAAAGTACTTAAAAACCCAATGTTATCATTGCAGGCGAAATTTTCACCAAAAAAATGCATGGCCAAACAGGTATATGATAAAATAATATTTAAATTATAATAATGAATATATTTTTTATAATTATAATAATAAATAATAATATAAATAAATATTATTATATTTTTTAATTCATAATTTTAATTGTAGTTATATAAAATACATTTATCATTATAATTTGAATATTATTTAGACAATTTTCAGTTTGCCATGTAATGGAGCGGAATTTTCACAAGGTGATGAGCCAGAACATTTTTCTAACTCACAAACTCGACTCTTATTATTTCTTAACACACAAGATTTCAACATCCACACGCCTTTTGTCTTTATTGTTCGACTTCGACAAATGCACGGAAACTTCCCCAATACCCTACTTTTGCCGTATTCTGTTTCTTTTGTTGTATTAATAAGATTTTTTTAATTGTGAGACCACAGCCCCCCGTGTCAAGTGTGGTTGGCATTGGGAGTGGGAGTATGGCCATGTAGTGATTTCCTTTATATTATTCTTCTTTTTTCTTTTTTGATTTTTTTCTTGGTCTTTGAAAGATTGGTTGTGTGTGGCCACAACATATGGCTTCCTCCAAACCCTACATTTTGTTAAAGAGTTCCCCATAGCCTACCTATAAATATCCTTCGACTACAATCCTGACATGCACAATCCTCTGACTGTAAACGAGGAGGACAGAGGGTATCAGAAAAATCTCACCTACCCAAATTCCCGATATGTCACCGCCGGAAAACTTAGCATTAACGGCTGTTTTTTTGGATGCTATCAAAAGAGATAATGCCCCTCTAATTGTGTTGCTTCTATCAACAAATCCAGAGCTGCTGGAAGCTGTTGAGAGATTATTGGGAGACAATCCTCTACTTCTTGCCTACAAACATGGCAGTCTCCGCGTCGCTGAGGAGATTGCAAGAAGAAAGCCCCCGCTTATTAGCCACAAAGATGAGCAGGGGCGTGGTTTTACGGTCATGCACTTAGCTTGTTCCGAAGGTGGCGATGTTTTCTTCATAAAGTTAATGGCAGAACTCTATCCCCGAGTTTGCCTTGTAGAGGATAACCTGTCTAGGACTCCTCTACACATATCTATCATCGAAGGATACGAGGAAGCAATCAGGGTTTTGATCGACGCATGTCCGGAGTCTCTTCAAAGGGTGACATTCCAGCAGGAGACGGCTCTTCACCTTGCCGTGAAAAACTCTCAGTGCAATGCTTTTGAATTGCTAGTTGAGCAGATTGAGAAGCGGAACATGGAGTATCTGCTCAGTAGGAAAGACCAAGATGGCAATACAGTTTTGCATCTCGCAACATCCAATAAATTAACCAGAGTAAGTCCTATATATATCCGGCCTCTAGCATTAATTCATTATTGAGAAATGTTTATATCTGGAATTTGGTGTGTTGGTTGGTATCTTAATTAAAATTAAAATTGATATTTTTGGAATAAAATTAATAATTTTTAAAATATTTTTTATTTTTATATTTTTAAAAATTATTAATTTTATTTTTAAAATATTAATTTTAATTGCAATCAAAATACTAACAAAAAATACTAACCAAAGTATTAAAATTTGTGACATTTATTTGTGCTCTTGATTATTATATGCTCATATATATGAGCTGCCATTAAAATGACATTAAAAAAAGTGTTGTTAGGTGGACAGAGATTTTCCCAACGGAAACCAAGGTTGTTAGCACCAGACTGGATATTGAACTAAAAACATTAGTGGATTAAGGTTGAACCAGTCAAACCGGTATTTGAACTGATATTTAATGATATATATATATATATATATATATATAAGTAATTTAAATAAATAATACATATATGTAGTGATTAAATATTAATTTTTTTAATTTTAAGGATTAAATTGAAAGTTTTGATTAAATTTAGAATTAAATTAAAAATTTTAATAAATTTAGAACTCAAATTATAATTTAAATAAAATTTGGGATCAAATTAAAATTTTTGAATTTTTATATTTTGTTTGGACCGGTTGGACTGGTTCGGTTTTGACTGGTTAGACCAGTCCGATTTTGACTGGTTCCTGACTGGTTTTGATCAGTCCAAATTTTATTCAATTTTTACCTTTAATCGGACTGGACCACCGGTCGGTCACTGATTTAACCGGTCAGACTGACCGGTCCGGTCCAACTTTTACAATCATGACCGAAACATACGGGTTGAATTTTTTTTTTTGTTTTTTTATTTGGCTTTTGCTTCTTGCACGGTGAAATAGTGGGCTAAAAAAGTTATTTTATCAGTAGGACCTACCATTGTGTGGGCTGTATTATTGAACTAGACAAAGCAAAAAGCAATGAAACCAAAAATAGACAAAAGCACCTAAACTATAAGACAAATAAATTTTCCCAGACCATACAAGGGTACGGCTAGCCCATGCAAAGAGTTTGATTAAGATATGGAAATTCAGTCAAGTATATAAATGGAATCAAACTATACATGTTCGCCAATTATATCTTCCAAATCATCCACACTAACAATCCATCCTTCTCCTCCAAAAGGGAATATTAATAAATAACCAAAAATAACACTTGAATTAAGGGTCAAATTGGTTTTTTTCTTACATCCCCCGAGGCCCAGGTACTTCTATACACTCATATATATCAGCCGCCATTAAAATGACATTAAAAAAAAAAAAAGAAAGAATACAGTTTAAGTGGGCGGGATTTTTGGAGGGGAAACAGACCGGTTGGATTTTTTTCTGTTTTTTTATTTGGTTTTTGCTTTTTGCACCGTGAAATAGGGGCTAAAAAAAGTTATTTTATTAGTGGGACCTACCATTCTGTCTTTCTCCTGGCAGATTCTCCCATCCTTCTATTTTTTCTCATAAAAAAATGTTTGATTATAGGGCTGCGTGGAGGTCAACGCGGTGCACCACGCTGCCCTATGATTGGCTCGTTTTTGTTTTGTGCTGTTCGGGCAGTTATTCCTGCACGTGAGGATGGAGCAACTTTTTTGAAAAAAAAAGAGAGATTGATTATATTTTTAGATAAAAAAATTATTAGAAATATTATTTAAATGTAATTGTTTGTATTTAGTTTGTAATTATTTAGATTTTAAGTGTAATTAAAATGAAGAAAAAAAAATTACTGTCATTTTTTTCACATAAAATTTAACTGGTTGCACATCAAATATAAATAGTTACATCCCGGCAGAATTTTAGATAATTTTTTTTTAGGTAAGGTAACTTTTTTCAAAAAAAAAAAGAAGTTTTTTTTGTTTGAAAATGGACGCCAATTCCTATTAATTAGACTAGCGGAAATGCAGATTGTGCAACTGTTGCTCCCTGATAGTACTACTGCGACAAGGCGTGTTGTTGTGCGCGTTGACTCTATGAACAATAATGGTCACACAGCCTTGGATGTCTACTACCAAATTTCCTGCAACAGATCAGAAGAAACCCGCCAAATAGGCCACATTCTTCGGGGGGCCGGTGCAGTTGAGGGGCGTTCCCTGATCAGTCCTCAGATGCCAGCTGCCACCTCGCAGCCAGCAACAGTTTCTTGTCCATTGCCAAACAGAAAGATCAAGTGGACGTTGAAGACGAAGAATGTGCTGTTGGTGGTGCTAGTAATGATAGTTGCAACGGCTTTCACGGTCATCTGCAACCTGCCTCACGGCCTCTTCGAAGAGAATGTTGGGAATTCAACGTTCTATTTCAAGGGCGTGATATCTGGCCAATTGCCAACCATCTACTACGTTATGTCGTGCAACACGGCCGGATTTTTGCTGAGTATGGGCGTAATTGCGGTTTTGATTTGGTCACTCCCTTTTGGGGCAATTCTTTTCTTCGTTCTCGCCACGACCTTCGTTGCTTACATTCTTATTCTTGGCAAGATCCTCCCAGGATTGTTTGTAAGGATCGGCCCCTGCAACATTTCCGGCTCCCATTTCGTGTGGTTATCAGCTGCAACTTTGGTTTTATCTGGAGTAGCAGTCACTGCTTTGGCAAGATGTTTGTTTTCCCGCCTGAGGCGCACAAGGGGAATCACAACCTGTTGGTGTTGACACTTTGCTGGAGAAAACATTCCTGCTTTTAGGATGAGCTACATTTGAATTTGAGTTATTTAGAAGCTAAAGTTTTACCTAAATAATAAAAAAAGGAAAACAAAAGAAAAAAAGAAAAAGAAAGAAAAAAAGAAAAAAAGCTGTGGGAAAGTTTTTTATTATATTATTTTATTGAGAATAATATTATATTATTCTATTAATCTTGTTCAGTTGTGTTCATTATTTTTATAATTTGATACGTGTATAGTTGCTTCCATTTATTTTGTTTAGCTTAAACCTAAAAATTTGGGGCGGGGGGGGGGGGGGGGGGTGGTGTTGTGGAAGCGGAATTCGAACGGCAATTACCTAACATGAGAAGAAGCTGAGAAGGACTTCTTGGCCGGCTTTAATAAGTAGGGACGCAATTTCTAATTCACAGTGACAGTTGAATTTCCACATCCAACTAAAAATCTAAACCGAAATGGATAAGATAAGTCAATTCTTTTATGAAAAATGTTAGTTACATACACTCATATAAATATAAATATAATAATTATTTTTATATTGTATTAAAAAAATTTAAAATATTTTTTTAATAGAGTCTATACTTGTTATTTTAGAGTAATATCTATTTAAATTTTAATTTTAATTTTTTTAAAAAATTAAAAAAATAATATAATAATCATGCCACGTGAGCAAGTGCACCTTTGACTGGCTCGGAGGATTCAGTTGGATCCTTTTTTAATGAAACGTGAAACTCTGTGAATTTCAGTATAGTGATTTTTGTATTAATCATATAAATTGTGAGGGAGATTCACTGCTTGTAAACACTTCATTACACCAAAAGAACAAGTACCAAAATCGTTCCCTTTTTTTTTGTTTCATTGGAAGGCCGATCGTGAGTTGCAATAAATATTTCTCTGCATTTGAATAAATTTACTTTAATCATAGAGATTTAAGTGTTTATCAGTAGAATGTCTCTGAGGTCTGAAAATGGTTGTTGTAGGCATTACTTCCTCACTTTAATCATAACTGTTGGTGCCTGGAAGCTGTGAAGCGTCAACTTGCCTCTCATTTTTCGTGAACAACTAATCTAGTTTGTAGTGCTGGGTCTTCCTAGGAATGTCACGATAACGGCAAAGCAAAACGATTCTCAAGCTCCCTGTACTTTCTTGGAAGCTTGCTAGAATGACCATAGTCATACATGCCGTGGGTTCTCAAGCTCCCTGTACTTGCTTGGACCCTTACTAGAATGCCCGTAGTCATACACACTGTGGACTGGACGCAGATTTACCGTAATTTGATAAACAAACTTTTAACTTTATAAAAAGAATATATAAACTATTGGATAGATTGCATATTTTCTGCATATTTCTTATTGCGTTGTTACATAGTCAATTTTTTTTGTTTTTACAATAACAAAGTAAACTTAAAACTTTCACTAAACTAATTAATTGTTGAGTTACATTTGTACCGGAACATAAAAGATTAAGAATTTAAGATAGCAGCTGTGCCTTGATGAGCAAATGAGTCATTGGGCTTCAACATAGATTTAACTTGAACGAATTTTTTCATTTTTCAATCTATTACATCCATCTTCTTCTGAACAACGCCATTTTATTCAACCCAGTAACAATTACACAAGTAACATTCAAACCCTCTCAAGGATTAAGGGACACCAATACTATATATTATAATAGAAGAGGAAAGCTCAAACATTTATTACAATTACAAAAGAAAATAGCTCAATAGGAAAATAAAGGCACTAGAATGGACTTAATCAGCACTAGAGCAGAACCAAGACCTGCAATTTACAGCTTGTTTGGGAGGACGGAATCCCTGTAGAGAGAAAAGAATTATAGAGAATTTGTGGAACTTCACTTGCTTGGGAATGGTAAGAAGAGGGAATGGAAAGGTGGGCTCCAGGTCTCCTTTCCCAGGGCCCCACAAAAACGTGTTCCCCCCCACTTTTGGGGATGGGGGAGTCGATTTTTTTTAATTTTTTTTAAGTGAAATTATTTTTATGTCCATCCTTAATTTTTTTTATTTTTAATTTTTTATAGATAAAATTAGTATTACAATCTATATTATTTTTATTTTCTTACTTTCCACATATTTTTAAACAAAATATTTGTTAACTTTTTTTCCTCACTTTTTTTTTGAAAATTTTTTTTTTCTTTGCATTACACTCTTATAAATATAAAAATATTTAAATACGATTATTTCCTCCCAACATTCATTTTTATCATATTCATTCTTCCAACGTTTCTCTCATCTTCAGATTTTTCCCCAATAAAGGGTTAGACTGCAGACACTTCACCTGATTGCCAGTTCCCACTTAAAGTAAGAAACATTAGGTGTAACAAATTATTAATAGAAATGCTTAGACAACATAGTAGAACATCATCAGTCTTAACTAGCTTAGGCATCATTAACTCGTATACTGGAATAGCTTATCAAACATCTAAAAAATAATAGTTTATTTTTCATAAAAAATTTTTTAACAAATCTAGCATATTATAATTTTTTATAAACAAAATTTATCTATTTTGATAACATGTTTTTAAGAATCAGTATATTTTGATGATGTGACAATCATATACATTAATATATATTAATACGTATAATTGTCATGTTATTGAGACAGACAAACTCTATTGAAAAAATATCACGGTAAAATGGTAAACGGTTAGTTTTTAAAATTGATTTTAAATTTGTTATTCTATACAAAATTAGTATTTTTTTTATATTAACCATATATTTAAAATCAAGTTTTTGAAAAAAAAAAAACAGCACAAAAAAATTAGAAAAAAAAGCCGCACGTTTGCTCCTCAACAGAAAACCGTGTAGTCTTATAATCAAATCCATTTTGTTTAACATATAATATATAACACAACTCAAATTGATGTACAGTATAAAAAAATGAAAAAAATTATATATATATAAATAAAAAAAAAAAAAGAAGCCGTCACCCCGACCCTGCCCTCTCCATCTAGCTGCCAAGGCCCTGCCTCCGAAATATTAATACCGTCCCTACCCTCTCCGTCCCTGCCCTCTCCATCAGAAAATACAGCAGACTTAAGTCGTCAATTCCAAGTCAGCACCCTTTTGCTTTTACTAAAACTTGCTTGACCTTCAACATTTTGGTTCACATTGCAACCTCTCTTGTGTTTTCATTGTAGTTTCTTGGAAATTTCTGCATCACATCCTGGAAATTTGCTTCATCTGAAAAAGCTTCCATGCGACAATGACTATTGATCTCCCCTTTCTCTTGTATTTTCTGATTCTATACAATTAATGATCGATTCGGTTTTGCATTCTGCTTTTTGATTCTTAGTTCATCAACTATTCCTTTGAACGATCCCTTCAATTTCGAATGAAATTGTTACACATCGCATTTATTTTGGAAATCACTTACTTGACAGAAAATCCAACATAATTGGACACAATAATAATACAAATACTACTGTACTAACGTAAAAAGTAAGTTAATCAAGGAAAAAGAAGAGTAAAAGAATTATATTATTTTATTAATCTTGTTCAGTTGTGTACGTTACTTTTATACATTTATAGTTACTTCAATTTATTATGTTTGGTTTAAACCTAAAAGGAGAGGGGGTGAGGAAGCGGAATTCAAACAACAATTACGTCACATGAGAAGATGAGAGAGACTTCTTGGATTGGATGGCTCTGATATGTAGGGACGCAATTTCTGTTTCACATTGAGAGATGACTTTCCCCATCCAACTAAAAGTCTAAAACAAAATGAATAAGCTAAACAAAATGGTATTTGTAGACATTATTTGCTCACTTTAATCATTAACTATTGGTGCCTGGAAGCTGTAAAGCGTCAACTTGCCCGTCACTTTTTATTTTCCGTGAGCAACTAATCTATTGTCTTTTGGTAGTTCCTTGGTTTTCCAAGGAATGTCACGGTAACGGCAAAGCAAAACGATTCTCAAGCTCCATGTACTTTCTTGGAAGCTTCCTAGAATGACAATAGTCATGCGTGCCGCGGACTCTCAGAGGGCGTATTTGTTGTCCGATGGTAAAAGGAGGAGAGAAAAAAAAGTATAATCATTGTTATATACTTTTTTTTTATATTTTTTTCTTATTTTTTACACTATTCCAAACAATTTTATTTTCTCTCCCCTTTTTCTCTCACAAATTATTATTCATTTTTTCTTTCACCATACTTTCTTTCTCTTCATTTTTCTATCACTCCAAATAATTTTATTTTCTCTTCATTTTTTCTCTCATAAATTACTATTTATCTTTTCTTTCATCATATTTTTATTCTCTTCACCTTCTCCACCACTCCAAACAATTTTATTTTCTCTTTATTTTATTTTCTTCTCTCCTCCTTTCCCTGCCCTTCCATTCACTTCAACCACACTGTCAAGCTCCCTGCACTTTCTTGGAAGCTTGCTAGAATGACCATAGTCATACATGCCGTGGATTCTCAAGCGGCCTGTACTTTCTTGGAACCTTGCTAGAATGCCCATAGTCGCTAATTTGATAAAGAAACTTCTAAATTCAAAGGAAAAAAAAACAATGAACTGTTAGACAAATTTCATGTGTTATGCGCGCCTTTCGTTGCATTGTTAGCAACATAGTCAAGCTCTTTTTTTTTTTTTTGGGTTGTTGACAAAAGTTGACAAACTAAACTTACAACTTCAAGTCGCAATTCATTAAACTTTTTAAATGTCAAGTTACATTTGTACTGGAACATAAAAGATTAAGATAGCAGTTGTGCCTTGATGATCAAATGTGTCATTGGGCATCAACATAGATCTATCTTGAACCAAGATTTTCATTTTTCAATCTATTACATATATCTTCTTATGAACAACGCCATTTTATTCAACTCAGAAGCAATTACACAAGTAACATTCAATCCAACTTAATGATTAGGGGACACAGAACCACATATTACAATAGAAGAGGAAAGCTCAAACATTTATTACAACCACAAAAGAAAATAGCTCAATCGGAAAATAAAGGCACTAAAATGCACTCAATCAGCAATAGAGCAGAACCAAGACCTGCAATTTAGAGCTGCAATTTAGAGTCTACGCACTTCACCTGATTGCCAGTTCCCACTTAAAGAAAGAAACATTAGGGTATAAAAAATTATTAATGGAAATGCTTAGACAACATAGTAGAACATCATCAATACTTAACTAGCTTAGGCATCAATAGCTCATATATTGCAATAGCTTATCAGACATTATTTATAGGTGACGGCAAGGAAGAAGAAGAAGAGGCCCCTTTTAGGCTCCAAGGTTTCTCTGTTTCGTGCAGTCTACAACAGACGGATTGAAGATAATCAAGAATCATTTTGTGCAAAGCCACATATATCAAGAAAATAGTCAACGAGATTGAAGTTCCGACGAACAGCACCATTGGAACTTCATGAGGTGAGTTCATCTTGACCCCACATATGTAAGATCCAATTGTCGAAAAGATTAATATTTGCAGCCATGGCTTGAAAGGAAAATCTTGCAGCAGGATTGTGATCAAGGCCGTGGATGTGAAGAAGGCAACCGAGTTGAACAGGAAGAACAATTGGTTGAGTAATGGATCTTGTGTCTCATCCTGGAAGCTACCATTGCTGGATTCATAGTCCAGACCAAATCCTGATGGGGGTCTTATTGCTAGTTTGAGGGACATTGTTGCTATTAAAGTCATTGCAATTAGCATTAGATCAGTCGTGCTCTTTAAGGATCCGCACTTGCCATCGTGAAATGGCTGCTGGCATAGCCTTTTGGGTTCAGTGTAAGTCTCAAGGTTCCCCATGTTTGATTCTTGCACTATCATGTCTCTGCCTCTCATGGCTCCTGCTCCTTGCAGAATTTTTTCTATTTCTGCGTCCGCATTCCCAAATTCTGATGGGACGTCTAAGATATCACCATGAGCATTCTTATCTTCAGGAGATAGTGTCAAAGTCTGCAGCAAATGGGGTATTAAGCAACCAGAGAGTCATGCCAAATGTTGCTGGAAAATGAGCAACATGTATCTTAAATTTTTTGAAACTTTTGCAATCCAGACATTCTGCTCCAAGCATATATAAGCTTTGGTTTGTTTTATGAATTTAGTAATCATTTAAACCAATTTTCCTAGCCTTAAATTTTGTTTTAACCATTATATGCCAGAATTGAACTGCAAGAATGTTGCAACTGGGAGAAGAAAAAAAATTAAAAGCAAAGGCAAAAGGCATGGTATTTTAAGTATGAATACTGAGAGGTTCTTTCTGGAGGTGGCTAAACTCTTAATGATGCTAGTTAGTCTGCGACATTTTACCAAGAATCTGACAGTGTGAACCTGACCACGCCTGGCAGGCAGGTGAAGAGCTGTCTCGCTCGCCGCTGTCCATCCCGTTATAGGCTTGGAGAGGGTCATTAAGATTTCCACCTTCTCACTTACCCTGACCCGTTCAGCTGCCTCGTGCAACAGCTGCAAAGATAACCCAAGTGCTTGCTTCAATGGCTCCCTGCAGCTCAAAAAGTTCAAGCTTTTCAAAGCAGGTCGTTGTGGGCACCGAACTTGGTCGAGCCTGTCTTCAAAATGGAACTCATCATCAACCTGTTCTGAATGCGAACTCAAAAGGGGTTCGCCGAGATCTTCTGCTCGATCACCAGAGTGTGCCGTGGCAATAACATCAGTTTCAGTGAGTGTAAAATTTAGCCTCTTTAAAGCATCGAATGCCAATGCCCATCGCTTAACAACCATTTTTTTTTTTTTCCTGGCGATAGAAAGATGGCTTCTGTAACAAAATGTGTGAAATTGGTTCGTTTTTAAAACATCCTTGTTCCGCTGTCCTTTTTGTTGGGAAAGATGTGTGAAATTTCCTGCCGACTTTGGAAGGAAGTGCGAAAGTTCTTGAAAGTCTTTTTTTTTTTTTTTTCGGGTCAACCTTGAAGTCTTTGTTAATAGGAGGGAAAGGTACACAGTTCGATGTGCAAGTTTTCCTTAAATCCTCCAATTTGGAGGTTGCGCAGACGCGGCAAGCGTAGAGTACTTACCCCTCGTGTTGTGTCCTTTAATTTACTTTTTCAGTTAATGGATTAATTATAAATTATTTAAAAAAAAAAACAAATTTTTCTTTAATTTAACTTTTTGTCTGTCTTCTCTTGCAATTAACTCGCTACAAACTATTTTTTATTTTCAAAATAAAAAATATACATTTTCTTTTTTTTCCTATATATTTTATGATCAGATGATGTTTAGGCTAACCTTCACAAATTTTCATCCCGTCAAATACATATTATTCGTGTCCAAATATCGTATAACTTAACCCACAATCGAAAATCTATAATCATACAGTCGAGAGATTCTTACACCACGTCTAGACCTTGTTGGATTGACATGAAACCATCGAGTGAACTCTTCCACAATGACAAAAATGAAAGAGGTTTCGCTTTACTTACATTTTCTGACCCGGCTGGCCTGCCCCCAGCTCGTTTGCGTTTTGAAGACTTTTTGGCAATGGAACTTCTTAGCATTCTTTCTATCAAGTATTTCCGCTACTCTTAAAAGGATATTTAATTTGATTTTTTTAATAAATATAATTTATTCGTAAATTTACATCACACAAATAAATTGAATTTATTTAGAATAAAAATTAAAAAAAAATTAAATAATACAACATTATAAGTGATTTATATTAAGAAAAAAAATTAAAAATGATAACTACTTAAAATAAAAATTTTAAAAAAAAAACAAAAAAGTATGATCATTTTTTCAAAGAGTTACAATGTACATAAATTATTATAGGACTCGATCAGACGAAAATAATTAAATTTGGAAACTACATCAGAAGTGACTCCTAAGTCCTAACACGAGTCCATGCATATCCCTCTCGTTATTGCACCCTGCCTTCCTCTATAACCCAGTAATACACATGAAGATTCATTTTCAAGTCTATTAATTTGGGAACTTCGTGTACTCCAAGATGAAAATGTCGCATCACAAATGCACCAAAAATGAGACAACTGTACACTTGACATTGTAAATCTTCACCTACATTTCTACACCATTACGGCATTACATATTTGGTTACGCTTTCAACATGAGCCATAATTGGTAATTACAATCTCAAAATAATTGCTCAATCACTTCTTCCTAGCAATTAACAGGTAAAATAAAATCACTTATGGCCTTATGACTTTTTATAGTGTAAAATCGAAGCACCTTTTCTTCCACGCACTTAATATTTGATGCCACAATCTCCACGACATTGAATACTTCTGACATTCGACCTCCATTTTATCTGCTTGGTGTACCTGATGACGTGCACTCCAAGGAGCTGAACATGAAATTTCCAGAGAACATGGCTTCTTTGTCTGCCCATCCAATTCCATAACTTCATTAAATTGTTGGAAATAAAGTGAATAGAGATCAAGCAGTTACCGAGATGTTTTAACCAACCCCAGTATGATTTCCATTCCAATTTTCGGAAATTCCAAGCACACGATAAAATGGGAATAGAAACACCATTTAAATGAGAACAAAGATAAGTCAGATGTTTTACAGACTCCAACACTGGGAAAGGACTAGATGACCAGCATCACTTGCAACCCAATGAAACAAGAATAAGCCCCAAAAGAGGACCAATATTGTGATCAAACTGTTATGGTTACCTGTTAAGGAGAGACAGCTGAGTTCCCAGCGAACATATCTTGCCATTGCCTGCAAATCAGCAAAAAACCAAGTCAAGCTATGGATTGATTCAGGAGAGGACAAACTAAATAAGGCTGGGAAAACTCTTCACAAATAGAAGGATATTCTTCCTCATATTTTAGCTTATGCCAACAGATAAGACATGAACAGTCACATAATGTATGGCTGAGGACCATGTATTTTTGAGTAAAGAGAAAAGCACTTCACAATGGCAACAAAAGACCATAAATTTGTAGTGGCAAATTATCGCTTTTGCACACTCTTCCATTTTCAAAGCAACACATTCAACAACTATGACCAAGAGAATCCTAAAATGTAGCCGTGCTAGGATGCATTTTTAAATTGACATCCAACAACATCCAATGCATCTGCAATTCCACATATCCAAAAAGACATGATACATGCCTGGACAGCCTTTAGAGCAGAATTGTCTGGCTCTGATGTACCGTCATCAGAAAATACATTCCTGCAACACATAACTCCATCGCACACTATTAGCATGGGTAGGTAAACTATTCAGAATCAGGAAATGAAAGTCATTATGATCTACACAGGATAAGTTTAAAACCATGAACCCCTGCATTAGATCACCAAATCCGAGTATTCTTCAATTTTCAACCACTAACAGTTTACATTAATACCAACCTTTATGAAGGATTATCAGGCACATTCACCATTCGTAACACATTGCTAGACTTAACCCAGCAAATAATTTACCCCTTGCATTTAGTCTTGACCCAAAAACAGAATTTGAAGCTCTCTCTAAAAGACGTTTAATCTCCTGAAGGCTCCCAAAGAAACCAAATTTGATCAGCAAAGTGTTTGTGAAACATACAATTACATCCAGCCACTTTTGTACCACCTTAAAACCTATAATTTGCACCGTTAAAAGACCTCACAAAGTTGAAATACCAATCCTAGCTATCCTCTCTTCACAAAAATGTGTGGTACGGCAGCCGGGACAGAAGTAGGATGATCTCAGTGCAAGTTACAGTCCCACAGTCAAAATTATCTGGATAGGTTCATGTCTCATCCAAGTGCTATCAAATGAAAGTTGAGGGTGGCCCAAATCAAGCATTTCAGAATTAAACGGGAAAAGAAGTTAACTTACAGGATCCATTCAACATCCAAAACAAGAAAATTTGCATTAAAAAGGGCCATGTAGGATATAATTTTTACCTCCATACCACCTTCTCTAACTCGTGTAGTGGAGCCTCTGGAAGTAAAGCAGCATCGTAAGCAACAATATTTCCATAAAATATCTTCTCCAATTCTTTCATCCATTTAGTCAGGAGCAAGTTAACCTGCCAAAAAGCATATCCAACTTCGATGGGAACTTCTCTTAAAGTAATAACACGTTAATCTAATTGCCACCAGATCCACAAAAGACTATACAAACAAACAGCCAAAAGAGAAAAACTGCAAGAGATCAACTGCCTAGCATGTGATCCTGTAAGTTCAAACAATATTGGCCATGACATGGACAATATCTTAACAATAGAAAATGGATTACCAACAGTTTGCAATGATAACGCTGGTCTCAACTGTCAAGAATGACATAACCAAGATGAAAGAAGGAAGAATGGATAAAGTAATCTAAGATGGCAAGATGCAGACAGTTGAACCATGCCGACAAGACAGCACAATAATGATTAATTATTGTTATCAAAGTATAAAATAGGTATGGATAAGTTGCACGACAAAAAGACACAGAAATGTAACTGAGAAGAAATATGTACTGACAGATAAAATCAAATGTGGATTTTCTTCCCTGATAGTTAAAAGTCAAATCTAGATTATTTCATTCAAATAAAAGGAAAAAAAAAAAAAACTAATATGACAAGTGCATTACCCCCGCTTTAGAAACTCTCAGCTCCACATCGTGATTGTAGATCTCATACAGGTATTGCCCAAATTCAACGCCTTCCTTCCCCTCTTGTTTCAGACGGCGTAAACAGAGCCACATATGGAGCACAAGTAATGAAAATGACATTTTAAACGTCTTCTCCAGGTTGAATACTGTAAGAACAATAAAATGGGTGAAATTATATACCCTATGCAGATGAAGATGCAATCTGGTCTTCATAACTGCAGGAATGCAAAGAGGAAGAAACCATCAAAAAGAACTAAGTAAACACTAAGCCCCGTATGACGGTCCATTACATACTACCAGATCCCAACACAACTTTCATGAGCCGAAAAAAGCTCGTCAAAACAATATAGGAAGGGGGAAATGTAGAAGAAGAAAACTAAACTCTGTGTTTGTCCCAAGAAGTGAGAACTAGAATGGACTCACCTTCATAAATAGCAGGCTTATCTACTTGTGAAACAATCCTTCGATACACCACATTAGCCCCTCGAATAGATTTGCTCTGCTTACTATAGAACAGCAACAGCTTCAGTATAAAATAGCGAATTCCCTCATACTTGGGCTCTTCAATTCTAAGCGGAGAGTCAGGGGCCAAAGCCAATGAAACGGGCTTCGACCAAAACATTTTATCCAAATTTACCTAATAAAAAAAGAAAAACACAAAAACACACACACACACACACCAGATTATTCAATTCATTTCTATGTACAAGAAGAAACGCATCAAAATGTCTTAACTGGAATCTGAATCTTCACATGATGCAAACCAATATGGAGAGGAATTCTAATATTTTATCTTATTTCATGACTTCTAGATCATTAAATAACAACTGAATTCAATGTTTTCCCTAAAAAAATGTAAAGATTAATACTTGCGGAATTTTGTGAAATGGGTAAGTTGTGAATAGTACCAGTGATTTGCTCGGAGACCCTTTTTCAGAAGAACCACTAGGAGCAGGAGCCACAACAGCAGCAGCAGCCGGCTTGGAAAAGCAATGGCGTGGAATAAAAATGCAATCTTTTCTAAGTTGGCCCATGTTGCTGCTGCCACTGGAAGACCCCACCTTGGAGAGATGATAAACAGCCCTGCTCCATCTGGGTAACATTCCTACACTCACCTGATCACATCAAAAAAACAATATTAGCTTCACTTCAAAATCACATATGCAAATCAAAGTTCTTCACTTTTTTACTATTGATTCCTTTAATCTCTGGTTCTGTGCTCCTTTGTGTGGATCTCTCTTTACCCTTCTGCCTATGTCTGCTCGAAAACCCTTTGGGAACGTAGAGAGAGAAAGAAGGGGATTCAGTAGATCCGACGGCAACTGTCCGGATTCACTGTCTGGCAAGCATATCTGACGGTGAAGGGAGAGCCAGTCAATCATTGGCTGAAATTGAAACACCGGTATGGGTCGAGTGTGGGCTGACCTCCACCCAAAATTTTAGGCCCATGATATCAGGAAGGCCTGCCCGGTTTCAGGGCCAGGTCCTAAAGACAATGCACAATACTGGCTCTAAAAACAAATTGAACAGCTGATAGGGAAGCAGTTTAGTTGCAGTGGTTGGAGGGTTTACCTTCTAATTATTAGGTTTAGAATTCGAATTTTAAATTTATTATTCTCATATCACCCTCCCCTACCAACTGTTATACAGCTCTTTTAAGAAAAAAAATAAATAAATTGAACAGGTACCAACGCTTGTTAGTTCAAGTAAGGATGAGCTTGATTCCTCTTAAATAAGATTTCGAGTTCGAGTTTTTTATATGGAGAAAATAAGCGCTGGGAGAGTTTTACTTCTTTTAATGGGCCCACTCGATTCGAATTAGATTAGTTAGAGTCCAATAAACTTCTGAATATCAGGACTTTCAGACCCAAAAAAAAATTGAACATATTAAAAAAAAGACACAAATCGAAGCTTAGATCTTATCTAAATAATTCCTCCTCTTTTACTGTTGTTTTAACAGTTTCAAAAGACAAAAAAAAAAAAAAAGAAGCAGACAAATTGAAGGAAAACGAGGGTGCTTGACAGGCCAATAAATATTGTGCAGCACATTCACAGTTTAAAATTCGTGATTTAACTCTCACAGGATAGGGTCTTAAAATTTTGTACTATTTTCTGTTTTTGGTCAAAGAGAACGAAATCTTTTTTTTTTTTGGATCTACAAGGAAGGCGAAACAGAAAAGCGAGTTGATCGACAAACATTTTTATCCCAAATTGTGAATGTCTACCCAGGGCCCAAAAGCCTATATAGATAGTTCTGGACCTCAACGCCCAAAAACTTTAAACAGAGCCGCTGTGGTCTACTTCAGTATGGGGTCAAATTACGGTCAAAATTCCGGTCTGCTTTCTATTACTTGAGTCTTTCCTCTGGCACCGCATCGGATCTACTCCAAATTCCACAAGACAATTGAACTGCGAACCCACCCGCACATCTTTCTCTCTCTGTAATACTTTAGATCCGCATTCCACTTTTTGTCTCTCGACAGCAACAACGTAGCAGAAAAATGTTCGGTCGTTTTTGAGGATATTGCAAGATGGGCATTTGGTAATTTTCTTGTTCGCAAGTTTTGGAATGTTCGTGTAAAGAGGAAATGGAGTTCACCGAAGCTCACAAGCAGACCGGTCCCTGTTGTTTCTCCCCCAACTCCCGCTACATTGCAGTCGCTGTCGATTATCGTCTCGTCATTCGCGATACGTTGTCGTTTAAGGTAACTTTTTTTTTTTTTGGTCCTTGCCAAATTCTTACTAATTTTGAATTTGGTGTATTTTTGGGTAATTTCCTCCGGTTTTCTCTGCGTTACGCCGTGTTTGGTTTCCGAGAAAATGCGGGAAAATGAAAAGCACTGAATTCTTTTTTTTTCTGAATTATCGAGTTTCAAGCAATGTACACTTATCCGGTGGTGATCCCCTGATTGGTAAATAAATTTAAATTTCAAATTGGCAGTGCTCGAAATCACTGTAAAGGAAGTGATCTGGCGTGTTTTTTTTTTTATAATTAGATAGTTGGCTTCGGAAATACTTTGTGGGCACGCAAGCATGTAGTAATGTGAATTCGTAAAAAGTGTATTGAATATGAAAAAATAAAAGATCGATAAACTATTATATGCAGTTGGATTAATTGTGTGTGTCTCCCGCGTGCCTCTCTTCGTAGTTATGCTCGTTTGGCTTTGGTGAATAGTTGCAACATTATATCCATAGTTCGATATTTCTGGAATTTCCCTTGAACGAAGTGTGCCTGTGGGTTTTTGATTGTGTAGCTTAACTGAGCTGTTGAAGGTTAGATTTTTGCTGAAATCTTTGCGTTCTCCACTGCAGGTTGTGCATTTGTTTTCTTGCTTGGATAAAATAAGCTACATTGAATGGGCCCTTGATTCAGAATACATTCTTTGTGGTCTCTACAAAAGACCTATGATTCAGGCCTGGTCATTGTCCCAGCCTGAATGGACGTGCAAAATAGACGAAGGACCTGCTGGTATTGCTTACGCGAGATGGAGTCCAGACAGTCGTCACGTACTTACTACGTCGGATTTTCAGTTGAGGTTAACAGTATGGTCGCTTGTGAACACAGCGTGTGTTCATGTGCAGTGGCCCAAGCATGCTGCTAAGGGGGTTTCTTTTACTAAAGATGGAAAGTTTGCCACTATTTGTACAAGACGTGATTGCAAAGATTATGTAAATCTGCTGTCTTGTCATTCCTGGGAGATAATGGGTACTTTTGCTGTAGACACATTGGACTTGGCCGATGTTGAGTGGTCACCGGATGACAGTTCTATAGTAGTATGGGATTCGCCTCTTGAATATAAGGTGTGAACTCCATGCTTTTCGCTGCTTTTACCATTGCCACTTTGCACTTGGTGAGAGAACTAAGCATTTTGGTCGCTAGAAAATGCTCAGCAGGAGTAGAACTATACTCTCTCATATAATATGCTTCATTATTTTGTTCTCTCGTCGCGTGTGGCCTAGGATAGGCATTATCTCTATGTCTAGCATGCCATCTGACTGAGAGATACTGTGTTTCAATTTATTATGAGATTTATCAATCCATGTCATTTGGTTCTTATGCAGCACATTCATAGTTTATTTCAATTATTATCCTTAACTAAAAAGCCAATAGCTTACAAGTGGTCGGAATTTATGGCAGGTTCTTATTTACTCCCCAGATGGGAGGTGTCTATTCAAGTATCAAGCATATGAAAGTGGACTTGGTGTAAAGAGTGTTTCTTGGTCGCCTTGTGGACAATATCTCGCTATAGGTAGTTATGATCAGATGTTACGCATCCTAAACCACCTGAATTGGAAGACTTTTGCTGAATTTATGCATCTCTCTAGTGTTCGCAGCCCTTGTTATGCTGCTGTCTTCAAGGTAAACTCTTATTTCTTCCTATATGTATAAAATATGGTGAGGATTAAATTCGCATATCTAACTTATAATTCTTATTTTTTACATTGCCAGGAGGTGGATGAGCCTTTGAACCTTGATATGTCTGATTTGAGTTTGACGGATGAATTACTTTGCGGCAATTCTGGTGTGTATAATCGGGGATTATCCAAGTGATGGGTGCCTTCATGTAAAATTATATGATGCTTAATGTGGGAGTGTTATCTAACTTGGTACATCTTATTGAGTTACTTGCCCAGTAATCTTGACCCTTTCTTTTTTCTGTCGCCCAAAAAGATGTTGCAGAGGGACACTTCAGTGTTAGATATGAAGTTATGGAACTTCCCACAACTTTACCTTTCCAAAAGCCTCCTGCAGACAAACCAAACCCTAAACAAGGAATTGGTAAGCCAACTTTCTTGCGCATTATAATACACGATGAAATGCAAGTGGTCTGTTTTGTTTTAAGTTGCAGTAGCCTAATTTCTTTCTTGCATAGTGGCATATCTGTCTCTCCTTTTCTTTTATCAGTACTTTCTGTGTTTTCTTTGGTCATGTTTATTGATGTAAAAGATGATATATTTTTTTTATTCTTAAGCACAGGCCTTTTGTCATGGAGCAGTGATAGCAGATATATCTGTACTCGCAATGACAGCATGCCAACTGTTATGTGGATATGGGACATGCATCTTCTTGAGCTCGTTGCCATTTTGGTGCAGAAGGATCCAATACGAGCAGCAGCTTGGGACCCAACTAGCTCACGCCTTATTCTTTGCACTGGCAGCTCTTACTTGTATATGTGGACCCCTTCAGGTGCCTGCTGTGTGAGTAACCCACTGCCACAGTTTAATATAGGTGATTTGAGATGGAACACAGATGGAAGCTGTCTTCTTCTGAAGGACAAGGAGTCATTCTGCTGTGCTGCTGCACCGCCATTGCCAGAATCTAGTGAATATAGCTCTGATGATTGAGGCGTTTCTACTTTCATAGTCTAGATGGCTCGGAAGTTGTATAGAAAGAGAACGTATGAAAATCCATGACTGATTGAGCAAATCTCTCTTTCTGCCTTGTAACGGCTTGAGAGATTTGCATTTGTTGTAGTTGAGACTTTGGCAACAGATTTTCTGTGTTGTAAAATCAGCTCACCTGGTGGACTTCTTCACTGTTGACTTGTCATTGCACTTTGAAAGCACATATTGTTAAAGGTTCTTAAAAGTGTTTAGAAAATCTATGAAAATAGCTGACATCGTAAGCTGGAAGTGCTGCTGATAATGCCTAAAAACATGCTCCCAAGGTTACCCATTCTGGAAACTCCCATTCTGGAAACTGTTAACCATTCCATTGTGCCTATTCGGCAAATTGTTAAATCATAGTCGTGGGTGGCAACGCCCCAACTGTATAAGGTTAAGTGTCCTCGATTAGTATGTGCCTGTCCTTTGAATTATGGTGGTAATAGCAAGTCTTATGCAAATTTTCAACGGTTTCGTTTATTCATGCAATACTCCAAGCATTTTCAGTCATTTCAAGCAGGATGGTGTGGTGTGCAAAGAATACTCTTCAGTTGACACGTGTGGCATCATAGTTTGTACTTTACTTACAACCATGATTGGTTTATCAAGCAAAATCTTTCGGCTAACATTGTATTGGGCCAATGGGCCACATCAGGATTGGAAGTCAAAACTCGTGCGATATTTTTGATGCGGTTTTGTTACTGGGACGAGGGCTGATGGAGAGGAGGCAAGAGGATAATTGCCCTTTTCTTCTTCATCTTAGTATCGATTTTGAATTTATTACTTATCGACCTTAATTCTTATATACGAAATATTTATTACACATTATTTTTTAACCTATTACACGTAATTTTAAAAATTCTCTATCTTATATCTAATGCACACTAACTTTATTTTTTTGTACGTATAAACCATTTTTCTTAAAAAAAAAAAAAGAAAAGGGATCGGTACAACTATAAATCCCGTCATCTCTCTTTCTCTCTCTCCCGTCTCCGTCTCCCTCTTATCCTGTCCCACAATCATTTCCGTTTTTAAGAGTCCCTGGAATCATATATGCTGTTGTCACTATCTTCATCGGCAGAACTATTCCTTTCCAATGTACCCAGAAACAAAAAAAAAAAAAGGCTGGCTATCAGGTAGAAGTAGGACTAAGCATGGCAGGATGTGCCTTTTCGGCAAAAGGAGAAGTTAGACTTTTCTGCGTGTCCCATTTTCTTTGTTTCAAGGGACAAGTTTAACTGGAGGACGGCTTTAACGGATGATGCTTTCGGCTAAGGACTTGTTATGGTACAAAGCAAAGACTATAGTAAACGTAGTTCAGAAGAATATGATTGGAATCAACCATTGTTTATGTTCGTGCCGCTGAATAAGAATAATCAAAATGGCTGGCACGAGCCGTAAACAATAAAACATGTGAAAGAAGCGTGGAATCAATCCAAGATCCGCCTGGTGAGAAATTATAGAGGACTACCAAGTCAAAAATAAGCAACAACATTCATAAATAGAGACATCCATTGGCCTTTTTCTTTTGCTGATATATGCAAAAACACTGCACATTTGCACATTAAATATCAGTTCAATTATGTATCGACAAGCGAGGCAATATGAGTCATTTTTTGCAAGTCTGATACGGCAATCAATAGATACTGATTAAAAAATTCACAGAGGAAAGTTTGTGATTTTTTTATCTTAGACCTCCTAATATCTATAAGTCACGTTAGACTCAATTAATTCGAAAGTGAGCCGAAAAAAACCTGTAAAAAGAATAAAATTTTTCAAGCATATATTTTTTTTATACATAATACTCGAAGTCAACACCTTGAAAAATTTTGATTTAACCCCTTCAAGTTCCAACAATCACTGCATGAATCTAAGGATGCCTTCGGCTTGCTCTAAATGCTATCCTAAACAGCATTTAAGAGAAATCCGCAATATCTTGCAACAATCAGATTACATAATAATAGTTAAAATGACCTACAAATCTAGCCAACCATTTGTAACTATTCCGTTGTCTTTACCAGGTTCAAGCGACACTATAATGATGCTTTGATAATGTTTATCGCACCAAGAGGCAGCGTGTGTTTAGACTTTAGGCCGAGATTTGTGACAAGAATGCAACTCCAAGGATATTAATTAGGATCTAATTCAGTAATGGTTCCCTGATAGAACAGAGGTATGCTATGATATCTTAGTTTCTTGTTCGTTTGAGAGATAGAGGAGAGATGGTGATGTTAATACAATCAACAAATGATTGTTTCCTAAGGAGTCTCTAGGGTGTTTATCATACTTTTTCATCTTTAATTATCAAAATAAATAAATAAATAAATAAATGAATAATTATTCTCACCAGAATAATATTCTAGAATTAACTAAATAAGAATGCCTTGTCCTACAAATTGATGAGTCACACACAATAAGAAATAAATAAAAAAGAAAACATATTTATAAACAATACGTTTACCTCTCAATTTCCGCTTAGTTAATAATTGCGAATGAGTGGAGTGCTATTATTAGTTCTGTGAATTTTTGTTTTGGATTTGTTGTTAGAAAAGAAAATGAAAGAGAATGTATTGAATTGGTTGTTTGGGTAATAGAAAGTCATGAGAAAAAAATAATAAGAAAATTGTGATAAAGAAAATAAATAATAATTTGTGAAAAAAAAGATAAAAATTTGTTATTTAAATTGATAAAAAATAAATAAAAAATTATTAAAAAATAATATAATAATAATAATATTTAATTTTCTTTTCCTTTTTTTTTCTCTTCTAAATCCATCTATCCAAACAGCGATCAAAAGCCCCTTGATTTTTCTTGACTTCTTGTCCTCCTAATTAATGTTACTTTTAAGTTCTAACACAATTTGACTATGCACATAATGATACATGTATGTAAGAAAATGAGATGTATTTATATTCTAAATACCTCATTTTAAAAAGGTATTTTAAGTTTTGGTCCCATTTAGGTGTAGTTAAGGTATCTTCAAATTAGAGTGAGTGTATTAAACGTAATATTCTCTTGTAGGATATAGAATCAATCCCTATACATATACTTTTTATAAAAAAAAGAAAAAAAAAAAAGGAAAGAAACATAACAAATATTTGATAAAATGGAAATGGGAAGTAAAAAAAAAAACCCAAATATAATAAACAAGGTATAAAAAGGTGGTGAATGACAGAGCGGTACTATTTATATTACAGGACCAAGAAACCCCATTCTTCTCTGTTCTCTTCCTCCTCAAAGACAAGACTCCCCAAAGACTCTGCGTATTCCTTCAATGGAACAACATTAAAACAGAAATGAGCCAATATATTGATTCAATACACATAGGTAATTGGCTTCAACATTAAACCTTTCTTTTCCATTCAGTTCAGTCTTTAACCGCCAAAAAACAAGCCTCTCTTTTTAGCTTCACTTTCGCATTCAAGAGCTTTGCAGGAACTTATTCAGGCTCTTTAAGACCGACCCAATTGAGCTTATCATTATTTGGAGGCTGTTGAGGTATTCCTATTATCGGGTTTTTGCTGGAATTTGGATGCATCATTGTCGTTTGGCTCTGTTGCTTCAACTTTTTTTTTTTTTTTTTTGTGTGCTTGAGCATTGCTGCTTGATTGAATGAATAAAATTTTAACTTCTGGGCTGGATAGTGGTTGTTGGATTGGAGCTTGTTCCATTGGATATAATAAACTTCAGTATCACAAAATTTCCAGTGCTAGGTGCCTAGGTCTTTGATGCCTGAAATATAGGAACTTGGTTGAGCGCATATTTCACTTTCTTTCATCAATTTAAGATTTTTTTTTTTAATGTTTGAAAGTCTGAAAAATAGTGTGTTTTGTTGGTTATTCAGTTTCTCATAAGCTTTTAGTTGTTTGCTTTTAGTCTTAAGTTTTTGTGGCATATTGGAGGTTGTTTTAATTGACGAGTTAAAAATATACTTAATTGAGGGGTTTTTTCATAGAAGGATGTCTTGTGTTAACAGAATTGAAGCTTCTTTGCTAGAGATATGAGCCGAAGAGGGAGGAGAAAGTTTTCAGAATCCGATAGCCAAAGTAAGGCAATTGTAGGTGGTGTGTCAGAGATTTCAGAGGATGGGTGTTTGCTTTTAGACACTACTCTTGACCCTGATTGGACTACTTTGCCTGATGACACAGTTATTCAGCTCTTTTCTTGTCTAAATTATCGTGACCGAGCCAGCTTGTCATCAACCTGTCGAGCATTTAGATTTTTAGGTTCCTCTCCATGTTTATGGGATACACTGGACCTCCGGTCTCACAAGTTTGATATTGCTGCAGCAGAATCTCTATCTGCTCGATCAAAGAACATACTGAAGGTTCGATTTCGAGGAGCTGAGGGCGCAGATGCGATAATTAAACTTCAAGCGAGGGGACTTCGTGAAATCAGTTGTGATTTCTGCCGGAATATCACGGATGCCACACTTGCTGTAATGGCAGCTCGACATGAGATGCTGGAGAGTATCCAGCTTGGGTTGGATGCATGTGAAAGAATTACCAGTGGTGCAATCAAAGCAATAGCTCTTTGCTGCCCCAAGTTGAGGAGGCTTCAGCTTTCAGGTGTTTGTGAGGTTGGTGGAGATGCCATAAATGCTTTGGCCAGGCAATGTGGGCAATTAGTGGAGGTTGCATTCATGGAATCAGATACTGTTGATGAAGTTGCTTTGGGCAACCTGCTTTCTGTCCAATTTTTATCAGTTTCTGGGACAAGAAATGTGAATTGGAGTTTGGCCTCACAAGTTTGGAGGAAATTGCCCGAGTTAGTAGGATTAGATGTGTCAAGAACAGATATAAGCTTGAGTTCGGTCCAAAAGTTGTTGTCTCCATCACCAAAATTGAAAGTCTTGGTAGCCCTGAATTGTCCAGTCTTTGAAGCTGAAGTCAATAGTGATGTGTCATATAAACAGAAAGATAAAATCTTAATTACAACTTTTAATGATATTTTCAAGGCAGTAGCTTCGTTATTTGCCGATACTACTGTAAATAAGTGCAATTTATTCTCTTGTTGGAGGAAAGTAAAGGAGAGGGATAATTTGGGTGAGATTTTCTCATGGATTGAGTGGACTCTGTCACATTCCCTTCTGCGTATTGCAGAGAGCAACCCAAAGGAACTTAACATTTTCTGGATTAACCAAGGGGCATCACTATTAGTTCATTTGTTGCAGAGCTCACAATGTGATGTTCAAGAAAGGGCAGCCACATCAATTGCAACTTTTGTAATCATTGACAATGAAAATGCCATGGTTGATTCTCAAAAGGCTGAGGTAATTTTCTGCAATGGTGGAATACAGCTGCTTTTGGGCCTTGCAAGATCTTGTCATGAGGGACTTCAGTCTGAAGCTTTGAAGGTAAGGATAAAATTCTACTTTTTGAAGACCTATATCTAAAAATTTTAACGATATTTTGCTGATGGAAACTTCAGAAGAAACTAGAGAAGTCTTGAAATTAAAAGTAGACGTCAAAAGCTTTTGGATGATCTTACTACCCGAGTTTCCAGTTAATATGTGATTTTCAACCCCTGAATCTAATTTCCTCCATTGGAGGGAAATTTTTGTAACTTTGTTATACCATTGTGATGTAAAGGCCATAGCAAATTTATCAGTAGATACAAAAGCTGCAAAAGCAGTTGCCGAAAGTGGAGGAATTAGCATACTCGCTAATTTAGCAAGGTCAGCAAACAAATTGGTTGCTGAAGAGGCTGCTGGAGGTCTATGGAATCTTTCTGTTGGAGAAGAGCTTAAGGTTGGGAAAATGAAGCAGATTCTTGGCAGCTTGACCCATAATTTCAGACAACTGACTGTAATCCATTTCAGGGTGCTATTGCTGAGGCTGGAGGAATAAAATCTTTAGTGGACCTGGTGGTCAAGTGGCCCTCCACCAGTGACAGCATTCTTGTATGTATATAAAGTGCATGCATAATTGGTTTCAGTTTCTTTGAGAAATTCTGCTACTTTAGTGAATAAATTGTAATCATTGTCTTGACTTTTGTTCTTTTTCTCAGGAACGTGCTACAGGGGCACTGGCAAATTTGGCTGCTGATGAAAAATGCAGTATGGAAATAGTGGTTGCAGGTGGAGTCCAAGCTCTGGTGAAGCTTGTTAGGTGCTGCAGTTTTGCAGGAGTTCAAGAGCAGGTGATCCTATTTCACAATTGGTGTGGATGTAGTCAAAAGCCAAGGGAGTCTCATTGTTTATTACATGGCTGAAAACATAGATCATGTGCTTTGTTTTCGTATATATGTTACCTATGTTCCCATTAGCTAGGGACCATGGTTTGGGTCAATGATATTGTCCAGAAACTGTTCAACCCAAAACTTTAAGCTCTTGGTCATAAAAGCTACGATATTATATTAAACTCAAAAGCTTAAACTGTTGGGTGAGATCCAAAAATAGATCACATATTAAACTCCGATATGTATCTTGGACTTGCTCTTACAACATTGTATGCCTAAAGTCTTGTGGACTATTCTTAAAGGATTACATATCCACATCATCTGAAAAGAAAATTCCAAGTGAGAATATATGCCATGATACGAACAGGCAACTTAGACATGAGCACCGACTTTTGTTTAGCAATATTGCTTGATTATTTATGAATGGAAGTACCCATGACAACATGCGTTCTATTGAACTTTTTGCAACTGCTTGAGAAAAATCAATTCCTATCGTTTTCTCCTGTCCTGATTGTTTGATAGACGTTGGCAAATCTTTTGAAAGCAAGAAAAGACACTTAGGGACTGTGAAATCCAATTTTCCTTGACCATCAGAAATCATATAGACAGTGTTGGTTTATTTAAAGTCAATCTTCCACGTGTAAAGTCTTAAAAATCAAAGAGACATTTATCAGCGCTGAGGCCTCTTTATACGTTGGAATCTCTTTACAATGTCCAATGTACTCTGGTTGAACAGCAGACATTTTTGTTGCATTTTTTTTGGTTATTTAGGCCTCCATTCCTTCACCATCTTGTCATTTGTCATGAAATTGTCAGACCGATTATTTATCTTCCAGTTACAAATTTACAATGGAAAAGATGATTGCAGGAGGGAGTCATGAATGAACCCATCATCATGTGATGTCCTAAACTCTCAGATGGTCCTTCATCGATGGAAAAAATCATTTTTTTTCCATTGGCATGCATTTTTATATGACATTGAAAATGGATCTCATACTATTGCATATGCTGTTGTCTCTCTTGAGCAGACTGCTCGTGCATTGGCGAATTTGGCTGCTCATGGAGATAGCAATAGCAGCAATGCTGCTGTTGGCCAAGAGGCTGGTGCACTTGAAGCATTGGTGCAGCTCATTTCTTCTCATCATGAAGGTGTTAGGTAATGCAGAATGAATGCTGTTGCTACAGATTTTTTATATGAAAAGATGTCCTACAAATTGGATATAAATTCATTCAACTTTCTGTTTCGGGTAACTTCCTATCATTTTCTTCTAAAATATTCTAAAAGCAATATTCTGTTGGGAATTAATTCCCAAATATTTAAGTACCACATAGGCATAAATTCAATGGATTTGCTTAAAGTTGTAAACTTCTACTTTATAGAAAAGGAAATGGAAACACATTTCATTTTATTTCTCAAAACAGGCAAGAAGCTGCTGGTGCTTTGTGGAACTTATCATTTGATGACAAAAATCGAGAAGCAATATCAGCAGCTGGTGGCATTGTGGCATTGGTATGTGCTGCGATTACTTGGAAATGTTGTTACTAGTCTGAAAACTGCTTTTACATTTATTGTGCTCTTTCTTTCGGTCTTATGCATCAAAATCAAATTTTCCAGAAGTTCATTCTGGCAGTAGATTTTAGCTCGATAGACTTCAAGTCCCAAGGTTACACTGATTTTTATTTTTTATTTTTTAAGATATAAGAGTATTTCAAAATGAAAATTGCCGAACTTGGATATTTAGGCACCATAACTATGGAGACCCTTTTCAGCTGCTGGACTTCTAATTTTTATACAGCTCAACTATCAATTCTTGATTTTTCAGGGTTTCTCTTTCTCCTTACTTTCCCTTTTCAATTGGTTGCATATTTTTATTCACAAGATGCTCCAGATTAAAGGTCGAAAATGTAACCTGGCCGAAGTTAAATCCTCAATATGGCATTTGCATATCTCCCGTTTGTCCCAATAGCTTATTTTACATACAGCTAAGAGAATGCTGCTCTCTTCATGTGTTTGCATTGATGATTTTGTTTGTAATCACTAGCATTTGATGTCAGGCATGACTATGGTTCTCTAGGTTTCTCTCGCAAAATCTTGTTCAAATTCCTCACATGGTCTTCAAGAAAGGGTTGCAGGTGCTCTTTGGGGATTGTCGGTATCAGAAGCTAACAGGTGCACTAGATATTGCGACACCACATTAGTTGTTCTATTTGCTTTGTGAGCCACCTTGTCATTATCACATACATTTTGGCTTTGCTTTGGTCCAACTTGTACTTGGATATCCTTGAGTTTACTCCTTTTCTTCTTAACAAATGTGGTGGAGGCCTGACCTTAGGCTAGGATTTTCAAATTTGCGAGTCCTCTCCTGCAGTTGAGGACTCTCTCAAACTTTGTATGGCCTATAACATTTGAAGTTATTAAACCAAATAGCAAAATCAATCATCTCTAATGACTGAATGGGTGTGTCTTTTCTTGCTTTCTGCTTTTAGAAGGCCACTGTTACCATGCATTAATAGCTCAATCTATGTAATGTTCCTCTTAGACAAAAGTTGCTTCTTTGCAATATGTTTAGCTTCAACTGATGTGCATTTTACTCCCTCCTATTAATCTAGTGTTGCTATTGGCCAAGAAGGTGGCGTGGCTCCTCTTATTGCGTTGGCATGCTCAGATGTTGCAGTAAGTTTTATTTTTTTTCTAATTATAGAAAAATCTAATAATCAGGCCAATCTTAGAAATTTTCTGTTTTCCCTAGGGGAAATCAAAAGGTTTGGAACTCTCATATCAGTAAAACTTGGAGTTCTCCCATCAACTCTAAAAAGTTTTGAGCTTTTGCATTATCATATGGTTAATCGATCATTGTTCAATTACTTCCTGGCAGTTAAATATGCTTCTTTCAATGATACATCTAGTTCAGTCAATTTTTTTGTTTTTTTGGTTTGGTTTTGACTGAAATTTTTTCTTTGATTGAAGTTGGTTTTTCCTTGAAGATTGTTGGTCTACTTAGAATATAAACTAAAACATTTCTTTTAACTTCCTGAAATGAGTATTCTGACTATTCCCAGCATTTGTTTTTCAGTATGGGTTGTTTGGTATGAGGAATTCTCAAATCCATGGAATTTTCTCTAGAATTAAGAAACTGCCTTATTCAAGCATTTGCATTTAACTGCAGGTCGCTTGGTATGAGGATTTCTCAAATTAATGGAATTTCCCTTGCAAATTAGAAATTCCCTCGTCCAAGGAGTTTGGAGATTCCCTTGGATTGTGATAACCTAGGGATTGGAGATTCCATTGTTCAAGTCCTTGAATATGGGAGATTTCCTTGTTTGGTTGGGCTGGGTATATGTAGCAGATAATTTAATAGAGGGAAGGACTTGTGAAAATCCACATTATTTTTGAGACATTTTAATGTCCTGAGGAATGGTTTAATGTCTCTCTCTTTGGATTGTCCTTGTCAAACTGTGGAATTTACTGAATCCAGGAAATCTCTGAACAATGAACTCCCTCATTGTAGTTATATTAACACCTCACACAAGTGACCTCTCTAATATCTAGAAGCCTAGAGTTCTGCTCCCTGGGGAAGCTAAAAGGAGAACATCTGTTACATGGTTGATATTTTATAACCTCTGTCTAAAAGAGATGGACCTATAATATTCTGTGATTGAAGTTGGAGGTTTCACTACGGCATCTACGTTATGACAAATAAACTGAATCCTTGATCATTCAAATGGCAGGATGTTCATGAGACAGCAGCAGGTGCACTTTGGAATCTGGCTTTTAATCCTTCTAATGCACTTCGAATAGTGGAGGATGGAGGAGTTCTGCCCCTTGTTCAACTTTGTTCTTCATCACCATCAAGAATGGGACGTTTTGTGGCTGCATTGGCACTGGCATACATGTTTGATGGGAGGTATTGATTCCATTTACTTGTCTATTACTGACGATCAAAGCAATACAGGAAGATGCATATTCAGTTCAGAGATAATATATAAAGAGGGCTGCCAGATCTGCTTGTAAAAGATTTGCCGATTGCATTAATAGGATTGCAGTGCTCCATTTCTCCTTTCACAAAAAGTGATGGTTAATGTGTTTTGTGCAGAATGGATGAAATGGCATCAACGGGGCCTTCTTCAGAGTGCACTTCAAAGAGTACAAATTTAGATGGTTTTAAAAAGATAGCGTTGAAGCACATTGAAGAATTTGTGCTTTCATTTTCCAATCTACAGACTTTTCCAGCCATTGTTGTGTCATCAGCCCCCAATGCTCTCGCTCAAGTAGCAGAAGCGGCATGCATAACAGAGGCAGGATATCTGAGATGCAGGTTGCCTTTCTATAGCCATTCTTCTTTCCTTATTAATCACCTATTTGGAATTCCAGGTGTTAAGGTGATGTGACAACACTGTATGGTTGAGAGGCCAAGCTTTATGCAGAATTATTTTCAGCTTGTCTCAGGGTAAATTTATAATGTATCTGGAAAAGAGTGGTAGATTTGTACGAGCTGTAATCTAGCAGCTAGGCATACTTCTGTCAAAATGAAGGCATCTTTTTTTCGAAATTCTGTTGAGGACTGACATGTCAGTCGGTGGTAATCATGCTTCAACGGAAATTTTGGCTACCACAAATTTTATTTTCCAGAGAACAGTTATTCTAGAGTTCTGTTCACTGTATCTGCCACTGCTGACCCCATCTTTGTAGTTGTTGTAATTCTTGGTACTTTTTCTTTCTCAGCATTGCAGAGATTAGAAGATTTGTTGCCATGTTGAGGAATCCTTATTCTATGCTCAGGGCTTGTTCTGCTTTTGCTCTTCTTCAGGTGAGGCCCCCCCTCCCCCCGCTGTGCCATCCCCGCATGTGTGTGTTGTGCTTTGTTTGTATACAGAACTTCAATAAACTATCCTTTCCCTTTTTCCATTTCAGTTTACCATGCCAGGAGGACGGTATGCCGTGCATCATTTAACCATGCTGCAAAATATGGGGGCATCGAGGGTTTTACGTGCCACTGCTGCTGCAGCAACAGCCACAGTTGAAGCCAAAGTTTTTGCAAAAATTGTACTCTGGAACATGGGACGCCAAAAGTTGGGATCTTAAATTAGACTGCAACAAAGGTCCACAAAACTTTCCAGTATATACGCCCAGTAAAGCGCCAAGGTTAAGTGAATTGAAGCATAGAAAGCGTTTCCGTATCTGCTACTGGTTTTCCTTTGGCCGATGAAGTCCTGAGTTATACGAAACTGAATTGAGGGTGTCCACCTCTGCCCTCCTACGCTCCATCTCTGGTCTAGTTCTCAAGATGCCGAAGGTTTGCTCAGAGTCATTTTATTGTTTCTTGCCTACTCGTAAATGTACATCTACTAGGGAGTATTTTATATCATCCAGGTTTGCTTTGTATATAAAGTTTGTCAATGAACATTGCAGTTTAGTTATTTTTCCTATTTTTTCTTTTTTTTTTTTTTTGCATCTTCGCAGTCTAATTATCTGGAATTAATGATGTAGATCAATGCGTTTATTTTTCAACCTTGACATGACAAACAGTTAGGAATCACGGAGATCAGTTATAAGGTTCACAGTTCGTTCGTCCAACCTACTGACCATTTATCCGAACCTAGTTCTGAGATTCTACTCTGACCGTTGCTTGGTAAAATACCTGACGGCGCAATTCGGAGTTTGGAAATTGCCCATCCTCCACCTGGCAAATCAAGGTAACAATTGTCCTACACACATCCCTTAACAGTTCATTTGCAAACTGCAAGCAGTTCATTACTTCGCATACGCACAGAATGTCAGAACAAACAGCCAATTGTTGAAAATTTAAAAGAACCCCGAGGTCCAGATCCTGTCTGAAAAACCGTTTTTAAGACTATCAGGTCACAACTTTTTGTTTGACAAGATTGCTTCCAACGCTTCTGATACCCAACCCGTGGATAAGGAACGCAAGTCCTTGTAATTAGAGGCACGGCAGGTGGGAATTTCACGCAACCTCCCCTCGCCTGCCAAACCCGCAGTGTTATACAAATGGGTGTCAGCGAAACATGATTAAGGGATAATTCCCCAGACAACCCTTTGGAATTTCACACTATCATTGACAAATTTGTATAGAAAAAAAAAAAAGAAAATGAAAAAATGATTCTTTTTTTTTATTTATTTTTTATCAATCCACACAACTATCTTTTATTTTTTCTCTCACAAATTACTATTTATTTTTTTTATAATTTTTTAATCATTATTTTTTATTAATTATAATATCATTATTACTGTACTATTTTCTCTTTATTTTCTTTTCTATTCCCTGCGTGTTCAGTCTTTTCTACACACATTCGTGGGGCTCTCATTCTTTCTCATCTGCCTCCGTCTTCTGTTGGAGAAAGATTGTGAAAATCCCGAAATAATTCCTGATTTTAAAATTCCAATTGTTTTTGGAGCCTCGTGAGGCAATTGGCAACAGCAGGAAAGATTTTATGCGTCTTCGTTCAAATCCCAACAGATCCGCCTAGTCTTTTGTTCTCTTTTTTCTTTTTTCTTTTTTGGTTGCTTCTGTTTTCTGATAGATGCCTAGTCTACAATTAGTTTCTTCTCCTCATGCCGAAGCCTTCAAGAATAGTAAAGAACTAAAGATTGCGTATCACAGTACCCTGGCCGCGTAAGGACAAGCTTTTGTTCTGTTTCTCAGTGCCATGAAAAAGCGGTCCAAAAGTACATGCCATATTCAGCATTCTGGAAGTGAACATTATGGTAATTTTTATTTTTCTTATAAATTTAATTATTTAATAATTTATATTATTTTATTATTAATTAAAATCAAAAAATTTATTTATTTTTTCTCAATGAACTGCCTCCGTTAAGCTTCCGCTATTCTGATAGCCTAAATCTTTGTTCTAGGTAGCGGTCCCTTTTTTGGTACATCTATCCACCTGCTTCAATAATAATGGCCTAATGGGCCCTCGTTGACTCTACGAAATTTAAAGGACATGACCATTGACACGAACAGTCAATGAAATGTTAATAGATGCAGGTTTTTATGCCAGTAAAGACTTGCAATATATTGCCATCGATTGAGTTGTATACTTTGTATTATTATTTTCTGCAATTAATGTTTGTGATTATAAGTTTTATATATTATATTAGTATCACTTTCGACTAAAAAATCTGTCCAATAATTTTAGGATAAAAGTTGGCAGCCTGGGATTCAGGCCACCAACTCCCCCAAATGGCCTAGCCATTAGCAAAAAGCAAATAAATAAATAAAATAAAATAAAATAAAATTTTAAAATTATGATCAACAGTAATACTATTTAGGGTCTATTTAAAAAAAAAAACAATAAATTTCTTTGCCTAACCAATTTCTCTTGCCTAGAGTGGGAGCCCCTTAATTATACACCATTGGCCGTGCGTATTATGGGGATCATATCAAATTGAAAGCCAAGCAGAGACAGGCGATGATGTACTTTGCAAGTAGGTTGGCAATTTGCAATCAACTGGTATTGTGGCCGTAGCTGTGGACCTGGGGCGCATTGTATATGGATGACGGATTTAGACAAACACTTGGATACAGTTGGGGCGGGGGCCCCTGAAAGCAACTTGTACGGTTGTCTAAATCTAATGTTGCTTTGCAAAAGCAATCAAAACAACGGCGTCGAATATTATTGAGCATTGATGCTCGTTATAAAATGGGTTACACTGGATCACTAGATGTGATAGTTCAGTAATAAATAAATATATTTTTATATTATAAATTTTGAGTTTAATTCTTTATACTTACGTTCTCCCAGTTTGACTTATATCGAAAATTTTTTGGTATAATCAGTGATGTGCAGTGTTGAACTTACAGTCACCAATCAAGACGTCAGTAGCAGAATCATACTCAACCTCATTAATATTTAGGAGATATGTGGGCCCCTTTGAAATTATTGAACAGGAGTTAAACAAACGAGAGTTACTCTGTTTTCGACTTAATAATTTGATAATTGACACATTTAATAAAAAAAATTTTAAATAAAAAAATGAATTATACTGTGCTTTAACCTAAATGAAAATATCTCATTAATCATTTCCAAGGCAATTACGTGTGATTGCTTGGATTATGTTGGCCCACAAGTACATGTTTCAACTAGCAAAAACCAAGGTCAACAAAGAAAAAGCAAAAATGAAAGGTAAAAGATGAGAAAAACAGGCTGCGTAGAACTAGAAGCCGTTAATATTCAAGAATAGTGCCACATACTGTAATTTTTGGTTTTTCATTTTTATTTTACAAAAGTCAAATTCTTGCATAATACTGGCCAAATTTTCACATTTCAACAATGCCATTATGCCAAACTTAAGTGCTTAATAACCTCGAACACAAAAAGTTTTATTAATATTTATGTTATTTGTCATGTGAAAGAAAACTAAAGGATAATTTTTATTTTGTAGAATTTAGGAAATATTATAGGGACATATGGATGAATTGACATAAGCCTACAAAATCACAGTGATGAATTTAATTACAAAATTTTTAATTTTTCAATAAATAATTGTAATCAAAATCATTTTTATTCCTTTCATGATTAGAATCCAAACTTCTAAAATAACAGTTTAAAATATAATATAAATTTGTATCACGTACATTTATTTACATCCATATAAAATAAAGTTTATTGAAGCTCCATTCTCCTAAATTTATAAGTTTTTAGTCCATAGTTGACATGAGTGGTAATTACAAATACAAGCCATAGCTTAATAAGGGAAAATTAACTTAATAACAATATTAATTTCTTTTAGAGACTAAAGATTGCTATATAAATAAGCTGACATCTTCTCCCATTTATTTACTACAACAAGTTACAGAAATAGGTTTTCCGACGACAGCGACAGTTGCTCTTCCTCCAAGTCACCTCCCTCGGCCACGCCGTCCGCCGTCCCCCAGCAAAGGTCCCAGCGTTCCGGTGACAGTGACACCTCACCGGACCCCGCCGGTACCTCAGCCGCCTTCGCTTTCCACCTCTTCCTGCCGCTTTTCGCCGGCGGACCCGACCTTCCGGCCTCCAAAGGAAAATTCAAGATTGCCTTCTTGCCTCTCAGTTTAAACGCAGCGCAATCATAAGCCTTGGCAGCATCAAGGTCACTGTCAAAGGTCCCCAGCCAAAGGCGGCTTCCTTTCCTGGTCGGGTCACGGATCTCCGCAGCAAACTTGCCCCATGGCCTTCTCCGGACTCCCCTGTAATGCCTCCCCACCACATTACCCTTCACCTTCGGAGTTGCTAAGTCAAAGACTTCAACTTTTGCCTCATAGCTAGAGGCTTCTTGTTCATGGGAATGGTTGCTCGGGTTGGATACTTGGGAATTGGGTTCCGACCCGGATAAGTAGCTCTCGAGTTTGACAGGTTTCAGCTTGTTTGAACCACTGGAGGCATGGCAATCGAGGTTACTAATAAAGACATCAGTGGAAACGAAGTCTCCAAGAAGATGTTGCCTTATGAGCTCTAGAGTTGAAGATTCTTCAGGAGTTGCCATATTTTAGAGAAAGAAAAAGAAGCCAATGAAAAACCAATTAAATTTGTGAATAATATGGTGAAAGTGAGGAGGAATTTTCAGGGTACGAGTTTTAATTGCTACTTTGCAACTGGGTCATCACTTTTCTTTATGTGGGACACAGGTCTAAACTGGATTTTGCAGCCACACTTCTGGAGCTTGGAAATTGAGTGATTATTTATCGCCGTAATAGTGTAATGATAACTTTTATCGTTAACGTATTTTTTACAGATTTGATTCGAATTTAAATTTTATAAGTAACATTTAAAGACTTTGATTTTCGAAATTATCTGGATTAATCGTAATCGTGTGTCTCTGATTCTAACAATACTCGGGGTGAGTTTCTTTTTATAAATTAGATTAAATAAGACAAATAAACGAAAGTTATTTTAACTCTGATTTATTGATTCGATAACTATATACTTGAGATAATTTTTTTTTGATTAAAACAAAAAGAAATTGGGTGATCTTATCCATATTATTAATGAGGCCAAATTGGATCTTTATAACAAACAGGTTTCGAGCTGTGTGCTGGAGAAAAAAAAGGCCATATATGTTAGCTTATTGGTCGTGTCAATGGCAAAACCGCAACTTGGTACTTGGCATGTAGTGCTGGCAACTGAAGTTTTACGTGCAAAGGGATGGCCTAGTAGACAGCTAATGAGCTAAGGTACAAAAATTTGCAACTAGCTTTGCCGAAGTGGGGCAGCTTATGCATCTGAATTGTCCCAGTTGACGTCATTTTTAAGTGACCAGATGCAACCCATGGAAAGCAAATGGTTAATTAGTACCTTTTTATAGACATCAGAGTATCTGGGCCAACATACATATCCATTCATGCACCTAAGTAGATTTTTGTATTTATCATTTAGGTTAATGAAGTAAATTGAATAGTTATATGAGTGAAAGAAAACAGCCTCCAAATTTTTCTAAATTTGCAGTTAAAAAAACAGAGACTCATTTCTTATGTACAAAAGTAAAACAAAAAGAAACATACGTATACGAGACCGAGACCGGATGCCACAAGATTGATTGATTAATCGTCTAAGCTTGGAGCAGGTTCAAAAGATTAACCTTGGTGAGTTTTTACTGTCATTTATTTGTATTCACGTTATCATGAGTTAATGGGCTGTGGGCAGTCGAGAAAGAGTAGAATGGGTGGATGGGTAGGAACACCAAGATACACACAGGATTAGTAACAGAGATTCTTGAAATTATTCAAAAGAATATTTCTGTATAATATAAAAAGAATATTAATTAAAGTTTGAAATTGGTAGAAATGGTCAGACAGTACTCTAAGTAGATTTTGTTTGCAGTATTGTCTTTATGAGATTTTCTCTAATATTGAAAAAGTAGTTTAATTTAAAGTGAAAACCTTGCACAAAATAATAGAATGATGAATTTTACATTTTCTTTAATTGACGTGCACGTGCATATGATATTTTTTAGTAACACTAGAGTTGTTTTACATGTTAAATGTATAAAAAAAATTTTGACGTTATAAATGTATCGAATTTAAGTCTCTGATTAGGTATCAATTGAATAAAAAGATACTATATTTAAAATATTTATGATTATTAGGTACTCTCCGTTCTTTTGTAGAAAGTTCTTGTTTTTTATTTTTTGACCAAAGAGAAAAAGCCATTAAATTTAGATTAATACTGAAATAATATGTATAAAGGTTCAGCTCGTATCAGAGCTCACACTACTCCACAACACGGTTCATATACGCATTAAGATAAAATAGACTAGTAGAACCAAACCCAACAGACCTCACCAGGCCACAAACCAACCCACCATAACCTCAAGGTAGACCAAGGATGGAGCCCAGTCCGAGCTCATAGTTTAGGGAAAAAGAAGCCCACATGGGAGAGCAACCGAGTCAAAGCTCAACAAAGCAAAAATCCAAAACTCAGAAGGTTCCAAACTCGTATCACACCACTGCGGCAACCCCCGACACAGCAGCAGACAATGGCGAGATGAGCCCCAACGGTCCAACAGTGACACAACACCAACAAAAGTCGGTCGCAATCTAGATTCACCAAAGTGCAATTAAGAGGTGCAATCCATCAATGCTGCAGAGAATCGAGAAACCTAAAAGGAGGAAGGTGACCAAAAGTAAGAAGAAGAAACCGGCGACCATACGGAAGGTAGAACAACGACGCAAGATTCTATCGAAAAGATTCATCTGTACAAAGCGCTTGGAGACCACCAAGAGAGTGGGCGGCCTTCAAAAAAGGAACGTCTGTTATGGTCAGGATCGGATCTATGGCCTTGACGACCACCTGGGTTGCGAGCGGATTTCGAGCGAGCTATTTTGAACGGTTTAAGAACAAGGAAGCTTGAAGTGCTAGAAGATTTTGTGGGATAATTGATTGGTGCCTTTATTCTTCTACATCCGAGCCTTATATAGACTCTTGTACACTGGAAAATAAACAACAATGTGCACTGTCCACAACGTGCAAAACTAACAGGAAGTGGGAAACATAGAAACATGAAAGCTAAAAATTAGTACATGATTACTGGGAAGTGGGGAACATGGAAACAGGGGATCATGGGAACTAAAAACTAGGGATAAAATTCTGCAACAATAACTAAGTGTGAAGACCAAGTCTTCACATTGGCACCAATGAACGTGGGGCAACCCACAATAGATCTGGATTATATCATTCCTTCCCCTTAGAGAGAGTCCTTGTCCTCAAGGACTGCAAAGTTTGGGAACTCTTGGCCAAAGGTTGATAGATCAACCCAGGTAGCATCATTCGGGTCAACTCCTTGCCAAAGCATGAAGCGAAATCTCTGGGGCCTCCGGAGTGCCATTAGAAATTTCCTCACTCGTGAATTCTAATAAATCATCAAATTCAGGTTCAAGTTCAATGAAAAATAATTTCTTACATTGATGGCTTGGGGTATAACGCTCATCACAGTGATAGCAAAGGCCTTGGCGCCTTCGTTCTTAGAGCTCGGCTTGGGTGAATCGTCGTACGGCGCTGGCAGCCGTACCACCGTTGGAAGAGCCTGAGCGCTCCCAAGAATTTCGCTGGTTGTTTTGGAAATTTCGTTGAGCCCCCTGTGGCTGGCTGCATGACCGTGCGTCTTTTAGGCTTCGACTCTCATAGATTCGGGCAAGCCCCATTGCTTCGTTCAAGTTCTGAGGTCTTTGGGCTTGAACGTCAACTCTCAAATTTTCCTTAAGCCCGCTAATGAACGCCCCAACTTCCTGGGAGTCCATGAGTGTCCCTGCCTTTGAGAGAAGTCGATCGAACTGAACTTCATATTCCCGTAAGGTCCCAGTCTGTTTCAAATTGCAAAGGTCAGCGAAAGAATTCTCAAAAGCAGAAGTGCCAAACCTGTGGACCAAATCTCGCTTTAATTCTTCCCAGAATAGTTCGGGTTTGACTTTCTTTTGTCTTTGATACCATAGTTGCACATCTCCCTCCATATGATATGCTGCAATTCGGAGTTGATCCTCAGGACCTGTGTGTTGGAACTCAAAGAATTGTTCTGCACGACAGATCCAAGAGATGGGCTCCTCCGATCCACTGTAACGTGGAAAATCAAATTTTACCAATTTGGGGGCGACAATTCTGCTAGACGTCTCCTCCTCCATGTTCCTCACGATCGGACGTTGGCGGTTGCTGGACTCCGCCTCTTTGGCCTTTGATAATTCTGAAAGCTGCTTCATGACCTGTTCTAGACCGGCGCTCAAGCCAGCCATCTGTCGCTGGAGTTGGTGGATGTCAGAATCCCGTTGAGTCTCGGCCATAGCCGGCTCTGATACCACAATGTTATGGTCAGGATCGGATCTATGGCCTTGACGACCACCTGGGTTGCGAGCGGATTTCGAGCGAGCTATTTTGAACGGTTTAAGAACAAGGAAGCTTGAAGTGCTAGAAGATTTTGTGGGATAATTGATTGGTGCCTTTATTCTTCTACATCCGAGCCTTATATAGACTCTTGTACACTGGAAAATAAACAACAATGTGCACTGTCCACAACGTGCAAAACTAACGGGAAGTGGGAAACATGGAAACATGAAAGCTAAAAATTAGTACATGATTACTGGGAAGTGGGGAACATGGAAACAGGAGATCATGGGAACTAAAAACTAGGGATAAAATTCTGCAACAATAACTAAGTGTGAAGACCAAGTCTTCACATTGGCACCAATGAACGTGGGGCAACCCACAATAGATCTGGATTGTATCAACGTCTCCCACCTCCCCACCCAAAAGTAGCAACGGCGAAGAGGCAGGAAACCTGGCAAAGCACCAAAGGGGACACGCAGCAGAGGCGAGAAACAGAACATCAATGGAACGACAAAAACTGGCAATCACAACAACCTTGAAAGCTCACCAATGAGCACCAAGCTTACAAAGGAGCATGAAAACAGCCACAGGGACTAACGAAGCTGACCAAAAGCCTACCAGAACCTTGATTGCCCAGAGAGTTTTCGACGTACGTTAGCATAGGCTAGCATACGATTGGGTCGTTAACAAGTTTTTTTTTTTTAATGAAAATCAAATATTTGAAGCCGGCCCATTTTCGTTTTCGAGAAATACAGTTTCATCACTCATATTATTACAATATTTATTTATGCATATATTTATATCTTGCAAAAATCGAGTACAATATTTGGGTTTAGAGAATCGTAGGAGGGATAAACATATTAACAAAAAGATAAATAAGAATTAATGCATGAAAAATTAAATGAGAGATCTTCTCGGTGAATTTAATTTATCATATAACCATGAATGCGGCGAATTTATTATAAATTTTGTATAATTTTTATCATTCTAATTTTCCTCATACTTAATTATGAATATGATATATAGGGAAGGCCTCCGTTCCATTGAATAAATGAAATCAAAGAACAAATACAATCTCCACAAATCCATCCTTTTACAAATGCAATCACGCCTGCATATTGCACTCTCTACCTAATTATTTTTGCATATATATATACATACAAATAAAAATTCAATGACCAAACCACACCTTATCCTATTTCCTACAAGCCTACACCATCTGAGAATTTTCTGGCCGTCAGATGCTTCCTAAATTAAGTAAATACCAAACAAGCCGTTCGATCTTTATTACCTAATTTTAGTAAACCCGGAAACCGGGAAGGCTCACAGAACCATGAGCCGAGAATACCCCATTGTAGGATGCGGAGATAACGGCGGTATACTAAATATGCCCTTATCCTCAACATCCCAAAACCCCTTCCAACTTGACGGCGTTAACGGCTCCGTCCCCACCGCCACAGCCGGCTTGACATCGTTTCCCGGCGACGGAAAACTTTCCTCCTTCTTCGCCGCCTTATTACTCCTCCTCTCGAGTCTCTCAGCGATCTCCTCAATCTTTCTTTTGTTACTAGAGATCTCCGTAGATTCTTGATATTCCGGCTTGGAAGCGGAATCCCAGGAATAACTAGAATTATTTTCAACTTCCAGTGGGAAATTTAAGATTGCTTTGCTGCCGCGGAGCTTGAAAGCGGCGGCATCATAAGCCTTAGCGGCTTCTATTGCGGTATCGAATGTGCCAAGCCAGACACGAGCACCCTTTCTTTTGGGGTCACGAATCTCCGCCGCGTACTTGCCCCACGGCCTTCGCCGGACTCCCCTGTAATGCTTGTTGTTGTCTTGATGGTCGTCACCAGAGGAATCTTTATATTCCGCCGTGATATTTTCCGGACCCGCCTGCTGTGGCGGCGGCGGCGGGGTCATGCTCACGGTCGCCGGAGGAGGAGGAATTGCGATGTTCTTGATGGTGGGTCTGCGGCGCTGGCTCAAAGTTGAAGTCTTTACCTGAGGCCTAGAGACGAATCCATCTGTGGAAGCGAAGTCAGTGAGTAAGTGTTGCCTAATGAGCTCCAAAGTTGAAGCTTCATCCAAAGATTCCATAATCTTTGATTCTTGAATTTCAGAGAAGAAGTTAGTTTCTTTCTTGAAATGTGAAGAATTTTTGAATTCAAAGACAAGATGAAGTGTGTGGTAGTGGAAAATAGGGACTGAGGAGTAGTATTTAAAGGGGAGAATTTGTGAATCATTATTCATTTATTTGTTTATTTATTTATTTTTGGAGGAGGTTTCTTTGGAGGTTCTTGGCTAGTGAGAGGAAACATCAATTGGGCGTTTGGGACAAAAAGTTCTCTTCCTTTTGCTTTGAGTAAACGAAAAGCTTTCAATGGTGGGTCTATGTCTAAATTGATGTGTATGTTTTCTAGTGGATAAATTATTGTCTTGATGGTCCATTCGAAAAACAAAACCTCCGTTTCCACGGTGCTTCCCCACATCTATCAACTGGTGAAATAATCAATGATGTCTACTGGATTGGATTATCAATAGAAATTGTATATTTGTTTTTTTTTTTTCTTTTGTATATATTTGTATATTTTTTTATTGAAATACCAGAAAATGTATATTTGAGGCTTGAGACAACTTCAAAAGTGTACACCTGCGGGATTAACGTGAGAGCGCTGCTAGGTAATTGTTTCTTAAATGAGATAAATAAAGTTATACAGTTTATTTAATTTTATTTAATTGTGATATTTTTTAAAAAATTTAAATAGTTAACAGTTTATAGTATTAAATACTTACATGTAACTCAATAAAATTGTATTATTTCTTTTATTGTGTGTTAAAAAATATAATATCTCGTATTGATAAAAATAAATTTATAACATAATTTTTATTGATTATGAATTTTTTTTACTTTCAACTTAAATTTTTAATAGAATTTAAAACTAATGAATATAATTTGGCATAACTTGTTTTCACCTATTGTCTACATTTGTTAACGAGGCTCATAAACTTTAATTATTTGACATTGTGAAATGACTAATCATTATACAAACTTTTCATGTAATTGAGGCAACATAAGATAATTGCTCATAGAGCATATAAAGTTTAGGAAAGGAGTCATCTCAGAGCTCATGGATGACATACCCTAGCTAGAAAATGAAGCAGAAATCCGATCTTTATTGCAAGTTGATGTCATGGACATATATCGCCTTGGGGTGGATGGTTTTTCTTCCTTTATTTTCTGTTTTGCTCTATAATGTTTCAAAACTTAGCATTAAAAAAAAGAAAATGAAATATACATTCTACTTATTGCATATTATATGCACAACAGCAGCAGGCTTCTTTTTGTACCAGTGACCCGTCCAATTAAATAAATTTAAATTTTGACTCGTTTTGAATATGTATTATATTATTATTATTATTGAATATAATTAACTTGTAAATCTCATTATTAATTATAAATATAAATAAAAATTAAAAATATATAACTAACAATTATAATGCCTCATTAACTAAATTTACACTCAAAATGCATCAAATTGGTTGTTTTTATGTTTTTTTTTTTTTTTGGGTTTTCTTCGCTTCTTTTCTTGACATCGGTGAGTATAACCTTTCTCATTCCTTATGATTCAAATAATATTGTTTTCTATAATTTCCTCGGAAAGTCAAAAAGTATACAATAGAAAATAATTTTTCTTCCTAAAGTGGAGATTTGGTCCCTTCTTTTTCTCTTATATGAGATTTGATCCCAAAGTTCTCATCTGCTTTAATAATACAAAAAATTGTGACAGCTTTGAAGTCACGTGTCCCATTTTACTTCCAAGGTATTGTCTATACTCCTTGTATTGCTTAAAACTCAGTGGATATACTCTTCTGAAAATGAACGGCGTTCCACATTTTTGCGTGTTTTGGGGTTTTGTGTCCACTGTTTTTGGCCTTACAATTGGCTAATTGCTCTGAATTCTGAATGGGTCCTTGCTTCGACAACGTGAGATATGGGTCTCGAGATACTTGCATCGCTGAGTGAGAGGAAATGTCTACGGTCTGCATGATCAAGTCTTATGTTCCGAAATTGTTAGCATATATCTCCTAATTTATCATCCAATTAGCTTAGTAAATAGTAATTGTTAAGGAAATTTTCGATACTGCCCTCATTGGGCCTAATAACCAAACTCAGCAAGGAAACATTCTTGTTCCTACAATAAAAGTTACCGCCTGGAAAAGATAAGCAAGTACAATAATGTCAGTACATATACTTATTATAAATACTGATTTGAGCTACAATACTGAGATATACATTAATAACTTATTTATTACATGATTTATTGTCTTTAACCCTTGCATCGATTTAAGTATTATAGTATTAACGTCATCTCCTCCACTCAACACTCCTTAGCCTTTCTGTCTTGCAGAAACATTAATCCACTTCTCACCTCAGGTTAGGCCTGTTTACCGCTTTCAAAGCTCATCTCTATTCTGTTCTCTCTCTCCTAGGCATCCTAATCTTCATCCCGAAATTAGACTGATCAGTAATGCATACATTAAAATGGCATATGTTTTATAATCTTTGTTTTATTTGATAAAGAAGATGTGAAATCATCTCAAGGTCTATTTAACCCTAATAACTCTGCTCTCATGTACCAATCCTCGAATCAAAGCACATGGCCCTATTAACACAAAGTGATGAGATTCAAACAAACTTAATGATTTCTTAAAAAAAGTCTTGCACGGATCTCTCAGCGATAGTCCGCAGATTAGTTGGTTGCTTCTACGAAAATATCAAGAAATACTAAAATAAGTCCAAAGACTACTTAGCAGGTTCGATATCTCCCAATAGTTTATGTATGAAATTAATTTGATTAGTTGAGTGATAAACTAAAACTCCTTGACTGCCAGGACCAAATTCAAAGACCATGTGGTTTGAATGTTGACTTTCAATGTCACCAAGAGTCGAAAATTATTTATAGCAACTAAGTGTTAGTGATCAATACGGATGCAGCAGCAAACGATATTGCCTTGCACGAGGCTTCGGCATCCACTTGCAAAAGGTCATCTTTTTCAACTTGCCAATGGGGTCTCTTGTCCTGTCGTGAGCCGAGCTGTGGGGCTAGGCATGGGCAATGGGCGTTTTTGTCAATGCATGGTCTCCTTGCCTCCTGCAGGCTGCCATCCGTTTTAGTTGCTCGTGCTTATGCAATGGCTCCCGCATGAATTATTCTTTTTTTTTTTTTTTGAGCAACCTGCATTAATTATTCACAGGTTAGAAGAATTCTTTTATTTGACTTTTTGTTTTGAGAGATTTTTAATTTGATTATATTTTTTTTTACAATTCATTTATAATTAAACATCACACATAAGCGTATTTTCATTAAAATAAAAAATAATAAGATAGATTTCTATAGTGTAAGATTATACTCACAAAAAAATGAATAAAAATAGCAAATATCATTTTTTAGTTGATTTTAATTAATTCAATGTCAAATATGAGTTAAAAAGGACAAAAAATTAAGTGAAATTTAATTAAAAAAATTAATAAATTATGTGCGTGTTATACTAAAAAAAAAGTGAGTAAGAATAACAAATATCTTAAGTAAAGTTTTTGCATAAGGGGGAAAATTTTTAGGAGATATGAGTCTAAATTTTTATTTTCTCAAATTTATATTAAAAAAGATTAAGTAGGTATTATTCTGGATGTGATCGGGTAGACCAAACCAAATAATGTTCAATATAATATTTTTTCAAATTTCATATTTTGTTTGCCACATCAGCTTTATAATTTTTTGTACTAATTATGGCATGGATTTCCTAGTTTATCTATGTAAATCAATTTGTACCCGCTATAAGTAATTCCTATATGTCAAAATAGTTAATTTTTTTCAGAAATTTTTACATTTAAAGGGTTGATAAACAAATAAATCTGCAATTTTGCAAGTTGCAACAAATATAACCCGACCTTTAAAATGCAATCATTTTAGATTTTTTTTTTGTGACAAATTTAGCATACCTTAATTTACACTAATTCAAAATAAAAAGATAAAATTAAAATTGAATTCTCTCTCCTCCTCTCTCCAATTGCCTCTTATCTCCTACCTACTCCTCCTCTTGCCTTCCATCTCCTCCTTCTCCTTGCTAATTCAACAAGAAGTATGAGTGATCTACTATTCTTCAGACGGTAAAATTGAATAAAAACAAGAAGTCCAAAACGGAGAGGGGCAAAGAAAGAAGAATTGGTGGACGGGCCTATGCTTTATAGAGGGCTCCTTATGTAGGCCCGAAACACATCGAGACTTACTGCATCAGTAATAACGAACTTTATTATGAACCAAAAAATAATAATAATAATAACGAACTTCATCGCACCGAAAAGAAAAAAACAAACTTTATTAATAAATTGTTTTGGCCCAAACGTTACTGATCAAGACTAATTAATCCGAGTTTCTAATTTAAGAAAAGTGTCTCTCACCACATCAGACAGATATTCAAACTCATGTTCAGTTGACAATCTCCTTTCCTCTCAAATAGTCAAATATGAACTCCTAACCGACTAATTTGCAAACCCAAAAAAGAATGTCTAACTTTGGATTTGAATTTACTAGGCGTTTCAATAGACGAGTAGTTAGCTATTAGGATTTAAGATTTAGGATAAGAGGGTTGTTGAATTGCTGATTTCATTCTATCCTTTCGCAACCAAAGCGGAAAGAATGAAGAAAATTTCGAGCAGCTGAATTGATTTATCAACTCCCGAGTTTCAATGCACACGAGGTCCATTTTGTTCTCTAGTCCACGCTGCTGCAAACAGGATTGTCGCTATAATACTAACTCAAGTGAGCAGAGAAGCATTCGAGTCAAGAAAAGGAAGACTTTGACCATACTGTTCAACTTCAACACCTTGACCACATGTAACGTTGTTGACCATTCTGTGCTCTCCTATCAGACTGAATGCATTAATGTTGATCCTTAGAACTCATCAATTACATGAAATGCAATTTCATTCTTATAGAATAGAGGTCATATCAATATTTTGTTTTTCTTACTATAAATAAAATTTAGAGTTCGAATAACAGATTTTATTTCAAGTTTTATAATTAGTAATTGCTAGTTAAAACCTAGTCATTTTTATCAATAATATTTTTTAAAAACAAGGGGTTTTTAGTGTTTTACAAATAACAATTAGCTTAAATACTCGACCTCAATGATTGACTTAATTAGTCCAAACTCAGATGGATGAATTTAGATTCGTGACTTGATCTATGTTTTGACTGCTAGCGAATTCTTTAAAACCTGGGATCAAGTGCTAACTAGGAGTTTAATGAAATAACTTCATTTGTTGATATATGTGGATAAAATGATTTGCATGTATTTAAAACATTAGATAAATCCAAATATAAATTGCTTTCCTTATATAACCTACTGCATACCAGCAAATTGAGTAACTGTTTTAAAAGATGTGTCTACGACACACTAACATATTACGATAAACTTGAACAAATTTGAATTGAATTCCACAAAATTCATTCATTCCTAAGCAAAAAATAAATAAATCAATGAAAAAGAGCACCTCTGGTTTCGGGTAGATAGATGAGATAGCATAGGACACCAACATTTAAGTGCTTGATTGATATGAACTCATAAAACTTGTATGATTGGATTGCGTGAACTTTTGCCGACAAGGCTTACAACTTAGCACCGTATGTATTGTTCAATTGAAGAAAAGGTACCTCTAGTAGTAGTTTAGTTGAATTCTTAGTTCCAACAATTAAGATTCAAATTTTGATAACAACTGCCTGCATAAAGAGGTCGAGCCCACATCTGGGGGTTTGAGTCCAGACTTATATGGAGATCATCATCAACAACAAAAATAAAAAAGAAAATTGAACTATTCAAGAAAAGATAAGTGTAAACAAAAGTAAAGCATTGAGATATAATTGGTGTGCAGTGCAAGAAATAAAACATTTGCCACCAAGGTTTGTTACTTCCAAAACCGCAAAACTTGTTATTATAAATTTATAACACAACTTCCAAACCTTCCAACAATCTGTATCATTATGATCTTCGTGAAGAAATTTTTTTTTCTGCAATGATTTTGACAACAAATTTTTAAATTAATGTTATGATATTAATCAAATTCATAAGAAACAATGAACGATGTCGCTAAAGATAGTGCTTACAAGTTGCATTAAATTTATTAATCTTTATCCAACAACCTCGAGTTAAACATTAAATGATAAAAACATCATCAAACTTGCCAATTCCCATGTGATATTAGTTTCCTATTTGTTTAGATACAATAAAGTCATTGCTTTATACAACTTGTCGGCACGGAGTTGGAAGCAGACGCCACCCACAGAATATATATATATATAGTAACAAGACAATCATCTACAACGGATTAGATCAAAAGATATCAATCATTATTTATTTTATAACATATTTTTCCTCGTGGGTCCAGTACCATGTATTCTGTTGGATAGCAAGTCTGTGGGTTGGGATCTGATACAAAGCCGGTAAGCAGAAAGTAAGATGACTACTAGGCATAATTTAATAGTCATGGAGTCATAATTTTAGTAAGATTCGAGTCTTAAATTTCAGGCCTTTAGTTATAAATAAATTTTCTTTCTTTAATTTAATTAGACCCAAAAAAAAAAAAATTAAAATTTTTTTCAAGTTAAAAATAAATTACTTTAAATAGAGATAAACCATATCAATTGTCTTGGAAACTTATACATCGTATTCATTTTTTCAATATTTTTACGCATGGTTATACTTAAGGATTGAAATCATATGTCCAACTGTTCTTACAGTACACTATATAAGGGAAAACCCAGATAGTTTTACCTTTCACTAGCTAAAAATTCTGTAAAATTTATTGACAAAAGTAACATTGTCTTGTTAGCTAATAAATATGCCTCATCTTTTTGATCGGTTGGGAGGGTGTGCGTCCGAAAAACAAAAAGGAGGTGGCGGAAGAGCGCAGATTGGACCCCGTGGCCTCCCATAAGGCAAACAAGGCCTTATTCCCTCAATAAGCCTTATGTTTTTGTTTAATATTTGAAAAATTCATACATGAGATCAATATAAGAACGATAGGAATACTTTTATAGAATGGGAAAAAAGTTTGACGCAAAAAACTAACAAATCATATGATCAAAATAACTATTAACATACCAGAACTAAGATTATTAATAAATAGATTTAATTTTAATTTGATTAGTATTCTTGACAAAAGATTTAGTCACAATGCGTCCGATCTTTAGTGAAGGAAAAACGGTAAAAATGACGTAAGCTCGTGACATCATCAACCACGAAAACAATATCAAACAACGCGACAAATCCTTCCAATTTGCCCACTTGCACACTTTGACGTTTCATGGAAACTCCACAAAGGAGCCAATTGCATCACCAAAATTAAAATAATAATAGTAATAATAAATTAAAAATTAAATAATCGAAAAGATCACCTAATGGCGCGTGCACCTTCTTCCTCTGTTCTGTCTATATAACACTCCGTCCATTAATTCCTTTCGTTTCCAAATTCCAGAGTCAGCACTTCTAATCTTCTTCTCCTCTTCTTCTTGTTAACCACAAGTTGTCGAGAACTTGTAATAAGACAGAACCCCAACATTTCATTTTCCTTGATTTCTACGAAGATGAAAGAACCTGCCTTGTCTGCCGGGTCTAATGTTTTTCCTCAAAATCATAGAAGTTCGAGCTTTAGTAATCTTGTCCCTTTCTTGACAGAGAACTGGGGAGACTTGCCTTTGAAGGTTGACGATCCTGAAGATATGGTCATCTACAACTTCCTCCGGGACGCCGTCAGCTCTGGATGGTCTCCGGTGGATTCAGCCGCCGCGCCCATCAAATCCGAGCCGCTGCTCCAAGAAGCTGAACCAGATAATAAGGTGGCGTTTGCGGCCCCCAGATTTTTAGATAGCCAAAGAGTTGACTCGATTAATAATAAGAAGGGGCCGCGAGGAAGGCATCATAGAGGGGTGAGGCAGAGGCCGTGGGGGAAGTTTGCGGCGGAGATACGCGATCCGGCTAAAAATGGCGCCAGAGTTTGGCTTGGCACGTATGAGACGGCTGAGGAAGCTGCGTTGGCTTATGATAGAGCGGCTTATAGGATGCGTGGCTCAAAGGCTTTGCTCAATTTTCCCCACAAGATCGGCTCCAACGAGCCTGAGCCGGTGAGGATCACGGCTAAGCGCCGGGGGCTAGCGGTGGGGCCTCTGGATAATGGGTCGTCTAAGAAGAGTAAAAGCTTGGTGGCTAAAGAAGCTGAGCTGGATGGGAATGGGGAATGTTTGTCTCAGGCGGGACCCAAGATGAACATAATTCCAGTTGGCGAGCAACTATTGGTTAGTTAATTTAGAGCATTCGGGTTGTTTGCGTGGGGGGAAGGGGAATATTTGGCTGCAGAAATGTTAAGAACTTGAATAAATAAAAAAGCAAAAAAAAAATTTAATTTGAAAGACCGTCGAGTTTACAATGTGCTTTTGATCCAATTTCTGAATAAGAGTTTATCTTCAATTAGAAAATTTAACAAGAAAAGGGTGCTCTAGAAGTAAATCAAAATTAAAGTAAAAAATGTCAAAGAAAATTTTATTCAAACGATTACTTTGAGGAAAGATTTATGCGAGGACTCGTGCTTTCAAAAACCACGAGTGCAGCACTTAGTTGGCGTTTACTTTTGGCCATGGGGATTGCTAGGAAGAGTGGTGGAGCCAAAAAAGGGAAACATAATTGAGAGGCCGTGCTTCCGATGGCAAAAGGAAATTCACATAATAAATTAATTAATTAGATTTAACTTAGTTGGTTATAAAAGCAAAATTTTCATTAGAGATCGATGATTCGAGTGCCAACTTTCTTAAATGTTCAAAAAAAAAAAATGTAAACTTTAATTGAAAAGTACCAAAAAAATGAAACTAAAAAAATGTTACTATATAATTTAATACTAAAGTAGTAATACATTTTGTTTTAAAAAATATGTTTATCTTTTTTTTTAGTTATAATCATCGAATCTATGCATATCGCTTTAATTATATTTTAATTGTATCTAAATAATTTTATCAGTTAGTTCAAAAGTATTAATAAATAAAAATGCTTCTACTTACAACTGAGCCTCTATTGCTTGGATGATGTATGTCTGATATCCTAATGTTGTCTATTGAGACAAATCTACCCCGAGTGATTTTTTGTTTTTCTTTTTTTTTTTTTTGTCCTGATTTTTTATTTTTCTGTTGTACTATGTATATCAAAGTTGTTAAAACCAGATCGGACATCGAATCAGAAATATTAGTGAATCAAAATTTAACCGATTGAACCGGTTGAATCAATATTTGAACCGGTATTTAATAATATATATACGTATAAAAGTAATTTAAATAAATAATATATATATATATGTAGTGATTAAATATTAATTTTTTTTAATTTTAAGGATTAAATTAAAAGTTGTGATAAATTTAGGATTAAATTGAAAATTTTAATATATTTAGAGTTTAAATTATAATTTAAACAAACTTTGGGATCAAATTAAAATTTTTGAATTTTATATTTTACTTGGACCAGTTGGACCGGCCAGATTTTGACCAATTTTTACCGATTTTGACTGATTCTTGACCAGTTTTGACCGGTCCAAATTTCATTTAATTTTTTCCTTGAACCGGACTGGACAACCAGCCGGTCACCGATTCAACCAATCAAATCGACCGGTCCGATCCGATTTCACAACCATGATGTATATCATATCCGTGGAAAGACATTAAAAATACATATGTTTTCGATTTGATTTTTACGACCGTAATGTATATTATATCCGTGGAAAGACATTAAAAATACATATGGATACACGTGCTTGTGAACACATTTACTGCTCACTAGCGTAACAAGCTGGTAAATTTGTGGCGGGGAGAGGGTGTGGAAAAAATTATTGACAAAGACATGACTGTGCGAAAGGAATAAAATTCAAAGCAAGTCATGAGCCCAAATCAAATGTGATGATGAAACGTCCTAATCGAACGCCACATTATAGATTCAACCTTTTACTTCCAAAATCCCTTTGATTGGTATCAATAATTTTCTTCCATCACTCTTCATATATGAAATCATCTGTTTGGTTTAGCATATCATTTTTAAAATGGGAGTTGGCCAAGACATTGCAATGGTCCCATTCGGAGAGAGGATAACACATGTGCGCAGCAATTATTTTAATAAAATTATTAATATCAAAAATAATTTAATATAATATTCTTTTTTCATAAAGAAATTCACTATACTAATTGAAGTGATAATCTGAGGATAACTTATTACACTTTTTGTCTCATCGTTTTGAGTTTGAATTTCCTTACCGACTCCTGTCTCAAATTTAAGGAGATTTATGACATGAAGTGGTAATAAATTTAAGACTTATTCACATTAAAATTAAGTATAGAGAAGATCCATGTAGATCTAACAATATTCAGGTAAAGAGTTCTTCCGTCAAGGAGAGTCAATGAATATGTTAAGAAGTGATTCCTATCCTTACGTCATTAACTCATAAATGCGATAATCTACATATTTGATATTCATTTTTTTATTTAAAAAAAAAGAAGAAATTCAATATAAAATGACCATATAACTTTTGATGAAAGAAGCCAATAGAATCAAGGTAGGTGGATCTCATTCCAAGCCATATAACTTGCTAATTTCCAAATATGACTCTGTGAATGGACGAGTTGAAATATGTACTAATATTTTTTTAAAAAACTAAGTTAGTGAATGTGTTTCACGGTCACGGGCTTAATAGAAAAGAAAGACAATCAATGAATTTTTGCAAAACGTCGGTCGGGCTTCATGAGATCCTATCTCACAGTTATGGTTGATAGAGGGGCAAAAAGACCAGTGTGATTGTCCTCTATTGACCTGACGATGATGCCTTTACTACGATTGATGATGAGCTACAACGGTTAATTAGGAGACTCATCAGTCAAGTTCTGAGGCGCGGCTTCGGGCTGATCTTGGGGAGATAAGTAGCAGGCTTGGCTAATGGCTGTTCTAGACTTGTAGGCTGGCATGGTATGCTCACTGTGATGTCTTTTTAGACGAGAAGATTAAAGGTGTGATGAGACAGTAGAAAATTGGATAGAAAGTGAGTAAAAAAAATAAATAAATAAATAATATAATAATAATGATATTATGATTGATAAAAAATAATAATTAGAAAGTTGTGAGAAAGAAAATGAATAATAATTTGTGAAAAAAAAAGTTAAAGATAATTATTTGAATTGATAAAAAATAAATAAAAAATAAATAATTTTTTATTTTCATTTCTTTTTCAATAGAAATTTGCCGATGACTGAAGAGGTGCCGGCTCGTGACCTCTATGTCAGTACAAAGGACATAGAAGAATAGGCAATGTCAAAAAGGGTTTTAATGCGCACCTTAGAAATGCAGCATCGCTGCTCTAAGTAGGATCAAAGAATAATTAAAGTAATAAAAAATTTTTAATTTAATTTTTATTTTTTTAATGAGTATAATTTATTTATAATTTTATACCATATAATAAATGAGTCTATTTAAAATAAAAAATAAAAAATAAAAAATAATTTTATATAATGTAAGATTATGAATATTTTTTATTTATAAAAAATAAAATAAAATTAATAAACACTTAAAATAAAATGTATTGTTAGATAATTAAAATTTTAAAAAATTATTAAATATTATTAAAAATTTACATAATTATGTTAATGTTATTTAAAATTAAATTATGTAGCGAAAATTTTTGTAATAGCAAAATTCTTAGAGGAGTAGCGGGTCATTTATTCCACTTTTTCAGGACTTGACTTCTCATTCTTTTAGTCGGTGCTGGACTTCTATTGGGCGTCAACCATAAAAGCAAACGAAAAATAATAAGAAGATTGGACGAGGGAGACAGAAGAATGTTAATAATAAAATAATGAGCAATATTTTTGTAAAAGTATTAATTCTTTTATAATAAAAATACTATTATGATTTTTTTATAATATATTTTATTAATTTTATTACAAAAATAATTAAAATCGTTGTATTATTAACACTTCTTCTGTTTTCTTAAGTGGGTCAATAAGCCTGGGCCCAAAAGCAAAAGGGCGCGTTCGAACATAATAAAAAAAAAGGAATCCGAATACAATTTTTGGTATGTAATGACCATCCGAAAATAAATTTTCATCCGATTCTTAATTTTTCAAATAACCGAATTGCGAGTTATCCGTTGTAATGGAATAAAAAGTGATCAAGGCCTACGGCCCATAAGATTCACTACTATCAAATGGGTTTGGTTGTTGGCCTTCATGTGGTTTTATAAGTTAAGGCCAGGTTGGTGACAGATAAAATGGCACAGAGCCCAAACTCCTGGCCCAATATGCCTACTTAATTTGAAAGAGCATCAAGCATTGGGCAAGTTAGCCTAATTGATGGACCTCAAATGAGTGTAAGTGGATTAAAATAAGCCCTGCAGCAATATTAATTAATTATCTCCATTTATTATTTTTCATTTTTGACAACTTAATTTTGTCCATTAATTTGATGATAGATGAAATACGTCCAATAGTTAGAACAAAATTTTTTTTAGAAATGATGCGGGGTGTTAAGGTGCATGATTAAGTAATTGTCGTTATTTTCAGTGACAAAATTACATTCAGTCTCATGGGTACTCAAGTAGTGTATTTTTTCTTTTAGGTAATTAAACGAAATTTTAATAAATGAGAATTATTTTAATATTAACTTACAGATTTAAATATTAACGTACCTACAATAAATCTTTTTTATTGTTTTTAAAACTATTTTTTTAGAAGTGGAGGTTTATATTTAAAAAAAAAAAGAGGGTGTATAGCTCTTTACTACTGGACACCCAAAAAAGAAAAAAAAGAAAAAAGGGACAGAAAGCTCCACGGCATTGGCATGTAATCGGGCACGCCGGATCGTTATCGGAGTGTAGTCCTCGAACCTGCTTGTAAACGCTTCAGCTTTTCTCCCTCGCGTCGGACAAAAGCCGACGTGTCGTAAAATGGAACCACTTGGCCGCTTGCTGCAGCCCCTGCATGACAAGCTCCTCAACACGTGCCCCTACATCACAACACGTGACAATCACATTGGTACCCATCTCCACAGCATCCCCCTCAATATAAATCCGTCCTCGCTAACTCCGATCTTTTAACAGGAAAATTACTACAAATCGATCACTAGTTTTGCGCGCACACACACAGAGATTAGGATTTCCCCGGAATAAATAGCCGGCGTCGGATCGTATATCAATGGCTGAGCAGCCGCCGTCCCAGCAAGAGGGCCAGCAGCCACGGGCCCACCAAGTAGTGAAGGCTGCCACAGCGGTCACCGCCGGTGGATCCCTCCTAATTCTCTCTGGCCTGACGCTTACCGGTACTGTCATTTGCTTGACGATAGCCACTCCATTGCTGGTCATATTCAGCCCAGTTATCGTCCCGGCTTTGATCGCTGTTTCTCTCATAATCATGGGGTTCTTGTCCTCTGGCGGCTTCGGTGTTGCAGCCGTCACTGTCCTGTCTTGGATTTACAGGTGACAAAATTCAGTTTATTTCAGCTTTTTTGCTTTTTTTTTTTTTTTCTTGCATGCGACTTGTAAGGTAATATAATCTTTGAGAAATGGAACTATATTATATATGTGTGTGTGTGGCAGGTACGTTACTGGGAGGCAACCGCCGGGGGCGGAACAGCTGGACCAAGCACGCCAGAAGCTGGCTGTTAAGGCGAGGGAGATGAGGGAAAAGGCTGAGCAGTTTGGGCAGCAGCAAGTTGTTGGTCAGCAGAGTTCTTAAAAGGGTCTGCCATGCCATGCCATGCCATGATCTCGGCCTGCATGCTTGATGGAGAATTGCCAATATTTTAGTTTAAGCTATATATTTTGAAGGGTTTACAAATTGGCTGTCTTCCTTTGTTCTTTGTATGAATGGGTCTTTTTTTTTTTGTTTTTTTTCTCCCTTCCGTCCGAGTGTTTCTTTGTGTGTCAATAATTTGTTGTCTGGACAACTGGTGTCTGTTCATCAAGTTTTCTTGTACCGTTCGGGTCTCTCTTTTATCTCTGTTACGTTTCGGCGATAAGAAAGTTTTGTTTGATAAAAGGTGGTTCTTCAGTTGGGTCTTTGTTTGAGTGTTTTGTTTTTTTTCCATTGAAGTTGTTAGTCCTGGCAAGTTTGGGGTTTAAACCCAAACACACCTCCAGCTAAACTCAGTGGTCTATTTGACTAAAATTTTGAGAACACAAATATCCTACCGGCGCTCCCGGCGATTTAAGTTCAGAAAAAACTACGTGGCCGGTCGTTCCCACTGTTGGACAGGTTGGGTCCCACTCTGCGATAAAAGATTAGAAAAATCTACCCGGCGGTGACAATGACTTTTTTTTTTTTTAAATTATTATAATTTACTTACAATCTTATATTATATAATAAATAAAATATACTTAATTTAAAAAATTAATAATAAAATTTAAATAATATTAAATTATAAATTAATTTTATTTAAAAAATAAAATTAATAAATACTCAATAACAAATATTGCTCTCCACAATAAATAATTATTTTTTATTAAAAAATAATTTACATTAAAGATTTAGAATTTCTCTATTATGTTTACAATTTAATTTTTTTAAAAAATAAATTTTATAATTTCTTATAAAAATTTCAATATTAATGAATTGCGGCTCAAAAAGAAAAAAAAACAAAGGCCAATCCCTTTTTTTGGTTAGAGAATTCCAAATTCCATCTCAATCTAACGATTCTACCAAATGTCAATTGCCTAAGCGCACATTGTTTATTGGTAATGACGTGTGAGGCTTTACGAAAGGTCTCTACCGGGCAGTGCATACGTGCTCGAAGCTCTATTTTATGTGACATGTTGTTCATAATACGTTGTCTGCAAAACGTGTCGAAATTTTCTCCTGGACTGTTAAAAATTATGTTATATTTTTCTGGAAATATTTAATAGATGAAATTCTGTCCTGGACTGTAAAAATATATATATACTTTTTGGGAAATGTTTCATAGACAGGCGGAAATCGGGACTAGGAGGGGAGAGAGGAGAATCATGGTTGCGTGGTTGTTTATATAATAGTTAAAGTTGATAGAATTGTGTGTGTGTTTTTTTTTTTTTTTTTTTTTTTTTTTTTTTTTTTGTTATCTTTGTCTATCCAATTTCTTTGGGTAATTGGACTTTTATTTTTCCAACTCTTAATCTGACTTCTTATTTCAAAGGAAAATCCGTCAAAAAAAAAAAAAAAATTTCAAAGGAAACAAAAAAAAAAATGCTTATAAATTTAATTTTAATATTTTAATAAAAAAAATTTTCGTTTCTAAATTATTGAAAAACTTGTTCATAGTGTGCCGCATCAAGGACCTGTCGATTACCTGACAATATTTTCTTGTTTATTAATATCTTTCTCACCAATTTTTCATCATTTTAAATAATTTTTTCTCATTATTTTTTTTAAAATTTTTTATTTATTGTTATTTTTTTTTCTCACTAAACTGCCTTAGATTCTCTCTGACGCGTGTTTGCGGGTTTACGTCAGTTTGTTTCGGTAGTTCGGAAGCGAACATTTACATGCTACGGTGGCACAGTAGACGTCTTTGGCTTAGTGTTTATCACCTGGTTTGCGATGAACAGACAAACATTAACAATAGAAGCTTGGCCACTTAAAGAAAAGCGACGTGACTACGGAGTTCGGTGACTGGTGGTAATTCAGTGGCTTTTTCCATTTTACAATTAGAGTTTGAGTCTCTTCGAATTGTGCCGCTTACAATGAATTTATGCTTACAGTATTTTATTAGATTTTGAACTTCTTAACACTGTGATCAATTATGAGAAAGATTCTCTCGACCGCATCAATATCTTGACAATAAATTTATTTTTATAAGAGTAGTTGAGCGAACTTTTAAAAAAAAATTACTCTATACCCAGCCTATAAATGCGATAACCCTATAAATGCGAACCGACATATCTACATTGCATCATTTTAATATTAAAAAATGCAAAGAGAAACAGAAAAGCGAAGCGTGCGAATGGATACATAAAATAGAGGCCGAAAAGGGGGAAGGCAAATTCACTCAGTAGTTCCATTTTTTCAATAAAATAAACAGCGCCTATAGATGACCCACCAACACAATGTAATTAATGATTTGTGCCTAAGAATCTATCAATGGGCTAATGTGGAGAGACAGGAGATTAAAACAGAGCGCCTGTGGAAAGACACAACATTTGGACCACCATGTTCGTAACATTTAGAACTAACACTAATCTGCATAATAGGTAGCGAATTGTATGCCTTTATTAATTTTGCAATGCGAAGATTCAAGCAATCCAGTTGCTCCAACATAGTACCATTGTACATGTCCAGCAATTGGGAAGCAAGAGCAGTAAAAAATTAAGACGGGTTGCTTATCACGGTACAGCCCATTTACGTCACTCCTTTAGCCCATTTCGGCACAACTTCAACAGTTCAAACCTAAGAGGTAACAAGTTTGCTTCACAAAACAGGAGATAGAGCAAATGTGGGCAGGGATAACAAATAAGAGCAGCACTTGTCTACAATGGAGTCTTCCATCTGCCAAACACATCATTTGTACAGGTCATTTAAACACAAAAGAAGCCAGAATGAGCCTTTTAAGAATTGCTAACAGAACGATTCACAGGGCACATATTAATTCAGAGAAGTATATAATTCCACAACAATTGAGTCGTCATCCTTGCATGAGTATATGCCACGTGAGACCTGTTGCATACTTCGAGCCAACTAGGAAGAGCAGCAACCGGACTTCTGGTTGACAGGTTGTCCACGTATCTGCACAGTTGGCAGTCTTGCATTGTTTGATGCTGGTTGACTCGCCATCCTGCATTAGTATTCATAGCCCATGAAGAAGGCAACTAGAAAACGTGCTACTCAAGACACAAAAGGAATGCCCATCCCAAAGAAGTGGGTGAGCACAACACAACTGTGGCCTCTATTCAGTAGTACTCTATGAAAATGTAAAACCTGTTTTCCATATCTACTATCTCCTCCAACACAGCATTATCAAACAAAGGATCTCTATTAACATCTCGATAAGGCATCAAGAGACAGAGGAATGTACCGGTTCTTAATATCAGCAGCCATAGCCATAAAAGCCTCCTCCACATTGGTAGCATTTTTTGCACTTGTCTCCATGAACGGAATGCCAATTTCATCAGCGAATGCCTATTTGAAACCAAAACAATATCAGAAAATGCTGGTCAATGGTCACTTACAACATTATTTTTATTCAGCAAACTGTAACAATAAGTGAAATCGAGGAAGAATTGCTTTACCTTAGCTGTCTCATAGGAGACAACTTTGTTAGCTGTGAGATCAGACTTGTTCCCAACCAGTAGCTTGTTTACATTTTCACTGGCATAACGGTCAATTTCATTCAACCATTGCTTCACATTGTTGAAACTCTCTTGATCAGTCACGTCATAAACTATCTGCCACATATAACAACATTACCAAACTAAAACATGGGAGCCAAGGCCATGAAATTATCCTCTAGGTTCTAAGGTATAATTAATGTCAAACTCACTATAATGCCATGTGCCCCACGATAGTAACTGCTAGTGATTGTCCTGAACCTTTCTTGTCCTGCAGTGTCCCACTAAAGAAGATAACAGAAAAATAAAAAAATTGAAGCATGAGAATGAAATCAAGGAAAAAGGAAATGAACATATTTCACCTGTGTTCAGTTACAATGAGAAAATGATATCTCAAATGAAATAAGATTATTAATTGTACTTCCTAAGTTGGTGCCCATAAATCCTACATCTAGTCGACTGAATATAAAACCAAGTTGCAACTAAAACCACAAGCCAAACATCGACAAAGCCCAGGAATACTCAAAATGATGTAATCAGACCATCATTGTCTTATTGGACTCCTGTCCACAAATGTTAATTTTGATTTCCCGTGGCACTAATCCAATTAAAACCCATGAGACAAAATGGGAGAGGAGTATCTTACAATCTGAAGTTTAATGGTCTTCCCATCTTGCTCCACAGTCCGAATTTTCTATGGAATAGAACATGAAACTGATATCAGTTCATATTATAGACAGGGCAACATTCTTAAGATTGTCTGAATTTCATAAAACTCCAGATTCTTACAAAGTCCACGCCAATAGTGCTTATATAACTGTCCAGATATGAATCATCCTGCAAGAAATGGACAGAAAGTAAGTACGAATGAATAAATATTTGTAAAACATGCCCTACAAGGATTAAAAAAGAAGCCAAAACAAGGAAAAACAAGTAGTTTAAGCGGAAGTTCAAGTTCGATGATTTCTTCACCCAAAAGCTGGGGTTAGCACATTAAAAAGAAAATGGGACATCTGCCTATCAGTAGAATGCACCCACAATCTTCATCTCAATCTCTACTTGGGACGGAAAAGACAACCTGGATCCACTTTTCATAGATTTCCAATACCTCATGCCATAGAATTCTCTATCAGGACAATGCATCAAACATACACTCACTCCAGAATAACTGAAACAGAAACAGCACACCAAATAGGAAAATAAAAATATTGTGACGAACAGAGGAGAGGATTATCTTACAGCAAATCTCAGTAAAAGACATGATTTTCCAACTCCAGAGTCCCCAATTAGCAAAAGCTTGAACAGATAATCACTGCAACCAAACACCAAAAGTAAATATAATAAACAAAAAAAAAAAATCTACATCATATAAAAGAAACCCATCACAGAATTCCATCGACGCTAGCTGTAAATTTACAATTCATCAAGCACAAACTAGAAAGATCATTAATTAAAACACCGATCAATCACAGATCCGTAATACTCTAACTAATTAGCAATCTCAATCAAAATTTAATCAATTATTCCCCAACACCGAAAACACAAAGTTGTTCAAATGCAATGCAACGTACATCTTACGAATCGGGATTTCACAAATCGGAGACTTACTATTCAGGAGTCATGACGGTGAAATCGACCGGGATCGGATCGGACCGGTCCGGCGGGGGACTGAACTGGAATCTGACGCACGACTTGGAGATGTGGGAGGCGAGCGTCGGACTTTGTCAGGACGATTAAAACGGGGCTTTTAGGAAGCTTTGGAATTTTACGAGCAAACGAAGATCGAAGCGGTGACACCGACAACGTCGGAGAATATATGTTTACTTGTCGCGCAACCTGGACTTTTGTGCCACTTCCGAATCCGGACCGTCCAATTCCCGCCTTGATCAGACGAATGCATCAGATCGTTTTAACAAGGTGGGGACATCTTTGGCATATGCGTAAACTCTCAATGTTCTTCGGGTAAACGTTTTCGTTTATCATTCAAAATGTTAGCAGTAATTCCATGTGATTTCACAAAATTAATTTAAATTTGAATTTTTGTATATATCACCTCTTATATTACAATGTATAAATTTTTGTGCGTATTAAGTGGGCTTGTAAGGACTTATGGACAGACCATCAAATTTTATATTTAATAATCACTATATTATGTTATGACGAAATCACATTTGATTCTTACGATGATCAAAATATATTGTCTATTTTTTTATGTTAAATTTTTTTTTTCATTTTTAGTCTTTCTAAATAGTAAAATTCTGAAATAAGGAAGTCATAAAAAAAAAAAATTCTGAAAAAGGATTGGACCCGAAAAACAAAGACTAAAAAAGGGTAAATTCTAAAGACTTAATTTTCAGTTCAAAACTTCAAAATTCTATGTATACGTTGGTATTAATGAAAGGGAAAAGTTCAATGCCTCGAGTTTCATGGCCTGAACTTTTAATTTTTTTAAAAAATTTAAAATTATTTTAAATATGTTTAGGGTAATATTGAATATGTTTAAAATTTAGTTTTGAAAAAAAAAAAGAAACAAAAGCATTTTTTATATACCTAAGCTCTTAATGAAGTGTTCTTACACTTTCCTTTTTTGGATATCTTGGCACCTTTTTTTTTTTTTGAGCAAAGGTGCTGTAAGTTTTATATGTTGTTTTGTATAATTTTGTTCAGCGATCATATAATTGCACTTTAATAATTTTTGTTCTGGGTTTATTGGAAAAAGTAGTACGTCTGATCAATGATAACATAGGTGTTTATTTTTAGATGCATTTAGATTTTTAATTATGAGAGCTTTTAAAATTTCTTAATCAAAGTACTAAAATTAGATTGTTAGGTAAAAAATTGGTTTTTACCTCCTCTTTGTTTATCATAATTTCACATAGACATCTTTCTTAAAAGGTTTGTGTCAAAATTCTAAAAGTTGAGTGTGAGATATATCAGAAATCAAATTCCTTGTGAACTACTTATTATAATAATAGTATCGCTTTTCTTAACTCCAATTATAAGATAAGTTCTTGTAACTTTTCTTTTTGTCAAAATTAAAACTCATATTTAAATTTTAAACTCTCACCCTTGTTTTGGAGAGTTTTGCTCTTGTACCCCAAATCATGCTAACCCAGTTGGTTAATATATTAGTAACTTTATAAGCAGACAACAAGTGTATGACAAGTTTACGAGGAAGCACTAATGTAGCAAGTCTTGTTGCTTCTTTATCTCCCCATTTCGTAGAACTCTTGATAATACATAAAAAGCTTTAACAATTGCTCTCTTTTATTCAGGTTTAGAGTTCAATTTCTAATCCTACAAATTAAAAATAAATTTACTTGATATAGATTCATCTATACAATCTGTTTAAAGCTCCAAAAAAAGCCGATATTAAAAAATGCAACATGAATGTCGTAGTCTAATGTTTTTGAGGATTTCTAAACAATACTACTTCACGTTATGATTTAATAGTAAGAGTTTGAACGTGTCAACCATAAGGTCCTGCGAGCCTTACCAAGGCATACGCTAAGTCTGGTGTCTGTGCATGTCATAACCATCTAGAATTACAACACCGTTATATAGACACAGTGTAATACTTCTTAAAGAAAATGTCGAGTGATCACCATCCGCTTTTCTATTTTATTAACCAAAGGATCTCAAAACAACTCAGTTTCAAAATATGTATCAAAGCGAACAATTCTATGTAATCAAACAAAAAAAACTTATTTTATCGGAATCCCCTTGTGGAGAAAGTAGTAATATAACAGCTTATCGAAATGGAAGTCGTCCAAATTAAAAGTGCTTATTAATCAATTAATCAGCAAAAAACTAAGAAAAAGGGAGATGGGCATCAGTGATTTTAGAATATGTCGGCCAACTTCCTGAAACTTTTGGCATTTTTTGCTTGTTTGGAAGTGTCCAAGTCCCCAACCTCGATTGGTAAAAATCCCTTCTGAGTACCATCACTATCGGTGTCCATGTCTCCTTCGATTGTCAGTCCCTCTATTTTTGCTGCTGCGGAGTCCCCTTTAATCCCCACCGACACATCTGCAACAAAATCATCGATTATAAACAAATCATTCAACATTATATGGAATACGAAAAAACAAAGGAAAAAAAAAAGGACCTTGCTTTGATTAGATTGTATGATGATACTAGAATCTAAGACATTAATTCCTTGTTTGTTGTCATTCTGATTCAAAAAATTTGGATAAACACAAAAAGATACACACTCACTTAGTAATATATGCATAACAATTAATTAATTAATTTGTATAATTAGATAATTAATATTTATAACGTCTGATTTTTTTTGTGAGACTCGTTAAGATTACAAATATGTCGACACGTTCAATGAAAATAAAAGGAGGGTCAAGTTTGAACGTGTCAAATCGAACAGATTTCTAGGATTAAATGTTGTGATAAGAAAAGATAAAAATGGACTCCAACAATTTAATCTGTCAGTTAGGCTCGAGCCATAGCGATAAGGTACCACCCTTCTGTTTACCTGGATTGGAGAAGAGCCATAAAGTAAGGCCACAAAGCAGGAGCACAAAAGGAATGACATGGACAGCATTCTCAGCAAACTTGATACGAGATTTCTCCTTCTGAGCCATTTCCACAATCGGATCATACGCTGGTAGCTCATTCCCTTCCGTTGGTGGCGTTGACATTCTCAGCCCTGTTGCCTCCTTCATTGATGATTGCATGTAGTAGTCTTCAGCCACCCGGTTCCAGCTTGCCGACCTGTGCATTTTTTTTTCTATTGTTTTTCCCTCAATTAAGACGGGCAATGGCAGAGTTTAATCTTCCTATGTGCCCCCCCTTTTTGGTTCAGTTCAGGGGAAACTGGTTTTTATTTTGGAGGACCTGTTTTTTGTATTGGCTGCTTCTATTGTTCTTGGTGAGCCGAATTTCAATGAGTGCAAGTTGAAAAGAAAAACTTGAGTTCATATGATTTGATGATCTTGAATTATCATATGCTAAAGTCTAGATCCAACGGTTTAGAATTCGTATTTGCCCATTACCCAAGTGGTCAAATTTGCCTCTGTTAAGTTGTTTCCAAAATGCAAGGCCGTTTTTTGGGCAACTCAGATTTGGACTCTGTCAATCTAGGCATATATATTCGCCATGTGGATTCTTCTATTATTTGGTTACCGATTTTGTGAGGATACTGCCTTCTTTTTAAAGGCTTTTATTACTATATATAAAATAATTGTGCAATTCTCATGATATGAGTTATCCGTTACAAAATGAACTCACGAGAAAAATTCTTTCCTTTATTATTATTATTATTATTATTATTTTACGAACAAAAGAAGGGGGATTAACTAAAAAGAAAGACGAGCGAAAGAAAAGGAAAAAATCAAACATTTATTTAAGACTACCTTAAAAAACTATGCGTCACTGGTCAAAAAAACCAAAAATGGTGTCACAAGAAAGCAAACAACAAAAAGGCTCCCGGTATTGCATTGGAAAAAAGTTATCATAAGCACCTTTCCTCCTGCTTTTTGCTAGGGAGTGATCCCACAATGCCTTTCGGTCAGAAAGGAACAACCTTACAATTGCACAAAGGATTGTAGTTTGTCCTCACCAAAACAAAGCGCACCAAACAGTTGAAAGATCAGATGTCAAACAAAAGTGATAAAATTCATAGTAAAAAAACAAGGTTTGGTGATGGAAAACAAGCAAAAAAAAAAAGCACATCATGGGTTATAAACCAAAAAGGGCTTCGAAAAAACCAAAAAACAAAAGGGTTTCCCCAATGTGAGAGGCTGCCAGTTTTGGGATCATCAAATGGAAGTCTTCAATCGTAAGCAACCCCCACTGCATTTTGGCAAGGGGAATGCAGGGGGACTACTTCCACTACTCAGACCCCTGCCCTTAAGATCACAACAAAACAACCTTACAATTGCACCAAGGCCTGCCCTCATCAAAAGAAAGTAACCAAGACAGCAGAAAATTCACATGTGCAGGAAGTGGTAAGTCAACAAAAGAATTAAAGGGCAAGATTCAGTGACTATCAAGTAGCAAACCAGCACGCATTTGACTACTAGCTAGGAAAAAAAAATGCACAACATTGGTTAAGATGGATGAGGGCTTCAAACAAAGCAAATAAGAAAAAGGGTAACCACAAGGTAAGGGGCTGCAAAATTTGGGATCGTCAGAGGAAAGCCTTTTATTGTAAGCAACCCCACTGCAGTTTGGCAAGGGGAATGCAAGGGCTGCGCCCACAACTCAAATCCTGACCTTCAAATCACAAAGGAAAAACTTCACAATCGCACGGAGGCCCACCATCATCAAAAGAAAGTAAACAAGACAATTAAGAATTCACATTTCCGGAGGAAGTTATAAAATCCATTGCAAAAATAATATAGTAATAAAAAGAATGAGAAGGCAAGATTAGGTGGGTGTGAAGCAGCAAACAGGGATCCGCAATATATTTTACAAATACGCAGAAAAAAAATGCATATCATTAGTCAAAAACCAAAAAAGCCTTCAAGAAAAAGTAAATACTCTAACGTAAAGCTGCCAATTTTGGGATCCTGGGAGGAAAGTATTCTATGGTAAGCAATCTCCGCGCTGCATGTTGGCAAGGGTAAGTAGGAAAAAGAAAACTGCACATCTTTAGTTAAAACTAAAGAAGGATTCAAAGAAAGCAGATCAGCAAAAAAGGGGGGGGCATCGCCAAGGTGAAAGGCTGACAGTTTTGAGATCTTCAGAGGAAAGTATGTTAGGGTAAGCAACTTCCACAGCATATTTAGCCAAGGGGAATGCCAGGGCCTGCTTCCCCAACTCTGACTTTGATCTTCCGATTACAAACTCATGAAAGCAAATAAAACAATTAAAGAAAGATTACAAAAAAAAAAAAAAAAAAAAAGACAAAAACAAAGAGAGAATGGCAAACGGTATCATATTCATATTCATATTCATATTCATACCCGCGAAAGAAGAAAAGAAAAAAACAAAACAAAAACAGAAATACAGTTTACGTTTAGAGAAATAGAGACTAACTCAAGATTGCGTCAACTGATTCTTGAAAGAGACAACCGAACCGACGAACAAGGTTTAATGGATCTTGAGATTCAAGATCCAAGATTAGGGTTTAATCAATAATAAAAAGAAAACCTCTAAAATCACAGTTTATGGACAAGAATCAAGAAATACAGAGATGAAGTTTGATTCAAAACGACCGGGAGAAAAAGGGGATTGTAAAAGGCCAGCCATCTAATGAAAGAAAAAAAAAAAAATATTCTAGCATTCCTGGAAGGCTTGGCGCTTTCTTCTGGAGTACGAATTGGGACTAATGAGATTTATTACAGATATAGGGGAAATTTACCTCCACCATCCTTAACTTTGTCCTTATTAGAAAAAACATACCGTATTATCAGAAATTACAGAAAACATACCAAATTATGAATGCGGTTACAAAAAACATACTCCGTTAAAGAGCTGTTTGTAGACATCCATTTTAATAACAAAAATGCCATTATAATTGCCACAAAGGGTCCAAAATACCCTAAATACATAATTGACTAAATATAGCCGTTGGGTCAACAAAAATAGAGAACAATAGGCTGCTACAAAACAACAAAATATGTCTATTATCTGCAAAAACAAAAAATAACCGTTGGATTCTCCAGCCAAAGTACCGTTGGACCTACATCTATAAAAACCAGCGCCAGCATCCTTCTCAACCTCCTTCAGAAAACCCAAATAGTCATCTCTCTTTTTTACAGCAAAACAGCAACACAATTTCATCGTTGTTTAACCTCCTTCAACACGCCAGAAACTTCAATTACAGCCAGGTAGCTCCCCCTTTTACAGCAAAAACAACAAAATCTTTATTTGAAGCCAACAAAATGTCCATGTCTAGCGCAAACTCCATGAATTTTGAAGGGCCAAAGTTCAGAAATATTTCATGCAAAACATGCAAGAAAAGAGCAGCAGTGAAAGTAAGTGAGTCAGAAAAGAATAAAAATAAACTATATTATTGCTGTGAAGATAGGAACTGCAGTGCAAGCTTCCTAGGCTAGTGTGTACCCATTTACAAGCAAAGTGAAGAGCATGCAGAAGCTAATGAAACTCAGTATCCAACAACAAGAATAGAAACTGAAGTGGACACAACATCTATAATGGGTGAAGTGCAATTAGTGAGAGTAGAGCTTAGGAAGTTAAATAACAAAATACATAACTTAGGAATGCAAACTACTTATGTTAAGATGATTGGGCTGATTTTGATATGTTGTACACTCATACTTTATGTGTTAAACATTATTTCAATTGTTATTTATTTAAATGAAATTGCATATTAAGGATACATATTTTAACATACCATAAAATTCATTGGGCTTGTTGTGATGCTGATGGCTGTGAATGAGATATACTAGCTTCTTGTGAGGCTCCTTGAGATGGCAAGTTATGATCCTAAAATAAAGCATAAATATAATTGAGGATTTACTAATAATTGAACTAAATAAACTGCAACACAAAATACATAAATAAGATGTACCTTTTTTGACTTCTTACCATCACCTTTACTAGTTTGTTTTCTCTTTTTACCTTGTCGGGTATTAGGAGTTGTACTGCCCCCAGGTACAGGCTGCATACCACCATTTTGTAAATTAAACTAAGTGCATGTTACATTAGAATATATATATATATATATATATATATATATATATATATATATAATATTAATTACTTATCTCTTTACATGTTCTCGCATTGTGTCCATATTTCTTACATCTCCCACATGTTACTGTGCAAGACCTCATCCGGGATTGTTTCTCCTCACCCTTTTCCCTTGTCCTCAACCTTTTTGGCCTACCAGGTTTCCTCCTTAAGGGAGGAGGTTGTATCCGTTTAGCTCCCTCAATAAGATCCAAGTTTGTTTCAAAAAGAGGGTGGATCATATTCTTGTGGGCAGCAAGATAGTTCTTCACAGTGAAATAATCATCACATAGATCCTCCAAGTTCATCCTCATATAGTTTGCACAAGCTGCAACATGCTTGCATGGAATCCCACTCACTATCCATGCTCTACAACTACAATTCTTTGCTTTCAAATTTACTGAAAACTTATCAGATTCTTCAATGACCTGAAATTCTTCATTACTTGCTGGCACCAACTTCAAAAACCTAGCAGCTGTGGATACCTTTTCTAACATTTCCTTCACTTTTGGTGTGACCCTACTCTGCCAAGATGCAGCCTTGGCATATCGCCTATGCAGTCTAGCCATCAATTTCATTCGAATATTTTTTAAGAGTGTGAGGATGGGTTTATTTCTAAATTTTCCAATCCAATGGTTAAAGGATTCTGTCATGTTATTGGTAACATGGTTACACTTCACTCTCTCATCATATGTCCATCTACACCACTCTTCTGATTTTGTGTGCCTAAGCCACTTAACAGGATCATCATTTCCAACAACCATAGCAATTTCATGCATAGCCTTTTGGTGGTCACTATGACAGTATGACTTACATGCAGTCCAAAATAGCTTTCTTAACTCTAAACCAGGCCATTTACATCTAAAATTTGCATACAAATGCCTAGCACATTTTCTATAAACTGCCCAACCAAAGTGTTTATCTACAGCATTTATAATTCCCTACACCAAGCATAAAAAACAGATTAGATTATATGACGTTAAACATATTAAAAAGAAAGTACATCAATTAGAAAAACTTACTGACCTTTTGTCTATCTGACATGAAAGTAAGTGGCTTTCTTTCTATGTCATCTCTAATTGCATCATGTAGAAGGTCCAAGAACCAATTCCAACTGTCAATGCTCTCTTTTTCCACCACGGCAAATGCAATTGGGAAGATCCCCATGTTGCCATCAACAGAGACTGCTGAAAGAAGACAACCACCATATGGACCTTTTAAAAAGCATCCATCTAACCCTATAAATGGCCTACAACCATCAACAAATCCATCCCTAGATGCCTTGTAACATATAAATATTTTTTCAAATATGGGCGGGGAAGTATCATTCACATCTCTCTCCACATATTTGAATTTAGCTATGATCCCAGGATTTGTTGCTATTAGGTGGTCAACATATTGGGGCAACTTGAGGAAAGAATCATGATGTGATCCATCAATCCATTCTATAGCTATTTGCTTACCCCTCCACACCTTATGTGGGTGTGGCTCAACTCCATAGGGTTCTTTCAAACACTTGAACATTAGCTCATTGCTCATGTCCGGATCTGCACGAAGGAAAGGCAACAGAACCCTTGCTATCCATTTTGCAGTGGTTGTCCTAACTTTCTCCAGCCTGACACAAGTGTGCTTATTGATTAATTTCTTGATCATAAATGTATTCTCAGGACCAGCTACCTTAGAAGCCTATATATAAAAAGGGCACCCATCTACAGCACATTTAGCCCCCACTGTTTCCTTCTGATTTTTTTTATAAATGAAGTTAATGCCTTCCCAAACTGCATATTCTTTCAATACTTCTCTAAAATGATACACATCTTTGAAAATGTGCATCACCTCCAAAACTACTCTACCTCCTTCCTGTGGCCTAAATGTTTTGCCTTTTATCCCAAAAGTTGGATCAACTTTTTTTAAATTAATTTTTTTCTCTTCCCCATCCTCTTCCACCGAAATTTCTCCATCTGAACCAGTGTTATCTGATTCATTACTATCCAGGTCCCAATCGTCACTGTCACTACCATCAAAACCACCTCCAAGTTTAATACCATCAACAATCCTTTCTGCTTTTGCATCTAGCATTTTATCCTCATCAACAGCTTCTTTTAGCCACTCATCATCATCGGATTCAGTATACACAAACTCTTCATCTGAAACTCTAAAATCCGAATCGTCACTATCATTATCATCAGATCTCTCATCAGTCTCTTCTAAAGTTGGATGCTTTTGTCCTCCACTCCTACCGATGCAAGACCCCTCCTCAGTTTTCTTCCCATTTTTCTTTATTTCTTCACTTTGTTTTCTCACCTTCCCAGGCTGTGTCCCACCTTGCTTCTTACTTGCAGGGCTCTTAGCCTGCTTAGAAGGACTATCTGAAGTCACCTTGCTGGGTTGTGAAGCACTACTAGTTTGCCCACTATAAGCCAGCTTTTTCTTAGACTTTGGTGTTTTAGCCACAGACTTTTTGGCTAGTTGTTTAACCTTTTTTCTAGAACTAGGTGTGTATTGTCCACTAAGATTCTGCATTTCACTAGGATTGGGACTAACACCCTTGCGCCCATGCACATCATCTTTTTCCTTATTCTGTTGCTCATTCTTGTCACTCACAGGATGCAAGATTTGCAATGGAACATCAACTCCAAATGTTTTCCCATAATCTTTACCACTTGGACCCTCATCTATAACTTTAAGCCTCCACAAGACATAATTCCTAGCAATCTTGGACAACTCAGATTGCTGCAAAAGAACTTCATCAACTTTGGTTTCAGATCTAATAGGTGCATCAGGTAGCTTGAACTGTAGAGGCTTGGAGTGTGAATCTGCTTTGAGGTATAAATGTAGTTTGTCACTCTTCTCACTATTAACTACCTTCAGCAAATCAGCATCATTTTTAATTTGTATGCTCCTATTAGTTGCAAGAGAGAATCCCTTTTTGTCCACATCGAAAAGTAACTTGCAGATCTTTAAAATCTCAATAAAACTGGCATAGTCTTTGTCTGGTATTTCTAAGACTTCCTGTTTGTCTCCATAATGGACGACAAAAGTAAACATGGTGGTCCCTGTCAAACAAGGAATTCAGAAATAAACAAACTTACTGGACAAACTCTTAAAACAAAAATTAAAGTGGTCCCAAACTCCAGAACTAACATAACGTTCTTTCCCTTCACTACAGCTAGCCCAACAATTACTTATGTTTAAAAATTGCTCTTTTTGTAATCCCACACTTCAGAATATTAATTAAAACACCTACAGCAAATAAATTTGAACTTTTCGAGAATAAGAAAAGGGAATTCTCGAATCATTTGGGTCAGCAAATTGAGAAGCATCAAATTACACTTTGTTTATCTGGTAGCCTATGACAAATGTCCACCAAAATTCACCCCTTCTCAATTCATCCAATTTCCAAATTGTCTAGTCAATGTCTAAAAAAAAATTAGCGAAAATGAATATGGAAGGTTCAAATTTATCCAAATCGTGTAAGACAAATACCCACCGAAAATCAAATGTCCAAAAAAAAATTGATTAAACAAAATGGGTGTGCAAGGTCACAAAAAAATTTAAAATGATATTTATTTTACTTTTTTTGCAGTAGAAAAAAAATCTTTAATTAAACTAATAATAAAAAAGAAAAACACTTACCTTTTCAAATGGAGAAACTGAATAACCCAAATCCCCACAAGTGATGGTCCCCAACGGCTTCTTTTGTCGGGAAACAAACAAGAATCTTTTGGGCGACGGTCGGCTACAACAGATAGAAGGTGAAATAAATAGACAGATTTTAGTATTTTGAATGCTGGGTTACTCGATAATTAAAGACTTTGATAGATTTTAGTCAATAATTTTGGTGATGATTGTGAATGATTTTGGGTTCAAAAGTTTGAGAGAATCGGCTGTTTGAGAGAAAAGAAGAAATTAGGGTTGGGTTTTCCTGATGGCCCCATCATTTTCTTTATATACGAGGGCTTTGTTGTCTTTTCACATGTTCCGTCTTGTTTGACTAACTGTCGTTAGTCTCAATATGTTTTTTATAATTTCTGATAACACGGTATATTTTTTGTAATAAGACCAAAGTTGAGGATGCTATGAGTAAATTACCCCATATATAGCCGTTGCTAGAAATTCCTCTCGGACAAGGATTTGTTTCGGCAAATTATATTGACACACACCACCACACAAAAATAAAAAATGCTTTAAAAATAGCAGTCATTATTATTATTTAAAAAATCTATGGGAATCCCCATTGAATATCGATTTTGTTGGCGCATCATTAACTATTAATTTGAAAATCTACAGGCACCCGTTATTATTATTATTAAAAGAGTGTTTTTTAAATTCCCAACAAATACCTCCAACCAAAAAAAAAGAAAAAAGAAAATCTACTCTTTTTTCATTTTGTGAGTAAATGGAACGAAAGGTTTTACACAATTCATGAAAAAATTTAAAATGGATTTTTTTTTATCTGGGTGCAATTAATCGGAAAGAAATGCATCCTCAACTACTAGGCCCCCCCAAAAAAAAAAAAACAATCAAATTACCTATTAATTTCCTGTCAAAGACAAAAAAGGGCCGGAGAACAATCAAATAGTCTTGGCCACGCAGAAAAACTTAAACAGAAAACAAGCTCAAAAGGAAACAAACCAAACCAAGCCTACAACTAGACATGTCAAATGGGCAAGTCACGGCCTAATTTTTTAAAATTCATTTATTTTGTGTTGTACTTTAATATGATTCATTTGTCTTTCGTACTGTATTATGTCGTATTTAAAATTTTAGATAATAAGTCTGGCACATTCCATAAACTCAAATACTATGAGCTTGTGTCATGTCATACTTGGATCGCTCACCGTGCTGTACTTAAGCCGCTCACCGTATTGTAATTGAGTCACTTATTTTATCGTATCTAAATTATTAATCGTGCTTAAACTATGATGTACTTAGGCCATTAATCATACTTAAATTAAGTCACACGTATGTCATTCATCATTTTTAAATAGTGTCATGTATTCTTATAAAAAAATAAAAAAATATAAAATTTAATTGAAAGATAAAAAAATATTTATTTTTTATTATTAAATATTTAAACTTGAGATTTAAAATAACCAATTATAGAAGTGAAATATTAAATTTTAACAAAAAAATACAAATAAAATATTATATTACATATAATATTGTATTGAAATTTAAATAAGTATTTCATATAAATATTGTTTCTAATTTTTGTAATTCATGATTTAAAAAAAAAATAACCCTTATGAAATGGTGGAGTATTTTGTTCTATTAAATAAAAATTAAAAATAAAGAAAATATGTAAACTATTGCACTTAATTTGGTGGAAGAGTTTAATATTTTTATTCTCTTGAATTATGGTTCAAGACTTATTGCATATTTTTCTTATTTTAATTTTAAACTCATTTTTAAAAAGAGTCGTGCTAGGTCGTTTATGGGTCGTGACTTGGCTCAAACTGTGCTTAGGCTCAGGCACGACCTAAACTAAAGCCCATCATGGGTCGTGCCTGACCCGACCTATGGGTTAAAAAATATAAACTCAACTCAAACCCTAATATTAATCGTGCTTATTCCGAATCTGATACTATAGAATGTGGGCCGTGTCGAGCACGACTCATATCAAGCTGAGCTGAGTCAACCCATAAGTCATCCTGCCCAATTGACATGCCTACCTATAATTTCAGAAAATACGGCTATGATACATAGTAAACTGTTATATATATATATATACACTTAGCTTAACAATGGTGGATCTTGGGATATAAAGAAAGTAGTTTTACCCTTTGTTTGGATTGTGAAATTTTAATGAAAAAGAAAATTATGAAAAAAAAAGTTATTAAAAAAATTGTGAGAAAATGATTAGAAAGTAAAATTTGATTAGAAAATAAAATTTTATATTTAAATTATATAAAAAAATAGTGAGAAAAAAAAGTGTATGATTAAAAATATAAAAATATTCCTAAATATAATTATTTTGTGGGTTGAAAGGACAAAGAGTTAAGATTATTTTAGTAATTTTGATTTCATATGTTTTGAATTTTTTTTTTAAATTTTATTCTGACACGGCAGCCTTATGATATTGCTTTTCAAATGATTTTCCACCATCCAGCCAAACACCAAAAAAATATATATTGAAAACTGTAATTTTCATTCCCACTCATTTCTATCGCTGTTACCAAACACAGCATTAGAGACTTCCTGGATTTTCTCTCCAAGAATGACCTTGCGGAAGGGATAAACTCCTCCGTCAATGCACTAAAATAGGGTGTTGATCGTCCACTAGCTCCTCTGCGGTCCCCATTTTCTCATCCAAGCCCAGGCGATATAGGCCGGCAATTGATACCCTGCTCTTCTCTTTGTTCAATGTGGCGCTGTGCACAACTTTTGTACAACCCATTGCTTGGGACCTCAAGACGATCCCCAACTTGGACCTGAAGGGCCCCACTGATTTGTGGGATTGGCCTCCAGCAGTACTAGTCGTCCCTTGTTTCTGACAGGATTTCCAGGCCCGGTGAGCTCTGGAGGACAATTGTCAGGCAGGTGTAGTCAGAATGCGGCGGCAAGCGTAGTGCCTTTTCTGGATTTGGGCGCGGTGGACAGCAATTCACTGCCATGACTTGCATTCCTTCCTCAGTTTTGTTGCTCAAAGTACTATGCTCCTAATTCAAGGCTCTATGTTATTTTTCTCTTTCTGCCATTCTTTTTATTAATTCTCCCTCTACCCTCTCTCTTTCTCTTTTCTCTCTCTACTTATTCTTTCTCTATCATCTTTCTCCTTTTTATCTTTTTACTATTCTTTCTACTAATTCTCCCTCTATTTACTATCTCTATCTTCTTTTCTCCATCAACCATTCTTTCTACTTATTCTCTTTATACCCGCTCTCTCTCTCTTATTTTTCTCTTTTTACATTTTCTATTCTTTTTCTTACTCTATCATTCTCTCTACTCGTTCTCTCTCTACCCTCTCTCTCTCTCTCTCTCTTTCTTTTTTTTCTCTCTATCATTCTCTGTCTACCCAGATTCTCTCTCCTTTCTGTCTACCCACATTCTCTCTCATTTTTCTCGCTCTACTATTATCTCTCTACCCTCTCTTTCTCTTTTTTTTCTCTCTACTCATTCTCTCTCTACCCAGACTCTTTTTTTTTTTCTTATTTTACCATTCTCTATACTCATTCTCTCTCTACCGTCTCTCTCTCTCTCTATTATTCTCTTTACTCGTTCTTTCTCTACCATCTTTCTCTTTTTTCTTTCTGTCATTTTCTCTACTCATTCTCTCTCTACCCTCTCTCTCTCTCATTTTTCTCTCTCTACTATTCTGTTTACTTATTCTTTCTCTACCCTTTCTCTTTCTGTCATTCTCTCTACTCATTCTCTTTCTTCTCTCTTTCTCTCTCTCTACCATTCTCTATATTCATTCTCTTGCTACCCTCTTTCTCTCTCTCTCTCTTTCTCATTTTTCTCTCTATATTTATACTCTTTTTACCATTTCTCATACTATCTTTTTCTATTTATTTTTTTATTTTTATAGGAAAAAAACAAAAATTAACAGTAATAGACACAAAAATTCAGCAAACAGTAAAAACAAAAAATAAAAAATAAAAAATAGAAATAAAAAACTGACAGCATCTCTAAATAGGTCCTAATGTTTTGCATTTCAATTTTTGGTTATGTGGTAAAATTTTCAGGTGGAATGATAAAATATATATGGTATGGTTTTCCAGTAGGTACAAATATAACATTTAATGAACTATATCTGCTTGTGCACACTAAATACATCAAAGCATATGCTATAGTGCACTGCACAAATACTAGATTGCGGAGTCGGCGCACTGAGAATCGTATGACAGAGTAAAGGCGAAACAAGCTGGCGTCGCCTTTGATTTTGGACTTCTGTTCATTAATATATATCAACTGTACGTGAGCAGGCAGAATTCAATTAATTTGTTCAATCCTTCCAAAGCAGTTGCGTTGTAACATTGTACCTATTTGAGGTTACATTTATTGCGCTGTTCATGAACAAAAATTATCATCCGTCAAATGTCTACTTGAATGGCATGAAGTAGTTAGTATATATGTGGAATATCCATTGAAGTAAAAAGAAAAATTTATTCCATGTACTCCGTCAATATGATTATACTAAATCCAACCTATGAAAGAGTGACATCTCTACATTTTAAAAAAAAAAAAAAGACCATGTAGCACGTTTGGAATGTTAGATGAACACATATCTTTTTGACCTGAGAGTGATATGAATACAACATAATATGTGTAGACTATGTATAGACTATGATTCCTGCAAATATAAATGCGTCCAAAGGTTCTAATAGTGTTACACTAGGGATAGATTCAAAATATTTAAAATGTCCAATTAGCGTTGACTATAATACAAGTATGAACATAGGAAAATAAGTGTGCATACATATGCAACCGGGGAATATAAATGTGCAACTATGGGATAAATATATGCACAGTTTTAAAAAAATGTGCACATATCATATAGTGTCTAACCTATGTTAATAGCCCATGCATAAAACAAATGCTTGAAATATACGTGCGATAGGATAAGATGAAAGAAATCAGAAAATTTTAATTACGTGTAATGAGGTGGATTTGTTGGCCACAGATCAATCCATTCAGACAGGGGATGTGCATAATGTTTGAAGAAGATCCTCCAAAACTGGACCTTATCTTCCCCATCCTTCAGGCTCGTTCCATACCTTACTGGCTCGAATACATTGTTAGCCATGAATTTAAGCTTTTCTCTGGCCGGTAACTTAGAAGAAATCGAAAGCCAAGTGCTTTGTCTAGAGTCAATTGGCAAATTCCCTGATTGACAATCTGCCCATGCACATGCACATCAATAAAAAGAAAAACTAGCCAATTGATCAACAGCAATCATTCCAATAAATCGTCACGTTTTTTTTAGCACATTTTGTGCATACAATATATGGAAGTTATCGAAAAATTTTTAGTTAATTACAACATATAATTACATGGAAGAAGCCTATTCCGCAACATGCATCTCCAATTTCTTTGACGACATTAGCCCTTCCGCCAGAAACCTGTCTCAATGGACCCAAATCAATAACAGGAATGTTCGCAATGTCTGGACCCGACATGGGAGGTTCCGGAGATTGAACTACATAGCAATCGGGCACGTAAGGCAGGGCCCTCTCTTGTGCACTATGTCCCATTTTGAATTTGCTTGAGCACTTCTCTTCCTCCATTATGTATGAAAAGCTCCAACAAAATCTAGAGAATTATAAGGATCGGAAACCGAAAAGAGGCTTAGAAAATGTAGCACAGAAATGAAGGCTATTAAGGATCTTCATAGTTGTGGAACGGAGGGTGGTTTATATATTGTATGATGAGTCTTTCCCCATGTCAAATATGACGGTTACAGCTTTTTAATTATGTTTTCTGGCGCACTGAATCGAGACCATGCCTACCGCCATTGTTAAAGAGTATAATGTATTTAACAACCACGTTATTAATGAGCAAGGGAAAGTGGCTTCCAGTTGCAAGATGAAAGCTACTCAAAATTCTCTCTTTCTAGCTCTTTGCATGTGGACCGACTATGAAATGTAGGTCACAGGAATTATAATGTTTTTTTGGTTTCATACATGCATTTATGAATTAGAAAATATCTAAACTATGACCAGAAGACGAAAGACAACTTTTTCCCGGAACCCGGGAGGTCTGTGGACTGTGTTTGAATTGTTGCGAAACAAGACAGGATCAAAATGGAAATTAAGGCTTGTTCCAGGAAAATGATAACGTCGTGGGCTACTCTTTAGACATCAGTATTGGGCTATTGGCGGATCTGGATAGATTTACAATTTTTTTTAATTAAATTATTGCTAAATTCATTTAAACTGGTCCGGCTGTGTCTCATGGGTGACGTGACCTTATTAGGAAGCATACATGTTGATGATTTCATTAGTCTAGGTACGTGGTTGGGAAAGATTACTTTTCACATCTTAAGTTTACGGTATATTTATGTTAGGTATCTTATATTTTCAAAAAATGCAAAAAAAAAAAAAAAAAAAAAAACACCGATACTAATAATGTTAGTTAATTTGAATGATATTAATAAATGATAATCATACTCTCGTACATGTTTTGTTCCTTCCTTCCTCTCTCTAAACTCTCAAATGCTCTTCTTAAATTTTCTAAAATCCTAATTCGCTAACACGATCTCATTTTTCTTTATGTATGTTGAGATTCTTGAGAGACAATAAGGGAAGGGTGGTCGTGGGTGGGTGGCGGTGGACGGGTGGTGGTGGTAGAGGAGGGGGGAGAATATGCATGGTGAGGTAAGATTAAAATAGACGTATGATTTTAAAGAGAGAATTAAAGAAGCGCGGTGGTGACTAATGGAGGTGGAGGACGGAGAGAAGGGTGGTGAGGCAAGATTAAGATAGATGAGATTTTAGAAAGAGAATGAAAGAAGGGTAGTGGCGGGTGGGTGGAGGTGGTAGCAGAGGAGGATGGGGAGTGGGGTTTGTGAGGCAGGAGATAAGAGAGAGTTGATTGTAATGGTATTTTGATCTTTTCAAATTATTTTTAAGGACCAGTTAGCTGGACAGAACGAGACCAAGAGAGAGATTGAATCAAGTATTGTACCTACTATTCATAGGTCCTTCATAAGTCTTTTTAATATTTTCAAGGAAACAAAAAATTAAGTAAGAACATCATTTATCATTTAAAGGTTACATCAGAGTATATCGAATCAGCCCTTTCAACTTACATTACGTACAGAAGTTTATGTCATATATAAGATTATACGTGGAACTGTAGACGCGACAAACGGCAGCAAGTCAAAAGAGAAGGCCGAGGCGTTGGGAGGAGTTTACCTTCCCCGACCCCAATCCTTATGCCTAACTTTTGGCTTTCACCCACCTCACCAAACATCAGTGCTTTACCCCCTCAACTCCATTCCATAAACCATCCCACAAACTTGGAAGAACACATATAGGCCCAATTTTCACTTGATACATTAATTGGCTTTCTTTTTTTTGTGGTGTTTAAACCGTCCCACAATATTTTGAGTATCGTGAAATGCACTGAATACTACGGAACGAAAGAATGGTTGATCTTGATTAGTTTTTTTTCAGTTGTATGGTTGCTTGAATAAATAGACAATTACTTTATTTTTTTCTAATAAGTACTCTCCTTTTATTTTAATGAGTTATTTCACACAAAACTATTATGAATTTAACATCTATATCTACATCAATCGTTAGGTTCATTTTGAACATACATTAAAAAAAATACAACTTCGTTATAGATGTATTTTTGATCACGCTCTTAATATTTACAATATGTTTGGGAGGGGGAGAAAACAGGAGAGGGAGAGGAAATTGAGAGGATTATAATAAATTATTATATTTGAGAAATATTTGAAAAATGGGGGAGAGAAAAGTTTTTAATTTTTTTAATCCTCCCTAACCCACAAAACCAATCATCTCAAAAATACGAGGAAAGTTATTGGTCCCCCATTAAATTTATTAAATAATTTAACTACTCATCACATAATTTAAAAATTATAATTTTACCTAAATAAAATATTTAAATAGAATTTATTATGGAGGGTAAAATTGTTATTCTAATATATGCTTTATTTTTCTCCCATCACTTTTCACTATTTTTTAAACAAAAAAATTTATAATTTTTCTCTCTCTCATCACTTCTTCTCAAATACAAAAAAGAATCAAAAGTATTTCCCTTCTCCAATGATTTTCTCTCTCACTTTCTTCTTCTCCGCTTTCCTCTCTTTCGAACATTTTATCTAAATACAGAGTTAATTTTATGTAACATCAAAAAGAGGGCAGAAAAAAAAAAAAAAAAAAAAAAGCTCGAGAACCATATCCCCAACATACGTACTTTAAAAAAGGAAGTGTGATTTCCCATATGGTACCTGTTATTGTAATTAATTAGCTTCAAAGTTTGGTAACTTAATCATTTATTATTATTATTTTCCTTGTATATACAATCTTGATACAAGGGGTGGATAGGAATCTCATTCCCTTATTAAAATACATCCAATATATAAGATGCGGAAAATATATTTTAATTAATAAAACAAGCGCAAGTAACGCAACTTGGAAGTTAGGTCATCTAATATTGATCAACCTTGGCACAGCACATATAAATACAAGTCGTGCCCATCATTTTCCTCCCATGCGTGCATGAAATATATATCACATAAATGGCTAAGTTGGTTTTGCTTTCTTTACTTGTCATTCTAGTAGCCTCGTCATTAACATGCAATGCCACAAATTACCTTGTCGGGGACAGTTCCGGTTGGGACATAAGCACCGATCTTGATTCATGGGCGCAGGACAAGAGATTTGTCGCCGGAGACGTCCTAGGTAAGCTTTTTTTTTTTTTTTTTTTTTGTTAAATAGGCGAGCAAAGCTCAAAATTAAATAATTACAGTTCTAGAAAGATGAACGCCAACAGTATCCTCCATGAAAACAAAAATATTCTTTCTTGTTCTAAACTTAATTTTCGCGGCAAATTTCGTATGTCTTCATGATGTATAGAAAAAGGGTCTAAGCCTTTGTTTTTTTTTTTTTTTGCCAATTTTGCAGTGTTCCAGTACTCATCCTATCACAGTTTAGATGAGATAACAAAAGATGGTTTCGACAGTTGCAACATGACCAAAGTTATAAAAACGTTCAACAATAGGAACACGACCGTCCCTTTGACAAGTCCTGGTCCGAGGTATTTTGTGTGTGGCAACCAGTTGCATTGCCTCGGAGGAATGAAGCTTCAGGTAAATGTGGAAGGAAATCAAACAAGTTCGCCAGTCGGTGCACCTCAGCCACAGCCAGGGGGCGGTGGAAAACAACCTTCTTCTAAGAGCAATATTCCGACTTCGGCCGGAATTGTCCATGGTGGATGGGGTTCTCTTGTGATGGCTTTTCTTAGTTTTGTGGCTACCACTATGCTTGTTGTGGTGCAGATTTGAGCATAAATATTTTTGGAATTAATGTTTGTCCTATATCCCATTGTTATTTGATGTTGCAATTTCACGCTACAAAAGTTTCATCTTTCCTATAACTTGAATTCCTTCTCAAGAAAATGGCGGTATCTCTCTGCATTTAATATTACTTAATTGTCAGCGACTCCCAACCAAGGGCTAGCTATATTTTCAAAGCTATAGAATGTGGAGACAGTAAAATGTGTAAAATATTTAATAATATATTTAATTTTTTTAAATTTAATATTTTTTTATGATTTAATTATTTAGATGATATTTTATAAATATGTACAGCAAAAAGAAATTTTTATTTTAACTTTATTTTTAAAATAAATATAATTTATTTATAATCTTATATCACATAATAAATAAAATTTATTTAAATAAAAAAATTAAAAATAATATTAAATTATAAATTAATTACACTAATAAAAAAATTAACAAGTACCACAACAAAAATCTCTCTGATTCTCCAATTTAGCATTCAGTGACGATTTTACCCTTACGAGGTCCGCTACATTCCGTCCTGACAAGAGGACAAAGGACAAAAGGGGCGGAGAATTCCAAATTTTTCAATGAAGACGGACGACGATGGTATTTCCCTGCTCTATATACGTTCGTCTCGCTCTAATTTTTTAAATATATTATTTTATTTTTTAATATAGTAGTTATATAATATTTTTTAAAGAACAATATACACATTACCAACACTAATACACATCCACCAGCTACGCTTTTAAAATATAAAAAAATGTTTGATAAAATTATTTAAAAAATCAACATAATATATACTTGTTATATAATTTATATTTAAAAACTGGTGACTAATTTAGTATTAAGATTGTGTTAAAGAAAAAACAAAAATTTAGTGCTAAGATTAAGCTATGCACGCGAGAGTCTGTTTATTTGCTGTAAAATAATTTATATTTATAAAATATTTACAGAAAAAAATATTTATAGTAAAAATAATGATTTTTCTTTATCACTTATTTATAGTACAGTTTGTATTTTTCTTAAAAATAACTTCAACTCTGCAAAAGGAGAAATTATTTTACCTAAAAATTTAAAAAAATTTTCTAAATTTTACTTATATAAAATATTTTTCATAAAATAAATACCAAAAAATCTTAAAAATTTTTTCTTATAAATTATTTTACAGGAAACCTTAATCCCCGATCCCGATTTCCACGTCCTAATGCGCCGCCCTGGCTCTCAGGGCTGTGCCGCCTCTGCAACCTTCATAGCCTGCCGCAAAAATTGCAGCTCAAAAAGCGAAAGGTTTCATTTCATTAACTAATTCCTTAGCTCTCCATTCTGTTTTTTTTTTTTTTTGGGTCTGTTTTTGCCTTTTTGGCCTACTTTATCAGTTTTCTCATTTTCCTGACCAGTGAACTCGTCGAGGACAATTATTCCGGCGTCGAGGTTAGGGTCACCCGTATGGGCACTGAGATCATCAGTGCAGCCACCCGCACCCAAAACGTTCTTGGAAACATTTGTTTTTTAATCGCAATCGTTTCAATTTCCATTATCGATTTCTGTATCTTAGAGCCACAGGAGAAAAAGAAAAAACGACCGATTTGAACTTCATTTTGGGCATTGCTAAGTTGAATGGAATGGGTACCTTCTTTATTTTTAATACAAAAATTGGGTTTACTTTATATGCGAATGTTAGTTGATGAGATTCTTGGATTTAATGATTTGGAGAAACATGGAAAAGATTCCTACTTGGAGATGACCCTTGTTCCCATTTGAGGCTTCGATTTGGCTGTAGCTTGGTGATTTTTACTGTCTAAATAGAGGAGGAAAATCCCAGTATATTGGAGCTGAATGAGGAGGAGGTGTGTGAGTTTTGAATTAACTGTTTTAAACTTTTGCTTCTTGGAGTTGCATATTTGAAAAGCGACTGGATTGATTCCGTACGAAACTTTCAAAATGAATATACAGGTCCGAGCCATTGTTGGTTTAATGTGGTTGAGGGAAAGATGGATTCTTTTGAAAAAGATGGGGCATTTTTAGTTCTTGCTAAGCAGTTGCTCGGGAATCCTCATGTAGTTTCTATGATTGAAATATTGAAGTCAATTCAGCACAGGTCATAATTGTTAGATTTTCTTATTAGTTATACTTGAATGAGTTGGCTTATGAAGCTGTTCACTTTGCTGATGCCATTTCTTTTGTTTTCTCAAGTGCCTACAGCTCCATGTTACGGGTTTCTACTCTCGGGCAGGGTGACTTATTCTAGATTTAGCACGATGGAATATCTTTGAACTTCTGTGTCCTCAACTGAATCTCCTTTTTATCATAGGGTGCTTTGTTTAGTTCAATTCACTCTGCAGCTGATAAAGCTCGAAATGCATAACAAATGTATATGTTCCCGTTTTCACAAGCCAAGGTCATAAAGGAACCATATTGGTGTTCTTTGCTACGAAACTTCCTACCTTACTTCCCAGTTACAGGCTTTTTCATTTTAGCTTTTGGTTGTCGTGCCACATAATAGAATCTTTTATCAAGGCATTATTAGTTTAATTTTTTGTATTTACCAAAAAAAAAAAATCATAAATTTACTTGATAAAATTAGTTTGGCATGCTGATCCTTGTCTAAGTTGTAAGGTTTGGATGGGACTTCGTTAGGTCTTGTGTTTGAATTCTACATGCTAAGGGGAAAATATAAGCTCAAATGAGATTCTCTGTCCTATTGGCATCTCTGCCGATGAAAGTGGGAATCGACTGTGGCTTTCTGATATCAATCATCATGGTGTTATCGTATTTGATGGGACTGGAATGATTTTGGACTGCATATGTATGCTTCTATATATTACATAAACCCAGGTGAAGTTGCACTATGATGGAATATCTACAAATATGAAAAAAAAAAAAAAAACTGTTGGGGATGGGAAAGGGGCGGGGTTCCCTGATCTCGCCCCGTTTCATCATATAATATAAGGGTCTCACTACTCAATCAACGGCATTCGCTTTCTGTTCTGTCATGACTGACTACCGTCAGGTACCATCACATCTTCTTTAGTAAAGCATCTTTGATGGAGTCGAGTCCGTTCCCAACTTGTCTCATGTTTAATCGCACACGAGGTAATTCTGCAGAACAACACAGGGCCAATCTCATTATGGATGATAAACATTCTATTTTAGCATCAAAATGTTCTTCCTCCTTCTGCAACAAAAAAGGATCAACAACTGTGTTCATTTCATGGGGAAATGAATTCATCACCCATTGCTTCAAGTTCATCTCTTCAGTAAATATGTCATCTGTGGGCTTTTTCCCCGTGAAGGTTTCCATCAGCATAATACCAAAGCTATACACATCGCTTCTGGTAGAAACAGCTCCATTCCATGCCCACTCTGCATGTGAAGCTACAGTTAATGACCAAGTAGCCACGATTATAAGTAAAAAGGAAGTAGAAAGAAAAAAAATCCGCGCAAGTATTATGGCGCTTCGTTATAGAGTATGCTCGGTACCTGGTGCCATGTACCCAATAGTGCCAACAACAGACGTAGCCGCAACGGATTCTGCATCTATGAGTTTGGCGACACTGAAATCACTGACGCGAGCAATCATGTCTTCATCTAGTAGGATATTGCTGGGCTTTAGATCACCATGGATAATTTGTCTCGAATTATTGTAATGAAGATATTCCACTGCTGACGCTGCATCTATCATTATGTCAAGTCTTTGTAGAATGTCTAGACGGTAGTTGTGAGTATGAAGCCACTTCTCAAGGCTCCCATTTGCCATGTACTCCATTACCAAGGCTTTAAAATTTGAACCACTACAACTGCAGAGAATTCTGACTAGATTACGATGAATGGTACTGTGCATTACCTTAGATTCAACTTCGAAACTCCTCAAGCTTCTTTTCTCCAAATTGAAAACCTTTATGGCGACTATCATCCCATCCTGAAGCGTTCCCTTGTACACGGAACCAGAACTTCCAGAGCCGAGTAGGTTAGCTTCGGTAAACCCTTCTGTTGCCTGATGAAGTTCTCGGTACGAGTATCTTCTATCCTCTTTTGCGAACTGGCCCAATAGCTTTTTTGGCCATTTTAGCCATATAAACGAGTAATATGCCAGCAATGTTGATGCCGTTATTGGTAAAATTAACTTTAGAAGGACCTTTTTCATTGAATTTGTAACACCAGCTTTGCAAGGGGTAACTTGTAGACGGGGTGCTCCACAGAGTGCACTGTTCGCCAAGTACGATAGTGCTGAGAAATTTGCGAAAGGTCCACCGTCAGGGATCTTGCCTTGTAGTCGATTGGAAGAAACATTGAAATATTTGAGATACAAGAGTGTCTCTAAGGCTTGGGGGATTACTCCAGAGAGATTATTACAAGAGAGATCCAAGAATCCCAAGCTTATCGACCCACCGAGTGACCAAGGAATAGGACCATGGAATTCATTTTTGGCTAGGGAGAGATATGCTAGACTTTGAAGGTCCCCAATGCTGTCTGTAATGCTACCAGATAACTTGTTCCCTGACAAATCGATTTCTATTGCAACCTTTAAATTTTTGACTTCCAATGGCAGAGAGCCACTGAGCGAATTTGTCGACAAGTTGATACTCAAAATATCTTTAAGGTTCCACAAGGTAAAGGGTATAATGGAAGTCAAATTATTGGAGCTTAAGCTTAGATTTCGGACAGCAGTAAGATTTCCCACGCAATCGGGGATAGAACCAAAAAGCTTATTACCACCCAAGAACAGGTCAACCAAGCTTTCCAGGTGACAAATATCAGGTTTTATGGTTCCCTGCAATTTGTTGCCCTGCAGATACAAGCCTTGGAGCTTTCCCAATCTTCCAATTGTAGCTGGAATAGTTCCAACCAAATCATTGTTTCCAATGTCCAAGACCACCAAGCTGGTTAAATTGCCAATTTCTTCTGGAATGCTGCCTTTAAAATTGCAAGAGTTTGCCACGAACTGTTGAAGAGAAGCAGATAGATTTCCAATAGAAATTGGTAGGGTAGCATTGTACCTGATAACTTTATCTTTTTCAGTTGCTTGCAATTTGCCAACAATGAAAAGAAGTTTTGTTCTGGAACTGGAGGCTCATTGATCATAAGATGGTTATCGGCAAGATCAACCACTTGAAGAACCCTTAAATTACCAAGTGCAGGCATAAACCCTGTAAACAAGTTGTCATGTAAATCCAAGAAAGTCAGCTTGGACACATTTGAGATTGAGCTGGGAATTGCGCCGTACAATTGATTTCCCCACAGCCGAAGCTCCACAAGGCTTGGCAGGTACAGGCCAATGGTGGAAGGAAGACTGCCTGATAGGTGGTTTTCGTACATCGCTATAGCTTTCATCATTGAGAAATTGAAGACCGTGGATGGAATACTGCCACTCAGAAAATTCCCATTGATCCTCAATATCTCCAGATTGCTAAGTTCTCCAATCCTTGGTGGTATTGCACCTTCCATCACGCAAACATTGCTAATTAAGCTCAGAAATAAGCTTTGCTCTCACAAGTTCCTTCTTATTAACAATGATTCAAGACTTCAATTAAACTGATGGATTAATTTGTGGGATAGGGAAAAATTAATTCATGCTTTGGCAATTATGTAAACTCCATCTTCAACTTCACAGCAAGACTCGGAAAATTAGCTTTTTCCATTTTATTTGTCCTATGCATTAGTCATTTGGCATTTGAATTTCACAAAAGCCCTAGATGCAGATTCGACCGCATTCGCATAAATGGTTACGAACGAGAAAAAACAACGCTAAAACTATTGCAATATGTATGCCAGTTTGGCTTTGTTCTACCTGTCAAGTTGTTTCCTCCGAAATTCATCTCCCTGAGCAATGTACAGTTCCCAACACTACTGGGAATACTTCCTGCAAATTATCCAAGTCCATGTTGTATAAGGCACAATTCATTAAAGATATAAGAGGACTACAGGAGTATCCTTTTAGAATCATTATTCTTAATCCACAAAGGAAATCGACCTGAGAAGTTGTTGTCTGACAGGCTCAGAATTATAACCTTAGTCAGCAATCCTAGTTCCTGCGGAATTCTACCTGCAAATTGTCATCATCAAGATGCAGCTATATATGTCAAGAGCCCCGTTATATGGACAAATTAAATGGCAGACAGGGAACAGCCACAACGCAATAGACTAATTATTTTATTTAACTACACGATTACTATTTACAACAAAAAATTGATAAAAAATACGTTTATTTTTGTTACAAATATTAATTGTTTAGTTACACAAATCAATCGGTTAATTGTATAGTGGTTGTTCTCCATCTATAATTTTTCGTGTTCGTACATATTTTTTTTATATTTTATTTCAATAATTAAATAGGAGTCTCAGACAGAGTTTTCACATATGTGGCAACTTGCAAGTGCTCTGCATATGTACTATATTCCGAGAACTGAATTCAGCGTTTCAACTGTTTTCCTACTCTATTCAAACATGCAAATTAACTAGAGTGTTAAAACATTTAACTTTGGATAACTAGAAGTAAGAGTGCAAATCATCGCATCCTGCAGAGTGCAAATTATGTTTGATCTAGGCAAGCAACAAGCCAAGCATCCATAATAAAATCAAGCAGATAGACAAAATTTTTTATTAAAAATATTACATATAAATTATAAAAACAATTCATATAGCCAATAGAAATATTTTACCACCAATTGACGGGTAAAAATATTTTCAAATATTTGGATAAATTGTCAGTCTGCTGAAACCTGTAGCTACTAAATCCTTAAATAAATATATTTGACTTTCCTAATAATTTGTAATTAAAGATTAAAATGAACAAATAAAGAAGAAAGCAACAAATCATAAATCTAACGTAATTGAAATCAAGCACGCATTGGATAATCAACACGGGGAAACATGGCCGAATCATGCTAGACAAAAGTTAAAGAACGAACTAACAAATTAAATACATCAATAATGGCAGAATCTTACCGTTGAATTTGTTGTGGGAAAGAGATAACTTCCTAAGCATGGTCAAGTTGCCAAAAAAGGGAGGCATGTTTCCGGTGAAGAAGTTGAATCCCAAGTCAAGGAACTTCAAGCGGGACAGGCGGGCGAATTCGTCAGGTAAAGAACCATGAAAACTGTTGTTTCTAAGAGACAGCCAAGCAAGAAACCGCAGGTTTCCGATTTGTGGAGGAATAGTGCCATTAAGACCCATGTGAGAAAGATCCAAAGCTGTGACCCTGTGGTGGAAAACGCCGCAAGTCACACCAACCCAGCTGCAAACTGGGGCAGTGGTGGACCAATTGTTTGCCAATGAGTTTGCAGGGTCGTCGGTGATGTGGGCTTTCAGAGATAGAAGAGCCGCTTTATCAGCGTCAATGTCAGTTCCTCCCATGGAAAAGCAAGCAACTACTGATGCTTGCAACAAAAGAACTGGAACACATGCGAGAAATAGAAGGCAATTTCTCTTCATGTTCATGGAACCAGAAGGCATGAGAGGACCGGCAGGACGTGCTGGTAAAATATACAGGCCTTTGATTGGGGGCTACATCCCGTGACACGGGGGACAAATAAAGGGGCCGTGGCCGCCCGTCTTGGGATGCTGCCCTCTACCTCTATCGAAATATAAAATATGGAAAGGCACCTATCAAATAAGACTGAGCCCAGGTTTTAGGTCTACGTTACTTTATGTTCTCTTCCTCTCTATTTCCCTTTTGTTCTCTTCCATCCTCTTCACCATTCTTTCTCTTCTCCAATCCCCTCATTTCCTTTTAAGTTAGTTTAGAACACTTATTTTTCTAGATCCGTTACCTAAAAGTCACCCATGATTTTCCCATCTTTTTTGGTACCAGATTCAAAATTTTCCGCCCTATGTCACTACTTTTGTTGTCTACATCACCGACGCCTCCATGTGTCAACTTCATCTCCTTCGGATCGAGCTGGTAATGGTCTTTTTGTGTCGGGTTCAAATGGGTGTTGTTGGTTGGTTGGTTATGTTTTAATGTAGTATGTAGTTTAGTGTTGAGGAAAATTCTTCTCAGATATATTTGATCACAAGTTTGTGGTAAGTTTTGTCATCTATAGTTTTGTCCAACGGATTTGAATATATTTAAGATCTTGATTTTAAATATGTTTGATTATCGTTCAGTTTGTACTCTCATTAAAAGGATTTATCTAAATGAGTTTAGGCCCCATTGTATATGATCTATTAAATCAAGTTAGCAATTAGTCAATTTGGTCATATTGTATTTTTGTTTTGTGCAGACTTCTATGATATTTTTGCATCGAATTTATGTACGAATTCAGATATTAATACAATGATTAAAAAAATAAAGGTCTGCGTCACTTTATAGAAAATTAGGAAGATCTCACCTCATGTCATTAATTATTTAGAATAATGTATATTAGACATTTTTAATATACAAAATTTTAATCTTTGTGAGAAGTAAGCGTTAAAATTTCAAGTGTGAGTAATATGGTTAAAAATCTTACAATAAAAAATAAAAAAGAGAGAGACAGAAATGATAGGTACTTATAAGTGAGAAACATCAAAACCTTTTAATTTTGGGTTGAGACGATAATTTATATTTTTTTGGATATTAAAAAAAATTGTTATAAGAACGATAATTTGTGACATTGTAGTCACCAAAAATTTTATATGTTTCCTCAACACCTTTTATGAATTTATTATATATGAAGAATATTTTATCCTATCATCAAAATAATATTATTCAAAATGAAAATAGTAACAAATTTATTTAGATTATTTATAACTAAACATAATTAGTTAACGCAATTATTTATATATTTATTTTCAATCCCACATATGTAAAAAAAACTCTCATTAGGAAAGCTACACAAAATCGAGGAAAACTCCAGCATTTATCTTTTGAAAGTTTTTTTTTTTTTTCCCAATCAATCTTCAGTTTCAAATTTTAGTGAGAACAAGGAAAAAAATTTTAATCTCTTTAGAGTTTTGGTACATGGATAGAGAAATTAGCTAAAAAATAGTCAGAGATGCCTTTTATTCTTTTTCAAAAATTAAACCTTAAGGGTCATTTGTTTTATGGTTTGGAATCGGAATTGGAATCAGAATCGGAATCAAGTGGAATGGGAAATGAAATCACTTATTTTATAATATATTTGGTTTACTCCGGAATCGGAATCAAAACCCTTCATAGATGTTTGTTGTATTTCGGAATCGGAAATATTAAATATATGATAATATTTATGTCATGATAAATATAAGATAAATGTAATTAAAATTAAAAAAATTATTAATATCAAATTAAAAAGTATGAAATTTAAAAAAATATTATAATGTAATGTCAAATTAAAAATATTAAATTATCATAAAAATAAAATTAAAAATTATAATAAAAACTAATAATAATAATAATAACAATAATATACTTCACAATGATAACCATAAATATAAAATCCAAAAAGAAAATCTTAAAATAAAATTTTATTGTTATTATAATAATAATCATTTGTTAATTAATAATTTAAATATTTTTGAAATTTAAAATTTTCTCATTATAATACTATGACATATGATCATTAATAAGTAGTAATGGTAATGACAATAATAACAATAAGAATAAGAATAATATATTATTATTATTATTATTATTATTATGGAAATAATATCGTAGAGATTATGAAATAATTTATTAATAATAAATAAATGATTATTTTAACTATAAAATTTTATTATTATTTACAATTTTATTATTATCCTGAGGTTTGAAATATTTAATTTTTATTACAATATAAAAACATGTTATTATTATTATTATTATTTTATGAATAAATAAAATCAAAAAAAATAATATAATAACAATATAAAAATAAAAACATGGGGTAGTGGAGAAAATTGAGGAGTTAGAAGTAGTTAGGAGAGGAATGAGAATGATTAATGGAGTAAACATAAGAATCATGATTCCTTTAAAGTAGGGAATCTCATTCTCCTTTTACAATATTAAAAAAATAATTTATATTATAAATTTATTTTTAATATAATTAAATGTTCAAAAATATTTAATTTAATAAAATTAACTAATTGAAAAATAATAAAATATTTTTAATGTATAATTATAAATCCAATAGATTATTTCAATACACAAAATATCCATGTATGCAAGATTTATAAAGGATTAAATGTGTATAATTTTATTATTATCTTTGCAAAAGAGTTATTTTATTACTCAAGTAAGCCTTCAAATATATCATACTGGCATTCCAAAATAAAATTTTAATAAATTTAAGACGATTTCTAAATAATTCTAAAATAAGTTGTTTATAAATTTTGCCAAGCCAAATTTACTTTTATTCAAGCTTAATTCACTTAGTAAACAAATTTAAATATCAAAATTTGAACAAATATTTGTTAAATCCAATCACTGAGTTTTTAACAAGCATATTAATTTATTTGTATCCCCACCTACAAGCATATTGACAAGGAAACACACCACGAAAATTCCCCATCAAAAACAAAGTTCACGCGCAAATACCAAAAACACGGATTCTACAACAAGAATGTGAAAAAAAAAAAAAAAAATCCAGAGAGAGAGAGAGAGAGAGAGGACGGAACATTGAAAGGAAGAATGGGACCGCTACCGTGACCGACTAAAGTGGATATTAATATGATTTCCTAAAACCAGAAAAACTTTAGAATGCAAAGTTTGGTGGTTATAAATGATTATTATATATGATATAATAGATAAAATATATGATATGATAAAAAATTATAAAAAAATTATACGATATAATAAAAAGAAATATATGAATCATATAAATAATTATTAAAAACAAATAAAAATTATAATTTTTTTACGATGTTCACACTGATCGTATAATTTAAAGGAAAATATACAATTTGTGTGAACCACCGTTAAAAATTAAAATTTTTTCTATGAGTGTTCACATAAATCTTATATCTTTTTTTGACATGTCGTATATTTTTCTTATAATTTCTTTATTCTGTCATATATTTCATCTGCTGTGTTGTGTATAACAATTATTTATAACCATTAAATTTTACAGCCACGCAATAGTCATGTTCTAAAAATTAGATTGTTATTAAAACTTAAAAAGATAACATTTTTCCCATTCGGTTTGGTGTACAGGGACGAAGGAGCTTTTGGGTCTTTCTTCTTTTTCTTTTTATCCCTCTTTTAGCATTAAACTCTACCATTGCAAATGGCCATTCGGGTATTGCTTTAAATAAATTGGCAAATTATAATAAAATGTAACAATCCGAGTTTAATGCCAAAAGCATGGATTCTAACAGACCTTATTGTTTAAATTCTTTGGCTTTAAACCTCACTACACTGAAATCAAATGCAAAAAACAAATGTTATTACTTTTTTTAATTAATTAATTCTAATTGATATTTGAAATTAAAAATTTTAATTTTATAGACAGCTTTGATATCAATTAAGTTCAAAAATATTTGGCTAAACTAAATATATTCAAAATTTTAAATTTCAACTCGTTAATTGCCCGTCCTACTCCTGTCTCTCCAAATCGAGGCTTCCTGTCAGCTTCTAAGAAAGTGCATTCGGCCGCACAAGTGTGAAATATATGATTGTTGACTTTCCAAGTTGCAAGAACGAAAATTGTGGTAAAAAAAAAAAAAAGGAAAAGAAAATTTTGGGGTATGGAGCTCGTAGCTGGATACCAAATCAATGAATAAAAAAATAATTTTTACGAAAAAACATCGTCCAAGAAAAATTTCTTTTATGGTTGCTTTGGAAATTTAGTATATAAAATTTAAAATATTAACTTTTAACGTGACTCTGTGTACTACTTGTAATATACCTATAGGGCGATGCACCGAATTGCTTCCTTTAAAAAAAATGCGTGCCAACAAAGTGCGAAGTGTCAAATGTTGTTGGTTTTGCTCCCGACGAAGTGTTAGCGATGTCTAGAACTCTAAATTGATATTGAATGCCCGGATCTACCATCAAGATTATGAATTTTTTTCCCCCCTTTCTTCCATATTAAACTTCTGGTCGGATAACTTCATTGCCATATGTCTTTAAGTGTGTGTGTGTATATATATATATATATATATATATATATAATAGAATGTCAATGTTCATCTCTTAGCAGGCACTTTAGTAATGTATATCATGATTTTTAAAATCGGACCGGACCGACCGGTTCAACTGGTTAAATCGGGGACCGGCCCAAAATCCGGTCCGGTTAGGCTTCAAAGCTGGGCAGCTTGTGAATCGGTCAGAAATCGACGAACCGGACCGGTTCAACCGTGAACCGGTGAACCGATCTCGATTTTCCGGTCTGACCATAGACCAACTCAACTACATGGCACATTAATAGAGTGCCACGTGACAATGGTTGACATTGAAAATAATCCAAAAGTCCATTCCCTTATGGTGCCTCGTACCCTTGGCCTGCACTTTGCATGTTAAAAGCTGTCATTACCACCATGCTAACTTCCACTTTGTTTAATATTTGTACATATATAATATATATTATTTTTCTGCTGCAATTGTCCATATATATATATTTTAAAATCATAATCAATATATATTTGCTAAATACTATAACGTGAGCCCGAAAAACTGGCACTGTCACTCCAATAAAACTAATAACCTATGTCAGCTTAATAATAAAAATTGTGTTTATTTTTCTATTAACATATACATTAGTTGTGTGGTGTGTGTTGTGTTTTTTTTTTTTTATAATCTTAAGTAATATTATATTTACAAAGACTTTTACCTCAAATGAAATTAATATCTTATATAAATATAATTCTTTGCAATTTTCTTCAAGTATTTACCTATTATCTTTTTTCTTTGGTCCAAATACCTATTATCTTTTATTAAAACTTTTCATTTAAGTATTTGCAACATACATATAAACTATACAATTTCATACAAACTTTTAATTCATATGTGTGTACATATACTTATATCTTCTATAGTAATACATTTTATATATCAATATTTTTTTATATAGTGTATATAAACATATAATTTTAATATATTTATATCAGTTTTACCGATTCAACCCCGGTTAAACCGGTTGAACCTTAAACCTCTCGATTTTCCAGTTCAATGACCGGTTCGGTTCTTACAAACTTGATGTATATAGGAGTATATGGATTTATTAGAAAGAGAAAAATTACATATGATGTAGTTCAAAGATAAATAATTTCGTGTTTTAATCTTGATAAAAAGAAATAAAAATTTATAAAAATGTTGAGATTTATTACATTGTATAATTTGCACCTAATAAATTTTTTAATAGATAAAAAATAATATTTTGCCCTGAAAAAAAGGTCATTGGACTCAGTCTCACTTGGTAAAACGCTTGGTAAATTGGTAATACATTCAACGTGATAAGATTTAATGAAAAAATATTGTCAAAAAAATGAAATTAAAAAATAAAAAAATAAAATTTTTTTAATGCATCTTGTCATCTTGTGCTTGCCTTTCGTTTTCTAGAACATAAAAACTACGGCCAACTACTGGCATAGTGGTATCAGATACCGTGGGCAAGACGCGGAAGCCAATCCGTCTCTTCTTCATGTGCCAATATTTTATTATTTTTTTGTTTGTTTTAAAATTAAAATTTTATATTTTATATTCTACGCTATGGGGCGCTCCCAAAATTTCCCAGTTCTTAAATGTTAGGTACAAGTGTTGGTTTGAACTTTGAACTCACCGTCTTTGTCCTCCACTTCCAATAAAATTTCTACGAAATTTGTAAACATCGAACCAGGTCTCTCGAGGTGTGGGGCCCAGACAACAAGCCAGTGATCGTGATGAACATGGAGTTACGGCCAAGTACATGATGCCGGTGCCACCAACTGTTTGGACTTCTGAAGAAATAATTGCTAGCCAGGTTCTCTTTGGGCTGGCTTCTCCAGAGCGTGCAGTAAAATTGAAGAAATAATATAGGAAGGAGTATATATGGCCGAAGCTGCTGTCTCTTTTGTCTTGGAAAGGCTCGGTGATGTGATCGATCAGCTTGAATTTCCCGCTGATGTTGGCAGACAAATCAAACGCCTTCAGGACGAACTCAGAAGGATGCGTTGCTTTCTAAGAGACGCCGATGCCAAGCAAGACGAGGACGAGAGAGTGCGCAACTGGGTGTCCGATATCAGAACTGTCGCCTACGACGCAGAGGATCTCATCGACACTTTCATCCTCAGGATCGATTACCTCAAGAAAAAGAATTTCTTCAAGAGATTGCCTTCCTACCATAAAAAGTTGAAATATCAATCCAAGATTGCAAAAGATCTTGACACCCTTGGTCTGAGGCTTCAGGACATCTCTGCCAGTCGTGAAACCTATGGCATCAAAAACATTGGAGAAGGGACGACTGCTGCTAGCCAGACGCTGAGGAAGCTGAGAAGATCGTCTCCGCGCGGAGAGGAAATGGATATTGTAGGCTTGGAAGATGACACAGCTAAACTAGTGGCGCAGCTTGTCGTAACTGGGGACCGCTTTCGCGCTGTCTCAATTGTCGGGATGGGTGGAATAGGAAAGACTACCCTGGCTAGAAAGGTCTACAATCATGGCGATACCAGGACTCGGTTTCCCAGCCGTGCTTGGATTTACGTATCGCAAGATTGTAGCGCTAGAGACATCCTGCAGGCAATCATACGGCAAATCGCATCGCCAAGGGAAAGACTAGAAATGTTGGCGGACGATGAGTTGGAGGAATTGCTCTATGAGAATTTGCGGAGGAAAAGGTATCTTGTGGTTTTGGATGACATATGGAGCACTAAGGACTGGGACTGTCTTGCGAAGGCCTTCCCGGTTGACAAAAGCAATGGAAGCAGATTGTTGCTCACCACCAGGAACAAGAACATTGCTTTACATGTAGATCCTCGAACTCCTCCCTATGATTTGCAATTTCTAAGCAAAGAGAACAGTTGGGAGTTATTCTGCAGGAAGGCATTTACCGATCGCAGTGATTGCTCCTCACTGTTGGAGGAAATTGGCAGGGAGATTGTTGAGAGATGTGCTGGTTTACCGTTAGCCATCATTGTCATTGGAGGCTTGCTGTCTAGAAAAAGGAAGCCGGGGGAATGGGAAAGAGTTCTTAACAATATGTACTCTCATTTTGGCCGAGACCCAACTGGAGTTTCAGCAATATTGGCTTTAAGTTACAATGATTTGCCATATTACTTGAAATCCTGCTTCCTTTACTTGGGTCATTTTCCTGAAGATTATTTGATTCCCACCCATAAGCTATTCCGGCTATGGGTTGCAGAGGGCTTGATTCCAGATCAAGGAGAAAGGATGGAGGATGCGGCTGAGGATTACTTGAATGAGCTGATTGAGAGAAACATGGTTCAAGTGGCAAGAATGAGCGTTAACAACAGGGTCAAGCAGTGTCGTATGCATGATCTGCTGCGAGATCTATCGATCACAAAGGCAAGGGCAGAGGATTTTCTTGAGATTCCTGGGAGTGAAAATTCCACAAATTTGGCTAGATCTCGTCGCCATCCAATCTATTCTAGCTGCCAATTTTCCTCCCTGGAGCATTCCAATCCACACCTCCGTTCCTTGCTCTTCTTTAAAGTTGTTACACAAGTTTGTTACAAATATTTTAGGTATGGCAGGAATGAAAAAGATTTTTGCCAATTGTCAGAAAACAATCTTGACTATGTTAGCAGGACTTTTAAATTGCTAAGGATCTTGGAGTTGGAGGGCATATCATGCGGCCGCATTCCAACCACAATTGGGGAACTGATTCATTTGAAGTACTTGGGGTTAAACCAAACAAACACACGAGTCCTTCCATCAACTTTAGGTACTCTGCGTGACCTGCAGACTCTTGATATTGCTGGAAATCTTCATCTTAGAATGGTTCCTGATGTGATTTGGAATATGAAAAATTTGCGACATCTTTACATGTGCGGGCATAAGACTCTCGCGTATCTGCAACTTGACACCCTAAAACAACTGCAGACTCTGTGTGAAGTGCACGTCGATTTGTGGAAGCGGAACAATTCAACAAATCTGGTTAGTCTCCGAAAATTGGGAATAAGAGGAAACTTAAGCTCAGACGCGAGTGCAATTTTCCTGTCTATTGCTGCACTTCCACAACTTCAATCCCTCAAATTGCATGCTGAAGATGCCGAATTTCCAACACTTGCTCCACTTGCCTCTCTTCACAGTCTCGCCAAATTGCATCTGAGAGGAAGGATTCCAGAATTACCAAGGCCACAAGATTTTCCGCCAACTCTCTCCCAAATAACATTGGAATATACCCGTCTGAAACAAGAATCAATAAAGATACTTGAGAAGCTGCCAAGGCTAGAGATTTTAAGACTAAAAGCGCTGTCGTACTGTGAAGCAAACCTGGCAATCACTAGCAATGGTTTTGCTCAATTAGATTTCCTCGAGTTCAACAGCTTGGATTCCTTGGAAGAATTCAATGTAGAAGGAGGTGCATGTGAAGCTGTAAATTTCGAGCCTGTAACAGTTAGACTCAAAAAATACAGAAACAAATTACAATAAAAAAAATTGTAAAATAAAAAGAAATTTATGTGGGGTCAATCTCTGGGTAGATCCTCCGATTAATGCTCCTGTGTAATTTAGTTAAAGGCCGTGAAGGCTTAATCTTGACCGAGAGATGGTGAATTTCCACAGCGTGAACTTGAACTGTAGGAAATGGATCTCACTGAGGGCCGAGACTTGATCTCAAGTGAATTAGTTGAACTCCGGTGAGGGCCGTAGGAGGCTTGATCCCACTCGGACTATATGGACTTCGGTGAGGGCCGTAGGAGGCTTGAGGGCCGTAGGAGGCTTGATCCCACTCGGACTGGATGGACGCCGGTGAGGGCCGTAGGAGGCTTGATCCCACTCAGATTGGATGGACTTCGGTGAGGGCCATAGGAGGCTTGATCCCACTCGAACTGGATGGACTTCGGTGAGGGCCGTAGGAGGCTTGATCCCACTCGAATTGATTGGACTCCGGTGAGGGCCGTAGGAGGTTTGATCCCACTCGGATATTTAATATCTTGGGTTTTTGATCTAGCGGATCCAACTTAGTGGCAGCTAGAGAGCATACACCCAAAATATTTAGAGAGAGAAAGGAAGAGATGCAAAGCTTTAGAAGATGAATGATTTGCTTTGCTTGGGATGGTTTGAAAGGCTTTGAGGGGATCCCTATTTATAGGGTTTTGGGGGAAGATGGATGCCAAAATTGTATGACTTGGATCATACATGGCAAGGGCCCTCTTTGGTGGTTGAATTTTGACATTTTGCAATCAAATGGAAATTAAAATTTCCATATGATTCATCATGAGTAGGATCCTACAAGGCAAGGACCCTCTTTGGTGGTTGAATTTTGACATTTTGCATGGTCATCAACCAAATGGAAATCATCATTTTCATATGCATGCACTTGTTGCTTTCATGTAGGGCATGCATTGATTTTTTTTTTTTTGGTGTTTACAAATGCCCCCACTTCAAGGGTCGGTAAGGAAGAAGTTTACCGTAATGATCCGAACCGAGTCTTGAAGTCCAGTTTGAAACTTGAGATGTCTTAATGAACGTTGAATGTTGGAGTCTTCTATCTTTGACCATGCCTGCTGTTGTTGGATCGCAATAGGAATCTGATACGATCTTGAAAAAAATTAGCAGCCCAGCCAATATAGAAATTGAAGCCTTGGCTTCAGGTGCATTCGAGCTTCCATAGCCCGCAAAGGATTTTTTATATCTCTTAAAGTTCCAGAGCTCTGGTGAGGATGATCCGGTAGGCAAAGAACTTGAACCTCCGCAAGAGGAAGGCCCAGCACTTTGGAACTTTAAGACCTGCGCACAGAGAGACGGGTTATGGTGATGATTCCCGAATCTGCTTCGACGTAAGGATAGTAATTGGAACTTCCCTGCACGTCGCTGCATTTGTAGATCCAGGAGGACGATCAGAACTTCTCGGCTCACTGCGATAGATGTGAACTAAGGAGAGTAGTTGGAACTCCATGACACCGATGGCGTTGGAGAATGAGTTTCGAGGGTTTCTAGGGATCCCTCGAGAAAGACTACTCCTTCTTTTCTTAGCTCGTGCGCCTCCAACTTCTTGATCAAAGAACTTCCTAAGACAAGTGCAGAGACTAACCATTTTCTTTTGAGAAAGAAGAGCTGAGGGGTGAGTATTGTAACTCGGGAATACAAGATATATATACATATGATAAAGATTTTTTTTTTTTTTGAAAAGTCAAAAAGAAGTTACGCAGAATCGAGTAGGGTCATCCACGTCCCTTTCCTGTATAAGAGACAAAAGAGACAGCGGCTGACGCGTGTTACGAAAGTCGTTGCCGTGTGCTGCAGGAGTCGTTACCGTGTGGTGCAGAAGTCGTTGCACCTTATCTTGTCGGCCGTCCTAGCGGGGCCCAAGGCGCAGCTCCAAGTCAAGTTCGACCTCGTCTGGTGGGCCGATGATGTTGACGTCGCTTTCCGGCTGGTTGATGCTGCCGGAATATTCTGGAAAGAGAGGCAAAGTTTCGCCGGAATGACTCCTTTCTGTTAGAAAAAGTCCTCCTAAACTTAAGTACCTAGGAGGGATGAACCCTTGGCTGACTCCGTAAGACCACCAGGACCAGCACGCATGCTCCCATAGGCTACTGCTTTGATTGTTATAGCCTGAAGAGACCATTGTAGTGGTAGAACTCGGACCTGCTTCATTTGTCGGCGAAGTTGTACTGGTGGGATCTACCATCGGAACGGCAGACTGTTCTTTGGAAAAATCAGCTCTCAGTGCTGGTTTCTTCCTGCTTCTCCAATTCTGGAACCAATAAAACACATTTTTTCCTTCGATTGCCCCGAGTGGGCGCAATCGTGAGACAAGTTGGTAAATCTGAGATGCATTAGGCATAATACCTCCATTGTTGTGGAAGACTTCCTCCAGAATTTGCAATTGTGCCATGGTTGGCTGCCACCTTGTGCGGGGTGACCTTTCTTCTCCCTTGTCTTGAGGTTCTGCAACTGGTTCCATCTTTCTTGTGGCAGAGGAGCAAAGATCTTGGTATGTGGTGAAGATCGGTTGAGACTGATACTGAGTTTCAAACTCAAACCCTCCGTCGCTTTTATATTTTTGGGCCGTTCACAGTTTATACTCATGCGGGCCAGGAGTTTGGTGAACTGTAGTGTCGCCTTTTATACTCGTACGAGGCAGGAGTGTGTTGCTGAACTGTTCGCCTTTTATACTCGTGCGTGGCAGGAGTGTTGAACTGTGATGTCGCCTTTTTTACTCGTGCGAGGCAGGAGTGTTGAACTGTGATGTCGCCTTTTATACTCGTGCGAGTCCAGAGTGTTGTGTTGAACTGCTGAGCTGTTGAGCTGGCGAGCTGGTGAGCTGTTAAGCTGATGAGTTGTTAAGCTGCTTGGCTGCTGAGCTGCTGAGCTGGTGAGCTGTTGAGCTGCTGAGCTGTTGAGCTGCTTGGCTGTTGAGCTGCTGAGCTGCTTGGCTGCTGAGCTGCTGAGCTGGTGAGCTGTTGAGCTGCTGAGTTGTTTGGTGAGCTGCTGAGCTGTTGAGTTGGTGAGCTGTTGAGCTACTGAGTTGTTTGGTGAGCTGTTGAGCTGTTGAGTTGGTGAGCTGCTGAGCTGTTGAGCTGGTGAGCTGTTTGGTGAGCTGTTGAGCTGTTGACTTGAGTTTTGATTCAGGGTCTAGGCTTTGCCCCCGAATCTGGATTTAGGCTATGAGTTGGAACTTGAAATTGGGTTTTGAGCCCGAGTTTAGATTTGGTGAATTTGGGCTTTGGGCTAGGGTTTGAGTTTAGGCTTTTTGGGCCTGGATTTGAATTTGGGCTTTAGGCCCGAGTTTGAATTTGGATTTGGATTTTGAACTAGAATTTGGGTTTGGACTTGGATTTTGCCCCCGAATTTGGATTTGTTGGGTTTTGAATCGGGGTTTGAGATCTGCCCCCGAATCTAGATTTGGATTTTGAGGAAGGGTTCTGAACTTGCACATAAGTTTCAGACATTTTCTTTTTTTTTTTTTCCTCTTTTTTTTTTTGGCTTTTTTTTTTTCGTGCTTTTTTTTTTTTGCACCCTTTTTTTTGCTTTTTTTTTTCTTTTTATTTCCTTTTTTTATTTCTATCTTTTTTTTTTTGCCTTTTTTTTGTTTTTTTTTTTTACACAGTCAATTTTAGAAGTTTACCGTTTGATCGAACTAGGTCGGGATGCGTTGACAGCATGCAAGCGTAATTTCATGTTGACTTTCTTCTGAACCAGGTATAGCCCGCCCCAGTTGGAAGTGAGCTTGTCGTAGAGTCGGTGCTTGTGTCCCTCTATTGGTCCAGTTGGATGAGAACTGTGTCCATGCACGAGTTTGCGAACCTACGTACTCAAGTAGGATGATTAATGCAGGCGATTGAGCTGTTGTCCTTTTATTGGTGGCGATAGTCTTGTTCATCTTTAGTGCCACCGATGCGCCGGATTCCTGCCCTCTAGAGTTGTGTTGGTGTTGGCCATTTCACGGCCCATAGGCCATGAAATGGCCGTTGTGCCACCAACTTTTTTTTTTTTTTTTCGAAGGAGCAAAAGATGGGAGGTAGAAATGTCCCACCGAGCGTGCCAAAAATTGTGAAGCTGTAAATTTCGAGCCTGTAACAGTTAGACTCAAAAAATACAGAAACAAATTACAATAAAAAAATTGTAAAATAAAAAGAAATTTATGTGGGGTCAATCTCTGGGTAGATCCTCCAATTAATGCTCCTGTGTAATTTAGTTAAAGGCCGTGAAGGCTTAATCTTGACCGAGAGATGGTGAATTTCCACAGCGTGAACTTGAACTGTAGGAAATGGATCTCACTGAGGGCCGAGACTTGATCTCAAGTGAATTAGTTGAACTCCGGTGAGGGCCGTAGGAGGCTTGATCCCACTCGGACTATATGGACTTCGGTGAGGGCCGTAGGAGGCTTGAGGGCCGTAGGAGGCTTGATCCCACTCGGACTGGATGGACGCCGGTGAGGGCCGTAGGAGGCTTGATCCCACTCAGATTGGATGGACTTCGGTGAGGGCCATAGGAGGCTTGATCCCACTCGAACTGGATGGACTTCGGTGAGGGCCGTAGGAGGCTTGATCCCACTCGAATTGATTGGACTCCGGTGAGGGCCGTAGGAGGCTTGATCCCACTCGGATATTTAATATCTTGGGTTTTTGATCTAGCGGATCCAACTTAGTGGCAGCTAGAGAGCATACACCCAAAATATTTAGAGAGAGAAAGGAAGAGATGCAAAGCTTTAGAAGATGAATGATTTGCTTTGCTTGGGATGGTTTGAAAGGCTTTGAGGGGATCCCTATTTATAGGGTTTTGGGGGAAGATGGATGCCAAAATTGTATGACTTGGATCATACATGGCAAGGGCCCTCTTTGGTGGTTGAATTTTGACATTTTGCAATCAAATGGAAATTAAAATTTCCATATGATTCATCATGAGTAGGATCCTACAAGGCAAGGACCCTCTTTGGTGGTTGAATTTTGACATTTTGCATGGTCATCAACCAAATGGAAATCATCATTTTCATATGCATGCACTTGTTGCTTTCATGTAGGGCATGCATTGATTTTTTTTTTTTTGGTGTTTACAGTGCAATTCCAAGGCTTACAAATTTTCGAATTGCCAGTTGTAAAGCTTTGAAAATGCTTCCTGCTGAAATGAAGAATGTTACTAGTCTCCATGAGCTGAAAATTGAGGAGATGCCAAGAGTCTTTGTAGATAGGCTTCGAGGAGAAGATTTTCACAAAGTCCAGCATATTTCTTCCATCACTTTTATTTAATTGTCTGCTGAGGGCAGTTTTCACGACAGAGTCTCAACATTGATGGCCATCAATCCATTGAAGTATTTGCACTTTTTCACTGCAAGTTGGCCTGACCAGCACTTATTAGCATAACTTATATATGCTATTTTCTTTGTAACAAACGCTCAATTTTAGTCTGTCTGATGACTTCACGGTACTGGTCTGCAGAGTTAAATAACAGACTGCTGAGTTATAGTACCAAGCTCTTTTTTTTTTTTTTTAATAGAATGTTGTTATTTTAGTACAATGTAAGCGAAATATGTGGTAATGTTCTTTTGTTAATTGTTAGAATTATGCTTTTGAAAATATTATAAGTTTGGCAAATTCTCAAATTGGAATATGTTAAAAATTAAATTTCCGTTTGCTTTTACATCAGTCGTTGCTGAATTGTCTATCCAAGAAATTGCCAACGGACTCGTCGGGGGAAAAAATGAGATATCTCAGCCGCCCAAGTAGTCGGTCGTCCAAAATTTCTCGTCCGTACTTATTAAAAAATTATTTTAAAAAAAGCCTTCCCAGATCTCCATCCCCATTCCAGGGCAGGTTACAACTGCAATTTTTATGAGAACTTAGACATTAATCGTATTCCACAAAAAAAAAAAAAAAGAGGAACCGGAATAAATGGGGACCCGGAATGGATTTGATGGAATTAGAGGCGATGAAGGGACTGCGTTGGCCATTGAACGCAATATTCGTAAGGAAACAGGAAGCTACGTCGGTTCGTTCTCACTTTGGCCTCCATTAGAAAGCAAGCAATTGATATTAACAGCAAAGGAACTGGAACGCAAGTGAGGCTAAGAAAGATGGCAAGGAAGGACGGGCAGGAGATACCCAGAATTCGGATATCTAGGAGAAGAACGAATAAGGAAGGAAATTAATGAGGCAAAGGGAGAATTGGAACCTTGACTGCTGTTGGTATTAACAGTGCAGCAAGCAAGCACACGTTTTACGTGTTGAAATAAAAAATGATCAGAACAGCAGAGATTAGGAAAAATAGCAGCCCTCATAATTGTATTGACAGGCTGACTTCATTATATATGAAGTTTTCAACAAAGCTTACATCATTAATTTAACATACAAATTACAAAATTTAAACTAAACTAACTATTGAGACATGACAATTTTTACATTTTTCATGTAAAATTCAAATACAAATAAAAAAAAAATTGATCTCTGCAAATCCAACTCCACCATTTTAAAATCAAATGCCAACTGATTTTTGAATGCCGGAGGGAAATCTTAAGCTCAAAAACCAGAAGCTTGATGTAGAGAACAAAAGCTGCAACTCATGCAATGCAGCAGCACCACCTTCAAACTTATCAACACTTCTCCTTGGTGCAATGCAGTTGCATTCCAAGCTTCGTCCTTAGAAAATCAAATCTTGGCTTAGGAAGCCTTTTAGTTCGAATATCTGCAAGCTGCTTCTCGGAGGAACAAAACAGAAAATTTACTTCTTGATCTTCTTGTGCTTCTCTTATAAAATGCAACTTGATCTTAAAGTGCTTAGTCTTACCATGCAATACAAGATTCTTAGATATTGCAATGGTGGATTGATTGTCACAAAAGATTGGAGAGGGTTCAGCTTGCTCCAACTTCAAATCTAAAAGTAGCTTTCTAATCCACATTGCTTGGTTTACAGCTAAGGCAATTGCAATATATTCTACCTCAGTTGTTGACTGAGCAACTGTGGACTGCTTCTTGGAATTCCAACTGAAAGCACTTGATCCAAGCATGAACACAAAACTAGAGGTACTTTTCCTATCTTTCAAAGAGCCTGCGCAATCACTATCAGTGAAACCTGATAGAATCATTTCTTCATTCGTTTTATACATGATCCCAAGTTCAATAGTACTTTTGATATACCTCAAAACCATTTTAGCTGTTCTAAATGCACCTCACTTGGTGAGTGCATATATCTAGATAACAAGCTAGCTGCATGCATAATCTCTGGCCTAGATACAGAAAGATACAACAGACAACCCACAAGGCTTCTATCGCTTGTGGAATCAATTTTTTTGTACCATCATCCTTCTGAAGTTGCTTACCTGCTGCCAAGGGAGTTCCTAAAGGTTTGCATTCAGACATTTGAAACTTTTTCAATTTCTCCCTTACATATATGGATTGACATATAAATATGCCTTGTTGTGTTTGTTGTACTTGTAACCAAGAAAGTAACTCATACTTCCAAGGTCAGACATGTCAAATGCACTTTTCATTTCAATTTTGAACTGAAGAACAAGTTGATTGCAACTTCCAATGGCTAAGAGGTCATCAACATAAATAGAAACATAGTGAACTGTTGCACCTTGCTCTTTAACATACAAAGTAGTCTCTGACTTGCTTCTGCAGAAATGTAGCCTAAGTAAGTGATCATTAATCCTGCTATACCAAGCCCTAGGGGCTTGCTTTAACCCATATAAGGCCTTTTTGAGCTTGTGCACTTCATCCTCTTGCCCCTTTTTAACAAAGCCATTTAGTTGTTGTACATAGATTTCTTCCTACAGCAAACCATTTAGAAAAGCTGATCTTACATCAAGTTGGTGAACTTTCCATCCTTTATGTGCTGCAATTGCTAGAATGAGCTTGATTGTATCCAATCTAACCATAGGTGCAAATGTGTCTGTGTAGTCTACACCATATTGTTGTGCATATCCTTTAACCACAAGCCTTGCTTTGTATTTGTTCAGCGTGCCATCTGAAATGAGCTCAGTCCAGTAGACCCATTTGACTCCTATAGCAGTCTTGTTTTCTACTTTTGAGACTAATTCCCAAGTTTTATTTCTTTCAATAGCTTGAATCTCCTCCTTCAAGGCATTCTTCCATTTAGGGAATGATGAAGCTTCTTCATAGCTACAAGGTTTCAGCAAGGCTTGATTGCATCTTTCATAAATTTCTACAATTGTTCTTGTTCCTTTCACAAGGGCATCTTCTTCCAATTCTTCATCAGAAGAGTCTAAATTTGAAACTTGGGGTTGTGAAGCCTGTCCAAGTTGAGCTTGACTCTGATCAATCTCAAATTTGGTCTAATTCCAATACTCATTTTCACTAAACTTTAAGTTTCTGCTCATAGAAACTTTTCTAGTCTCAACAAGATATACTATATAGTTGAAGATAGTGTTTGTATAGCCAATAAACATTGCTACTGATGCCTTTCTATCCAGCTTATCTCTTTTGACGTCTGGCACATGCACATAACAAATGTAGCCAAAGATTCTTAAATGATGGACTGATGGCTTAGACTGGAACTAGGCTTCAAAAGGTGTTTGGTTTGGTAAGGCTTTTGTAGGCAGTCTATTCAATAAGTAGACTGAAGTAGCAACAACCTCTGCCCAAAAACTTTTGGGAAGCTTCTTTTCAGAGAGAAGACGTCTAGCCATCTCCAAGATGGTTCTATTCTTCATTTCATTCACCTCATTTTGTTGGGGAGTGTAAGGAGTAGTGTATTGGTTATGAATTCCAGCATCTGTACAGACTTTTTTGAAAGCTTCAGATGTGTATTCTGAGCTATTATCAGTTCTCAAGCTCTTGATTTTATAGTTAGATTGTTTCTCAATCCAAAGCATGAACTTCTAAAAGACATTCACAACTTCTAAGTTGGATTTGAGAAAGAAGACGCATGTGAACCTTGTAAGATCATCAATGAATATAATGAAGTATTTGCTGTCATTTAACGATTCATTTGCCATAAGACCACACAGGGCAGAATGAACTAGTTGAATCTTCTCCTTAGTTCTTGAAGGTTGCATAGATGTGAAAGGAAGCCTTGATTGCTTCCCATATTGACAAACATCACAAGTTTTATTAGATGCAAATATAACAGGCATATGAGAAACAAGTTCTTTCTTTGGCAACTTTAAAAGGCCTGAATAATGTAAATGGCCAAATGTTTTGTGCCATAGGGAAGATTCATCAAAAAAAGCAGAAAAAGTGTGATCATAAACTCCTCTAGTGTCTAAATAAAAGCTTTTGCCACTCATAGTCGTTGTAATGAGATGAACTCCATTAGCATCATAAATTGAACAAACTTTATTTTTGAACACCAAGGAACAGCCTTTCTCTATTAGCCGCCCCACACTAAGAAGATTTTGACTTATATTAGGTATATAAATAACATCAGCAATATATTTAGTACCTGAGTCTGTTTTAACAGCTGCAACTCCTTTCCCTTCAACTTGAATTAGCTTTTTATTGCCTATTTTGACTTTAACTTTGAAAGGCCTGTCAAGCATTTTGAAAGTTGCAAGGTTAGGTGACATGTGGTTAGTGCAACCACTGTCAACAAGCCAAGTCCCTTCAACTTGATTTGCAAAATTGCAGGCAGCAACAAACGGTTGCTCCTCTGGTTATTGAGGATTTTTATCTACTGTTTGAGCTTGTTATTGGTTATGCTGTTGTTGTTGCTGCGGAGGCTTTGGTCTCCTTCTGCATATGTTCTCAGAATGGCCCTTGATATTGCAAATTTTGCAAACTATATCCGACCTTCTCCAACAAAATTTTGCCAAATTATTGGTTCTTTTGCAATATTCACAAGGTGGATATTGCTTTCTATCGTCAACTTTACTGGTTTCCTCTCCTTTTTTTTTTCTTGCTTGGTAGTACATTTCTTCTTTTGTTGGGGCTTCTGCTTTTGCTTCTACATTGCTTAAAAGGTTGCTTCAGTTGATTCTTCTTGTCTTAGCTTCCTTCTTTGCTCTTGAGCTTGAAGAGCATAAATGAGTTCAGCAAAAAAATCTAGTTTAGGTGCCTAGAGTTTTTTAGAGAGGAGATTTTAGCTTCAAACCTCTCTGGAATATTGATGAGGACCTTTTGCACCACATTCTTGTCTGGAAAGTCCTCCCCTCAGATTCTGATCTAATTTACAACTTTCAGCAGCTTATCACTATACTCTTGTATGGTCTCAGTTTCTTTCATTTTGAGAAGTTCAAATTCTCTTCTCAAATTCAACAATTGCAAACTTTTGGTCTTCTCACTACCAGAACACTCCTCCTTCAGCCTTTGCCAAGCATCCTGAGCCGTTTCACAGGTCATGATCCTGTTGAAAATAGCCTTAGACACAGCTGAATGGATACATGTCAATGCTTTGTACTATTTCGAAGCAAGTTCACTGTGATGCTTCACTTAGGCCATAGTTGGGTTGGCTGGCAAAGGAGTTGGTTTAGCACCTTTTTCTATTACATCCCACAAATCAAAGGCTCTCAAGTAAGCCTTCATCATCACAGTCCATTGGATATAATTTTCCCCAGTAAACTTTAGAGGAGGTAAATGTGTGAAACTTGATAAAGTCATTTTAGAAAGAAAAAAAAAGGAGAATATGAACTGGAAGAATTCTCAGGTGTTTTAACTCACAAGAACTCAAGTGTTTTCCCTCAACTTCTCTCACAAAATCTCTGCTCAAGTCACACAATAACCTCACTGCTCTGATACCAGACTGTTGGTATTAAAAGAGATAAACAGTGCAGTAAGCAAGCACACGTTTTAAGTGTTGAAAGAAAAAATGATCTAAACAGTAGAGATTAGGAAAAGTAGCAGCCCTCATAATTGTATTGATAGGCTGACTTCATTATATATGAAGTTTTCAACAAAGCTTGCATCATTAGTTCAAAATACAAATTACAAAATTCAAATTAAACTAGCTGTTGGGACATGACAGTTTTTACATTGACCATGTAAAATATAAATACAAATAAAAAAAGAGACTGATATCTGCAAATCCAACTCCACCATTTTAAAATCAAATACCAACTGATTTTTGAATGCTGGAGGGAACTCCTAAGCTCAAAAACCAGAAGCTTGATGTAGAGAGCAAAAGGCTGCAACTCATGCAATGCAGCAGCACCACCTTCAAACCTGTCAACAACTGCATCAAAAGAAACTGTCTCTCTCTCTCTCTCTCTCTGTTTTTTTTTTTAGAGTATTTCATTCTATAGTTTTTTTTAAAAAAAGAAAAAATTTGTTCTGGGCCAGTCCTTCAAGCTAGGTCGCTGCGTCTAACCACTTCAACACCTCGATTTCAGTCTATTTTGATGTAAGACTCAAAAAGAAGGTGTTGTGCCTTAAAGTTATTTGATAAAAGGTCTTGGTGACTGTTGTTTCTGTAGGACAACCAGAAAAAGCAGCGAGCAAGAGCAACAAAAAAGAATTTTTTTTAAAAAAAATTTTGCAGCAAGGAACCACCACTGATTTTCATTCATTCAGGTGCAAATAACAGTACATTTTCTTGGTTCTTAAGTCTAGTTACATCATCGACAACTTTTGATTTAATTTCCCAATACATCGAAACATGTTGCTGCTATGAGATTGGTTTGCTGATGTGTTTGCTGCAATTTGATTGGCTTGTTGGTGTCTCAACTGGCTGCTTTATTGCTTGCTTTGAAGGAACTGAGCTGATTGGTTGTTGGAGGTAATAGGCAGTCACTTTTGTTGACTTTTGACTTGCAATTTGTTGGCTGCAAGATGTGGAGAAAGGAGCTGCTTCCAGAGCTGGTTCCTCGTTGCTGCTACTTTGCTTTTGCTTATGTTTTTCTTGACCAACAGGTTCGGCTAGGAATGCTTTGAGGCTGAAATCGCTGAACTCAACTTCACCTAATGTGCAACAGAAGTTAGCGTTTCATGACAATGTAAAGGCTCGCTACTCAATCAACTGCCTTTCCCTCACTGTTCTTTCGTCATGGACTGCAATCCGTACCTTCACTTCTTCATAAGTAAAGCATCTTTGATGGAGTTGAGTCCGTATGTGACTTGTTTCATGTTTAATCGCTCACGAGGTAATAATTCAGAACAAAATAGGGCCAATTCCATTATGGATGATAAACATTCCATTTTAGCATCAAAATGTTCTTCCTCCTTCTGCAACAAAAAAGGATCGACAACTGTGTTCACTTCATGGGGAAATGAATTCATCACCCATTGCCTCAAGTTCATCTCTTCAGTAAATATGTCATCTGCGGGCTTCTTCCCCGTGAAGGTCTCCATCAGCAGAATACCAAAGCTATACACATCGGTTCTGGTAGAAACAGTTCCATTCCATGCCCACTCTGCAAGTGAAGCTATAGTCAAACGACCCAGCAGCCACGATTACGATTAAAAAGGAAGTAGAAAGTGAAAAATCCGCGCAAAGAACTATCGCGCTCGGTACCTGGTGCCATGTACCCAATAGTGCCAACAACAGACGTAGCCGCAACGGATTCTGCATCTATGAGTTTGGCGACACTGAAATCACTGACGCGAGCAATCATGTCTTCATCTAGTAGGATATTGCTGGGCTTTAGATCACCATGGATAATTGGTCTCGAATAATCAAAATGAAGATATTTCACTGCTGACGCGGCGTCTATCATCATGCAGCAGCATTCCAACCACAATTGGGCAACTGATTCATTTGAATTACTTGGGGTTAAACCGGACAAACATACGAATTCTTCCATCAACTATAGGTACTCTGCGTGACCTGCAGACTCTTGATATTGCTGGAAATCTTCATGTCAGAATGGTTCCTGATGTGATTCGGAATATGAGAAATTTGCGGCATCTTTACATGTGCGGGCATAAGACTCTTGCGTATCTGCAACTTGACACCCTAAAGCAACTGCAGACTCTGTGTGAAGTGCATGTCGATTTGTGGAAGCGGAACAACCTTGAATCGCCAGGTGGGTTTTTTTTTAATTTTTTTATTTTATTTTATTTATTATTATTATTTTTTACAATCGGCTTGAATTTCGTTTTTGGTAGGATTTGGTTTGTTTTCGAATTTCGGATGATCCTATAATCTGTGTTCCGTCGTTTAATTTTGATGTGTTTGGTTGCAAACTTCAAATTCGTTTGATTTCTTCTTGTTGTACTATTATTTTATTACTAGAATACGTGTTAGTATAGTCACGAGTGCAATTTTCCTGTCTATTGCTGCACTTCCACAACTTCAATCCCTCAAATTCCATGCTGAAGATGCCGAATTTCCAACACTTGCACCACTTGCCTCTCTTCACAGTCTTGCCAAATTGCATCTGAGAGGAAGGATTCCAGAATTACCAAGGCCACAAGACTTTCCGCCGACTCTCTCCCAGCTAACATTGGAATATACCCGTCTGGAACAGGAATCAATAAAGATACTTGAGAAGCTGCCGAGACTAGAGATTTTAAGACTAAACGCGCTGTCCTACTGTGAAGCAAACCTGACAATCTCTGGCAATGGTTTTGCTCAACTAGAGTTCCTCGAGTTCTGTTGTATTTCTGCAGTGTGAACAATTACGAACAGATGAGTGTTAAACTAAATTTATCAAGTTAAGTCATTTTTAACAACTTACTTTTAATTTATAAACTATTTATTTTTTTCATCTCTCACCGATGTAGAACTCAATTCATTCAAACACTCTCCCGCAAGTGTAACTGAGATTTTTGACAACCAGTTGTTACTTGCTCAATTATCACGGGCCTTCACCGAAAGTCACCGTCTCAAATACAATTCTCATTCTGAAATACTGTCTTAAATACTCATCCAAAATCTTTTCAAAGGTTGTTAAATCCGCCCAAACAGGAGACAACTAGTTGTCACTTGCCTAATCATCACGGATCTTCACCGAAAGTCATCGTCTCAAATACAATTCTCATCCTAAAATACCGTCTTAAATATCCACCTAAGATCTTTTCAAAGGTTGTTAAATCCACCTAAATAGGCTCGGATTCTGATATCATATTGTATTTTTGCAGTGTGGGCCATTACGAGTAGATGAGTGTTGGACCAAATTCATTTTAAATTCATTTTAATATCACTAAATGAATTTATTATCTCATTAAAATGACTTAAGTCACTTTTAACTAACTTACCCTTAATTTATAAACCATTTATTTTTTCCAGCTCCCACGTCGGTGGGACTCAATTCATTCCAACAAGTTCAACAGCCTGGATTCCTTGGAAGAATTCAATGTAGAAGGAGGTGCAATTCCAAGGCTTACAAATTTTCGAATTGCCAATTGCAAATGGTTGAAAATGCTTCCTGCTGAAATGAAGAATGTCACTACTCTCCATGAGCTCAAAATTGAGGAGATGCCAAAAGTCTTTGTAGATGGGCTTCAAGGAGAAGATTTTCGCAAAGTCCAGCATATTTCTTCCATCACGTTCAAGTCGTACTCATTTCATTGAGTGGATGATGTCTGGTTCAAAAGGAGAAATCATGGGCATTACAAGGCTTGATTCATTGATACTTATGCTCTTGGCATATGCCTGGCTTAATGTATTGCTGCAACGATGCACCCCATAAATAATATATCTAGAGGTTGAGCATTTGTTCAACTGATTGAGGAGATGTCTCTCAACTAGTAGGCAGATGGTTCAAACTCCACCAAACATCACTTCCCTTTTTTAAAATATCTAATAAGACTCTTTATAGATAAAAAAATATATATATATATGTCTGCATATGCATCCTCTTGAGCCCACAACCAAAATCAATTTTACTACCATTTTTTTCCCTTTTTTATTAATTCTTAGATAACTTCACAAATTAATATCTCATCATAACCAATTATTAGTATGATGATGGAATGAATTGTTCAGACATGTTAACTGCATCCTGACACCTATATTGTTAAGTTAGAAGTGAGTGGTTGTATTCAGTTGTCTACAATAGCATTGCCTAATTGAAAGCGAACGGTTGTGGCCTAATCTTTTTTATTTGATATACCGAGAGACTAAGATACTATGATGAGTATGTTATCGCTATTCACTATGGCACTTATGTGACAGATATTATAATGCTAATTCAACTTGGCACAGAGAAAAATTGAGGCAACATCTTAACTGTATCAAGCCGTCTACAACGGTAGGTCTGTCTCTCTTTTTTTTTTTCCAATATAATTGATGCTTTTGGTATATACCCTTCTCCTTTACAGCGGAACATAGTCGTCTACATATTTTCACAACATTAATGTCCTGCTTTCCAGAGCAGAAATTTGCCTCACCAACTCGGATCTATTTTTGCAGTTGGATTAGTCAGTGGCTCGTGGAGAGTTGGACCACATTGAGAAAAAAAAAATTGAAGAGTTAATTTAATAAGTTGGACTAATAACCTGGCCAGGAAGTAAAATTATTGGATTACTAGTTCAACTATCAGGTCACTAATGAATAATTAAAAATATAATAATAATAATTAATTAATTAATTAATTAAAATATTCACATCATATGAATTGTAATAAATAAAAAAATGTAATCATAAAATGTAAAAAATTAGAACAATATATTATTCTCGTAATTTAATATATTTATTTCTATTCATTGAATAATATTCGAAATATTTATCTCTGATTTTACTTTAAATCTTAATCTGTATTTTTTATTCAACTAACATTAACTCAATATATTTTTTTTTTTTTCTCAAATAGTCTGTATCTTATGAGAATTCAAAATCAACCTCCAAATTCTAATGACTAAGATGTATAAAAAAAAAAAACTCAAATGACAAATTTATGTTAATAAGTAGATATTAATTCAGTAAAAATTGAAATGAGCAGTAAACTATTATGACAAAGTACCAAAAAGTGGGTCAAAAAAATTCAATATTTTTGAATTAAAAAAAAAGTGTGATTTTTTGAATTGGTAAAAGCTCAGCTAGGTTTCAGTTTTACTGGGTCACTGGGTTTGACTAGGTTTTGATCGGATTATATGCTTTTCGATCTGATTATGTGACTTAGCCCGATCTGATATCCGAGTTGCCGGATTTCTAATCTAATTGGTTGGACCGGGTCAGGTCTGATAATACTACATATGACTATAGTTAAACAAAAATAAATAATAATACAATCTCATTTAATAATATTCGATAATTTATTTAATTTTGTTATCTCATTCTTTTTTTCACTTAAAATTAAGCTTGTGAAAATAAAAGATTTTTTTCAAAGAGTCCAATTACAAAAGTGGGATGTAAAACCACTACATTTTAATATTATCTTTTTGAGGTTTTTTTTTCCATTAAAAATTAATAACAAATATTTATATCTTTTGTTGCAAAAAATATTGTCTAATTATAAATAAAAAAGCTATCCATTACCATGTTTTTCGTTTTCCAAAACAAACTGATAGTATCTCGGCCAGGTCCCCGGACCCATCCACCATGGACCCCACAATTACCCAGGCCCGGATGACGACGTGCCTGCTTCCGGCCAGCTATTCGCGCAGTCAATTTGATTGGTATTTGCAGAGAAGCTAAGTTCTCTCCCATTCATCAAGAAGGCAACATAGTAGCAGCATGGATACTTAATCACACATTTTCCTTATTTAAAGGACTGCATGTCTTCTAGAATCTTCCTCGGGGGTGATTTCTCACATAAAACAAGATAGAATAGGAGTAGTTTGGTCTGTGTAATAATTGAATAGAACTCTCTTCAATCTATTGACTTAAGCCTTCATGTAAACCAAAAAACAAAAAGGGGCAGTTTGGAGCCGCGGGGGGGGAGGGGGGTTGAATTGGCGTTCCAGAGAGTTCCAGGTGTCACCAAGACAGAGGTCGGCTATAGCCAGGTTCTTGCATAATCCTTCCTACGAGGATGAGTGTTCCGGGACGACAATGCATAGTGAGGTGATCAGGGTGCAGTGCGCTCCTAAAGAGTGTAGCTTGGACACCCTTCTTGATGTTTTCTGGGCCAGGAATGACCCTACAACCTTGAATCGCCAGGTTTTTTTTTCCTTTCTTTTTTTTTTTAACAATTGGCTTGAATTTCGTTTTTGTTTTAAATTGGTTTGTTTCGAATTTCGGATGATCCTATAATCTGTGGTCCGTCGTTTAATTTTGATGTGTATGGTTGCAAACTTAAAATTTATTTGATTTCTTCTGGTTGTACTATTATTTATTACTAGAATATGTGTTAGTATAGTTATTTCGTCGGAAATCCCACGCGTCTGAGATGTTTAGTCTCAATTGGCCTCGATAACTTTCTGTTTGATGAAACTCTTCCTGGGCATCTCACAAAGCAGTAGTTTGTTAGCCTATGAACTATGTGAAGCGTAGTTAAATAATTACATTTCTAGGAAATGAACGCCAACACTATCCTTTATGAGAACATAAATATTATTTCTTGTTCTAAACTTAATTTTCCCTATTACTGGCAAATTTTGTATGCCTTCATGATGGATAAAAAAAAAAGACAAAAAAAAAAGGTCTAGTTTTTTTTTTTTTTTGGTTGCCAATTTTGCAGTGTTCCAGTATTCATCCTATCACAGTGTAGATGAGAAAACAAAAGATGGTTTCGACAGTTGCATCGTGACCAAAGTTATAAAAACGTTCAACAACAGGAACACAACCGTTCCTTTGACAAGTCCTGGTCCGAGGTATTTTGTATGTGGCAACCGGTTGCATTGCCTCGGAGGAATCAAGCTTCAGGCAAATGTGGAAGGAAATCAAGCAAGTTCAGCGCCGGTTGGTGCACCTAAAGCACAGCCACGGCCAGAGGGCAATGGCAAACAGCCTTCTTCTAAGAGCAATATTCCTACTTCGGCTGGATTTGTCCATGGTGGATGGGATTCTCTTGTGATGGCTTTTATTGGTTTTGTGGCTACTATGCTTGTTGTGGTGCAAAATTGAGTATGAATACATTTGTAACTAATTTTGTCCCTGTATCCCAATGTTGTCTGATTTTGCAAGTTCATGCTGCAAACTTTTTATCTTTCATTTGATTCTGATCATGAATAGCCTCTTCCATTCAATAACAAAAAATTTGAAATACAAAAAAAAAAAAAATCTGAATTATCCTTAGTATATATATATATATATAAAAACTCATTTTGGAGCTGAATTATTTATTATATTAGTTCTTTTTTTTTAGCCAACTAAAATAGTGATTTAGTTGACAATTACTCTAAGGATAGAAATACTTTAATAATAATATTTTGTAAGACCATTTCAAAAAGTTAAAAAATCTCTCCTAACATGTATCTTCACTAAATTTTGAATTCTTGACATTACAGGTAAAGTTTGTTTAAAGTCAATCCAAGTACCAACTGAGTTAATCCATTGTCATTATTTTTTTTTTTTTATAATACTATGTAAATTTTAATTGATCAAATAATTTTGTTTGTCCCACTTTGTTAACAAAAAAAAAAATTGGAGTTTGACATCAGGGTTTTCAAAGAATTTTAAAGTAATAAAAACTATTACTGGTTGAATAAAAAAAGAAACAAATAAATAAATTGTTCAGTGCTATATTAGCAAAATTACACAGTGACTTTCTTTTGTTAATTGTTTACAGTTATACTTGTGAAAATATTATAATTTTGGCAAATTCTCAAATTAGAATATGTTAAAAATTAAATTTCCGCTTACTTTTACGTCAGTCGTTGCCAAATTGTCTATCCAAGAAATTGCGGCCAGTGGATTCGTCAGGGAAAAAATGAGATACCTCAGTGGCCCAAATAGTTGATCATCCAAAATTTCTCGTCCGCTTTTATTGAAAAAGAAAAAAGAAAAGCCTCCCCAGATCTCCATCTCCATTCCAGGGCGCGCTGTAACTGCAATTTCTACGAGAACTTAGACATTAATCGTATTTCACCAAAACAAACAAAAAAAAAAAAAAAAAAAAAAAAAACTTAAAATAAATATTTATTAATTTATTTTTTTTAATACGTAAAATTAATTTATAATTTAATATTATTTAAATATTATTTTTATTTTTTTATTTAAATAAATTATATTTATTATATAATATAAAATTATATGTAAATTAAAATCATTTAAAAAAGAATCAAAACAGAAATCGGATTGGATGGAATTAGAGGCGATGGAGGGACTGCGTTGGCCATAGAAGGCATTACTCGCAAGGAAACAGGAAGCTACGTCGGTTCGTTCTTACTTTGGCCTCCATTGGAAAGCAAGCAATTGATATTAGCAGCAAAGGAACTGGAACGCAAGTGAGGCTAAGAAAGATTGCAGGGAAGGACGGGCAGGAGATACCCAGAATTCGGATATCTATGAGAAGAACGAAAGGAAGGAAATTAAGGAGGCAAAGGGAGAATTGGAACCTTGACTGCATCAAAAGCAGCTCTATCTCTCTCTCTCTCTGTTTTTTTTTTCCCCGAGTATTTCATTCTATAGTTTTTTTTTTTTCTTTTCTTTTTTTGTATGGCCCCAGTCCCAAGCCGTAATCACTGCGTTCCGCGGAAAAAACAATCACAAAGACCTTTTATCAAATACCTTTGAGGCACAACACCTTCTTCTCTGAGTCTTACGTCAATGAGCTGAGTATAAAGTTCTCAATCTCAAACTATAGGCTGAAACACCGCTGATTGTTTTTTTGGCAGCATGGAACCACCGCTGATTTTCATTCATTCCGGTATAAAAAGCAGGATATTTTACATCATCAAACAACTTTTGATTTGGTGTCCCAATACATTGAAACAAGTTGCCGCTATGAGATTGGTTTGCTGTTGTTGTGTTTGCTGCAACTTCATTGGCTTGCTTTGCTGTTGTGTTTGCTGCAATTTGATTGGCTTGTTGGCGTGTCAATTTGCTGCTTTGTTGCTTGCTTTGGAGGAACTGAGTTGATTCGTTGTTGGAGGGAATAGGCAGCCAAATTTGTTAACTTTTAACTTGCAATTTGTTGGCTGCAAGATGTGGAGAAAGGAGCTGCTTCGAGAGCTGGTTCCTCGTCGCTACTACTGTGCGTTTACTTAACCAGCAGGTTCCGCTAGAAATGCTTTGAGGTTGAAATCACTTAACTCAACTTCACCTAATGTGCGAGAGAAGGTAACCTTTCATGACAATGTAAAGGTCTCGCTACTCAATCAACTGCCTGTCCCTTTTTGTTCTTTCGTCACAACCTGCAATCCGTACCTTCACATCTTCATTAGTAAAGCATCTTTGATGGAGTTGAGTTCGTCCGCGACTTGTTTTATGTTTGGTCGCTCATGAGGTATTAGTGCAGAACAATACAGGGCCAACTTCATGATGGATGATAAACATTCGATTTTAGCATCAAAATGTTCTTCCTCCATCTGCAACAAGAAAGGATCGGCGGCTCTGTTCATTTCATGGGGCAATGAATTCATCACCCATTGCCTCAAGCTCATCTCTTCAGTAAACATGTCATCTGTGGGCTTCTTCCCCGTGAAGGTTTCCATCAGCATAATACCAAAACTATACACATCGCTTCTGGTAGAAACAGCTCCACTCCATGCCCGCTCTGCATGTGAAGCTATAGTCAATGACCAAGTAGCCATGATTATGACTAAAAAGGAGGTAGCAAGTGAAAAATCTGCACAAACACTATGGTAACTGATTATACACTATGGTAGCAAGTACCTGGGGCCACATATCCAATAGTGCCAAAGCAAGATGTAGTAGTATCAACTGATTCTGCATCTAGGAGTTTGGCAACACTGAAATCACAGACACGAGCAATCATGTCTTCATCTAGTAGGATATTGCTGGGCTTTAGATCACCGTGGATAATTGGCATCGAATAATCATAGTGAAGATATTTCACTGCTGATGCTACGTCTACCATTATGTCAAGTCTTTGTAGAATATCTAGACGGTAGTTGTGAGTATAAAGCCACTTCTCAAGGCTCCCATTTGCCATGTACTCCATTACCAAGGCTTTAAAATTTGAACCACTACAACTGCAGAGAATTCTGACGAGATTACGATGACGGGTACTGTGCATCACCGTGCATTCAGCTTCAAAACTCCTCAGGCTTCTTTCTTCCAAATTGAAAACCTTTATGGCGACTATCATCCCATCCTGAAGCGTTCCCTTGTACACAGAACCAGAACTTCCAGAGCCGAGTAGGTTACCTTCCGTAAACCCTTCTGTTGCTTGATGAAGTTCTAGGTACGAGTATCTTTTATCCTTTTTTGCGAACTGGTCCAATAGCTTTTTTGGCCATTTTAGCCACATAAACAAGTAATATGCCAGCAGCGTTGATGCCGTTATTGGTAAAATTAGCTTTAGAAGGACCTTTTTCATTGAATTTGTAACACCAGCTTTGCAAGGGGGAACTTGTAGACGGGGTGCTCCACAGAGTGCACTGTTTGCCAAGTATGATGCTGCTGAGAAGTTTGCGAAAGGTCCACCATCGGGGATCTTCCCTTGTAGTCGATTGGAAGAAACATTGAAATATTTGAGATACAAGAGTGTCTCTAAGGCTTGGGGAATTATTCCAGAGAGATTATTACAAGAGAGATCCAAGAATACCAAGCTTATTGACCCACCGAGTGACCGAGGAATAGGACCGTGGAATTCATTTTTGGCTAGGGAGAGATATGCTAGACTCTGAAGGTCCCCAATGCTGTCTGTGATGCTACCAGATAACTTGTTCCCTGACAAATCGATTTCTATTACAACCTTTAAATTTTTGACTTCCAATGGCAGAGAGCCACCGAGCGAATTTGTCGACAGGTTGATACTCAAAATATCTTTAAGGTTCCACAACGTCAAGGGTATGGTGGAAGTCAAGTTATTGGAGCTTACGCTTAGAATTCGGACAGTAGTAAGATTTCCCATGCAATCGGGGATAGAACCAAAAAGCTTATTACCACCCAAGAACAGGTCAACCAAGCTTTCCAGGTGACAAATATCTGATTTTATGGTTCCCTGCAGTTTGTTGCCCTGGAGATACAAGCCTTGGAGCTTTCCCAATCCTCCAATTGTAGTTGGAATGGTACCAACCAAATCATTGTTTCCTATGTCCAAGACTACCAAGCTGGTCAAATTGCCAATTTCTCGTGGAATACTGGCTTTTAAATTGCAAGAGTTTGCCACGAACTGTTGAAGAGAAGCAGATAGATTTCCAACAGAAATTGGAAGGGTAGCATTGAGCGGATTACCTGATAACTTTATCTTTTTCAGTTGCTTGCAATTTGTCAACAACGAAAAGAAGTTTTGTTCAGGAACTGGAGGCTCATTGATCTTCAGATGGTTATTGGATAGATCAACCACTTGGAGATGCCTTAAATTACCAAGTGCAGGAATAAACCCTGTAAACAAGTTGTCATGTAAATCCAAGAAAGTCAGCTTGGACGCATTTGAGATTGCACTGGGAATTGCCTCGTACAATTGATTTCCCCACAGCTGAAGCTCCACAAGGCTTGGCAGGTACAGGCCAATGGTGGAAGGAAGACTGCCCGATAGGCGGTTTTCGTACATCGCTATAGCTTTCATCATTGAGCAATTGAAGACCGTGGATGGAATACTGCCACTCAGAAAATTCCCATTGATCCTCAATATCTCCAAATCGCTAAGTTCTCCAATCCTTGGTGGTATTGCACCTTCCACCATGAAAACATTGTTGCTTAAGGCTCAGAAATTAGCTTTGCTCTCACAAGTACTTTCTTATTAACAATGCTTCAAGACTTCAATTAAACTGATGGATTAATTTGTGGGATAGGGAAAAATTAATTCATGCTTTGTCAATTATGTAAACTCCATCTTGAACTTGACAACAAGACTCAGAAAATAGCTTTTTCCATTTTATTTGTCGTATGCATTAGTCATTAGGTATTTGATTTTCACAAAAGCCCTAGATGCAGATTCGACCCCACTCGCATTAATGGTTACAAAGGAGAAAAAACAACGTAAAACTACTGCAATATATAGGCCAGTTTGGCTTCGTTCTACCTGTCAAGTTGTTTCCTCCGAAATTCATCTCCTTGAGTAATGTACAGTTCCCAATACTACTGGGAATACTTCCTGCAAATTATCCAAGTCCACGTTGTATAAGGCACAATTCATTAAAGATATAAGAGGACTACAGGAGTATCCTTTTAGAATAGATATTCATAATCCACAGAGGAAATCGACCTGAGAAGTTGTTGTCTGAGAGGCTCAGAATTATAACCTTAGTCAGCAATCCTATTTCCTGCGGAATTCTACCTGCAAATTATCATCATCAAGATGCAGCTATATATGTTAAGAGTCCCATAATACGGACAAAGTAAACGGCAGACGGGGAACGACCACAATTCAGTAGTTTAACCAAATAATTACTGTTTACAACAAAAAATTGATGAAAAATACGTTCATTTTTGTTACAAATATTAATTATTTAATTACACAAATCAATCGATTAATTGTATTATAATTATTTCCTATTTGTAATTTTTTGTATTTATATATGTATTTTTTTTATATGTTATTCCGATAATTAAATATGAGTCTTGGACGCAGTTTTCACATGTGGCAACTTGCAAGTGCTCTGCATATGTATTATATTCCGAGAACTGAATTCAGCATTTCAACTGTTTTCCAGCTCTATTCAAACATGCAAATTAACTAGAGTGTTAAAACATTAAACTTTGGATAACTAGAAGTAAGAGTGCAAATCATCGCATCCTGCAGAGTGCAAATTATGTTTGATCTAGGCAAGCAACAAGCCAAGCATCCATAATAAAATCAAGCAGATAGACAAAATTTTTTATTCGAAATATTACAAATAAATTATAAAAACAATTCATATAGCCGATAGAAATATTTTACCACTAATTGACTGGTAAAAATACTTTCAAAGATTTGGATAAATTGTCAGTTTGCTGAAACCTGTAGCTACTAAATCCTTAAATAAATATATTTGACTTAAGTTAAAGAAGGAACTAACAAATAAATACATTAATAATGGCAGAATCTTACCGTTGAATTTGTTGTGGGAAAGAGATAACTTCCTAAGCATGGTCAAGTTGCCAAAAAAGGGAGGCATGTTTCCGGTGAAGAAGTTGAATCCCAAGTCAAGGAACTTCAAGCGGGACAGGCGGGCGAATTCGTCAGGTAAAGAACCATGAAAACTGTTGTTTCTAAGAGACAGCCAAGCAAGAAACCGCAGGTTTCCGATTTGTGGAGGAATAGTGCCATTAAGACCCATGTGAGAAAGATCCAAAGCTGTGACCCTGTGGTGGAAAACGCCGCAAGTCACACCAACCCAGCTGCAAACTGGGGCAGTGGTGGACCAATTGTTTGCCAATGAGTTTGCAGGGTCGTCAATGATGTGAGATTTCAGAGATAGAAGAGCAGCTTTATCAGCGTTAATGTCAATTCCTCCCATGGAAATGCTAGCAACTAATGTTTGCAGCAAAAGAACTGAAACACAAGCGAGAAATAGCAGGCAATTTCTCTTCATCTTTATGGAATCAGAGAGAGAGAGCATGAGAGGACCGGCAGGACGTGCAAGTAAAATATGCCCTGCTTTTATAGCAGGCCACTTCCTGCTATACGGGGCAAACAGGGTGTGGGGGAAGGGGGTGTCCGTGACCCTGTACCAGCGGTGCGGTCCCGTAACTTTACCTTACTAATTTTATTTTATTTTATAATAAAATTAACTTATCATTTAATATTATTTAAATATTATTTTTAATTTTTTTATTCTCATAACTTTACTTTATTAATTTCATTCTTTTTTTTTAATAAAATTAACTTATCATCTAATATTATTTAAATATTATTTTTAATTTTTTTTAATTCAAGTAGACTCCACTTATTATATGATATATGATTATGAGTTAATTATACTCATTTAAAAAAAAGAATCAAAATAAAAATCTCCAAAATATAAACTGGGACCGAACTGTGAGCGCACGTATAAAAAGTTTTAGGTCTGCGTTATTTAGTAAACAATGAAGATGCCATGACATATAATTATTTAGAATAATATATATTAGATATTTTTATTGTAAAAAAATTTTATATTTTGTGAGAAGTAAGTGTTGGGGATTACAGACGTGAGTTGTGTGGTTAAAAATTATACATTAAAAACATATATAGAGAAGTAAGTAATTTATAATTATAAAAGAGACATAATCCTATTGTCTTTTAATTTTGGATTGAGATGAGAATTTATATTTTTCTAATATTCTTCAAAAACAATTTATTATAAGAACAATAATCTTTTACATTTTAATCACCAGAAATCTTGTACGTTTCTTTTATATGCTTTATGAAAGTAATATATATGTAGAATATTTTATCCTATCATCAAAGTAATATTATCCATGCTAAAATATAGTAACAAATTTATTTAGATTATTTGTAACGAAATATAATCTAGTTAGAACAATTATTTATATATTTACTTTAAATCCCTCAGATGTAATAAACTCTCATTAGGATTACTACACAGAATCAATGGAAACTTCAGCATTTAGCTTTCGAAGTTTTTTTTTTTTTTTTTTTGGTTTAGCTTTTGATGTAAATTATTTTTTTCAATCAATCTACAATTTCAAATTTCAGTGAGAACAAGGAAATAATTTTGAATGTGAGAAAAATTTTAATCTCTTTTAAATTATATTCAAATTCACTGGCGTCGCATAGGGTGCCTACAGTCCTAGGAATTGAGAAGGAAACAGACGACGAAAATTCCAAAAGTTTACGTTTACGCGCAAATGCCAAAAGCACAGATTCTACGACAGTTATGTGAGACAAAAAAAAAAAAAAAATTCCAGAGAGAGATCTGGATCAAGCGAAGAAAGAACGGGACCGTCACCGTCATCGACTATATGAATATGATTTTTTTTTAAAAAAATTAATATTTAAAAGACTTATGATGTTTATGTAAATTAATAAATATAATATTATTTTAATTTAAGTTATGTAAAAATATTTTTAACAAATTTACCACATAATCAAGTTTAATAGTCATTTTTTATATTTATTATAAATTTTAATTGTCATATTTTTATATTATATGTTAGTATCTGATTAACATCATTGTAATATGTCGGTACTTTTGACAGATTTTGCCCCTTAAGTTAGACAAAATGATGGATTTGTTAGCAAAAATTTCTGTAGATCTGAAATTGTGAATTTTTTAAAATAATGTTATATTTATTAATTTATAAAATGTTTGTGAATTTTTAAATATTAATCCCTTTTAAAAAGGCTTAAGTCGCCTCTTTTGTGATATTCAATTGATTTATTTGGAAGCAGTTAAATTGTACAATTATTTTTATCAAATTTATAAGATATCACTCTCACTTACTTATTTGTTCACCCAAAAATAAGACGTATCTCGTCTTGAGTTGCACCTCATAAATATTTTAATAATATTATTTTTTACAATTTAAATTATAAACTCTTTTGCCAATAAACTTTAAAAAAACTAATAAAATATTCATGTGTATATCAATAGTTGTAATTTTGTGTACACCAACATTTTTTCTTTTGAAAATTAGATTGTTAAAACTTAAAAAGATAATATTTTTCCTAATTGGATTAGTGTATTGGGAAGAACCGACGAAGGAGCAATTGGGCCATTCTTCTTTTTTCCTTTTGTGATTTTTTTAGCATTAAACTCTACCATTGCAAATGGCGTTTCGAATATTGCTTTAAATAAATTGGTGTTTGGTGCAAGAATAAAAAATTATAATAAAATGTTACAATCCGTGTTTAATGCCCAAAACATGGATTGCCAGACCTTATTGCTTAAATTCTTTAGCTTTAAACCTCACTACGCTGAAATCAAATCAACCTCAAAACAAATGATATTACTTTACCAAATTTATAAAAATATAAACAATAAAACTGAATAATTCATGTTTAATTAATTATTTGATTGGTCATATCACTATTATAAAAATTCAGTTCAAAATTTTTATAAAATTTTTTATAGTAATATTATTATTTTTTACCTTTTCATTTGAATTCTATATTTTTTTTCATTTTCTTATATAAAAGTCTATTTTTGAACGAAATGTAATCATCATTAAAAAATATTGGACTAAACAATTTCGACAAAAAAGACTCACTTAAAATAAAGACCATTATTATGTTTACAGAAGAAAATGTGTCTAAATTGTTATCCGAATACAACTAATCAGATTCAATGTACAACCGATCAAATTACATGTACAACTAAATATAAAAAATAATTTTTTTTTTATAATTGGTTGTACATACAATTCAATCGGTTACACATTAAATCTGTTTAGTTACATTTAAGTAACAATTCAGACATTTTCTTTTAATGTAGTTTTTTTCTAAAATAAAACATAACAATTTACAACTCATTAATAGCCCATCTTACCAATGTCTCTCCGTACCGGAGTGGTTCCTGTCAGCTTCTAAGAAAGTGCATTCTGGCCCAGTCCCACTAGCAAGTAAAATATAGGAGGATCAGGGTATTTAGACCGAGCCAATAACTCGGTATAAGTACCAAGTACAAAAAAAAATAATTTTATTTTTTAAAAAAATTTAAATTTTAAACATATTAAATAATATTTTAAATATATTTAATTATGTGTTAAGAATTTTAACAAAAATTTAAAAAATGAAAAGGAAAAATGCTTTTTTAATTGACTTTGCAAGCAGTTTTCCTTCTCTCCGACCCAATTTCGAAGAAGATGCGGGTTAAAGTCTGTGTCATGGCCACGATATCTGATACTACCATACTAGCAGTTGGCCATAATTTTGATGTGCTAGAAAACAAAAGGCACCCACAAGATACATCAATAATAATAATAATAATAATAATAATAATAACAAACTAATTTCTTTACTTTTTAATTTCATTTATTCCTGACGGTATTTTTTCATTAATCTTACCATGTCAAATGCATTACCATTTTTATTATTTTCAAAAATTTATATATCTCTTTTTTAAGATTAGAATTCAACACTTTTCTTAAATCTCAATACTCCTATATTCTCTGGACCACTTAAATATCTGCCGAAGGACGGACAATACATTATTTAACCTACCAAAATTACAATAAGAAAGCTGTTTGTGGATATATTTATGTCAAATGGTAATGAAGTTATCCGTCAATGAGTTTAATTTGGAAAAAGAGAAGAAAAGAAAATGAAAACCCATATCTAGATGCTCGATCCGAGGCTTTAATATCAATTTGGACTAAGGCTTATTCAATATAACTCATCGGAAACAAAATCAACACGTTAACGCTTCACATTTCACACTTCACAGTACTTATTGGCCGGTATTTTCTTAAGGGCTTGCTTTAATAAAATTTTATGGGGAAAGAAAAAATGGGAGAGAGGAAAGTAAGAAAAATGAAAAGTAGGAGTATGAAAATTTTTCATATTCTCTATGTTTGAAAACAAGTGGCGTGGAAAAGAAAAATTATAAATTCTTTAATTGAAAATAAATAAAAAGTACAAAGAAAAAATAATATATAATATAATATTAATTTAATTTTTTATATTTAAAATAGTAATTATGACTATATAATTTAATAATTACTTAACTTGTAAATTTTAACTCAATCATTTGACAAACTAAAAATTGTATTTACTTTAATTATATAAGATTTTTTTTTAACAAAAAATTAAAATAAATAACAACCATCGTCTCCAAATATGTTAAAAAAAAATGATGGGCACCTCAAAGACAAAACGTCAAAATCCACTCTGATAATGGAAGACAAAAAGATGAAAAAGCAACCGCATCAGACAATGAACATAAAACAGGAAAAAAGCAGATAAATCCACTAAACGTATTGATTTGACTTGACAAAACGAAAATTTCGTTTGAAACTCGATATTAACATTCATAAACCGAATTTAAGTAAGAGTAGTTTTTGATTAGATAAAATTCGTAAATAATTTGTTTAAGTGTTTGTTTTAAGTTTATCGAAAATTTTGTGTAGTATTTTATTAGCATATATTTAAAAGGCTTATTTAAGTAAATTTTTATTTTTTTATTAACACAAACTTTTATTTTTAATTAATAAATTTTATTAAAATAAATATTTTTAATAATTTAAAATAGTTTTTATAACTTTAATTATATTATAAAATTAAAGAATACATTTTACAAAAAAAAAATTAGAAATTCGGCTCAATGAAAGACGCGCTGAACTTGAGGAAGCTTATTAACTAAATGAACAAAATTTAAATAAGCTTAATTTTCAATCTTTTACACTTTACAAAAAAAAAAATTTTGTTAATTTTATTTTTCTATATAAGTAAAATTTATTTATAATTTAACATTATATAATTTATTTTTTAATTTTTATTTTAATGAATCTTATTCGTTATATGATATAAAATTATAAATAAATTATACTCACTAAAAATATGAGTCAAATTAAACTTTTTTTTAAAAAAGGGTAAATATACAAAAAAATATTATTAATTTTATTTAAAATAATAAATATAAAAAAAAATTTTAAAAGTAACAGTTTACTCTTATTTGAATTTTTATGTAACAAATCTAATATGTTGTAAAATTTCTTAAATATAATTTATCTGTTTTGATAATGTGATAATTATATATATCACCAGACACTAACGTATCAAATATATTTTATAAATATATTATTGAAACTGACAGATTATATTTATATGAAATTATTGCGTGTTAAATATGTTATAAAAATTTTAAAAATGATAAACTGTTATTTTTTAAAATTAGTATCAAATTTATTAATTTTTATAAAATTAGTGATATTTTTATTTATTAAAAAAAAACAAAACAAAAAAGCAAATTCAAGTTGCGCTCTGCGTGTAAAAGGCAAGGGCAGTAACGCAAGCCCAAAATAATTCGTCGTTTTTCCTTTTAAAATTGAAGAATCAAAACGTGTGGGCCAGGCGGAAAAAAAACAACTTTCTCACCACCCAGGGCGTAACATTTCCGTGGCAGCAACATTCCATTTTCCACCCCTTTTCTTCTCGCACCACTTTTACGTTCTTCCCAAGCAAGCTCAAATGTAAATGTTAGGAAAAAGTCGGTTTGAACTCCCCGTCTTTCTGCCCCACTTCCACTAAATTTCTACGAATTTTATGAACATCGAACCAGGTCTTTCTAGGTGTGGGGCCCAGACAACAAACCAGCGATTGTGATGAACATAGAGTTACGGGCAAGTCCATGATGCTGGTGCCACGAATTGTTTGAAGAAATAATTGCTAGCTAGCTAGGTTCTCTTTGGCCTGGCTTCCCCAAAGCGTGCAGTAAAGTTGAAGAAATAGTATAGGAAGAAGTATTTATGGCCGAAGCTGCTGTCTCTTTTGTCTTGGAAAGGCTCGTTGATGTGATCGATCAGCTTGAATTTCCCGCTGATGTTGGCAGACAAATCAAACGCCTTCGGGACGAACTCAGAAGGATGCGTTGCTTTCTAAGAGACGCCGATGCCAGGCAAGACGAGGACGAGAGAGTGCGCAACTGGGTCTCCGATATCAGAAGTGTAGCCTACGACGCTGAGGATCTCATCGACACTTCCATCCTCAGGATCGATTACCTCAAGAAAAAGAATTTCTTCAAGAGATTGCCTTCCTACCATAAAGAGTTGAAATATCAATCCAAGATTGCAAAAGATCTTGACACCCTCCGTCTGAGGCTTCAGGACATCTCTGCCAGTCGTGAAACCTACGGCATCAAAAACATTGGAGAAGGGACGACTGCTGCCAGCCAGACGCTGAGGAAGCTGAGAAGATCGTCTCCGCGCGCAGAGGAAATGGATATTGTAGGCTTGGAAGATGACACAGCTAAACTAGTGGCGCAGCTTGTCGTAACTGGGGACCGCTTTCGTGCTGTCTCAATTGTCGGGATGGGTGGAATAGGAAAGACTACCCTTGCTAGAAAGGTCTACAATCATGGCGATACCAGGACTCGGTTTCCCAGCCGTGCTTGGATTTACGTATCGCAAGATTGTAGCGCTAGAGACATCCTGCAGGCAATCATGCGGCAAATCGCATCGCCAAGGGAAAGGCTAGAAATGTTGGCGGACGATGAGTTGGAGGAATTGCTCTATGAGAATTTGCGGAGGAAAAGGTATCTTGTGGTTTTGGATGACATATGGAGCACCAAGGACTGGGACTGTCTTGCGAAGGCCTTCCCAGTTGACAAAAGCAATGGAAGCAGATTGTTGCTCACCACCAGGAACAAAAATGTTGCTTTACATGTAGATCCGCGAACTCTTCCCTATGATTTGCAATTTCTAAGCAAAGAGAATAGTTGGGAATTATTCTGCAGGAAGGCGTTTACCAATCACAGTGATTGTTCTTCACTGCTGGAAGAAATTGGCAGAGAGATTGTTGAGAGATGTGCTGGTTTACCATTAGCCATCATTGTGATTGGAGGCTTGCTGTCTAGAAAAAGGAAGCCAGGGGAATGGGAAAGAGTTCTTAACAACATGTACTCTCATTTTGGCCGAGACCCAACTGGAGTTTCAGCAATATTGGCTTTGAGTTACAATGATTTGCCATATTACTTGAAATCTTGCTTCCTTTACTTGGGTCATTTTCCTGAAGATTATTTGATTCCCACCCATAAGTTATTCCGGCTATGGGTTGCAGAGGGCTTGATTCCAGATCAAGGAGAAAGGACGGAGGATGCGGCTGAGGATTACTTGAATGAGCTGATTGAGAGAAACATGGTTCAAGTGGCGAGAATGAGCGTTAACAACAGGGTCAAGCAGTGTCGTATGCATGATCTGCTGCGAGATCTCTCCATCACGAAGGCAAGGGCAGAGGATTTTCTAGAGATTCCTGGGAATGAACATTCCACAAATTTGGTTAGATCTCGTCGCCATCCAATCTATTCTAGCTACCAGTTTTCCTCCCTGGAGCATTCCAATCCACACCTCCGTTCTCTGCTTTTCTTCAAAGTTGTTACACAAGTTCGTTACAAAATTTTGAGGTACCGCAGGAATGAAAAAGATTTTTGTGAGTTGTCAGAAACCAATCTTGACTATGTTAGCAGGACTTTCAAATTGCTAAGGATCTTGGAGTTGGAGGGCATATCATGCAGCAGCATTCCAACCACAATTGGGCAACTGATTCATTTGAAGTACTTGGGGTTAAACCAGACAAACATACGAATTCTTCCATCAACGATAGGTACTCTGCGTGACCTGCAGACTCTTGATATTGCTGGAAATCTTCATCTTAGGATGGTTCCTGATGTGATTCGGAATATGAGAAATTTGCGACATCTTTACATGTGCGGGCATAAGACTCTTACGTATCTGCAACTTGACACCCTAAAGCAACTGCAGACTCTGTGTGAAGTGCATGTCGATTTGTGGAAGCGGAACAATTCAACAAATCTTGTTAGTCTCCAAAAATTGGGAATAAGAGGAAACTTAAGCTCAGACGCGAGGGCAATTTTCAGGTCTATTGCTGCACTTCCACAACTTCAATCGCTCAAATTGCATGCTGAAGATGCCGAATTTCCAACACTTGCTCCACTTGCCTCTCTTCACAGTCTCGCCAAATTACATCTGAGAGGAAGGATTCCAGAATTACCAAGGCCACAAGACTTTCCGCCGACTCTCTCCCATCTAACATTGGAATATACCCGTCTGGAACAAGAATCAATAAAGATACTTGAGAAGCTGCCAAGGCTAGAGATTTTAAGACTCAAAGCGCTGTCCTACTGTGAAGCAAACCTGACAATCTCTGGCAATGGTTTTGCTCAACTAGAGTTCCTCGAGTTCAACAGCCTGGATTCCTTGGAAGAATTCAATGTAGAAGGAGGTGCAATTCCAAGGCTTACAAATTTTCGAATTGCCAATTGCAAAGGGTTGAAAATGCTTCCTGCTAAAATGAAGAATGTCACTACTCTCCATGAGCTCAAAATTGAGGAGATGCCAAAAGTCTTTGTAGATAGGCTACGAGGAGAAGATTTTCACAAAGTCCAGCATATTTCTGCCATCACGTTTGTTTAACTGCCTGCTGAGGGCAGTTTTCAAGACACAGTCTCAACATCAATCCATTGAAGTATTTGCACTTTTTCACAGCAAGTTGGCCTGACCAGCACTTATTAGCATAACTTATATATGCTATTTCCTTTGTAACAATCGCTCAATTTTAGTCTGTCTGGTAACTTCACCGTACTGGTCTGACACAACTCAAATTCTCAATGTTTCATCTAAATGATTTGCTTTGAAGCACAGACTGCTGAGTTAAATTACCAAGTCTTTTTCTTTTTACAATGTTTCATTGCGACTCCTGCAAGTCTTACTCATTTCATTGAGTGGATGATGTGCGGTTCAAAAGGAGAAATCATGGGTATTACGAGGCTTGATTCATTGATACTTATGCTCTTGGCATTTGTCTGGTTTAATGTATTGCTGCAACGATGCACCCGGTAAAGCAGATGTCTGCATATTCATCCACTTGAGCCCACAACCAAAATCAATTTGATTGCCGCTTTTTTTTTTTAACCTTTTTTTATTAATTCTTAGACAACTTTACAAATTAAGATCTTATTATAACCAATTCAGAAAATTTAAGTGGATACACATGAGTGGGAGTGTGGTGAATACGCAATAATCTGAACTGTTGGATCGTGAAAAGTATATTGAATTTGAAAAAATAAAAAACAAATAAACTATTAGATGTCATTGGATTAACTGCGTACCTACTTATTCTTGTATGTTTAATCAACCTCTAACCAATTACGGTGATGGAATGAATTGATCAGACATTTTAACTGCATCATGTCATTCATATTGTTAAGATGGAAGTGAATGACTGTGTTTAGTTATTTGCATTAGCATTGCCTAATTAAATGTGAACGGTTGGCTTTTTTATTTTATATACCTAAGATGCTAAGATATTATGACAACTATGTTATCCCTATTTGCTATTGCACCTACGTGACAGGATTTATAACGCCAATTCAACCTAGCACAAAAACAAATTGAGCAAACGTCTTAATTGCATCAAGCCGTCTATAATGGTTTAGGGTTTTTTTTTTAAAAAATTATAATTGGTGCTTTTGGTGTATGCCCTTGTCTTTTATAGCGGAACATAGTCATCTACATATTTTCGCAACATTAATGTCCTGCTTTCCAGAGTAGAAATTTGGCTCACCAACTCGGATCTTTTTGTGCCGTTGGATTAGTCAGTGGCTCCTGGAGAGTTGGATCACATTAAGATGCACGCTTGTAGAGATTGGATAGACCAATTGAGGATTCTCGGCAGGGTGAATACTTGTTTAACAGTAAAATTTCTTTAACATGATTTGGAAGTCATAAATTTGGATCCCACAAATAAATTTTTATATTTTTTTTGGTAAAAAGTATTTAATTATTTTCGAGACTTCATAAAGTGAGAATATTTCCCTAAGACATCTTCATCTGAGGTGCTCCGTTCATCATCCTTTAAGCAGACGGGTGAAACCTTTGAGGGGAGAAAATGTGAGGGGAGAAATTGTGGCATACATTATTGGAACGTTCCTAGAAAAAATGGGACTTCTCTTTTTCATATATCGAGTTTGGGCTGAACTCAGTCTGCAATATTATATTTTGAGCTATGGACCTTTGGGATTTGGGTCTTATTATATCCAATACTCAAACCATTTTTCACTAGCTTGGCGAGGACAGCAAACAGAGATGAGCAGAAGGTCGATTCATAGTTTCATACAGCACATGTGATAGCTGTTTGAGAGAGCAGACGAAGGAGAGAGAAAGAGAAAAAAGGAGAGAAAAATAGAGCATGTTTGTGTTTGAAAAATATCTCGAAAACAAGAAAAGCTAATATTGAAGAAATGGAATGAGAAAAAAAAAATAATGAGTTAATTTAATAAGTTATAGCATATGATTATATTTAAATAAAAATAAATAATAATATAATTTTATTTAATAATATTTAATAATTTATTTAATTTTGTTATCTGATTCTTTTTTACTTAAAGTTAAAATTGTGAAAATAAAATTTTTCTTTTTAAATTGTCTAATTACAAAAGCAAAACGAACGTTATCTTTTTTTTGTGACAAAATATTTTTTAATAAAAATTAACAAATTTTTTTTTATTTTTTATTAAAAAAAATGTCTAACTATAAATAAAAAGCTATCCATTACCATGTTTTTCCTTTTTCAAAACAAAATTGAAAATATCTCGGCCAGGTACCCGGACCCATCCACCATGGACCCCACAATTTCCCAGGGCCCGGATGACGACGTGCCTGCTCCTGGCCAGCAATTCGCGCAGTTTGGAGCCGGGTGCTTCTGGGGGGTCGAATTGGCGTTCCAGAGAGTGGCAGGTGTCACCAAGACAGAGATCGGCTATAGTCAGGGTTTCTTGCATAATCCTTCCTACGAGGATGTGTGTTCCGGGACGACAATGCCGAGCGAGGTGGTTAGGGTGCAGTACGCTCCTAAAGAGTGTAGCTTTGACACCCTTCTTGATGTTTTCTGGGCCAGGAATGACCCTAAAACCTTGAATCGCCAGGTGGGTTTTTTTAGTTCTTTTTCTTTTCTTTGATTTTTTTTTTAACAATTGGCTTGAATTTCATTTTTGGTTGGATTTGGTTTGTTTCGAATTTCGGATGATCCTATAATCTGTGTTTCGTCGTTTAATTTTGATGTGTTTGGTTGCGAACTTAAAATTTATTTGATTTTTTCTTGTTGTACTATTATTTTATTACCAGAATATGTGTTAGTATAGTTATTTCGTCGGTAATCCCACTCGTCTGAGACGTTTAGTCTTTAATTGGGCTCGATAACTTTCTGTCTGATGAAACTCTTCATGGGCATCTCACAAACCAGTAGCTTGTTAGCCTATGAATTATGTGAAGATTAGTTAAATAATTACAGTTCTAGGAAGATGAACGGGAACACTATCCTTTATGAGAACATAAATATTCTTTCTTGTTCTAAACTTAATTTTCCCTATTACTGGCAAATATTGTATGTCTTCATTATGTACAAAAAAAAAGGGTGTACAAAAAAAACGGGTCTACGCTTTTTGTTTTTTTTTTTTTTTGGTTGCCAATTTTGCAGTGTTCCAGTGTTCATCCTATCACGGTGTAGATGAGATAACAAAAGATGGTTTCGACAGTTGCAACATGACCAAAGTCATAAAAACGTTCAACAATAGGAACACAACCGTTCTTTTGACAAGTCCTGATCCGAGGTATTTTGTATGTGGCAACCGGTTGCATTGCCTCGGAGAAATGAAGCTTCAGGTAAACGTGGAAGGAAATCAAACAAGTTCAGCGCCGGTCGGTGCACCTAAAGCACGGCCACAGCCCCGGGGGGGGGGGAGAATGGCAAATAACTTTTTTCCTAAACACCATAATTTACCTTAATTCTCTCATCTTTTTTCTCCCTCCTCTCTTTTTCTCCCTCCCAAACACAATGTAGGAACAATATTTCGACTTTGGCCGGATTTGTCCATAGTGGATGGGATTCTCTTGCGATGGCTTTTATTGGTTTTGTGGCTACTATGCTTGTTGTGGTGCAAATTTGAGTATGAATACATTTGTAACTAATTTTGTCCCTCCATCCCAATGTTGTCTGATTTTGCAAGTTCATGTTGCAAACTTTTCATCTTTCATTTGATTCTGATCATGAAGGGCCTCTTCCATTCAATAAAAAAAAAATTAAAATACAAAAAAAAATCTAAATTATTCTTATTATATATATATATATATATATATATATGTAAACTCATCTTGGAGCTGAATTGTTTATTACATTAGTTCCCTTTTTTTTAGCCAACTAAAATGTTGACTGAGTAGACAACTATTCTAAGGATGGAAATATTTTGACGATAATTTTTTATAAGGCCATGCCAAGAGATTAAAAAGCCTCACTAAATTTTAAATTCTTGACATTGTAAGTGAAGTTTGTTTGGGGTTAATCGAAGTACTAACTCAGCCGATCTATGGTCATTAGTTTTTTTTGATAATATTGTATAAATTTTAATTGATAAAATACTTTTGTTTGTGCTTCTTTTTGGTAACAAAAAAAAAGATTTGGAGTCTTACATTAGGATTTTCAAAGAATTTTAAAGTAATAAAAATCATTAATGGTCGAATAAAAAAATAAACAAATAAATAAATCAAGGAGGCAAAGGGAGAATTGGAGCCTTGACAGCATCAAAAGAAGCTGTATCTCTCCCTCTTTCTCTCTCTCTCTCTCTCTCTCTCTTTTCCGAGTATTTCATTCTATAGTTTTAAAACAAAAAAAAAAATGGGTCTGGGCTAGTCCCTCGAGTCGTAGATCACTGCATCTAATCACTTCAACTCCTCAAATTCAGTCTATTTTGATGTAAGACTTGAAAAGAAGGTGTTGTGCCTTAAAGTTATTCGTTTAAAGGTCTTGGTGACTGTTGTTTCTGTAGGAGAACCAGAAAAAGCAGCGAGCAAGAGCAAGAAATAAGAATTTTTTTTAAAAAAAAATTTTGCAGCAAGGAACCACCACTGATTTTCATTCATTCAGATAAAAATAACAGTACATTTTCTTGGTTCTTAAGTCTAGTTACATTATCAAACAACTTTTGATTTAATTTCCCTATACATCGAAACAAGTTGCTGCTATGAGATTGGTTTGCTGCAATTTGATTGGCTTGTTGGTGTGTCAATTTGCTGCTTCATTGCTTGCTTTGAAGGAACTGAGCCGATTGGTTGTTGGAGGGAATGGGCAGTCACTTTTCTTGACTTTTGACTGGCAATTTGTTGGTCTGCAAGATGTGGAGAAGGGAGCTGCTTCTAGAGCTGGTTCCTCGTTGCTGCTACTTTGCTTCTGCTTATGCTTTCCTTGACCAACAGGTTCGGCTAGGAATGCTTTGAGGTTGAAATCACTTGGCTCAACTTCACCTAATGTGCAACCGAAGTTAACGTTTCATGACAATGTAAAGGTCTCGCTACTCAATCAACTGCCTTTCCCTCTCTGTTCTTTCGACATGGCCTGCAATCCGTACCTTCACATCTTCATTAGTAATGCATCTTTGATGGAGTTGAGTACGTACGTGACTTGTTTCATGTGGCATCGCTCACGAGGTAATAATGCAGAACACCATAGGGCCAATTTCATTATGGATGATAAACATTCCATTTTAGCATCAAAATGTTCTTCCTCCTGCAGCAAAAAAGGATCGACAACTCTGTTCACTTCATGGGGAAATGAATTCATCACCCACTGCCTCAAGTTCATCTCTTCAGTAAATATGTCATCTGTGGGCTTCTTCCCCGTGAAGGTCTCCATCAGCACAATACCAAAGCTATACACATCGGTTCTGGTAGAAACAGTTCCATTCCATGCCCACTCTGCAAGTGAAGCTATAGTCAAATGAGCAAGTAGCCACGATTACGATTAAAAAGGCAGTAGAAAGTGAAAAATCTGCGCAAAGTACTATGGTGCTCGGTACCTGGTGCCATATACCCAATAGTACCAACAACAGACGCAGCATCAACGGATTCTGCATCTATGAGTTTGGCAACACTGAAATCACTGACGCGAGCTATCATGTCTTCATCTAGTAGGATATTGCTGGGCTTTAGATCACCATGGATAATTGGTCTCGAATAATCATAATGAAGATATTTCACTGCTGACGCGGCGTCTATTATTATGTCAAGTCTTTGTAGAATGTCTAGACGGTAGTTGTGAGTATAAAGCCACTTATCAAGGCTCCCATTTGCCATGTACTCCATTACCAAGGCTTTAAAATTTGAACCATTATAACTGCGGAGAAATCTGACTAGATTACGGTGACGGGTATTGTGCATTACCTTACATTCAACTTCAAAACTCCTCAAGCTTCTTTCCTTCAAATTGAAAACCTTTATGGCGACTATCATTCCATCCTGAAGCGTTCCCTTGTACACAGAACCAGCACTTCCAGAGCCGAGTAGGTTACCTTCGGCAAACCCATCTGTTGCTTGATGAAGTTCTTTTAGGTACGAGTATCTTGTACCTTCGACCTCGACGACCTGCTCTTGTTTCCATGTTAACCGTGGAAACAAGTAATAAGCCAGCAGTGCTGATGCAGTTATTGGTAACATAAGCTTTAGAACGATCATAAACGTTTTTTTAACTTTTTTCACTTTCTTCGTTGAACCTGAAAGCCCAGCTTTGCAAGGGGGAACTCGTAGACGTGGTGCTCCGCATAGTGCGCTGTTTGCCAAGTACGCTTCAGCTGAGAAATCTTCGAAACTTCCACCATCAGGGATCTTGCCTTGCAGTCGATTAGTGGAAACATTGAAATATCTGAGATACAGGAGTGTCTCTAAGTCTTGGGGGATTTCTCCAGAGAGATTATTACAAGAGAGATCCAAAAATACCAAGCTTATTGACCCCTTGAGTGACTGAGGAATAGGACCTTCGAATTCATTTTTGGCGAGGGAGAGATATTGTAAACTTTGAAGATTCCCGATGCCGTCTGTAATGGTACCAGATAACTTGTTCCCTGACAAATCGATTTCTATTATAACCCGTAAATTTAGGATTTCCGATGACAGAGAGCCACTGAGGAAATTTGACGACAGGTTGATACCCAAGATATCATTAAGGCTCCACAAAGTCGAGGGTATAGAGGAAGTCAAGTTATTGGAGCTTAGGCTTAGATTTCGTACACTAGCAAGATTTCCCACGCAATAAGGGATAGAACCAAAAAGCTTATTACCACCCAAGAACAGTTCAACCAAGCTTTTCAGGTTACAAAGATCAGATGCTATGGTTCCCTCCAATTTGTTGCGCTGCAGATACAAGCCTTGGAGCTTTCCCATTCTTCCAATTGTAGCTGGAATATTACCGATCAAATCATTGCCTCCCAAGTCCAAGACTATCAAGTTGGTTAAATCGCCAATTTCTCTTGGAATGCTGCCTTGAATATTGCAAGAGTTTGCCTCGAACCGTAGAAGAGAAGCAGATAAATTTCCAATGGAATTTGGAAGGGTAGCATTGAGTGGATTGCCTGATAACTTTATCCTTTTTAGTTGCTCGCAATTTGTCAACAAAGAGAAGAAGTTTTGTTCTGGAACCGGAGGCTCAATAATCGTCAGATGGTTATTGGATAGATCAACCACTTGGAGATGCCTTAAATTACCAAGTGCAGGAATAAACCTTGTAAAAAAGTTGTCATGTAAATCAAAAAAAGTCAGCTTGGACGCATTAGAGAGAGAGAGGGGAATTGCCCCGTCCAATTGATTTCCCCACAGCTGAAGCTCCACAAGGTTTGGCAGGGACAGGCCAATGGTGGAAGGAAGACTGCCTGATAGGCCGTTTACATGTATCGCTATAGCTTTGATCATTGAGATATTGAAGAGCGCAGATGGAATATTGCCACTCAGAAAATTCCCATTGATCCTCAGTATCTCCAAATTGCCAAGTTCTCCAATTCCCGGTGGTATTGCACCTTCCATCATGAAAACTTTGTTGCTTAGGGCTCAGTAATTAGCTTTTCTCTCACAAGTTCCCTTTTTTTTATAACAATGATTCAGGGCTTCAATTTAATTGATGGATTAATTTGTGGGATAGGGAAAAAAGGATTGATGGTTTGGCAATTCTATATGCTCCATCTTCAACTACACAGCAAGACTAAGAAAATAGCTGTTCCATTCCATTTGTCCCATGCAGATTACTGATTAGTCGTTAGGTATTTAAATTTCATAGAAATCCTAGATGCAGATTCAACTATTTGCACAAATGGTTTGTTTTTAATCCATCTGTCCTATGCAGATTACTCATTAGTCATTAGGTGAATTTCACGTAAGTCTGAGATGTAGATTCAATAGCATTTGCATAAATGTTTATAAATGAGAAAAAACAATGTAAAATCTACCAAAATATTTATGCCAGTTTGGCTTGATTCTACCTGTCAACTTGTTTTCACCGAAATTAATCTCCTTGAGCAATGTACAGTTCGCAATATTAGTAGGAATACTTCCTGCAAATTATCCAAGTCCATGTTGCGTGAGGCACAATTCATTAAAGCTATAAGGGGGGCTACAGGAGTGTCCTTCTAGAATCAATTTTCATAATCAAAAATGGAAATCGACAATGAAGCTGTTGTCAGACAGGCTCAGAATTATCGTCTTAGCAAGGAATCCTATTTCCTGTGGAATTTTACTAGCAAATTGGCATCAGGAGAATGCAGCGCTATATGTTTTTCCAATATATAAATACGATTCGTGGACAAAGTTTTCACATCTGCGTCAACTGGCAAGTACTAACTTCATTTGTACCATATGTCCAAAACTGAATTAAGCATTCCAACTGAGTTAATACTCTATAGAAACATGCAAATTAACTAACGTGTTAAAACAGAAAATTTTGGATAACTGGAAGAAAGAATGCAAATCGTGGAAACCTCAGAGTGCAGGTCCAATGTAAGCTTTACCTGTCGTTACATCCTTCCAGATGATGGCACTGGCATGGAGGTTCGGTCTAGGCAAGCAACAAGCCAAGCATAGACAATAAAATCAAGCAGATTGGGAAATATATTTTTTATAAAAAAATCTTAGGATAGAATTATAAAAACATTTCATACACCCATTAAAGTTATGTACCACAAATTGACTGGTAAAAGTGCTTTCAAATATCTGGATAAATTGTGTCTGCTGAAGCCTGTAGCTACTGAACTGTTGAATAAATATATTTAACTTTCCTAATAAATTGCAAAGATTAAAATAAATAAATAAAGAAGAAAGCAACAAATCATAAATCTAACATAATTGAAAGCAATTAAGCATGAATTGGATAATCTCCTGTCAAAAGTTAAAGAAGAAAGTAACGGACTAAATAAACTAATAACGGCAGGATCGTACCGCTGAACATGTTGTCGGGAAGAGATAAATTCTTGAGCATGGTCAAGTTGCCAAAAAAGGAAGGCATGTTTCCAGTGAAGAAGTTGAATCCCAAGTCAAGGAACTTCAAGCGGTTCAAGCGGGCGAGTTCGTTGGGTAGAGAACCATGAAAATTGTTGTTTCTAAGAGACAAATAAGCAAGAAACCGTAGGTTTCCGATTTGTGGAGGAATAGTGCCGTAAAGACCCATGTGAGAAAGATCCAAAGCTGTGACCCTGTGGTGGAGAACGCCACAAGTCACACCAACCCAGCTGCAAACTGGGGCAGTGGTGGACCAATTGTTTGCCAAATAGTTTGCAGGGGCGTCAGTGATCTGAGCTTTCAGGAACAGAAGAGCAGCTTTATCAGCGTTTATGTCAGTTCCTCCCACGGAAATGCTAGCAACTGATGCTAGCAGCAAAAGAACTTGAACACAAGCGAGAAATAGAAGGCAATTTCTCTTCATGTTTGTGAAATCACAGAGCATTGAGAGGAATGGCAGGACGAGCAAGTAAAATATAAATTCCCCATCAAAATTACGTTAAATCTATGTTCACGCGCAAAGGCCAAACACGGATTCTACGGCAAGAATTTGAGAGAAAAAAAAAATTCAAAGGGAGAGAATGGGGACCGCGACTGCGATCCACTGGATTGATTTTAATATGTTACAAAAAAGAATGATATTAATATGATTTTTTAAAATAAAATTATTAAAACTCGAAAAGATAATAATTTTTATATGAATAATTTAAAAATTATTTGTCAATTATATAAACCCCTTTTAACTCGACCATGTAACACATAAAAATTATAATTACTTAAATTTTAAAAACTTATTTTTTAAAAATTATCTTGAATTGTAAATGCTGAGAAAAAGTCGGTTTAAACTCCTTCTTTCTCCTCCACTTCCACCATTTCCACGAAAATCTGAACGCAACTCATCGGGAGCAAGATCAATATGTTAACACTCAACAATTCACACTAGCAGCCTAGTTGGCGGTCGTTTCTAAGAGGGTCCACTTCTATAAATGTGAGTTTAACGCATTATAACTCATTTTTTTTATTAGATAATAAATATTTATAATAAAAAAAATATTTATTTTATTTTTTTTAATGTAAACATTTAGTATGTAGCTGTCCAAAAAAATAAAAGCAATAAATTTATGATTTGACATTTACTGGTTCTTACAATGTTAGGAAGGAGTCGGTTTCAACTTCCCGTCTTTCTCGTCCACCTCCACCAAATTTCTACGAAATTTTGAACATCGAACCAGGTCCCTCAGGGTGTGGAGCCCAGACAAAGCAGCGATCGTGATGAACACGGGAGTTACGGGCAAGTCCATGATGCTGGTGCCACGAATTGTTTGAAGAAATAATTGCTACCTAGCTAGGTTCTCCTTGGGCTGGCTTCTCCAGAGCGTGCAGTAAAGTTGAAGAAATAATATAGGAAGAAGTATATATGGCCGAAGCTGCTGTCTCTTTTGTCTTGGAAAGGCTCGTTGATGTGATCGATCAGCTTGAATTTCCCGCTGATGTTGGCAGACAAATCAAACGCCTTCGGGACGAACTCAGAAGGATGCGTTGCTTTCTCAGAGACGCCGATGCCAAGCAAGACGAGGACGAGAGAGTGCGCAACTGGGTCTCCGATATCAGAAGTGTCGCCTACGACGCAGAGGATCTCATCGACACGTTTATCCTCAAGACCATGCTCAAGAAAAAGAATTTCTTCAAGAGATTGCCTTCCTACCATAAAGAGTTGAAATATCAATCCAAGATTGCAAAAGATCTTGACACCCTCCGTCTGAGGCTTCAGGACATCTCTGCCAGTCGTGAAACCTACGGCATCAAAAACATTGGAGAAGGGACGACTGCTGCCAGCCAGACGCTGAGGAAGCTGAGAAGATCGTCTCCGCGCGGGGAGGAAATGGATATTGTGGGATTGGAAGATGACACAGCTAAACTTGTGGCGCAGCTTATCGGAACTGGGGACCGCTTTCGTGCTGTCTCAATTGTCGGGATGGGTGGAATAGGAAAGACAACCCTTGCTAGAAAGGTCTACAATCATGGCGATACCAGGACTCGGTTTCCCAGCCGTGCTTGGATTTACGTCTCGCAAGATTGTAGCGCTAGAGACATCCTGCAGGCAATTATACGGCAAATCGCAACGCCAAGAAAAAGACTAGAAATGTTGGCGGACGATGAGTTGGAGGAATTGCTTTATGAGAATTTGCGGAGGAAAAGGTATCTTGTGGTTTTGGATGACATATGGAGCACTAAGGACTGGGGCTGTCTTGCGAAGGCCTTTCCGGTTGACAAAAGCAATGGAAGCAGATTGTTGCTCACCACCAGGAACAAGAACGTTGCTTTGCATGTAGATCCTCGAACTCTTCCCTATGATTTGCAATTTCTAAGCAAAGAGAATAGTTGGGAGTTATTCTGCAGGAAGGCATTTACCGATTGCAGTGATTGTTCTTCACTGTTGGAAGAAATTGGCAGGGAGATTGTTGAGAGATGTGCTGGTTTACCATTAGCCATCATTGTGATTGGAGGCCTGCTGTCTAGAAAAAGGAAGCCAGGGGAATGGGAAAGAGTTCTTAACAACATGTACTCTCATTTTGGCCGAGACCCAACTGGAGTTTCAGCAATATTGGCTTTGAGTTACAATGACTTGCCATATTACTTGAAATCTTGTTTCCTTTACTTGGGTCATTTTCCTGAAGATTATTTGATTCCCACCCATAAGTTATTCCGGCTATGGGTTGCAGAGGGCTTGATTCCAGACCAAGGAGAAAGGATGGAGGATGCAGCCGAGGATTACTTGAATGAGCTGATTGAGAGAAACATGGTTCAAGTGGCAAGAATGAGCGTTAATAACAGGGTCAAGCAGTGTCGTATGCATGATTTGCTGCGAGATCTCTCCATCACAAAGGCAAGGGCAGAGGATTTTCTTGAGATTCCAGGGAATGAACATTCCACAAATTTGGTTAGATCTCGTCGCCATCCAATCTATTCTAGCTACCATTTTTCCTCCCTGGAGCATTCCAATCCACATCTCCGTTCCCTGCTCTTCTTTAAAGTTGTTACACATGTTCGTTATAAAATTTTGAGGTACCGCAGGAATGAGAAAGATTTTTGTGAGTTGTCAGAAACCAATCTTGACTATGTTAGCAGGACTTTCAAATTGCTAAGGATCTTGGAGTTGGAGGGCATATCATGCAGCAGCATTCCAACCACAATTGGGGAACTGATTCATTTGAAGTACTTGGGGTTAAACCAGACAAACATACGAGTTCTTCCATCAACGATAGGTACTCTGCGTGACCTGCAGACTCTTGATATTGCTGGAAATCTTCATCTTAGAATGGTTCCTGATGTGATTCGGAATATGAGAAATTTGCGACATCTTTACATGTGCGGGCATAAGACTCTTACGTATCTGCAACTTGACACCCTAAAGCAACTGCAGACTTTGTGTGAAGTGCACGTCAATTTGTGGAAGCGGAACAATTCAACAAATCTTGTTAGTCTCCGAAAATTGGGAATAAGAGGAAACTTAGGCTCAGACGCGAGGGCAATTTTCCTGTCTATTGCTGCACTTCCACGACTTCAATCCCTCAAATTGCATGCTGAAGATGCCGAATTTCCAACACTTGCTCCACTTGCCTCTCTTCACAGTCTTGCCAAATTGCATCTGAAAGGAAGGATTCCAGAATTACCAAGGCCACAAGAGTTTCCGCCGAGTCTCTCCCAGCTAACATTGGAATATACCCGTCTGGGACAAGAATCAATGTTGATACTTGAGAAGCTGCCAAGACTAGAGATTTTAAGACTTAAAGCACTGTCCTACTGTAAAGCAAACCTGACAATCTCTGGCAATGGTTTTGCTCAACTAGAGTTCCTCGAGTTCAACAGCTTGGATTCCTTGGAAGAATTCAATGTAGAAGGAGGTGCAATTCCAAGGCTCACACATTTTCGAATTGCCAATTGTAAAGGGTTGAAAATGCTTCCTGCCGAAATGAAGAATGTTACTAGTCTCCATGAGCTGAAAATTGAGGAGATGCCAAAAGTCTTTGTAGATAGGCTTCGAGGAGAAGATTTTCACAAAGTCCAGCATATTTCTTCCATCACTTTTATTTAACTGCCTGCTGAGGGCAGTTTTCAATACAGAGTCTCAACATTAATGACCATCAATCCATTGAGGTCTTTGCTCTTTTTCACAGCAAGTTGGCCTGACCGGATTTTATTTATGCTATTTTCTTTGTGACAAACGCTCAATTTCTTCAAATGTTCTATTGCGACTCCTGCAAGTCGTACTCATTTTCATTAAGTGGATCATGTTTGGTTCAAAAGGAGAAATCATGGGTATTACGAGGCATGATTCATTGATCCTTCTGCTCTTAGTATATGTCTGGTTTAATGTATTGCTGCAACGATGCACCCCGTAAAGCAGATATCTGCATATGCATCCTCTTGAGCCCACAACCAAAATCAATTTTACTACCACTTTTGTTTTTCCCCCTTTTTCATTAATTCTTAGATAACTTCACAAATTAAGATCTCATCAAAACCAATTATTATTATGCTGATGGAATGAATTGATCAGGTATATTAACTGCATCATGACATCTATATTGTTAAGAAAGAAGTGAATGGTTGTGTTTAGTTATCTGCATCAGTATTCTGTAATTGAATATGACCGGTTGTCGCCTAATCTTTTTTATTTTATATGCCAAAAGGACTAAGATATTATGACGATATCACTATTCGCTATTATACTTATATGACAAGAATTATAATGCTCATTTAATCTGACATAGAAATAAATTGAGCAAACATATTAACTGCATCAAGCCGTCTACAATGGTTTAGGTGTTTTTAAAAAAAAAAATTAAATAAATACTTGGTGCTTTTGGTATATGCCCTTCTCCTTTACAGCGGAACATAACCATCTACATATTTTTACAACATTAATGTCCTGCTTTCCAGAGCAGAAATTTGCCACACCGACTTGGATCTTTTTGTGCAGTTGGATTAGTCAGCGGCCCGCGGAGAGTTGGACCACATTCAGATGCACGCTTTTAGCGATCAGATAGACAATTGAAGATTAACGGAAGCGTGAATATTCGTTAAACGGTAAACTTTTTTTGACGTGATTTGGAAGTTATAAATTTGATTTTTTTTTATGAAAATAAAAATAAAATTACCTTTATTTAATTATCATCGAGTCTTCATAAAGTGAGAATCTTGCCCTAAGACATCTTCGACTGAGGTGCTCCGATCATCATCTGTTACCGTGTGTTTTGTTTTTTTGATGAGAAAAGAAAAAAAAAAGAAATCTCAGAAACCAATACTAAATCCAGTATTTGGTAACTATTAGAAAAGAATTGAGAAGTAAATGATTGGTGTCAGACAAAAACTACAAATCAAGTTAAAAAAAAAAAAAACCGATGGATGTATAATGACTAAAATAACATTTACCTATTCAATTAGTCGTAGAGATAATTTTGTAATTTTAATTTACTATTCAATTATTTGTGGGGCATTTTGTAATTTTATCTATACATTTTTCTTTCTCATTATTTTCTCATATAATTTAAATACAAAATTTTAGTTTCTTATTATTTTTTCATAACTTTTTTTTTGACAACTTTCTCTCTTATAATTTTTTTTCTCACCAAAATCTAACAGTCCAAACAAATCGTTAAGCAGACGGTTGAAACCTTTGGGGGAAGAAAAAAAATGGTTTTTTTGGTCATTTTTTGAGGGCAGAAATTGTGGCCTGCATAATTGGAACATTCCAAGAAAAAATGGGCCTTCTCGTTTTCATGTATTGAGTTTGGGCTGCGCTCAGTCTGCAACATTGTATTTTGAACTATGGACGTTTGAGATTTGGGTCTTATTAGACCCAATATTCAAACCATTTTTTACTCGCTTGCCGAGGACAGCAAACAGGGATGAGGAGAAGCTATTGATTCGATTCATAGTCTCGTACAGCACAGCACACATGAGAGTTGTCTGAGAGAGGAGACGAAGGAAAGAGAGCAAAAAAAAAAAAAAAAAAAATACTATTTGTATTTGAAAATTATATTGGAAACATGAAAAATTAAAATTGAAGAAATGGAAAGAAAAAAAAAAGAAGAGTTAATCTAATAAGTAAGACTAGATGATTATATATAAATAAAAATAAATAATAACATAGCTTCATTTAATAATATTTGATAATTAATTTAATTTTATTATCTGATTTTTTTTCCACTTAAAGTTAAGCTTGCGAAAATAAAATTTTTTTTTTCAAAAAATCCAATTACAAAAGTGAAAGTAGAACTAATATATTTTAACTCTACCTTTTCTACAACTAAACTTTTTTTTTAAATAAAAATTAAAAATATATTTTTATTTTTTATTACAGAAAAAAAAATCTAATTATAAATAAAAAGCTATCGATTACCATATTTTTCGTTTTTCAAAAGAAACTGAAAATTCAGAATTCGTCAGGAAGCTGAAAGCCATTTCTAGACCATTACTCCTTTGCCGCAGAACAACTTATTTACGCCTCTAACACGTCGCGCGTAATCCAATAAACAATGCTAAAGAATCTAGCAGTCTCCATCTCCACCGCCGCCGCCACCACCGCCACTTCACCGCTTGTCGTCGTCGCTTCTTCCTCTCTCTCCAAGCCCTTCCTTCCTCTCTCTAATAAAACCCTCCAATTTTCCTTCTCTAAACCATTCTCTCTCCCTCAAAACACAAGACCCATTTCTTATTACCGGCCCCCACAAATGAACATCCTCAACAAACTCGGTTTCGGCGCCAGGTCCCCGGACCCATCCACCATGGACCCCACAATTCCACAGGGCCCGGACGACGACCTGCCGGCCCCCGGCCAGCAATTCGCGCAGTTTGGAGCCGGGTGCTTCTGGGGGGTCGAATTGGCGTTCCAGAGAGTGCCAGGTGTCACCAAGACGGAGGTCGGCTATAGCCAGGGTTTTCTGCATAACCCTTCCTACGAGGATGTTTGTTCCGGGACGACAATGCATGGCGAGGTGGTCAGGGTGCAGTATGATCCTAAAGAGTGTAGTTTTGACACCCTTCTTGATGTTTTCTGGGCTAGGCATGACCCTACAACCTTGAATCGCCAGGTGGGTTTTTTTTTTTTTTCTTTGAATTGCATTTTTGAATTGGTTTTGGTTTGTTTCGAATTTTGGATGATTCGGTAATCTGTGCTCCGTCGTTTAATTTTGGTTTATTGGGTTGCAAACTGTAAAGTTATTTGATTTCTCCTTGTCGTACCTTTATTACTCGAATATGTGTTAGTATAGTTATTTTGTTGGTAATCCCACTCGTCCAAGATGCTTAGTCTCAATTGTGCTCGATAACTTTCTGTCTGATGAAACTCTTCTTGGGCATTCATACCAGTAGTTTATTAGCCTATGAAATATGTGAAGCATGAGCATTGAGAAGCACGTGGTATGCGAATTCACTTACCTATGATTGACGAGGGAGATTTGTATCATCTGCCTTGCTATGTGGGTATCTTCGCTCTCTCTTTAGTTCACATTGCTTGCTTGGTACTAATGACTGGATGATTTTGTTATGAGTGTTCATATATTGTCCTTGGATAGGACCAATTAAAGTTACAAGTTACAACTCCCAGATATTGTGGACATTCTTATCCGATTTCCTTGGATACTTGCGGAAACACATTGGTGGCTATCTACTTAATAGGATTATGATAATGCACAAGGAAGCCAGGGAGTTGTTGATTGATGATGGGATAGTTCCATACTTCCATTTATTTATTTGTTTGCCTATTAATGATACAGCATATGATAGAAGTGCAAGGCACCACTTCCCTATTTATCTTGCTTGTTACTATATCCAGTTTAGCTGGATTCCGCTAAAGTTGTGCTGCCTTCCTGATTACCAGTCTCTGTGAGAGAAAAAGTTGCAGAAGAGTGGTGTAACAAGCCTGAATTATTGTTTGCAAAAGAAAAGGAGGAAATCAATAAGGGAACAAATGCACTGATGAAGAGAATTATACTACGCAATGTTTAAGAAGTCCTGTCTAAAATAACTTAGCTACCCCGCGCTATCCCAGTCCATATGTTTCTCTTTCATCTACAAATATGTTTGTGAGGACATTGGGGATAGCTTCATGCATTTTTTCTACGGGCCCTAATTACATCAGAGTGATTGGTCACTCAGCTGTCTGCTAGATTTTTGTAATAAAGCCAAGACATTGTGTGGCAATTGTAAGCAGAACCCGGGGTCTCTCAGTGGAAGATTATTAATCACTTCAATGGCAGTGATTGGCCCCGCACAAATCCAAATTTACAAGGATGTGAATAAATATTTGAGGATTGGTTTTCTGTATTTGACATGTAACCTGAAACTAATAGGCTTAACATCGTGCATCTTCTTTTTTATGTTGAGAGCACTTTGTAGTGTGGCTGCATGATAGCCTCTTTCCCTCCACTTATGATATATAACACCCTGTAATCCTTGCTGGGCAGGGTAATGATGTGGGAACTCAATATAGATCTGGAATATATTATTACACTCTGGAGCAGGAGAAGGCAGCAAAGGAGTCCCTGGAACGACAGCAAAAGCTACTAGACAGGAAAATAGTTACAGAGGTTTTACCTGCCAAGAAATTTTACCGAGCGGAAGAATACCATCAGCAGTACCTTGAAAAAGGGGGCCAGTTCGGATTCAAGCAATCTGCCTCAAAGGGATGCAATGATCCAATTAGGTGCTATGGCTGAGTCATATGTTGTATAGATTAAGTACTCCTGTGCACTTCTTTATGGTGAAAAGGTCTTCTGTATTAGTTCTTCTAGACTTGGATCTGTATTTATAGTGTAAGAATTTCGACACTTATCAGCGTGGTTACTGGGGCAGTTTATTTGGTTATATAGGAAATAAAGGCTTTTATGTTGTCAATCAATTGATGTTAGTAAGCAAACTTGAAGTAACCTTGTGCCGGTAAATGAATCTGCTATTTACATTTGATATCATCAGTTAGCAATTTTAGATTGGCCAAAATCATAATTTGGTCCTCAAGCTTGAAATTCGTCTCGACTTACTCTTGAATTGTCAAAGTGTAAATTTGCTCTCGAATTTAGCAAAAAGGAATTAAAAAGGTCCTACCATTAACATAAAAAATAATAAAATAATAATAAAAAAAAAACACAGAACACATTAATAATTCTTCAATATTATTTTAAGAATTTATTTAAAATTTGCATAAATATTAGAAAAATTTTAACTTCAACATAAATATTGTTATTTTGTGATCAATCTGATCTCGAAACTTACATTGTATTTATTCCATTAGAATAAGGTTTTTTGAAAATCATAAGAAATTTTTTAAATTAGTCTTAACTAAAAAAATTTATAAAGAAAATTAGACAGATTTAAAAAAAACATATGATCTTTGTACTTTTTCGTACTTTATTTTGTAATAGAATTTAGGTTGTAGTGATTTTCAATATAAATTTTGTGAAATATTATAAAAATTTGATTCCTAAAATTAGGCTCTAATATTAGGCTTAACCAAATTTAGCACTGAACAATTATTTGGTCAAAAAAACGAACCGGCCCTTTTGCTAGCTCCGTCTTTTTTAGGCCCGTGGGCCTTGCATTAGCACGTCGCCTACTGCTGCAAAATAGTGACCCAACAGTCAAACTATTAAAACCCGTTTATTTAACGGGCCGGGCCGATTCCAATTTAAGATAACATAGACCCTTGCATTTTCGTATCTCACTAATGGACTACCCTAGGAATAGACCCAAGCCTCGTTTCGGCCCTTTGAACTTTCAATTGTGAAAAGCCGAGTTGCATAATTCATAGGTGAATGCGTGTTTAACGAAGCAATATTTTCATTTGATTTTTTTTTTTGGTGAAATCGTATCAATTTTTTTAAATTGTATTATAAAAATAAGAAAAATAGACATAACTTAGTATAATTCACCTTATCCAATTATAATTATTAATTTTTATACATAAAAAGACCTGAAAACGAATTATATATTTGTGAGTTCGTGTCTACAGTGATGTTCATTAGTTTTTTAACATTTTGTTTTTTAGATTTCAAATTTCCCTATGGACTTATTGTTGTTTTTTTTTTTTTGTAAGAACCATAAAATCGAACTCTAGACCTGCATTAACCAAACAAAGGTCTCATCCTTATATGCATGTTTCATTGGATATGTTACACCCCTGCAACAATTTGTTTGTCAGATTTTTTTGTTTTTTGTTTTTGTTTTTTTTTTTTTTTGAGAAAAATCCCGACAGGGAGCGTTTGCAGTCAACTTTGTTGGTGCTGTATCCAGCTAAGCAACTGTCTTGTCATCTTACAAATTTATGGTACCTAAAAGCTTATTTAGTTGGGTTGGGGCACGGCATTAGGGACAATTTGGTGTGTAACTCGACAATTTATACTTCTTCCACAAAATTCCTCGATGGACTAATTTGTGGGCTTACATTGCCTGTCTTATTTCAAGGATTTCATTGTGCAACGCATGATCACAAAGGCTAATGTTTATTGTGTTTGCCTATTTGGAATGTATGAATATTCTGTTCGTACTAGTTTTCTTTTTCGTTAATTAACTTTAATTACAACTTGAACTTAAGACTTTTTAGATAATTTTAATATCAATTCTGTTGTAGCTCAATGACATTTTCTATTAGTAGTCGTGTGAAACTGTAAAAGAACACTTTGATCCCTGCTTTTTGGCGAATTCTTCAACGCATGCCCTAATCGAATCGGATCTGTTGAATTGTATGGAACGTGCATCTCATGTTTCCTCAACGTGAATGTCACGAGCAAGATGCTGTGACATATAAAGTTTTGTGAGTCTCTTGCTTGTTGAATCGAACCGAGCGTGGTGCCTTTACTCGTTCTTTTCACTATTCTGGCATTTGTTGCAACGAAATGGCAGGAGTGCCCGTTATCGTTACTTTTTTTTTTTTAAATATAATTTGTTAATAATCTTATAATATATAATAAACCGGCCCACTAAATATAAAAAAAATGATAAAATAAATTTGTACAGCATAAGATTATGAGATATGTTCAGCTTGTAGTGATATTTAGACTCGATAATTGTTATTGTCTTTAATGACAGAGTCATGTTTAGTCTCACTGATACTCGGGTAGTAGGTTTACCCTTTTAGCGATGGTTGAATGAGGTGTTACAAACTGAGATTGCTTTGATTTCAGACTGTAAATTTGATGACCGATATATTTGTGGTGAATTTGTTTTGTTGTTCAAAAAAAATTATAAGTAAATTATACTAAAAAAAAGTGTATCACATTAGAATCTTCAATAAAAAAATACCAACTAAAGAAAAAAAGGAGAAACACTAAGAATTATGTATTTACATGGAATCCATTTGGCAAAGAATTATTCTCTTGTTTATGACTATAACCATGTACAATGGCTGTCTGCTACTTTTGTTTAGGATAATTTATTTGATTGAAGTTAGGATCCACCAAATTAATTATTGCAGACATCGGTTACTTTCTTGTAGACCAAGCTAACCACAATGGCGAGGTTGTTAGGGTATTTACGGAAAATAATTAAAAGTGCATAATGATGAGGATCGGTTAATAAACCTTAGTTACTTTTTGATTAGCACCCTTGATGTACATTGAAAAGTAAAAAAAAAAAAAATGAAAAACAAAGCACAAATACTGTTGCAGCAAGTTGCTTAAATGCACAATAGGTCATTCAATGGTGGGTGAAAAATTGAAAAACTTTTGGGATTTTCTTTACATGTCGTGAATATAAATGAATTTAACAGTACTCTAATTACTCTAATGATTGATTTGGAAAACAAATGTCAGTTGGTACACAGTCCTTTTTCATAGCTTAAGGTACCCTAATGATTGCAGCAAAATTGACAGGCAGGAATGCCAACTCTGCTTGTTCTGCAACTGCCTGATTTGACTGGATATCAATGGAAAACAAGAATTATCGGATTAAATTGGGACTTATCAACCACTTGATTGATTAAAATAAATGGAAAATTATATACTGTTAAACACATTGTACCAATTTTAATGTTACTTAGCGGTGATAATATTTTGGATAACGAGGCGTAAGGTCTCATCTCTAATAATAAGATTAATTATAGTTATGAAATACAGATATTCTAAAAAATAAAAAAATTATGTGTCGGATATGTCGATATACGACGGATACGCGGTAGATACGTGTCCGACACGGTTAAAAATGTCTGCCAAATTTTTTTTTAAAAAAATTTAGACACACTTGTCGGACACTTGTACTTTTCGTATCAGACAATTTTTGAACACGAGAAGTACAGGTGTCCGACAAGCCACGAACACATTTAAATATTTTTATAATTATTTTTAACAAATAAAAAAGAAAAATTTTTAAAAATTATAATTTAATACTGTCAATTGTCCATAATTTTTAGAACCCTTAAATTTCAACTTGTTTTTAATTTTAATAAAAAAATTAAATTGATTACAAAATCTTATATATTTATTTTAGTACTTCACAATAAATAATAAAGAATCTTACGATATATTATTTAAATAAAAAATTTTTAAAACTTATAATAGTTATATAAATATATTTTTAAGTGAATAAAATTTATAAAATTGTTTAAAAATATATATATGATGTATAAAAATTTTATATATATATATATATATATATATAGCTGTGTTCAAGATGTGTTCGTATTCTAATATTTTTAAAATTAATATATCATTATATCTATATTTTTGTGTCTGTATCTGTACTTTATAAAATTATAGTCACTACGACACTACCTAGTGGAAGTCGTTCAAAAAAAAGAAACTATCTAGTGGAAGTGTGAAACACGTTGGCGTCGATGAGCCGGTTCAAGACAAGAGCATACCATAATTTATTGAATTGTCTGTTCAACTGAGACCAAATGAGAGATAGCATGACAGGAGCAATACTGGAAACCAAACGTAGACTTACAAAATATCGCTAATTTCTTTTTTGTTTTTTTTTTTTTTGGCTGATTAACCTTTTGTTTTCCAGCTAACAAGACTGCCTTTTGAAATCGAGGCTTCCAAATAAAATGGCCATGTATGTTTTGGCAATAATATGGATTGAAAAGAAGAAGGAAGGCAACTAATACTTAGGTTAATAACAGAATACATCATTGGCAATGATAATTGCACAGGGATGAGGGATCTGTAACTTATGTGGAAATTAACCTTTTATTGTTTTGCAGGGCTGTTAGCCTCATTTTATGATAAGTTAGCGTGATATCATTACAATTCATTTTATTAATTGTAATTTATTTATTTTTTAATTAACTAAAATATTTATTAAATTATGAATTGTAAAATAAAAATAATTCTCTTATTTTGATATGTCTTATACTCTAATCTAATTATAATGGTAGGGGTCCGTCACCGCTTAATTAGAAGTCTCGAATTCGAATTTTTAAAAATGTAGTCACGTTAAATACTTACTGGAAGATTTTTGTCACCTTTTGAGATCTTATTCGAATCGATTCATATTAGTCAGCCCATTAGATTAGATACTGAACAGTCTCAAATAAAAATAAATCATCTTAAAAATCTAAATTTTAATTATTACCATAACCCTTATCAACGTTGAAGTTAGCCTATGTATTCATCATTACTTCTTTTTAGTGGAACGGAGTAAACAAACCGTCACTTGAATTGCCACCGATCTAGGTGCTCATACATAAATCCTAGTTGGGACCATAATTTCATTTTTTTTCCGGCCTTATTCAAACAATATCATTATTTGTGTAATCACTACTCGAATCTAAAGTTATTCATGGAGATCTAAGCCACAGTGCATGTGATAGATCTTTAAAATTACTAATTAATTTGCCATGTATTGGACGAAAAGGCAACTTGAGATTGAAATTGACCCTCTTCAAAATGATTGATTTTCCCTTTTCTCTCAGATGAAAGATTTTACGTCAATCAAGCAGCCAAGTGCAGCTTCAAAGCATAATTAACTATCTTTTCCCTTCGCTGTAAGAGACTGACAATATCCTGAAGAGGACAATAATGTTCCATTGTTTGGAGTTGCCGTTTTATTTTTTGGTCACCGACTCGCCCATTATAATATTTCGTACCCACAGGTCCCACACACACTCACAACAGCTTTTCTTCTTTTAGAAGTGAAGCCACTCATCTCTCTTTCCCACTCAAACTTCTTGGGGTTGTATGATTATCTAATTCAAACTTAGTAGAGCCTCATCAGTAATTACGGCTCTATTAATTGGCATCAAAGGACGATCAAAATAGATAAATTATAGGAGAATTTAAAGAGTAATTCTACCTTAATTACTAGCTTAGGTAGGTATATATATATATTTTTTGGTTGTAGTCATCACATGGATTTCCATTTTAATCAAAATCCGCCGGGGCATAGCTTAAGTAGACTATCTTTGTGGTAAATAGTTATGTGAAAGGAAGTTCACCATATATGATGCCTATATGAAATTGTTTTTTTGGACGAAATTTAGGAAATATATTTGCCCTCTCATCAATATATAGTACACTCCCTAATTAATTAAGTATCTAACTTAAAAGCACAGCTCATTTCCCTGTACACTAATTAAAATAAAGTACGCACGCTACAGTGAATTTCATTGAAGTTGTTCATGAACTTTTAGTTTTAAAATCGTAACAATGTATCGATTCTCAAATAGGAGCCACGTATAAATAAGCTCTATAGTGCATCTAATATCAAGTAATGCTCGTTTGTGGTTTACAGGTAACATGAAATATATAATAAAAATAATTTTTTTTCATAAATTTTATACTTTATATCAAAATTAAAATTTAAAAATAAAAATATAAATTCTAATCATTAGAGTGACTTAAAAAAAGAAAATAATGCATCTAATAGCAAGCAGTGCTAGATATATTAAAAATTTTTCTAGTTCTTTTCCTAAATGATGCACTGCATTATGACCTTATATAATACGTCATGTTTGTATCATATTATGATCTTTTCCATAAGCGGAGCTCACGTATAAAAATTAAAATTTTTGGTCAACATATATGTGAAGACATTTAGTAAAAACTATTTTTCGTAAAAGTCTAAGTATTCCAGCATTACTCTAAAATGCCGATTGCTCCGTAATCCTACGAAATTCGAATATAAAGTTTAAATACGATTTGACCTAACTTGTCACCATTCTTTGCCAAAGCCCACCCACCAGAAATATGAAAGGGAATGAGGGATACGAGAAGAAGTAAAATTTAAAAAAAAAAAAAAAAGAAAAAAAAAAAGGAAAGAGCACCAATCGTGAAACCCAAAACGTTAGAACATCTCTATCATGAATTTTGGTGCGGAAATAGGGTTGGGAGGCAATAACTTTTTAATATATATATTTTATGGATAACTCCTAAATATAATTAATTAAATTCCAATCATATAAAATGAAAAGAATCTTGTGCAGTCAAATATACGTGCAATTGATGCTGTTGAAGTTTGGATCAGTATAATCATGATTTTGGAGATCAATCAAACGGTTAAAATGTGACTTTTGGTGCAGGCAACAGGTCCACGCTTGGAGTGGTTAGAGAAATAAATTATGATGGGAAGGACTAAAGAGACTTTCTAATTTGGTTTACTCAAACATCAAATAATTTAACTAGGTATAGCCACGGCAATTTGAGAGAACTGATACAAGGATGGAGGGCATTTGGATGGAGTATAGCCACCGCAATTTGACATTTACCCTTTTTTTTTTTTTTTTAATTGTGTGTATTATATATTAAAATTATGTACGTTACATATTAATTTTAATTATTATACACATAATAATATTTATTACATATTAATTTTAATCAATATATGAGTTTAATAAATTTCTATATATAAGTCTATTATATACCAAATTTAATTATTATACACATAAAATTAATTTCAAAATATTAAAAAATTAATAAGACTTATAATTAATCCCACCAACTCTCTCTTTCCTCTTTTCTTTCGTCCCTAATTCCTCCTCCCAATCATCTTTTTTAAACTTAAAATTAAAAATTTAAGTATTTTCTCAAAAATTAAAATTTTAAATAACTTTACCACCTACTTAAAGTGTATAACTGGTGACTCTACTATTTAGACCGTGTAACTAGTGACTTGATAAGTGTGAGCCACTGCCTTTCCCGAATCAGCTCACCCGCTTCAATATAAAACAGGAAAGTATCTCGCAAAAGATGCAAAAATCCTTTCTCGCAAAAGCAATTTCCAGGCTGTGTGTCTGCAAAACACAGCTAAACCTCAAAGACACAAAAAACAAGACCGAAACTACATTCTGACTAGAATTACAACAAAAACAACAACGATGGAAGATTTAGAGAGCTTAGTGATGATGCCAAAGGTTGTAACATTCCTTTCCTCTCTCCTCCAAAGGGCGGCAGATTCCAACGATCTCATGGATCAGCTGCGCCCCCATAAGAAAGTTTCGGTCTTCCATGGCCTCACCAGGCCTACCGTATCCATTCAAAGCTATCTGGAAAGAATCTTCAAGTATGCCAATTGCAGCCCATCTTGCTACGTTGTCGCCTATGTGTATCTTGATCGCTTTTCCCGGAGACAGCCCTCTTTTCCTATCAATTCTTTCAATGTGCACAGGCTGCTTATTACCAGCGTTTTGGTCTCTGCCAAGTTCATGGATGACACGTAAGTCCGATTTCATTTTTGTTTTCAAACTACACATTAATTAGAAGACTTTTCAACTATATGTTCAACTTTTGGCTTTGATAATTAACTGGAATTGTTCTTAAGATTGATTTCCTTTCCTCTTTGCACAGAGTTAGACAGGGTTTGTGGGTTTCATTGTTTTTGTTGTTTTAGAATAAAATGTTAGTGTCTGAAATTTGGTATTTGATGTCCTAATTAAAAATAATCTTGATATTTTTAAAATAAAATTAATAATTTTTTAAATATTTGTTATTTTTATATTTTTAAAAATTATTAATTTTATTTCAAAAATATTAATTTTAATTTTAATCGAAATATCAATCAAAATATCAAATTTTTTAAGATGTATTAGTACTTTATTTAATTTTTGTTTTTTATCTTTGTTCAGCCACATAGAATTCTACTCCTAAAGTGTAGATTCATGATTCCAGTTGCCATAACGACTAGAGACAAAACATCCAATTGTTGTGAATTAAGCCTTGATTTTCTTTGCATTGCTCATTTTCTTTGATTAAATCTTCCATACTAGAGCTCTCTCTCTGTTTTTTTTTACCCAATACTAGAGTTCTCAATTTGGTTGCAGTAAAATTTGCATCTCCACGGTAAACAGTAATTATGGCATACGTATTATAACTTCTTGTCTTATATGATTTTTGTTCGGGCGGTAGTACTTGGGCAAAGAAATGAGTAGAGATCATCCAAAGAACCCTTTTTCTTTTCTTTTTTTTTTTAAAATAAACTTCAAATATAATTAATATTACTCTAAATATACTAAATAATACCCCCAAACCTTCATTCTTTTAGAAAAAATAATTTCAAATTTTTTTAATGCCTTTTGAACGAGCTCTCGTCATTTTGTTTCCCCTACAGAACTTTTCTCTTTTTTGTAAACGATAAAGAATGTCAAATCGAAACCTACTATGGTACCGAATGTGCCTTCTCATTGAAGCCACGTTTCTTTCTAGTTTAGACTTTTAACTATCAAAAGGTGAGGTTATTTTTGAATTGATTGTTGATCGAAGTCATATTTTATTCAACACATCACCTTAAAACTACTAGAAACATTTCGCGTTTCATCAAATGATACTGATTATCGATTCTTCGAAACACGTAGAAACAAGTTTAATTTTAAGTGCTGTATTTTCAAGCACCCCAAAAAAAAAAAAAAAACAGAGGGAAAACTGAGAAGAACTATTGCTTTCTTCCTATGAGGATAATTTTTTTCAAATTGATTATGGTTTTTGGTACTAAAAATATGCAATGTGCCAAATCAGGCTTGTAACTGCAAGCCCTTTTAGTTGGCCACCGCCAACACCCGTGTGAAAATCTCCGCCTTTCATTATAGTTAATGGACAAGTCCGTGGTCTTATTGCGCCGATTTGTCGGTCCGATCTACCGGTCCTCATTTTGTTTGTGGTCTTGGAAAGTGTAGTCATAACCGTACGGAGAGAAGGTAAGCAAAAAGTTAGTGAGAATTCAACGAGTAACATTCGAAGTATTAGATTTTTTTTTTTTTCAAAATTGTATTTGAATACAATAACATTTAAATTTTTTTGTAATTATCATGATATTTTTTACTAAAAAAATGATGTACTTCTTTTTTTGTTGCGAAAAATATTACAATAATTATAAAAATTTAAACATCATTGTATTCAAACATAATTTTAGATAAAAAAAATTCTAGTACCCTATATTTTCTTGAGTTCAAAGTCCCACTCATTATCCCTAGAGCAAGCGGCACGCCTCAATCTCTCCGTCCTTTTGAAGTGTAGCAATTAGCAAACTCAAAGCATGTGTCCTTATCATATTAGAGAGTGCCAGCTCAATTGAGCTTATTTATTTATTTATAAAAAAACTCCACCAGGCATTTCCTAATAAAATTTTTCGTTTTTGTCTTTTTCACTGAAAACAGCTAATTAAATTCTGTTTGTTCATTGCTCATAAGCTGTACAAGTATGCTGGGGTCCATGAACATGGGCACCCGATACATGTGGATGTGGATACAATTATTAATTATTCGGAAGTTCATAAATGAATTCATTAATGGTGGGTTTCATTATTTTTTTTATAATTTTTTCTTTTTCAGATACTACAACAATGCCTACTATGCCAAAGTTGGAGGAATCAGCACAGCAGAAATGAATATTCTCGAAGTGGATTTCTTGTTTGGCTTAGGTTTCCGATTAAATGTGACCCCCAATACCTTCCAAACTTACTGCTCTTACCTTCAAAATGAGATGTTCATGCAAGCTCCTCAGCTTTTTGACCCTTCTCTAAACATAGCTAAGCAACTAAAAATCCATTGCTGTTTCAATGAAGATGAAACCACCCATCAAAAGAAGCAATTGGCTGTGTAATTATGGCACCTTATAGGTCATTTTTAGGAGAGTTGGACCCGTGATTTGTGTAACAGCAAAACGCGTAGCACTTTAGCAAATTAGTCGTGTAGGGTCATGCCCATGGTATTGAAGGTTTTCTAATAGTCAAATTCTCATTCGGCTTTCAATGGTTTGAGCTATTTGCCTCAATTTGCTTGAGTTGTTTTGGTTGCCAATTGTATTTGCTTCTCCTTTTCTTTTTCCCTGATTGATTTGGCTTTTTCAGGATTACATTGGCGATCGGTGTGAAATGTAACCGATGGGTAGCTCTTTGTCTTCCCTGTCATAACTGCTTTCCTTTTGGCTGCTTTAGACGACCAAATTTTAGATTGTCTTATAGCTACCTGCCAAACGAAACAGTTGGCCTGAAATTTATCACTTGCATCAAAAACTTGCATAAAAAAATGCAAATTGAAACCTGCCATTAAGAACTTAAACCATCTCTGATGGAACAACACAAATTAAAAAACCAAAAAAAAAAGAGTCCCAGTTGCAAATTGACAACTGTAATCCTACTTGGTCTCATGGCAATTACATGATAGAATAGGAGAACGAGGGGCACTTGTACATGCCTTGGCCTTTGTCCGGTGGCAATGGTCCCGACACCCAAAACTCGGCTCTAAACTACTTTTTACCTCCTTGTAAGTTGTAATAGTTGTACAACAGGCTGTTGACACAAACAAATACAGAGCTGGCATCTCTGCAAAATATCATTGGTCTTTTGCATGTGATGGCATGCCCTCTAGAATAAAATAAATAAATAAATTCGTATTTTTTGTATGAAATTAAGACGTGAATGACACATTTACACGAATTGAAATTTCTTTCTTTTATAGTTTTTATGTTTCCCCAATAGTATGAGGCTGGGCCACACATCATTCGGTAAACATATTTGTCATGTTCCGCATTATAATGAAAATGTGGCATTAATTCGTTGATACTGACGTTCCCCCCAATATATTCCAAAAATCTTGCCTTCATTACTCGCGATTCTCTTGCGTGTTAATGAATCGTCCAAAAACCCCCCAAAGATTGATTTGGCTGGCAAAGTGGACAGTTTTTTCATCTTGTTAGACCAAAATTTTAATTTTAGATTCATAGTACAATGAGATAATCTTTTTTGGATACTCTATTTATTACCTGTGATCCTCTTCCAGATCCCACGGCGTGCAAGTCTCCCGTGTTCGAGCTGACGGGTTCGAGCTGTGCGTTAAAAGTTGGGATGGACTGGGCCAGAGCTATTCAAGACCAAGGCCCGAATCTCGAAGCAATTGCAATTGTGGTCATAACTTAACGAGGCAGGCCTAGCCCTTAGACAACCCGTCCGGTCCGGGCACAATCATTGTACAGGTTAAGTTCATATTTGAAGTAATAATTTTTTGATTATTTATTTATAAATTAATACTTTTAAAAATATTTAATTAAAGTTAATACCGTTAAAAAAATTTATTAATAAGACAATAATTTTTTATTCCTGTAATCTGCATGATGTGGCTGCTTCCACGTGGTTAACTATCTGACAAAAAATAATAAATCGCTGACCGTAAAATATGCCACGTAAGAGTACTTTCTCTCTCCCAGTCAGCACCATCTTCTCCTTTTGATTCTCTCCTCTCTTCCCTTCTCAAACCTCCATTTTGGTCGTTGGACCTGACAGCAAGCACAAACTCAAGTTGAACATTAAAAAAAATTTTTAAAAAAAAAAGTAAAAGGAAAAAACCATGTGCTACCAGAAGCACATCTGGACATGAACAAAAGAAATGAACCTCGGAACAAATCTCTTAAGCTTTCTGATGAGGAAGAGGTCTTCCTCGAGCTTCTGGCTAATCCAGTTGTTGTTGGTTTTTTTTTTTTAATTGTTTTATTCTTTTTCTTTTTTAAATCTCCCAGATCTTCTTCTCTCTTTCTTTTGGTATTAGATTTGATTTTGATGCGTGGGAAGTGGTGGTGTAGCTGGATGGAAGGAGAGAAACAAAAGGTGGCAGAAGATGATGTATAGGAGAGAGAAGGTGCTCCTACGTGGCATGAATTGCTGATTGGGATTAATAATTTTTGCTATGCAAAACCCCACATTAGAATTACGTACATGTTTCATTATCACTTAACGGTAAATCATGAAAATTAAAAATTGTTGACATATTAATAAATATTTCTAATGTTACGGGCTTTAATTTGACGCTTTTAAAAATATTATCTTATAAATAGATAATTAAAAAATTATTAACCTAAATATAAATGTAACCCTGTGGCCCATTCTATAGGGTCGGTTTCTTATTTTGAAAGATTGAAGCGTTTCTGATGGGAGATAGTATTTCAAAAGAAGGTCTGCTCACCCGTTTCTGATGGATTTCGTTTAAATTATAGGGTTATGAGTATCTTTGTCAAGTAATTTGATAAAATTAAATTTGTATTTGGCTGCATATAGTTTTGAAAGAGGTTAGTGATTTTTACTACATGTCATGAAATTTACTCTTTTATATATTTAGTGTGAAAATTCAGTTTATTATATAGTGTAATTAGAATAATTTTTTTTAATAAAATTATAGAATGCTACAATTATTTTTTCATTTTTTATGCAAAAATTTACCTTAAAAAAAAAAAAAGGAGTACTGCTTGTCACGTAAGGAATCGTTTGCCGGCCTGCCTTCGTTGCTAGTAGAAAAAAAATATTTAAGACAACTCTTCCTATTTCATTTCAATTTTATTGTTTAAAATTGCGAAGGAAACTTCAAATTTAAATTCCAAGTAAATTAGACGCGTCTGACTTGAGTCATGCTTTATGTATAGTATTTGCACTAACAAAAATCGGTTGATGTATAGAATTATCGGTTGTTTAAAGTTGATATTCCTGCTCAAAAATATCTCTTAATTATCTGATATTTTAAAATAGTATTATTATCACGTCACAATTAATTGCATTCCTTAAATATTCCTAAGTCGGTTTTCCGCCACAACAATTCTTTTTGCAACGTCTTTCTTAATTTTGACCCCCTTCCCAAACTCAGCCGTTAATATTCATTCATATTACTAAATGTCTGTTATTTATTTATTTATTTATTTTCTCAAATTCCGTTTCTTGCGTAAAATATAAAAGAGAGGGAGAGAGAAACGTAACGATTAAGGCTAATAGTACATGAGAACATAGCTGATAACACATATATGCATAATTTAAGGGATAATGATTTTTTTGGTCTTAAACATTTTAGTTTTTTTTAATATAATTCTAAGCGTTTTCTTTATATCAATTTAGTTCTAAACATTATCATTCAATTTTAATTAAGTCTAATCTATGAAAGAATACGTTCAGTTCATCGATTTTTTTTTTTTATTTTGACAATGGGTATTCCATTATTAATTAAATGTAATTGATGACTGTATTCTATGATCGTATTCTATCACATATTGGATTTAAATAAAATGGGATCACAATGTTTAAAACTAAAGGAAAAAAGTTAGTGGACATATTTTTTTGTCATGCGTTTGGATCATACTATAATAGTATCTATAATTTTTATAATAATAATTATATTTTTTGTAATAAAAATTTATAATTTATTTTTTTATTATAAAAAATATATATGTTATTATAAAAAATTTATGCATTATATAATAAAAAATATACACTCATATAACAGTATCCAAAACAAAATTAAAATGGGTCGAATGTTTAGAACTAAAAGAAACTTAAACTTTTAGGACCTGAAATATAATTATCTCCATAATCTAAACGTGTTTTGCATTATGGCTAGTCCACACCATGCCAAACGATACGGTCTATAGATATACTTAGAAGACACCACTAGAAAAGTGGAAAAGTTACATGATAAAGATTTATCCTTAGCCATGGCGATTCCCAATGCCACCTGGACAGCAACTTCCTCCGCCACTGCCGCCACCACCGCCAGCAGAATTGGCAGACCCACTTGCTGCCCCATACCCACCCCCGCGCGCCCCACCGCCACCAGACCCATAACCGTAACCCGAACCTGAACCGGTCCCCGAACCATACCCATACCCAGAACCCCTACCAAATCCATTCGGCGACCGGCCCGAGCCTGAACCATAGCCCCATCCACTGCCTGGACTCGAGCCCCAACCCCAAGTGTAGTCCCAATTAGGCCCATGGCCTGAGCCAGTAGCCCCCGAAGAGGACCCAGTTTGCCCACTAGGCCCCACGGACATTTCAGGAGAGGCAATGTCTTTCTCACCGTTGCTAGGGACGCTCTCTGCAAGAGAAACTCCAATTATCAAGCAAAGAAGCAAGAAAATAAACTGAAACAAATTGGGCTTCATTTTCAGCCTGATTCTTGTGGTCGAATGTGGGAGAGAATAATGCAGAGAAGCAAACTTAAAAAATGGCCGACAGTCCTGTAAATTTTTCAACGTTGTGAGAGTTATAACGATGTGGGTGGTGCACGGAAGTGGGTTATTTATAGTGGGTTTTGATATTGACATGAGGCCATGCGACCCCGTGATCAGACATTGCTTTTCTTTGATAGTGCACATGTCGAGCTGTGACCGTGACACAATTTTAACACCGCCTCACAAAGAAAATATCTTGATGATGTGCCTTAGGCAACATCACAGTATATAAAATTTAAAATTATATTCTAAATGTCTCACACTTTAATTTAAAAAAAAGGAGTAGAATTTAAAAAAAATTATATTATTGTGTAGTTTATGATTAATAATTTTTTAATAAAAATTAATAATTTTCTCAAATAAACAGTAAAATTGAGGAATTATCCTGAATGAGATGATTAACAGTTAAAATTTTCAATAACCCAAGTTCAAACTTCAATTCTATTTTTTATCAGTCCCTTCCATATAATAATAAATTATCTTTACTGAGACAAAAAAAAATGAATAATAAAATAGTATTTTCACATAAATATATTGGCGACAACACGCTTGGATAAAGCAATTGCAGAAATAATAATGGAGTCATTTTATATAAGAATATATATTCCATGCAACGCAAAAAAAATAAATTACTTTTATATACAATCTATAACAATTAAAGAATATATTGTCTTATATTAATAAGAAATAAGTTTATAATATGATTTATAATAATTATGGGTTTCTCTAATTTTTAACTTAACTTTTTAATCGGTTTTGAGACTGATTATTATTTAATATAATATCAAATTTTAGTTAACTTTTTTTATTTGCATTCATTAATTTAGTTTATTTATATAAGTTTGGTTCATTTTAGTCTAATTTTTTGTGTCATGTTTTATTTGTAGTTGAACTTTAATATAATTTGAGATTTATAGACATTATTTGATATCTATTAAATTCTTTAATCCAAGAAACAATTGTACCATGAGCACGAGTCTAGCGAGCCACAGGAATAAAAATGACCACGACCTTGTAGTTTAGCTGGTAAAGGATCCGGCCTTGGTGAGAAATGTGAGGGTTTAAATCTCAGTGAGTTAATATTGGGAATTAATTTATTCTGAGCATCTTAGAATTACGAATAGTTCAGTAACATTTGCTAAATATCATAGAGTTTACTCTCTGATAAGTTCTATGTAAATTGTCATCTCTATTTAATAAATTTACAAAACACTATCTCTACTTATCTATTTTAAGAAAATTTAAAAGATGTTAATATTTTAATATCTCGTACACGAAAAGAAAAAAGAAAAAGGAAAACGAGCTATTTATTTTAAAGACCTCTCCACCATATTTGAATTTTTTTTTTTTTGGCAGATATATTTGATTACTTTGAAAATGGCAGGGAAACACAAAAATTTTTTGTTCTCTCATTTTAATCTTTTATTTTTGTTGGTAATTCAATAGCCGAAAGGCGCAGAACATTAACTCTTGGAACATAAGTCTCGAGAGGTCTCCATCCTCTACCCTACAACCTATGAATGGCACAGACGGATTTTTGTTTTTACCAAAAAAAAATAAAAAAATTATCATGGATATATCAACCATTAAATCTGTGAATTCTGTTGGAGTAACTCTCGTTTGAATATTTCATTCAATCATCTTTATAAGGACAGATCTACCACCTAAATATTGATAAACCTGAATAAACCTTCCCTATACTCAATCGCAATGTTAACAAGTCGTGAGTCAATATAGCATACTTGGCATAAATCCTCAATTTTTTGCAACGGGAACTATTGTTAAGACTTAAACTCTTGTCAATATATGAAAAAGTATATTAAATTATCACTAAATTACAATCTTAAGTGATGGGCGTAGATGTTAATCGTGGGGATCAAAAGAGGCGCTTAAGGGTATCTCTGTTGATGGCACTTATTCCAGTTGACATGGTGTACTGGGGGACGTTGTTCCTGCTAGAAAATTTTCCAACCTATAACTGTTCTGACTATTCCATCACGGTTATACATATGAGAGAAAACCATATTCTAGGGTTTTCCATTTTTTATTTTTTGTGTGGCTTGCAACGCATCGATAAGGCAAACGTTGGATAATAACAGAAAAATGTGGTCCGTGGACCATGGACATTTGAGTGGTAGTCCCTTTAACCGGCCGGCCAAGCTAACAATGACACGTGACGAAGGATACATGCACATGAAAGGCCAAACCTGACGTAGATTAATAATGGACGATAGTTGGGCAGTTGCAAAAGAAGGGCCCTTTTTCCGCATTCGTGCCACGATTGCCGTGGCCAGTGGCCAAATAATGCCTTTGAAATTTGAATCACAAATTCTTTTTGTTGCTCTTGATCTAATCCTTTCACGAAAATGACGTGATCTTGAGTCTTCTCAATATCTACTTCTAGGCTAGTCATCATTCAAAGCACAATGTTTTGACCATTCTTTCAATTCAATCTGCTTGTGCGTTATAGGACGTGCAGAGTTTTTCACATAAATCATTTTTAGATTTCATTCACTATTCTAACTTTTGAAGTTATTTGGTTTCAAAGAAACTGTTTCGCAACCATATGTGTCTAATTGAACACGATCATCAATTTTTTTTTTTTTTCCGTTGGCTCATCATTTGAACTTCAAAATTCAGGATCGCGGACTATAAACTCCTTTTCTTCAAATTGGATTCTTATTTAAGGCACGCGGCTATGTACGGGTTTCAGTGTTTGTAGGACATGGTATGTTTGCAATGAAAATAATTCAAATTGAGCTGTTGGGCTTACGGGGTTTCTAAATTTCTTTGCAAACACGAGGAATGTTCTGTGCCTTCATTTTTTTTTAAGGACAATATTTGTGGTGGGATACTAACTTGAAGATGATCTTAAAGTTGAAGCCCATGATCGGCAGGTTTTGTGTCCTTTCATCGGAGTAGTTTTGAGTATAAAAAAAATCAGGATCAAGCTATACCTCTAGCTCTAGGACGCGAACCTCGCTGCTAGTTTTGGGAGTTTACCTCTATGGAAGGGAAACCTAATAAAGGGTCTTGTTGACATTGATATTGATCTAGCTTAATCCCTGCCTGTAATCTAGGCATTACTTTATTTCCGAACCTCATGCCAAGATAGCATAAAAAATTGGACTTTGATTTCCTTGTTTGCCCAAACCGTGTGGGGACATAACTTTTATTTTCTTGACAATAAAATGAAAAAGTGCAGGTGACAGCCTCTCCTCACAATTGGGTGCAACTATATGCATTTTTAGTCCTATTAAATACCTTAACAAAAATTCAAACATATGTTGTTATGGTATGAACAAAATTTTTCGATTAGTAGACCATAACAATCGGTGATGTGCAGAGATAACGATCACAACTTTGGATATTTACGTCCACGTTGGATACCAACGAGGTTGGGTCCAAATTGATAGGTTCAAGCAAACATATCACTTGAGCACGGTGGCCCGATAAATGTGCCAACAATTTGTTTATAGAATAATATTAAGTGGCTATATTTTAATAGTTTTATAGTAGTTATATACTTAAAAATTAAAAAAAATAATTATACAATTTTAACATTTAATAATTTATTATTTTTTTACATTTTATTAAATTTAATTATCTAATAATTAATATTACTCTCCACTAATTTGAAGGAAACAATCAAAAGTTTTTCTTTGGCTATAATACTCTGTCGTGGACTTGTGACGTGCGAGTGCCTCAGTATGAGTGAGTCCTTTCATCATTATGCAGAATGGTCAGTGGTCGGACACAGCCACCAGTAAACAAGGAAAGCACATAATTATTGAAGGCCGTTCAGCGTAGTTTTGCGAAAAAGGCGTCTTTTGCGTTCATATCAATCCCAAATTCCCAATGCAATAAAATATCTCCTCCTAATGGAAAAGGGCAAAACAACGACATAGAAGTTCCTTCAACCAAACGGAGAAGACCATGGGCGTTCGCTGGCTCTCTCGTGTCAATGCTTATTAAGAATGTCTGAAAAATGTAATTACTATACAGGGAAGATTACTCAGACCTTCCGCCACAATTCCCCCGCCACGGAGCATCAAGAATAGAAAAAGTGTTACCATTGGCAAACTTTACAAGAGCATACCTATTGATACAAGTTCCCCCGCCTCGGACAGAGAGGTTTCTTTTTTTGTTTTTTTTTTTGGTGAATAGAAAAACTTGTTTTTAATTAGTAATTTTCGACTGCCATGCACTGCTAGAAAGTTGAAAATCTTCCGTATTTGCGTGGGTCATGGTGGCCTTCCAAGTCCAATTACATTCCATTGCAGCCCATTTCATTTCAATTCCACTGCAGCTCATTTACACCTATCCACTTTCAACACTGGCATTCTCCCGGGGATAAATCGGTTATTCCCTGAAGCCCAATTGGGACCCAAGTCATAACCGACTCCACAATTTCTGTAAGGCCCATATGGTCTAGAGATCTAAAATTTACCGAAGGATATGGGAAGCGAAAAACTCATAAGACCAAGAAAAAGGGAAACCATCCTTTGCCATGTGGTGGCAAGATAAATTTTTCTTTCTGAAGGATAAGGGAGCTGTGGAGGTGATACCAAAAGTGGCTATGGCTATCTTGTGTTGGCAACTGTGGCGTACTCATAATGATTTCATTTTTTAACAGAAGATGCCTAATCCCGGTGCAACTTTGGACCGCTTCTCTGTTGTTGTCTCGGATCTTTCGGATTTTCAGCAACTAGCACCAAGGCATATTCCGGATGCTGCAGATGCTCGATGGGTTCCTTCGGGGCCTAATTCGTTTAAAATTAATTGTGATGCGCCATTCGAGGATCCCAGGAGTAAATGTGGTGTTGCTTCAGTGTGCAGGGACCACATGCGAAGGCTTATAGATGGCAAGGCAGGATCTAGTAGAACAAGCTCGGCCTTAGTTGCAAAGGCCTCGGCTTTACGACTAGGAGTATAGCTCTGCATCAGCCTTAACAGCCCCAGGGTCACCATTGAGACGGATTCCAAGCTGCTATTCTACACCTTACAGAGCCCTCAAACGGATTGGCCCCGGTCTATTGCTTCTACATTGCATGATATCAAGCATCTGATTGCAATTTCTACAAATTTTAATGTTACCTTTATTCCTAGATTAGCTGACAAGGTTTCTAATTAAGCTACCAAACAATTCAAAGAGAGTTTATATACTTTGTACTGGGTCGATAATCCCCTGAATGCTTTATCTAAAAATAAAACAAGAAGAAGAAGAAGGGAAACGAAAAATCTCATGAAATGACCAAAGTGACCAACGTAGAATTTTGAACCGCTGCACGATTGCATCTAGATACGCGAAATATTTCACTCTTTTCTACCTATAACAGCACAACCCAATCAAATAACATTATGGAAAACCGTCTTTTGACGCCGCATCACATGCCCAAAGTACATCCAGGCCTCACAGAGTGGTGTGGGTGGGCGGCATGGGGCGGGAGAGCCCCAGAATGGCCCGAGCACAGGCTCAGCGCTGCCGGTTCTTTTCTTTTTTGTATCGTGGACCCATAGAATATGTTGCAGCCATGCAAAATATTTTCTATGGTGCTGTAAAAATTGTCTGTAACAGGTTCCAAGCCTGACCTCTTCCTACTACATTTCTACAGCCTTACTTTTATTCCTAGCATCACATAGACAAAAGGGTTCAAAATAAGTATCTCAAATGCGAGATGCAATTCCCTAATGCTGCACGATAAAGAAGGAACCATCTTATGAACCACTCAACTCATGTCCGACAAGAACATCATCACATTTCCTTGCTTTGCCCTGCATCAATTAACATTACATTGGCCAACAGAAAGGTCCGTAATAAAAAAAGACCGAAGTGTGGTTTTGAGCCATAGTTCTGCTGACATAGAAACTGAAGGCAATGATACTTCTATGAAATGAGTCCACTCCCCCATTGGAAACTTTACTTGGAGTTGATGTAGATTTGCCCAGATCTGTTATGCAAAGTCACCGTTGCATAGTTTTGGGAGCAATTGTTAGCAGCTATACATATTCTCAGTGGCCACAATTCATTCATCCATGAACAACAATTGAAAATCAATTTGCGTCAAGACCTTCAGGTACAATACAACGCATTCATGAACTGAGTCCACACGGACCTCTTATCACAAGTGAGAACCTATACCTTGATAGTTGATAGGAAAGAACTGACGAAATTGAGTCCAGGAATTTTTTTTCCCCTTTTCAATGTTGGAACATTCACTTGAATTTCTACCTTATCAAAACCAATTTTGCATTAACCAAAAGAGCAAAACACAATAAATTAGTAGATATTCTAAAAAAAAACCAAATTTATCATAGGCCTTACTCACATATAATAATTCTAATTAAAGAGATCGCTCAGTTCAGTGGGGTTGTCGACATACAGACTTTTTCAAAAAAATAAATTGCCTGCAATCCGGTCTGTTGAGTTTGAATTTTAGAGGTCCTCATTGCGATCTAGCATTGACAGATATACAATTAGCAACCACAATTTCCCGTCCATAAAAAACGTGAAGCATAAAAAAAAAGATAAAAACTATGTAATATACACGCATATAGACACAAAGTTAACATGAGAAATCTGAACCGCTGGATCATAAAAAATATTTGAATTTGAAAGAAAAAAAAAACCGTTTTATCCAATAAGAAAACAGATAAGCAGATAATGTAAAATTTGTAAATGCAACCAAAACAAGAAAGCATAAACTAAAGCTTATAATCATCATCATCAGACCGGAAACTTTAATCTCATCCATAGCCGTAAAACAAAACTGCTATGTAAGAAGGTGTCCTAAGATATATTTCCAACTTGCATCACTTGAAGAACCGAACAACAATCTTCTGCTTAACACAATTTATCATAACTAAAACTCAAAATTACGCCAGATTCAGAAGCCTGTAATTTAACAATCACTTTTTGACCATGAAGTCTCAGATCAAGTGTTGGATTATTATTGTAATTATTACTGCTTCATCCTCATCTAAAATGTGGCCATAAGGCCACAATAATCTAGAAGAAATTTAAAACATCCGTGATTAATAATAAAATGTACCAAACAGCGAATCATTTAAAAAAAAAAACAAAGAACTGGGAAAAGAGAGATTACTCGGTGGCAGCTATTTAAAGAAATAGGTTCGATATTGCCAGCTGATCTCTTCAAAAATTAAATTCAGAAGAGGGAGCTGCGACTCGTCATCGTAACCTCCAATTTCTTCCCCAAAACAACAATCACATTCCAATTACATGAATCAAACTAAAGCAAGTGCACCAATAATACTAAATATTTTAAAAATCGTGTTATGAAATATTTTAAAATATATAATTATAAAAAGAAATCATCAGTTTTTTTTAATTTAACGGTATTAAAAAAATTAATCATTCTTTTTATAATTATATATTTTTAAATATTTTATAATATAATTTTTAGATATTTAGCATTACTTTATGCTGAGAGAGCCTTCGCAAGCATCGTTACATATTTACATCTCTCTGCGAAGGGTACTTTCGGAAGACAAATTGCGGCCGCCAGTGGATTTTATATAGTTGGTGAGTAAGTATTTATAGGGCCCGAGCTAGGATTTCTGTCTTCCAAAGGGCGGCCGCGCGGAAAAAACGATTCATGGGCTGGATGGAAGTTAGGCTACTTTATAGCTTATAATAAAGCTTTTTCCGAAGCGAAAAACACTTGATGGAGGCTGATAATGGTGGCCTAATATCTTTGGGTCAAGGCCCAGAAACCAAGTTATAAGAGGGGCAAGTCAGCTGGGGAACCCAGACGCTGTCTCGAGTACCGTATGAACATCTCGCAACTTAGGGTCCAGCTCCCCTTATTACAGCTCCTCTCAAGCAATTAGGAGTCCACTAAATCTTATGTAAATATCTCAAGAACTCTCATGCCAAGGTAATAACATCATTTTCACTAAATTTCTTATTCTTTATTTTTTTTTTTTTTTTACATTATGTTGACTTAAACATCAAAATATTAACACTGAGTCCAACCCTAATACTTCGTAATTGTGCTTTGTTTTGCAGGGTATAGGCCCAATGCAGCACTCACTATTCTTATATGGTCAATTCACTCACTATCACCCTAGATAGAGCTTGATCACAAAAAAAAAAAAACCTAAAATAATCCCCAACAAATTCTATCTTAGGATTGAATTTCAAGGAGAATCCATTTAACCAACAAAAGAAAAAACATAAAAGTTAAAATTGTCCATTCCTCAAAAAAAAAAAAAAAAAAAAAAAAAAAGAAGATTCCAACTCTATTTTTGAGGTTTGTTTTGGGGAAGGAGTCCGATGGGTCTCTCATTAATTGGTGCGGGCCCAATTCAAATTGAAGTAGGGGCTCCCACAAACTTTGTGAAAGGATTTCTATTTTCGGGATATATACAACATTAAGAACTCCACGGGTATAAACAAGATTTTTTTTTTCATTACGCTAATTTCATGTTTTTATCCACAAAAATTAACAAGGACAAAACATTTGTCACATCAAAGTTAAAGAAGGCAGCGATTGAAAATTCACACACAATCACACAATATGCGATGCAAAATTTTTGTTAGATTTTTCCGCCAAAACTTCCTCTACTCAACAATTTTTTCACTTATTCATTTTGGTTTCTATTCTTTTCAGACAGCTTATTCATTTTTTTCTGAAATTGACTTCACAGAATTTTTTACAGTAAACATAAATCATTAAATACAATTATATTATTAATTATTATTATTTAAATATAATTATATAATCTTATAAAAAAAACTTGTTTCTTTTGATTCTGAATATTATTACAAAATATAATAATAAAAAAATAGAGAGATAAAAAAAAAATCAGACACATAATTGATATATTATAATCTTTTTTTTAACAATACCCTTTTTATAAAAAAAAAATAAAAGTATATTTCATCTTTTTTTATTAAAAAAATTAATTATAAAAAAATAATTAATTACAATTTATCTATTTTAGATCACAGCCTATATAATTGGACTTTAAAAAAAAGTCAAAAACTGCAAAGCTCAGCGTCACCAACGGCGTGCTTCCACGTGGCAAACCACTTGTTTTTGCCACCCACAAACAAAAGGCAGGCTTATATATTATAATGGAAGAAAACAGGAGGATCCTCTTGTGCGGAAATTGCAACCGATTCCAATGCGCCTTTTGTCTCCACTCCTTCATCTCAGTTTCTGAAGTAGAGAGAGAGAGACAGAGGGACTTGGACTCTGTTAAAGTAGCAGAGGTGGCGGCGCTCGGACGATTGGATTGGAGGAGACATGGTTTGCCTGAGCAGAGTTTTGGCGGTTTCGTATAATGTAAAACCGCCGAACTCGTACAATTTGTACAGTTGTCACCGCTCGAGCAGCGGCGCCGGCGTCAGATTTATTGATGTAAATCGTAAATTGAAGTGGAAATGGCGATCTATGGCGGCCGAGCCCGATGCTTCCTCCTCCGCTTCTTCTGTTGACTCTGATTCTACTGATAGAACCTCCGCAGGGTATCCCCTCTCTCTCTTTCCGACGGACGACCGTTTTGGGCGTTAGCTGACTGATAGGAATGACTTTGATTTTAAAATTGTGAACAAGATGAAAATTTTTTTTAAAGAAATTTACTGCTTTATTATGTGTTTTCTTCTTGCTTTTATTTACTTTTTTGCGTTGTATGGATTTGAGTGTGTAGATTTTGTATCATAGAAGGCCCCGAAACAGTGCAGGACTTTGCGAAAATGGAACTTGAAGAAATTCAAGACAATATTCGAAGTCGGCGTAATAAAATTTTCTTGCACATGGAGGAGGTGAGTTTGAAGATGTTTTTATGGATCTTTGTTCTTCCGTTTTTGCCACTTAGGTTCTTCTATTGTGTTGTTTTAGAAGGCGATTACGTGAAGAGCAGGGCAAGGGTGGAGCTATTTCATGTTGTTTAGGCTGAGGTCTCATAATTTGGAAAATTAAATGATAAAATTGAAGGAACAAATGATTATTTGGTTATTTGTGTATGATTCGGTTGATGAAAACAGAGCCGCCTTACTTTCTTTGCTGGGTTCGGATTTCGTGATGCCTGTCCTTTTATCTTCTCAACTTTGTAGGTTCGTAGGCTGCGGATACAACAGAGGATCAAGAGTGCTGAACTTGGGGTTTTAAAGGAAGAACAAGAGGATGAACTTCCCAGCTTTCCGTCATTTATCCCGTTCTTGCCTCCTCTAGTAAGCTCTTTTATTATTGCGCTTTGCTTTCAAATCATATATTATGAGATGTCTATCTTCTGGTTATTAATAAGTAACCTATATTTTGGTTGCAGAGTGCAGCAAATCTTAAGGTGTATTATGCTACTTGTTTTTCACTTATTGCTGGGATTATTATTTTTGGTGGCCTTCTAGCACCAACAGTAAGTTTATTTTACATGCTTACTTGTTATGACTATATTCATTTATCTGTATTTTTATATCGTCTTCCAATTTACTTGTATTATTTCCTTTTATAGAAGCAATTTAAGTACTCAATGTATTATTCCTCTCTTCAGTTGGAGCTTAAGCTTGGATTAGGGGGCACCTCATACGAAGACTTTATCCGTAGCATGCATCTTCCCATGCAGTTGAGGTATGGCTCATATTTGTATAGCTGCATGTTGACAATCAGCATCTGGTTGCTCCTGTGATATCAATCATAATGTCACCTTTCAAACAATTCTTAATAATTACCGTTCTCTAGTTTGGTATATTTAGCAACTTCACTGTTGCAACATACAGCCAGGTTGATCCCATAGTGGCGTCATTCTCTGGGGGAGCAGTTGGAGTTATCTCTGCCTTGATGGTTGTTGAGGTAAACAATGTAAAACAACAGGAACACAAAAGATGCAAATATTGCCTTGGAACTGGTATGTTCTGGTCTTTTGTCCATTATGCATTTCTGTATCTTGGTGTGCATGCATATCGTGGCTTGTGCATTTAGTTATATACAAGCTTTCTTGTGTGACTTGCTCGAGTTCCTTCCCCAAGTCCAATCAGTGCCTTTAAGTTTTGCACTCATTTGGTTTCTGACAACATGAGACAAGGAAGTTTGTTATAACTACTTAGCATTCCTGTTAATTTTCTGCCGGTACATATTTTTTTAACTACCTTTTTGCAAATCAATTTATTCCTTACTGTGGTAAGCATTATATCTTGACTAAATGGCTTAGTTTCTGCATGAGGAACCTACTCAATCTATAAGAACGAAACATTGGGCACACCACTCCTGATATCTTAGGTCTGGACTCACATATTTGTTTATGGAGAAGACATTTTTTTGTTTAGAATCTATACCTGTAAAATACAGGGTATCTTGCTTGTGCTCGTTGCTCGGGTACCGGAGCACTTGTGCTTGTTGAGCCAGTTTCAACAGTGAATGCTGGAGATCAGCCACTCTCAGTGCCTAAAACTGAAAGATGTTCTAATTGTTCCGGATCTGGAAAGGTTGGACCCTTTTTATTACTTGTATCCATTCAGCAAGTGTATAATATATATGCACGGATTATTATAGCTGTTTGTGCCTGCCACTCGTTGATTATGTAGAATGCATACATGGTCAATTTTGGGTTCATTTCTGATTCTTGTCATCATCACGATCACCATTACATTCCTATTGTTTTTAATGTAATGAGACTGTTCATATTTGTATGCTGAGTGGGATTTAGGAAGAAATGTGGAAGGCATGGCTAGCATACGACGGAGCATCATTAATGTCCGACATTCACACTTTGTGTAATAACTCTTTGTTGCTTCAAGCCTGCTGTGGTCAAGTGCTCATATTTATTGGGGCTGACCCTCGCTCTATGGCACTGCCTTTGTCGGAGTGAAGGCACCAATGGCCTGCTTGTTTCTTTCCACACACAAGAAAAATCAGAAATGAGAAAAGAATATTGTTGTTTTCAAGAGAATGTGTGTCAAGTTTCATATACATCCAATGCCAGTTGTTAAGCGTGTTTTCTCTTTGCATGTGACATTTGACAGGTGATGTGCCCAACATGCCTTTGCACTGGAATGGCTATGGCAAGCGAGCACGACCCTCGAATTGACCCGTTTGATTAGACGATGAGTGGCACACTTGCCTCTCTGTCCCATATATTCCAACCTGATCCGAGGGAGGCTTCTTCTGTATGCAAAAAAGCGGATACCATCTGGCTTCGATGCCATTAGGCTGTAGGTATGTAATGCAATGCAATGGCTAAGGATTGTATTATACAAATTACGGTGGTGATCCCAATGTTCATGCTGTAAAACACATAATCTTTCCTTTTATGTCCCCTATGATTAGAGCACGTCTCGCTCTTCTTTGCCTCCTTTGGTGTAGAAACTAATTGCGAATTCTCTTTTCATCAGTCACGGTGAAGTCATCCGAGTCTGGCTGATGGCGAGTGCGACTGTTATAACACTTTCCCACGCCTCGCGTTCATCTTTGTATGCCTTCTCATTTTATCTCTGTTGTTTTATAGTGAGTAATTTCTTTATAGCGAGCTCTTGCAGGTCAACATGGAAGACCCGTGATAAAGTTCGGGCTGAAGCTACTTGGAACTCTAATTAGTTAGGGCCTTTATGCATTCGAAGAAAAGTTGTGCAAAATACAGAATTTCAAAATTCAACAAATTGTCAAATGAAGATGATAATCTAGCGTGCGGTTACCCATTCAAGAAGAGCATTAGGAATACAGATGAATAAGTGCACAAGTCACATAATAATAATCAGGCGTGGCATGGAAAGCTTGTGCCCTCTTCTACCACGTGATTGAGTAATTCCCATGGGGGTCTTGTAATCATAATTGGCATCTGCTGAATCTTTTTCCATCCACCGTAATCAAAATAGTAAAGGAAACACAGCGCAGACGAGAAGGCAATGACTGAATGCAAAGAATTACAAATGACAATAAGAACAAATAAAGCAATTCTCCTCTCTCCAGCCCGCGCAGAGAGGACAATCCCTTTTAAGGGGTTGTTAGAGAAGTCAGTACTCTACCCCATCATCGCTACACTTCTCCCAATAACACAGTCCTGAAGGCAAAACAATCATCAAAAGTGAAAGAAAAGCCCTGTAAAATTCATCCCTCTTTGTTCATTTTAGAGGTTTGCGGTTCTATAAGATGAATCATTGTTCACCTCTTGATGCATCTTATCAATACGTTAAGCAGACCTTGCTGATTCTTCTAACAAATGCTGTGTGAACTCAATTCTAAAAGAATGATTGGGCTAGAGTTATAATCGCAATAGCAAATGATTCACCAAAGAACTGTTAAAGCCCAGGAATGGATTCAAGATTGTATTTCTGGGAGGATGATCCTTCAGCCTCTCTGCTCTCCTGCAATTTTGGCTTCTTTACGACATCCAGAGCCTGCAGATACGTATAGGAAGCACTCCGGTTAGTTGGTGGGCCTGGACTGCTAAGTCTGCTAGAAAGGAAGCGACGAATAAGGCCCCGCAATAATGGAGACATGGTCTCTGGCTCATATTCCAAATAGTACAAGACTCCCCCCATGCATGCACAAAATAGGGCCACCTGCAGCAATTCAAAAATAGGGTCAATTAGAGAAGCTTCCAACTGCCACACAAGGCACCGGACACAGGTACAAACACTATCAACAAAAGGCCAAAAAATGTGGAGATTTTTGAATGATCACTGTACACAGGTTCCCACGGTTTATTCAAGCCTAAATTGAGCTCTTTCTCTGATGTCTTTTCCCATTGATGAGCACAGAAAACCAACTAGGAGAACCACAAGAAAGAAGCCGGCACACCAACAATGAAGCAGACAATATAGTTCTCAACTTAAGTAAAAGCAAGAATGCTGTCAACTTGAGTAAAAGCAAGAATGCTGTCAGAACAAAATATATAGACACAGACCAATACCTCGGTATTCTTAAAATCCGGAAGCAGATGGCGGTTCACTAATATGTACCACAATGAATCTCCAGCTCGTGGAAGAACATATAATCCTAGTTCAGCACGTCTGGACTTTTTCTCAAGTAACACTGAAAGGGCAGCTATTCCACCAGCAATCCAATATACAAGTTTGTGGTCTTTGGTTGCCACTTTTCTATGCATACATATCACCCCCTTGCAACATCCATTAACTGATAAGAATGTATTCTCAACTTTAAAAAATGAAAAGCAATCAAAAACAAGTTAACTGATACCTGAAAAATTCCAACAAATGCAGATAAAAAAGTTGTTGAGCGAACAGCATCCCTCAAAGCAAGCCAACATGTACGAGCAGGTGCATCCATGAACTTTTAGAGCATGATAACAGCAGACAAAACAAAAATGTCAGTCCAGATAGTAAAGCTCAAGTAGACAGAAACAGCAAGGTTGGGATACCTTGAGGTCCAGTGCATAAAAATAAAGATGAACTTAATTGACTAGAGAAATCTATCAGATAACAAGACACTAATGAACTTTTTCTACAAAATATTTTTCCCAATTTGTCCACCCACAAGCCACAACCTTTGGGTAAATGTCCAATTTTCAACAACAACAATAATAATGAAGCCTTAATCCCAAATTTAATTAGGGCCAGGTACAATAATCTTTTCTTGTCATTGCATCCTATTAGGAACTGAGTTTGATGTGAAGTGCAATTATTCTAAATCCTTGATAGCAAAGATTCACAAGTCAACTTAAGTCTCCATTTCCCCCAAACCCCCCCCCCCCTCTCTTCACACCATAACACTTACAAAGAAAGTCCATCATGCTAGATCAATTAAAACCATGTGTAGATCACGTTTCTTTTCATGCTATTTCCTATCAATCTTCCTAGGAAGAAGATAGCTTCTGACATTGATTTACCTAGCATCAAAGTCCAAATATGCAATGCGTGAATTTCTATCAGGAATCCCTCATTTTCTTTTTCCTCAAAATGAAGTATAAATAGGAAATTTAAAAAGTATAACAGAAAAACCAGAGTCAAGGAGTTACCTTCTGTAGGTGCAGAACAACATATGGTACAAAAGTCAATGAGAAATAAAGCGGAAACGTTTTCCTGAATGTAGCTGATGCTGCATTACCATTCTGAGCCAAACACGAACTTGTATTTGGATGAATAACGGAACAAGGAATAATGGACGGGAATTCTTCCAACTTCAGTGAGTCTAATTTCCCTGCTTTAGATAAATAAGCTGACAGTGACTCGACATCAATTGGGCCTCCCCTACAGCGCTCTCTCACAGCCTTGTACACAGGCTGTGCAACTGGCCCAGTCTTCTGGATAAAGTCGTGATATGCTTTTGGCAAACTCTCAGGACGCATCACAAAGGCATACATCACCTGGAAAGGAAAAATTAAGAAAAATGGTATGTCCCAAAAAATAGGGGAAAAAAAGGTAAAAAACAACCTAGTTTAAATCGAGCTTGCCAATCTATACAATGATAATACAATGGACATGCAAGAGCAACAAAACACTAACAAATAAGTGGAGAGATGGCGTGAGTTCCAATAATCATCAACCTAGTAACTAAAGGCCTGAAAGGAAAAAAGATTGGATCTATAGGCAAGTAACATATTTCCAAGAATGTCCTAGTCTCCAGGTGATCATGCTTAAGATAAAACTTCAGAGATTCATTGCTATATCATGAAATAAATATGGTCAGAGTTCTATCCTGCTCCCTAGTTGGGAACATAACTTCATTCAATCAACTCATTTGAATAAAGTCATAAAACTCATGACTGGCAACAAACATAACATGCGACATGACCTCACTTAAATACTGCAGCATTCCCTTGTCCATGGCCTTTCAATTCCTCCCCTTATATTTGGAAACTTTTCAACCTAGACTACAATATTGCTGCTCACAGTTATAGTTATGCCTTTGCTTAAGCCGGGACATCGAATCCAACTTCCCCAGATGCATCGAATTGATTTTTTGTTTTACCACTTCATGATCTTCTGCCCATATTCCAATCAAAGCTAACTTTATTTCACTAGATCAACCAAAACTCTATCATCAAACACCATGGTTATATAGCTAATAGCCGTATTTCTAAAATGTAATTTCATTTCAACAGTTCAAAGCTGTGAACCCTCAGTGCCTCCTTAAGAAAAAAAAAAAAAGTCATTAATTGATCTTTGGGTTCCCAATCACAATGGCAACCTCTATTCTGATTTTTCCAATGGTCAAGCAATTAAACACTGAAAAAAAAAAAAGGAGAAGAAAACGAAATAATTAAAAAGGAAAATCAATGTACCTGAGCGCATGCCAAAGCAAAAAGTAATGAATCACCATGCCTCCAGTGGCTTCCCCAAAGATGAAACTTGTTCTTAGCTTTTGCTGAATTATAAGCACACTGACGAGAAAAGCCTAAATCAGACAGGAAAAATCCTCTCGAAACACCTCAAGAATAGAATTAAAATCTCTCAAATGCATTGCATCTAAATTAAGTACCTGAGCTACCCTAACCAAAAGATAAAGAGCAAGGGTACGCCTCCGGTTTGAATCATCTAAAGCAAGAACAGACAATCCTGCAACCGAACCTGCTAAAAATCTGCTCCATCATCCCCTTAAACAACGTTATAAACAAGCAATAGACAAAATTGGAAAAAATAATCAAAATAATGAAAATATATACATACGCATTGAACGGTGTCTCTTTCCTTCTAAACTTTCTCAAAAAGCACCTAAGGGCATGATATGAACCAGTAAATCCACCGAAGAGTAAACCGATCCGGCACGCTTCCTCTCTAACTATCAAATCTTTCTCCGAGACAAGTTGCTGTCAATTAAAAAATTCACACATTATAAAAGAGTCGCATTCTCTATATCCAATTGCTCTAATCAATTACAGCAAAACCACAGATAATAGACAATCAAGCAAGCAAGCAAGGAAATTCAAAGGAGAGGAGAGCGAGACCTTGAGATCGAGCAGGGAAGAGTAGGACTGTCCCTTAGCGAGCTTGAAAGCCCGAAGCAAGATCCCGATACCGACTCGGACGCCATAAGACAGAAGAAAGCTCTGGCAGAGGTTGCCGATAGCATGGGCGAAACAAGACTCGTCGGGCGGGTGATCGCAGGGCGGGTAAGAATGAGGATTGCCGGAAGCCGCCCTTCGCTGCCGGCGCTGCAGCTCCTCTATGGCCTCGCGCAGCCGCTCCTCGGCCTCCTGAAGCCGGCGCTCGGCGTCGGAGTTTTCGTGCTGGTGGAGTAGGGGCGGAGGAGAGGAAGATTGTGAGAAGGAAGGCATCTTGGCGTTGGAGAAGCCGAGAAAATTGAGGCGGTGTTTGGCATTTGCTTTAAAGGAAGCAGCAGTGTTGACGATGGCAAATTAAATGGGGAAGAATTTTAAGGAAGGGAAAATATTTGTAGGTATATGATTTTTTTTATTATTTTTATATATAATTTTTTTGTGTAATTATATGTATATTTTATATAATTATAATGATAAAAAGTGATATAAAAAATATTATTATTTTTTTGTTACATATTTTTTTATTTATAATTATATAAAAAATATTTATAATTACATAAAAAAATAAATATGAATGTAATAAAAAAAATCATATATCCCTGTAAAGTTGAGTTAGTTTTTTCTTTTTTTTTTTTTTTTTCAATTTTTGTTTTAAATGTTTGGATTCGAGGATGGAGCCAGAAGTGGCGGTTGGTGATGACGTGGCAATGGGGATATTTCGTTATGGCCTCTGGGACGGTGGGCTTGCTTTGTGCCCAACTATATTTTTTGATGCTTTGTGTCCAACTATATTTGATTATGAATTAGGACCCAAAAATATATATATATATTTGATTATGAATTTTTTGGTAAAAGATTGATTATGAATTGTTGTCAAAAAACAAAAAAGAGATTGATTATGAATTTATATGGTGCTTTTAATTTTCTGAAATACGCTTTGAAGGGAGAAATTTTGATACAGACTTTCTTGCAAAACTGCATGATAATGCTTAGGGACGACGAAGGGAGTTTGGGGAGGAGCCAATTAAGTTTGTCCCTTCAATTAAACTACTTTTCTATGGTAAAATTAAGTTTGTTCCCCCTTATTTAGATAATTTGTCTTCGTTGTGTGCTAATTTGTTCGCATATTATGTCTTTTAGGGTATGTTTGGTATATAAATTAAATATAATATAGGCTAATATAGTATAGGATATATTAGATTACTAACAAATATTATATTTGAATGTTATCAAATAATATAAAATAATTATCCTATTTAATATTTAGATGATATGAGATAGAATAGTATAGTATATCAAAATTACTTTTTTACCTTTAGAGATTATTGATTTATATTTACTATTAATTTTAATATTTTTATTAAATATAATTAAAATTAAGTAATGAAATTAATAGTTATTTTACATGTTTTTATATATTATATTATTTATAAATTTTTAATTTTGTATAAAAAAATATTTTTTAAAATTAAACATTAATTTTATTTATACAGATAAATTTTAAAATATCAAAAAAATGATATTAATATTTTTTTTAATTTTTTGAGGAAAAATTAAATAAATTTTAAGAGATAAATTTTCAAACTTATATGAAAAAAATGAAAGAATGAGCACGAGAGAGAGAGAGAGAGAGAGAGAGAGAGAGAGAGAGAGAGAGAGAGAGAGAGAGAGAGAGAGTGAGGAGAGAGAAAGGAAGGGAGGAAAGAGAAAGGAAGGGAGGAAGGAGGAGGGAGGGGAGAGAAATAGAAGAGAGAGATGAGGAGTGACGGAGAGAGAAGAGGGAGGAGAGAGAAAGGGAAGAGAGAGAGATGAGGAGTGAGAGAGAGAGAAGAGAGAGGAGAGAGAAATGAAAGAGAGAGAAGAGAGAAAGGAAAGAGAGAAGGGGAGTGAGAGAGAGAAGGGAAGAGAGAGAATATGATAGAAATGAATTTTTTAAATTTTATGTTAATTTTTTATAAAATATTTAAAATTTATTTTAATAAATATATAATTTATTAACAATAATTCATGATGTGTGATAGATTAACGCATAAGAGTTAGATGTATAGTACTATCTTGGGATAATAAGTTCATATTAATTTATTTTATCTCTATTTTATTAACCAACCAAATATAGATTAAGGTGGAATAATTGACTATTAGTTTATTATATCCTATTATATCTCATCAAACAAATGTACTTTTAAAATTTTTTTAAGGTTACCCTCTATTGTTCGGATAGTTTGCCCCTTTTTGTGCTAATTTGCCCGCATATAATGTTTCTCAAAGCTTTTTTTTTTTTTTTTTGTCTTTTTTAACCTTAAGTGCATAAAAGATTAAAAAAAATACGAGTTTTTTGTTTTTATATAACTATAAATAAATGCACACAGATGCATTAAAAAAAAGGTTAATAAGAATAGTGATTCAGCTGACTTATATCTTTGAGGGACTCTTGCTTTAGATTCTTTTTTCCATCATCTCTAATTTGATAGTTAAGAATACAAAAAGTTTCCAATAAAATCAGTCTAAAAACACCCAAACAAAAAAAAAAAAACTTGCAGATTATTCTCTATTTTATATTTTCAGTTTTCTCTATATATTTTTCAGATTATTCTCCAAAAAAAAAAAAAACTTACAAATCAATCTGGAAACACAAAAAAAAAACGTCTCTAAATAGTTGATATTATTTTTCAATTTTCTATATATATGATTTATTATATTGTTATATATAAATTCACTCTCTTACAAAATTTTCCGGCTTCGTCCTCGATAATGCTGTCTCTGAGAATGTTATTTTTACTTTCCTACCTACTGGCTGGAGAGTCGTTTTAGATGCTCATAAGTTATGTTCGTTACACAGTAGTTTTTCTTAATTTTTCGTACTTTGCGCCCAAAGAAAAATATTAATGCACATACTGCTATGCATCATTTGTTTTCGGCAGATTCCGAAAATTGGATCAGTAAATGATATTTGCCAAGGAACTGAAACTCAAACAATTTAAACTTAGTTGAAATGGCCACAACAATGGGTACAAACATAGAAAAGATGCATTTGATCCACAATTCATTTAGTAGTACGCTTATTCTGAAGGCTGATGCCAGGGCTTTCAAATCTGAAATAAGAATGACCCCCCTCACAATGACTGAATGCATTTGAATCTGGTCTAGATAAATTCTAGGAAAACAAACAAAAATAACCCTGATGGGAGGTAAGAATAGCAGGATTGGCTTATTCAGCCAACAATAATGTTAAATAAAAGGGATATGTCTTTTCTTTCTTAATTGGGTTGAAAGGAAGCCAATTTATGCTTCCCACCCCCTCAACAAAGTGGCCCGTGCAACTCGGTTCACCCCAAGGGAAAAGGCACCCATTCGAAGATTGCAACTGTGTGAGTGGCACATGCTCTTGATGTTACGGAAGGCTCGAGTCATGTACCTCCGGAGCTCCTTGTTCACCTGCTCTTCTTCCCACATAAAACCTTGAATGTTCTGCAAAATTGGACCAAAAAACAACTCTTAACATCAGATATTGTTTTTCCCACATAACCTTACCGAATCCATTGAGCATCTTATGCAATTCGTCCAAGTGGTTAGTGTTGCAGTTTGTGTTTGATCCCGCTAATTGCATTTGCTTTCTATCTCAAATTTAGTAGAGAACTCAGTGACTCAAAATCCAAAATACATTTGTTTAAGCTTTTTACTATAAGTGGGAAGTATGTAATGGAATTTTTTTGTTGTGCTGCATCAGCATCAAAGGAAGATGTCGAGCATTTATTAGGTGCCAACTAAATCAGTGGCTTTCAAATGAAAAATATGATTTCATTCCACGAAATCCTACATATTTTAACAAAAACTGTAAATTTTACTACTATATAAAGAATATGAAGAGGAGAACATCTCCTTCTCCTTCTATTCTGTTACCTGAACCCACTCAAAATAGCTGACGGTCACACCTCCGGAATTGGCATATATGTCCGGAAGTACTATGACTCCTTTCTTAGATAGAATCTGCAACATTAAAATCTCACAAATCAGCAACATTTCTTTTTTCATCTTAACTTTGCTTCTTTTGATGAAGGGTGATCATTGGAAAGCAACATTACCTCATCTGCTTCTGGATCAGTAGGATGGTTTGCAGCCTCTACTATGAACTTGGCCTTCACATCTGCAGCATTTTCCCTTCAAAAGAAACCATAAAGTTTCAGGAAAAACTGGTTGGCATGCCTAGAAATCAGAGAATAAAGAAACAGATCTTCGTAATACTTGTTTCCTTACTAAAATATTGATAAACCTCATACGATGGGAAAACTTAAAATTTGTGAGAAGCCTAATGCACATGTAGCATCTAAAGTACATTACTTCAAGGGAACATTTCTCAACTAAAGAAGATAATATCTATTGACGGTTCATCTGTTCAATTAAACAATCAAAAAGTCACAATTGTACTGCCAACCTCAACTAGAAAACTATGTAGCTACTGAAATCAGGAAATGAGTTAGAACATGTCAATTTTTACTGGAAACTGAAAGCAGGTAAAATTGCAAGGCAAGGGGCTCAACCTGTTCAGAACTCCACCTAAAGCACATGGGATAAGAACATCACAGTCATGTACAAGCAGTTCATTAGGATCCATAGGATCCCCACCATGAAAATGTTTCAAACTGCCACTGGACTCTTTGTGCCTCAGCAATTCTGGTACATCAATTCCTTTAAGATTCTTTACTGCACCAGTGATGTCACTCACTGCTATTACCTTCCCTCCCCTCTCATGTATGAGCCTTGCTGCCCAGGAACCCACATTACCAAAACCCTAAAAAGAATACATTGAGAAGCCACAATTTGTTAGACAATCTGACTGAGCATCTCATCAAAGAAGGAATTTATGTCAACCAACCATTCACTGGGAACCAAGGTTTAGTCCATTGTCACCTGAATTGCAAATGTCAAGCCCTCAATGGACTGGCCATATTCAGTAAGTAAAGCTTCCGTGGCAAAAACAACTCCACGCCCAGTTGCAGCCTCCCTACCCAGTGATCCACCAAGATCCTAACATCCACAAGTTCGGAGAAATAAGGACACAAATATAGACCTATTTGCTCTAGGATTAAAATTTCAAATACTAACAAAACACAAAATTAAGAATTCCGATCTCTAGTACTTACAATGGGTTTTCCAGTCACTACAGCTGGTGAATAGCCGTGGAATTTTGAATACTCATCCAATATCCATGCCATGGTCTGTTACACGGTTTGAACCCACTTTACATTGTAATCCAAATTAGATGATAAACAGAAAAAACTGGAAAAAGTTGAAGAATTGATGCAAATCCAATAAGCGGATACAGTGAACCTGTGCATTAGTGCCCATATCAGGCGCTGGAACATCAGTGTGAACGCCAATGAGATCATGGATTTTCTGAGTGAAGACTCGAGTTAAACGTTCCAGTTCGCTAGTACTTAAATCTTTTGGATTGCATCCAATACCTCCCTTTGCTCCACCATATGGTATGTCTGCTACAGCAGTCTTCCATGTCATTAGTTGAGCCAGAGCATTCACTTCATCTGGGTCAACCTTATGGACAGATTAAAGGATATTTTAAGGACAATATCAACGTCTGACACCAAGTGAAACTGCTAAATTCTGGGGGTATAGATGCCTAGATGATAATGAAAAGAGGAGGAGAAGAATTGCAGACACAAAACGTCTTATGGAACTACGTTTTAGGGAAGTAAGTGTCAAGCACTTTATATACAAGTTATTTCAGAGTTGCAATAAATTGCTATGAAAATCCACAAGCAAACTGTCAGAACATAGCAGAAAAATGGAAATTTCAGAGTTTGAAGATAAGGGAGGTGCACCAGATAAACACCCACCTTTCGGCCATGGAACAAAAATCAAGGTGTCATCAAATCACTTGCAATCTAATTTCTCTAACCACTTTCTGCTATATGTAATTACACTTAACAAATCAGCAATTTTGAATAAACATCAAATCATCATCCAAAGCAAAAGGCAACACAGTGCACCAGACTCCCACATTTGTGGGGTTTGGAGAAGGTCGATCTACGCAGTCTTCTCTTTGTTTTTTAGGCAAAGAGGCTTCATGATTCAAATCCGGGGTAACCTTTCCGTTACACGAAGGCTCCCCTTCCAAATGATCCTCCCAACTTAAATTAATTTCAGCACAAGCATTTAATAACCACAAAGCCAGAAAACCCTAATTAAACATCACATTAAGACCTGCAATACTTTATGAATATCAGTTCTTGAAGAAAAACTAAAAGTAGCTTACCAAGAATCATCAACAGAAAACAAGAATAAAATCAAGATAATTTCTAAAGAACACAGCAATGATCACACCCGCACCTCAGGATGATATCTGATTCCTCCCTTCATGGGTCCCCGTGCATTATCATGCTGCACTCTAAATCCAATGTACGATACAAGAGTTCCATCGTCCTTCGGAATCGTGCACTCCACCTGAAACAAAATTCAATCAAAAGCTGAAATCAAGAGGCATAGTTTTTTTTCTTTCTTTCTTTCTTGTTTTTTCTTTCGAGCTTTGAAAATTTTCAAGAAACGCAGCCCTTTACCTTGATCTCTCTGAAAGGGATTAAAAGACTCTTTTCAACTTTAGAGTCCAACCCAAGAATCCGAGCCGCCTGGCGGAAATTGCGGCTTGTTGCTGCAAGAGCATTCATTGCTGTCTATGGAAATCTTGAAACAGAGGATACCCAGAAAAAGAGAAAATGAAGAAAACAAAGCCACGCAGAGTGTGCGAAGAATCACTACTTAAAAAGGCGGCCAATGGTAGAAGAAATATTACAATTAAGAACAAAGTGGACGCGAATGTTCGGCGAGAGAGCGCGGTGCTCCACGTTCTATTTTTTTTTGGGTATATAAAGGGATGGTCAAGGCAGAGAATAGGGAATAATAAATGATATTGAAATTAAATCATCCGTTGAGAGCTGGCTAGATGGACCAATGGTTTCTGGCTTAAGGAGAGCGTGCGTCTGCGCTCCTCTGCGGGAACGCAGCCGTAATACGGTGTTTGAATATATTAGACGTGCACTTGAAATCTTGTGCACTCGTTTTATGTTATCACGAGTAAAATATTTGGTGGGTTTTCATTAGAATAAGGATTGAGTAATATAAATTGTTAAATAATTTAATTTATAAAAAATAAATTATTATATATTACATAAATTACGGTTATATAATAAAGATCTTTTTGGTTAAATTTTTTGGTAATTTCAATAATTTATTAATATTGATACTAGTTGTACGTGTTAAAAATTATAGTTTTATAACACATGGAGGAAAACCAAACTATAAAAGGGATAAATTTTACCACCTTTCTTGTGATCTAGTTGATAAAGCCTTATGGTGAGAAATACTAAAATTCGAGTACTGTTAAGAGTAATTAATAAGGTTAAACTTATTCTATATCCTTTAGAGTCGTGAATGACCAATTAATATTTATCATGCACTCTGAGATTACTCCCTTGTGTTTAGCGTAAAATTTTTAATCTATTTTAGATAAGGAGTTTACATAAATCTTTCTGACGAGTCTATAAAATATTACTCTCTAATTATGTATTTTTTTAAGATAAATTTTTTACAATTTTAATAAGAAGGAAAAATTAAAAAATTAAAAAGTGAAGTTTGACAATTTTTTTTTCAGTGCAAATTATCAAGAGTCGGAAAAGGATTTCTTTCCTTTTTTTTTTTTTAATACAAAGAACGAGGCAGAATGAGCGACTGCTGGTCAAGAAAAAGCAATGGGGGAGTCCAAATTCCAAAATTGTTGCGTATAATTGGGCAGAAATTCGGTAGACCCATTTCCACCTGAATATCCGCGCCCCAAAACGTAATTGTACTTTGTGGTGCCCACATTCTAAAAAATCTGGACCACCTAAATCGCCACGTACACACACCCCATTCATCCTCGACCATTGGATCTGACTTCATCGTCTGCTGGCCCAATCTCTTCCACCTACGTTCAAGGCAAGATAACACCTCGTGCCAATGAACCTGTCGCACAGAAACCCGTTTCGTGCGGCGAATCGAATTTGCGATAAGGCTTACTTAGGCGTTTATTCGCCGCGTCCGTGATGACTTGTCTAGATATGCTTGAAACCTCCCTTCTATATATTAAGGAATAATTAGCAATGCTCCATGCAAAGACACATCAACCAGGAGTAAAATTAAGGGGAAGGATATTATTCTTTATTAGGACAATTCCACATTTCCATCTTCTTTTTGTTTAGTATGCTAATAGTTCAACCAATTTGTGCTGGCAAGAAAGTTTCTAAGCAACCACCCTCCACCCACCACACATTTGACTTGAAAATGTTAATCTGTTGATCAAGTAAAATTGGGTTTCGTTAGGAAGTCACAGCCGTCCTAACACAAGGAATCACGGCTCCTTATCTTGAGTGGAGGGCCTTCATTTTGAGAGGATGAGTCCACTTTCCTATGTCAAGAGGGCTATGACTCCCCATCTTTTACTCAATAAAATTGAGCCCATGGCAGATTTTGTTTTAACATCGGTCGGCTCACACAATTTTCAGTTCACGGCCCACATTACTCGTCCACGGATGCCAACTTTTTTAAGAATAGAAGTACAATCATTGTCTTTTAGGGATACTCTAGTGGTTAAAATTCATGACTTTTATTTTAAAAATTTTGAGTTCAAATCTTAAAAAGAAAGAAGTGAAATTTATGAGAGAGAAGAGTTATCTCATTTATGTAGTTTACAGTCTAATGAACCTTTTAATAAAAAAAAAATGCAATCAGTGGAAAATGAAGGTGGCTAAGCACTAGTCCTGCTAATCAAGCAGTGTACAAATCATACATATAACGTGAAACATCAAAACTCGAGACGCCATCTCTTGGCAGTCTGGAGTTGAAATAAGAGGGAATTGCCATTTCCAAAACCAAGGTTGTTGCGTCTACGGAACTGCACGCGCCCGGGCTCCAAAGAAGTCATGGAGCCATTAAAGTCGTTGAGGGAAAAAAGGGCTTATCAATTAGCTCACGACTTTGGTTTTTTTTTTTTTTTGCTTTTTTTTTTTTTATTAAAAAAAAAAACCCAAATTTCAGTGCTTATCTTGGCTAGTAGTAGACCACAGGTCTTCCCTGGTCTTAAATCTTAATATATCTGGTTTCATTGAACTTCATCCCATGATATCTGATTTGCGAGGAAAGAAATGTTTGTACCATGATACTGTCAATGAAATCTCATGAATTGTTCAACGAAAGAAAAATGGATGCATTACTATACTTGCAGAAGCATTAACTCGAAAATAAATTCGGATGAATACTGACCCCGATCACCAGAACTGACACAAATGGATTTACCAATCAACCAGTGCCAGTCATGTGATTTACAGCTGCTTGTCAAAAATTTACACATATACAGAAGGGAAATTTTGCTCTTCTGGCAAGATCAGAGAATGCCTGAACAAAATGCCAGTCAAACATGAAAACAATTGTACGAAAAAAGATAGAATGAGTTTAAAATGATTTTTGAGTGCTTCATGGATGCAAACTCTTGTTCTGCCAATCGGTGTTTTGGACGGGTACTCCACATGTACGAGCTCAATCCCCTAATAATTTATGCAATAATTTACCAATACATAAGGAGAAACAGTAATGAAATGAGTGGCACTGTGGAGGAAGAAAGGAATCACAAACCATTAAAACAAAAGGTGGATAACCACAAGTACGGTCATTGATAGGTCTTAATCTTAAACCTCAAAAATTGGGCAGACGAGAGCGGGCTACCACACGCCAGGTATGCTACACTTCTTCGCTGAAATGATCGAACCAGGTTAGCGCATGAATAGTGGAAACTCAGTATTCTGAGAGCCTCTTTTGTTTCTCGAACATCTTCTAAGAGATAGGAGGTGTGGGGTTGTGCTTTTAGCATTTTGTGTTTTTAGCATGTTTTCCAAATGCTAGATCAGGTAAAGAAATGCACTCTCTCTTTCTTCGATCAATTCAACTACTCATCTCTGCCTTTGCAGGCGTAGATCCAGAGAGCATTTAAGGTATAAGTGAAGAGACTTGGGGAGGAGCAGCTGCTATGGCAATAGTCGTAGGAGGTATAGGTTGCAAAGATTGTGCTAGAGAGAAAGCAACATGTTCTAGGAGGGGCCTTGGTAAAATGTGCTTCAATCCATCGTTTCTGTACTTCTTCCAGTAAAAGAACTGTTGTGTATGTGCCAACTCCTAGTAGTTTGAAGTGCAAACAGGTGAATCTTGAATTAGTCAAGAACGTGCATATAACTCAGCTTTGCTTGAATGTCAAACAACTATTCTTGGGTTCCAGCAGAACAGAGCTAACCGATAATTGTTAAAATGCAATTTCGAGGAAGAGTGCGCGTCAATAATAAACATAATTGAACCATAGCGCCCAATACAGGAAATGTCGCCACAGAAAGGCATATGCCAATAAGTTCAGCCAAAAATGGAAATGTGATCATGGTCAAATATCCATAAAACCAAATTAAATAACTGAGCTGTGGAACAAGTCACTACAAGATCTAGAATATAGTAGCATCCTTTGGTTGATTATGGATTTTATGCCGTTAACAAAGAAACATAAATCTAAGATCCAGAATTGGCATACATATACAGAATCAATTCCACAATATCTGCATATCTGGCAAACTTCATCCCCATATAAGCGCAAGTGGATGCTGAGACTTGCTGAACACAAATTCAATATTGCTGCAAGCAATCAATTTGCAAGAACCAGGTTCTCGCTTTGCCATGCAAATGATGATACAAGCATCCCGTTCTCTTAAGATTGTGACTTGATAGACATGACTCACAAAGCGTCCACTAAATTTAAAAATGGTGGCCATTAATAATCGAGCATATGTCATCAATATGGCCTGTATCGCACGGGCCTCCTGAATCTTGGAATTCTTCTGCGCATGAGATTGAATTACATAACCATTATCAGAGTATGAGCAATCATATGCAACATGCAAACCTTTAAAAAGGCAATCATTCACTTTGACAAATTAATCAATAAATAGATCGGGGCAAAGAAAGCAACTAGCAAGGACGGAAAATTTCTAGCAGAGGATGTGCAAGGATGAAACAGAGATGATATTATGGAAAGTTAAATAATGCAAACAAGATAAATAGAAGATTGCCATCATCTAACCGCCTGCATATAAGCTAGTTTCAATGGCATGACTCACAAAAACGAAGAACTCCCATCAGAATCTCTCAGGCAGAGAGTCAGTCGCAAGGTACAACTGCAACTACGGCTCAATTTGAGAAGGTAACAATAACCATCTCCCAACACGTTGATGTTTTGTAAAGCAAAGCACAGGAATGCAATTGCACACAATGGCTGGAAGCTTGTAATTGATAGCTTCCCTTACACTCCTAAAGGATCAACCATGGGTAAACACAACCATCTTAGGTGTGAGGAAATTGGTTTCCACAACATGGACAAAATTATCAAAATGCTCTTTGGGGAGATGGGACAAAATCACCAATAAAATATGGCAGACCATGGACAAAACAGCACACCAGAAGGTGTTTACTAGGCCATATCAAAACAAAGGAGACCACCTGAAACCTCCTTCCTTTTAGTAGTCGCAATATATTACCTCCCAGTAATGTTTTTCATATCTCAGGTAACAATACACAGTAACTGTCACCCTTCTTTTTGGCAGCCGTGTTATATTTCAAACTTCAATTGTGAATAAACATGCAAGAATGTCACGTAATTTACCTAGCAAGAAAAGAAGTAATGTATACATGGAAAAGAAACATCATATAAGGCCATATTATACAGCTAGCCATTATGTGGAACCAAAAGGCAAATGTCAATGACATATAGCATCATAAAAATCAAGTTCACAATTATTTGATCAAACAGGATAAAGACGTTTTAAGCCTTACCCATAGCCACTAGGGGCATAGAAAGGTGGACCAGGCATCAATGGCCTTCGAGATCTAAACCCAAAGTAAGGGTTGGAGCGCCTTCCACGATACTGCTTCAACCCAGGAATATTAGTTCGCTTAGCAGAGACCTGCACAGCACACCAGATCTACTGTCATAATCACCAAGGAAGATGCACTTAATATTCACAACCAAAAATATTGTTTCAAGTACCTTTAACTGACGGCCATGAAGTTCTGATTCATTTAGGAGCAGAGCATTCTGAACGGCATCAGTCTCTACAAACTCAACATAAGCAAACCCTTTTGGTTGGCCGAACTTGTCAGTCAAAATTGTCACCCTGTTCACCGTTCCGCAAGATTGGAAGTGCTGTTGCACTTCTTCGGGAGTGCATGCATAGTCCACCTGAATTTCAAAATACAAATAAATAGAAGTCACAATAATCACCATTAGCCTATCTAGTTTTAAATTGACACAAAGTTCAAATTATGCGTGCCAAATACTTTTCTCAGATAAACAGACCAAGATCAATGACCAAGCGACCGCGGAAGGGGTTCCTAACTCATAACATTGGAGGTTACAGAGGAAATTTTTTCTCAATATAGGTAAAGATGTCCAAATCATTCAAATGCAAGTGAAAGAATTCAATAATAAATAGTAGTACAGAGGTACAGAAAAACCCTCACATTACCAACATAAATCGAGCGGGAATCCACCTCCTCCTTTTCAGCCTGGGTCCCAGAAGCGCTCCCAGAATCTTCCAAAATAAAAAGAAAAAGAAAAAAAAACAAATTTACAACTAATTTCGGCAAATTTCAATCAGATTTACGAAAATTAAGGTCGGTAACCTTGGACAGAGCCCATCTCCTTCTCGACCTTAGCTTGCATTTCGCGGAGAGCGCCGGCTTCTTCTTCGATCTCCTTCAGTCTTCTCTTCATCTCCTCCAAATCCTTTTCATAAAAAAAAAAAAAAATTGAAACCAAAAGAACACTCAAATTAACAAAAGATTCATATAAAAAGAGAAAGTCAACAAAAGAGAGGGAAGAAACCTTGGAATTAGGGTCATCCCGGTGGTCGTACTCCTCTTCTTCGGCGACGTCGGCGTCCATCTCTCCTTCGTCGGGAATATCGCCGCCGTATACATCGTGATCCATGGATATCCGCCGGCAATTTCCTTCCTTCTTTTTTTGAGGGCTTAGGCCCTTTGGAGGCTTCTATGTGCGACTAAAATAACGGGCGTTGTGATAACAAATGGAGTCGGTGGCTGATTACTGAAGAGGAGGTTAATTTGTGCTTTTAAGAAATTTACTCGGGCTGTTATTGGGCTTTGTTAGTTTAGCCCACAGTCACTCATTGAAGGTCCGTGGAAGGTCCAGTTTCACGTTGAAGTGGTGCGGTGGAAAAATTTATTGTATAGGAACCCGCTCACAATCAACCAGTAAGTAGAGGACTCAGTAATATTTAAAGTGGTTAGATGTTGAGAGACTTCTGTCACTTTTTGAGATTTTATCTGAGTCGATTTAGATTAGTCAGTTTATTGGATTAGATACTGGACGGTTTCAGATAAAAAAATATATATATTTAAAGTGATTAGAAATAATAATTTTTAATTTAGATATTTGAAATTTAAATTTTAAATTTTTATCACTCTCCCTCGTCCTCCACCACTGAGCTATCAATTCTAAAACGCAAAAAAAAAAAAAAAACCAATAATTATGTCAACAACTTAGTATTTATCCAAAAAAAATAAAAACAAAAGAGTAAGGAGCTGTAATGGAAGCGAAAAGTTGTGGTAGTTATTTATTTATTGGAGTATTTTTGAGTTGATTTTCAAATGAGTAAATCCATACGTGTTTAGATTCAATTGGATTGTCTCATCAAGCCAGTAACTTGAAATGTAATAATAAGTGTACCCAAAAAAAAAAAAAAAGAAATGTAATAATAAGATTGTCTCACATAATAATTATTACTTAGTTATTATTAGGCTGCATAGTTGCGCAAATTATTTGCATTTATATGAGAGTTAAATGTAAATATAGTTTTCATAAATTATTTTACCTTATATTTAATAATTTTTTTGAAAGAAAATAAATAAAAGTTTGTCATGTAAGAAAAAAGACCTTAGACTGAAGGAGAGCAAAACTAACGCGACAAATCTGTGGAGAAATATTTATTACACTTTTTTTTTCCCGATATTTATCTCCATTGATGAGATAAGGAATTCATTAAAATTAAAACTTAAAACTCCTTTTTTTAATAAATTAATAGCTCTTCCTACAATTTCACGAAATTTATCGAAAGAAAAAACAATGTTAATAAAATCTCAGTTAAAGACAGAAACGTAATATCCATCTCTGAAAGGTTAGAACACCTTATACATTCAACATTTATGTGCACTCTTTGACACGAAGCAGAATCTGGGATTTAATTAACTAAATTGTTTCCCACACTTCGTAACAATGTGATTAACGGTAGTCAAACATATTGGAACATAATCAAAAACGGAGCCCAAATGCCAAGTTTGGAGCCCAAAACACTATTTGATATGAGACCTAACAAGCTGTTCACAGTCTTGGAGGAGGAAGCAACCATTTGGAACCATCGATGTAGGACAGACTGAGGTAACGTTTCGCTTGGGCATCGCTTAGCTGCTTGCTGAATTTGACGCGGGTTTTAGGATCTGAGCCTTTTCCCGTGCACTTATATTCTCCAAATGAAACCGTCCTGCAATCCCAACCACATGGATCAGTGTTAGTTTAAACATTTATTTACGGTACAATATTGTCGCTGCCTAATAACTAAATGTCCTCTTATGGTCAAATTTCCTTGGCCTGCAACAGGCTTCAATATTTCAAGTGGGAATTAGTCTCACATGCTTTACGTGCACTTACATTCTTTGCGCGTAAAACATGCGGAGACACCTCGTGTTGGAAAGAAAAAAAAAAAACTTAATAACTAAATGCACTTGAAAATCAAGTAAAAATCGTTTGAACGAACGTACTGGTCCCTCTCATGATGGTTGTTATTGGACCATCCAGAAGGATTGACAACAGAGCTCATGTCGGTGTAGGCAAACACCACCAGAGGCATTTCCATCCATGCTCGGCCCAACAGCGCCCCGTGGCCTATTCCGTTAACGCTTCCATGCACAAATGCGAATCCAGTGTCCTCTCCAAGATGATTTCTTGCCTGTGCTGTTATCACTGCAATTCCATTGTCTGCTATCACATATACTTCCGAGTCCTGCATGCATTATGAAACAAAATTGTTTTTGGCTGAGTCTAAATTGCATTTGCAAAAGAATCGTAAGTTTCAGAGCCCAAATTGAGTCTGTACGTACCAAATAAATGGACTTCCCATCTCCAAAAATGAAATCAACAGTGCCTTCTATGTGACAGTCCTTGAAGAAATGGCGACCCTTGTCATCGCATAATGTGTCCTGGAATCCCAAGAATCTGCAATTGTAGAAGGATGCCTTGTCGCCGCCAATCCTCATAGCCAGTGCTTGTGCTCCGACAGCTTTCCCATCTGGCCTCGGTGCATTATTCTAAACCAACAAAATCAAACATTGATCAAAAGAAAGAAACCAAAGGCAATAACCCAAGAAAGAACAAAGAAAATGGGGGTCATCATAAGCACAGTTTAAGCACCCTGATAATGAGATTAACAGCAGAGAAGTAATCAGAGTCCACTTGGAGGGTGGCGCTGTAGACGGTGCCATATTTCCTTGCCGTGCCATCAAATACCAGAGTTGGCATTTCGTCCCCTGGCTTTCCATAAAAAGTAATGAAAGGCTTCTCTCTCTCAATTGAGATTTTCTCTCTGTAAACTCCAGGGCCAATGTGCACAATCACTCGCCGCTTATTCTGTTTCGGAATGCTGTCAACGGCGTCGGCGATCGTCTCGAAATCTCCGGTCCCATCTTGCTTCACCGTTATTACTTTGACATTGGCCTCGGCGGCTTCAAGGGCATGGTCTAGAGTGCCTCTCCGTTGAGCAAAAGGTTTGACGTTGGCATTGAACCAGCTGGCTACTCGGGATTTATCGGCTGGTATTTGCACCTCAGCTTGGCAGTAAACCGCGGTCGCCGCAAGAAAAAGGGCAACGGCAGCGATGATTGAAGTAGTAGTCTTCATCGCTACCATTTTGATTACGGTTCCAATAATATTGAATGCAATTTGAGAGCAACGTATATATATGTAATCCCTCGTGAGGAAGGCCTTAAAATAGTCATGGGACTTGGTCGCAGAATCTAAAATCTCCAAGGATTCTGGTCTCTGTCGGCACCTGAGAATAAGAGCAGCCGCTCAGTTTAAATCCTTAAATTGTCGTGACCATATGAATAGTAATGGGTACCTCTACTCACTTTTATTTATCGTTTAAATTTAGCTAGTTTGACTTTAAGCTTATTAAAGTCATTTATATGATGAGAGAAAGTGTGATAAAGTTGAATATTACTTATTTATCTCTATTTCTTAACATTAGTTAGTTTGAGTTTAAATTAATTACAGTTATTTATCTTGGTAGAAGAAAGTGTGATGAACGTTTAACTTATACTTTATATAAAGAGGTTTAATTTATATGAAAAAGATAAGTATATAGAAGTTTGTATACAGAAAATATGTAGATTTAATAAAATAAAAATATTTTTTTTACTGTTTTGGCAACAAAAAAAATTTTAAAGAAATTTTTTTTTGTTGAGAATCTTATATAATATTTATATTTTATATCTTAAGTAACATCCATTTAAACTTAATTTTTAATTTTCTTTCAAAAAAACAAAAAAAGGAGAAAAAATTAAAAAATATTTTTTTAATTCCTCGGTGGGTATGCATTTGGGCCCGCCCTTATATTCTTACGTAAAATAGTTAATCAACGGTTAACGTATCTGTCGTGCGCATAATTTGACTTTCACTTCATGGACATGTATCAGTTCCAAACGAATTAAGTTCGTCTATTTTGCAGGTTTTGTTGATACCCAAATCCTTCTAATACGGATCGATTTGTGTACCGAAATCGTTCAATGTCCAAATTCCAATCCCGAATATTTAGCGCAATTGTTGGGCGAAAAAAAATTGGTGTGCCGGTGGTTTATATTCTAAATTTTGTTTCGGTTAAAATTGAGACTATTATTTTATAAATAAAAATTAATATTTTTAAAATATATATTATTTTTATATTTTAAAAATATTAATTGTTATTTTAAAAATAATAATAATAATTCATCTTAAAATAAAATTTAAAATAAAATTATTGAGGTATGCAATTGTACTCTTGTTGGTACGCCAAATTTACCGTTTACCCGTTTCCATCCATCTAACTTTGCAACACCCTGAGGTGAGGTGAGGTGAGGTGTTAAAAATTTCTTTATGGGCAAAAACAATGAGGTGACGTCTTAGGACAATCTAATCGGCCACATTTGCATCTGCAGGTAGAATTGCGGGCCCCATAAAACATTGGCCTGTTTTTTTTATTCTTTATTTTTAATTGAGCGCTGTTTTGGACCCGAAAAGGGAGCCGGAATGTACAGTTCGATTCAAATAAGAAAATTAGAATATTTATTAATAAAATATAATTATATTGATAAGGTATAAAATAAAAAATAAATATTAAAAATTAAATAAGTATTATTCTATAATTTAAAATATAAATTTTACATACTATACTAATTTTTTTTAAAATAATAATCTTAGTTAAAGTATTAATATCATTACATTTTATTAATAAATATTTGTAATTTTATACACGAGTTTAATAATAGTATTTGGAGTAGCAGTTTGAGCGCCAACCTTTTTCTATTTTTAATTTAATTTATTTTTGCCTTCATATTCAATGATTAAGAAATTAAATTTATATTTATAATTTTTTGAGTTTTAAATTTGAAAAAAAGAGTATAAAGATTATAATTAGGAGAAGAGTTATGTTAACTTTATAATTTAATGCAAAAAAAAGCTTTCCAATGAATAAAAAAAGGTATTTAGCTTGGAATTGGAGGTCGTCCACTTACAGCCATCCAATCCAAGAAACCAATACAATAAACGATCTAAACCCAACCACTCCATTCGCAGTTCAAATGGATTTGTTGACGAACAAACGGGACATTTCACATTATATCGGACAGTAAACTAAATGGTCCGAATTTATACCCTTTTTTGGAGAATAATGAGATGGCAGAAAATCAATATGCAAATCCCTTTCACACCAGTTTAGAAAATCAACGAACAGACGTGCGAGACAAGTTAGATGGTTCTCCGGTAGCCGGAGAAAGTTGTTGTGAAGCAAGCCGCTGAGGCTCTTTTTCTGTTTTTTTTTTTTTTTTTCTCATACAGTGATGATAATGCAAGGAAATTTAGGCAAAATGTCTTAAAATTAAAAGGATTTCTTTACGTACAAACAATCCATGCTAAGATTTTTCCCCTTCCTTATGACTGTTCAAGTAGCTCTAATGGACGAAAAATCTATGTTAACATCAGAAACATTACAAATGATCGCCTTATTGCAATTTTTTTTCTCGATCAATAAATTATTCCGCTATGATCACGTTGAATTAAACTATAATCAAGACAATAAAAACCATATCGAACACAGTTCCTTCTTGTTCCAAGTGATTAAGTTACTTGCTACCATTTTTTTTTAATAAAGCACACTTATTATTATTTTATTTTATTTTTTTATTGAATTTAATCTTGCTTAAATTTTTTTTGAACAGTAAAAAAGATTCATCGTGGGCACGACAGTTATTAGATTTATGAGCCGAAACTGAAATAACTTTCGTTTGTTTATATTTCGTTCAACTACATTGAAGGAGCAAATATAACACTCGAGTATTATTGGGTTCAAAGAACTTTTCCTACGTCTGGCCACAATATTAATGAGTGGTAAATCGACAATTTCACTTATGCTAAATCCCAAGTAATTGAGGTGAGCAAATTCGGTATAAAGAGTCAAACTTAAACTGTTGTTAACTAAGACATGCCAAATTACTGTTAAACTGTTATTTCAAATGATATTTTATATTATTTATATTTAATATTTAATTCATTTGATTAAAAAAGAAAAAAAAAAAAAAGACCCTTTTTGCTTTGAATGCCCGTCAACCCTGGGAATTAGAGAACTAGAACTTAATTAAAATGCAAGGCGGTCAAATTCAGACCCCACATTGCAGCGTGACACGAACTTTCCTATTTCATACATGTTTCCTTCCTTTCAAGTTCCTACCGGCCTTCCCCACAAATTAATCAGATATTCCTTTTTCATTCATGTTTACTATATATCTGTATTTTAAATAACAATAAAAATTAATTCAGCAATCTAACATTTCATTTTGTCGTGATTTTATAATCTCAACAAGTGTTTTCTTTAATTAAAAAAATTTTATCACATATATATCAGTTATCGGATTTGTGAGTCGAAATCAGAGTAATCTCAGTTTATTCATATCTAATTTAATCACTTTAAAAAAACAGACCCATCATCTAAATATTATTGAGTTTAATGAGTTTTCTTCACGTTCGACCACTGTATTAATGAGTCGTGAATTTGTTACCACGTATCTCCATAAATTCTCAAATTTGAGGGCAGACAACAACGCATAAACTCAAATTCAAATCATTATAAAAAAAAATAAATCGAATTATTATCAAACTATTACTTCAAATAATATCTCAACAAGTGCTTCTCTTAAATAATTTAAAACACTAAATAATCTCAAAATGTCTACATGGCACTCTCCTTTCCCTACAATAACAATGAATAATTAACCCTGTTCATAGAAGTATTACAAACAATATCTAACTTAACTGAATTAATAATTAAAAAATGAAATTCAAATTTTAATTTTCTTCTTCATTTGGTACCTCTACTTTTACTGAAAAACTAAAATTATTATAAGAACCAAAACTAATTGAGTCTCTTTCTCTGAGACAGCTTTGACTTTCAAAACACGTTCCTACTCATCCTCGGTTTTGAAGCCTATCTCCCTCCCATTTTGTCTGTGCGTCTCCGTCTTGTCTTAAAATAGTTAAAATCACCATCCCCAACCGCCGATCCACCATGTACATGCTAGTAAACTGTTCAAACTGCCGCACGCCTTTACAGCTCCCGCCGGGCGCCCAGTCAATCCGCTGCGCCATCTGCCATGCCATCACCCACATCGCTGATTCTCGCTACGCTCCGCCGCCGCCCCCACTACCATCCTCCTCTTCGGGCCACCGTTACTACCCTTCCCCGCCCCCATCCGCGTTGGCTCCGCCTCCCGCCCACGGCGGCAAGCGCGCGGTGATATGCGGGATCTCGTACAGGAACTCCAGGCACGAGCTCAAGGGCTGTGTTAATGACGCCAACTGCATGAAGTACCTGTTGGTCAACAAATTCAACTTCCCCGAGTCCTCCATTCTTATGCTCACTGGTACTCTATTTTCTTTCAATTTCTTGTTTTTTCTTTTCTTTGAACAAATCATTCAATCTTTATTTAGGCTTCCTTGATCTATTTATCTTTTTTTTTTTTTTTCCTTGTAATTGCTGTTGTTTGATATGTACTATGTAAAATTTGCATAATACAGACGGTTTTATTATCTCAATTGCTTTGATCTTGAACATTAGTTCAAGTGTTCACCGACCTTTAGTTTAAGTGTTCAACTACCTTGTTGGACATGGTCAGAAGTTTGACTTCTACCACATCTTTCCCCATTCCATTCCCCTTGAATTAGTTTAACTCTCTCTTAAAACCAAAAAAATATATATATTTATATATCTCAATTGCTTTCGGGGAATCAATTTTGCAGAAGAGGAAACTGATCCCTATAAATGGCCAACCAAACACAACATGAGAATGGCAATGTACTGGCTTGTTCAAGGTTGTCAGCCTGGCGATTCCCTAGTATTTCATTATTCTGGTCATGGCTCGCAGCAGAGAAACTACACTGGAGATGAGGTGGATGGATATGATGAAACGCTCTGTCCGGTAGACTTTGAAACTCAAGGAATGCTTGTTGATGACGAGATCAATGCCACGATTGTCAGACCTCTACCTCGCGGGGTAAAGCTTCACGCAATCATAGATGCTTGCCACAGCGGCACTGTGTTGGATTTACCGTTTCTCTGTAGAATGGATAGGTTAGCTTTTGATCTTTCATTAGTTACTCTAAAATCTATTCGAGTTTTGACTGATTCTATTCTAGAAATGGAACTTGGTCTGGTTCGTATTACCTGCTGTTTATGTACATGCTTATAAGCTCTTTGACACAGGAGTGGGAGATATGTCTGGGAGGATCATCGCCCTCCATCGGGAATGTGGAAGGGAACAAGTGGTGGGGAAGTCATCTCCTTCAGTGGTTGTGATGATGATCAGATCTCTGCTGACACTTCGGTAAAGTCCACCTAGGCAAACAAGCTAAACTGAAATTCTTGAACCAGATATGCGTATATTTTCCCAGTTAACTGTGTATAATCTATATTTTGTGTCGTATAGGCCCTGTCAAAGGTTACTTCAACTGGTGCAATGACTTATTCTTTTATCCAAGCCATTGAGCGTGGAGCTGGAAATACATATGGAACAATGCTAAATGCAATGAGGTCTACCATTAGCAATACAGGCAATGAGCTAGGTGGTGGTATTGTAACGTCTCTCCTCACAATGCTCTTGTCAGGAGGAAGTCTTATTGGTGGACTAAGACAGGTAAACTGTTGCTGCAATCTTCTATTGCTGCTTGTTCTGCAAGCCAATCACCATCACGGAGCTGTGGTGATAATACTATCTCTCAAAAAACAGGAAAACTGGAAAGAATGTAGAAACCTAATGAAAATTCCAAGTTAATAATTTCAGCACATTCGTGCTTTATAAACTAGCTGTGTAACAAGAGGCCCCATTTTTTAGATGGACTTACTGTGTGACAAAGTACAACCAACTGAACTTTTTCTTGAACAAAATAGAAGTTCTGCAATGTCGTTCCTGTTTTCACAAACATGGTGCTGTTGCCATCCTGTGCATGCATTCTTATGACAGGTTAAAAATTTTAGTCTAAACAACATTGAGAGACAATGATTGGCTCGTCCATGCATAGTCTCTTGTAGGTTATACTTACTTTAATGCACATAAGATTAAGGGTAATACTGCTTCTCTATTTTTGGTAGCTAACAATATAAACTATAGCTCGGATAATGGGAATATTCTGATGATGAAATGTAAATTTTGCTGCAGGAACCACAGTTGACAGCAAATGAACCATTTGATGTGTATTCGAAGCCTTTCGCCTTGTGACGATATGCCTGATCCAATTAACAATATATCCAGGCAGAACCCTCATCCACCAGTTGCCTGTGTAAAGTTATGTAAAAAATGAGGCCTCTTTTTATAGTTCTGAAGAAAGAGTACTTTTGTCACTTATTTTTCCAATCAATTATCTCAGGTGATTATTGTTATTGTTCTTGTACAGTGATATTATGGCCTTGATTTGCTCCATAAAGTTATTGCCAAATTATCAAATTCGAACTGGCTCTGTGTTTGCTAATTTTCTGATGAGGACCTTACTGCAAATATAATGCAAGTGTATGCTTGAAAAGGTTATTTAACTTCATATAAGGCCAAAGATTTAATGCACTCTTGGGAATATTGCCAATGAAAAACAGAAAAATAGGTAAAATGGTCCACTGTAATAAAGTTGTAAAAATGAACGAAACCAATTTACATCTATTTATTGTGTTGTAATGCATTTATCATGTGAAATATTCACTTTAAACTTAATTGCTAGCTTTCACTGTTGTATTTGTACCATTCGTAGCCTTCTTCTGGTTTTACTCCTCAACAGCATGCATTGCTTCTTATATCTTGCACTGTCCTTTAGGGCCATGGACTGGAACATCTGCATCATATTGAATACCATGTCAAGTAGAAGTTCGAAATTACAATAAGAATTAACCATTTTAACATGAAAAGCTGAAAACAGCCAATCCAATCCAAAAAAGAAAAATTGTCAATGAGCAAACCCCCATAAAAGGGACATCATATATCAGTGAATTGGATGTGTTTGTGTCTCCCCCTGTGTGTTGTTAGTGTGTGAGGGAGGTAGAGAGAGAACAGCGAGGCTTAAAGAAAGAAAAAAGAGCTTGCCTACAGTGACACGAGAGAAGTACACAATTAATCAAACAGAATTCAACGGTTTATTTATTTATTTTTTATTTCTTTAAATTCAATACATCTTTTATGATTAGACGGTTTATATTACTGCGTGCTTATCGCGTTACCACCTATATGTGTCTATCCAGCATTTTCAGAGAAAAAAAATACTGCACCTTCTTCTCTGGATGGGGGAGTTTGCACCACATCTGTCCCAAAGTCCTGCTTACTTCACCAAATGAAGACGATTTAACCAAATCCCAAGTGGCCATGACAAAGAAGGCATAGGAACTACATGGCCTAACAGGAAAACTACGCCTTTCAAGTATTTTCTCTAACAAATCCCTTTTCCCTCTGCATTTCTTCCTTAATCCCACTTCTGTCTCTGAACCCAATTTTGCACCAGACACATCCGCGGTGCAAGGAAAATATTTGACAGGAGTTATAACCCCATTTCTAAGCCTTGTCAAGATCCTTGTTTTAGATTCCTCTGTCCCAACAATCTCGTCACTCTCAACGGTCCGCGGGTCTGTGTTTCCTCTTTGATTTTCTTCTTGGATATTGTTCGGAGTCCTATATGAAGATAAACTTGCATTCTCGCAAAAGATGTCGTTTTCCTGCAAGGAATTTGCGCCCACAAAGTTGAATTGATTCTGAGAAAAGACACGTCTTTTGTGGATACTAAATTGAACAGAGAATTCTAAATCGCCGGTGTCTCCCTCGACTTGGATGGTGTCTCCGTGGAGAAAACCGGACAAGTGAAGAGGCATTGAAGAAGTTATTGGGGTTCCTGGTGGAGTTCTCTCTACAGAATGCGAGTCAGCCATGGGCAGAAACTTGGGAAATTTGAAAGATTTGCCCGAAAAGAAGGAGGACAGAGGGAATTACACAAGTGAAGGGTTCAACGGTTTGGTTGGTTGGTTACTAGTAACTTAATTACTTATTTCGTCATAATAATTGGCGAGAAGTTGCGTCGTTTACTGTCGTCCGCACAAAACATAACGACGTGGCACGTACGATTCCACCACCGGTAATTGAATGGTCTTGAAACCGGTCGGTCTTTTGAGTAGTCCCTCACCGGTTGGACCCCAGAACTTCCCTAGCCACAAGATAAATCGTTCTTCATCACCACCACCCCCCCTCGTGGTTTTAGTGTTAAGCAAACCTTCAGACCAATGACTCTTCAATTTGAGTGTTGAGACTAGTATTCTGCGTAGTATATACTTTTTAAATACAAATATAATATTTTTTGACGAAATTATTAAGTATAATCTTCACTTTTCATAATGCTTTTTGACCAAATTGCTGAATATAATGTTTCTTTTCTTATTTCAAAAAGGAAAAAAAAGATTGGATAAATCATGTCGATCGGTTAATTGAATTGTACAATCTAATAATTATTTTTTTAAAAAATCGGTAAAAGTGATATATTTTTTATTAATTTTTTATTATAAATTATAATCATTTAGTTTAATCAATTAATTATTCAGTGACCCATGTCGACCGGTTTTTTTCGGGTTTGGTACTGTTCTCATTTTATGAACGAAGAGAAATTGCTCTCCTTGTCATCAAATTGAGGTCGCAGACAGAAAACAGTGCGACAAAACGCCCTTTGTGACTCTATGGCCTGCACGACCCAGTTTTCCTTCTCTCTACCTCTACTGAAACTCTCTCCTCCACGCCACCACGGCCAGGTCCACTCCAAGATTGCACACTTGCCTCGGACTAGCTTCGCCGGCTTGAAGACTCGGGCTGCTGTGGGAAGGAGTTCGGAGGACTTTTGGGCCAGAGACCCGACCGCTGAAGAGATAGAGAGTGGGTTTGCTGAAAAAGTGCTGGGAAATGTTAGCACTGAGCATAAGATTCTCATTCCCAACGTCTCCGCTCTCTCTCTTTGCCAACAGGAATGCACCCCAGTCTCGCCCCTGCAGCCTCCCATGTCTAAAGATGACGCTCAAAAGCTTTTGAAGAAGGTGAATTTTCCGTACCAGCGTTGATTTTACTATCCAACCCAATATTGCATTTAAGATTATACTTACAAACAAAAACATGCAATTTTTCTTAGTTCTGGCTGAATTTGTTTGCCCCAAATCACTTTTCCTATCTAATTGTTTTCTGCTAAGTGAGATACTGGGCACTTATTTTTTCTCCAGGAGGCCGAATTGTTGTTATATTTTGGATTTCTTGCACAATGGCTAACGGAAAACTGAAAATTTGCACATAGTGATTGCGTTTATCTCATTTAATATGGACCATTCTATACAATTGTCCCCGATATTCTGCTCTAGGCCAGTTTTTTTTTTGGTTGGGTGTTAGGGGAGTGAGTGGATGAATGCCCTTTTTAATTGTTACTAATGGGTATGCACTTTTTCATTTGGTTGATGTCGCAGATGTGAAATGAGCAACACCCCTTGCTTTGCAATTGAAAGCTGAGACTGTTATTAAACATAAACAAAAAAAACTGGAGTTTTTTTTTTATCTCCAAATTTAGACTGTGGAAGTGGAATTGAGGGTATGGAAATTCAAGTATTGCATTTTGGTTTTGAGTTCTAAGTTGCTAATCAATTGTTTTAGAATCTTTGAGAGAGTGAAAGTAGCAATTTGCAAAACTGATTTGAAGTGACATACTAAAGCTGCAGGCTTTTTTGATTTCCTCGTTTTAAGATGTGTTCCTCCAGTGAAGCACTTCTTTCTGACCTTTTTATGAGATCTTGTAATCCATGATTGGTCTAGAGCTTTTGATAAAGCAAATAAGTGTCCAACGCTGGATATATTATTGTCCGCGCATGATAATGGAGAAGTTGTACCATTCCCCTGCTATTGCTTAGAGTTGCCAGCAGAAACGCGTGCTTGTTCAGTTGCGCTGAAAACAGTTTTTTGTCGCCAGGTTGTTGGATGGAGGCTCTTGGATGAAGATGGCGGACTTAAACTGCAATGTTTGTGGAAATTGAGAGATTTTGAGTGTGGAGTTGAACTTATCAACCGAATTTACAAAGCTATTGAATCTTCTGGGCACTTCCCAGATATTCATCTTGAACAACCCAATCAAGTTAGAGCCGAATTGTGGACGTCATCCATTGGTAGGGATTTCTCTTCGCAGATTTCCTGCGTGAATGCCACATTTCCTCTATTTAGCTTGAATTCTGTAAATTTTTATTGAGCTCTAATAGTTTGTTTGAATTTCAGGTGGTCTGAGCATGAACGACTTCATAGTAGCTGCAAAAATAGATGAGATCAAGACCGCGGATCTTGTTCCTAGAAAGAGAATATGGGCATAGTTAAAGAACAATGCTTTCCTTTCTAGCAGAAACAGAGGAGAATTGCTTGTTTGTGTACTTTTTTTTGATTCTGCTGTATATCAGACATGACAGTTTATGTTCCTTCTCATTGTTGAGTATATTTACTCACGGGTCAATTCAATGTAAGATCCCAAGCTGATCTACAATGAATGAATCTCTACTCCCAATTTAGAATTATGGGCTGGAGGAGAAGATCAAAATCATGGTATTAGGGACAAATTTGATTGAATGGCTATCTAAATTCATTTAATTTTGCTTCATGTAATGATTCATGATAATTCAGGGAGCAATTGTAACTCGCAATGCATAACTTAAAGAATTCAAATGTTGGTTGAGCAGTGCTCTTGCTGCACTAAAAAGTAAAAAACCGAGGTAAGGAGATAAGGGGAAGAGTGGAAGCAAAATGTTTTAAAGGAAAAATGCTTGGCACAAGTGAAAAATTAAATAGAGAACTGGACTTTGTTTGGATGGCATTGAGGCGTGTGTCTCAGTGCAGCTAATACGAGTTTAAATTCTGTCAATCAAGAGAAAAATAAATAAATAGAAGAATCAAAAGAAAATTTCTTTTGATCTACAGTAATTAGAATTTCTTTCGATCTACAGTAATTAGTTTCTTGAAATGCTGTTATTTTGTTTTTTTGGTGGAAATTAGATTACTCATTTATCTACATAACAAGTCCTAGGATATATATATATCAATTTTCATATATTCTGTAGTTTTCTTTCCCATTTTAACATAGCTTTTTTAATACACTCCCATTTTCTCATTTTCAGTAATTTAGCTTCCTTTTGTTTTTAGTAAATTTATCTCCATGTTACGTCACTGGAGATAGTACTGCATTGTGTACTACCCACAATCGTATGTTTTTCCTCGGTACAGCTTGGGTACATGACAACATGATGAGCCCATATCCAGCAAATAAACTCTGACGTGGCAAAATCAGGTGCTTGAAGGGACTGGCCCCAAGCCATTCGATCATTTCGAAAATAAATACTAAGAATATTCGGATTTATTTCCAAAAAAAAAAAATTTAAACATTTTGAAGGAGAGAGAGAGAGAGAGAAAAGCAGAGGCAGAGACTGAGAGCGTGCGAGGAAATGGTTCTAACAGCCACGACACTCATTATTCCAGGACAAGGTGTCCAAAGTTTTTGGCTTTCTGTTACATTAAACTCTCAGTTCATGTAGTTTTTAACTTTCTCTTCTCACGACAGGGCTTATCGGAGCGTTTCGTGGAGGACTTCCGCGGACAAACCAGGTTTGGTTTTTAGACCATGATGATTGTACTCTGATGTTGTTCGATCAAAGTCCCCTTAAAATTTTTAAAAGAAGAAAACTTTTCTGACTTCACGTTTTAAAATAATTATAAAGTAATATAAATTATTTCGAATTCATAAAGAAAAAAAAGTACATAAATTATCGAATAATTAAATTTAAATATAGTCGTGTAGTCTTAATAAATATTGGTCGTTCAAATCCCTGTCCTTAAGTAATGTCGCTAAGATGGCTAATTTCGATCGCTGCTGTAGAGACAATGGAAGACGAAGTCTGGTCCTCTCAGAATCTCCGCAAAATTTGAGCTGAAGCCTCCCCCATATCCCATGGTTCAGACTTTTTTTTTTTTATTCAATGGTTCAGACTTTTTACTTACAATTATCGTGAGAAAAAGAGTTGATGGTGAAAATGGGTGTCTTTGTTTAATTCATCAGAATGCTTTGGAGCCCCTCATGAGCAAAGACACTCTGGAGTTTCACTGGGGAAAGCATCACAGGGCTTATGTGGATAATCTGAACAAGCAAATTGTGGGGACTGAACTGGATGGATTGTCATTGGAAGACGTAGTCGTTGCTACTTATAATAAGGGCGATATGCTTCCAGCTTTCAACAACGCCGCACAGGTTGGTTTGGGCTCTTGCATCTATGCTTTTTGCTTGTTCATAATCTGTCTATATTGAATGCACTCAACTAGATTAATGTACTCGGATGAATGTTAAATTTAAGATAAGCATATTTTGCGCTATCTGTCAGTGATCTTATGTGACTAGTTTCATGTTCTAACTTATGCGGTTTCAGGCCTGGAACCACGAATTCTTCTGGGAGTGCATGAAACCAGGTGGCGGAGGAAAGCCATCTGGAGAGCTTCTTCAGCTGATTGAAAGGGATTTTGGTTCATTTGAGAAATTTGTGGAAGAGTTTAAGGCAGCCGCTGCTACCCAGTTTGGTTCTGGATGGGCTTGGCTTGCATGTGAGTGATCTTCCCCCATCATAGTTGAGGCAATTTTATTCAAGTTATTGCTTAGTTCCTCACACGTCATGATTGGTGTTTTGTCTAGACAAAGCAAATAGGCTGGATGTAGACAATGCAGTAAATCCCCGCCCATCAGAGGAGGACAAAAAGCTTGTAGTGGTGAAGAGTCCCAATGCCGTGAATCCCCTGGTTTGGGATTATTACGTGAGTTTTGTCGCTTGCTAAACATTTCTGTTTCATATTTCCTGTATGGATATAATTGTTGATAGTAAATTAGCATGGAGAAGTTATGCCTGCACTATGAATAAACAGAGTTTTGGAAGTTCTGTATTACTGATATTATTGCTGGTGCTGTTGTTGATTTTTTGCAGCCACTACTTACAATTGATGTTTGGGAGGTATGCAAAACAATTTTGCTTCTCTATGTTATTGCCTTTTCTTTTAATGACTCTGGCAGAAAATTTAGTTTAAACACAATGGTCTATGAAAAGATTCTAAGCTAACTAGTTATGTGTTCTTTTGGAATTTTGCTTTGGCTCAACCCAACAGCATGCTTACTACCTTGATTATCAGGTAAGGCTCAGTTAGTACATCACAAGTCTTTCAGCATTATGGCAAGACATAAATCTTTTCTTTATCTACTAAACTGCTAGAGTCTAAGATACCCTATTGGTTTCTTTTCGTAGAATCGACGGCCGGATTACATATCCACCTTCATGGAGAAACTTGTATCATGGGAAGCAGTCAGTCATAGACTTGAAATTGCAAAGGCTCAGGCTGCTGAGAGAGAGAATGAAGGGAAGGGGAAAAGAGAGGAAGAAGAGGTGAATGCAGCAGATGGTGGTCAAGCTGTAGGGATTTATGTGGATAATGAATCTTAAGAACCGCCATCCAAGCTGTAGGGATTGTTTGTGTTGATTGTCAGAGGGAAAATTTTGTGCTTATCTCTAGTTTCTTCCAATGTGATGTGGAGGTGGGTTTGAGTGGCATAGACAGAAAAGATCATATCCATGTAGGGTTTTGTAGTACCCCATAGTCTTTTGTGTGAGTGGAAATCAATAATGAACAGATGAAGTACAATAATATTCAATTTAAATCCAATCTTTCCTAGGTCCTCTCTTTGCTGTTGGTTATGCTTGGTTGACTTTTTTGATATAATATGTTGTCTTTGACCTTGTATCTGATAAAACTGGGAATATACACTTACAAAATTGTCCCTTGTGATGGAATATGGCCATCAGCTACAAAATTATCCCTCTATCGGGTTTAAATGGAATCCTTTTACTTTTGTTATCAACAAATTGTTATTGCTGCTGTTATTCAACTTCAACCTATGTGGATGTGGCACGTTCAATCTAGCTACCTAGATGATGAAATTGATTTCCCTGTTCTGATGACTTTGTGTAGTAAGAGAATAAATTAGAGCAGAGAAGGAAGAAAGCCTTCAACTAACAGCAGCACCAGTGCCCATCATCTGATGGGAGATGTCTTCAGGGACAAGAGGCTGTCAAGTTCTGAGACCCTAGGCTGTTTAGTGCTAAGCGGTCCAAAGATATCCCAGAAGCGAAGAGTCTCATCCCCTCCCGCAGACACAACCATTAATCCATCAGGACTCTGCAACAAATACATGCAAAGGAAGTAAGGCCCAGGGATTCTACCTACAGGAACAATGATTCTGGAAAGTTCAGAAGTGCAACGCTTAAATAGCCAGACCTGAGAAAGATTTAAGACTCTTGAGTGGTGATTATCTATCTGCCATACTCTTTTTAAGGAAGGGTATTTCCACAAGGATAGATTATTTCCAGTCCCAGGCATGCCATAGCCATGGCCACTCAGTATCTCTTTGTGATGCCTGTTCCACTCCAGCCCACAAATCTGAACAATTCAGCATTGCATTAATGTTGTCAATCTACCAGAACTTGCATAGATATTTTTTTTTGGTTCAATTTTTTGAATTTATAAAGGAAACATTTGATTAGAAATTCCAGCCTTGCTAATTAACTACGGTTTGCCTTCACAGCCTCTATTGACAAGTTAGAATGTTATCCCCAAAATCCCACCATGTGTAGTAAATCTGCTATAAGAACATAATAAAAGCTGGACTTAAATTGATCAACTTACCTGGGATTTGGTGTCTACACTGTCAATGCATTTACCATTCTGTGTATTCCATAGCCTAATGCACCCATCTTTTGTGCCTCCTCCTGAGGCAAGCACGTTAAATTGATAAGGGCACCAGGCAAGTGCTTTAACTGCAGAAGAATGCTCCTTGAATCGGTGCAAGAAGCTGGAAGAATTCATTTTGGAAGCATCCCATATGTATATAATGCTTTCATCTCCACCACTTGCCAGTACATTGCCTAAGCTTGACCATTTCAAACCACATACTTCACCAGTATGTGCTTGAATATGAGAAGTTAGACTGTTTTGCATCCTAGCTGGAAATAAACAGAGAAGAAATTAAGAAAGTTAATATCATCTCATCCTGTCAACAAAATGAGATGATTAGAAATGGTCAAGAGCTAGGTACCATCATGACTAATAATAGATTTGTCACGGCTTCCCGATGTTACAGTATGCTCATTCCATGCAATTGCTGCTACTCTCGACTTATGACCTTCCAGGTTTCGTATCTGATGTAGAAATGAAAAGCAATGCTTTTACTTCAACCAATTCAAGATCTACAGAAACTTTTCAATCAAAGAAAGGTACAGTGGGCTTACACATTTGGAAGTCTCGGCATCCCAAATCTCGAGTGTGGAGTTCATGTATCCAATTGCCAAACTTCTGCCATCAGCAGACCAGGCTACACTTCTTGGGCTCTCATTGTCATCTTCAACTTGCAATAACTTCTGTATGGCATGATTTTTTGAGTTCCACAGGTACAATGTTGTGCCTAATGCAACAGCAAGAACATTGTTCTTTCCCCAATCTATGACGCTCGCGTAGAAATCATTGCTTATGTTTGGTGCATCCAAAATCCTAGCTTCTCTCTACATTACAATAGAAAAACACATAGATCTGTAAGAAGCACAGCAAGAAAATCTTGTTGTTTCCACCTCTAGCAGATACGAGATTGCTCTAGTTCATATATGTTCAGCCCCCCCTTGTCTCTTCTCTGTTACAAAAGTTAAAAAGTTATGACAATCCTCCGATGTGATCACCTATACTTTTAAACATGAAACCTGCAATTATTAGAACACAGTACTCGATAGAAGAACGAAAAAGTGAGCACCCTTCCTGAAATTTACTGAACCTTTCAAGACGGTTAATCTATGTAACATTAGCCCTCCGGTTCCAGCTGTGAAAGCATATACTTTCTGGAAAAAAAAGGGGAAAGGCTGCATATATTTCACCCTTTTCTGAACTCCACAGAATTTCGTGCACTGCACCTTCTTATTCCAATTACCAACTATTGCAAGTTTGTGGCATCCTTCTAATGCACTCATTCATAAAATGAACGTTTTTCAGGTCATAATATCAAAATTGACACAAATTCTTGTTGGGGAGATAACATTTTCATACTTGCCTTCGGCAACTGGCGAGGCTGACATTGTTCTGTTCTATTATTCAGTTCCTCAGCGTCACGTCTTCTCATATCATCAATATGATGCACAAATTTCCTACTGGATTTCGGGCTTCCTCTGAAAACCAACATCCTAAATGGTCTCCCTTCCAAGTCCAATGTTAAACTCTCCTTCAACCGCTGTCGGTACGATTCCTGCTTCAAAGAAGTAAAAATAGAGACAAAAAAAAAAGTACTAAGTAGCCAGACTAAGTAGCAATAATGTATGCCAGTTCACAACTTGTGTGATCCGCTGGTAACTTTGAATCCCCTTCAAGCCACAACCAAGAAGAACCAAGATCAGATTAATTCAACGAATCCAAATATTCTCCATACAAAAATCAGGAAAAGGAAATTCTATCAAAAGAAAAAAAAAAACCCGAAAATCTGAACAAACCCACAATCCGACGGATACAAAAATATAAAAAAACCGACAAGAAACGGAGAACCCAGATAAAAAAAAAAAAAGAAAGCAAAGTTCCGAGAGAAAGTTAATCCTCGAATCGCATTCACGAATTTAATCAAAAAGCAGAAACCCCATCTCCCAAAAGGGCACAAAGAACAATAGAAAGATAGAAGAAACGTACCCCAAAGATGGAGTCGCCCACTTCTTTAGTCCTGTTGGTCAACAAACTCTGGGCTTGATCGAGATTCATCAAACTCCGATTTGGTATGAACCGATCTCCCTTTTGTTTTTCACACATGGGCAAGAATGAAAGACGAATAGTACTACATGTCAAAAGAAACTCTTGGAAAACGAAAATTGAACGAAAAAGAAGAAAATTATGCACATTCAGAATTCAAGAAACCGATAACCAAAAAGAAAGCAAGGCGGGGCGCCATTTTTTTTTACAGGAAAATCGTAGTCGGCTGTGAGGGTGTCGCGGAGTCGCCTGGGAGAGTACCAATCTGATTCGAATAGCCTCTTCCTGATCTGATCCATTTCTCCCTCAAAGGCCATAATAATGGCCACCTGAAATCTTGGGTTTTTTTTCCCTTTCTTTCTTTCTTTCTTTCTTGAAATTTTCTTGTAAAGAGGGCTAGAAAGTGAGTAAAACTATAGCCGTTGCAGGGAAGACTCTCACCTCTCCCGCCATAAAGACTAACCGTTTACGAGCGTTAATGTCGGTTCGTTGGTTTTTTTTGCTTCTTGGTTTAAGAGAGCGGCGCCAGATTAGCGGGTTCGGGAAACGGGCCGGGGTTGATAGTATGCTTGACCGGCCCGGTTGTCAATCAGGATCCGGTTTCGGTTTGCCAAAATCCTGATGTGCCTTTCTAGGTTTTGGGGATTCAACCCTCGTATTATTTTTCATTTTTGAAAAAATGAAACCTTCTGGTTTAAAAAGGCTCCGATGACTGAAATTTCTTGGGGTGTCCGGTCAAGAGAATCTCAATTTCCCAGGAATATGATGTCCAAGTCAAGTGAGTCAATTTAAGTTCTTCTCCAATTCAGAGGGCCATCTCTTGTGTCCTGTTGAAGTCAAACGTAATTCACCAATGCGGCATGTTCCTTGCTCATCCAGTCCCCGACCAGGTTGCTGGAAAGCATTTTGTTGTGTCTAGCTTAGATAGGTGCTACTTGTTTGCTTGTATTTTTGTGTTGTGTGTAGTTCCTTAGTTTTGAAAATTGTGGCCGAATATATCTCGTGAATTTTTGTTATAGGTCTATTAAATTATAGTCGATGCTGTTATCGATAGCTTGGTTCGATTGGATTAAATTTATTTAAAATTTTAATTTTATGTAAGTTTAGTTATAATTTAATTTGTACTATCGTTAGAAAAATTTATTTAAACAGATGTTACATATAATTAATAAATGGTTTGTTTGGCTAAATTGTTACTTGACCAATTTGACCGTGCACTCTTACGTGCAAATGTTCTTCGCATCTTTATGTCGCATCAGTGTACAATTTCAATCTATAATAATGCAACGATTTCTCCATGTTATTAAAAAAAAAATGCAGGGTAGAGTACGCAATGTTTGACAATCTAGCAGCATCACACGGTTTGCAAGTTGTGAACACCATTCAAATTTCCACTTTCATGTGAGGACAGAGGACCATTCATATATAATTTGTATCATTTCAACAATCAAATTGTCCCGCACACAAGAAATTTGACGCACTGGAAATCTGAAATTAATCATGTTAGTGGTAAATATATGATACATATCTTTTATTTCTTTAAATAGTTTAAACTTTTGAATAAATTTATTTTTTAACATCATATTAAAATCTTATAATCAAGTGATCTTGTATATGAAGCACATTACTTTTATATTCTATTATAAATCTTTATATCTACGTTGAGTTTGTCATTTATTCATGTTTTTAATCCAACAAACTCTTGCATGAGAAAACATATTAGTGATTAATATGAGATTTATATCTTAAATCTCTTATAATTGAAGTACTGGAGATTTCATTCTTATTTTTCCTTCTTACCAGTCCCCTTATCAGTAATAATAGACAATCTCTACTTTAATAAGGGAAAAAATTATTTGCGTGAAGGAGTTTGGGAGGTAAGGTAGAACCATTTCATTATCGAGGTCATTGAAAGCCATCTTTCTTCGTGGTGCGGATCAATTTTTTTTTATTAAATTAACTCTCAAGGAAAAATATGTTAAAAGTTGATTATATATTAGACCCACTACGGCAATTGATTGACAAGATAATGTTTTTTTTTTTTTTTAGGAGAGACAAGAACAATAATGTTAATAGTGCAAGAAAAGCACAACAATTGATGAGATTAAAGTTTTTGCTTTTTGAAATGTCAAGAATTTGAGACCCTACTTGTCCACTGATTTGGATGTATTCATACAATTGTTGTGGTTTAACGAGATTAAAATAGACGCCCCTTGCGTTTCACGACGGTAAATATTATATTCGAGTCTATCCAACTTTGCCTCTTACTATTAAAAAAAGGATTAAATGTACTTAGAGTTAATTTTAAATATACTTACTATTTCTAATTTTAATAATTGAGGCATTCCATCAAAATTCATTACTTTTAAAAACTTCATTTTAATTGTAAAAAAATTTATGAAATTCAAATATTATGGGATTTAATCTTTTTGACTCATCAAGATTATCTTTCTTTTCGAGAAATTTTTTACAATTAATAATTTTTGAATTTTTATGGGTTCAAATTTTCTAACTTCAACAAAATTTAAATAAATGAATTCTAAAAATTTCAAAAAATGAAAAAATAATCATAATATCTAAAAAAAATTGCATCTCATAATATTTGAATTTTATAAAATTTTTCAGAATTAAAAAATAGTTTTAAAATTATTATAATTCTGAGGAAGGTTCTCAATTACCGAAGTTGGAAATCATAAAAGCCTTATAGTCTAAATTGAAACTATTTTATGAAAAAACGCAAAAAAAATAAACCAGGAGTCATCTAACCAAAAAAAAAAAAAAAATTTGTTGTGCATGCCATTATTGAGCCCATTATACTTCTCTCTTTTTTTTTAATAATATTATATGGCCAAAAAAATTTTCAAAATGTAATTTATTAGATTTATTGTGCAACTATTTTAATTACAAATGCGATTAAAAGAAGAAAAAAAAGGTCATTATATTTTTATTATACAATAAATCTAACTGATTGCAAACAACTTCTAACAAGTTGCAATTTCAAAAAATTTGCCAAAAACTTTTCCTCTAGCGGTATAACTTTTTCTTTTTATTTTTCTAATTTTTTTGCCAAAATGCAACTAATACTTGATTTTTTGTAATTATAGTAATATTTTTTATAACAAAAAAAAGATATACTACTTTTTTGTTAAAAAAATATTATCATAATTACAAAAAATAGAAGAATACTTATATTCTGAAAAAAAATTAATAAAAAAAATTGGGGATTATAATTTTTTTCCTATATAATAGTCTTGGACACTAACAAAGGATATCGCACGTAAGGAAGTGGAGACTTAACAAAGCCAAAATTCTTGTCGGCCCTCTGACATCGCCAATTGTTTCTACTTTAACTATGATTTTTCCCTCGAGTTTGCGGGGAAGATTCAGCCATTAAGCAGTTGTTTTTCTGCCTGGTATCTTCCCCTCTTCTTCTCGTGTTGTCCTATGCTAGACAGAAACCTGAATCTTGGCTAGTCTTTGAGCATGTGCATCTATCTACAAAGCTTGAAGCTTTAACATTCTGTGAAAACATTTTGAATTCAGACCCAGTTATAGGAAATGGGCAGAGAAGATCATGAACACCACTCTGAGACTGAACTTGTAGGAACGAAAATCGCGAATATCAATGTCCCTGAATCAGGCACAGGCCAGGATGAACAGCACGTGGAGATCACTCTCGATGTCAAGGATGACTCCGTGGTCGTTGACAGCGTCAAGCCTGCTAACGGTGGTGAAAAGGATCCCGAGCTGACGCTGCTAGCTGAAGACCTGGAGAAAAATTCTGCTTCCAATGTTGTGAAGGATGCTTCTGCCAAAATCAGGCAGGTTTCTCATGTAATAATGCGCTTGGCTTCTTTCTCCAGGAAGCCGCAGCTGCGCCGGCTTGACAGGACTAGAACTTCGGCGGCTCATGCGCTGAAGGGCCTCAAGTTTGTCGGAAAGGCCGATGGAGGCGCAGAATGGGATGCCGTGGAGAAGAGGTTCGATGAAATTACTGCTTCCACCAATGGCTTGCTGCCTCGTGACCGTTTCTGTGAATGCATAGGTATGCAGAATCACAACTCACAAACCAATCCGACATTTCTTGTACAAATGTTTAGAATAGCTTGTGTCTGGGACTAAAAGTGGAGAGTTGATTGGCAGGAATGAAGGAGTCGAAGGAGTTTGCAGGGGAATTGTTTGATGCACTTGCCAGAAAGCGGAATATACAAGGGGATTCCATCAGCAAGGAAGAGCTGAGAGAATTCTGGGAACAGATTTCCAATCAGAGCTTTGACTCCAAGCTTCAAACCTTCTTTGACATGTAACTTCTATTTCCTTTCTGTTTCATAAAGTTTCTGCGAGATAATTATGATTTCCAGATGAATAAAAGGTATTTCATCTTGTGTTCATAAAAAAAATGCAGGGTTGATAAAGATGCAAATGGCAGAATCACAGAGGAGGAAATTAGAGAGGTGTTGCCTCTTAATCTCTTAATAATTCAAGCTGTTGACTCCGTTATTAATGTACGATTTTCAACGAAGTTGAATAAATAAATTTACCAAGTAGTTTGACAATTTCCATCTACAGATTATCGCTCTTAGCGCCTCAGCTAACAGGCTTTCAAACATTCAGAAGCAAGCAAAGCACTATGCACGGCTGATCATGGAAGAGTTAGATCCTGAAGGGGATGGATGCATCATGGTAAATGAGCCGGAAATTTTTTTATTTATAAACATATCACGGATTTCATTATTATTATCATTATTTTTTTGCAGATACTAGTTTAATTTGTCTTTTACGATTCTGCACTCTTGTCCGATAAACAGATAGAGGACCTGGAAAGACTCTTATTGCAAGTACCACACCAGTCTTTCAGATTGGGAGAGAGCAAAAATCTGAGCCAAATGCTGAGCCAGAAGCTTAAGTCTACATCAGATAAAAACCCATTAAGGAGATGGTACAGAGGGACCAAGTACTTTTTTCTGGACAATTGGCAGAGAGCTTGGGTGGTAGCTCTGTGGATTGGTGTCATGGCTGGCCTATTTGCTTACAAGTATGATCAGTATCGACACAGAGCAGCGTACGAGGTGATGGGTTTTTGTGTATGCATGGCCAAAGGCTCGGCTGAGACAGCGAAACTCAATATGGCTCTAATTCTTCTACCCGTTTGCCGGAACACCATCACCTGGCTGAGGAATAAAACCAAATTGGGCGTCGCGGTTCCTTTTGATGACAACATCAATTTCCACAAGGTATTGGCTTACTTATTAATGTATTAATTTGGAGCTGCCTTTGAGAATTATGCGGCAGGATTGTCTCAGAGATGAAATCTAATGGCCAAAAAAAAAAATGGTTTTCTTTTTTAGGTGATTGCAGTTGGTATTGCAGTTGGGGTGGGTATACATGCGATTTTCCATCTAGCCTGTGACTTCCCTAGGCTACTTCATGCAAGTGAGGAGAAGTGGAAGCTTATGGAGCCATTTTTTGGGACTCAACCCTCAAGCTACTGGTATTTTGTGAAGTCAGTCGAGGGTGTAACTGGGATCATAATGGTGGTCCTAATGGCGATAGCTTTCACGCTAGCCACCTCTTGGTTCAGGCGCAACAAACTCAAACGTTTGCCCCCTTTTCTCAAGAAACTAACTGGTTTTAATGCCTTCTGGTACTCTCACCATCTGTTCATTATTGTCTACACTCTGCTCATTGTTCATGGCTATTACCTTTACCTTACTCATGAGTGGTACGAGAAGACGGTAAGCAGACTATCTACCTGCCTCAACTTCGCTTTTTTTGGATTATTGGGTCGTGTCCCACTTTGTGTACAGAAAAAGTATACACAGAACAAAAGTATAAAGATTTGCTAATTATTTATATAATTGACTGATTATTTTGTACATTAAATTGATGAAAAATATATTGATTTTTTTTCAACTATCAATTAATTAATTGTATAAATTAATTGATCAATTGTTATGCATACATTCACGTATACATTTTTTTTTTTTTTTGTACACCTATATTTTCCGGTCAACTACAAATCCCCCAATTTTTTTTGCTTACATGGTAGTTTTCCTGTCTGTATCGGCAGACCTGGATGTATTTGGCAATCCCCATTATCCTTTACGCCTCTGAAAGGTTGACAAGGGCGCTGAGGCCCAACATCAAGGCTGTTTCAATAAAAAAGGTAACCATGGGTAAATGCACAGTAACCATTCCTTCCTTTGGCTAAAGTCAAATCATCGATTAGTTGTGCTAATCTCGTTTTGTATAAATAATTTTAGGTGACTATTTACCCCGGAGACGTTTTGGCACTTTACATGTCAAAGCCTCATGGATTCGAATACAAGAGTGGGCAATACATGTTTGTCAATTGTGCTGCTGTGTCTCCGTTTGAATGGTGGGTAATCTATTGAAAAAAAAGAGAAAAAAAAAAGGAAAAACATTAAAAGACATAAAGTGACGGACAGAAAAAGTATTTATAATACAACTGTAACTTATATTTGTGTAATTGTGTTAATTTTTTGTGTAACAAAAAATTACATTATATTTTCTTATACCACATTTTATTAGTTTTGTTACACAAATATTCATAATTATTGCATTATTGACAAATCTTCAGTCTTCTTATTTCTGTCCTTTTAATGGATTAAAAAAAAATAGATTTAAAAATAGGACTGCGCTAGTAGTGGATTGTCAGAAATTATGGTAAAAAAAATGCAATTGTCAGGCACCCATTTTCAATCACCTCGGCTCCTGGGGATGACTACCTAAGTGTTCACATCAAGGCTCTCGGCGACTGGACACAACAGCTTAGAACTAGTTTCTCACAGGTTTGTTTTGTGTTGTTTTTCTTTTTTTCTTGTAAGAAATGACAGCACATCATTAGTTTTCTCATAATAACAATAATGATGACGACGACGACGACAATTGGTGTATCTGGGGTTTGGCACTCCTATTTATATCTGGATTCTGAACAAGATATGGGACTCGTGCAAAAATGAATACAAATGATTACCACTGCACTTTTCGCCACCGCTTATTGTGGCTAATTAATTTCCATTTGCATTATTCTTTGTTTTCAGGCATGTCAACTACCTGCTACAGGGAAAAGTGGGATCCTTACAGCTGAATGTTTCCAAGGAAACAAACCACAGTAAGTCGAATATCCCCCATTTAAAGAGATTGATACCTTATTTTCATCATCTGATAAAAATAATCTTTCACCTATTGAACACATGAGGAGGGGAGTTGTTTCACGTGCATGCCCTTTTGCTGCTAATATAAGACGGATTCATTCTTTGTCTTTTTAATGGAACCTACAATCAATTAAGAATATTAAGAATATTTCTGTTTAAGAATATTTGGTGGATATTTAAAGTGAGATTAAAGTTAAATTAAAATGAAATAAATTATTAGATGATTAAATTTAAAAATAAATAAATAAATAAATAAATAATTATTAAATGCTATTTGTGGACTACGTGCACATTTTAATATTACTTAAATTACAATTATACGGTAGAGTCCATTATTAATGCCATACAAAAAGACGGAAAAAATGTGAGAATAAGGGGAGCGAGGATGACTAAAGTCTGAAAAAATAATGTTCTTTTGGTGCCGCGTCAGAGACCAGCGGAAATCGGAATTCCCAGTCCCTGTAGCGGCACCCAGATATAATATTGTTGAGATGACCCTTAGCAAGTCATTGCACATGTGTATATGATTTAGTTATTTTTGAACTACCATTGCACATACGTATGTAATTAGTTTTTTTTTTTTTAATTTGACTCATATTTCTTAGAGATGATAATTTATTCATTATTTTACTTCATACAATGAGTGACATTTATTTGAAATAAAAAATAAAAAATAAATTTGTGTATTATAAAATTATAAATAAATTATATTAAAAAAATAAGTAAAATTAACAAGTACTATATTTAACAGTAACAATAAATTATAATGAACAGTTACCCGAGGGTTCTGATCGATGGCCCATATGGAGCACCAGCACAAGACTATTGGCAATACGAGGTCGTTTTGCTTGTGGGCCTTGGAATTGGAGCAACCCCAATGATCAGCATTGTCAAGGACATTGTGAACAATATCAGGGTCATGGAGGAAGAAGAGAATGCAATAGAAAGTGGCACTACCGTGCCTCCTAACAATAACCAATTATCACCAAAAACTTCCAGCCCTAATGCACAAAAAATAAGAGAGCACTTCAAGACGAGAAGGGCATACTCCTATTGGGTTACAAAAGAACAAGGGTCCTTCGACTGGTTTAAAGAGGTGATGAATGAGGTGGCTGAAATTGATCATAACCATGTCATCGAGCTCCACAATTATTGTACTAGTGTTTATGAAGAAGGTGATGCAAGGTCCGCTCTGATTGCCATGCTCCAGTCCCTTAACCATGCCAGGAATGGTGTGGACATTGTCTCCGGTACACGAGTCAAGTCTCACTTTGCCAAACCTGATTGGCGCGGCGTCTACAAGCGCATTGCACTTAATCACCCCGATGCTAGAATTGGTAAGTCGTCCACTTCTTCCTTCCTATTATTAAATCACTTTTCTCATCTTATTTTTCGCGCACTATAGATTCATTTAGGTATTATTAAAATAATTTTACAATCTTATCCAACCGTATACAACATTTACTTTTCTATTTTTCAAAAAATACCGTTCAACGGCTCGAATTGCTTTTAAACTCTTTTAAATTCCCTATGCAAAAATTTCAAATTTTGGTTTTTTTTTCCCATAAAGGCCACTGTCTCAAAGTGTATATTTCCACATATTTTGAACCACTGGAAAGGGGACTCATCACACCATATTGCATGCAATTATTAAACATACCACCTGTTGTTGAGATTTCTTTTTTTTTTTTGACGGCTTCTAGATAGACAAGCCTTTCTTTGGGATCATTTCCACAAAAAGGTCAATACATGACTTTGGGTGGCAGTGCTTTTGGTAATTGTGATGGTATCTTTTTTTCTGACATGGTAATTGTGATGGTATTAGACCAGTGTTTATGCCTTCATCTCATGAAATCACCATGACACCATATGCATCTTCAATTATTTGAGGAGCTTGCTTTCTTTGCTCGTGCTGTCATGTCTATCTTAAAAAATTTTAATTAATTTGTCTGGGACCAAATAAGAACGATGAGGCCAAAATAATTTAAGAAAAAGTAGAAAGCTACCATTTTATTCTGCTCTACCAATAAAAATTAAAAGGATTCTATTACGTACATTATTTTAATATTTTTTCTTTTTTTTTACAAAATTAAATTTAAAATTAAAATAATTGTTACTTTAAAATATAAAATATATGATCTATACAAGATTCATTAAAAAACTGTTTTTTCTTCAAAATTTTGTTAATATCAAAACTTTTATTATTTTTTTAAATTCTCTCAGCATTTTCGGTGCACCTTACTTGGTGCATTAAAAATGTCTTACTTCATGAATGCAGGGGTCTTTTATTGTGGGCTACCGACTCTAGCGAAGGAGCTTCGCCACCTGGCTTTGGATTTCTGTCACAAAACCGACACCAAGTTCGACTTTCACAAAGAAAACTTTTGAACTTCAATTTGTGGATGTGAGGGGGAGAGAGAGGAGAAAGCCCTACCAGACATCATAGTTCTCCACCAAGTGCAAGGCTTGGGACCCCAACCTTTATTTATAAAAGCTTGTAATTATTGTATCCTTTGTAAAAGTATGCTTGACTGGACGATATAAAAAATCAACAGAGGCTTTAACGGACAGTGCGTTGGTTGATTGAGGTTTCCTGGATGAAATTGTCACTATCACGAGCCAAGTGAATGCAATTGTAAATCACTATATTTTGGCCCAAGGGTAAAGAATTTCAACTTGTAATTTAATAAGAGATCCTAGTAAGCATTAGCTGTTATATATGTCCTTTCCGCTGGATTACGTACATTTTACGAAATCATTAGATCGTATATTGGAGAATTTTGAATCAATTTGCTTGCCACGTGTTTTCCAATTGATTTCCAAACAAGCATCAAAGCAGGACCAAATATCAAAGCCCCATACTGCTGCAGCAAGAGTTAGCAAAAGGTTGTTGGTAGGCAGGACTTGGGCTTAAAATTATTGCAATAGACAAAATAAGAAAGAGCACAACTTGTAACTTATTATTAAGCTGTACTTTCTAAAATTTTGCAATAGAAATAAGCAGTACTATGTTGGATTTCTACGTAGTAATAGAACAATAATTCACGTTTAATGGGGTAGCAGTAAAGACGCAATTTATCCAACGATATCTAACGATTTTTTTTTTATGTATTTTTTTATGAGAAAGGGAAAAAAACAAAACTGAAGTGCATGACAATCAAGAGAATGATGAGTGCCAGCGTGGTTGGTTGTTTGCAGCGCAGCGCATGTGGGTGATGGGATCATGGAGATGCTAGCGTCGGTGAGTATTTTCCCCAACCCCTAACTGGCACCACCTCATACGAGAGAAAACGAATCACCGGGCCTGCAACCTATACGGTGGTGGGCCGTATGAGTGTAAATGGGCTTCATTTCTTTGAGACTAACTGTTGCCACATTTGAATACCCATCACGAATCACGACGCCACCGCAAACCAGAACTTGCAGGAAAGTGATACCTGCTATGGTCACTATGAATTGTTCTGCCTACTAATGGTGTTAAGTTGGTAGCGGATAAAGTAAATTGTTCTACCCACTGATGGTGTTAAGTTGGTCGCGGATGAAGTAAATGACAACAAACGATAGAGAAGTATTGGAGAACAAGTGTAGAGTGTCTTGAGAGAGGCAATCCCATATAGAAAATTAGAGAAAAATTCAAACAAAATATAATTAAAGGCCTAAAACCTATAACATTTTGGTAAACGGAAAAATTATATGACCATACAACTTGGTAGCTTAACAAGTTCCAAATTCACATTTTATGCAATAATGGACATATCTTGAGCAACTATAAAAATAATAAGTAATACAAAAAAATATTATTTTTTTTAATTAATATTTTTTTATTGTGATTGCACAAAACAAATTTATGGTTGCACAAACTTAAAAATGTTTGGATAAAATTGGGCCATCAAGGTCTGGCCATGTAATTGTTGTTGCTGGTTCTCTCTATTACTTTCCACGTATTGCTCTTATTTATAGGGCCGAAGTCTGCACATATCTGCATCCGCAAATTTCTTACAGGGACGTTATCAGTGGCCGTACCAACGCATCCCACGTTGTTCATTGAAGTAACCTTCCGACTTGCGTTGGTTAGATTCCTGGCTCCGATGCCTGGAGAGCAAGATTCATGCCATATTTTTCGCCTACAAATCCAAATGAAATTTCTTGGGATGTCCTGTCAAGACAATCTCAATTTTCCAGGAATACAAAGTTCAAGTCAAGTCAGTCGATTTAAGTTCTTCTCCAATCCAGAGGGTCTTCATTTTTGTCTTGTCAAAGTCAAACGTAATTCGCTAATTGCGGCATTCCCTCGTCGAGGTGTATGCGTTCTTCACCCATTAGCAGCCTGCATTTCCCTTCGTTCAGACAACATCATAACATAACATTTACATTAAAAAGAAAATCCAAAAATTACGTCAAAAAAAAAAAAAACGATTAATTTGTGTTAAAAAATTAGTTGAGAGACATTTCCGGGCAATTGTTTATGCTTCGATTGATTAGCCACATTTACTGTGTTCGAGTTTTATTTGTTATTCATCTTAAATTTAGCCCGACAGTATAAATTTTTTAATATGGTATTCAAATTTTTATGATGAAAAAATATTAAGCTTAAATTACGCTGCTCTCATTCTTCCCAATTTCTAATGGTTTCTAGATATACTGATTTTTTCATTTGACTTAAACCACCGGAAGAGCACAGGAGATGGGTTAGCTAAGCATGAAAGATGCCAATCAACATTAATGCGTCGTCTTCGCAGGGCATGCGCACTGGACTCGTTCTGCCGGACGCAGAACGTATTCGAACTGACTTGGCGTATTTGTGCATGGCAAGTAAAGATCTCATCTATGCCAATTTCTATCAAATTGATGGACATAAATTTGGCTATAGATGCAGAATAAGCAAGGGATATGCTAAACGCAGGATTGAGTACGCAATGTCTGACTGGCCAGCACCATCACACGGTTTGCAAGTCGTGATCACCGTCAAATTTTCTTTCTTCCGTGTCAGGACTGTTGTGCATAATAGTAACAAGAAAGAAACATCGTAGTCGCATGGCTGCGTGGATAGTTTTTCTCAGTCAGGATTAAAGTAATAAGTAGTGAAACAATCTCATTTAAAGATAATTAATAATTTATCTATTTTTTTTTATAAATTTAGCCATTCAACAGTTCATAGTATTATTTTAAAGTCACCCTTGTCACTCTAATAACTTTTTTCTTCATCATATTATTTAATTAAATAATTTTTTATGTACGTAAACTTGTAGTTTAAATATCAGTAATAATATATTAGTAAAAGAAATTAAGGTTCCTAACTACTTTTTTCTCTTTCTCTCCCTCAACTCGTTAATCTAGATTTAAAATATCTCAAAACAAAAAAAAAAGTCAAATTTTCAGACACACAAGAATTTTGACACGCTAAAAGTTTGAAATTAATCAGTTCTGAGATAACTTTGACAGTGACCTAACCTAGATATGGGAAAACGGCTGTTTGCGCGAAGGAGTTTGGGAGGTAAGGATTAAGGTCATTGAAAGCTATCTCTTTTAGCAGTGCGGATCAATTGCTTGCTTAAAATAACTATTTCTTAAGGAAAAATCTGTTAAGTTGATTTTATATTAACCATACCAAGGCAAGCGATTGATAAGATAATGTTAATAACACAACAAAAGCGCGACAATTCAGGACATTAAAGTTTCTGCTTTTCAAACTGTCAAGCATTTGACACCATACTTGTCCGCCTATTTTAGGTGTATTCATCCGAACATCTCCTTTTCTTTGTGCCTCTTTCTTGTTGTTCTTTTAATCTTTACCTTTCAACTTGCAATGGAAATAGACGCCCCCATGTGTTTCACAAGATAAGTGGAGTGTACGCAGGGTAACAAATTATGTGCACTAATAGAGTCAACAATTCACACACTATTATTTATTTAATTATTCGGAATTAAATTTTTTTACAAAATTTAGGAGCTTCACATATTAAATTTCAAAGAATTTTAAAATAATATGAAATATTGAATTGTTGAATTCAAAAAAATTAAGAAAATAAAAAAAGGTTAAATTTTATTAAATAAAACTGTATTATTCTTTTAATACCACTTAAATGAAGTTACATAATAGTGCTTTGAATTTTTTTAATCAATTCTATAGCTAAGATATAATTCCTAAGAAAGAGTCCCATAAAAAAACATTTAAATTTTCACTTCTAACCGAATTTTCTTACATGTTGCAATATATTACAAAAGAGCACCGCTACATAGATATAATTCGAGACGAAACAATTAGAGACGCGAACCGACGATATCTACATTTTATTTATTTTAAAAGTTTTTTAAATTTACTTTCTCAACAATTTATATCATTTATTTCTACTTAATCTCACTTATTCTATGTCTACTGAGCATTGCTCATTAAAAACACATGCTCACATCGATGCTAAGAGGCTAGAAGCCCGAAGTCCATTGAGACGGCGGAAAACTAGAAATCAAGCACGAGTAAATAATGAAAAACTGTTAATTAAAAAAATAATAATAGGAAACTTCTAATGACTGTCTTCCCGAACGGAAAGGACAGTAAAAGCTTTGAAAATGCTTGAAAATTTTTATGAATTTTATTAAATAATTAACATAAAGTGGTAATGTGATATTTAATAATTTTTTTATTTTTTTAAAAATTTAAATTTTTTATTTTTAATTTTTTTAAAAAATTATTCTTAATAAATAGTATAATAATTAAAATGTTAAATGTTATATTACAAAAATTAAAATATTACGTTAAAGGTTCCCGATCTTATCCTTGTCCAGATCGTTCTTGCCGCCTCCGGCACGACCAGAGGCGACCAGTCTCACAATCTTTCCGCCGGAGGACAAGGCCAAGTGGTGGGGGAACTGACCGCAGCGGCTCCCTTGATAGTGATTGCGGCTTCATTTACCAATGAGGCCCACGAGAGGCTTCCGTTGGACAAAGGTGACCAGTTACAGGTGCCCAGTGGTGGTGGAGGTGCGCGGCAGCGGAGGTATTACCAGAGTTGGGAACAACCGATTTACCGATACTGCGGCGGCTGTATCCGGGATTGCCTTGTTCAATTTGCCACTGAACATGCCGCCCAACGTGCAATCACCAGTGGACGGATGGTCGGGGAACCCCGGCGGTGGGGCTCCGATTTGAAAGAAAGCAGTGATATTGGGTTGCTGATGATTTATTGGTAATGTGAATATAACTTTTAATATTTTGAAAAAAAATAAAAATTTGAAAATTAAAGTTCCTGAATAAGAAAAATTGGAAAAAATGCCGACGTGGTGGCAATTGCACTACCATTTATTAACGGAAAAATGTGAAAAAAGTTAGTGGCAAAAAAACGAGAGTTGAATTTTTGTAAAAAGTATTGTTTGTAAAATTTTTAAAAGAATTAAAGATAATGTTTATATTTATTTTTTTAAAATAATTTTAATTACATAATTTAATTTTTAATAATATTAAAATAATCACAAAAAATTTAAAAATTTATTTATTTTTATTAAATTTTAATTTCCTAACAATCTTTATCACTTAATGTTACAGAGGTGTTGTGCTAACTAATATTTTTCTTTAAAGAACAAAATTTTGTCGCTTGCATGCCAAAGCCTGTGTCTGTATATCTTTATATAATATTGGGCAACTAACAAAGAATATCCCGCAAAAATATGGGGGTTGGATTTTTGTAAAAAAAAAAATTGTAGTTGGCCAAATTTTGAAAAGAATTAAAGATAACGTGTGAAATGTTTATATTTAGTATTTATCTTTTTTAAAAAAAATTAATTACACAACTTAACGTTAAGTAATATAAAAATTATCTTTTAATATTTAACAGTTTATTTTTTTTTTTAAAATAATCATCTAATACTTTTGTAACTTATTATTACATAAGTGATTTCACTTAATAATTTTCTTTTATAAAGAAAAAAAATCTTGTCGCTTGCATGCCAAAGCGTGTCTTGTATGCATTTATATGTAGTATTGGACAACTAACAAAGAATATCCCGTGTTAGGACGTGGGGACTTGAACAATGCCACAATTCTTCTCCGCCCTCTGATTTTGCTAATTGTTTCAAGTTTAATTATAATTTTCCCCTCAATCTGTGGAAAAGAATCAGTTTTAAGCAATTGGTTTCTGCCTGGTAGTTTCGCTTTCTTCTTTCCCTGTTGTCACATGCTAGACAGAAACCTAAATCTTGGCTAGTCTTTGAGCACGTATAATATAACTACATAGCTTGAAGCTTTAACATTCTGTAAAAGAAAATTTTAATCCAGACCCAGTTACAGGAAATGGGCAGAGAGGATCATGAACACCACTCTGAGACTGAACTTGTAGGAAGCCACAGTGGACCCCTCAACAAGAGAGCAGGAAGGAAAACCGCGAACTTCAACGTCCCCGAATCAAGCACAGGCCAGCCTGAACCATACGTGGAGATCACTCTCGACGTCCAGGAGGACTTTGTAGCCGTCCACAGCGTTAAGCCTGCCAACGGGGGAGAAGAGGATCCCGAGCTGATGCTGCTAGCCAAAGACCTGGAGAAAAGATCTGCTTCCAGCGTTATGAGGGATGCTTCTGCCAAAATCAGGCAGGTTTCTCATGAAATAAAGCGCTTGGCTTCTTTCTCCAGGAGGCCTCAGCTGGCCCGGCTTGACAGGACTAAATCTGCAGCCGCTCATGCATTGAAGGGCCTCAAGTTTATCAGCAAGGCTGATGGAGGCGCAGGATGGGCTGCCGTGGAGAAGAGGTTCGATGAAATTACTGCATCCACCAATGGCTTGCTTCCTCGTGCGCGTTTCTGTGAATGCATAGGTATGCAGAATCACAATTCACAGACCAATCTGACATTTCTCGTATAAATGTTAGAATAGCTTGTCTTCGGGACTAAATGTGGAGCGTTGATTGGCAGGAATGAAGGAGTCGAAGGAGTTTGCAGGGGAATTGTTTGATGCACTTGCCAGAAAGCGGCATATACAGGGAGATTCGATCAGCAAGGAAGAGTTGAGAGAATTCTGGGAACAGATTTCCAATCAGAGCTTTGACTCCAGGCTTCAAACATTCTTTGACATGTAACTTCTGTTTCCTCTCTATTTCATGTAAGTTTCTGTGAGATAATTATGATTTCCAGATGAACAAATGGTAATTTATCTTGTCTTAATGAAAAAATGCAGGGTTGATAAAGATGCAGATGGCAGAATCACAGAGGAGGAAGTCAGAGAGGTGATGTCTTTTATTCTCTTAATTATTCTAGTGATTGACTCGGTTATTGGAGTGCCATTTTCAACGGAGTTGAATAAATAAATTTACGAAGTAGTTTGACAATCTGTATCTACAGATTATCACTCTTAGTGCCTCAGCAAACCGGCTTTCAAACATTCAGAAGCAAGCAGAAGAATATGCACGGTTGATCATGGAAGATTTAGATCCTGAAGGACATGGATACATCATGGTAAGTGAGCTGGAAATTTGTTTATTCATAAGCATGTTATGCATTTCAGTTTCTGCAGATATTAGTTTAATGAGTTTTTAATGATTCTGCATTCTTGTTCCAATAAACAGGTGGAGAACCTGGAAATGCTCTTGTTGCAAGCACCACCCCAGTCTGTCAGAGTAGGGGAGAGCAAAAATCTGAGCCAAATGCTAAGCCAGAAGCTTAAGCCTACAATAGATGACAACCAATTAAGGAGATGGTACAGGGGGACCAAGTACTTTTTTTTGGACAATTGGCAGAGAGCTTGGGTGGTAGCTCTGTGGATTGGTATCATGGCTGGCCTATTTGCTTACAAGTATGATCAGTATAGACACAGAGCAGCGTACGAGGTAATGGGTTTTTGTGTATGCATGGCCAAGGGCGCGGCTGAGACACTGAAATTCAATATGGCTCTAATTCTTCTGCCCGTTTGCCGGAACACCATCACCTGGCTGAGGAATAGAACCAAATTGGGAGTTGCAGTTCCTTTTGATGACAACCTCAATTTCCACAAGGTATTGATTTAGTTAATAATGGATTAATTTGGAACTGCCTTGGAGGATTATACTGCAGGATTGTCTCAGACATGAAATCTAATGGCAAAAATAAAATTTGTGGTCTTTTTTAGGTGATCGCAGTTGGTATCGCAGTTGGGGTGGGTACACATGCGATTTTCCATCTAGCCTGTGACTTCCCTCGGCTACTTCATGCAAGTGAGGAGAAGTGGAAACTTATGGAGCCATTTTTCGGGACTCAACCCTCAAGCTACTGGTATTTTGTAAAGTCAATAGAGGGTGTTACTGGGATCATAATGGTGGTCCTAATGGCGATAGCTTTCACGCTAGCCACCCCTTGGTTCAGGCGCAACCAACTCAAATGTCTGCCCCCTTTTCTCAAGAAACTAACTGGTTTTAATGCCTTCTGGTACTCTCACCATCTGTTCATCATTGTCTACACTCTGCTCATTGTTCATGGTTATTACCTTTACCTTACTCATGAGTGGTACAAGAAGACGGTAAGCACAGTATCTAACAACTGTAATTCTTTTGGATAATTGAGTCAATTTGAGATTAATTTTTGCTTACATACTAGTTTTTCTGTCTGTATCCGCAGACCTGGATGTATTTGGCAATCCCTATTATCCTTTACGCCAGTGAAAGGTTGACAAGAGCGCTAAGGTCCAGCATCAAGGCTGTTTCCATCAGAAAGGTAACCACTTGTAAATGCACAGTAACCATTCCTTCCTTCGGCTAATGTACAATCATCAATTAGTTGTGCTAATCTCGTTTTGCATAAATATTTTAGGTGGCTATTTACCCCGGAAACGTTTTGGCACTTCACATGTCAAAGCCTCATGGATTCAGATACAAGAGTGGGCAATACATGTTTGTCAATTGTGCTGCTGTGTCTCCGTTTGAGTGGTGGGTCATCCATTGAGAAAAGAAAAATAGACTTGAAAATAGGACTGCTTCAGTAGTGGAATGTCATTAATTATGGTCAAAAATGCAATTGTCAGGCACCCATTTTCTATCACCTCGGCTCCCGGAGATGACTACCTAAGTGTTCACATTAGGACTCTCGGCGACTGGACACGACAGCTTAGAACTGTTTTCACACAGGTTTGTTGTTTTACCTCATATCATTAGTTTTCTCATGATAATAATATGATGATGGTGCATGTATCTGGGGTTTAGCACTGCTATTTTATATAGATTCTGATCAAGATATGGGAGCTGTGCAAGGATGAATACAGATGATTGTCACTGGCACTGCACGTTGGCGCCGCTTATTGTGGCTAATTAATTTCCACTTGCATTATTTTTCGTTTTCAGGTTTGTCAACCACCTGCAACAGGGAAAAGCGGACTCCTCAGAGCTGAATGTTTCCAAGGAAATAAACCAAAGTAAGTCGAATATCCCACCATTTAAAGAGATTTTTGTTTTCATCATCCGATAAAATAATCTTTCACATATTCATAATGAAACGAACACATGGTGAGGAAGGGAGTTAAGGGACCAGTGTATCGTGGTCGTGGCAAGCATTACATAAGGTTTGGTCAGCTTCCCATATAATATTAGTGAGAATCTGAGGTGGTTGGGGGCAACAAATCTTGTTGCCGATTCACCTACCCCAGGAAAGCAAGCGATTGTATTAGTACCCTATGTCAATTGACCTTGCTTCCAAGGAAGGCAGTTTCCTAATCTTTTCAACTCCTACCAATAGGGCACTCCAATTGGGGCATATAAAAAGAAAATGTTGTAAATCAAAAAAAAAAAAATTGTTGATGTAGAGAAATTTGACGTCTTGATTAATATTTCGAATAAAATAATACATATAAATAATATTTATAATAAAAAATAATTGTTAATTTGTATTACAAAAATTATTAGTATTATTGTAAAAATCATCAAATATATTACATTTGAAATGCCAAAATTTCTGTACACATACATGCTCTATTTGTACTCTATATAATATAATAAAATGCTAGAAATGGAATTTCCTTCTTTTACTGGTGTTGCGAAAAATGGAACATCACGATGGCGATGGGGAAAACAATGAAGTAAGGAAAAAAAATCACCCACATTATGAGAACCAAGGACAGTCCACTCACTTGCAAGTTGCAGTTCTTTCACATGCATGCCCTATTGCTGCCAATATAAGAGGAATTCATTATTTGTCCTTAATTGATCACCCATCAGCAACGTAATTAATGTCCACCAAGATATTATTATTAATACCATACAAAAAAAGATTATAATAATGCGGAGATTGCCCTTAGCAAGTCATTGCACATGCATATAAGGTTATTTGTCCTTATTTGCGTACGTATTAGTCGGACGTGCCAGCTATATCCTGAAAGCTTTTGCGCATGTTTCTTTTTTTCTTTTTTTTTTTGATACAACTAAAAATAGTAGGTGGAGAGTGGTTTGATTGATTAACTATAGTTAACAAAATGATGAGAGAAGTATGGTATGCAAATTTGTCAACACGGTTTGAAGCTGCCCCGCCAGGGATATGAGCTGAATCAATTCCATCTGATGCGGAGGAACATTATTCAAATTTTTTTTTTTTTCTTGATTGATCCGGAAAAATGAAAAGCTACCCATAATGAGATGACGGATGGTATATTTAACAGTAATTGTAATTATGATGAACAGTTTCCCACGGGTTCTGATCGATGGCCCATATGGAGCACCAGCACAAGACTACTGGCAATACGAGGTCGTTTTGCTTGTGGGCCTTGGAATTGGAGCAACCCCAATGATCAGCATTGTCAAGGACATTGTGAACAACATGAGGGCCATGGAGGAAGAAGACAGTGCAATAGAAAGTGGCACTGCCGTGACACCTAACAGATACCAATTGTCACCAAAAACTCCCAGCCCCAGTGCACAAAAAAGAAGAGAGCACTTCAAGACAAGGAGGGCATACTTCTATTGGGTTACAAAGGAACAAGGGTCCTTTGACTGGTTTAAAGGGGTGATGAATGAGGTGGCTGAAATTGATCATAACCATGTCATCGAGCTCCACAATTATTGCACAAGTGTCTACGAAGAAGGCGATGCAAGGTCCGCTCTGATTGCCATGCTCCAGTCCCTTAACCATGCCAGGAATGGTGTGGACATTGTCTCCGGTACACGAGTCAAGTCTCACTTTGCTAAGCCTGATTGGCGCAGCGTCTACAAGCGCATTGCCCTTAATCACACCCATGCTAGAATCGGTAAGTCTTCGACTTCTTCATTAATTCCTATCATTAAATTTTCTCAGTATCTTTCCCGTTTGTTTTTATGTAGTTTAATGCTAGACGATTCCCATAAAAGCCACTGTCTCAAAGTGTACATTTCTACGTATTTTGAACCACTGGAAAAGCATCTCATCAAACTATATAGAATGCAATTATTTATCTATTTATTTATTTTGTCCTTATATAGCATGCAATTATTAAAACATACCACACGTATCATTCCGTCAACTTTTGAGATAGTTTTTTTGACGGCTTCTAGATGGACAAACCTAACTTTGGGATCATTTTCTTGAAAAATGGGACCAAAATGGTTAACATATGATTTTGATTGGCAGTGCTTTGGTAATTGTGATGAAATTTAGATCAGTGTTTATCACTTCGTCACATGTAGCAATCACCATGCCATCATATGCATCTTCAATTATTTGATGATCTTGCTTTCTTTGCTTGTGCTGTTATCTCCATTTTGAAGATTCTATTTACTTTGTCTGGGAATAAGAAAGATTAGACCTAAATAATTTAAGAAGTAGTAGAACACTACCACTTTATTCTGTTTCTATCAATTAAAAACACGAAAAAATTTGGGAGTTGCATATAAAAAATTTGAAAAAAATTCAAAGTAATATGACCGTTGAATGATTATATTTAAAAATATATAAAAAAATAAATTATTAAATATTATTAAATGAGACTGTATTGTTATTTTAGTACTAATTAAATAAAACTATTTTAGTAATGCTCTAAATATTATAGATCGTTTGGAGTTCACTGTCATGCATCATTTATCCGTTTCCTTTTTCCCTATGGTAAAACGAGAAAGGTTGAAATAACTCTGCCCCTCTTCACAAATGCAGGGGTCTTTTATTGTGGCCAACCGGCTCTAGCCAAGGAGCTTCGCCACCTGGCTTTGGATTTCTCTCACAAGACCAACACCAAGTTTGATTTTCATAAAGAAAACTTTTGAACTTCGAATAGTGGACGAGAGAGAGTGAGAAAGAGAGAGAGAGAGAGAGAGAGAACCCTACCAGACAGATAAGTGTTTTGGAGTTCCGTCATGATCGAAGTTCTCCACCAAGTGCAAGCATTTGGGACCCCAACCTTTATTTATGAAAGCTTGTGATTATTGTATCCTTTGTAAAAGTATGCTTTAATGGACGATAGAAAAAATCAACAAGAGGCTTTAACGGATAGTGCGTTGGTCGATTGAGGTTGCCTAGATGACATTGTCACCATGCCGAACCAAGGGAATGCAATTGCAAATCACTATATTTCGGCTGAAGGGTATAATATTTCGACTTGTAACTTAATAAGAGATACCAGTAAGCATATAGGTCTTGTATATGTCTTTTCCGATGGATTATGTACATTGTACGAAATCATTAGTTGGGTATATTCGAGAATTTTGAATCATTGTGCATGCCCTTTTGTCTTCCCATTGAATTCCAAACAAACATCAAAGCAGGACCAAATATCAAAGCCAACGGCATACTGTTGCTGCAAGAACTAGCAAAAAGTTATTGGCAGGTCGGACTTGCGCTTAAAGTATTCACTAAAAAAAACCTAGTGGGCACCAAACAAAAATTTCAGGGTGAAGGTGGGATTTGAATCTTAGATCTTATAAAAAAATATCCATCTTCCAATTCAATTTGACAAAAAGAAAAAAAAAAAAGACATTTGAACTAAACGTTATTGCAATAAGCAAAACTGGAAAATTAAAAAAATGAGGCAAATTAGTGAGATGAGAGCTGAGGAAAAAATGATGATGAATGGGAAAAAAAAAAAGAACAACTGCAGTGCATGACGACTAAGAGAATTATGTGTGCCATCATTGTCGGTTGTTTGCTGCGCAGCGCTTGAAGATGACGAGATCATGGAGCCACTAGCGTCTGTTAGTATTTCCCCAACCCTTAAATGGCGCCAACTCACACAAGAGAAAACGAACAGCGGGCCTGCAACCTATACGTTCGTGGGCTGGCATAAGTGTAAATGGGTTTCATTCAGACTAAAGAGTTCTATTGCCACATTGCATAACCTATCACGAATCACGATTCCTATAAAGCCCAAATACTCCGTTGTCTTATAACCGTCCACGTACATGCCTCGATGAAATCACAACCGGAACTTCCATGTTGTCCGCGACACTGCCAGCTCGACCTTGCAAGAAAGTGATGCCTACTACCGATACCATGAAATGTTCTACCCAGTCACTAATGGTGTTTAGTTGGTCGCGGATGAAGTAAATGACAACAAAACTTAACGTACACAGACCAAACGGTGCACTTCTGAAAGCATAGGACTGTTTGACCAGCAGCCTTCTTGTCACTTATGCTTCCTTTTTAGCCTCTGGAAACTGGGTTTGATTAACTGGCTCACTGTCGAGCTTTCGTTCGCTGCCTGCGTGGGTTGGAATGGGATCAGGGGAATTTTTGTCGGCAGACACGTTTCAGATATGCCGCAGCATCTGGGCGAAACTACTTTTGTTTTTAACTGCTTTGGCGCCTCCAGCCTCTCTAATATCCTTGAGGTTTTTACATCCAGCCGCTTGTTGCCATCTGATGGGGATAGAAGTAACTGATCCAGCTTGGGTTTGGAAATGCAAGTGGGGGAGTACGTCCTGGCAGGGACTTCATTAACAACCAGCAGCTCCCATTCTTCTGCAATAGAAGCAGTGTTTTTGCCTTCGCCAGCTGTTTCTTCCAACTCTGGCATTTCTTCTTCCACAGGGACAGTATCTGATGCTGAATTTGATTGAATGTTGCCTTCCCAAGAAACCGGTTGATTTGAGTTCTGCTCAGACATTGCCTCATTCAGTCTAGCAGGAATGGACCTGGAATTGCAATGTAATCTACGTAAAAATAAATCAGGAAAAGCTTTCACCGCAGTTGAACTTATTTTTCATACGTAATAGAAATGACTGTAGCCAACCCAGCTTGGTGTACGTTCATGCATACACCATTTTGTACGCAAGATTTAGCATGGGTGCATACGATAATCACCCAAATTGTGAACTCTCTTTTATAAGTTCATTCAGCTTTTGATGGAAGCCTCTCTCAAGCAGGACTGGATTATAGTCTTGTAACTCCATCTGCCATAATTTCATAGACCAAAAAAGTGAAAAAGTTAACAGGGAAAGACAACAAAACATTTCATCAGTGAGACGATCAACAGAACATCAAATCCTCCTTTTTTTTGGGCTGAGAAGGGGTGCAAGGAGGGTTGAAAAAGATGGTAGATTGGATTAAAGAAGCTATTTATTTAAAAATAATGTGGCTAATATCATGCGATGAGGATTTTGTCAAGCATATCCAAGCCAAGCCTTATCCAAGTGCATAGAACCCAACATTTCATATTGTCGCTGCGCACTTAACCTACCTTTCCAAATTAGCCTAGGTTCAGGACTACAGGGCTGCAAATTTAGTACTTGGATGATTACAGAGTCCCATACTTTGTTCAAGAAAAATATGTGAATCAGTTTAAATAAACTATCTGCACAACCTATCTCCTTAGCATATTTGCAGTAATTAACAGCTAAAAGAATTACACTGGTGCACTTCAGTAGCTTGTGGCTTATGTTGCATGTAGCTCCTCAGAAAATATAGTCAAACTACTCAAGCAGAAACTAGAATGTGTTGCAAGAGAAGATATGAGTTAAAGTAACTAAAAAGAAACAGAGCCAGAATTTAATTTTGAGAATGTAACTCCAAGGAAATGGTTTAACCTTTGATAGGCAGGATTGAACGGAATTCTGAATATCCTCAGCTACAACAGCATCCAAAAATAGATTGACATCAGGCAAAGGTAAAACTTCCTCTGATGCTGCCAGCCGCTGCAAGTTTTATATTAATTCATCAAACAAGACAATGAGAGATATTGGAGAAGCCGACCAAAATCCTTGTTGAATTATGCACACACTAATAGCAAGAGAATGGGAACAAAATAACTTTAAGAATGTAAATTATTGTCCATAAGAAAAAGATAATCAGTTGCTAAGTAGGGTTTAATGTTCACCCTTAGAAGCATTGGTCCATCTGATGGTTGAAGAATGTAGTAGCACTGAAAGGTTGCTTCCCTCATGGTTTCCAAATTACAATACGAAGAGCATACTAGCCCCTGGTCCATTGAATGTAGAGCATTGCAAACCCCCTTGAAGACTGGTAAGCTCTATCCCAATCGGGAAAGTTGGAAACAACAAAGGATTTGTAAGTAAATAACTCAAAGATATCTAAAGATACTAAATCACTGTAAGACATATGATATGCTCCAGTATCAAAAAAATTTCAAGACCTCAAATTTCTTTAACTTGCACATTCGAAATGAAAGAACTGGGAGGCATTCTACGTACGCTGAGCATTTAAATCTGATTGGTCCATTTGATCCAAAGAAGTGTCTGTGTCATGACTAGCAGATGGTGTCACAAAATATGAGGATCCAATTATAACACCTGCAATGTCAACAAGTGAAAGATTTACAGTAAGGCACATTCAGAAGATTCTCAAAAAGCAGCATGTTGTACCTAAATATATATACTAATGTAATCTATGTATAAATGGAAGTATGGACAGATACATGTATATCAAAATACGTGAGCAGTGACATCAGTTACACCACAGGTAATTGCCCCAAAACTTCTAACTTTGATAAGAAAAAGTAAGCATCCTAAAGTTTCAAAATTACTAATATGAACTCGCAACAGGAAAAAATTTCTTCATTAAATTAAGAAGAACATTGAGTAGAATATGTCATCGAGGAGCAAACTGCAAATATGAGGACATATTCGTCAGGGAACAATTGACGGGAAGAATATGGCATTGAAACCAGAACACTAACTGTAGAAAGTTAAATGTGATTCCCTAGGATATCAAGGAGAACCCCTAACTATTGATATCAGGATTGCAAAAACTGAAATGAAATAACGATTCACAGATGGAGTTCATGTGTGACCTCACCTTCACTTAGTGACCTCAGGTTGGTCCTGCTAATAATGTGGAAGTCAATGAGTGAAGAAACTTGCTTGAGCTTCACAGAACTCTGGAAGGAGGGCACGAAGAGGACTGTTCTATCTCCAACTCTCACACAGCTTTCTATTATATCATGTGTTTCCAGATGATGGCCTGTAAGTGGACAAGAAGGTTCCTCAACTTTGCCTTTTACTGCACGATCTAACAGGGCACCGTGGCATCTGCATGTCTGCAGCTAGAAAAATGAGCAATAATCATCAGAGAAGCAGAACACATAGCGGGATAAACAACTAATACCTGACAAACACTGAAGCCATCTGCAATTGGACTGAAAGCTACCGATAAATTGCAGGAGATATGATTTAGGGAGCCCAGGAGATTTCTATTAAAGACAAAACGTGCTTGTAATGGATCTTCCATGTCATCCTTCAAATCCTGTAACCATCGTTTTACCAGGCTTTGGAATATTCGCCCATCTGCAAATTGTGGTAATACCAACAGTACATAGACAGTAAAGACAAGACATTGTGGCATAGCTTGGTTACTACTTTCCTAGCATTGAATCAAAACGTATCAATATTTATGCCAAAGGAAAATTCATCAAATACTTCAAGAAAATGAAAAGTTAATGAGAGTACGGTGTAAACACCAAAGATTGAACTCCATAAATGCTGCAGGCGTGCAATCTATAAACAGAAGGAGAACTTAAACCTGGGAGATAAGTTTGAAAAGAGCAGTTGTCGAGATCAGATAGACTTCTCAGAAAGCAGTTAATATTGTCCTGCATATTGGTGAGATGACTTGAACTTTGCTCAAACAATACAAACTCTACAGAAACACATTTCTCCGCTGCATCCTGTCATTAAGGGGAAAAAAAGACTCCGATCGTTAGCATTCATTTCATCAAGAATGAGGAAGCGAACAACGCGTGCATATATAAGGAAAAAAAAATCTCCAACCATGAGAGTCTTTTTGGTGGTGGAGTCCACGTTCTCTTGCAAGCATGAGGCCAAAACAATCACTTTTCTCATAATATCTTTATCTCCCCAGGAGTATAGAACTTGATCACTCAAAACGCTTGAAAGTTTCACATCTACTAGAAATTTTCAAATTCATTAACTTAACCAAAAAAAAAAAAAAGTTTAAAGTTCTCCAAAAACACATCGGAAAGAGAGATTTACCGCTCGAACAGAGAACTCCGGCATCGTTGATTTCTGGCAAAAACGCATCGCTAGGCAAGTTGCTAACGGCGTGATGGAAATCGCGGAGATTAAAACAGTTTCCTAGAGGAGCATACGCGACTTTCAGCTGTTGGAACCGCCGTTAGTCGCCTTAGAAATCATTTCACAAATATGTCTAATGCAATTACTAGTAGAAAAAAGAATTTAAAGAAAATGGGGAAAAACAAGTACCTCGTGAGAGCAAGAAATCCGATTCTTGAATACATAGCACAAGCCGATCCTGTCGTCGAGGGATTCCGACGGACTACGGCCACGCGGAGGAGATGAAACGGCGTAGAAATTTGCGAGTCGCAACAAGCACTGAAACGCAGCTCCGGATGTTCATCAATTAAAAACGAAGAGTGAAAGGAAACGGCGTTTTGAGGATAGGCTTTTAAGTTCAATACCTGCTTTAGGTTACTCAGCAATGGAGGCGATAGGCTGCAGAGATCCAATACGAAACACAATAGCACCATTCTTTTGACTCTCTCTCTCTCTCTCTCTCTCTCTCTCTCTCTCTCTCTCTCCTCCTCCTCCTCCTCCTCCTTCTCTTCTTCTTTTCTTTCTGGATTGGATTGGTGGTTTGGCGCGGAGTCTGTGATCGTCGGTCGAATTTAAAATTGAAAGGGCCTCAGCGCCTATTTATAGGTCAAGAGCAAGCCCATGTTCCGAATCGAGATCCCAGTCCAGACGATCCATGCCAACGCTTGTAACGCACCGCGTTTTGCATTGAGCCTAACTATGGGCTAAATAGGGGTAATGGATGTCTCACAAAAAGAAAAGGGGTAATGGAATCCATAAGATATAAAACAATTAATTTTGTAACGTTTTAAATTTAATTTCAGTCGGAATTAATTATTAAAAAAATTAATAAACTTGGATTTTTTTTCCTCAATTGTTTGCCAATTGACGTGACCAATAATTTTTATCTTTTGCCCTTCACAATTTATGCGTTCAATTTTAATTTGATATATGCTAATGTTTGCAAAAGTCCTTCTCATTTGTTAATAAGCATGTGGTAGAAAGAAAATGCTTTCTTTTTCGACCAAAAAAGAAAATGCTTTCTTTTTCAAATTTATTCGAACCGTTGATTTTGAGAGCAAAATCAGGGCCAAAATACTCCTGACGTACGCAAATTTGAACAAAATAATAGTGCTACTCTTACACTGTGATTGGATAGTAGGAATTTGGTTGGAAAGAAAATGATTAGAAAAAAAATTTATGAGAAAGAAAAAGGAATGAATTCATTGTTTCAAATGAAAAAATAAGAAAAAGAAGATGAATAGAAGGTGAAATGATATATATTAAATGTAAAATGATCAATATACCCTTAGTAATAGTATTTTTTAAAAATCAAATGTATGTGCCAAATTTATAAGTTCTAACGTCAATGCTGCTATAATGAATTCCTTGGCCAAGTTTTTTAGATAGTACCCATCGTTTTTCTATTTAATTTGTGTAATTGTAGTTATTATAGCAATTCCGGCTACAATTTTTTTTTTTAGCGAGAAGCACTTTAAATGACTAGTATCTCAGATGTGCTGCCAAATAATCCCATTTCTTTCTCATATGTTCAGCTTGTGGGAGAAAGATGAAGAACGGCTAGGGTTATTCATAGAAAAAGCAGCTTCATGCCATGGTCTGCATTTTATGAAAATGCCTGAGAGAGAACATTGAATGACTTAGTTGATGGATTGAAGGTATTTAAGTATTTTTGTGTATTTTTTTTTTTTTTGAAATTTTTTACCTCAAAAAGTTAAATGAGAGAACATTGATATTGTTAAATTTCTCGATTTCATGTAATTTTTACTAAACAGTAAAAAGTACATTAATTTTTGTACTTTTTTTTTTCTTTTCTTTTAATTTGTCATTCACAGTGTTAGTGATAATATTTTAATGTTCTTAGTGTTATTTAAAAAAGGGAAAACACATAATATTGATGTTCGTTGTGGGAGATTATTACTAAAAAGAAAACAATAACAGTCCTTCAGGCATTCGTGGTTTTGTTTTTCTGACATTAATTAGGCACAAATGATTAGTAAACGGCAGGATAACTAATTCACCGGCACTTTACACGATTCTTCTTTTTGGCTCGCATAAGATATTGTGAATTTTTATTCTGATTTTTTTTAAGTAAGTATAATTTATTTATTATTTTATATTACACAATAAATAAAATTTATTTAAATAAAAAAATTAAAAATAATAATTAAATAATATTAAATTATTAATTAATTTTACCAACTAAAAAACATAAAATTAACAAACACTTAACATATAACATACTTTCAAAGGTTTTTTTTGTTTTTATTTAATTTCTTAAGATAATAGAAAATTACAAATATAGTGCTGTTGCCCAAACATTCACGCCAATACCAAAACGCTCCTTTTCACAACAGTAGCACTTTAGTTATTGAGCTGAACAAACACTGCGGAAAATCAAAACCTGGCCACAGTAGCATTTCCAAAGCCATCGACTTCCAAAGCGGAAGCATACTTTATTTTCTTCTTTACATTAATAGTCAGCTCTTCATCAATGTCAAACATGGCAGCAGCAATTTTCACGACCCCAGGATTCTGGCTATTATGTACTGAGAAAACAACAGCAGCCTCATAGCCAGCATTCGCGCAGAAGTGAAGCAGGCCCCGTGGAAACACAAACACTTCCCCTTCCTTGAGAAACTTCTGGAAAAGCTTGTTTCCGGTGTCAACAAAACCGGCAATTACGATTCCTTTGCTGACAAAGAACATCTCAGCGGCTCTTGGGTGAGAATGTGGCATTACCAAACCATCCACGTCGAGGTCGGTCCTGGCAACTGAGAGGCCAAGGGTGTTCAGGCCAGGGAAATCCGTGGCAGTGACAATGGTTACTGAGGAACGGAGAAAGTTGTCCGTATCTCCTGCAGTGTTCAGTTTTGATGACTTGAAATCCGAGGGGGTGATACTAGCTGGGTTCTTACAAGGGAAGCCATTGATAAAGATAGTCTGCTTGCCTGCAGTAGCAGCTGTTGGACAAACGTCCTGGAGATTATCAGGGTCTGCCAAGCAAGTTTTGATGCAAACGGTGCCTAAGATAATGCAAAAGAGAAAGAAGGAATTCATTTTGGTTTGAATCTTGTAAAGCTAATTAGAGCGTAATATTTCTTGTGTTTTATATGCAACTTATCTAGAGGTTGCAATAAGTGGAAGGTAGTTTTTCTAAGGCTTAGAATTCACTACTAGATTCTAAATAGATTATCTTGCAAGGACTGCATTTCTTAGAAAGAAAGATTATTCTAAGGTCGGATGGATGTCCCTAATTTGTTCCCCATCGATATTGCTCTCTTATCTTCTAGCAGACAGAAAATTCCACCTGGATTCTAAAAATTGCAACATATCTTGCCACAACAGGAAAGCAAGCCCCCGAGTGGCTAGACTTAAATGTCACAAATAACCCCGGTAAAAAGAAAGATTTGAGCAGGCAACATCGCTCGTCAATGACTCAACGTTCAAAGATGTTAGGGTTACAACCCCTCGCTAGTTTAGTAGTAAGGGTAAAGTTGCAGTTATGTGTAATACACACGTGCTCTCAAGTTCTTATCCTCATAAGTGTAATCGATGAAGCAAGTGAGAACTGCAATAGTAGGAACTTCATCAAAAGAGAAAATTTTGAGGAAGCACATGGTCTTAAGTTTGCATCCTGGCGGGTCCATTCTAAGAACAAGATTAATCATCTTCGTTTTGCGGGTGATTTACTAATTTTCTGCTCATTGTTACATGGACCTTTCTTGTTGTGCTCAAGATGATACTGATTTCTACCCAAGAATCACTCGGCATCATCAACGTGCAAACTGGACTTCAGAATGACACGGCTGCAGGAAGCTGCAGCCAATCAGTGTTGAAACAGGAGATGCAATATAACAATGCAAAGTAAGCATGATTAACAACGTTTACAGCCAATAAAAATTTCTCCCAGCCAAATACAAATAATAGCCGAGGAGAAATTCTTCAATACGTCGTAGCAAATTCATTCAGAGGGTTTCAAACAATTATATAACACTCACATGATGAACCCACAATTTTGACACTCAAAAAAGAACCCACAAACAGAAATTTATCTAAGTCTTGATTCTGGTTGCCGCCTCTTTGTTCATTTCTTGCTATTGTCCCATTAGAAATGCCACCATTCAGTCCTGTAAACACCCTTTAGTTGAGTGCCCATCTGGAGTGGTTAGAATCTCGGAGATGAACTTTATCAGGGAGCAGAGTCCACCCAAGAAGTTATGATCAATTGTACCTTCTGCCTCCACAACATGGGCAAAGTCAATAAGTTTGACCTCGGCACATGACTTCCCTCCTTTCATCACCGCATCCTTTTCACACATGATGAGAACTGAGCAAGAGTTGAGGTGGTACATTGTTTGATCCTCAAACCAGGCTTTTAGCTCCAATAATTGAGCCAAAATGCCATTAGAACCACCGTAAATACTTGATGCAAACAAACAATCTGGCTTCAAATTTGGATCAGATATTGAGTTAGCAGATACAAATTTTTTAAGAACCAGTCTAACCTCATCAGCAGCAAGATTCTGGACAAGCTTTCTCTCAGGCTTCCAGAATTCTGATTCTTTTTCACCAAATACCTGCAATCCAGATATCCTAAACCCCAATTTCGAGCTGCTGGTTCCTCTATCTTTCTTGAAGCACAGTTGGATATAGTCCTCAGATGCTTCTGGATACCATGTTCTGGCACCGATCTTAACATCCATGATGGACGGACGGATGCGCGTTGAGACAACATCCTCCAGGACAATGTGCGGAAGCATGCCAGATCCATCAGATGCCTGCAAAATTTGGGTTCCATAGAAGTTGGGAAAAAATTTACGAATATGATCTGGAATCCTCGTATTGGAAGAGAAGGATGTATAGAAAGCCAACTCGCTGGCGCCCCGCTTGCCGTCCTGAAAAGGCTTGTAGAAACGCCCTGAATCATCTATCAGAGGACCAAGCTGCCCATCACGGGCTTGGTGACCTGCAACCTGATGTTCAGGAGCCTTAAGCATTATGCCGTAAGCAGGGACAATGCCACAGCAAAGACTTTTTTTTTTTTTTCACTCGATCTGTTATACGTTTTGAGTGAAAACCTCCTATCTGCAACATATAAACAAGAATGCAAGAGAACGGTATTTTCAAATGCTTTCAGAGATTTCAGAGACTACATATTTCCAGCGCTGCATATGGAGAAAGAGAGAGTCTCCATAAGCAACCACAAAGGAAATTTTACTCGCAAAATTGTTTTTACTCTACACCACAATTGAATAAATATGAAAATTAAAATTGCACCGATCAACGAATTCAAAGCTGTAAGCAAGCATTGTATCAACTGAAAAAACAGTAAACCCCATGGCTTTATAGGCGCTTTTAGCTCAAAAATTAAAACCCAATTTGCACATTCAAATTCTTTCCCGTCATCTCTTGAAGAAGTCATGCCAAACAAACCACAAAAGATCCATCACACCATTCGATTCCCAGTAAGTGAACATTTCACAGCATATTTTTCAGGAAAAAGGAAAAAAAAAAAAAAACAATCCCAGAGATTCGAGAGAGAGCGAAAAAAAAAAGAACTCTAATAAAACCCATAAACCCCTAAAATTTTCATTTAACTCAAAGCATTAGCATTTTTAAACCGCAATGTCACACAGTCGAACCCAAAATTGAAATATCTTCCCAAAAGAGAAAACAATTCAAAAACCCCAAAACCGAAAGATAACGGTATGATTACCTAGTAACCAATCAGAAAGTCTCTCGCTCGAGTAGATCGAATGGAATGTGTTAAGCTGAGGGACGAGGGAGCAACTTCACGCTATTTGAGGAATGGGAGCGAGGAGGATGGTTCGCACTCGATGGATTAGACGCCGTTGGATTTGGATACTTGATTGTCGGTTTCACGCGTTTAGCGAACGCGAAATTTGGGTAACGGAAGTCTTCTGCTTCGCTTGGAGGCTCTCGCCTGGGAGTCTCGGGGGTCAACAATTTGCGGAGTGGCCCAATAGCAAGCTAGTGAATATTACGGGCCCTTTCAGCCCTTAGTTTTCTATTGTTATTTCTTGGTTTTCCATTATTTTAATTTTGATGTTTGTGAGCCGGACTTTAACAGCAATAATTGCGTCAGGTAAGAGTTTGAATTACAGCTCATCTCCTCCTCCTCCTCTTTCTTATCAAGACGTCTTTAATCATTCGACTAGCTCATCAAAAAAAAATTTTAATGTTTGTTATTTATTACTGTCATTTATTACTTATTTTTTTTGTCAATGACCATTTTTTTCTTGAAAAATCTTTGTTAAGAGAGAGAAAAGGCAACGAGAGAAACAGCTGAGAGGAGAGATAGAGAGAGGAAGGGCATGGAGAGAAGGTAGAGAAAGAAATGATAAAGTAAAAGAGAGTAATAATAGAAAGGGAAAGAACGCAAAGAAAGTATAGAAAAAAAAGGTTAAGAGAGAAATGAATAAGAAGGAGGGAGATAATAAGTGAAAAGAAAATGGATAGAAAAAAAATTAGAAAGCAAAAAACATAAAGAGAGTGAATGAATTGAGAAGGTGAAAGAAGATGTATTTGAATGGCTTTGTAGTGTCTAGATAAACGAGCAACAAATTGAGAACTTCTTTTCTTAAAATAACGCTTTCAATTAGAAAAATAAAATATAAAAACGGCAGGGGGCCGAACAAGTTTTTCATTGTTTTTGGGTTACATTACATACCAAACAAGGTTTTTATTGTTTTCTAAAAAAATTACCAAAACGAAAGCTCCGACCATAGAAACATGCCCTACGACTTTCCGCGTGAAAGACGAAATGCAATATCTCAAAGCCAAATTGTTGACCCAAAATTGATGGTGATGTGCCGGCGGTTGCTATTTACTTGTTTTTTAAGATATAAAGTGGACCCGACTTTTAGAAGTGCTGGTAAAATATGCAGTGACAATTGTCGAGCTACACAACTCGTGCTCCTAAAATTTTTCAGTCAACGGTTGGCAGCCCATGCTCTTTGAATGCCAGGGGGGCTGCAGTTTTTCCAATCTCCTCCGAGTGGGGTTAAGCCGCAGCCGGTTCATTGCACTGTGGGGGTTCAATGGCCCTGTCGTTTAGTTAGTTTGCCTAATTAGTGATCTTTCTTTGTGTTAAGGCCCAGGCGTCCCTCGAACCCCAAAAAAAAAAAAGAAAACAATTCAATCAACAATTTTAATTAATTTTAGTTAATGTAGACACGCCCTATTGCTACATCAAAAGTGTGCATCGTAGTCCTTCAAAGGACACTCCAGTAATTAAAGTTTAAGATATCTATTATAAAGGTCTTGAGTTTAAATCCCGAGAAGAGAGAAGTGAGATTTATAAGAGGAGAGAGCTGTCACATTGTGTAACTCATAACCTAATGAACCTCCTAATAAATCAACAAAAAAAAAAAGCATGCATCGTAGTCGAACTCTTTAATGTTCACGGTGATGCTCAAGCAATTTTATTTTGGACTCTATTATATTAATACTAGTTTTTGACGTGATGTGAGAATCTATAGAAATAAGGCTATAAATATAAAATTTAATAATTATGAATACATTTTTTATAAATTCACAGCAAAAACTCAATTTTACCTAACATTTTCTTTCTATTTTAACATTCACTTTAACTTTAATGCTCACCGCGACCCCCTCCACTAAAAAAAATTAATATTATTCATAATTTAATACTCGTTGGGTGGGTTGCCGTTTCAAGTTAATTTGGCTTCTTACTTGCAAGATTAGGGTTTTAGGCCTGGAATGAATTCAAAAGAACGGTTTTTTATGCTTCAAGGTTCCACAGCGGTAGTGGACAACCCAATGGTAAGATTCCACGTCCGGCTCTGCTAGGAAATGAAAACTTCATGAAATATTAAAGCCATTTGCTCGTAAAGACTTGTATTATATTATTCATATCTGAGCAAATATCGAGTTAATTGTAGACTTTCCGCTTAGAAATTCTCATAAATGAAAGTCGGCGTGTTGAGGTAAAATCTATATAATAAGTTTCGTTTCAATGTCTATAATTTCCTTTTTAGTTTAACCGTTAAAAGTTAAAACTCAGGATCATCGTGTCAGTGGCGGCAACAACAAGAACAATGTTGCAGTGTTGCTACATGGGACCATTGTCCGTTATTACGAAAACGACAATACTAATTTGGCACACGTTTGTTTTATGTTTTTTCTCCTTACTCAGATGTTATAAGATACAGAGAAATACTAGCCTACTAGGTAGCAATATTTATTTTGGTCAAACAAAAAAGGGTAGCAATATTTAAGTTAAAAATATATAAATTATTACATATTATTAGATAATCGGCGTATTTGTTTTATAGTTACCGAAAATTAAGCTGTATAGTCAGGCTCTCAAATATAATGTTGTTGAGACTAATTTATTATTAGAGATAACCAAAATTTTTATGTTTTTTTTTATGGCATGAGATAAAGACCGTTGCGACATATATGTCACGGTAAATAATCACTAATAATTTCGTTCAATAAAAATGGTGAAATTTGAGCAATTTGCTTACCCACATACATTATTACCCTAAGCCAAACTTCAATTATACACCTATTTAGAGTCTGCTTGACATTGTTGTTGAATTTTATTATTGGGTTGATAAATTGGCAATGCAGAGCCCGATTGTCACTATAATTGTTTAAGTAGTAGTGTAGTGTAGAAAAATATATATATGATCAAACGATGTCGTTGCTTCGAAGCATTATCCGGTTCTCTTTACTTTTCATTCTCAAATTTCATCTTAAAAATAATTGTTGCAAGAGTTTCTATTTAATTTATTCAATATTTTTAACTTTCACCGTGGAAAACGACATGATAAACTGTTTTGAGGAGCGACAGTTTTCTGGCGTGTACTTTGTCGTGTTTTAGTCAGCACTCGGCATCCAAATCTAAGTCTTTTCTTGCTCCGTGTCGTCAACTGCAACGACGTGTATGCCAAACGGTAAAAACTGAAAATAACAGCACGTCTTTCAGCTTCACTGCAGCAGCTAATTGCACAATGGCATGACACTTTTTTTTCCTAGCATTATTGTGCATTAATGATGTATTAAAATGGAATATTCTCTTAATTTTATAAAAATAAGAGAAATATTAAATAATAATATTTAAATAATAATAAAGTAATATAAATTATTAAATAATTAAAATTTAAAATAAGTAAAAATAATAAATTATTAAGTGTTATTGAATAAATAACTACGTTATTTATTACAACATAAAATTAAACTATATAATGAAATTCTAAGAATAATACCATCTTTCGGTAAGCGAAATAAATTATCAAAAGCTAATAATTTATCAAGAAGCAAACATAAACTTTAAACATTGGCCAAGGTAAATGGGCTATTTGCTATTTGCTTTCTAATGCAACTTATTTTTGTTTTCACTCACAATAAAAACTTATCCCTTTGGTTTAATCAAAAGCAAATTGAAATATCCACATCGAATCACTATACTTCGCTTTGATGCCCACACGATGAATAAGGTGTTAGTGCATTTATATTGAAAACTAAGCTAGCACCTAAATTTTCAATTTTTAATTGGCAAAATAGGAGCATCATTCTCAATAATTAAAAATTTAATAAGAGCAAATATGAAAACATGAAAATTATAGTCAAGTTGGAAGGATATTTCGTAACTTTTCACACCAGTAGCATTAGCATTATTATAATTTTCATTAAGATTGGCGGGTGTAACAGATTGAGTAGAACAATTGAAATTTATATAAATTTCATAAAATACAATTCCAAAATAATGTTAAATCGTTAAGAACATTGAGACATTTTTTAAGAATTTTCAATAATGATGTGAGAATTAATCACCATAACGGTGAGAGTCATTGTTATTATCCGAATTTGGTCTAAAAAAGATCATTACAGTTTCTTCCTCTTATTATCTATGACTAACTGATTACAAATATAAATCATCTTGTTCCAACCTTTATATATATTTTTGCTCTTTTTAGGTTGTCACTTTGCAGCTCATGATGGACTAGAGTCGCCAAACTAAATTATTGAAAGAGTACATTTTTTGCATTTGAGAGTAATTAAATCACTCTCACAAATTGTACAAAATTAAAAGTATATTTAATCTTATTAAACACTTCAATGGAATTTCAATTACATGACTTCATAATACAAATGAATATTCTAACCATTAAGTTATTATATAATTTTTATTATTTTAATTTTTTTCGCGTAAAAAAGTAGTTTGGTCGCAGTGAATTTTCCGTTGTAAAAAACGTGCCTGATATTATTCACTTACTAATGATGCAATCGATGCAATAAAACGGGTCTGGTGCTCGGTCCCCATCCATCCGAGAGCGTCTGTAGCTCTTGCGTCAAAAGGGTGAAAAAAGATGAGGCAACCGCCAACTAGCAATGCAAAATATGGCAAGCCAAAAAAGGGAAAATCTATTAAGGAAGTGTTTGGTTGACCTTTTTTTACTTGAGAATAAGAATAAGAATGAATGATTCTTATTCTTGATATTTGGTAAAAAAAAATTTTATTCTCATTTCTTTATTTTTGGGAATGAGATTCCCTCATTTATGAGAATCATCATTTCTACTTTTAGGTAGTTAATCATTCACATTCTTTTATCTTCCTTTTCCCTTTGTAAATTATTTTATAATAAAATATTACAAATAAAACTCATAAATAATAATAATAATAATAATTAATAATAATTATACTGATAACAAATATTTGTATATTATAATAAAATTAAATATTTCAAAAATTAGGATAATAATTACATTATAAATAATAATAATATTATCTATATTTTCATAATATTAATAATAACCATAAATAATAAAAGTATTTGCATAACAATTTCACAATTTTAATAATAATTTATTTATTAACAATGACTTATTTTATAATATTTACAATATCATTTTGGTTATAACAATATTATTCATACTTCTTCTTTGTTATCATTATTAATAAAAAATTTATGTTATTTTTTTATTTTGAATTTTATATTTATGATTGTTATTGTGAAATAAATAATAATAATAATAAAATTATTATTGTTATTATTATTTATCTTTATTTAATATTTTTAATTTGAAATTATGTTACAATATTTTTGTACTTTTAAGTTTTTATGTTGATATTCATAATTTTTTATTTTTTGTATTTATTAGTTATTTATTTTTACTAAAATAAATATTATCATATATTTAATATTGATTCTAATTTCAAATTAAACAAACTATTATAAAAAATTTTGATTCCAATTATTCAATAAATCAAACATATTATAAAAAAAGTCATTTCATTTTTTATTTCACTTGATTCTATTTTTAATTTTATTTCTGATCCCAATTCCAATCTTTAAACCAAAACACCTTTAAGACTTGTTCGTAGGTTTGCCCAAAGTTACTGAATATACACGAACCTATCCAAAATCCTGATAGAGTTTAGTTTAGAAATGTATGGTAATCCACGTAATTTTCTTTAAAATGGAGGGTATTTTCACTTTCTGCTCTCTCAGCCTATTTTCCAACTCTTTCTATAAATCCCCCCTTTTAACGGATTTTGTTCTCCCCTTTTTTTCTCCTTCTCTTTCTTCCGTTTGTTTTATTTTCTCCCTCTGCTTGATCCGCAGTCCAGGAGGGGAAAAAACGAAAAAAAAAAAAAAAAAGTCTCTCGAATTTCTTTTGCATCGCAGGATTCAATTGAGAGACGGTAATCTTCTTCTTCTTCCTATTTTTGTCGTTTTTTTAAATAAGTAATTTACAGAGATCTCGATATGTTTCTTTCTTGATTCTTGCGTTATGTTAATCCAAGATTTGCTGAGAGTGTTTTTGTTTTTTGTTTTATATATTTTAATTTTTAGGCTTTCGTTTCTTTTTTTTATTTTAATTTGTTTTCTTTGTCCTGATTGGTCAGATCAGATAAGCAGTAGAGCGTTGATGTTTCCTGATATGCTGTAGGTGTGATTTTGTGTGTTCTTGAGATAATTTCTTGTTGATTTTGAGATGCAATGAGTTGGATGTTGCCGATCTGAACTTCTTTTATGTAAACGATTGGGATATGTGCTTTATTATCGATTTTAGTTGTGCGTATTCGATTAAATCTGTATTACTGTGGTGGCATGCAGTTTCATCCTTTTTGGCTTTTTCTTTAGATTCTGTTGAGTAGATATTAACTTTTGGGTTAGAAATAAGATTTTGGATCTTTGTGTGATCAATCTGCTGGAATGCGCTTCTTGCATTGCGTTGAACATTATCAATTTTGAGTTTGTCTTAGTTAGGTTTATCACTGTTAATTGATCGGCTGGCCGTTATTCTTGTAGATCTTAGCTGTTGGGATGGCGACATCAACAGCTGCCCACACAGGATGGTACAGAGGCAGAGTGAAAGCGGTTACCTCGGGGGATTGCTTGGTGATTATGGCCATGACTGCCAAAAACAGTAGTGCCCTTCCCCCTGAGAAGACCATCACTTTGTCCTCTCTTATTGCTCCAAGGCTGGTGAGACTGCCTTATATGTATTTGAGGATTTGCTGCTGCTTTTACTTGTTAATGTGGTTCATGCTCTGCTGTTTGTTTTGAGCTTTTGCTTTGTGATTAGCCTCTTACTTTTGTGATGTAGGACAAATAACTAAAGAATAAACCTTAGGCAAGAATCCACCCGACAATTAAGAACACATGGGAATCCATTCGAAACCCTAGTCCAGAATCCACCCGACAACTAAGAACACATGGGAATCCACCCGAAAAATAATCTGAATTCTATAAATAGAGCTAGATAAAGATAAGAACAAACTACGATAAATACGGAATAACGCAAACAGATAAAGACGAAATAAAATAAACACATCCTAACTAGGATAAACATCTAAATAATAGAATCCTAAGTGGACCGAAAATGCTTATAGCATCATTTTGTAGGAGTGTTTTTGAGTGAAGCATGTTGAGGACTTGATGTTTTGACCCCATGCTATTATCAGTTTTCCTATTTTTCATTATTGCATTGTTTGATCCCAATCTCAATAATCATCGGCTTTGTTCTTCGAACTTTTACTTCACAATTGGTCTTAGTTGATGGAGTCACAAGCATGATTGCATGGTGGTGACCTGAGAGATCGCACCACAGAGTCATTGTGACTCTCATGCTTATTTTCTTCTCAAGTAGAAGGTCGTGGGTTCCATTAATGTTGGCCAGGGGGAATTTTGAGCAGATAGTTCTATAACACGATTCTATATCTCTGTTTTTTAGGCTCGCAGAGGTGGTATTGATGAGCCATTTGCTTGGGAAAGCCGCGAGTATTTGAGGAAGCTCTGCATTGGTCAGGTAGTTGTCTCTTCTACCTGTGAGCCATAATGCTTGATGTATTCTTAAACTCAGTTGTTTAGTTTGAATAGCATGCCGTGTCCATGCCTAACTTTGGTCACTTAATAGGAGGTCACTTTCAAGGTAGATTACACTGTCCCAAGCATTGGCCGAGAATTTGGCTCTGTGTTTCTGTCTGATGGCAGAAATGTTGCTCTTCTGGTTGTTTCACAAGGCTGGGCAAAGGTTACTTTCTAGTTCTCTTAGGTTACCAATATTTTTTTTGTTTACCCTATTATGAATAATTAATTAAACTACAAGTACAGGTCAGGGAGCAGGGCCAGCAGAAAGGCGAAGGTAGTCCTTATCTTCCTGAATTGCTGCGCCTTGAAGAGCAAGCTAAGCAGCAGGGTCTGGGTCGATGGAGTAAGGTTGTCTATCTTCTCTCCCCCTCCCTCTCCATATGATTTCTACTTAACGGCAAATTGACTAGAACTTTTTGAAATTTGTTGTATGCTTCTTATACATAATACATTGTAAAATTATTTTTTTTTTTCCCTATTTTTAACTGTAGACGCCAGGTGCTGCCGAGGCATCCATCAGGAATCTACCTCCCTCTGCCATTGGTGACCCAAGTAATTTGGATGCCATGGGTCTGCTAGCTGCAAACAAGGGCAGACCCATGGAAGGTATTGTAGAGCAAGTTCGTGATGGCAGTACTGTCCGTGTACATCTGCTTCCAGACTTTCAGTTTGTCCAAGTGTTTGTTGCAGGAATCCAGGTACGTGCAGTGCTCTTAATGAGTATTCATTATATATGCAGAGTTTGATAATTTTTCTATTGAAGATATTTACCTGCATTGATGCCTATTTCTAAATGCATATCACTTTCTTGTGATTGAAATAGGCTCCATCAATGGGGAGAAGAGCGGCAACAGAAACAATTGTTGAAGTAGAAACCGCCTCTGATGAGCCAAATGAAGATGCTTCTGAGGCAAGGGCTCCTTTAACTTCTGCACAGAGACTTGCAGCCTCAACGGCAGCTACTGAAGTTTCTCCAGAGCCATTTGGGGCAGAAGCCAAACACTTCACAGAGATTCGTGTTTTAAATCGAGATGTTAGTAAAATGCTGTTTAAATTTGCATTTACCGATAAAATTAAGTTGGCTGAAACTTTTTTTTGTTTGTACACATAGGTACGAATTGTCCTGGAAGGTGTTGATAAGTTCAGCAACTTGATTGGATCCGTATATTATCCTGATGGGGAATCAGCGAAGGACCTGTCGTTGGAGCTAGTGGAAGAGGTTTGTGCTCAGAAGTTTTTGTAATTCTGTGTTGACTAGTGTTATAATTTTCTTGTTTATTGTAGCCAATTGCATGCTTATGACAGCATTATCCTTCATGTTCTCGTAGCTTGCAATTAGGGTTTGTTGGATAGACAAGTGGTCTTACTCTTGATTCTTGTCAAACAGTTGAAGGACCTTTCACACATTGTGAATTACTTAGAGCAATGGCATTGTGTGGAAGCAAGCTACATTTATGGTTCAATGTTTTTCTTATGCTTTCTCAATATCCTTATATGTTTGGAGATTCCCTCTACCCCTGCTACCCCATGCCCAATAATTGTAGGGTTTAGCCAAATTTGTTGAATGGAGTGCAAACATGATGGAAGAAGAGGCTAAGCGTCGGTTGAAGACTGCAGAGCTTCAAGCCAAGAAAATGCGCAAGAAGATGTGGACGAATTATACACCTCCTCAAACAAATTCAACTGCAATTCATGACCAGAATTTTACTGGAAAGGTAATGGTTCATCCATCATTTATATGGATTAATAACTTTTTTGTGTGCTTGTCTCAATGGCTGGATTTTTGCAGGTGGTGGAGGTTGTCAGTGGCGATTGCATCATTGTTGCTGATGATTCTGTGCCGCTTGGCAGTCCATTGGCTGAGCGAAGGGTTAATCTTTCAAGCATTAGATGCCCAAAGATGGGGAATCCTCGTAGAGACGAGAAACCTGCTCCATATGCGCGTGAAGCAAAGGAGTTCTTGAGAACACGGCTTGTTGGCCGACAAGTATAGACCTACAACTATTTTACTGCATTTTAAAATTTGCAACCTTTTTAAATTCCCTTGTGATTTATATTTTCCTTTTCCAGGTGAACGTGCAAATGGAATACTCCAGGAAGGTTACTATGGCAGATGGACCCGCACCTGTCTCTGGGCCTGGAGACTCAAGAGTAATGGATTTTGGATCAGTCTTCCTCTTGTCTCCCCCCAAGGGCGAAAGTGATGAAGCCTCATCAGTTCCATCAACTGCTGGTAGTCAGCAAGCTGGGATTAATGTTGCTGAGCTTGTTATTTCCCGTGGCTATGGCACTGTTATTCGACATAGAGACTTTGAGGAAAGATCAAATTATTATGATGCCCTGCTTGCTGCCGAATCACGTGCTATTAATGGGAAGAAAGGGATTCATTCTGCCAAAGATCCTCCAGTCATGCATATCACAGATCTTACCACAGTGAGCAATATAATCTTTATGCCACAACTGTCTGTTCACAATGCAATCAGTTTTGTGTACTAAACACGCTTCTTTCAGGCCTCAGTCAAGAAAGCAAGAGATTTCTTGCCATTTCTGCATCGAAGTAGAAGGATCTCTGCTGTTGTTGAATATGTTCTCAGTGGTCATCGCTTTAAGCTGTTGATTCCCAAGGAGACATGCAGCATCGCCTTTTCATTTTCAGGTGTTAGATGCCCAGGCCGTGATGAACCGTACTCAGACGAAGCAATTGCACTTATGAGACGGAAGATAATGCAGAGAGATGTTGAGGTTCTGCTCTTCTTCTTTTAGCCTCCTACTTCGCCGTGTGATTGATTTCCTTTGACAGATGCGTCTCTTGTGCAGATTGAAGTGGAAACTGTTGATAGAACTGGAACATACTTGGGATCCTTGTGGGAGTCAAGGACTAATGTGGCAGTGACTCTTCTTGAAGCTGGCCTTGCGAAGCTACAGACTTCCTTTGGCACTGACAGGATCCCTGAAGCCCATCTTCTAGAACAGGCTGAAAAATTTGCAAAAAGACAGAAACTCAAAGTAAGAAACAGAAGACATGCAGATTCCTTGTCATTTGTCTATTGATTAGATTTATACACACACCTACATTTTCTACTACAAAATTTTTTTCAGGTGTGGGAGAATTATGTTGAAGGAGAGGAAGTATCTAATGGCCCTGCAGTTGAAAGCAAACACAAAGAAGTGCTGAAGGTGGCTTAGCTTCTTGTTTTTTTGGATAGTGATCCTTGTTGAATGTGTTTTCATGTTGTGCATACATTTTCTTTTGCAGGTTGTGGTTACAGAAGTCTTGGGTGGAGGTAAATTTTATGTGCAGACAGTTGGGGATCAGAAAGTAGCCACTATACAGCAACAGCTTGCGTCCTTGAATCTCCAAGAAGCTCCTGTTATTGGTGCTTTTAATCCTAAGAAGGGTGACATCATTCTTGCACAATTTAGCGCAGATAACTCGTGGAACCGAGCAATGGTGAGTATAAACCTGCCAATTTGTTATTTTTGAACCTCATGTTCTCTACTATAAAAGATTCAATCTTCGTACCAAATGGATCTTAAGCACCTTTCCCATATGGTACATGGTAATGTGATCAATATTAGATGGTACTTTGGCTCATGGTAGATTATCTAACCAGCATGTTATTTTTTCCCCCTGGTTTATGTTGATTGCATTGACATGCAATGGACATGGCAAAAAAAAGGTGGTTATTTAGGATCCATATGCTTTCACTGAGCTTTCTGATTTGATGTAAGCAGATTGTGAATGCACCTCGTGGAGCTGTTCAATCCCCAAAAGACAAGTTTGAAGTATTCTACATTGACTACGGAAATCAGGAGGAGGTTCCATACAGTAGGATACGGCCTCTTGATCCTTCAGTATCATCATCACCTGGTCTTGCTCAGCTTTGTAGCCTAGCATACATTAAGGTCCCAAGCTTGGAAGAGGATTGTGGCCCTGAAGCAGCTGAGTATTTGAGTGCTCACACATTAAACAGTTCGAAAGAGTTCAGGGCAATGGTAGAGGAAAGGGATACTTCTGGAGGGAAAGTTAAAGGACAGGGAACTGGGCCGGTACTCATTGTAACTCTTGTTGCTGTGGATGCAGACATTAGCATAAATGCTGCCTTGACCCAGGTATGAATGCTGCCTCTCTTTTTTTCATGCAGATAATATCATAAATATGGCATAAAGCTTGTTCATTAATACCAGTAGATTCCACCTAATGGAATAAAGCTTGGTTATCAACTAGTTGTCCAGAGGAAAGCAATTCTACTCATAGCATGCATAGATTTGATTTATTATTGAGATGGCAAAAGTATTTAAGCATCATGGCAAACACCCTTCATGTTTCACATTTTCACTGATTCCTGATGAAATGTGTAATCACCAGTGGCTTTTTACTTAGCAGTTTGAGAAAGAAAAATTGAACTTCTTACATAAAACATGTAAAGTGAATAAGTTGGTCGAGTAGAGAGGACTGGAAAGAGTAAAAATTTACTTCTCTGTTACTTAGAATGGGAATTCCATCACAATGGTCGGTCATCTCGTATAGAACTCCCATCCGATAGGCTTCCAATTTCTCCTTAATATAATTTTGCAGTTATTATTATTATTTGTTTTTTTGCTTTTTCTTTAAGAAAGACAGTAGCTAGCCGTGACACTGATGAATTGCTTATTCGTTAATTGCATGAAGTTATGTCATTTTGAGGCATGAAAATATCTATGCACTTCTTATAACAACCATAGACTTACTTTTTCTTTACGCTTTTATCTGTTGGCTAATTCCAAGTCCCTTGGATTTTCAGGAGGGACTTGCCAGGATAGAAAAGAGGAGAAAGTGGGACCCCAAGGAAAGGCAGGTTGCCCTTGATAATCTGGAAAAGTTTCAGGATGAAGCACGGGCTGACAGGCGTGGAATGTGGGTGTATGGCGATATCCAGTCGGATGAGGAGGACTCCGCTCCTCCTGCTAGAAAGGCAGCTGGCCGCCGTTGATTTCGGTATGTTTACCCCATGGTAACTTAATTGAAAACCGAGTTTTGGTCGCCTAAGATGAGCTTAAGTTACAGGCGCAATTACCGTTCTCTTTTACGATGAGGGAACAAAGAGATGTTGCAGCGTAAGACTAAATTTTGTTTTGTTTTTTTTTATTGTTTATTTATTTTTGTTTTTTTAAACAATTTTCCTTGTAGGCGAGAGAACAATTTTTTTGGCAACTTGTTATAATAAGGTGAACTTTACCCAGCGGGTCTAGTTGTGAATGGAAACAGTATCATAAAACAAATTTTGTTATTTAATGAGGTTGAACGTCATTATTTTTGTGTTGAGTGCAGTTAGGTATCCGGGACTTTTATCCCGGGATTTTGTCCTGGGCGAAACCGGGACTGATATTTTTGAAACCGCGACTGATATTTTTGAAATATAAAAAAAATAACTGTTTCAAAAATATCAGTTCTGGTTTCAAAAATAACAGTCACGGTTTCATTCGGCACAAATTTTAGCAAACCAACTCTCGGGACACTAACATTTATTCTTTTGTGTTTTATCAGCCACTAACTGTAATTGTCGAACTTTACCTAGTGCCGGCATTTGTGACGAGAATATTATGTCCATGTTTTCACTTTTTCGCTTTGAAAAAAGTTTTGTTATACCTGACATTTTTTCGGAATGAGTCTCCCGCGTTGGGATCATTCATTTTCAACTTTTAAATTACTTTGGGGACAATTTCTCGGATTCTCAAGTGCTAAAACCGTGCTCTTTCTCAAAATGGTTATGATAGGCTATAATATGTTGGTATTGCCAATCATCTTGTAACCTGCGCAACTAAATTTAGCGTTGGTGAAAAAAAAAAAGCATTTATCCCTCGCGTTTCGATCCCCTGTCACTGTCGAAGTGGCTTCCTATTTAATCGGCTGCTGTAATGTAGAAAGCCGTAGCATGCCACTGGCTTGGGCCGTCGGGGACGTTGATGTTTCTTCTTTCGGGACCCTCGTTTTGTGCTTTTTGGAGCAAGTCGGATCGTTTCACAACTCATATGTCCGTGTTTGAGGTATTCTGACCTACTCGATTTCGTATTCTTGCAAACCCATCAATCTCGTTTTCGTGGGTGGATGGTGAAAGTATAATCGGACAAAAATTATTACAAATTTGTAATAAAAATATGGCATGACTTGTTGCATGCACTTCTAAGATCTGTCAGCGAATGCTAAATTTGCTAAAAAGGAAAAACAATACATTTCATAAAAACTTGGTTCTATATTAAACATTTTTTGAAAAACGAAATTAGAATTAAATGTATTAAACCTCTGTATAATTTACTTCTTGCACGTTTTACCTTCAAGTGATTTTATTTTACAGTACAAGACCATTAAAATTTCAAATTTTGGTAATTGAAACCCTCGGTCGTGATTTTACTGAATTTAGAATTCTTTTTTAATTCTAAAAAACTTTTAAAACATCCAACTATTATGAGATTTTATATTTTTGAATCATCATGATTATTTTTTCTTCTTTTGAATTTTTTTTTGTTATTCATTTTTCAAAATTTTGTTAGAGATGGAATACTTGAACCCATAAAAATTCAAAAATTATAAATTCTAAAAAGTTGAATCAAAATGATTAAATCCCCATGATAGTTGAATTTTATAAAATTTTCATGTTTAAAAAAATTTAGAATTAATAAATTTTGACGGCGGTTCCTAATTATCAAAATTGGAAAATACGGGATTTTATAGTGTAAATAAAATTATAAGGTAAAGCACAAAATAGGTAAACTGTGGGGACTTTTATGTTTTTTGTTCCCACAGTATTTAGTTGGTTGCTAAAATGAGATAAGATTAATTTTATATTTATCATCATAATTTTTTTAAATTAAAAATTTTTTTATTATAGATATATTAATTATCATATCTGTTAATAAAAGTCAGAGTAACTTAGTTTGTATGTCTCATTCAATCTAACATATAAGAAATGACTTATTATCAATTATTGTTGAGTTCGAGCAGATCTCTTATAATCCAATTTTGATGATTGCTGAGTCTAAAAGTAACAGGCGTGTAGCCAACAGTCTAACCGGATAAATATAGATGTCAAAACTTCTAAGTACTGTCACTAAAATTTGAACTCAAGTCGTTAGTAAGAAAATATACTAAATTACCATCAGACTAAGTCGTTAATAAAAAAACACACTAAATTAGTATCAGACTACCGCGGAAAGTAAATCTCCGCCGAGCATTCGCGACATCCACAACTACACGATTTCACAAAAAGGATGACAATATTTGTGGGCAATTGCAGTGAGTTCTTATCTGATACTCGTAAAAAAGGAATGGGGAGGATAAGATTTATCCACGTTATTATTCTATTCAAATTAAGGTTGTCAGAATTGAACTGATAATTGAACCAAAAAGTTAAGAGGTTTAAAGTTTAACCAGTTCGACCGGTAAAACTGCGGTTAAACCGGTAAAACCGATATTTAATATTAAATATATAAAAATTAAATTTTTATATAGATTATATAATTATATAAAATATTATATTATATAAGAATGATAATAAATATTTAAAATAAAGTGTATTTTAAGAATTATATTAATATTTACATATATTAAGGATATTACAATTAGTATATTTAACAAAATATAATTTATAAAAATTAATGAAAAAAATAATATTTATAAATAGTGATTAAATATTAATTTTTAAATTTTAAAGATTAAATTAAAAATTTTAATCAATTGAGGACTAAATTAAAATTTTTAGTTAAAATTAGAGTTTTAATTATAATTTAGATAAAATTTTAGGTCAAATTATAATTTAAAATTTTTTTGTTTAAATTGAACCGGTTCGACCGATTCTATTTTTTTGCCGATTTTCCCGATTTTTGGCTGATTTTTTCTAATTTTTGACCGATTTTTTCCGATCGAAATTCCATTTTTAAGCTTGAACCGGATCGAACCTAGGACCAGTTCTCAATTTTTTCGATTGAACCGACGAGTCTGGTTCTTACTTCATTGATTCAAATAACTTCTTTTTATTTCAAATAAAAAAAATTAAAATAAAAAAAAATTATCTTAAATATATCAAACATCAATTTTATAAATTAAAACTAAAATAACTCATATTTTATTCAACTTAATTCATATAAAAAAATTTATCACTCAAGAGTCCGAGCAAAACTCTCCAACCCTGCCACGGCAACTCCCAAGGCTTCCACCAATCACACACAATAAGTCAAAACCTTTATGCTACCAAGGGCGTCTTAAACCTTACTAAACATGAGATCATATGATAGATTATCCCAAACCTTACCGTATGAGACCAAGGTATGATGCCAACAATTATCTCATGAATAACGCCATCGTTACTGACGTACTAAAATTGATTTCAATTGAATGTACCACAATAGCACTGCTTAGAACAGGAGGTTACAAATTGATTACGACAAAATTTTCAAAGAGCATCCATGCACCAAAAGCATTATATCCCGAACCGAAAATAGATGTAAAATTGAACAAAAGGACTATATTTATCCTTCCATGTGTTTTCCCAACAGTCATAAACTAGCACCTTGCCAGACTAATCCTGCTTCGATGGAGGAAAGGGAACCAACACATCCTGACGGTAGATAATGTTTACATTCTTCGTACATTCAATGTCCCAAAACAAAGGCAAAAATCAGGAATGCCAACGGCCAAGAATCAAACCAGTAAGACAACTAAAGCTTAAGTTCTACCAAAAGTGTGATTGAGGACACCCGTCACCTCTTCAGTTTTCACGCCTGGATTGTCTCCGACGAGGAGCAGCAGCTGCGTCTTCCTTCTCGTCCTCTTTCTCGTCCTCTCTCTCTTCTGCTTTTTCTCCGCTGCTTCCTTCTGTGTTGGTAGTCTCAGACGCTGGTGGGGGACTCCGGCTGGGTTGCACCTATGACACGCGTAGTTGGCGGAAGCAGTGAGGACAAGGACAAGGGCATATGCCCCACACTGGCTTCGAGAGAAGCCTACCAAACCAGGAATGATCAACAAAATCAACCAAGGCAAGAAGGTTCTAGAAGTACTTACCGGCTTCTTCCCACCAAAAATTATCTTTAGTAGAACAGAGAAGATCACCACCACAATGGAGACAAGGATGCCAATAGTGAGATTTGGCTGTTTCTCTGCCTTCTCAATAACATCCTACAGGCAAACAAATTTGTCAGGGATGCCCACAATTGAACCACAAAATCCAGAAGATAATAGATACTAGATGACCTACAAGAATTTTTTGCCTGTGCTCGCTTAAGAAAGGAATGTCCGCAACCTGGTAGAGGACATCAAAGAACTTCTTCTGCAGAATAACCTTAACAGCTTAGATCATGTTTCATGAAGAAATACAAGCTCATGGAAATAACAAAAACCTAAGGCTGCTGAACTTAGTTACCTGGATGCCAGCCAGAGCAGAATCGGAGCCAGAAGCTGCTTCCTCAGTCTTTTGTTTCTCTTTCTCAATGTTAAACTTTGGCTTCCACTTTGCATCTCTGATTGATGATGCAAGCTTCTCATCTTTCGCTATCAAGATATTGTCAAACAAGATACCATCTTGCATTGTCCAGATCTCGATGCCAACGGCAGCAATGGGCTCAAAGTCAGGTTTGTCTAGCTCAAAGTAGTTGGGATTTGGAATCTCCTGAGGCTTCCATATACCCTTGTAATTGGGGTTGTCCATAAGTGGAGCATGCCATTTTCCCTTATAGGCTGGATTTCTCTTCATTGGCCTCTTCCATTCACCACAACCAGGGGCTGTCTCACACTTTGGGTTTGAGACCTTTGGTGCTTCCCATTCACCATCCTCCTCATCATCCCAATCTTCAGGTTTGGAGGCCTCGGGATCGTCAATTTCCTCAAGCTCATCGTCTAACCATCCTTCCGGTTTCTCAGCTTCCTCATCTTCAATTTCCATAGGTGCATCCTCATCCCAATCATCTGGCTTCTTTGCATCAGGATCAGGAATTTTGGCCCTCTCATCCCAGTCCTCAGGCTTCTTATCATCAGGGTCAGGAATTGTCTTTGTAGGAATGAGAGTAGGCTCAAAATCGTCAGATGAGAGGAAATTAGCCTTCTTCTTTTCCTCTCCATCAACCAAAATTCGGATTTCATTATCAGGTTTCAATATAGCAGTGTAAACATGAGAAAGCTTGTCAGACGGGACAGAAGGTGGGAACTTGAGATGGTGTTCAACGTACTCCCCGCTCTTTGGGTTCTTATGCTTTAAAATAAAATGAACCTTGTTTGTGGCTCCACATTTGTCAGGTCCAAACATAATTGAATAAGGAGACTCATTGTCAAATTCCTTAGGTATCCATCCTGCATCCTGAGGCCGCAGATATTTCAGATATGCACCACCACATTCAAGTCCATTCTGGAGACGAGTCTCAAATTGAAGAACAATAGTCTCATCCTTAAGGGCAGCTGGTTCATCAAGCTCTTTCACTATGGCATACTTCCTAGCCTGCTCGCTCACAAGAAGTCCGTAATCCTCGTGCCCTTCACTTTTTGCGTGCCTCCAGACACCTAAAACCAAAATGAACATTAAACAGACCATCCAAAATTGTTGATCATGTTGCCAGATTCAAGCAAGAAACTTCTTGACCTTCTATTGACAACTCACTGTAAACCTTCTATTGACAACTCACTGTAAACAATCATAACATCATTTCTAATTACACGAAACTAAAACATTTCAATTCCAGGCTAAAATAGTTTCAACAACCTGATTGTAACTTTGAGATTCCTAGTTAGCCATCAAAAAAATAAGCAAATTAAACCCAGGATCCTTGCAAATCAAGCGCAAATGAACAAAGATAAAATCACCAATAAATGGCCAGAAAGAGCGAAAATCCACGGGAAGCAACCAGAAAATAAGAATCTAACATAAATTAACAGCACTTTTAAGTACAAACATTCTCATAGCTGATGAAAATATCCAAATCCCAATCCTTTATTTTCCTTTCTTTCACCAAAAATCACAACTTCTTGTCCTAAATTGTCCTCACAGCTAATAATTTTCAAAATTTATGAAGCTATTATCACCCAAATTGACCTATTAATCCACCATTTCCTTATCAAAACAAGCAACAAAGTTACCCTAATTAGAAGAATGCACAGTAATACATAAATAATCCTCAATAATTCTATTTTATAAGCATTAAAACGAAAGTAAAACAGAACTATTAAAATTCAACACTTTCACTAGCAACGACGAACAAACAAAAGCGACCAGATCCAACAGAAAATGAACAAAAAAAAAAAAAAAGAAGCATAAATCAAATACCTTTATAGTCTTCTTTCTCAGAAACAACCCAACGCCCCTCAAACGACTCGTCGAACGACTCGTACAATATCTACAAGCAAAACAAACAGATGATCAATCTACACAAACACACGAAGCAAAAGTGAAATCAAAGTTTGTAGAGAGCTGCCATTACCGTATCGTCGTCGGAGGCACGGAGCCGGTCGAAGCAGGCGAACGATATCAGAAAGAGAAGAGCCAATCGCAGAGCGACGCGTTTCGCTTCTCCCATGATCTCTCCCACTTCAAAACCCTAGATTTAACGGTGATTGATTGATTTTGATCTGAAACTGAATCTAAAGAAGAAGAAGAAGACGGATGGAAGCCAGGAGATTTTTACAGAGAGTTTACAGTTTGTGTAGGTTTTATATACTGCCTGCTTTCATCTTGGAATGATTGCCATCGTGTTGTTTGTGCCAATCAGGCTCCGTGCCACGCGAAATCATCCAATCATGTTTCGCCACGTTGGAAAGTCCAGCAATTCTATGTGCGTGACTTACAGAGTAAATTTACGGCACTGTAGCTGGCGTGGCCTTGGTCTCCTTGATTATTGGTTCTTTTTACGTGTTAGTACAAGGTCGACATTGTAATTAGGATTTTTCTTTTTTTAAGTGAAGGCCCATTGGGCCTGACTTGTTTATTTTTTTTTATTTTTGGAACTTTACTCATGAGACCACAAGTCAAACGTGGTGGTGATCTAATGGGTCTTGTTTCTGATTTGGGAAAAGTTTGGGCGACCAGATAATTTTAAATTTGATACAGTATTTGAAAAATAATAAGTATTAAATTTTAAATAATAATATTTATTTTTTAAAAATAAATTTTTATTATTTAATTTTTTATTATTTAAAACATGTATGTTATTATTAAATATTATAGTATTGTTATTATCAGAATAATTTTTCGGGCACAATATCTTACGCAGCCAAGCCAAACCCTCTGGTTTTGGATTGCTTTTGATTCCGGTCGGAAATTGCCCGCCAGCCATGGGAATCTGACGCAATTTCTTCCCATTCATGCCCTCTTGGGTCAGATGTCCGAGAGCTGGTAGCCACAGTGGACCAAAATCTGACACAATTTCATTTCAGTGATAGATGCTTCTCTGAAATTGAAAAAAAGTTGATCCAATAATGTTAACCTCTATCTGAAATTAATTGGGGCACCTCTTCTTTTGGTGTTTTTTTTTGTTGTTAATACTCTTTTTAAATAATAACAAAACAAAACTTTCTAATGAAGTAAAAAAATCAGTAATGCCATATCAGCATAATTTTAATGATGTATCATTTACCAAGCATGGTCTAATGATGTCACGATCACACATCAATAATATTAATAATTAATTAACGGAAATGATACTCTTTTTTTTTCTTTATCTGTGAGTGTGGTTCTTTACAAACTCGTTAAAAAAAATTAGAAAATTACTATATTGAAATAGGCCACGTTTTCTATACGTAACCTTGAAAGGAAGTGAATCTCTTAAGCCCAATAAATATCACTGTTAGTGTTTGAGACCGCAAAGAACTTGGAGCATTGAGTACTATACCACAACTTAATTTTATTGTCTTTTTTTAATTTCTGTTAATTCATACGAAAGTAGATGTAATATTATACATTTTTATCAAAAAATATTGAAAATTTGTATTTAAGAGTATAAAACAATCAGATAATTATGATATTTTTACTCTAGATAACAAGCTATAAATTTAATCATCTTACTTGATCGTAACATAATTCAAACTCATAATTATTAGTAAGATTAAAATTTTTTTAGTCAATTCAAACACAGGGGTACTTTTATCCTGTTCTTTTCATTTGTATAATAAGTTTCATGAATATCTGATGTGTTTGGTCTGCCTAAAAACGATCGGTGAAACGGTTGCATCGTATCATTCGAAAAAAAAAAAATAATAATTAGTACACTACACATAAAAAAAATTGGTGTCCCCTAATTATGCCCGCGCATCTCCTATGTATCTACTCGAGAATTGTTTTCCATCCCACATCGATCACTGCCCTTGACCTCAAGTTGAAAGTTCTGCAGACTAATTTGTAAATTACAAAGGCTAAAATGTTCATATCATTTATATGAAATCTATTGAAATTGGCCACCATTAGCTACTGCACTGAGTTTCAGGTTAATTTACCTGAAAACCGATATCAGAGTGGTTTGTGAACCTTGTCAAGCACGGATGGGCTGGAGCTAAAGGTGGAGAGCTAACATTTCCTGGACTACCTCCCTCAATCGTTACTCTGAAACACTTGTAGCTTGGCAAGGTAGAATAACCATTGAGGGAGACAGTTCAGAGAAAGTTACACCTCCAAGGTCTTGGTAAAAGATCAGAGGAGAAAAGTGCACATGGTGCTCTTCTGGGAAGGACTTGTCTTCAGCATTTATTGAATTAAGTGAAGTTAAATTTTTAAATCTTGAAGTTTCTTTTTTTTTTTTTTTCTTTTTCCAGCTAACTGATTTTTGTTTGTTTCTTCCTTCTCCTTCTTCTTAGTCATCTCGTGTTCTGACTCTCTGATGGTACATCTGGTACCAAGGCCAAATGGCCAATGGTATCATAGGATTTTGACCAACAAAATCAAAGGAAATTCAGAAGTAACGACGGGAGGCCCGAGCCAAACAACATGCAATATTCCAATTTATATATTCTGGAAACTGGAAAGTGCGAAATGTGGAAAAGAAACGAAAGATTACTTAATAAGATGGCCTTCACAGATGGACATGTTCTCGCATACAGCTGCAAGCCTGCAATGATATGGGGCTTGGCTTGGTGTAAGGGTCTGATTACAGGGACGTAGCTCCACTAGGGATCAGGTCAATTTTTCTTTTTTTAATAGTTGGACGCACATTTTACTTTGAATATTTGTATATTCTACTTAACTAAATACACAACGCAATGTTTAAAAAAAGAAATTGTGAATCTCACACAGTATCCTCAACCTCTTCCTCTCTTACACCGTGTCTCCACTTCGTCTATTACTCTCCCGCGCCTATCTAATTCTTTATTTGGTATAATTGGGTTGTCCTAGGATTTGCTTATGTGATACTGCACAAGACGTGTGGTGGTTAGGAACGTAACGTACTAGCATACGTGGAATTGTTTGCTATATTATTAAGGGAAGTGAAACATGATAGCACAACATTTTTTTTTCAATCGTCGTAGTCATGCATGAAGAAGGTTCACTTGGGTCTAATAGTACTTGGATGAAAAATTCTTTCTTATAAGATAGATTGAATGGAGTAATCAAATGTGGTTATTCTGTCTCCAATTTATAAATCTGATGATCAATATATCTGTAATAGATTTTTTTTAGTTTAAAAAAAAATAACGGCACAACATTATACCTAGAAGGAATTTATCAGAAATTATATTTGATTTTACTACAAACTAACGATTATTACGTCTCTTAAGAAAATCATATCATTTACTAGAAAATTTTCATATTATAGAAACGTAATACACAAAAAGCTATGTCATGAAACTGTGTGCTGAGATCAATGTCATTACAATTAAGCGTATATGTTATATATTAAAAGTGAGTTTTGATATGACAATAAAATTTTTTCATCATAATCTTAAAATCTCAAATTTGAGTCATGTATATTTAATTCTTCTTAAAACTACGTAGGGTTCCCCTTCATTGAAACGTCATTTTTCATTTTACATTTACATACTGGCTTCAAAGATATTTGGACGGACATGGTCCAAAACAATGATATTCATCCTAAGGGATGAAATTGTGACAAATCTCCTTAAAAGTTTCACAAAATTTGTATAATATTTGTAAGTACCATGATATTTTGTAAGTCAAGTCAATAACTTCACCTAAAAATTGTTTATATCAGTTTCAATCAAAGTGTTAGATTGAGTTGATTTTGGTCTATAAAGTGAAAGAAAAAAGGCGCTTGCTCTTGGAGCACATGAACAGTACACTGCATGATATTGGTCAAGATTCGAACCCAGCAATGCCAAATGCTCCAATCGGGGGACACCGGCAAGTTTCAGACGCTCGACCCCCATTGACCCAACCTGTTCCCAACTAATTATTAAAAAACTAACAATTCTTAGAAACACCACCAAAAAAAAAAAGAAAAGACAGATTAAAAATTTACAGTTACTATGTTGGAAAAAAAATAGAAAGAAAAGGGACAAAAAGCTTACAAATTCAAGTATCCAAAGAGCCAGACCAAGAAAGACACTAACGATTACTTAATGTTAACTCACCTCAGAGAGCAGAAGAAACCATTTTTGCTAGGGTTTCACGAACGATCTCGTGTCGAATAAGATATTCTGCTCATTAGCAATCAACGCTAACAAAATGCTAATTTTGTGTCGAATACATCAAAGCAACCACAATTTTTTTTTCTTAAGAAAAAAATTATCACTCCATTATGATAAAGTTTTAATGTTTTCTTGAACATAACACGTTGGATAGTATTAAATGCTTTGAATTTTCTCAGACAACTCTACTTAACACTTTGTAATAAATAATCATTAGATGACCGTTATAATCATTACGAACTCTTATTTTTTGCATAAATAATAGTTAAAAAGCTCAAAAAAATATTTTTTAATGGTCGGTAAGGGACTCGAGCTATGGGTCTCGATACCGGTTGCCGAGCACCTCCACATGAGGCTGATCTCTTACCTGGTCATGCTATTCCCACGAAATCTATTACGGAACTTCGGGTCTGTACACAGGCAAAACTTGTAAATTTTAAATAAAAAATTTGAAGAATTCTAACGAAAGCGCATCTGGTGTAGTGGTATCATAGTACCCTCCCACGGTACTGACCGGGGTTCGATTCCCCGGATGCGCATGGTGAATTTTCATTTCTGATTTACCTTTTTCCGAGTCTTTTGACAACAGCAACTGAACAAGCATGGAAATGCTCCATCTCATACCCCAAAGCGTCTGAAATTGACATAAAAACGACCTTGCCACGACTCAAGAGCCCTTTGTTTTGGTAAACTTTATGTGCAACAACATTAATTTCGGGTCTTTAATGTAGCATCATTCGACCACATTAATTTATCATGATGTCCACATTCCTTCCTTTTGCAGATGGGCTGCGGGGGCATATGTGCCTTTGATTTTGGCGAAGTCGATGTGGCGTCTATGGCGCGTCGTCTTATGCGGTTTATCATTTGCAATAGCTCTGCAAGGCAGCAACGAGTATAATTAAAAGAGAAAAATTAGACTAGTAATTAACGATGACTTCATGTTGATCTAAAACCCACAGAAGAGAGGGTAAGGTGCCTTGCATCAATGATGGAAAATGTAGAGTTTTCCGTGTCAAGAAGTGCAATTCATGTCTTGATGCTTTGGTGGCAACCTACGGAACCAGTTCCAAACGTTTAATAACTTAACGATTATTAAGGTCAGAATAGAGGCAGAGAACCCCTGGCTCTGTTTAGGAAATCCGGGCAATGTTTTTCCTTTTCTACTTTTTTCTTTTTTTTTTCACATTAAGATGCCTCTCTATGGCCTACAAAATGTGATGAAAATGGAAAACCGTGCTGAAATTTGCAGTGCTAAGCTCCAGCCTCTAACAGTGTCATCCAACTTAGCAGAGAACCGGGCGTAATTTAGTACTTGGAGGATCTGAAATATGGCAAGCAGAAATGTAAATACTCATTTGCAGGCACAAGCACCTCAATTAAATTTGGGATTAAGATTTTGCCGTTGTTGCTTTTATTATATATAATAATATGGAATGTCCATGCTGCAATTATCATTTATATGGTGGAAGTTCAGGCATTTTGCTAGAATATTTCAAGCTGATGTTCTTTAATAACATTTAAAACTAGATACAGATCATCCATTTGAGGATGCCAGCCATCCCCTGAAATAAACTCATGAATAACTCCTTCCAATTGAATTGAGCTGTAGCCAGCGTTCTTTTTTACCAGCATATTACCGCTCAGTGATCTCCTAATGTTCATTACATCTTCCCACCGTTCGGTAGTGGCATAAACGTTTGCCAAGACCGAATAAACTCCACCGTCTTCAGGCTTCAACTCCATAACATGCTTAGCCGCTTTCTCAGCAATCTGAACATTTCCATGTATCCTACACCCTCCAAGCAAACCACTCCAGACAAACACATCACCTTCCATAGGCATCTTCCCTATCATGTCCATTGCTTCTTTGATCAAACCGGCCCGCCCCAGCAAGTCAGCCATGCAACCATAATGCTTGAGCTCTCTACGGACTCCATAAACGGATTCCATCTCATCGAAAAGTCTCTTGGCTTCATTCACCAGACCCTTATGACTACATCCAACTAAAACACCTAGGAAGCTGACTCCGTCTGGCCTAATCCCAGCTGCAATCATTCTCGAGAAGTAACTTAACAGTAACTGGCCGCGACCATGCATAGCAAGGCCAACGAGAATTGCGTTCCACGTGCACAAACTCTTGTCAGGACTGGACTCAAAAATATTGATAGCAGTTTCAATGCACCCACATTTTGCATAAAAATCAACCAACCCAGTTGAGAGAAAAGAATCCAATCGAATCCCATGTTTTTCAATGTAATCATGAACTCTCATCCCCTTCTCCAGTTCTCCAAGCTGTGCACAAGCAGAAAGAGCAGAAACCAATGCAACATTATCAGGCTTCACTTCTAAATCCATCATGAGATCAAAAAACCGAACGGCCTCTTTGCAATTATTTCCCTGGGCATACCCTGCCATAAGAGTACCCCACGACACAGCATCCCGGACAGTCATTGTATCAAACAGCTCCCTTGCTTTGGCAATATCACCAACCTTCACGAACCCATCAATCAACGCATTGTAAGAAACAACATCCCTATGAGAACTTTCATCGAACAATTGATGGGCATCTTTCAATCTCTCGCATATTGAATAAACACGAATCAGAGAGTTCAAAACATATAAATCCGACCGAAACCCAAGTTTATAGGCTTGAGAATGAAGCGATTCGGCGAAGCAAAGGGCCCGAAGCTGTGCGCAGGCTTTGAGGGCAAAAGGAAAGGAATGGTGGTCGAAGGGGACAGAGAACCGACGCATTTGGGCAAAGAAATGGAGGGCAGGGAGAGGAGAACAGAGGAGGGTGTGGGCTCTAATGAGAATATTGTAGGAAAATGTGGGTGGGTTTGGAATTGCTCGGAATACAGAGACCGCATAGCGTAATGGAAATTTGGAGGATTTGGTGGTGGTGGCGGCAGTGAGAGTGGTAATACGGTAGAGGATTTTGGTTAGAAAATTAGCAGAGGAGGAGGCGGAGGGAAGAGTGAGAGACCCATTTGAGATGGCATGAGCATGGACTTGGTGGAGTTGGTTAATGGTTTTGCATTGCTTAATTAGTTTGATAGATTGAATGGGGAGGGAAGTTGGCATTCATTCACTCACTCACTCACTTTTAAGTTTTAGCCTCTCCAAGAGCCATGAGAAGTGAGAAGTTAGAAGAAAAAACAGGATCTTGTTATTTGTTTTTTTTTTATTTTATTTGGGTCCTTCAATGTTTTAAGAACTGGTTCGGACCGACCGGTCTGACCGGTTCAACCGGTGATTGGCCAAAGGTCCGGACCGATTTATGACTACAGTTACCTGTTAACTCGGACCGGTCAAAACCGGTTTGAACCGGTCAAAATCGGTACAAATCGGTCAAAAACTAGACCCGGTTCAACCGGTTCAAACTGGTATAAAGTTTTATAAATTATAATTTGATCTCAATATTTATTTAAATTATAATTTGAGTTTTAAATTTAATTAAAATTTTTAATTTAGTCTTAAATTTATCAAAACTTTCAATTTAGTTTTAAATTTATCAAAATTTTCAATTTAATTTTTAAAAATTAAAAAAAAATAATATTTAATAATCATGTATAAATATTATTTTTTTAAATTATTTTTATAAATATATATATTAATAAATACCGATTCAAATACCGGTTGAACCTTGATCCACTAATATTTTCGGTTCGATGATCGGTCCGGTTCTGACAACCTTGGGTCCTTGAAAGAATCAAAAAACAGATTTTTTTTTTTTTTTTTTTTGATGAAACAGAATTTCGAATTTCGAATGTTGGCACTTAGCAATTGGCATTCGGTTTAGTTGGATTCCAAGGCTTGCATGAAAGATGGGCTGTCACTTGAGCCCAAAAAAAACATTATAATTGATTTAAGGTGACTCAAATTCTAGCTGAACTATCGATCGTTTATAGTCTAGTGATAAATTTTGAATGTTATTAAGTTAAAAATTTTGGGTTCATCATTGTGATTTAGCGGTAAATTTCGAAAGTTATAAAGTCAAAAGTTTTGGGTTCGAAAGCTATCAAGGCGTTCGGTGAGACTAAATATACTCCTCTCTTTTGTAACACTGAATTATACTGTACTCATTTATACAGTCCAGAAATTACATTGAAAGCAGAGGTAATACTCCCTGACGGTACCACCCTTTTCTTTGCACTTTTTTGACAAAAAAAATTCTGATGGAATTTTCATGCATTAACATGTCATGTTATCTTACCCTAATCTTCTTAGGAAAAAATTATATAGGTACAAAATTTAAATATACAATAATGATATAGATATATTATTTAAATTTTAATTATTCATTAAATAGTGAGTCTAATATATTTAACAATTTAAATTTAAATAACAAATTTACATTATATTTTATATCTAACTTTTATATTTATACCGTAGAATTCATCTTTTTATACTATGAACCAAGTAACCAACTCGGTAGCTGCTGCGGTATTGCCTTAGTGGGTGGTGGACGTTTGAACACCACCACTTTCAAATACTTTTAATATAGAGAATTTTTCTCATAAATGATTATACTCATGTTTGTTTTCATTTTTAATAAGTAATTGATTAACTATTAATTATTTTATGTGTCCAAAAAAAAAAAAAAAATCTTCTTATGCTACTGAAGTTCTACATCATTTCCGATTCCAACCGGAACAAGATCGAAATCGGACTAGAGATGACCTTCCAATTATAAACTAACTAGATCAAAATGGAACTGGAGATGACTTTCCGATTCTAAACTAACCCTAATCGGAGAGAGGGAGCAGCCCAATTAATGTTTGACGTCTTTTGAAACCAAATCAACTAAAAATTGTATCGACAAGAATTGAATTAAGAAACTGCCGATTCAAATGGATGGTTTTATTAAACATTTTAGAACCTGACCGAAGTTAGGTCTAATTACTCCCAATAGCTATTTGAACAAAATTCCATGTTTGACTCCTCAGGAAAAACTAGTTTTTTAGGAAAAATAAAAATAATTTTAATATATAATTAAATTTTAAGTAATAATAAAATAATTATACAGTTCATCTAACAATATATATTAACTTATTTATTTTTTTAATTTCAATCATTTAATAATACATATTATTAAAATATTATTTTATTACTAACTAGATAATGCTAGTTAATATTTTTTATAAAAATATGATTTTGACATTCCTCACATATCTCCAACCTTAGAGTATTTTATTTAGTTACTATTGCCTCCACCTTTGATGGAGTAGTGCAATTCTACTCATAGAATCTTGCAAATTCAAAATTGGGGTAAGAGTTGGACGGTGCAAAGTAAATGTGCCACCAAAAAAAGAAAGCTCATATCTATTTCCATATCCTCACTCTAGAATCCTGCATTTTGTTGCTTTAAACTTCTTTAACCACCTTTCTGATGCTTTTGGATTGCATGACCTCTTTTGAGGAGCCCTCCACCTGTCATCCACCCCCTTCTGGTTGCTTTCTTTAATCTTTTTAAATATTATTTAGCTTTTTTCCACATGCCATCTGTCTATTGAAAATGTAAAAAGGGAAAAATGTAATAAGTTCTCATTTATGTAAAGTAGGGGAACAATAATATTCTTAGTGGGATAAGCACGAACCGAACCAACTAGAAATATTCTCCCCGGGGACAATTTGAAGTATGACCATAGTTGATGTGTCGTTCTCTTTGGCCACGTGTACAATTCTTTGGATAAAACAATGTGAAAAAATTAAAAGTTTGCATACCGTGATTGATTGATTGTGGATTTATTCAAACTTACAATAATGTGGCCCTGAGACAAAAAGAAACACTTAATCAGTCACCGCACCGAGGGCCTAACCTTAATTATTTTTATTCAACAATTCACTTAATACTTCATGTACTTCTAGGTAAATTTGTAGGACTGTGATCTAAATTAATTATCTACATTTTTTTGGGATATTTTTATATTTAAGAATTTTAATTTCTTTATTAAAAAAAAATTATTTATACTTGAAATTTTAGATTCTTAACTTAAAAAGGTGTAAAGTTTATATAAATGAGATAAATTACATTCAATTTTGTGGCTCATGATCAAGGGAAAAAAAAAAACCTACTAATATAAAGTAGATAAAATATATCACTGTTTCCATATGGCTATTGGCTACAAACAAATAGCTGCATTAATATATTAATATGATAGCTCACTCTTTTTGATTGAGGGTCATTATATAAATCAAAAATCAGAGAGGTAGAAGAAGTATAATTGATGTTCTCAGCCTTTTCTCTCTGAGCCCTGAAATTTATGATAGCAAGAATATGATGAGAAAGAAGAAGAAGAAGAAGAGGATGACGAGGAGAACAGAGATCATTACGAGCATCTCGTTTGTTGAATGATGGCAACTTCCTCTTCTTCCTCCATGCGGGGGAATGCAAAGAAGGGGGCCAAAAGGCAAGTCACGAAGGCAAAGGGAAGGCCACGCCTTTCTTCCGGGGATTTGGTTAATTTGTATTGTATGTGTTTTTCGTTTGTTCCTGTCCTTGACATTATCTAGGTGTTTTCTCACTCAGGACTGCTCTGTAGGGTCAAAGCTGTGAAATTCTGTCCTCTGACTTGGTTTGGAAAGTCTGTTGTTGCTTGCTTAATATGGCTTGTTCTTGTATAATGGTTGCTTAATGCTAATTTACTCATCTTCTTTCTGCTTTCTTGTTGTGCTCATTCGATTAGTTCAGACTCCTTTGTCAGAGGAGTTGACTGAGACACAGTGGCCCCAGTAATGGATCTTGATATTGGCTTCATGTTGAGTAAATCGAGAACAACAAGGGAGGATTTGTTTAACTTCCTTTTCGTTTATAGAATTAACAGTTTGGATGAAGCTAAAAAGTCCAGTGTCTCAACTCAAATGCTTCTGCATGATCAGTCCACACGTTCTCTTTGCGTGCGTTATTGTAATCTACAAGCCCATATTAGCCGCGGTTATGGAACCTCCGTTCATGGAGCTGATAGACTGGGGCAGTTGGCAAATAAGAGCAAAGATCACATCAGTGACAGCACGGTCCACTGGCTCACAGATGAAAGCTCTCTGATCAAATCGACTCTAATACTACTGTTACAACAAAATTTCAATTAATTTTGATACTCATAGAACTAGAATTCAATTAGTTTTGATAGTAACTTCTAATTCAATCCAAGACCAACTATTAGAGCTGGTTCAATTCGGGAGGTACTATCAAAGCTATTTGAGCTCTAGTTCTAACAATAAGATTATAAAATTGACTACTTAAAATAATTAATTAATTAATTCGATATTACAAGAGTTGGGAGTTCTACCCTGGTCTCTTCTAAATCCCCTTCAATAGTTGCAATAATATGGGCTTAGACCCTCCTTTAACCCAAAAAATAACAAATAAAAATAAAGATGGCAGCCAATACGGCAAAAGCACAAACCTTTTCCCCATCATATTCAACCTAGTGCGACAAACATATCACATATACAAAGTTTCGGACATTAACCAAATGAGCCTATAATTAAGATGTCATTTAACTTCTGCTTTTCCTGTATTCTCCACCTCTTGACACATTAGTCCGGCGACGTTGCCTACATTTACTTAATTGTCAATGCCTGCACAGCAAAGGTTCAAGTAACTTTTAATGCAAAACAATTGTGACTATAAAACAACAGGCCTTCCTTGTTCAGGCGTGTGCATGATTACAGGAAGCTGATGCAGCACACAGACAAACTGCGAACTGATGGAGGAATTAAACTGGGAATGAGCTCCAAAAGAATTTCTCCTGCTCATCTCTGGCATGCTTCATCGTGTGCTCAATAATTTAAATACATCATTCTTACAAACACAAGAGGCATCCACGTCTTTCCTCAACCTCGGAAAGTCAGGGTGGATGCATTATTCTCCTTTTAAGGTATAAGATCTGCAAGTATGTCGCCTGCTCTCATAGCCCTTGTATTCAAAACTCAAAAGTGTATGTGAGGTCTTTGGTAGTTCAACCACACCTATTACGGTGCAGTTTTAAATTATGATGTCATATCAACCTTGTTTCTCAGAGCTAAAATCCATAAGCCTCGGGGAAAAACTCAACTAACAAAATTATGTGCCCAAAACCTGAAGGGCAATGACTGTATTTTCTATAACTCAAGCAATTGTACTGCCTACACGACTAGTGATTTTAGTCCAATTTTCGCCATCAACAGCAACAGAATATTTCTGGATCCAGAGCTTAGTTGTCAGGGGCATGACAACATAGCTCCTAATCAAAGCTGTAGATTCTTTTTCATGGCTTCATAAACCATATATGTTATACTTGCTGCTGGCACAACCTTGAGAAGGTTTGGAAAGAGTCCTTTATAGAAACCTCTGTACCCTTCGTTCTGGAGTGTTCTCCAAAATACATCAGACATTCCCTTATAAGCATCAGCAGAATTTGATCGTTGAGCTTGCAATCTGCAGAAAGGGAATAAGTGACCTCAACAGACTGAATATTAAAATTGTCCGAAAACAGTCTGGACAAACTAGCAAGCAAATGAGAAGCCCAGAACAAGAAACAAAACTAAATTCTTGGCAAATGAAAATCTGAAAAGAACATTCTACCTTGTTCTAATGACCTGCAAAGGGTAAACACACGTTGCTCCAAGGGCCCCTGAGATTGTACCACAACCCAATTGCACTAGAGGACCAGGCTCTACAGAGAGTTCAAAGCCTTCTCAGAGAATGAATCCCATAAAAGTAAAAATTTTTGGAACATCAAAGTCAAGTCAAAATTTGTCAATGAACATGAGAAAATATACCCTCGTCATGCAGAATATATGCCTTTGACATATCTTTCAAGGTCTCATAAGCAGCAAGATCAATGCCGGCATAAGGGACAATCCCAAGAAGAGATGGAACAAGACCTTTATAGAAGGCTCGTGGTCCCTCGTGCACCCATATATCCCTTGTCAATGCTCCTAACTTTGGAGCCTTTCCACTTTCACAAGCATAAGTCTGTAATCGGGTTTTCACGAGATCCAAAGGATAGATAGCAGTCTGTGCCACTGCACCTGCCATGCCACCAGCAAAAAGTCTCCCAGAAGGACCTATATCACCTTTGCCTTCACCCTTAATATCTCCAATGACACTCTTTAACATTTCATAAGCATAAAATTTAATAGCACTTTCCGGTGCCACCTTCACAACATTTAGCCCATTACCGCGAAAAAAACCCAAAACACCACTTTCCTTCCATATCTTCTTCATAGCAGGCACAATGCTTGCATGTGCTGTCTGAACTTGCATAACCACCTTCAGGCGATCAAGAGGAGCAGTTGCAGTGCGAGAAGCAGCTCCAGCTATTCCCCCAGCAATAAAATATGTAACCCTATGAACATGCTTACTGATGCCTTCAGGTATAACGGCTTGTTCCCCAATATCTACAAGCCATACCCTTTCCCAGTGATGATATATATTTTCAATAGTAGCCTCATGTGGATACAGTAATAGGAAATCTCTCCATTCCTCAAAAGTTATTATTCCATTGTTATCCTTATCAACATGCTCCACAAAGCGTGCAAGCTCCTCATCATCGATTTCAATCCCTGTGCAATAGGAACTGCCACAGCTTGTAAGATGAAAACAATAGGTAGATAAAAAGACATAATATAATAACCATTGAACTGAAAGAGCTTAAAAGACAAGCATGCATGGAAATTGCACTGCACATGTCAATGTGAAAGATGCATAGCACTTTGATAGGGTAACAATTGAACTTGCATGAAAAATGTCTAGGTTCTCAAGACCAGTGCCAATCTGAGATCCAGATCCTATGGCTCTCAAAAGAATAAAAGAAACTTCAAAGGATAAGAGAAGAAGATTGGAGGTGTCCTAATGCTACCCTTTTGTTCATATGAAAAAGTAACATCCTGATACTTGCATGAAGACAAACACCTAAGATCATCTCTTGCTGAAAAGGCAACTTAATATTTAAAAAAATTCACCATAAATATGATAAAAAACTCATAAAATGAGTAAGGTATTCCTAAATCACTTCACTACACCCAAAAATATTGAAACTTGAACCAACCTCAAAGAGATCCCCGTACTTCCTTCTTTGTCTCCCATACTTACACTGGCATTGCATATTCTAGTTGCAAATGAATGGGAAGGAAAATGAAGATCTACGAGTTAAGAAGTTCCAACTTATGGTTATAAGCTCGCCATAAGGTTTTCAAGCAAGGCCATATATGCATAAGATGATCTTTTTTTCACTTTTTTTTTGGGGTCAAAGCATCTCATTTCTTCCAGTGCAATAACAACATCAAATGCGTCAAGCTTTTCAGAGGTTTGAGTAATTCAGGCCAACCGTAAATATGGAAACTGATATAAAAAAGTTGGTGAGATGCAGACAGTATAGCATCCGACACAATAGACAATGTTTACATCATTAAGACAATCCTCTTCAGCATTCCTAACAATTTACAGATTCATACCTAGGAGTTCACCATCTTGCAACGGGAAAGTAAATCTATTTACTAACGTTTAGCATATCATGAACATGAGAACTGTCACCACTTATTTACTGAAGAAAAACAATGCTTCAGACCCAGACTAACTGATTGCAGACCAGTAATAAAACATTATAGGTCAGATTTGTCACAATTCAGACAAATTTGAACTTTTAACCAATAAGGCAATAACGATAGGACCCACAATTATGACCAAAATGGTAAAAAGGAATAATATGGCCAAAAAATCAACAATCAACATTTGGCCAGGAATAATGGGTGATGCAACTTTCTCAGAGAATAAGATCATGAAGGGACACCCAAGCAGCTCTTAACTTGTTCTCCATAGAAGAAACAAGACAGACTTGTATCTAACTAACACAAAAATCTGAAATCTAAACCCTAAAAAAGAGAAACATAGAGACTACTCACCCTGTAATTGAATACCAACTCTAACATTAACCATTGAACAAGAACAGGATAACAATTTGATTGATGCAATTCACTGGCAAAAACATCCCCATCACTCGTATCGCCAAGGCATAGCACGAAGCATAAATGCAGTCAAAGAATCGACTAATGGAATATAGCCAAGAAAATAGCTTTTATGGCATTTAAGTAAAAAAACTCAGGAATGTAAACTACTAACGCAACTAAACGCAATCACAGATTCGAATCAGATTAATCAGGGCTCAATGTGGCTTCCAAATATCGGGGGCTGGCACCCAAAAAACGCAATTACAGATTCTTATCAAAAACAAAGAACCGAAAGGCAAGATTTCACTATCAATTCATTTGACGCTAAGTCCCAATCAGAAAATAACAGCTCAGAAAAAAAAAAAAAAAAGAGCAAAGCAAAACTAGAGCTCAGAAAACGATGGTCTACCAGCTTTGACAAGCGCGTCCCAGAGCTCCTCAGGCAAGATGCACCCATTGTGCTCCACGTCAATCGCCTGAAAAATCCGGTACAGCTCCAGCTCTTTAGCGTCCATGTACCTCCGAAACTCCTGGTAATCCACGCGCCCATCCCTATTGGCGTCACAGACCTTCAGCAAATCCTTGGCGTACTTATACTCCGCCGGAATCTGCAGCGCCGACAAGCCGGCCTCGATCTGCGCGTAATCCAAGTACCCAATATTGGCCGCATCGAAGAAATTGAACAGGCTCCGGATCCTCAGATCCCTCTCCTCTTTCGTCTCCCGCAAGGCCAACAGAACGTGATCCATGGACACCGGTCCCGTCTGCTTCACCGGGTTGCATCCTCCGGAGTGGTTCGGGTTCGCCTCCATCTTCGGTATTCCCACGCGGTGGTCCACGGCGTGACCCGCCCCGGACATGCTTTACCGAAACGACAATGATATTACCCCCAAAATCTGCGTTTTGAAAACAATGCTAACTAACCGTCTCTTTTGACCACAATCCAATTCCTTCTTTCCTTAAAAACAAATAAATTCCCGAAAACAATTATAAAAAAAAAAAAAAACCCAACAAGAAGTCCGTTTAGATCTGCGCATGGAAAACAAAAAGTTTGTGTATTTCTGACCTGACGAAAGAATTCATGAGCAAATTGGTGGGCGGGTCCAACAAAAAAATCAAGAAAAATAATGGCCGGTTTCCGGGAAGAAAACCGGCACAGACAAAATGCGCGAAGAGAGATGATGAAGAAATGAAGATTAATAAATCAGTAACGATAATAATAGAAGCCCCCCACAATTCTTCTTCTTCTTCTCTTTACGGCATTATCCTCCTTCGTTTTGATTGGATTGTGTGGCTTTGTGGGGGAGACGGATGATGATTTTGGAAGGAGGAACCGTACCATTTCTCCGGCTGCTTCTCTTGCAAAATCACAATCGAATCTGTGTGTTTAAATGGCTTTTCCTCTCTTGGTTCTTACACTGTCCGCGAAGCTGGAAAATTTTGGGTGCGGGACCCAATACGGAATATCTTTTAGAGCCTGATGGTTGTTCTTCTTCCTTTTTTTTTTTTTTTCACATTTTCTTTTAATATTTATAAAACAAATTTCTAACTAATAACTGTTAATTCACGTGATAAAAAATTTAATATTCGTTAAAGAGGGTCGCGAGTAAAAATTTTATGAATAAAAAGAACAGTGTTGAGAGAACTACCCTTAATATAAGTTGAATAATATTTAAATTAGATTAATTAAAATTTAATGAAATCTACCAAATATAAGAAAAGACCAAATAAAAGAAAAAAAAGGCAAAATCTCTGGCTTCTTCTTGTCGTTGTTGTTTTGTTTATTTATTTATTTATTTATTTTTGAATTGGTAATTCTATTGTCAGGGATAAGAGATCTGAGACTATGAGCAGGACATCAAATTTTGCTTATGTAGTTGAGGCACATTTCGTAACTCACTTTAATTAAGTGGAAACTTTGTCCAAGTTTATGCACAATCGTGAGGAAATATTTGGATTTTGATTTGTGAGCTTCCAATTGGGTTGGAAATGGATTGACTTGGTTTGTTGGTTAAACACTTAGACTAGGCATGGCAAGTTGGTTTGGACTTATTTGTTTTTATTTATTTTATAAATCAAATGATTAATTAAAAAGATTAAAATTTGAACTCAATCAAGCTCCTAACAAGAGAATAAAGGGTTCTATAAATTTTAAACTTTTCAAAAAATATTATGATTAACCTTTTTTGATACATCAAAAAAGTTAAAACAAATAAAATAATTATCTTACAAATTCTTTTGTTATATGTACAAGATATGATAACTCATTATTAAAAAAAAGATAATAAATCATTATTAGAAAAGAGATTTTGTTATTTTATAAATTTTATGCTAAAATTTTCTTAAAGTAAATTTTCAATTTCAAATTTCGTATATAAAAAAAAAAACAGATATTAAAAAAAATTTACCCCTTAATAAATCATTTTCAACTCAAAATAAATTAATTATAATCTAATACAATTTTTAGGCGTCGAGATAACCCAAAAATAAAAAGGTCTCTCTCCATAATAAAGTGCAATGACGAGGGAGGCTATGCCCATCAATTAAGCCCAACCCAATGAGTGTCGAAGTTTCGTTAGTCAGTTTAAAAAATCTTTTGTCTTTTGACCGACAAAAAAAAAATCTTTTGTCTGACGTTATGCGTCTTTTCCACCAATCACAAGATATTATAAAATGACAAAAAGTATTAGCATGTGTTTATAAACTTTATTTTAGAAATATATATTTTTGGTAATATATTTTGAAAAAATATTTTTTTTTTTTGTGCTGACTATGAGATAGAGAAGACGAGGATATAGAAACTCAGTGCACATGGCTAAGGCATACTGTCCAATCCAACAATCGTTACCTGCAGTAGACCCAATTTCTGGTGGCCCCAAGAGCCCAACGCGCTAAGAAATTAAGCCAGGCTGCAAGGGCCTGCTTCATTGTTTAGGCCATCCCGGCCCACGATGCACTCTCTTCGGCCATTTCACTCCGCCTTGTTGCCTTGCCCGAACCGCTCATTTACGTTTCGGAAACTAAAAAGTAGGAGGGGAGCAAAGAAAATGGCGAGCTTGAGAAGAGCTCTGATCAACGTCCACCGCATCGTCAAATCCTCTGCCGCACCCAATCGAGCTTTTTTCTCTCCGATTCGACCACAATCTCCGGTCAGGTAATTTTAAATTCAATTTCCTTTTTTTTTTTGAAATTTCTTCTTTTTGTTACCAATCCATTTTTTATCGAAATTTCTAATTTTTTTTTTTTTCCGGGGGCATAAAATCAGGGTTCAGTGTGGATGGTTTTATCCTTATGCAACTGGGACTGCAAATGATAGCCGATCGCTTGATATTGACCTCTCGAACGAAGAGAGCAAGAGGCGTTTATTTAACAGGTTTGTTTTTCTTTTTTTCTTTTTTACCTTTTTTATTTTTACAATTTCGCTTCCTCTTGTCTTTTTATATCAAGGAAGTTAATTTTCATGTTTATTGGGGCTTCTGCGATTAGATTGCTGTATAGGAGCAAGCAGAGAGGTTTTTTGGAGCTGGATTTGGTTCTTGGGAATTGGGTGGAGAAGAATATTCATTCCATGGACGAGAATGGAATTAAAGCACTTGTTGATGTCCTTGATTTGGTAAATTTTTTAGTCCCATTTTCCATTTTCTTTGGGGTGGGTTGTGGGGGTAGTGTGCTTGTTGTCAGTGAGTAGTTCATTATTATTATTTTTTTTCCCTACTTCAAATTTCAGTATGGAAAGTTGCTCTAGCTTATTTTTTTTTCTTTTTTTCTTTTTTTAAAATGTTTTTAACCATTACCATCATTTTTGGATGTTATGTGTCATATGTTATACTAATGTTGAATTCTGATGCTTATCTCAAATATCTCATTGCTTATGTGAACTCAGTCTGGTGTGATAGAATGTTCATCCTTCATTGGGTTTTGGTTTTTTCTTCCTTGTGTAAATTCTATTGTGCCATCAAGTTGAGTAGATGTACATTTGTATTGTAATTACATCCTTACACATTGGATTTAGCACTTCCCATGTAATATCTTTCACCTTGTCTCCTTTTTCTCGCCTGGGAGGGGGGATTATTATAGTCCTAGATTCTTATTTTGGCTTATCATGACCTTAAAGAAGCTTGGTAGACTATAACCCAATGGAGTAATCAACTAATCCATAATTGTTTACTTATGCCTGGTAGTGATTTTTATGATCTTTTATTTTAGAATGTTCCAATTATTGGTCTTTCACCCTATTTAGTCATGGATAGTCGGATGCCAACAATTTAAAGCTAGTAGTGCCTCAAAACTTCTCAAGTATCTGTGACAACATTTACACCTTGCAACTGATGTGTATGCTATCGGTTCAGTTATGTTAGCGTGTTATCAAAGATGGATGAACATGATGATCCGTTGAGTCACTTGGATAATCAAAATTGGGCTTCAAATTTTCTTGCATTTTGTTTTATATTTGATCCAAAATTCCAATCTGGTTAATTTTAACGTACTAACTGCTGAAGTATAGACTTTTATGGTCTACTATCTGTAGCTTGGCATATGCCGTGGGGCTTAGTTAGATGACTTTTTTCCATCTCTACGTTTTGTTCACTCTTAACTATTTGTTTCTGTTACTGCAGGAAAATCCAGATCTGTGGAAATGGTTAATTGGTCAGGAGCAACCTCCCGAGTCTGTGAGCAAAAATCCGGTGAGATGTGATCTAAATCATGGCCTTTCAGTTTGGTTTTCCTCCTGATAAGTTTCTTCCCCTGCATATTCAATACTAATGTCATTTGCTTGTTTGTCATCATCATAGGTGTTCTTAGCAGTGCATGATAAGATCCTGAGCAACCTCAACAGCTATTCTGCCCCCGAGACACGAGCAATACCTGGTCAGCCGTGGGTTAGAGGTTGGGACGATATCAAGAAAGGTCCTGGCAGCCCTGTAGCTGGGAACCAATAGTTCTCCCAGCCAGTTAAACTGGAAGTTTCTCTTGTGACGTATGAGTAACGATGGATGTACTTAGTTATATGAAGTTGTCAATTTTCACTCCTCACGAGCTATTATACTATGATTGTATTAAAAAAAAGAGAGAGAAAGTAAAAGTAAACAATTAGGGCTGCCTGTGGCCGTAGTGGCGACGACCACTGCTTGCTGGTCTGTTTATTGTTTTGAAGTTGAATTCGTGGTAAGAATTTGTATGAGAACGCATCCTTTTTCGCTGCCTTGCCCCCCCGGCTCCCAACCCGTAAGGCACAACACGGCTCAACTATGTTCATTAGTTAATATATATGTTGTGTGAATTTTATGCGTCGTTTTTTCCTAGTGGCGAAGTGTGGACAATCTCTCGAAAGTTTTCGAGCTAGTTCTCAACTAGCTGTTCAGCAAAAATTTAATTTTTCAGCTTGCTACGGATTTTATTTACATTTAAACTGTTTTTTTTATAAAAAAAAAAAATTCCTTTTGGGTGTGTCAGTCATTAGATATTTGGCTTAGATAGGAGTAATTTCTATTTATTTAAATTTCGTTTAATAACTTCAAAGGGGTCGACTCACATCTCGAACACTAATAGAGTCAAGTGTAATTTTGTTATTGGAGTCTTGGCGGGTAAATTTGATATTAACGTATCATTACTTATATTCAAAATGGCCCCTAGCATGAACCAGTCAAAGAGAGTGCAGGTATGAAGGTTCAAACCCAGGACTCGCTGCATAGAAGCACGCAGACTTGTTGCTGAATTGTGGTTTGCATTTAAACTTAATTTATATTTGTTTAAGAATCTATATATAGTTTGAGAAATGCAAATTCACTTATTTATCTTTTAAGTTATAGATTATTTATCTTTTAAGTTATAGAGGGAAAATATAAATTTAGATATATGGCATTAAAAATAAAGCAAGTACGTAAAATACATAAAATTAAAAAATATTTTTTTTGGCTTTCTAAAGAACAAGAGGTGGAGGGTATTTATTTTTATTCATATGGCTATGGCTGAGATACATTATTTTATCTATTCCAATTAAGTTAGATGGAGTAGAACTTTTCCAAAAAAAAAAAATATTGCAACTAGAAAAAAACAAACTTGACAGAGCCAGCCAGCCGTCTATCGGCCCAACCACCAAGTTATTTGGGTCTGATCCAAGGATATAAGTAGATAACTGCTTCATTTGTCGGGCCAGGACTGCAAGTTCGTGGGGGCCCATGCCGATCGAGCCGTGGAGGATAGGAAACGACTGACGTGCAGACTAGAGATAGACAGCAACTCCCACGGCAGGGCTCTTTCCACTACTGCGCGACGGCCATAGCGCCTGTCGAACGATCGTAGAACCATAGCAGTAGAACAAACAAAGAAAGAAGAAAAGAAAGAAAGAAAGAAAGAAAGAAAGAAAGCCTCTTCAATTCAAAGACAAAAAGCAGCAAAATTTCTTCTCTATCAACCCTATTTCTGTATCTAAATTTTTTCTCCTATCAACTGAGATAAGTTTATTTTCTTTGGTGGGGTTCTTGGTGGGTGTCTGAATGTGGGAGCAAAAATCATTTGATTTTTACAAAACAAATAAAAAGTGAAAATAATGGGAACGGGCTCGGACTCGGACTCGAACGGATGGAGCCGAGCTCGGGGACTGGCAGTGAAAACGCTCCTTTTGATAGGAGGTGCAATTCTTGTGAAGCGCCTCACCAAGTCCACTACCCGTTGGGACCATGCTCGAATGGTTGCTCAATCCCTCAGCGGCGAAAAGGTTCAGTCTTTTTCCCTTTCTTTTATTTATATAATCTCCTTTCGAACAATTTCCTTGTTTACCCTTTTCGTTATCTAATTACTGTTTCTTGTTCATTTGTTCTTTGGTGGGTGCAGTTCTCGAGGGAGCAAGCATCCAGGGATCCTGATAATTACTTCAATATTAGGTACCTTTTTTGGCTTCTCTGTTTTTCTTGTTGCTGTTGTGAACTGAGCCGGAATTGGACTTGTGGGTTTTGGTTTTAGCAACGAAAATTTCATTTCATCTTCTGTCTGTCTTGAATGGATTGCTTTTATGCGTTGGATTTTAGGAATTGGATGTGAAGAGTTTCAACTTTTGGGTCTCCAATATATGTATATATTTTTTAGTTCAAGGAATTATTTGTGTGCAGGATGCTTAGTTGCCCAGCAGCCGAGATGGTGGATGGTTCCAAGGTTTTATATTTAGAACAAGTTAGTATGAGTCTCTTCTTTAAAAGGAATTAATGTGCTGAATTTGTTTGGTATGCCTTAGATTTCTAGGTGACTTATTGATGTTTAATCTGTTAGGCATTCTGGAGAACTCCGCAAAAGCCCTTTCGGCAGGTACTCCATTTCCCCTGTATATCAGTGCATCGTCTATTCGTTGATTTCATCCTAACATCTAAGCATGATGGAGTGGTATTCTAAGCATTTGTATCTCCGTTAAATTGATTATCTCCTTACATTTGGTTATTCATTCTTTGCATATTGAAGCATTATTCTGTTTGGATTCTGTGGTTCCCTTGAGAGGCTTGTGCAATTAGGAGTGAAAGTTCAAAAGCTAAATATCTGATTGTGTGGAGATCATTTGAAAATGCACATCAACTTTATTAATTAATGCCATTTACTCTGTTGAACCTTTGATTCTTACTTTGACATGTTCAAAATAAATGATTGTAGCAATTGCCTTCCTGCAGAGGTTTTACATGGTAAAGCCTTGCTCAAAGGAGTTGAAATGCGATGTTGAGGTGCGTTCTGCAGTTAGAATGAGCACGACGCTCGTTTTAGTACATTGTAACATTAGTTTCTTTGTAATTTTCAAGTACTTTGAGTTATCTTTTTCCTCTGAATTGTCAACACATGTGGCAACGATATTAATATTGATAACATATTATCCTGCACATGTATATATATATATATATTGGTTGATTACTTCCCTGCACATAGTCAGAACTTAGTTTGAGACTTTACTCTTTATCACTCTTTCTTGCAATCTCTTACCATAATTTATCTTTATTTTGTTTATAATATTCTCAATATAGTTTGAAATAAGCACAGTGTGAAATCCTTGTCATTATTTTTTGTAGATGTTGCAATCTGAAATTAAAAATAAGTTGAGAATATCAGTGGGCTCGTTCTTTCTCATTACTGCTTCCATTGGTTTATCAACTAATTACTATCATCAGTGAACTCTAAGGACGACCCTGTGTAGTTGCATGGAAAATAGTACTGCCTTTGCACTCCCTGGCCCAGGATTGATTGTCCATATTGTCCTGTTGTCTTCTTTTTGTCCGGAACATTATAATATCTCTCTTCCCTTTGTTTTCATCAAACCAAATAAGTTCTCTAGAGAAATTACAATTTGACAAATTGTATCATCATTCAATTTTTGGGCAGGTAAGTACTTATGCCATTAGAGATGCAGAGGACTATAAGAACTTCTGCGATCGGCCAAAGGACCAGCGCCCACTGCCGGAGGAAGTAATTGGTGTAAGCCTCCTGTGCATATTCATATGTTTCCTGCTATCTTTGTTTGATTGTATAAGAAGAAATAAGCTGTTAATTGAAATGATGATGTTGTTGCATTTTTGCTCCCAAGACGGACAACTTCCGTGCGCAAATATTAGATGCTTTTATATACTCATTCTTTCAATGAGACCAGCCTGGTTAGGGACTAGGGAACCCCGGTTTACTCATAAGGGCAGATGGTAATGCAGTGGAACTAACAAAGATTCAGTCTGCACATGCTTTGTGTAGATGCTCATCAGCAGAGCTCACTTGTTTAATTTACCACATGTTGCTTATCAGCAATTAGCTGACCTTACCACCACAATTATTCAATCCACAATCATTTACAACATTTTTTGTCTTTCATGTGTAATTGCTGTGCAGGATATCGCAGAACATCTGACAACTATATATCTCAAACGCCGTGACCGTGGAAAACGCTGCTTATATGAAGGTTCAACTCCACCTGGTGGATTCCCGAATTCATGGGTATTTGCTTTTCATCCTTGTTGCTCAACTTGTAATTGATTGAAACGTTTTATTTGCTGGAGGAAAGATATTTTAGTCACACTGCAATTTATGCTTTAACTGATGACAGAATGGGGCAACATACTGCACTTCAGATCTTGCGATTTTGAAGAATAATGAAGTACATACCTGGGATAGGGGTTATGATGACAATGACAATCAGGTCAGTTTTCATTCTAGCAGTGAAAATGCGGAATGTTGTCTTCTGTATTATCCCATTTTTGGTTTCTAGTCCTGAACTTTTGCTTAACACTGTTGGTTGCAGGTTTGGGGAGTGAAGGAAGGTCCATACGAGTTCAAGCCCACGCCAATGTCTGGCATCAATGACACGCTTTCTCCTTTGAATTTCCCTTCTCTGCAGTCTTTGGAAAAAAGAATAGAGGGCTCTTTTGTGTTACAAGAATGATCATTGGTTACATAGTTTATAGTGTGTACAGTTTGAAACTTACAGGTTTACAAACTTATTATCCCATCCAATGAGACATTTAAATCTAAATTTCGCCAATTTTGTTGATTTGAATTATCATCAGTTTTGGCATCCGATTGTGAATGTTATCCAGCTTCTGCAGTTCTTTTCCGGTCAATACTGCTCAATACATTTGATCTTTAGCAATTCACCATTTTGTCCGGGGATAGTGCTGTTCAATGAGGTTATATAATTTTTACAATGAAGACAAATCGGGAGATTTAAACTGTTGGCAACATCTCATTCAGCGTCTACTCTTGTTTCTAGACAACGTTTGCTAATTTTAGACTGCAGAAGGAAGATTCAGAGCCAAAAAGTGGGATTGAATATATATTCCCAGATAGAATCAGATTACAAGAATAAGTATATTAACTCAACCATTCACGCCGTCGGACTCCCTGCCATCCAGCAACCTTTGAGGATTTACTCGTTCTCCCTCAACCTTGGAAGGTGTTGTTCAGATAAAAGTACAAACCAGCAAGAGCTATCGCTCCAACTGCAACAGCAATCGGCAAAGCTCGCCTGCAAATTGTGGTGCCAGATGATAGGTTGAGTTTTGTGGTGCCAAGACTTAAAAGGCAGCATAAGATGAGCAAAAATTTCCCCCAATAATGAAAAAAAGGTTATAATTACCCAATTGCTTCGTCTCTCTGGATCTCTGCTTTGCGTGCTTTTCGTACGTCTGTTTCATTGGCATTTTTCGCCACGGCTGGTGCATATGGCCTGAATCTTCTTTTAGGCGCACCACAAACTGCAAATCTCAAAAAAAATCAGCAAAACCTTTGCAATAACCTTAAAATAGAAATCTATTTTTCTCTTGACTGCCCCCATCCCCAGAAGCATTTAATCAATAAAATCATCACTAGCACTCCAAAACAAGACTAAAACGTCACAACAGAATGTCTCAATTAATTATAGACAACACATTTTAGAATGTATTTTTATGGAACACAGCAATAGAAAGTCCCATAAAAAAAGGCTTGAAATTGGCGAATTGGAAGTAATTACCACGGCAGAAGTAGTTGTCAGGGAGCTTCTCAAAGGGAGTTCTCTCGTTATAAATGTACCTGCATTAACAGAATGATGATACCACATTGACCGCATTCAGCAGTTCTTCAGAATTCCAACAAAAGCCAGGCCAGATTAAAAGCAGGAAAGCAGAAAAAAAATCGGAAAGAGTATAGCCCAAAGTACCCGCAATCGCGACAGATATAGGCTTGCTTGGAGGCAACGCGCATGGAGAATTTCGGTGCAGCAGATGGAAGAGGCTGCTTGCGATGATGACTAGAAGCAGTAAGCAAGAGGTGAAGAGATGGCGAAAAGAAGGAAGATTTGAGGGCAAAACGATCGGATGGTGCCCTCAGGCCGACGGAATTGCCAGTAGGAGCTAAAATGGGTGGTGGGGTTGAACATTTTGTGGCTTGAAATCTTGTGGTGGGTGCATGCAGAGCCATTTCCTTGCTGCCCTTTCTTTTCTGTAGTAGTAATGACTAACGAGAGAATTTTAGGCGATGAAGATAAGAGTGTGGTGAAGACAGGCAAACAACGTTAGTATGGTTGGCTTGTGGCAGCTTCCAGAACATGTGCAAGCGTGGCTTTCATGTCCCCACACAACACAAGCCCGCCCTGTACCATGAAATTAGTGTTTCGGCCCGACATTTTGCTCGACCTGGTTCGCCCAGCCCAATACACAATTGTGTTTCTCGGCCTGGAATATGGACGTCAAAATAGGGACTCAAAAAGTATTGTATGCATTTTATTACAATTGTGGCGTCATTCGTTACGGTTGCACTTTTTTTGTAGACCAAAAAAAAAAATTGAGTATGTTAGTCAATACACATGTACGTCAAAGCCAAAGAACACTCATTGTGATTCTCATTTATCCATTATCTATAAAACAGACCTACCATTCAAACGTTGTTATCCAAGCAACTGAATTACAAACTGATTGCACACTTTCCCGATCAACCGAGTTACAAACTTTTCATTTCCCCCATTTTCTTTTAGGGAAAATCCTGATTATATAGTTTGTTCAAAAGGCAAAGTATAGACAATTGTTACAGACCTAAGGCCTACAAAAAAGACAGCATAATCCACACATTCTAATCAGTTAAAACAGAACCGTCCGTGCTTCCATAGCTAAGGAGCCGATGGTAATGATCTCTCCTTAAGGAGAACATTGTTTCAGGTACTACTACCAAGGTTTGAGATCAGCCACTGGACCTGCAGTCCAGTTTAACAACTTCTGACCTGGCTTCACGTAAATACTTTTGTCATGCGGCAACTTTCGTGCAAGTCCGTTAAGAACTTGATGGAAAGCATCTCCGGGTTGTGCGGGCTGTGGGAAAAGCATGGCCTGCTTCATTGAAGGGTTCGCAAGCAATCTCTGCTTCCGCAATATCACCTCGGGTGGAATTGAAGTGAGTATTGTGTCCAAGTTGGGAACATCTTTCTCATCCACAAACACCCCAATTTCTTCCCACGGGATTGCATCGGCAAAGGGCAAAACAATGTCATCTGCTATGATAACAGGAATGCAACCAAATATCACAGCTTCGACCAATCTTGGACTCCATGGGGCCCATCCAAGCGGACACAAACAGAAGACTGCTCGTTGCATGTCTTCATAGTAGGTTGATGGGTGCTCTGTGGATATGTCAAAAAGCGGGTTGTCCTTGAAGTTCTCCCATACTGCTGCTCGTGCACCTCTGCAAAAGAGTAGATTAAAATTTGATTTGGCGACCCCCTGGATTAATTTTCAGTCTTTCATTAGCAAACCCCAGGAACATAATTTCCTACTTTTTTTTGCATGCTCTTTGAATAGAACTGCATATAAATTATTACACTCTTTCTTTCCTTTCTCACCATTTAAAAATATTTGAGAATTCAACATATTTACAATTGATACAGTGATGTTTTCTTATCAACAAGTTTCGTTCTGTTTATTTCAACCTCGTTCAGAACAAGGACATGAGCCTTTAAACGTCACTAGTCAGCACAATGGAGACATTTGAACATGTAAGGACATTCTTGTTGTCATTTGAAGCATCGAGAGGATACCTTGCATAGTAGCCACCTTCTGGGTCATTTCCCACATCATAAAACAATCCACGGAAGTAAACAAAAATAGATCTGGGGGTTTTCTCGGGAATCAGATGGGTTTGCATTTTCTGTGGAGGAGCATATGGAGGAACTGTGATGGATCCCTCTTTTAAGCAGACATGATTCCGCTGTCCAAAAGTTTGCACCAAAGTTGCACGTTGGAGCAAAGGGAGAATTCCTCTTTCTATGGCCTTCTCTTCCTGTAAAAAAGTATCAAACAGGAAATCTTAAGTTTCGTGGGAAATGAAACCTAAACAAAATCATATGACACAACAATATGAGCATACATTGACAATTAGATGGACCAGAAGAATTGCAACTTCAGGGCACTTTGGGAAATTTCAACTATAGGTTGATTAGCTCAGACCAAAATCAGGACAGTTGGTACATAGTCATAAAAACAATGTCACTGGAGTCGGAAAAAAAGACATAAAGAATCAAATAGAAATGATATACTCACTTGATAATGGAAGCACGCTCCAAAGTCATGGGGCACTACAAAAAAGTGGTCTGCTCCCTCCGTTCTGTTCCAGTAAGGCCAGTTTGAAGAGATAAGCTGTATTGCACTTCTCATCATTCTTGGAGATTTGAAAGGTAATGGTAAGCCATTTTGGGTCAAATCGCAAGTAGTGTATACAGGGGTATAAAACCAATCAGCTTCCTCAGGATTGAGGGTTCTAACAGGGCTAGATAAGAGAAAACGATGCATATAGATCTCAGCTGCAAACATGTGCGTGAGGCATCGCGGGTCCTTTTGTAGAATCTTCTTATTGTACTTGCTAGGAAGTTCATAAACAAAAACTTTCAGCCTTCCCACAGGATCATCTTCCAAAACATCACCAGCGCTACCTACATGCAGGACAATTAGATCACACTTAAAGAACTCACATATTAATACTGACAAAGTCTAATATGTCAAAACTAGCAAAAGTCAATGGAAGAATCCCAGAGAACGCAAAAAACAAGCTCTCGACTTTCTTTTGGAATGACAAGAATGGACCCCTTTTTTAAACTTTTCCTTAGTTCCACCTTTACCAAATTTCACGTCCTTCATGCGGCATTTCTTCCTGTTTGTTAGAAAAGTAAATTTCTATAAGTGATGTATGTATCTTGTTGTAGCTAAAATAACAAACTTCTGCAATTTTCAGTCTATCATAAGTTAACATAATGAAGATTTTTATGGATCTTTTGAGATTTTGAATTATGGGGAAAGTAATAGCATGAAACTTTAAGCAAGCAAGCCCCGAGAACAACTAGTGACCTAAACCTCTCCTTTCAAAATATACTTCTTGCAAGCTTGTTCACTGTATTAGATATTGTATACGTCTTCTGCAGTTATTCCTGCACTAGATTACTTCCAATATGGAAAATTGTGACAGACTTCATAAGTCATGACCTAAAGTTCTTTGCCCCAAAAGCATCTCCCTGTAGCTTTTCATCAGCATGAAATTACCCCTCACACACATTGAAAATATCTAGCTTGCTGCACAATTGGCCTACACTAATTAAACCCCAGGCCAAATTCAGGGGTGTTCACAAAACCAGTCCCACATGATTTTATGTGTAGCCAATCCAATGTTAACTTTTCATCTATTCCAATTACGCTTCCACTGAGCCCCATCCTTAACTCTCACCATCACTGATAACTTCCATCACAATAGGCCATTCAGGTATCGAAATAAGCAATACAACAATTAGGGGTGTTTTATAAGCTATGGAATTTCTCTCTCTCTCTCTCTCTCACTTTTTTAACTAAGAACAATCTTGACTATCCATACCTAGAAAGATAGACGCACCACTACGTATATCCATTTAATACAATCTCTGTTCCAAATTCAGACAATGCCAAAAATGGAACAAAGAAGGACCTCAATCAGCTCGAGAAAAGCAATTAAGAGTAACTCCCAGACATTTACCAGTTTCAGTTACACGCTGTCCATTAACCATAAAGGAAACCAAAACAACCACTTATGTCATAGCAAATTCCCAACTGAACTTCAGTTAAAGCAGATCTAAAAATCAACCCCCAACTAACCAACAAATCAGAACTAAAGAGAAATCCCGAATACCAAGTCAATCCAAACCGCAGCTTTAGATGATTGGAACTCTATAACACAGTTCAACAATTAAAAGAACAGACATTCCCAACAACCAACTGGCTACAAAACTACTACTGGCAGAGGTTAAAAATGAGTAACAAATGCACAAAGATAGAATTTTTCTTTCTTTTTTTTGTTTTTTTTACAGATTATTATTATTATGAGATTAATAAGAGAAACCCCACCTGAGATGCGCTCAGTCGGTCGAATTCTGCCAAGCCCCACAGCATCAATCCTTAATATCAAGGCTGCACACCAGAAAATCCCGACAAAAGCCCACTTCCATATCTTCATAGTCTATGATTTTCGACAAAAAAAAAAGAAAAGAATAATAATAATAATAAAAGAAATGGAAAATTTCAGAAGGACCCGACTCAATGAATTGATCAGAGGAACACGGGGACGGGTGTTCGGAAATGTGTCTGAAGAAGGAGTTTCTTTAGCTGTAATAAGAGTTTGAGGAGTTGAAATGTCACCGGGAAAGTAGTTAGACACAGTTTTTCTTACAATAACAAGAAATGGGTTTTCTTTTCTTTTTTTTTAGTGGAGAAAAAGAAGCAGTGACGGAGAAGGCCAAGCAAATTCGCCTGAAGGAACAGTGACAAATGACACTATTTTTTTCATGCAGTGATCTGTTTTGGTTAAACGGAAAGGGGATACACATTTAATTAATCTTAAATTTTTAATTTTTTTTATTTATATTTTAATTCTTTTAAAATTTTATTTTGGTTCTAAATTTTTTTATTTTAATTTAAATTAGTCCTTTCGTTAGTCAAATCGTTAAAAATTACTGTTAACTAATGAAATTTTTTTAAAAAATATAAAATATACTATTTTAATTTATCAGTTAACAAAAATACGTTGTATAATCTTAAAAAAATAAAAAATTCAAAATCTCAACTTACATATTACTATTTGAGAGTAAAATATAAATATTTAATAAAAAAATTTAAATAATATATTTTACCTTTTTAAAAAAATTTTTGTTAGTCAAAAGTAATTTTTAATTGTTTAACTAACAAAAGGACTGATTTGGAATAAAATTAAAAAGTTTAGAACTGAAATAAAATTTTAAAAATATTTAAAATTTAAATAAAAAAATTTAAAAATTTAAAATTAAATAAATGTATATATCCACGAAAATGTACACCTCACCCTGTTACCATGTCCTTACCCCAGCCGTTTTGTTAGAACGGTCAACTGCTCCTCGATAAAAATATATAAAGTCTCCAGTAACGAAAAAAATCTCCAATAATTTTTACTCCTCAATTGACTCTTGAGTAAATTGCGTAATGTAAAGTGGCTCAAATTATTTTTATAAATTTTATATTTTTTTAAAATTTAAAATTAGAGATATTAAAGATAAAAAAATTTAGATTTTTAATTAGAATCTAATTAGATGGACACAAAAAATAGATTATAAAAAATTGATCAGGATAATACAAATATAATTAACTAATTAAATTGTATAACTAAACGATTATAAACTATAGCAAAAAATTGATATTTTATCCGTGTAATTTTATCGAAATTTTGTTACTAATAATCATCCTTTAATTGTATAATTTAATTGATTTATTATATTTTATCTCATTTTTTTCGTTTTTTTGTTCGTATATGTTTTTTCTTTTAATTATTGTATTGTCAACAGTAAGGCTAATTTTTTCGTCTTTATGTCTTCTTTTTGTCGATATGTTTTTTTTTTTTTTCTATTTGAAGCGAGAAATATATATATGCGAACAAACTCAGCAGCTTTTTTTGTTTGTTTGGTTAATGGCAGGAGAAGGAAAAAAGAAAACAAGTAGAAAAAGCTTGACGAAATGACAGGTAAACAATAATATCTGGAATAATTGGTATTTACGTGGCTCACATGCTCTACCTAACGGCTATAATTTATGCGCCAATCCATGCCCTAAATATTTTATGGGTAACTATGTCGTCGAAAATTCGGGAATATTACCGGAATTTTCGCCGTTCTTTGATAACATTTCAAAATACATTATTGATCGAAGAAACCTTTTTCAAATATATTGAAAGACATGACAGTTGAATTAATTGCATTTGCCGATAGCAAGCAATAATAGTGTTTTAAACTGTCAAAATTATAATAAATATATTAAATTTTAAAAAATAAATTATTATATTATTAAATATTATTAAATTATTCACATAATTTTACATAATTTATTAAATTTATTCATATATATATATATATATATATATATATATATATATATATATATAGACAAAGCTCTTTTCCCTAATTATTAATCGTGGTTTGTGTGCGAGAAATTGAAAAGTGTTTCGTGTCGCCGTGTCGGCAATGCCCACAAAAAGAGGTGAATTGTGTCCCCTACCAGGCCACAACCACCCGCCCCCCAACGACACCTGTCCGTAGTCAATTAAATCATATAAATTTATTTTAATACTTTATCAACCTAACACTAATTCATCTGAAAATTGTAGGACAAGAGTTTTTAATTTTCAAACCTAACACTGAAAGATCTAATGGGTTAAATGCATCTGACCATTCTGTTATTGATCTCTTATGTGTTTTGGGTCTTTATAGTTTTAATTTATTCTATAAGATCTTTATATGTTTAGATTTTGACAATTAAAATTATCTGTCATGATTTTATTAATTTTAAAGTTATTTTTTAAATTTAAAAAATTTATAAAATCTAAATATTATGGTATTTAATTTTTTTGAGTTATGAATATTTTAATAATTTTTTAGAATTTATTTATATAAATTTTGTTAGAATTAGAAAAATTGAACTTATAAAAATTAAAAAATTCTAAATTTTAAAAAGTTTCCAAAAAAAAAAATAATTTCAATGAATCAAAAAATTAAATCTTATAATATTTGAACCTTATGAAATTTTATACAATTAAAAATAAGTCTAAAAATGAAAGAATTTTCATCGAGATTCAATTGTCAAAATTAGAAAGCAAGAGCCTTATAGTGTAAATTATAACAATAGGAATAAAAACAAAAGAAGTAAATCACACGAGGTTTAAGTGCATTAATCTAAATTTTTCAAAAAAAAAAAAGTTTAAAATCAATTTAAACAACTCAAAAACCTAAAAAAACCAATAAAATTACAATTTTTACATTATTTTTCAATTAATCAATATGTCGTGTAAAAATCAAATTTAACTGTCAGGCATTCAGCATAAAAAACCCTAGGTAATTCGTCGCAAAGCGCCGCATCAATATATCATCACCAAAATTACCTGTCACTGCCACTCGATAACTGTAATACTATAGAAGTCGTCGCCAAAAAAAAAGAGTAACCTCACATGGTGATCTTTGAGTCTCTACAATAATAATAATAATAATATCTTAATTTTAAATTTAATTGAGAACGTTGATGAATCTCTTTGTTCATTCTATTATATTATATTACGATTTCCCCCATAAAACAGGAAAGAGCTGAAAGTTTGGCGTAAGGCGATAATCTAAGAGATTTATCAAAAAAAAATTTTGTAATATAATCATATAAATTTCTTATGTAATTATATTGATTATAAATATAATAAAAAATTATTATTTTTTAATTATATAATAAATTTATACATTTATAAAAAAAATTTATTAATCACATTTCAAAAATTCTTTTAAGCACTTTTTTTTTTTCTGGACCTCAACTTTTTTTTTCCATAATGTATGTCAATCTCGTAATAGTCTCTTTCTTTCGTGTGCGTGATGGTAAAAAGACAATACATAATAAATGATGCCGTTAGAGAGCTGACAACTGCACAGCTAGGTAGTTAATGCAGCCCTTGTGTCAGTGATAACTGACATACATGTGGATGTGATTTTAATCAATTATTAAAAAAAATTAATACACAATAACACCGTGAATTTTATATAAAATAATAAATTTAATATTAATTTTAAAAAAATAATAACTTATTTTTTAAAAAAAATTTATAATAAATTTAGTACACCATAATTTTATATGAACAAATTTTATTAATTTTAATAATAAATTTATAAGAATAAATTTATTTTGATAATATAATAATCGTATACATTAGTATCATATTATTAAAATAGATAAATTTTATTTAAAAAATTTTATAATTTATTGGATTTATTGTAAAAAATTCAAAGAAAAGTAAATTATTATTTTTTAAAATTGATATTAGATTTATTATTTTAAGTAAAATTAATAATATTTTTTGTACATTAATTTATTGTTTTATGAAAAATACTTAATAACAGCCTTTTGATTTGATGACTGAATTAAAATAAAGAAAAATTGATAAACGAAGTTGTATAACTTATTTTAATGTTATTTAAAATACAATTATTTAGTAAAATTCTTATTTTAAAAATATTGCTTATTTATAAGATATTCTTAATTTTTTCTTTGATCAGAAAAAAAGATCAATATGTCAATCATCAGAATCATAATAAGTCTATTTGTTCTGCTCCATTCAACCTAACACATAGAAAGAAATTCATCACTTGAGTACTATTAGATCCAAACATGTCTTTCGTAAACTGACCAAATAGTATTAATAAGTTTAAAATTAGAGATATATAAATTACAATTGAATTGAATAAATTTAGAAGTTAAAGACTCAAGGTGCTATACCTGAGATTTGAATCCAAATGAAAAGCGGGGAGAATATGTTGGATTATTATCAAAGTATTGTGGGATTTAATTGACCTTGCCCCATTTAGATGTTAGAGTTGCAGTACTATTACCGTAGGCTGACTGGGTGCAAATTTTTGAAGAGTTCTTCAACGATTTTTCACGAAAAGAAAAGGAAAAGAAAGAAAATTACTTGTATGTAGTTATGCACGTTTTTTTTTTTTTTTGGCTATGCATTATTTGTTGTTATTATTATTAAGTTACGGCACAACGAAAATTGAAGAGGATATTTTGAATGAATATATGAGTAGGCTTTGCTGCCAAATACATGCATGGAATTGTCAAATTGTCATTATGGACGCATTGAATACATCAAAGCAATTGAATGGGAATATTATTATATTATAAGTTGAATTGAATTCCGCTCGCCCATTCATACCGTAGAAGAGTTCCTCTGCTGCATTTTCGTACAGAACAGCTGGCTGAATATGTATAGTCAAAAAAACTGAAGATGCACACGGTGTTTTACAATCTCTTCTTAAAGAATATTCTACTGGTGCCGAAAAATGTGAAAATTTTGAATATATTATAATATATTATAACATACATCAATATTAAAACATAAATTTAGTTCACCATTCATTTTAACAGTTATTTAAATTAAAGACTTTTGATTTGATAAAATTTAACATTTATTTTTAGATTACAATGAGTCATGATTATATATATATATATATATATATAGCTTGGTTTGGCTGTCTATTTTTTAGTTCAAGAGATTGTCTGGAAAGTAATAATATTATAATTTTTAATAATAATATATATATTTTAAATAAAAAAATAAAGTTATAAAATTTTATTATTAAAAATATTATTATTGTTATTTAAAATTAGACTCCTGTTATTTTGGGTACATTTAATCGAGATCAAATCAGCAGGGCAGCTACTCTTTTCCCACATATATATATATTGACTGAGAATAGAAACTGACAATAAGTCAGGCAAAGGCGAGGAGGGGATTGGGCAGCTATACTAGTTCGATCAAATGGAGTCTCGAGCAACCCAAAAGGAAGTAATTGCTAAATCTGAACGACAGGATAACAGGAAGAACAATGTGATGGAGCAGACCAAAGTACGTCTCATGAGAGCCTTCGTTGAAAGGGAGGACCCATCTTCCAAGGTGCCTTACTCTTCTTTAATTTCTGGAGTAACAAACTTAACGTTGCTGTTGCTGCTATTTCTGCTGTATTCTTTCTTCTTGTTTTTGCATTTCCTTCGAGGCAATGCCTGGCTATACATTAAATGTCAAGATCGATCGAAATCTTGGGGTTTCAGATTTCACCATTTTCTGGCGTTTAATTTAGCTTTTTTTCCCTCTTGGTTCTTTTTAATGGTAGATCTCCGTTATTCTGTTCTGTTACACGTATTAATTTGCATGATCTTCTGCTTTTCTTTCTCTTTTGCCGATACCATAAGAATTTGGGATGAAAGTTTTCTTTCGATCACTTAGGCTGCCTGTATTTTCTTCAACACCATTAAATACGCGTATGTAGCTGTTACGTGCTTTTATGAATCTCGGAACGAAACTTGATGCTTAACATATGACAACTGACCAGTGTGACCACCACGATGATGATTATGGTCTAGTAACCAGGGATTCTTTTCTACTGAGTTATGAGTTTGAATGTTTGCTAAGACGTTCGGTGAAATTAAATAATATTCTTTTTGTATAGTTAGAGTGATTTGGTAGTTCTTATTAAATCTTACGAATATGTTCCTTTAGCGATTTAGTGCAGCGGCACAATTCTCCTGATGAATACATAGGTGTCACCTCTACGCAGCTTGAAATCTTGAAGCACATGTGAGAAAATTATGGGTCGTGTGCTTCTAGTGTTCCAGATTTATGGCATACTCGTTATTCATTTTGATGATTGGACCTGGTCTAAGATCCCATTTCGTTGATAATAATACAGTAGAATAAAATTAGACCATGTGGTCAATTTTGGCAATTTCATATCTTTTTTTTTTTTTTTTCAATTGAAGACCAGTTCTTTAGCAGTATAATATTGGTCTTATTTATCTTTCTACAAAATTTTGCCCGATCTCGTCCTTTATTGATTTTTTTTTTTTCCTGAACATTGAAACCTATGACTTCCAATTTGTGAATTTAATGTTCTTTGAGAAAGTTCTAAAAACAAGTGTGCTTTCAAGAATTCATGTCGAAGTCTCGTGGCTCCTTTATGATAGCACCTAGTACAACATGAAAAAAAGTGTACATATGTACCAACACGATTAGGGAGACATGAAATGGACACGGTCTAGCGTGATCCTCAGTTGTCTTTTCACTCATGCAACAGAAGGCTATAAATGATGCGTCAATGTACATTTCGTATCTAAATTTGATGTCCTCTTAACTTTTTTTTTTTTTTTTTGTGACTATATTTATGTAATGTTTGAATGAATCAGCCATAAAAGATTGAGACTTTTTAAGTGGTTTGAATTTGGTTAGTTAACTTTTGGTCTATTATATTTAGGATTATGAAAATGTTAAATGGACGAGATGAGTTTGATATATGAGGAGTAGATTTAGGTATAATATTATCATGATCGTTAATTGTGCTTTTTTAATGTTTTAATTTATTATCGCACATAATGATATTAACCAAACAATGTGGATCCAAAGATCGTGATCGTATACGTTTACTGGCTTTAAAATCAATAACTCAATGAGTCACACTCAATTCGATGGCATGGAATCAATTAAGATGACCCATAACTTAATTTCTGTTGACAAGATGCAAATGCGGACACAGTCCATTAAACGATTGCTCGAAGCTAATTCTCCTATTCCTGTATTTGACTTATATTTTCTTTTAAACTGTTTGGCAAACTTCCAAGTACAGGGAGTGGATGACACTACGATAAGAAGATTTCTGCGTGCTCGTGATTTAAATATAGAGAAGGCTTCTGCCATGTTCCTCAAGTACCTGAAATGGAGAAGGGCATTTGTTCCAAATGGTTGTATTTCCACATCGCAGGTCCCAACTGAAATTGCGCAGAACAAGATATTTCTGCAAGGATCGGACAAGAATGGACGACCCATTGTAGTTCTCCTCGGAGGCAGACATTTCCAAAACAAAGGGAATCTAGATGAATTTAAGCGTTAGTACTTTTCTTTACTATACATTAATTATATCCCAGCTTAATCATATATATATATATATATATATATTGGTCTTGAAAGAGTGATTACAACGACATAGAAAAATGGACAAGTGAGGAATGAATAGGAATTCAAATTCCGTTCATAATAATAAAACACAAAATTTATTATTAGGGGCCAAGCCCCACCCTCTTTTAGGAAATATTGTTAAATTGACGTTGTTTATTACGGAAAAATAAGTAAACCCAGATAACATCTAACATTATGTCTGTCCCTTAATTCGACTTGTCATCTTTCAATCGACTGAGTTCAAAAGGCAGAGGAGAATATAAATAAGATACTTAGTGCATTAATCATGTTCCTATAGCTCTAGACTTCTTTGATTCACTCATTGCTGTCCTGCATGTACGCTCAGGCTTTGTGGTCTTCTGTCTGGATAATATATGTTCAAGGTAATTCTGATGCCCGCCATTAATTCTGTCCTTATTGGATGCATCAATGCCATATATATATATATATATATATATATATATATATATATATCAGAATTAGCGTATGCTGCAATGACGTATGTGTTTGATATGGCCTCTCTCTATCAGTATACCCTCGGGGCAGGAGAAATTTGTTGTCATCGGAGATCTCCGAGGTTGGGGGTATGCCAACAGTGACATCCATGGATTCCTTGCAGCTCTGTCCATTTTGCAGGTATCGTTCTCCCCCGTACTCATTGTTTTGTGTCTTCATATTTGGCCTTTTTTTGGTGGGAAGCGTAAGAGATAGGATATATTGTTGGTTTAAATCTCTCTGTTCAATTTCTCTCGAGCCAACCTAAGATGTATATGGTAATTACACTACGGACGCAGAATTTGATATTCTCATAGTTACAAAACGCGGCCTTGGTGAACTGGCCACTACACTGAGTTGAGTTAGCAAAAAAATTGCGTAGGCCTTTGAACTGGAAAAATCTATCGACTCGATCGGGTTTTTGAAATTCAACTTCAATTAAATCGGATCAAATCTCTTTTTTAGCTAAAAAATTAAAAAATGAAAGATTTTAGTGCATTAAAAAAAAAGAATTTTTTTTTATTTTAGTTTGAAAGGAAAAAATTACAAAAAGTAGAGTTTATTGCTACGTACAAAGGAAAAAAAAAATTAAATTAAATTAAATATTGATTTGGTTATGGGTGTTTGCGGGTCGGATTAAGTTGACTCGGAGGTATATCAGTATCTAATCTGTCATCGGCGAGTTGGATAATTTTTCATTCGCACCTAATCTACCATACAACTCAATCCATCTAATTCAATCCGCCGACAGCGGATTGGATTGGATCGGTTTGGGAGTATTGATATAATAAAAAAAATTATAATTTTTTTTCAATTTATACATATCATCAATCTTCAATATTTTTACTTATTTTTACTAACTTTATTATTATAATGTATATATCATATCCATTCGTAATTTTAAATATTTATGAGAATTGATCAAAATTTATTAAAAGATTATATTAGATTAATTTTACTTGGTAAAAACATAAATTATCAAATAAAAAAATTCCTTATTTGTACTTCCACTCGGTAAATAAGGTAGTGTCTCTCTCTTTCTCTCTCTCTCTTTTATAGTGTCTAATGTCTCATTTGTGCTGCAAAAAAATAGGGAGATAGAGATGTGTATGTGCGCGCGCGGGCGGATTGATCCCCCAATCCGCATTCAATCCGCCCAATCTGCTTTTAGCGGGTTGTAAAATTTTAAAATTACAATCAATTCTAATCTCGTAGTTTTAGCGGTTCGGATTGGTTTGACTTGAATTGATTGAATTAAATCAGATTGATTAATTTTTGAACAATTTTAAATTTAATCAGACCAACTATTAATTCATTACTTGAACCAGTGATCTATTAACTCAAACCTCTATTCGAGTCAGTACCCAGCTGTGTTTGATAACTTTAGATATTCTTATTGGTGGAGGTTCGTACTCTGAATATTTGATGGCTTGTTACAACTTATTTGCTGGAAATTGCAGGATTACTACCCAGAAAGACTGGGCAAGGCGTTTCTGGTTCATGTACCGTACATCTTTATGGCGGTGTGGAAACTTTTATACCCTTTCATAGACAACAATACGAGAAAAAAGGTGCATACTTTAATACTTTCTTGCATTTCTTTTTCTTTTTTATCAACAAAAAAAAAATATATCGTAAGTAAATATGTTAATTATCCTATTTATGAGCCGAAATTAGAGAACTTCATTAACGTCCTTATACAACTTTTCTTCGTAAGATAGATCTACCACTTGTGTATTGTGGCAGTTGAGTAAGTCTGCCTCATATTTCACGAGTTTACCACGGACACATATACAAATTGAACTTTGGTCATTTCTGGAAACTTACAATCGTTAATTGGTTATTCGATTTAAGGGATTGTTAACTGATTGTTCCTCTGCATGCTCGCAGATAGCATTTGTGGAGAACAAAAGGCTGAAATCAACTCTGCTTGAAGAAATTGACGAGAGCCAGATCCCGGAAATATATGGAGGCAAACTGCCATTAGTTCCAATGCATGAAATATGAATCAAGAAAAAGTCCTAGCAGCAGAGATTAAAAAAAATCAACCGTATCTTAACACTCGCGAAGGAGTGAAAGCTTGTATAACACTAGTCCATACAATGCCAGTTCTCGAAATTCAGACGAATCATGGGGCTTGATTGAAACATAGAATTGGGATGCATTCTAGAGGCATAAAGCCAACAACTTTTAGATGAGTAATTTCACCACGTTTCTCTTGTACTTTACAATAAGATTGTGAAGAATGCTTATGACCGTCATAAAGCCAACTTTCCCTACCACAATTCCCAGCTTAGCGGTGGAAACTAGAAAGAACCAGATTGTTGCTTCAGCAGAAAGTACCACGCTGTAAGTCCAGCTAACAAGGATTTATTTACCTTGTGGCTTTATTTGTTTGTATAGTCCCAGTAAAATGGTTCATCCAAGCCGGCATCGATTGTCATTTCTCATTGGAAGAAGAGTCATTGGCGCTGGATACTAAATTTATCGCAGTTAGGCTGTATATTCCAGAATCGAAGGCAAGTTGTTAAAATGGTCCCAGTTTCAAATTTCGAGTGAAAGCCACATTCTTTGTAGGATCTGACAACGTATCAAGCTTGAGTTCTGCCTCAACCAAGAAGAAAATTCTCGCTCATTCAACTTCGTTAAAGAGCAGGCAACTAAGGTCCATGTAACGGTAAACCTTGTTCGAGGCCAGTAGGATCTCTTAACTTTTCAGTAACACACAGATGATAATGAATTGGTTGATGCATAAATCGACAGATAAAGTGTCAACTTTGCTTGTTAAACTGTCACCTAGTTCCACATTAACAAATTTGCTGAGGACCACTACCAGTAGTCTCCACAAGAACATCTACCGCCTTCAAACCGGTGAAAACGTATGCGATCCCTCACAATAATAACTCTGCTTAGCAGTCTTGAAACTATTTTTATCCAGTTATGACAGTCAAAACAGATCCTAAGGTTCTTTGAGATCCTAATTTCTGTCCCAGGGCTAGTTTTAAGAATTCCATAGGCCAAGGCCAACTTTTCACTATGATGATACAAATTTCCCTCCTTTTCCTCTTCAGAGACATCCATCATAACCAACTCTGTCGTAGGCACAAATCCATCCAACTTTATTCGTGGAATCAACCTTTCCAACACTCCATATATGGCTTCAGTTTCAGGATGAGATCTATCACCTACGTTGAATTGATGAATGACACCTGCCCACTCAAACCAACTCTTTCCACGAACTTTGTGGATTCCTTCCTTTTTCATCGTTTCTCTTACAACCTGTGCACTATTCCAGCTTTTCTGGGAACAGTAAATGTTTGATAGCAAGACATAATCCCCACTCCTGAGGCTAGATATATTTGCAATGGCAACTTCACCAAGATCTGGCCTTCTGTGCGTTCTACAAGCACTAAGAAGTGCCCTCCAGACAATGACATCTGGCCTCATTGGCATCGATTGAATCATGGCATAAGCTTCTTCCAAAAGCCCGGCTCGGCCCAAGAGATCAACCATGGCTCCATAATGCACCAGTTCAGGCTGAATTAAGTAAAGATTTCGCATTAGATCAAAGTAGTGGCGACCCTCTTTGACCAAACCGCAGTGGCTGCATGCTGTTAAGAGACAAAGAAAAGTCACGGAAGTAGGCGAAACATTTTCTGTCTCCATCTTAGAAAACACTTCAATGGCGTCTAGAGGAAGCCCGTGAACTGCTAGCCCATTGATCATCGAATTCCACACGGAAACATCACTGCGCTGCACACTCTCAAAAACTTCCTTCGCATTTTGGATTTTACCACACCTTGCATACATGTCAACCAATGCAGAACTCAAAATAAAATTCAAATCAATCCTCTTCTCAACTAAAAGCCCGTGCACCCATTTAGCATGATCAAGAGCACCAAGGCTAGAACATGCATTCATAACGGAAGCAAATGTAAACTTATCGGGCTCGACATCGGAGCCAATCATCCCGCGGAACAACCTCAATGCCTCGTCGAATCGCCCATTCTTTACATAACCTCCAATCATCGAATTCCAAGTCACGACATCTCTGTGGGGAATTTTATCAAACACCTTCTTGGCAATCCAATATTCGCCACATTTTGCAAGATTATCAATAACTGAATTCACAGCAAGGAACCCAACAGTCCAAGACCACACCAGATCAACAACGTTGAAAGCAAGCTTGCGGCGATCACACCGAACATAAGTTGATATAAGAGAAGCAGCAAGCAACGGGTGGGTCCCGTGCCCGAATCGAATGATCCTCGTGTGGGTTTCTAACGTAGTCTTGATATCCGATAACAGCTTGCAGGCGTCCAGAAGGCGCCAGAACACTCGTTGATCTGTGAAGAATTTTGGAAAAAAATGCAAACAAGTTCAAGACATAGGAAAAGGAAAAAGGAAGTCTTCTAAGTGCGTAAGTCTTATGTACCTCGGATGTGGTCGTCGAAGGGAGAAGAGGAAGCGAGCGAATTGGAAGACGAAACAGTGCTTGCGGTGATGGCTGTGGGGCCCTGATTTGTCAGTCTCTTTGCTGCGTGTCTCTGCATTTTCACCTCTGCGTTTTTTTTTTTTTTTTTCCCTCTTCTCTCGACACCGGGAGGGAAGATGGATTTGTCAGTCGGGTCGGTTCAAATCCGATGACCCGGTTACTCGCATTCCATGTTTCTCCAGGCTCAACTTTCAGGGCCCAATTTCTGTCGAAGGGCTTTTGATATGCTATTGTGTTGGGCCCGCAGGCCCGCTTGCATTGCATCAGCCAATTAATGAGGTGTAGTTTAGTTGGTACCTAGATCAGTTCTGAAATTAAACGTCCCTATTTTTTTTTTTTTTTACACATAAAAAAATCTATCGTAAGTATATTAGTCATCTGATTTCTGAATTGAAATTAGAGTAATTTTTATGCGTATGCTTCATTTAACCTAACCCACAGAAAAAGACTCATCACCTAAGTACTGATGGACTAGAACAGACATCTTCCAAGTCGATTACAATAATTACTGAATTTAAAATTAGTACCTCGCAAGCATAGTATAACCTGATAATTAAAGAATGACATTGCCTCTAAATGCAATTGTTGTAACTCAAACCAAAGTTATGAGTAAAAGAAGTATATCCAACTGTACTAAATTACTATTTTGAATAATGTTTTTAATTTATATTTTGATCAAAGTATTAAAAAAAAGTGAATGTTGGTTAGTTTTAGAACAAAATCAATGACAGCTAATTTTGGAACATAAATTTTTTTTTTTAATAGATTGCAACATAAATTTTAACTTTGATAGACGGTAATTGAAAATGTAGTCACTGGACAGCACATGGATCTTTGCAATATTTACCGTAAATGAACAAGCAATTTGCACGTGATAAAAAAATACACGTGCCAAACTAAATAAAATCTCAAATATCAAAATGGTTTTTTTATTTAAATATGTATAGTTGTTAGCAATTTTTTTTTATTTTGGACAATGAAAAGTTTTACATTTAAAATGAAGAGAAAGGACAAAGTAAAAGGAAGAGACCTGTTTAATGTGAGGCCGGCCTGACGAACTGAACGTGCATCAGAGACTTGACGTGTCATCACTCAATTCGCAGCTAAAGGACCGTGAGGTTGACCAAAGTTTTCTATTTTTATACTGAAAAGAAATTGAAGAGTGAAGATCAAATATTGTTTTCCATTTCTTCTCTGTTTAAAACGGGAAAATAATAGTATTTTATAATTTTATTAAAAAATATTATAACTATAAATTAAGAGATGTAAAGTGACTAAATATAGTATTATTCACTCAAAGCAACTAACTATAAATTTAATTTTATTATTTAATTATAATAAAATTTTAATTTATAATCTTTCACATTATCTTAATTTTTTTAATCATTTAGAACCATCGTGTAAAAGGTTTCAATTTGTAAGGACACAGCCATTAAGGATTCGAAACGTGTCATAAGGCAGGGTCCCACCAAGTACTGATGACTGGATCAAATAGATTTGCAAACGGAAGATTTTGAAACTAGAATCAAAGAATTGCTCGCTAGTTGTGTTGTTTGTTTCTTAATTTCTCTGCAAGTACAGAATACAGACTTTTTCAGAGAGAAAAAAGGGGCATCAGCAGCTGACTAGCTAAAGCACCTGTGACCCATTTTGGTACTTCCCTGCAATTCTTTACATTGCTAAGAATTTTATATTAGAAAAAAACTTTAATAGCAATATTTGGAAAATAACGTAGTAATATTAAAAAATGGATTGATTGTATTGCTCTTTTATTGCTGCGAGATTACTTTTTATGTGCTGCTAAGTGATACTGTTTTTGCATTAAACTATCGTTAATTGTGTTTTCTTTTCGAGTAAAAGCATGTGCCAAACTGAAATTACCGAGTTATTATGTCTGCCAATTTTCGCAAAAAAATGGGCTTTTACCGAGTTGCCACTTTAGAACATGAAGAGAACTTTATGCAGTGAAAGACATCGTTTGTCTAACTCTTTGTTTGGAAAAAAATAAGGGAAAAAATGAAAGGAAATAATATAGGAGGAATGAATATTAGAAAGGATAAAACTTTCCAGTATTTAGAAAGTGTAATATAAGAAAATAGAAATAAAAATTTTTTATTTAAAAATAAATAAAAAGTGAGACGAAAAGAAATATTTAAAATTATTGATTTTACTTTTATATGGCTCTAATCCGATAAGTAAAAAGCAACAGGGGTTGTTTTTGTCCTCATAATTGGGAGAATTAATAAATGTGGATCAGAATAAACTTTTTGAAATTGCTGGAGATGAAAGTTTTATTTTGTTGTGACTTATTTTTTTTTAGTATTAATTCAATTTTAAGTCATTGCACTCGCATTTTTTCTTATATTGGAAATATTCAGTGTGAATATAGTACATAAGTTTAAAATTCGTTAAAATTATAGTTAAATTTAGAGGAGGCACATTTTAACTTCAGTAGTATTTTAGTGATAAATTTTTTTTATGAAAGAGATTAAATGAAGATACCAACTACCAAAACATCATATTCAACCAAAAAATTTGATAACAACCGTATTTACGAAATATTTCTTTTATAAAAATAAATAAATTGTTCGAAATTATTTCTCCCAATGCACCTCTCAAAAAACCACATGCCCGTTGCCATTTTCATCCTTCTTGCGCCCTTTCTACCCCAATTCTCTCCTCGGGTCAAAGTGTGTGGGCGTTTTCGTACTACAATGTCGGAATGTTTGATTTTTGTTAACGGGGACCAAAAGCGGATCAGGCAATCCCAACGCATTTTATAGAGAAGACTCGCGTGCAACGAGAACACCCGGAAGGTTTCTCTCACAACAAAAAAAAAAAAAAGAGAACACCCGGAAGGTACTATCCCGTACCCTCAGGCGCACCATTTTAGTCGTGGGACATTGCTTAAATCACCAATTGGGACAGCTCAAAAAAAAACAAGGCAAGAACGCGCCAAACCATCTGAATATCTGCCGCATGCATGCATTGCAAGAGCCGGTACCAATTCCGACTCAAAAACAGCGCCGTTGTGCGAACCATCTCGACCACGTGTCAAGATCTGGATGGATAGAGCAACGAGGATCTGAAGAAATTGACTCCAATTGGGCATCATCTAACTGGTTCGATCTCAACTGTCAAGTTCCAAACGAAACACTAAAAGCCCTGAATTCCTTAGCTTCTCCGTAAAGAAATTAAAAGAAAATTTTTATAATTTATTTAATAATATTTAATAATTAATTTATTTTATTTTTTAAAAAATTTTAATTATTTAATTATTTGTATAATAATAATAATATTTTATTATTATATTTTTCTTAAAAACATTAATATATATATAAAAAAAAAAAACAAAAGCCATGCAATGGGCAGTTTGGGTATATGATGTCCAAAAATAAATTTGTTTTCGTTACATAGTAAATTCCATTATCACACCCCCGCCATTTCCAGAGGCAACAAAGCAAAGAGGTTAAAAAAAAAAGGGTTTTAGTGCCGGAAATTTGGAGCTTCAGGAGATAATTATATGGATCCGGCGGAGGCATTTACGGCTAGCTTGTTCAAGTGGGATCCTCGGGGAGTGCTGGCACCGGCCACGACTACGAACCGCCTTCTAGAAGCGGTGGCTCCACCTCCGCATCCCGTGCCTACCGGGGCAGCGTACGCAGTGAGGCCGCCGAGGGAGTTGTGCGGGCTGGAGGAGCTGTTTCACGCGTACGGGATAAGGTACTACACGGCGGCGAAGATAGCGGAGCTAGGGTTCACGGTGAGCACGCTGCTGGACATGAAGGACGAGGAGCTCGACGAGATGATGAACAGCTTAGCTCAGATTTTCAGGTGGGAACTGCTTGTTGGGGAGAGGTACGGAATTAAGGCAGCTGTTAGGGCTGAGAAGAGGCGGCTTGAGGAGGAAGATTCTCGGCGCAGGCATTTGCTCTCTGGAGACACTGCCAATACTCTTGATGCTCTATCTCAGGAAGGTTTGCTCAAATCTAATTTCCCAACATCCCAATTTTTTCGTTCTTTGTTTAAGTCTAATGTTTTCGTTTTGGTAAATACTGATGATTTTAGAGTCATGTCTTATTTAGTACCAAATTGGCTCTCACCTCCTGCTGAACCTAAAACTTAAGAAATAATCAATATGGAGCTTAGTTTAGTTAGTTAGACGTGTGTGCTTCTAACTTTTAAGTCTGTGCTCGAACTACAGACTCGACGCTCACCTTCCTCTACTTTCCTCTCCGTTTATCTTCGTCTCCGTTTATGGCTGTTTACCATTTTTTAATGACAAAAAAAAAAAAAAAAAAAAGCGAAAGTCTGACTGTTATAGAGTTAGAATTGGAAAATAGAACGTTGGAAATGACCATTGTTAGCAAGCTAGTTCTTGTCGTTAAAATTAGTGGAATTATAAGGTCTGAGAATAAGTAACACATTCATTTCTTTCTTTTTTTTTTTTTTTTTCTCTGTCTTTGCTTTGTTTTGGGGTTTTTGGGTTGGGTGTGTGTGTGTGTGGCCGGCGGCCTGGCAGGATTATCCGAGGAGCCAGTGCAGCAAGAGAAGGAGGCGGCGGGGAGCGGAGGAGGTGGGACGTGGGAGGGGGCGGCGGTGGGGGAAAGGAAGAAGCAGGAGAGGCGGAGGAAGGGACAGAGAAAGGTGGTGGAGATTGATCACGACGATGAAAACGAGGGCGATGAAAATGGAGGCGAGGGCGGCAGCTGCGAGAGACAGCGGGAGCACCCATTCATCGTGACGGAGCCTGGGGAGGTGGCACGTGGCAAAAAGAACGGCCTTGATTACCTGTTCCATCTCTACGAGCAGTGCCGGGATTTCTTGATCCAGGTCCAAAACATTGCCAAGGAGCGCGGTGAAAAATGCCCCACCAAGGTACGATTGCAACCGCACATCTAGACCGTTAATTTTACTACGTACTTTTGGAGCCCACCGTTCCCATAATTAATACGAGCCTCTTGTGGGGCCATCCCTGGCCAGTTAGCCTTTGGCCATTAAGATTCTTGACTTTGCCACTCCCTTCTGCAAGTACTTAATAATGGCGACAAACCAGTTGGACTGCCATTTTTGCCCTCAAATGATTCAATTAATTAAGTCAATGTCCCTGGATTTTCGGTCCATTGAATGACGTGGCTAGTTCGTGTCTGAACAACTGTTCCGTTGGGGTGCAATTACAGGAAGGGGAACGGGCCTACTGGAATATCTATTTTTTTTAATCTTAAATTTTTATAATTTTTTACATTTAAATCTTAATTTTTTTTAAAAAATTTTATTTGAATCTTAAATGTTTTATTTTTTATTAAATCAGTTTATCTGTTGATAGAAAATAATTAATTTATTATAAAATGATTTTAACTTTGTACAAATTATTTAAAACAAAATTAAATACATTAATCAAATATTTTTTTTATAAAAAAATATGCACTTTGCGTATTTAATTTGTATTTTTATTAATTAAAAAAATACTTAAAAGTGCATATTTGTGTATTAGAAAATATTTAATTTGTGTATTTAATCTTTTCAAAATAATTTTTATTAAGTTAAAATTTTTTATTAGTAGATAAATCACTTTTCATAAATAAATGTACTAATTTAATAAAAAATTTAAAAATTTAAAATTCAAATGAAATCTAAAAAAGATTTAAGACTAAATGTTATAATGTATAAAGATTTAAAACTGACAAAATGCATATGCCGTCTACTGGGCACTGTCACAGGTCCATGTAAAAGAGCATAGGATTGTGACTATTGCTTCTATACAATCGAATTTTTAGGCCCACATCGTTGGCCCTTTTATCCACAAAATATTATTGTGCCATTAAATTGAAAATTCATCAAATTTTTATAGCAAAGTTTTACGAAAGGTCATGGAAATTCCAGACTCTCCCTCTTGTTCTTCCTTTAGGTAGCAATTGTTCTGCGTAATTTCAATTGTGAACTTGGTGGGTCGGACTCAAATTCGATGACGAAATAGTAATGTTGGGATTATTAGAAAACAAAGCAGTTGTGTACAATTTTAAATTTGGAGTAAAATGTAATGTTATGGTAGACATGCTATGCTTTTTGATGTTTTATCTCGATGCAGGTAACGAATCAGGTCTTCAGGTATGCGAAAAAGGCAGGAGCAAGCTATATCAACAAGCCCAAAATGCGGCACTACGTACATTGCTATGCTCTCCATTGCCTGGACGAGGAGGCATCCAATGCACTCAGGAGAGCCTTTAAGGAGAAGGGAGAAAATGTTGGAGCCTGGAGGCAGGCATGCTACAAGCCTCTTGTGGCCATAGCAGCACGCCAGGGTTGGGACATAGATGCCATCTTCAATGCCCATCCCCGTCTCGCCATTTGGTATGTCCCCACCAAGCTTCGTCAACTCTGCCATGCAGAGCGTAACAGCGCCACCGCGGCTTCCAGCTCAGTCTCCCGTGGCGGAGATCACCTGCCCTTCTAAAATTCTGTAGAACTTAGTCATAGCGTGTCTTGTAGAATTCAAGACAGCTTGTCCGCAATGTTTGTTCAATGTCATGCTCACAATTATATAGTGTACTCCGTAAAATATTTTATATCATAATTGTGTACGTTTTTGGTGCAAGCTTGGGATGCAGTACCTTAAAAAGTATTTTGATCCCTTTAGCACTTAAAAATCACGGTAAATTTTCGATACAATGTGTAAGGTGTGTATAGAGTACACAAATGCCGTGGAAAGGGGAAAGGAAAACCCAAAGAAGCAAACAATAATTGTTCGGCCCAAAATGCAAGATTACAAATGTAGAAGAAGGGTAATTCTGGATCCCCAATCGGGGATGATGTCCTGCTTATACTAAGACAACATCGGGGTAACATGATCCTAAGTAGTATCTAGTTAGAATTCTAATTTACCTGCTGGCTTAAATTTCCATGTAAACCAAAAAAAATTAAAAAAAAGAAGAAGGGTAAGTCTCACAAAAAATTATTTATCCCCAAGTTATAAAGGATAAAAATATGAACCTTTCTGTTTTTTTCATTGGTCTGCGTTTGTTATTTTTAGCTGAAAATTCAAGCTGAAAATGGAGGACGGTTCTATTGTGGCATGAGACAACTATTCTAAAGGCGATACTATAAATATATCCATCGAAATTCATTCATCATCGCCTTCGGGAACAGACGCTGGCATATTGTATTTGGACAGAATATCAGCCCACGTACTTTGACCATCCATCACCTCCTTCACTACACTTGCTACTTCCTCCACATCAACACGAATCTGAACTTTGCTGTCCCTTTCCCGAATAGTGACAGATGAAGTTGAATCCACTGTAATGGCAAAAGGAACTCCAAGTTCATCTGTTCTTGCATATCGCTTCCCTATAGATGTACCTGAAAAGGCCACACGCGTAGGAAATGAGAAATAACATTACTTTTTTTTCCCCATTTTTTCAGATTAACCTCGTGCAGTAAGGAAAATGAGGCATCTGCACTACTTGTCACTTTAAAGAAAGAACGCAAATTATCATTACAGCACGGCAATTCATCAAAGGATCCGACTCACTCATCAGCCCGAAATATGCAAATAGTGTTAAAATGTGGAAACAAAACACATATATCTTTCTGTCTATACCTGTCATATCGATCTTATATGAGATTCCAGCTGCAGTCAATGATTTTGCAATATGTTTAGCAACTTCCTCGTATTGTTGATTTTGGACCAGTGGGAATACAGTGCATTTGATCGGTGCAACCAGTGGGGGGAAACGGAAAACATTCAACTGCTCATCCCCAGCCTTACTCAGCCTCATGTAAAAAGAATGCTCATAAAGACAGTAAATGATTCTCCCAATTCCGAAAGATGGCTCAATCACAGATGGCGTGAAGACTCTCTGGTGTTCCTTCTTCCTTTCCTTGAAGATTGTCACCATATTCTTCTTTATTGTCACGTCTTTCTCAAGAGTGCAGACGTGAAACTGTACCTCTCCATCAGAGTCCAGAACAGCTTTCATTTCCATGGCTTCTCTTTCATTCATGGCCTGCAAACAAACAGTAAAAGACTAGTTAACAAGCTATAAAGCAAACAGTTGCTTACTAATTTTAAAAACAAAACAGGAGTCTGCGATGATCATCATGAAAATCCTACCACACCAGTCAGTCAGCTAAACTCTTTCCTTGGAGGACCCTGGGTGGGTGGGGAGGGGTGGAGCGGGACAGGTCAAACAAAAAAATTATTCTTTCTTACCTCCAGTGCTTCAACCACCATCTTTTGGTTGCCCTTGAAAGCCAGACCCAGCTCCTTTTTCACAGGGGTAATAACAAGCTCCTGTAGAGACGATACCATTAGTACCATCAAACTTTACAAAATGTGACTCCAACATATACACGGTGAGGATTACCTCCACTTCTCTAGGTTCCGCAAATTTTTCGTGTGCCACGAGGGGAACACCACTCTTGTCCTAAAATGTGGAAAGAAAAAACCTATTAAGACATGTTCTTGCATCTCAAACTCAGTGAATTTCCAACATAGACTAAACGTCAAATGGCATTCAAGTTCCCCTGCTGTCAGTATGTCACCAAGTAATCAAGTAGAAAATTTTGCTTTCTGCAACAACAGCCTAAATCCCATCACAATGGTATCTTTGTCATTCAATATTCTCATTTGATACATAGGACAGAAGACAAACAGCAAGGAAACTACTACAACAAATATAGCACTTAACACCAATATCAAAGACTCACGAGTTTTTATCTTGAAAACTCACCGTATGAGCACGCAAATCATATGCAGATCTATCTGCAATACCCACACACTCAATCCAGCCATAGGAGCACTCAATCTCAGCGTCCCAGCAATCAGCTGCATAATGGGCCATCTCATTTGCAAGGTGCTGCCTAAAACGCAACCGTTCTTTGTCAATGCCAAGACATACTAGGAAAAGATACACTCTCCCAATGAAATAGCCCAACGTCTCATTATTGATGACACCCTGATTAGCAATGCACAATGAAGTAGTTAGGAATTTCAGAATGTTAACAAAATAATAATAAAAAAAAGATAACATATATTTTGCTTCAGAGAACACTGCTTATTAGAAGCCGTGAATCAAACACACCCTTGACACTGCTTCACCAAGGTGCATCCTCCTTGCTGATTGTCCAGATGTCTGTAGATCCCTTGGGAACATTAGAAACTCCAAATTTGCAACTTCAGAAAATTTTGGGTGCGATTTGTCATCAGGATCTACAAAGTGCTCAATCTCAGCAAGTGTAAATTCACGGACTCTAAGGAGACCTTGTCGCGGAGAAATCTGAATTTCCAAGAAAAAATGTTAAATTTAAATTATTGTTGTAATTTACAGTGCAGGGATAAAAGAATTAGAAAACGCTCACTAATACACAAAGAAGTACGAAACAAAACTAATCAAGAAGAAAAAAGTGATACCGCCATTGTTATTGCTCCTCTTATGATCATTGTTTTACTAACCCCCTTCCAACAAATTATCATTGCAACGAAGTGAGAAAACTCAATTCTAATAGCCAAGGAGATACATCCATCATTTCAGAAATCTTAGAAAAAAATTGCCAAGAGTTGGACAGATGATAATTTATAAAGGGCTTTATAGGATTGGGATTACTCAAATCAGTTAAAGCAAAAGATCATGCTTACAGTTTATTACTAGAAGGAAGATGTATCCAAATGAAATAGGCATGAAAAACAGATGGTGTAATGCCAGAAACTTGAGAAGTTCAATGTCCGGCCGATTATGCAGGAGATGTCAAAGCAGTGCAAATAAAGAAGAAAACTTCCACCAAACGGAAAAAAGCAATATTTCCAACAACCATGAAATAAATTGAGACACATGCAGATACTTGAAAGTGAAAGAATGAGTAAATGGATTTGCACCTCATTTCTAAAAGCCTGACCAATTTGAGCAGCTGCAAAAGGAAGCTTGTTTCCATTATAATAGTACAAGTCCTTAAAATTGACGAAAATGCCTTGTGCTGTCTCAGGCCGCAAATACCTGCATAATATGTCACTCACACAACTTCAAACACCCGAAAAACCGTTACCAAAATACTAAAACTGCTATTTTCCTATACCATCTTACCCAGGACTCAGCCCAGATGGGCCAATGGAGGTTTGGAACATGAGATTAAACGGATAGGGAGCAGAGAGAGGGTTTTTCGTATCCGGTGCCGTTATACCGTAATCCCTAAGCTTAGCCCCCAATTCTTCAGCTGAAAGATCATCTAAAACAGCAAGAACATGTTTAAATTCTGCAGCCTTCTCAGGACTGATACTAAGGTCCTTCTCAAGCTTGTCCTTGCAGAAATCCTTAAGCAAATGATCAGCTCTGTAACATGTCCCTGTCTTCTCGTCCTTCACCATAAGGTCAGTGAACTTATCCACGTGACCCGATGCCTTCAGCACAACCTCCGCCGTCACGCACGGACAATCTACCTCCAACATGTTTTCTTCCAGAACAAAATGCTGTTCAGTTCCGCAAATCCGAGGTTATTACACAAGGATTAAGGAATAATTCAATAAAGATTTTGCTAGCGATATTTTCACCTTCTCTTTTACAATCATTATTAAAAAATTGAAAGTTAAATATATTAAAAATTTATAATTAAAATGTTGGTATGTTGATTTTGATTGATAATTATTAAAAAAAAAAAAAGGTAAACAGTGACTGTTTAGAGCAATTGTCATTCGATAATCGGTACCAGGATTATGTGAAATTTACAAGCCAACCTGACGCCAGAAGGCGAGGACGTTAGCCTTGACGGCGCAGCCTGGCGGCCCGTAGTCGTAAAGCCCCGCAACGCCGCCGTAGATTTTGAACGACGGGATGTAGAAAAGACGACGTTCCAGAGTGTTGACCACGGCCTGGCGGAAAGCATCCTTGTTGACGAAAGCACTGCCGTTCTCTTTCCCGCCATTGCCGAGGATAACCGCTTGGAGTCGCCGCTCGATGGACGCCTTCTCGGCTTTCAACGTGTTCAACGCCTCCACGGTGGCGTTGATGATCTCCTTGGCGGCGCCGTCGGCCTTCAGGTCCCTGACGGCGCCGGCTTGCGCGTCAATCTCCGTTTGCTTCTCCACAAGCTCTCGGCGGAGAGCGTCCTCGGTGGGTTCCATCTCTATGAAATGGGAGAGAGGCTTCGTGAAATGGCAGGAATATCAAGACTGCAACAATTGATATTTTGAAAGTAATAAAGATTACAAAAAATCACAGAGGCAAATAATATCCAAACGAAGTGGCGGTGTGGTGGTCCCCCGAGGTTGACGCTCGACGGAGACATTTCCATCGCCGGAAAAGATAAAATACGAGTGGTGGTGACTATAGAGCTGTGGATTAAGTGTAAGTCAACCTTAGTCGACGATTTCATTGGCCGAGCCCAATGGGCTCGTGACCAAATTTCAGTAAAAATAGTGGAACAACATATGAGATCTGGCCCGCATTTTTCCATTCGCCTAAGCCCAATCGAATTGAAAGATCGAGCTATGATCATTCTTTTTGTAAGTTATGCAGTGACAAGATTGTTTATTTCTGCCAGTATGATTTAACTGGTTAATACGCTCATAGTCTAAATGAGAGAGCTGGTGTTTTAAGTTTTGTCAGCACAATGTTGCTTGGCATCAAGAATTTTTAGTGGGATTAAACTTACATCTAACTTAATACTGTGTTAAATCTCTGATGATGTGGTATCTCTCTGAAATACAAACACAATACTTGACGATTTAATTAGGATATTACTCCCGTTAATCCATTTTTTTAACCAAAAAAATATTGTTTATCTATTACTTAATTATGAAATTTTCAAATAGGAATTCGTAATACAATTTTGGTTTTAAATGGGCGGGGTGTTACTTCAAGATTTTGAAGTTTCATACTTGCTCACCAAGACACTTCGCGTTCTCTTTTCTTTGATATATATTTGAAAAAAACCTTTTATGGACAACTAAAAAACTAATATATACATCTACATAATTCAATCACAAAGTATACGGACCAACAATTCATAAGGAATAGCAATATTTTTAGTTTTAAACCTTTAAATTTTTTTATATTTGAGTTTTAATTTTTTTTTTGATATTTCATTTGAATTTTAAATTTTTTAATTTCATACTACATCAGTCTTTTAAATTACAAAAGTGGTCAATTTATTAATAAATGATTTTAATTTAATAAAAATTATTTAAAAAAAAGTTAAATACATGAATTAAATATTTTTTTCATCAACAAAATATACACATTAAATATTTTTTTAATCAACAAACAAATATACAAATTAAATAAATAACATGCATATTTTTAATAGAAAAGATATTCAATTCATATATTTAATCTTTTTTAAAATAATTTTTTTAAAATTAAAATTATTTTTTAATAGATTGATCACTTTTGATAAACAGAGAGACTGATTTGATAAAAAATTAAAATGTTCAAAACTCAAATAAAATGTCAAAAAAATTTAAAAATTTAAAATAAAAAATATTGATATCCTCCATAAAATACATACTCAATACAGTACATAGTCTGTTTCTTTTCTTTTTTTTTCGTCTTTTTTTTTTTTTCCTCCTTTTTATAGTCTGTTACATCAACAAGGACAGTGCAAATGATCAAACGAAAAATCAATGATTAAACGTTTAAAGTTTAAACTGAAGCACTGAATATTTCTAATTTAATTTGCAATCCTCTAAACCACCATACAGTTTTATCCAATTAATATATGTATATATTGTATCGTATTAATTTAGAATATAACGTAGGATCATCTAAAATGATAACTTAAAATGATAATTTAGTGATTAAGTAGCGTACTTTTTTCACTCTTAATTCGAGTTTGAGTCCCATCAATTGCGAGAGTAAGACAATGATCTTCTGAAATTCTTCAATTTTTCTGTAAGTGGGAGTGCTAGTGGTTTAAGACTCGTTAACACCGTGATCGATTTAACGAAATTCCGATCAGTCCAACAATATTCTACTTGTAAGTCGGTTTCTATGAAATTGTTAAATGAGATATTTAAATGGAGGTTACTTTAATTTCAATTTATAAATTCGGTAACCGATATATCTACCATAAATCTTTTTTTTATTGATAAAAAAAAAGAATACAATGTGGAAAACGAAGACGTATATTTTTAAGGAGGTAGAAGGGGTTTTCTTAGTTTGGAATCAGTAAGTACATATAAATTTAAATTATGAAAATTTGATGAAAAATAGAGTTGTGATTTTGAAAAATTAATGAAAAAGAAATTTGTAAGAAAAAAAAATAGTTTAAATATATAAGAAATATATGAAAAAGAAAATAATAAAAAAAATTATGGGACAAAAAGTTATAAGAAAAAAGTTTATCGCATTAATAAAAAATATGTAATAAAAAATGATTTTATTTTATTTTTCTAATGAAATTCTTTCTCATATTTTTTTTATTTAATTAAACAGAATATTAAGAATTTACAGTAAAAATTACGTGTTAATTATGTGTAAAAAAAGTTTAAAAATTATGAGTTAATTATTTGCAAAAGAATCTACACCAGTTAGCAGACTTCAAGTTAAAAATGAAACACATTAACAATCAAATTCTTAAGTGGTGAACTCAGCTTTATGGATGATTGGATTTTCTAAAACACCGTATAATGTTATTCTAATGTATTCTTAATAGTCTGCTCGCTTAACCATGCGCCTTCTAATGAAAAAAATAAAATAAGAAAATAATTTAAATTATAAAGCCAATTATTCTTTCTTTTTTTTTTTTCCAAAAAGGTCACGGGGCATAAATATAAAAGCCCTATTCCCTTTCGACCCTCAGCCCCTTTGTTCTCTCTCTCTGGCCCCCTCCACCGCCTGCCTGTCTTCTCCGCCGTCCATCGGAGAAACCCTTCGATCCTAGGCCGATTGAACGCGCCTTGTGCACTTGAAAGGTAATTTTGATTATTTTTTCTTCCTGATGAAATCATTAATTTTGTTTCTTAATGAGACAGTTGTTTTTCTTATGCATTTTGTTTATCCATTCTTTTAATGTAAGCTATCTTCATGTGTAATTGTCTCTCTTCTTGCGTATTTATGTATTTCTTCCAATATTTGCAGATCTTAATACAGTTTGCTGTTTAGGGCATAGGTAGATATCAAGTTTCATAGAAAGAATATATATATATATATATATATATAAACCTAGCAGCTAGGTCCATAACCCGGGTCCTTAAGCAGGTCGCGGGTGGCAGTTGCTTCGATATTTTTAAGAGGAGCATCGTTGCAGCTAAGATGTTTCGGTTAAATTTGGAATAGATGAATTTGTTTATTTACCATGGTTTTTTTTTTTTCCATTTTTAACCGTAAATATTAATCGGCTACATTTTGAATTGGAGGACTCATTTTGTCATGATTTGGAATGTGCCAACATGATTGTGGAAGTTTTTTTTTTTAAGATTGCAGTGGTTGCGTTGGTGAATCCGTTGTGTGAACTTTTTGGTTTTTGTTTTTGTGTGTGTGCTTGTTTTACCTTGGCTTTACTTAAAGATATATCTGACTTTTTGGCTCTGCTGTTGTAGGCTCTTTGATTTCGAAGTTTCTCTTTGGTTCCTTCTGTTTCTAGGCGTACTACTCGCATCCACTGAAAAATGGTATGCAGGCTTTAAATTTTCTCTCTTATTCATGCATGATAATGTCGACCATGCACTATAATCTTCTGCCACCCATTGTTTTATCTTATTTTATGGCATAATCAACTGAACATGTTACTGATATTTTAACTTGATTGTCTGTTTCTTAATGTAGCAAAAGATTGGATGGTATGATATAGTTGTTTTTACGATGCGTGTTCTTTGTTCTAAACTTTGGTTAATGCTGGATACCCTATGCATGGCATGAGCCCTGTTTTTGTGTTAGCGCTATTTATTATGTTTCCTGTATTCACATTTTTATTCTCTTTTGTGGGGCCATGTGGTGGGTTACCTGCATAAGTTTTTACGCTGCGGTTTCCTTGATACCCAATTAATGAACTACTTTTTTCCTGGAAATTTTTTTGGCTGAGACTGTGGCCGGCTTATTTATTGTTGTGCAACTATGTCAATCTTCTTTGGGCTACTTAGTTCCTGCAACAGCTGTAATGCAAGTCAGAAAGGCTAATTCCTCTAGAATGAATATTACTGAAAGATCTGAAAACTGAGTATAACTTGGAATGGAAGGGTGAATGTAGAAATGAATAATCTATGTATCGTACATTTGACCTTTCCCCACACCCCTTGGAGCCTCGTTCATTGGGTTGGGAGGAAATGCCCTTTTTTAATTTTCAATTTTTCTTTTTTTTTCTTTTCTCAGGCTGCAAAGCTTCTTGCAAACTTGATTGTCATGGGCTCTGGAATCTTATTGAGAGGATTTGCTCAAGCGTACCGCCAAGCACTTGCAAGTATGGTTTTCCTTGCAAATCCAGTACTTACAGTTGTTTGGATTCCGTATTATGAAGTCCAAAAGTTATAGCAGTTATGTAGGCACCACATTAGATTATTTTAGGTCATACTGTTATCTTAAGCCTTCATGAAAAATTTGATTGGCAACTGTTATGTCCCATTGCAGATGCTTCAAAATCTGGTGTTGCCCAAGAAGCAGTTCAAAATCTTCGGAGAGGAAGCAAAATCATGACTGAGGCAGAGGCCAGGAAGATTCTTGGTGTTGCTGAAAATTCAACATGGGAGGAGATCTCGACGGTATGCCCCTAGCATGATGTCCTTAGGAAAGGGTATAATAACAAACTTATATTGCACTTGACCTTAAAGGGAAAGAAAGGAAGATAATTTTATTTCGTTTATTGTATTTAATGTCGAAAGTGTTTAATTGTGTAACTCATTCCAGCCAACGGTATGTCAAATGGGCCTACGATATTAATAATCTATTCAATAAGATGTAAGATCTTCTGTCGAAGAAAGTAATCATCAATGTGTGTATTACGTTGGAGTTTTTTATATTTCAAAAGAAAAAAAAAGGAACATGCTGTATGAACAATAATTCAATCAGATCACGCCATGAATTTTAGAGAGGTTAGACTAGAAATTTATGAATGTTGAGAGAATGCGTATGCAAAATGAGGACAGTGCTCTTCCTATGTGGAAAATTGGCTTTTACAGATGGGGGTGGTGGTGGGGTTGGGGTTGTCTGTTAAGCTTTATTTTGTTTCTTTTCTGATTATTCCGGCAGAAAGGTTTTTGATTCAATGCTGATATTGTCTGGCTCCATGTAGAAATATGACAACTTGTTTGAGAGTAATATGAAGAATGGAAGCTTCTACCTCCAGTCAAAGGTTCACAGAGCTAAAGAATGTTTAGAAACAGTGTACCAGAAGCAAGATGGGGGATCCACAAGTGCTTGACCTGTTGGTCTGATGTAAATTCATTAGTAACCAATCCAATTGATCCTCGTTGTATTGAAATCCCACCAGCGAGGACTACAATGCATTGTTCCTAGATGGCATTGCATGGGTCGATATTGATTTTTCTTTGTGAATTATATGAATGTCATAGATGTAATCTTAGTTATTGAAGACTATGGATCTGATAGGATTTGTAGGAAAATTTGCTTATAATTAAACCAATTTTAATAAATGTCCGTGCCGTTGGGCAGAAGGGCACAACTCATGCATGTTTATTGTAAGGTTTGGGACATTCGATGGTTAGTGGTGATTTAGGTTTCAACCATTTCCGAGTTCAGTTGGTTCATCTACAAACAGCACGGGCCATCTAACCCAAATGATTTTAAATTTTCGTCTAGCCAGTTTTTGCTGGTTCATTTTCACTCCATACACCAAATCCAATTAGTTGTTGGGTGAGCTTAGAATTTGTTTCTATAAACTAAAGTACAACAATTTTTTTTTTTCAAGTTAGAAGGAATGTCGAAAGGTCGAGAAAAAGAACATAACGAAACATAAAACTAAGAAGTGTTTAAGGTGTTTGATTTCACTTTTTGGGGTGCTATTTGTTGTTCAACTTTCAGAACTAGGAAATGTGGTGTTGGATAAATATTTTTTAGGGGCTGCTTTTAACTAATAATCTCCTAAATTGGAGCTTTTGGATGTAACAATTGCTGAAAAATATTTTTTGGACTAAATCATACTATTATTCTAAATTCTGCTTTTTTTTTTTTTGGTACGAAATCGTTATTTTATCATTTAAATACTAAAAATTTTTTTGGTCTTATTTAAAAACTGCAATTTTATTTTAGCAATTAACACTAACTAAACTAAACGTAAACAATTCTTAAAAAAAATGTCTCCATTAATTGCATTAAAAGCACAAGACAAACTTAAGCCCAACATGAGGAAAATTTGGCCCAAACCACGCCTTTCTAACCAGGAAGAGTTTTGGGCAAAACGCACCATAAAATTTTGAATCAAAACAACTCAGTTAGAATAGAAAATAAATAGTTGCAGTCTGTTGGAAAAACAAATAAACAAATAAAACAATAGCGCGAGCCTACCAAATAAAAAAGGTAAAGAGGAAGACAGCAACGAGAAAAAACATATGCCTGGCCAGGCGCATGCTTGCCTTAGCCTTTACTCATATTTTAAGGTCCAAATTAACAGCTGGGGGAACCAAGTCGACCAGGATGTCGTTGATGGGGAGCACTTCTTGAGTATAATCAGAGATTTTTTATATTAAATTTTGAAACCGCTCTCTTTCTTTACAGATGAGAACTAGAAAACGGGAAACATTCATTAACTAGTAAGAAGCAAAATGATTCTTTTAAGAGATACTTTAATTACAGGTGTTAAAAAATAATTTGATTTAATAATCTAATCAAATTTGCCCGAAAAAATTATTTTTTTAAATTTAAATCTAAAAGTGACTCAAACTAAAAATAATTTAAAAATTTTAGATTGAATCAGATTAAATCTAAGTCACCTATTGAGTTAAAAAAAAGAGTAAAAGACTTTTTAAATTTTTACTTTTAATTTATCTCTCTAAAGTACTAATTGACGACTTTTTCCTTGAGTAAAAATATATAAATGACAAAAAAAGTTAAATTTAGACATTTAATTTTATTATACAAAAAAAGAGTTTTAAATTTAATTAAAATATTTTACTTTAGTAAAATATGGTTTTAAAAAATAACGATTCAGTTCGAATTCTACCGAAATTTGATTTGTATCAAATTTGAACTTGACATGATTTAATATGAAATTCAAACTTAATACTAACGTAATTTAAAAGTAACTCAATTAAAAATAATTAAAATAAAAAATAATTTAATTCGAACTTGAACTAACTAACTTTTCAACACTACTAAATTTAATTGTTAAAATTTTATTGTAAAAATTTTAAGTTTTTATTTTATAAAAAGAAACATAAAATTTATCAAAAGAAAAGAACTACGTGTTCCATGTTTTTTCTTTTGACCTGACGTGTTCCATGTAATGGAATGAAAAAAAAACAAAAACCCACAGGTATCAAAAAATTCTTAGCTAACCCTAAAAAAGAGGCTTTAATAGCCGCAAAGTTTGAATTTGACGCAGAAAACAAATCTGCTGTGGAAAGGCGGCGTGTTGCCGTACTCAAAATTAAACCCAAACTGAACTCCCACGTTTCCCACGGGATAAATATTTTTAAAGTCCTAAACCTTTACATTTTTTTATATTTGAGTTCTAAACCTTTTTAACATTTCATTTGAGTCCTAAATCTTTTAATTTTTTACTATATCAGTCCTTTAAATTACGAAAAGTAGTCAATCTATTAATAAGTGAATTTAATTTAATAAAAATTATTTAAAAAAGCTTAAATACATGAGTTAAATATTTTTTTTATCAACAAAATATGCATATTAAATATTTTTTTAATCAACAAATATACGAATTAAATATGCAACATGTATATTTTTTTATAAAAAAGACATTCAATTCATATATTTAATCTTTTTTAAATAATTTTTTGTAAAGTTAAAATTATTTTTTAATAAATTGATCACTTTTGTTAAACAGAGGGACTAATTTGGTAGAAAATCAAAAAATTTAGGACTTAAATGAAATGTCAAAAAAGTTTAGGACTCAAATATAAAAAAACCTAAAGGTTTAGGACTAAAAAAATCCTTATCCCCGTTTCCCACCGCTTAAGTTCTTTTCGTGTAAACTGGGATAGGATTGAAACTGCCCATCCAGATGCCAAAATGCTTTATCTATTCCTGATACTGAGTTACACATTGCAATTACCAATTCAGAGTTACTGTGTAACCTGCAATACCCAAAAGTTAATCTGTTTTTTTTTTTATAATAAACGGTCTAACTGTTTAAATTTTATATATTAACTTTATACTTATTATTATATATTTATATAATTTTTTTATTTATAAAAAATATATTAAATTATAAGTTGAGAATTGTTATTCCCACGACTCAATTTGATGGATACACGCAGAAAACAACAAACAAATGTAAATTCAAATGACTAATTGTGCGTGTATAAAGCTTATTTAGCGTGTAAATAACACTTGCCTTATAAGTTATATAATAAATAATTTTTCTTTTTAAATAAATCTTACTCTCTTCTTTTTTAAAATTTAAATTTAAAATTTTTAAAATAAAATTTTAAAATTTTAATTATTAAAGTGGGTCTTCTCTTACCAATTAATCTCATCTAGTATGTATGATGATGCGTTTCAAAGTCAATTTTACCTTGTAATATTATTGTTTTTAACAGTCTGATATATTAAAATAATTGTACATTTTGTCATCAAGGAATTTGATTATACAACGTACGCATCTAATTTATGACATACTTACATTCTTTACGTTGGCTTTATTGAACTTGTAACGGTTGATATTGACTATGATCGATCACGCTTGAGGCGTCCGCAGAGTTTTTTTTGGCTTTTTCTATTTGGAGAAAGCTTTTGACTTTTGACGTGAATTTTAGGGCTTGTTCGTGGGACAACTGTTGAATTGAATCCACTGTTCCGCGAAATTGCGAGAGGAAGATGACTTATTAAGAGTACATGAGAAGTTTGCAATCGACGGGAAAATAAGCATTGAAATCCCAAAATTGTGGCCCAGAAATTCATGGATAGAGCCAAATTAAACCTAAAATCCATCTTTGACCTTCCTAATATATTTACGCAACAATCAAGATTCTTTAAGAATTTTCCATGAAATGGAAATCCCCGTTAGACATCATCACATCACTGCTCATAGGTTAGGAAGTCTAGACACTTTCAAAATGATGAATGACCGTATCGAACATATATGTCGAATATGACATTTGTCAGATATTTCAAAATATGTCCAACAAAAAAATAAAAATAAAAAAAATTCGGACACACGTGTTGGAAACTTCTAATTCGCGTGTCAGGCACTTCTAATAACGTGTCAGATACTTTTATATGTATTTAATATTCTAATTAGTATGTAATGCACCCATACATATTATTTGCTTAAATATTTTATTATATATATATATATATATATATAATTTTTTTTAAAAAAATTATGAACAAAATACAAGTTATATCATAAAATATCATAATAATTATTATTATAAACTATACATAGAAAAAATTTTAAATTTATTAAAAATATTTAAATTACATTTATACATATATAATAGTTAATACATTTTATAACCGTGTTCACACGGTATCCGTGTCTTAATTTTTTTAGAGTTTTTATATCCCTATATCTATGTTGTATAGTGTTCGTATCTCGTGTTTATATCCGTGTCCGTGTATCTTGGCTCGTAGGTGTAATCATGGTAAAGCAATGGGCGAGGTGAATTTTTCGTTTTTCTACATTGGAAAAGGAGAAGAAATCTTTTCCTACCCTGATAATAATTAGTTGGTATCTTTTTTAAAAAAATATATGTATATTACAGGTAGGTGTATCAACGGCCTAATTTACAAACCATATTATAAATTTACAAATATACAAAAAAAGCTAACTTTGTGACTCGAATTTAAAGTTTAAAATTATGTGAGGAGATGCGTGCTTTGTTAATGAATCCTTAGGAATATTACTATTAAAATCTTATTTTCATCTAAAGATTTCAAATATTATTCCCGACCATCTCGAAAAAGAATTGTGAAATGGTTAAGTAGCGGTGGTCCAGATGTTTACCACAGGAAATATATGACTTCGAAATTGTGTACTGATTTATGATACATAGCGACCTTCTGTTTTTATTTTTTATTTTATCTATAAAAAATTTATTAGACTATAAACTACACTTTAATTTCATTTAAGATATTTCAAGTATTTCTCTTTGTTCCAAACCCATGCATTCAAACTAGAAAGTATCGAAAATAGAGAATTGTTCTTTGGCACAATTAACGAAACGGTTTTTAAAGACAAATTTGTGATGATAGAATGTGTTAGGATTTTTCCAGGCTCTCTTTGACCCCTTTATTTTTTGGCTTCTTATTTAGAATGTGTATACCAAATGTACGGTGAACGTAAAAAATTTCCCTGCTACTCTCGTCTCTCTTAGCGAATGTTGGCGGAAGCGAAATGGGATGAGCAGCAAAAAGTGGGAAAATATATAGAGAACCTCTTAATAAAGGCTGATGATTAACTTAAAAAAAAAAACCTTAATTAGCACGAAATCGCTTGTTTAAGGGCGGGATTTGGCTGTTAGATTTTATCACCTAGAGGCTGAAATTCAGTAAATGTTTTTTTTTTCTAAAGATCCTGTAACGTGACGGATTATAAAAAATGATATTATATATTTCTCCTAGCCAAACTTTTCAGCGAAAGAGTAATGACAGCAGAGTCCCGGAAGGGAAGCAGGCCGGACCGCTAAGTAGAATGAGAGAATTGGGATGAGTTTCGTGATGTCCAAGATAAAGTATTGTTAGGAGTGTTGACGTGAGGTTTGATGTTACGCTTTGATGCTTAAATTAGTAATAAGATAATATGATAAGGGGTTAAAATAACTAGATTTACTATAAGATTATTACTTTAAAAATAATATTCATTTAAAATATTTTTAAATAGTTAAGTGGATTCTTATTAGTTGATGGATAGCCATATTGAGAGTAAGGTTGTCAGAATCGGATCGGTCATCGAACCGAAAATATTAGTGGGTGAAGGTTCAACCGGTTAAACCGGTCGAACCGGTATTTGAACTGGTATTTAATAATATATATATGTATAAAAGTAATTATAAAAATAATATTTATAAATAGTGATTAAATATTAATTTTTAAGGATGAAATAGAAATTTTTAATAGAATTAGGACTAAATTGAACTTTTAAATTAAAGTTAATACTTAAATTATAATTTCAATAACATTTGGGGTCAAATTGTAATTTATAAATTTTTTAATTTTATTGGATCGGTCCAACTGGTCCGATTTTTACCGATTTTTACCAGTTTTGACCGGTTGTTGACCAATTTTTTCCGGTTTTGACCGGTCTGAATTACCCTTCAAAATTTACCTAAACCGGCTCAGACCACTGGTTGGTCCCCGATTCAACCGGTCTGAACGATCGGTCCGGTCCAGTTCTGACAACAGTGATTGACAGAGGTTGCAGGCTTCCTAGCCTATCGAATTCGAGGTCCCAGGAGATGAACGCAGGGTCTAGGATCAAGCCTGAAGTCCTCGTGGATGCATCCTTTTCATGAGGTGGGCCTTGGCGTTATGGGCGTGGTTTCAGCCCTAATAATGTTACGGATAAAACAAATTAATTTTACTAAGACTTTCCTAAATAATGTAATGCAATGCGTTCTACAATTGATATAGGAACTTATTGGTAAATTTAACTAAGTGACTATGCAAAATTAAGATTCATTAATATTAGTTCACCTAACATGTAGTAAGTAGCATTTAGTGAACAATAAATAGATTTAACGAAACTCTGTTCTACTCAACAGAGATGGGTAGCCATGCCGGGTCAAAATTGCAAATTCAATACCCTTAATGAAGCTATTACAAGTGACTGTCAAAATTGCTAGGCTAATAACCATGTATCCTAACGAATATTAAGTTTGAAATTCGAGGTGAGATCTAGAATTCTGGTCTCAAAACTTATTGATACATAAATATATTTTTTTTTTTTGCTCCAACTCAAAAGTATATAGGCGAAAAAAAAAAACACAAGGCTACGACTAGTTGGGATGGAACCATCGCTGAGTCAAAAGCCGAATGAAAAACAACTATATTTCTGGATACATTTTGGGCAGTCAGGCTTGGGCGGTGTTTGAGTGCTGGTTGACCAGCTGACTGCTAAACGTGTCAAAATTAAATATTCCATATATCTACTAGAAAACGCGGAAACAATCAAAAACAAAGGGCAGCGGAAGGTTTACTTGGTCTTTCTTTTTTTTTTTTTTGGTCAATTTAATTTGTCTTTCTTATATCAACATTTGGCAAAATTGGTCAATCGCTAGCTTTGCTGCTTTCTTTTGTCAATCGCAGCCGAATTCGATGACATTTATTTAACACCTCCATAATTCGGTTGACATTTTCAAACCAAATCTGTTGAATTTCGTCGAAGCCGGAATTTCTTGCGGCTGGATTTACGCGACTCCAATTGGCCATTTATCTACATGTCTGCGCCTGCCAATACTAGAAAATAATACAGGGTGTTGTTCCAGGGATGAGGAGTGAAAGATAGAGTGTGATGGGCTTTTTTATCATAAATCTGTTGCATAAGAAATTTTGACATGTTATATATTGAGATTTTAACTATTGTTCACGTTATATCATTTTAAAAATGGACTCATAATCATTTTTTTTTTTTCATCTTCTTATTCTCTATTCATCACTTCCGTACTTCTTTACCGTTGATCTATCATTTCTCAGTAACATAAACAGATATATATCAAAAAGAATTTTGACAAATTTATATTCACATTCATATAGTATTGATACATCACACATATATATTTTTTAGGCATCTTGTAAGGGTCAGTGTAGGCCCCGCATGCTAACCAGCCCACTTTCTTCTCTCACAGGGCCACGTGCATGGATCCAGTCTATGCAATGCAACCATTTGAAGTTCATGTTTCGTGATTTGTAAGTTTGGGACCCGTGCATTCATATTTTGCCGTGCCACGGCTCACCCGCAAGTATTTCAAGTTCATGTTTCGTGATTTGTATGTTTGGGACACGAGCATTTATATGTTGCCGAGTCCTGACTCATGCATGATGCTGTATAGGGGCGATTATTTAAGCAACTGGTTGAGTCCTCTATAGCAGATTAAGATAACGATAGAATGTTTTTTATTATAAAGTTATAATATTATTGACGAGATGGGAAGATATCACTTCCATTTATTTATTTTTATCAAAATAAAAGTAAGATTACCTGCAGAATTTGGCTTTTGTTGTCTTTGGCTTAGTCATAGATTTTGGATTTAGGCTAGGTTAGCATGAAATCCAGAGGTTCGTTGCAGCACACCCCTTGCAATTTTTTTTTTTGTTTTTTTCTTATGGTCTTTAATTAGCAAACTACATATTAATGACACAACAAAAATTGACTTTTTATAGCATATCAAGTGAACTACAAAATAAGAACTAACTTTTTTTTATTAGTTTTATTAATCTGGTATGTGCATATTTACTTAGTTCAATTGAACTTGACTACTTTTTCGTTCAGTTGCTATTAGTTACTTTTATCTAATAATAGTTGATTTTATCAACTATTAATTAAAGCTGTCAACCTTAAAATGGCTGGTAATTGCTACTAGACACCAAACCAACTGAATGTCTAGACCATTTATATGATGATGACCCAAAGAAGGTCAACCACTTGAACAACTTGGAGTTTGTATACAATAGGGTAGATAATGGCGCTATGTATAATAGCGTTTGGTGTAAGTAGATAGTATATAGGCATAGAGTAGCAGGCTAATATATAAACTGAGAGCTAATACATGTACATAATATGTGCAAAATTTTAGAATCCTGATAAGTGTCTCGAATGTAATAAAATTGATAGTTTTTACAATAAAAATTAAAAGTTGTTATATTTTTATTATAAATATTATTAATTTTTTTTATAAAATTTATCAGCCTTATTTTATTCGAAATACCAATTAAGACACTAAAATTTTGCACATAAATATGCTAGGGCTCTCATCGTGAACTTGAGTTATAATAATGCATCATTCACAACCTTCGTTGGTGAGTGTAATTTGATGCTTATGTCTACTAAACAAACACAAAAAGAAAAAAAGTAACTCAACTACTTATAATTGATCTAGTAGTAAGGAAGAACTTGAGATCGTGTATTGTGTGTGCTAAGCCCACGCTCTCAAGTTCCAATCCTCTTCATGAGTGGAGAGTAGAGACCTTTGTAGTGGGAAAAAAAAATCATTTGAAATCGAGCTTTGTTGGTCTCTCAAAATGGGATAAAGAGATCCAACAAGGAAGTTGATGGATCCAAAAAGAAACCAAATTATTAAGAAGTTCAACATTGAGTTTAGAGCAAGCTGAATGAGAAGAATATCAAAGTCCCCTCCTATCGCTAGGAGGAGGAGGATCAAAACGAGAATCATAAGAATTTCCAAAATGCATTGAAAATCTTACAAGTTCTTCTTGTTGTTGCTGAGATGATGATGCCGATGACGACGAAGACGAAGAGGTGACGCCTGATGATGAAGTCTGTGAAAGCAAATGCTCGCCATTGTTGTTCGGACCATGCAGAGCATAATCTAAGCGATAATCTCCACTCGAAACGAATGGTTGATATTGTAAAAGATGGCTTGGATATGCTTCTTGTGATGGTATTGGTGGACGAGGAGGGACATGCAAGTTTTGGCGATTTGTCAAGTAACCTGATTCACTTCTGCCTTGAACTCTTTCAGGGAAGTTGAGCTTGGCTTTGCTTCCTTTGAACCTGAGAGCCGCTTCATCGTAGGCGAGTGCTGCAGCCTCGGCTGTGTCAAAAGTCCCAAGCCATACCCGAGCTGCCTTCTTCGGATCGCGAATCTCGGCTGCCCATTTTCCCCATGGTCTCTGCCTAACTCCCCTATAGTGTCTTCTCCTTGTATTTCCTTTCACCGGCATATATGTACGAAAAGAAGATCAGTATTCATGGCACTCATTTTTTTCTTTCTTTGGTTATGACATGGTATAGAATTTAATTGGAATTGAATTAGTACTATTTCCTACTTTGCTTTTTTAGTATAAAATTGAGCAACCTTAAATAGCTCACTTTTACACACAGTCCATCTAATTGCAACAAATTTTTTTTCTTTTTATTTTTGAATTCAATTATTTCATGTCTTATATTGCCATTACGATTATGCCCCGTATCCCTCGATAAGAGTGAATCACTTAGTTTTTCTTTATTAAAATTATGGGGTTGGATCAAAATGATATGTGTGTAAACAAATTAAAGGCGGGTTGTTGCAGTGAGAACAAGATCTTGAATGAAAAATTTAATCATATGTAAAAAAAAAAAAAATGCATTGGATCTTTAGATCACAAAATTAGCCCCGTTCAGAGTTTGGGTCTAAATTTCCCTCTAAATCTTAGCCTAACACTGATCTGCCCGGTGCGGTGATACCAATTTTGCTGGAAAGAAAATTGAAGCAGGGACAAGTGCACTTAAAAATAATCTAGGGAAAGAATAAAAATTAATTTTCATCACACATGGGCAATACCAAAGAGTATCATCATTTGATACTATTGGATCAACAGAACATTTAATATTATATATGATCCTTAATTATCAACAATTAAGTCGTATGATATACCTTGATCCTGTATCGATTGAGGTTGATGATGAACGGGTTCGGTGTTGGATTGTAATATGGTTGATGGGTTTTGGTGCACCACTTGATGATGAGCTGAGTTGTCGGGGCTGCTTCCAATTACTTGAGCCAGTGCTGAAACCATGGCATTCATGTCTTGTTGAGACCGAGCGGAGTAGATAGGGAAGATGTGATCTTCCTCTTTCTCCGCCGGTTCATCGAATGGAAGGGGCCTCTTCCCATGTCTTTGATCCACTTTGTGAGTTCTTGTGATTGAAGCCTAGCTAGCTTCTTGATGTTTTTGTTCTATATATTGATTGAAGTCGATTTTCTTTTGCTAACTAAATGGGGATTCTGCCGTTGCTATATGGAAACAGGAAGGCATAATAGCATAGCATACTGGAAGTGTCAAAAGTCAAGATGGACAAGTGACCGAAAGAAAGATATAAAGATAAGAGGACAGGAATGAGAAGACGAGATAGGGTTTCTTCGGACTTCCTAACTAGTGATTTTATGCATAGAAAAAAATTGTTAGGTAGAAAAATTCAGCGTTACAGAATTAAAAATTATTAATTTTTAAAATAAATGTATATTTTTGCCGAAAAGTTTAAAATTTAAAAAAAATTATTTTTTAATTTACGGGGTTCATATACTAATTTATGTCTAGTTGTCTTTCGACTCATTTTCTTTTTCCACGAAATTACGGGCTGCATGTATTAACCATCTGGTGTGAATGGGAGTAGAATAATTCTCCTGTAAGTTTAGCATCTCTCCTTTTGTTGCCTGCCTTTTTTTTTTTTTTTACCAGTTTTCAACGACATGGAAACACCAATTTATTGTGATTCTATTTTTGTAAAGTAACTTCTTTCTTTCAAATTTCGATCGTGTTGTTTTAAACATTAGTTAACGTGTACTCGTCTCCATGAAAAATGATATTTTTTCAAGTATAATTTACATCAAAAATTTGTTTCGTTGGTCGACGTTTAATTTTGGCTAAGGTTATTTTTGAAATGTTCAGGCTTGTGACAACATATGTGTCCAACTTAACCATGTCGGCACAGAGACTAGCAAATCGGTGTGCGGGGGGAAAAAATTGTATAGGTAAGAGTTTAATTACACCAACATACATTTAAATATACGAGAGAATAAAGAGTTCAACTAACATGGTAGAAGTAGTATGCTTTTTACAGACTAAAATTCAAATCTTAATCATTTACTTCTGTTACTCCCCTCCGATGAGGTACTATTTACATTATAGACCAAAAACAAAGAAACGAAAATAAATTACTAAAAAAATAGTTAATTGGCTAGGAGACTTCGACTGGTACCCAAGATTTTTAGTAGTCATGCAAATAATTATTTAAGAGCGTAATTTTGTGAGTTGAGAAAATAAACGGAAAAAGTAAAAAATGAGCTGGCATGTGGATCATATATTTAAAAAAACAATTTTTTTTTTAATTTTGAACTTTTATGCCAAAAATACATTAATTTTTTATTTTTTAGATTTTGCTCATTAGTTCACTCTGACTCTTATCTAACAGAATTTTTCATCCTCCAAACATTTTCCCGTTATTGAAATAGATTTCATTTATCTTAAAATATACATATACCTTCGCATAACTATGCTATCGATAATTAGGGCTAATTAGCCTCGAAGCTACTTAATCAAACCCGTAAAATTTTGTGATCTTATTACTATGCCCTCAATACTTTCAAAGGCTTAGGTTTTTCCAGACAGTTAACCCACAATAAACCAAACAGAGGAGCGTATATGTGCTCGCCATTGTACCTTATAATTAATTGTTGACGATAAATCTTCAATACATCCTTGTTAACAGAGTTGGTATCCGAAAATAAATCTTCGTCACAACAACTTCTATGGTTCTACCAAAAGAAGATAAGGTAAAGAGAAAAATTTAAATAATTGAGGGAAAAGGAAAAAGAAAAATAAGATAAGTTATTCATGGTATGTTTAAGTTAATCTTTGTTTGTTTTGGTAGCACATTGGATGTTTTCTATAAGACTGAATCTTGTATAACAAAGTATCGCTCTCTCACATCTTACGGATATTTTTTGTAAAAAAAATAAAAAAAAATTGGGACTGCCTCATATCTTATAGATCATCTCTCATTTTATCTGATGTAATTAAGAATTAGGATTTAATTGTTATCCTAAAATTCAAGTTTTTAACTATTAAATGTGGCAGTGAACAAGAAGCAGACAAAGCAACGACTTCGTCATTTATTACGTCCGCAATAGATCCAAGTTAGAAAAGCTTAAGGAGGTGAAGAAGTCAACACGAAGTGATCACTTCCCGTCTCTGGGTGATTCTTTTGCTAATCGGTATTGGGACTCATAATACCAACGATTTTTTGTAAAATATGTGAAAACGAGTTCGATTTTCGTAATAACATCAACTACAATTAAAAAAAAAAAAAAGAAGTGTCTTACAACTTTGGGAACGTAGACGACCGAGATTTAGCCAAAACGCGTTGTTGACCATTGAGTACCGGACAGCCGGGAAATGATGCAATTGAACTTGAAAAGGTATGTGAAAATGAAACGAATGGAATTAGAATTGTTACGACTTTTTTTTTTTTTTTTGGTTTGAAGCAGAATTGTTACGGCTTACAGGGTCACTGTTTTCTTTACAGACTTTGCCCATGTCAGGGTAGTGGCACAACGTTGACCTCCATGGCGGGCGTCAGATCCTCCACTTGAAGACCACTAACAATAAACAATCGATGTACCCTCACAAAAAAAAAAAAAAAACAAAAAAAAACAAAAAACCCCCCAATAAATTGAAAGGCCATGTACTTCCCTTACAAAAACAATTGAATAAGTAAAGAGTTTGCTATTCTGAGGAGCGTCAAATTCTTTGCTGTCAAATATGTTAATAGTATTACCAATTGGCTTTCGGTCAAATGCTACTAAAGATTGTTACATGGGATACAGGGAAACAAGTTTGAATTTGAATTCTGATGTCGTAGTTTTAAATACTAAAAGGAAAATGAAAAATATTTTTAATTGTTACTGTACAGTCCGAATATACGGTTAAAATAAAATAATAAAATATAATAGTTTACTAACAAAATATAACTAGATACCTTAAGTAAGAATTTTCATTTTCTGGAAAAAAAATTTTAACTCATTATATGGGATCTACACTTTAAATTTTAGGGTAATAATAATATAATTTTAAATTTTACTGTTTTACATTTTATGAATGTAGTTATATTTTGTTAGTGAATAGTTATATTTTGTTATTTCAATCAGTTTGCACATTCAAACTATAATCACGAAATTTGAAACTGTGCTCAAAGAAAATATACTAATAATATCATTTTGTTAATAAATATTAGGATGCTGCCATATATTAGCTCAAAGGAGAGATTATCCGTCGGGTTTTTTTTTTTTTTTGGTTTTCTCGAGGGTTTGGTATCTACTATCTAGAACAATGGACGAGAAAAAAATTTCCCTGTTCTTACTTCTTTTCTCGAGTTTATAGAGGAACGTTTTAGTACCGCAATCTATCCTGGATACTTGTCCAAGTCCACCGTCAAAATTATACCTGTTTGGTTAATTGGGCGCCGAAAATGAATAAAATTTTAAAGAGTCTTATATATGCTAATAATTTATTTAAAAAAAAAAAAAAAAAAGGAGGAAGACCAGGACCTTGAAAACTCCAGTATGTTATTTAACAAAATGGCACTCGCGATCAGTCACAACAAATTCTCTTTGTATGCAAACTTTGGCCCCTATTTTTCTATTTTAGTTTAATCGTTTATACCATATATAATTGCCTGTGATTCATCTCCACTCTTGGTCCTCCGACTTAAAAATCGTAGATTGGTCCCTTTTCTTATTCATCAAAATTTTCAACTATATGGCACAACTGCAGCATTTTGGCATTTCAACTTTTGTAGTTTTTTTTTATTTTTTATAATTTGTATATTAAACAGAACCTTTAAAATTTGACCAAGAAGCGATTGATTCTTTTGAAATAGATTTCACATCGTGGAGATTATAGCAAAAAGGAAAGCAAATTAAAATACAATATCGGCTTTGCTCCTCAGAACATTTTTCTTCAATTCTTGCACGATGATGATATTGAGAGTGATAATCTAGTAGTAATCCGGTCTATTTTTACCTCTACAACTTGAGTTCAACTTCTACCAACAACATCTTTGATCTCCTGAAAAGTTATGAGTGTCGTGTTGAATTATAAGAAAAGTCCATTGAGTCCAATAGTACTTGTACTGTAGATTCTTCTTATTAGAAAAATTGGATGATAATTTTAACAGATAACTTTTAAATTTTGGCTTATAAGTATTATGATTTATATACTTATAATGCTCTTTTTTTTAGTGATAAAAAAGAAAAAGATCTTGAGGATGGCAGCTAATTTTGCCTTCTGCGCTTTTCGTTTCATCTGTCCTTCTTGCTTGATTTCGACGCATAATGTTCCCAATGAACTTTTCACACTTCTTTTACAGCCAAGGAAATGAAAAAGACGTGAAGTGGTCCTGCAGTGTTTGTGGCTTTGAACATACAATTTTCGGCTGGAAAATCAATGTAAAACTTAAACAGTCTTTGTGAAAATGAGAGGGATCGTGCAACAAACTCTAGCTGTTTTGCTTCAGATTTCGTGGATATCTTTAACTTGGATGCTTTAGTCCACATATGAGGCCTTGATACCTGCAAACAATGACGGCAATCCGCATTATTAATCTGTAAAATCTTGGCCGAAATTGGGTTCATCGTGTAAATTAGACACCCCCATATCATTTAATTTCAAGAGGCCTTTTCATGTACGAACCTCCACTTTTAACCGCTAACACATGATATTCGTAAGCCAAAGTTGGACATCATCCGTTGGTATTTTTATTCAATTTTTCTCATAAAAAGAGCTCACCAATTAAATATTATTAAATCCGAATATACCTTCTCCATAATAGCTATGGGGTTGAAACCCAAACAATACGCTTTCGACATATATCCCCATTTATTAGGAAGTAAGCGACAACGAAGGGACATAACCCCAGACTAATGTAGGAAAAAGTGCACTTAATCACCACCCAGATTATTACTACTTCAAGTGGTGCAAACATATGGCATGATCAAAAGAAAGGTAGACACTCAAATTGAAAGGTAAAGTCCAGGATCAAGGTCCAAATTTGCACTAGTCGATTTTCCGAAGATGCATCGCACCTAATATTTCAGCACTTGGTATAAAACCCGTCAAAAGCACAAAATGTTAATTAATCCTGTAATGTTTCAGAACCATGGATGCCGACTCCTATGGCACGTGGTAGCCGCTACCAAGGCTATTCGTTCGGCTGTTTGTAGCCAATTGCATCTTTATCAGGATGATATCAAATCCGTTACTTTTCATGGCAGAATAAAATGTGAATATATACATTATCTACAAGAAAGATGAAAATTTACGTCGTCATACTGACTCGTGAGATGAGCGTCAATTTGTCAGCATAGGCAGGTCATAAGTCACAGCAACTCAATGGCCCCATTGTCTTAAACTGTCAGCGGTAGGCTGAAGAGGATGATGCGCATACAAAGGAGCAATGACAACATTCCCTCCGGGCTGTCCAGCCACTCCTGATATCTGGGCATACAATTGTGAATGTATTAATGGATGTGAGTTCTCAGATATGAGAGAGGGAATGTAGGGCTGAACGGCATTCTCCCGCTGCAGAACAACTTCAGTATGCCTCTGTGATGATGGTAGCTGATGATATTCCGTCCCAAAGCCAAAATGTTGACCACTGGGAACCAACTCCCCAGCCGCCCTATATCTGTAATGTCCAGACCACAACATAGTCACTCGCAAGGAAAAAACAAAAATATATAAAATAAAATATCTGGGAAAACACTAAACGGTAAGAAGGATAGAAAGACCACCATTTTGTTACATGCACTAAGTGGCTTCAACAATTTAACAAGCAGTTAAAATTTTCAAAAAGACTTCTTACAAAGAATGGACCGTCAGAAGGCCCTGCAAAAATAAATTCACATTTGTTTTTAAGAGAGATCATGAATCAGGATGACATGCTTCATACTTTCCCAACAGCCTTCGCCTCCATAATCACAATTCTATGGAAAACAGTAAAGATCCTGACTAATGAACATTTTGTTGGTTACTTAATTCCTAAAATTCATTTTGAAATGAGACAAAGCACCACTTGAAAATGCACAACATATTCAATGCAAACAAAAAAAAAGTCTACTAAAGTCCATGCATACTCTTGACTAGTTTTCTAGATTGCAACATATGAACTCAGGCTCCTCATTCCATTAAAGGAAAAAATACCTTTGGTATGGGCCCAGCAGAGATAGGGAAGTGTTCCCAAGCAAGTATGCGGGTTGAACTTCTGCAGAAAGGTTTGAGGTAGTTGAAGCCAGTGGCATTTGTGCTTCCACAACTGGATGGGTTTGTACCGTGTTCACCATGGCCTCGTAAGAATCATAGTGGGATGGTAGCAATGTCTGCACAACATGTTCAGTCTCCAACATCGATTGGTCATGACTGCCTGGCACCCTAGGCACATATGGTTCCTCTAAATGAATCAACCTTGGAGCTGACTGATTATGCAGACTTCTTGATAAATGGGCATGACTGCGGTTAACTACGGATCCATGATAAGCATAATGAGGGTGTACTGCACTCTGCGAAGCATGTTGAGGTTCCAAGGCTGATGGAATATGACGAAGCTGAATCCCAGGTACATATTGATCAGCAGGAGGAGGCAGCCTAGCCTGTGGCTGAAACTGATCCTCTGTAGCTGGAGCTAGGCCTGGCTCCAGCACTGCCTGTGGCATGGCTGTATAAGGAAATGCAGGTGACATGGGCACAGATGCTGATGGTGGCATCGTGAATGGACGGAACAAAGATAAGATGCTCCTTAACTAACCAAAATAGAAAATACTTTTAGATCAGAAGAAGCAAAAGTAAATAATGGAATCATGGCAAACATAAGGCATGAAGTTTATTTTGTCCGAAAGATGCTCTTTAATGCAACTTACTTGCTGGCCATTTAGTTCTTGACTAAATTTTCCCTTCTGATAGTTTTCTTGGATAGCATGTTTGAAAGAGCTCTCTGGCAAAGGTAAGCAGTCCTTTTCAATTCTAAAGCTCACCTGCAGGAAAAAAGGGGAACACGGTAAACAGACTAAAATCATGAAAGTGTATAGAAAGATTTGTGCTGCCACCACCAAATTAAAAAGGAAATAAAGGAACATCCAGCAAAGTGCAACAGGAGTTACGCTACTGATCTCAACTATATGCAAAAAGAGATTTGAATGAACATTTGAATTTTGGGCAAGATACCATTGAAGCAGTGACATTTTCGTTAATACATCTAGCAATCAAAATTCCAACAGAAGTAAACCTATCTGTGCTACTGTTTTTCGAAAATCACCAGTTAAATGAAACATTCTGTTCCTCACTCATCAAAATGGCCATCAGGTCAAATGGCTACATCATTTTTCTGTTAACAGGTTTAGTTCTAGAAATCCATGGATAGAAATACATCCCACTGCACAGGGCTTCCACACTGATACATGCCCCTATTATTTTGGGAATGCCAATAGGGTATTTCACTTGAATCAAAACAATGATCTCATCTCGGCATAGCCCTTATGTGGCTATTTTAACATATATTACCATCTCCATCCACTAGTCCCCATTTGAAATCTTTTAGGGCACCCCAACTGGGTTGAGGTTCTATGCAAAACATGCAGAAAGCTCTGCACAAATGAGAATTGTTAGCAACAGCTAGTATAGATATAACTAGAACCTGTGCAGGAAACCTTCCACCAAAAGCAGCAGGTTCCAAATTCAACTTTCCAGTTGAGGTAGCTCCATAGACACCATAGAGAAGCTTCACCTCAAAGTCAAATAAAAAAAGCTTCATCCCCGGTTTGATCTTCTCAACAATTTCTTTTCTTCCCACGGGAAGCCCAAAAACTCGATACCTGTAGCAATCTGGCTTTGTTCTCCCATTACACATAAATATAAAAGCAGAAAGTTCTTCCAGCTCGTCATTATCTTTTGGTCTTTCTTGGGAGGTAACACTACTGGCATAAGTAGCCTGGGCATCAATAGAAGCATGTGCTGGCTCCGAAGAAGGGACAAGAGAAGAAATAACAGCATCAGGGGTATCGAGTTGTAAAGTCTCCTTATTCTTCTTCTCCACCTTTCCGGTGGCATTTATGCAGCCGGCAATCATCCCTTTCTTCTTCTCCTCGCTTCCTTCTCCCTTCACCATAGACTAAAACTGTTGATAAAAAGGAAAAACAGGCATCATTTAAAATCGCATGAAAAAATACAGGATTTGAGTCATTTGATTGCCCTTGCAATCTTTCATCAATGTTAACATGGAACAACATTTTTTTTCGAAACTGTATAATTCCTTAACATGCCCATCCTCATGCCACTCACCCATTCTGACCTGATCATATGTGTGAAGTATTCCCTGACATATGTAATTTATAACCAAACAATCCTTTCAGACAAAAATCTCACATAAATTTATTTTTTTTTAACAAATAGTGAATTGTACTTCTTTGATTGCTAATTTGTTCAACAATTAAAGAGAACTAACAGCATTGCTTTGAGATTAAATCCTTTCGCACATTTCAACAAAAGAAATGAAAATGAAAAATTCGCCACCAGCATCAGAGATGTTACCTTCAAGCTCAACTCCCATAAAATGGAACAATAATCCAATTAGTAATTCAACTACACAGAAACAGTAAAACAGAAATACCCAAATTTATAAATAAAAAAAAAGAAAAGAAAAGAAAAAGTCTCGTTACCTATACAGAAAAAAGTATAACAATTGATCGATTATTTTGTATAATAAAAATCGATAAAAAATACGTTTATTTTTATTACAATTATTACCTAATTATACAAATTAATCAATCGATGGATTGCTAAGCATAGCTTGAGAGTATATTTTTCTGTGTACACCTACATTTTTAGGTGAAAAAATAGTTCCCAAAAAGAAAAGACAGAAACAGGATATATATATATATATATATATATACCTAAAAGAACAGGCGCCGTCACGAGATTACGTCGATGAGAGTTACAGTTCTGTACTTCTCTCCGTTTCAAGCGTACGTGAGACGAGGTGAGGGCGACGAGGAGAACGAGCACGCGAGGCTTTGTGCCGGGTAAAGCGTTTCCCTGTTGCGTGCGTGGGTGCAGGTGGGGCCCATTTCACGTGCACTGGAAATTCACTGACGTTGCGAACCTCAAAAGAGAGCAGCCCCTTTTTTTGGATCATAAAAGGCCACCCCAATTTCTTATTTATAAATTTCTTGAGGCTTGAACAATTAGGGCCCAAAATAAAAGGAGTGAATCGACAGTACAAAAAGTTCACAATCCAAGGCCTGCCCGCGTCGGTCCATTTCATTTGGACAAATAGATTGGCCTATTGAGAGAGGACTACAGGTTTGCCTTCAGCTGAAGCGTTCTCCAAGTCCATTTTTATTTTTTTTTGTCTATTAGCAAATCCATTAAATCGAGAACTACACAACGAGAATAGTTTTTTTTTCCATTCCTATAAATTCTACATCCCCTTCCTATCATTAAAACCTAAGACCCGTAACATTAAATTCTTAAAAGTCTTAGCCAGTGTGATGATTCCTAAGTAACCCACGTCCATTTTTCTTAGGAGTCCACAGTCGCGTCGTAGGGCTGAATCATGAACCACGTCCAATCTGCGATACCTTATTAGTTTGTTATCCAAAGAAGGCTATTCAAATGAGATCTCGAGCGTTAAATTCAATTGAGAGACTTAGCTCATTGGTATTAGAATCACCCCATGATTAAAAGAAACAAATTTGAATTCCAATTTTACTCGGAATTAATTATAAAAGAAAAGGGACATATTAACACGTCGCACAAACCCAAGAGTTTTTTTTTTTTTTTTTCAGCTCCTGATGCCATTCCATAACTGTAATCCATTCCGTATTACTCCACGTTCTAAGAGGACTTGAAACGTCATCTTCTTGTCATGGTGGCCGCCGCTAGCAAACTTTAAAATGGTCAGCCTAGATTGCTGACCGGAAGGGATCCAGAGATTATAATCATATCTTTCTCATCCTTAAATAATAAACTGTTGAGGGATGAATAGAAAATTGTATTCATTAACAAATTACAGTAGACGAGGAGCAATTCAAAAATTTCCACAACCAAAGATACAATAATGTGGTGTGGTTTCTCTTTCCTTCAGCAATTAGATACCTGGAACGAAAGACAAACCGGCAAATACCACTTAAATGGGATAAAAAACAATTGAAATTACACGAGATAAAGGCAGAGTTACAAAACTGAACCGAACCAAAACAGAGATAATCACCTCAGGCCATGCCTGAGGGGTGATTCTGTACATCATTGTCTTAGTCATGACATCCAAAATTTTGAGATTTAGTTTAGATATTCTGTGTATATCCCTGACTGGACTAGATATCAAAACTGCAGGAACAAGAAGGTTTTAAAAAGCAGCCCACTTGGCTCCGGATATGCACTCTGGTAGGTTAAATAGCTTCTCTATAGCCAATAGGGGACTTGCCAGGCCACCAATTAACTTAATGAAATGGGGTGGATAGGGTTGTTTTACGCTCTTGTAAATGGTTACAGAGTTAGTGTGACAAGCAAAGGAACACTGCTTAATCGGAACTCGATGAGGAGTCTGTCCCATTGGAAGCGTTCTCTCCATTTGCTCCCATTGAAGCACTCCCATGAAGGTGGTTCTCCTCAATGCCAATTGTTCGATGCTTTCCCAATCGCGGTCGGATATTGGTACCCATGGGGAAGGGCTCCTGTAAATTCAAGACAGGTCTGCTTAAGCACAATATCTGAATAAAAATGATGAAAGAACCAGATAACAAAAAGTCTGCAATTTATGGCCACCAAACAGATGGCAAAAATACAACTAGCCAGGCCATTAACATTGACTCATTCTAAATAAGAGATGATGATAAGTTGGACTAATCCCAATCACCAAAGACCAGATTCAACAATCACTAAATTCAACAGCTGTCAGATCACCAACGGCATAGATGGGATCGCCAACAAAGAAGCAGGTGACAATCCAAATATGAATGTATTTGGGCATGAGTTTAACAGATTAACCACCGCTATAAAGTAATGATCAAGTGCGCAAATGAATGCCAGTACCAAGCACTTGGTTCTTTGTGCAGCATAGAGCAAAGCCTAACTGCGAAGATTATATCAGCTGAATGAAATGTTCAAACCCAAGGACTAATCAAATTTTAACAAGCTAAGCTGCCAACCTTCTCTTCAGACATCACAAGACAAAGCCTTAATAACTCTGTGCATGTGGTGTGTACACTATACATTCAACAGGAAAAGAATCATTCAGGGAGGAGCTAGATATTGTTAGAATTTGCAAGAAAGTGATAAGACCACTTCATGTATCATACCGGATCACCAGCATTAGGACCATCGGTATGGAACAGTATAGGGCGACAACGTTTATCCTCATTCATTAAGCTCGAATTCTGAAAATGGGCAACCAGAGCAGACTTTCCCTGAATCCTAGCATATGCAAGAGATGCCACTTTCTCACTGTTGAACTTCTCCCACTTTTTGCCATTGAATGCCTGCACACAACACCACAAATCTCTTGTGCAATTAGAATTTTCTTGGCATGTTCACGAAGAGATATAGTCAGTGGGAGTGCTTATCCACAAAGAGGAATTAAAGAAATAGACATTGCTTCACCAACGGCCTGGATCATACCTTGTAAAATGGAATAATCTGTTGAGGATCAATCATGTTGACAAATGCATACCCAACATTGCATTTGTTCTGTTGAATGAAATATATTTGTTAGTAATTTACAACAGAATACCATAAATTTTGTGTGCATACTTATTAGATGGATGGGTGTAGAAAGAGGGTCAAACCCACCCCCACCCCCCAAAATACACAAAAAGAAGAAAAAGCACATTTGTGCACAAAAATCTGAATAAGTTTGATCCATCAGAAATTAATTACCTTGAAGTCAATTGGCAAGTAAAGAAAATCATAAGTTCCTCGACAATGCTCATCAATTGCAGCTAGAAGCATCTTTGAAGTATATCTACAAAATGCAACGCGTGCACTCAAAAAATAAGAGAACAAATGCGAGAACTTTTAAAATGCACAAACTGGAATTTTAAAAACAACTTGTAGCAAATAATGGGATGAAACAACTTTTTACCGCCACCTTTCTACTTAATAGTTTTTAAAGTAATATATCAGAAACTGTGAAAGTGGATAATCAAAACTCTGATTTATCTCAACATCTCCCCCCACCACCAACAACAAAGAATAAATAAATAAATAAATAATAATTAAAAGGTTTAACCATCACTGATATCAAGGGCCCACTAAAATTTGGTCTTTTGCAGAGAGAAAAGGAGGTAAACAAGAACTTCAAGACAAGTGGCACGAGATATGAAGTCCAGTCCACTATCCTCCAAGTTCTCCAGTGTAATGCTTGATTCTAAACAGCCACCAATGGTAAACAATGCATTTCGTTCTTTCAAGACAGAATAGAACTGACCAAATTGAAGAACACCGAAGCTGGAAAGTTGTTAATAATAAAAGGATTTCAACTTACTTGTTAGGAATGTTTTTTATCATAAGAGTGGTTCGGCTGTCTTCACCACGTATTATGCGGTCAATGTCAAGTTCATACTGCTTCTTATCTGAATGATTTGCATTTGATTCCATTCTGCGATGTGAGAGACTTCTCACACGCTCATTGGATGAATCAAAAGAGACTGGGTTTGATATCGTTGGATTCCGCCCAGAGAAAATTTGGTGCATCTGCTGCGGATGTGGCCCAACAGTTTTACTTATATCCATACAATTTCCATGAGCATAAGAGAACATGGCGTGGGCAGCAATTTCCACAGGATGTGATGGGGAGCTACCAGGAAAATTCACATTCCCAACAGAACCCAAATGGAAACTAGAAATTTCAGGAGACTCGCCTGAAAAACCGTATGACCTGTCCCAAAGGGAGGGATTGACAACTGGTGCAGATCCAACATGGTGTTGTGCAGGTGCTGTGTTCAACATGACAGAAGGTGCTCTGGGAAATCCAGGCATATGTGGAAGGTGATGAGGATGAACACCATTAACAAAGGATGGCGAATTTGGCCAAATCATGCGACCTGACGAATGTTGCTGCCCTGAGTTGGCGTTGCTCCATATATACTGATGCCCAGGGCGGGTGCCGTTTCCATTTCCAGAAGATCCAAAAACTGGAGGGAGATGTCATTCATTAGCTTATTACCAAGTGATCAACAAATTTAAAGGCAATACTAAAAACGTCAACTGAAACATCAACAACAAAGGAATGCCACTAGCTTTCAAGTTTGCCTAGATAGACAAGACACTAACAGAATACATTTGTTCCAGGTAATGAAACTATGAAAGGTAACAAAGAATGACTGATTTGGTGCGTGTTTGGGAGAAAATATCCTGATATCCTAATATATTTCTATACCATGTGGTGCCTACCAGCTACCACCACGGTCGATTCCCTTCATTACCCAGTCATGATTAACCTAATTTACTGCATCATTCCACTATCAATAAATCGAGACACAGTTGCACAAAATGAACCAGAGCATCTCATAATTATCTGAACATACCTCCTCCATTAAGTTCCATATGGCCACTGGAGCCTGCACCTGGGATATGCCTGATGTTGATTCCTTCTGTTACTTTGGAACCAGCATTACCAGCCAAACCTCCAGTAGCACTCGAAGATTTGTATAGAATACCATTTGCTAGACCATCATGGTACTCTGGGAGGGAATGAGGATGGAAATTTGGAAAGCATTGGTTACCATACTTCACTTCATCCGAGGAACAGTTAGGTTCCTGAAGGACAAATGTTTGGGCAACAGATGCCACTCTTGCTGGGGAGGGCAAATTGTTTGGAACAGTAGAACTCCAGGGAGGTTCAACAAACGCACCCACAGGTGACTGGATGGCAGGACGTTGCTGAGAGATGAAAACATAAATTTTAAACAAACTTGCATAATGAAACAAACAACTTTGCTTGCAAGAAGACCAAAGAAGTTATTGAAGAATACAGAAGAAAATGAACCTCTAAAAGGGTCTTTGGTCCAGAATCCTCAGCATTACTATTCATGTCCCTGAATAAAATTGTTTTGGAAGGGTGTTCACCATAAGGATGCTTTCCAACAAGTGAACCATTAAAAGCCCCTCGACCAGCTCTCCCAATTGCAGCAGAATTCCTTTTATGCACACTAATATGATCTTCCCCTTCCAATTCCATGCCTCCGCTACTGCTGAACAGGTCAAAATCTTCCAAATCATCTCCACTATAAGTGCAAGAATTATGTCCCAACCCATCAGTCACACCAGAAAGCAAATCGTCCTCTGCTGGAAGAAGATTTCCTATAGTCTGAGCCTCAATTTCTTCAAGCGACTCAAAAGGCTCTTCTTCTGTATGAGGAGGTGCAACAATTCTAGTATGCTGATGAGATTGAACATCATTCTCCAATATTCCCACTGTAAAACATGCACAGAATATTTCATCAAGCATGCTATATGCAATGGCAGTTCATCCTTCACCTTTGACAGAGAGGAAAGTGGTTGAGATGATAGAAAATGAACATATGAAGGCATTGCGGAAAAGAAAGGAAGATGATCGTACATCATTTTCATTTGAAATGCTTCTATACTATTAGTCATGAGAAAAGTTCTTGCCAAGTTGATTTGACATGCTTCTATATTGTAAATCAGATGAGAAGTAGATGAAATAAGAATAATGTATTTAGCTTGGCACAACAGTAAATAATACAGCCTTAATTAGAATCATTCATGTAGGCATATGAAGGACAGACAGATGCACAGCTCAAAGCTAAACAGTCTATAGTAATGTGCACAATGAAGCTTACACTTTCTACTAAATACTTCGGACAAGGAACTCGAGAACAGACTGCTTTCCCACTGGATCTTACTATATCCAGACATGCTTCTTCCAGAACTGTATGATGCAGGCTGCACGGACAAGCTTGACCATTTTAGATGTTGATCCATAGAACTACTTAAATCCTCGGACATATTGGCACCTCTTTCACCAGTGGGCAACTTTCCTTTTCTATCTCCAGATAGAATTGACTGTGGCAGTTCCACAGAATCTACCGATTGTGTCATAGCTGACGACAGTGTGTCTGAGTGTGATGAAGCAATCAACTTTGTCCCCGCAATTGGTACCATTCCAGCTGGCCCTATGGAAAATAAGATTCATACATCAGTATTGAAAGCTCTCCAAAGATACATCCTGCATATAATCGCAGGTGGTCTGTGAACACAAAGATTTTACGTGACAAAAACCAAAGTGAAAACAAATAAAATATTTGTTTCAAAGGCTTGAACCTTAATAGACTAAGGTATCAATAAATAACCATGCTTAAGAAGCAACAACCATAAAAATCCGATTAATTATTAGATATACCAACCACAATTACCATACGGCCACATACCAATCTTAAAGCAATAAGTAAAAATTGTCTGTCACTCAACCACTATGCCTAATCATGAGGCCCAATCTTTGGCCCTTGCATCACTCACCCATTGACTCAACCTTAACATCATAATCCAAACTTAGTCAGATACTCACGGCCCACAAACATTAAGGAGCAGTATAGGAGAATGCCGTAGGATGACACTGTTTAGCTTTATGACGTAGTTCAAATAAGCAAATGGCACTCACCTTGGTGATCGGGCACTGAATGTGGCTTACAGAATCCAATTTGCCTCTGCCCAACACAAGTTATTTATACATTACTTAACAAATAAAGGGTAATGTTCGTTACCATTACAGCAAGCACCAAAGAACAAGAAACATAGCTTTAAAATTTTCTCAAAATTAAAAAATGAACATCAACGTAGATGGTGCATTGAGCAACTACTGATAGAAACGAGAAAAGAGCCACAAACATGAGTAAGTTATAAACTAAAAAAGAAAAAAATTCATAAGCTAATGTACCTCGGTAGGAAAACAAACGTCCTCAAAGAAATGTGAGGATGTGGTACCACCCCTTTGATCCATTACTTCAAAAGGCATGGTGAAGACTCAGTCAACATAAAGTCTCAAGCCCAGTAAAATGCACTTTATCGTCCAAATTGCAGGCTCCGTCCAGTTGTCATTGCCATTCTTCTGCAAAAGAATCAATCAAAGGTCAATCCTTCCAACATGAAAAACCGTGAAATTCAACTATACAGACGCTGTGTCTAAATGGACTGGACCGGAAGGGGAAGTGGGACGGGAGAAAAATCGGTCCTTTCCTATGTCAGTTCCATACTAGAAAACACAGGACATAGTTGTGACTCGTGAACAGTGGTGAAAGTTATTACGCTGCATAAAGCGGAAACCCACAAGCTCTGCCTCTTCAATGAAACGAAGGACGGCAGTTTGTCATTAAATTCGCAACCCAAAAGGGGATGCCATGAAAAAGCTTTTTCTTTTTGACAACTTATTAAACAGCAAATCCGGATACACACTAGAAGACTAAAGCAACTACAATTCATCGTCTAGTTGCTGAGAAAAAGAAATAAAACTGAATCGTAGTTCCAAAATTCTGAATTAAAAAAGGGAAGAAAGTACACCCCACAAAAGTTCATGGCTTTAGTTAGTTATATCCTATTTCCAGAAAATTGAAAAGGCAGAAACAACAAATAAGAATAAAAATAAGAAAAACAAAAAAAAAAAAGGAAGTTCTCCTTTGAGGTAGTTGACAACCAAATCTTCAAAAAATTAGCATCTCCAAGACATAATTCAACAAATTTTACCCAATTACCAATCCGATCGAAAATAACAGACCGAACAATTCAAAAGAAAAGGCATCCAACTAATTCCTGAACTTGATCTCCAAATTAACCTTTTTTTTTTTAAAAAAAAAAAAAAAAGAAGCAACTCATAACACAACTAAAATTGAAAGGCAAAAAATAAAAATAAAAAGAAAAAGGAACAAGAAACATACCTCTTAACAAACACATTCAAACTCCATCTCCAACTTCGTTTTCCCCCCTCTCTTTCTCTCGAAATCAAGCAAAATTTCACGACAATTAAAGAAGGAAACAAGAAAGAGAGAGAGAGAGAGAGAGAATCCAAGAAAGTAAATTATTATGAAGGAGCGATCAAGAGAGAAAGAGAGAGAGAGGAAAATAAAGAAGAGAAGAAAGATTGGAATTTTGCATAAAGAACCTACAAGTTAGAGCAAGGGATCTCTTTTGCGTATGTGACCTACGCCAACATCTTTCCCTTTCTTTTCTCCTCTACTACATTGCCACAACAAGTTAACATTTTTCTTTCTTTCTCAACGCCACCACACGACAGAGACAGACAGGCGGCAGAGAGACAGAGAGAGAAAAGAAACAAAGAAAGAAAGAAAGAAAGAAAGAAAGCGAGAAAGATGAGAAAAGAAAAGAAATTGGGAGAATATATTTCCCCCCACCTCCTTTCTTTTTTGTTTTCTTATATTCTTATCTTACTCCTAATTGTTAATTAATTAATTAACAATCAACAAAAAAAGATAGACAGAAAGAAAGAGAAATTAATTATATTATAATAATAATAATAATAATTCACTTTTATTCTCTCTCGTCGTTTGCAAGCGGCGGCGGGCGACGACTCGAGGACAAGATATCGGAAACGATGGAGATTCCGTCGCGGCTGTAGCGAATTTCCGGCGAGATTTTGCTCCCCGGCAACTCGCTAGATTCTAGAGAGAGAGAGAGATTGAGTTTAGAGAGAGGGAGAGAGAGGAAGACGGTAATTAATGGTAAATTGTTAGTTGGCTTTGAAAGGAAGACAGAACAGAGAAGAAACAGGCGGAGGGCGTGGGGAGCGTGGTTTGGTGGAGGCAGTGCGGTGCGCATCGCGTTGTGGATATTGTGGATAATAAAATGATTTAATCAGAGCCGTTCCCTCGAATATCGACGGCTTTGTTGCTTTTCTTTGTTGTGAAAAAAAACGAAGAAATAAATAACGGCGTCGTGATTTTAACGCATTGGCGTTGGCTCGATCAGCCGACGGATGCCAAATTACGGAACTTTTTAAGAGCCGTTGAAACGCCGGGTGAGCTTGTTGCGGGGCCCCCTAAATTTCTGGACGATAAATCGGAACAAAGATATAGGAAAACATAAAATATGTCTGACTTTATTGAAACAATATTTTGTACCAGCACCACTATATAGCTGTTTTTAAAATTATTATTTTCTTATTATTATATATAATATAATAAAAAAAATATATAATATAATAAAAAAAATTATATAACATATAAAAAAATTATACGATACGTATAATCAGTTTTTAATAAAAAAATTTTAATAGCTAGTTATATGTGTCATATAATTTCTTTTTACATGTTGTATATTTTTCTTATAATTCATCTTCTAAGTCATATATTTTACTTGTTGTGTCGACAACCACAAAACAGCTACTTAAAAAACAACTAAAAAGTTTTTCCCATTTAAACAACCTGGAAATGAATTAAAGAGTAATCCTCTTTAAATTTCTTTCCAAATTTAGCATTTTTGGTAACTTGTAACTAGAAGGTTACATTAACTAGTATTTAATTTTTAGTATTTCGTACGAAATAGAATTAATAATTTTTATAAAAATTATATATCTTATTGCATTCAACAAATTAATTGAGACATCAAAAAAATTAAGACATGTATTGGTACTCAATCTAAATTGATGATGATATTTAAGATTTGAATTGCAAAATTTACTCATATGTAATAATAATCTCTTCTCAACATAAGGGAAAAGGAAGGGATACATTTGCAACTATAAGTGTGAGTAAATTTGCATCTTATAAGTCCGCGAGAAAATGAAGTCATTTAAGCCACCGATTTCTAAACAAATTTTTTAACTAATCAATTAATTGAAATGATCTTTATCCAAAAATAATTAATTAAATTTAACTCCATTATAAAATTAGCATTGAATGTGATTACAAAATAAACCATGTGGCAGTAAGGTCAAGCTATTATTCTCATTAAAAAAAAAATCATGGCATGTGAAATAATTTGACTATTATTTCTTTACGATGAACTTGGTGAAATGAAGGGGAGGAGTCAAGGACAGAAGACCCAACTTTACGAAACCATTAACTATAAGGAATCGTGTACTTTAAAACAAAAAATGTCAAACAGAGAAAACAAATCAAGACTCAAATTGGATTCTTTCCAATTCGTAAACTCCCCTCAACTCAAATTATTTATATCATAATATAAGAGAATATTAATGAATGAATGAGCTAACACACAATCTAGAACCTTACGTGATTGCATTGTCTACAAATTTGTTGTTTCGTCTTCACATTAAACAACGTAGTATATATAATATATTGAGGTTTAGTTTGTTTGTTAATGTAAGTTCATTCTACATCTACAATTGAAAACTTTTTGTGATGATATATAAAAAAAAAAATAAGGATTCTGAGGTTGAGTCTTTACTCAACTAGTTGAGGGCTTGTCTCTTAACTAGTAGGTAGGGGTTCAAATTCTACCAAACCTCATTTCTCCCTCTCCAAATACCCAATAGGGCTCCTTATAGACTAAAAAAAAGAAAGAAAATAAGGATCCCAATAGGAAGCGAAGAACATGGTGCGTTAAGAAAATTTACAAAGTTTTTCAACGAAAATAACCCATTTAAAACATTTGTCAAAAATGATTAATGGTTGTATTTAATTTTAGACTTCACGTACACCACGTAAGAGAACATGCACGTTAGTTAAACTATTCTCTAAATAAGTTCTTTATTGTGCACAATTGACATCGTCAATTAGTCATAAATCGTTAACGAGCGTCGTACAAAATACATGCGTAAATGAGTTGATAACACAGATAATACTGCAAACACATTCACATAATGAATCATTTTTTTTTTATTTTGTCTGGTCCAATTATAGCGAGAAAGGAGATTTATTATAAGTCATGTTTAAATTCAAACCTCAAATTTTGCCTCAAGATTTAAGTTTGATGACTGCTAAGCTATATACCGTGGTTACAAACCAATTTTATTTAATCAACAAATCTGATCACAACTTCCAAACATGGAATTCAAAGGGATCATATAAAAAATATTTAAAGAAAAATATTCCTTAAAGTCTCAAAATGAAAGTGAATATTTTTGTCAAATCCATGAGTTTCAACATGTTTTCTGTCAAACAAAAGAAAATGAATCAGACAAAAAAAAATATGATAAAAGAAAGGAGTTTCATTATGGCATCTAACAGTTTATTTATTTTTTAAATTATTTAATAATTTATATTATTTTTTATTATTTAAATGTTGATATATAATATTTCTTTAAAAAAAAAAAAAAAAACGTGATAGAGTTTGTTTCCGGCAGGTATGGAAGTCTTATACGACGTGAGAGAACTGGAAAGTGCGTCTTCCTCAACCTTCTGAAACTTGGCCGAAAATGGGTGTCGTGTACGAAACTGTTTGGGGTTGCAGAACCAACAATGTAGCTGTCCTAATTAATACAAGGAAACGGCAGAGAGAGAAGGTCTCTTGACATCTTCCATCTTCTCTAATGTCTGTTTTTCGTTAATAATATGGTTTTACGTACAGCTATACTTTTTAGCATTCCAAGTTTCCCTTCCAGGCTTCCACTAAAAAATTAAAAATATAACATCAATACATCTGTATGTAACCAACTGCTGATACCTTTCTTGACATGTGCCAACCTAGATGCCAAATCCTCGTTTATTTTATATACTATTTATTTGCATTTTTGTTTAATAGATGCCCCTAATCATTTCGGGTTGATTCCTATTTTTTTATTTTCCTCTTTCGTTCTGGTTTAGTTACTTTCTTATTCGCCAGCAAAATATAAGATTTTTCGGTCTTAAGTGAGAAATAATAGGATTCGAATTTTGTTAAGAGCGATTGGTAAGGTTAAGTTTATTTTAAACTTCAAGAATCACGAACGGTCTAATAACACTTGTTTAGCACTATAAAATAAGCTTCCTCGTAAATTCAGCGTAGATTATGTGACTTATTCATGTAAATCTCACTAATTTTTTTTTTTGTAAAGCATCACTATTATCTATCTATTATTCTAAAAAAAAAACGAATTATAAAATTTTTGATGACCATTTATCTCTTCCAGACAAACGGTTCACAATGTATGGGCTGCAACTAGCAAATAATTGTAAAATGATGTCACCCATTTGACCCACAGAAGCTGTAAATGTCTTCTTTTGCTCTGTTTCATTTTGTTTTCTCTGTTCACAGTACCTTGAAATGTTTTTGGCCTTTTGCCGCTTTGTCCCCACTGAGTCCGTGCATTTGCTAGCTGCATCAGTGCATTTTGGACTCCTTTTCTGTTATTTCTCATAAAAATTGTCACTTGGAATATCTTCAATAGTTCCAAACAATTAGTTGATTTAAAAATTTCAATGTTAGTATTAATTTTAATGCCAATCAATATAAGAAGTTGATCAATAATAATAATTCAATTCCCATTTGATTGAAGAGTATTACCTTCATCCAAGCAAATTTATTTCACTTTTATTTAATCTGAAACTTTTCTTTCTGTTGCATGGAAGTCGATAAAAAGAAAGAAAATAACTGCCAATTCAATACCTAGGCTCTCTTATCTTTTCATTTTCTCAAGAAAAATACTTGTTAACGAGATTAATATAATATAAACTATTGAATTATTAAATTAAAAAAAATAATAAATTATTAAATTTTAATAGATAGACAATGTGATTATTAATTACAAATGAAGCTCTTTCCCTAATTACAAGGAAGACAAATGTTGCGGCACTTCTAACGCGAATTAGTCTTGTGTTTGGCGTACCGATCAACCATAAAACATGTTAAGTCAATCTATCTAATCACACAAACTAATAAGAATAAAAAAAATAAAAAAATAAAAAGAAGAGAGAAAAGAAAAGCTGCAAATAACGCAAAAAGAATGTGAAGCCGCTTCGGCTAAGCCGATGAAGCTGGAAGCCGAGATAATGGAGAAGGCTCGTTTAAGTCGCTGTCACAATCTGGGAGCCTTGTTGCCACGAGAATTTAAATGCGGGTCGTTGCGGATAGGATTGGAGAAAGCATTTATTCACGACACTGTACCCAAGGCAGCCACCTGCCCTCCTTTCATTAGTTGGTTTTTGGCATTATTTATTCTAGGAAAAATGAAAGGCAAAATAAGATTCTAAAAAAATTATTATTTATTATATTCTACAAAAATACGTACAGAAATATGACGATATAGACACCATGTGATACAGATACAACGATACATTAACTTAAAATATTAAAACACAAATAAAATTTGGGTACGGCTCTATATATATATATATATATATATAATAAATTTTATTTACTTAAAAATATTTAAAATTATATTTATGTAGTTGTCATAAGTTTTAGAAATTTTTTATTTAAAAAATATATTGTAAGATCTTTGATTTTTTATTATGAAGTACTGAAATTTGTAATTAATTTAATTATTTTTATTAAAGTTAAAAATAAATTAAAATCTGAATGTATCAGAATTCAATAACAAGTGACAATATTAAATTATAATTTTTTTAAAAAAATTTATTTGTTAAAAATAATTATAAAAATATTCATGTGTAGCCGCAGCGTGTTGGACACTTGTTCTTCTCGTATCTGACACACATGTTCGAATTTTTTTTAAAAAAATCTTGTTTAATGGACATTTATAACCGTGTCTGACACATATCTGCATCGTGTCCGACACGTATCTGCATCGTGTCCGACACGTGTCTATACTGTGTCCACGTCGGATACATATCTGACACACAGTACTTCCAAATTTAAGTGTGTCTGTCCTTCATAAATTATGTTGTTTTTATGTATTTTTTATTTTTTGAACCATAAAGAATGTGCGTCTTAAATATGTTGGTCATTATATTTGTGAGTTAAATTTCGAATCACCCGTTGAGGTTCTCAATCAACATATTTTTTAAAGATGACACACCGCCAGAGCAATATTAAATTTGAGTGAAACTCCCCCAAATTTGATTACGATGTTACAATTCTGAACTGAAAACATTTAAATCTACTATTAATTACGAGAAAGTATCAACAAAATGACACAAAACTGAGTTAATGCTAATAAAGATAGATCGAATCACCACCAAGCTGCAATCTCCGATGGTGTTTTTCTGTATTAATGGTTTATATACATGAAAACTAAATCTATAAACATTGGAAATTATTTTTTTATTAAGAAACCTATTATTCTGTGAATTACACAACGATGATAATTCTCCCTATTCTTATATCACACTTGCACTTCCTCGAATTAAAGCTGAAAACTTCAAAGATGAAAATCTAAGTTTTAACCATAAATCTTAATTTGTAAACATTTTAAAATATAATATTCTTGTTGTTCATCATTTTCATTTTCCGAACAAAAGAAACAAGTAACTAATCCTTTAACCCTCGACTAAGATTATAAATATATCCACTCAAAAAGCAATAGAGGAGGCTTGCCTCCTTTGGGCAGGCAGGGGTTCAACCCCGCCTGTTCCAATATGTCCAAATAGTAGATTGAAGGGTATTTATCCTCTTGAGCACAGTGCACTCTGCACAATGTTTATGAATCTGTTTCTTTCAATTTTTTTTTTTACTATTAACTAATTAATTACTAATTATTTTAAATATTCAAAAAAAAAATCATCTCTATCTTCAGAAAAGATAGAACCGTTTGTACCGTCTTACTTTTTTTTTTTTAATTACTAATATGTTAAACATGTACCCCATACACAATTTTTTTAATTGACCAATCTGCTCCCAAACTTCAGATTAAAATGTTTGGTAGCGTCTGGAATATTGTCCAGTTTGGAGCAGATACAACGTTCCTAATCCATCGATTTTATCATCTCTATCTTCAGGCCAACCAGGCAAAAGGAGGCCTTTGGGCAGGCGGGGTTCCTCCTTTGGGCAGGGAGGAGTTCGACCTCGCATGCTCCAATTTGCCCACGTAATAAGTTGAAGGGCATTTGCCTTATTGGATACAGTGCATTCTATATAATATTTATAAACTTTTTTTTTTTTTTGTCTTTCTTGATAATTAATTAACTAATTATTAACTATTTCAAATGTTAAAAAAAAAAATTCATCTCTATCTTCAGAAAAGATGGAACTGTTTGTACCGTCTTTTACTATTTTGTCATTGTGCAAATATGTACTAGAATTGGAGTTTGTACCAAATATGTTAAATGAGCACCATTCCACTTTTAAAGTTTTTTACCTAATTTTTTTTATCTAAATTACAACGAATTTTTTATTTTATGTGACAACAATTTTATTTTTTACAAAAAAAAAGGTAAAATTTTTTATTACAAAAAAAAAATTCGTTGTAATTGAAGCAAAAAAAATCGAGTAACAATTTCTAGTGCTGTGTTTTATTGATGTTAAATATTCTTGCAGCACTATCATTAATAACACCATGAGATGGGTGTAGTTCAAAGATGCATAAGTGGAAACGAAAATTTTTTAGCAATTTTGATTAATTGCAGCCTAAAAAATTATTTTTTAAAAAAACATTTATACATGAAGATTACCGTTGGATACATGTTACGCCACTCGTGTTATTGTGTTAAGCAGTTAAATCCATAAAATATTTCTCTTTTTGTTCGTAAAGTAAGGATCGAACAACTATGGAATTTGAGGAACCGTTTTTTTGGAAAGCATACGAGGAGTGTGAACGATAATAAATCAATCACCAACTTAGAGAAACTAATCAATACAATATGAATTGTTGGAGCAGATGGAATTAAATCCTTAACCTTCTTCAGGTGGCCACCATATCCATGTGGGTTTGAAATAGCCTCCACTAAGCAGATGAATTGGAGTTTTTGGCTTAAAAATTCGATTATGCATCTGATCATGTCAAATATGTCTTAAGGCCGACACAAGGCGATAATGCATTATTTTAGAGAGCAGCATAAAATTAGATAAGAGCTGTACTGGTCCCACATGTAGAGCATTACACCTAATAATAATTCCGAGGCAGGGGCGTACCCAGAAGACGACGAAAGCCTAATTTGCATAATGGAAAAGAAAATTGATGAAATGGAATATTAGAACCCATGTAATGCAATTAAACAAAGCATCTAATGAAAAGATTAGGTACAAATTTTGGTATAAGGAAGGATTTATATAGGCCGTTTCAATGCTTCATAATGTCGTTCATTTGGACGTCGAGCTTATACGACAAAGTCTCGATTGATCAAATGTAACAATTAAAAGAATTGTTTATGGGGCATATATGACGAGCCAAAGAATAAAAAATACAAATGATAAGAAAAACAATTTTCAAAAGTCACTTCAAATATTTATATTTTATTAGGAACTGGTTGCGTTATGGGTGAAATAATGTAAGTAGATATTCTTTTTTTATATAAATCACTCACTCTAGTTCACAAGAGTAGAGCTAAAATTTGTGAAATAAAAATTTAAATTTTAATAATTGGTATGTTTCCAAATAATATGTACTATTAGATTAAACTATTGAAGGAAGGATATGTGCCGGGTTTTAATATTGCCTTTTTTGTTTTCTTTTTCGTTTAGCCTGGCGTGGCGACTTTGCGGCACGTTAGTTCACAATAAATATTCATACGCAAGAATTATTAACCTCGTTAATTTTGACATCTGCCCATTCTTTATGTAAATAAAGGGCTAAATCAAAGTGATGAGTAATCATACATTTATCGAAAAAGCTAAAGAAACACGCGATGTGGCAGGAAGTAACTATGTCCAGCACCTAAAAAAAGTTGAGGCAAAATAGAGAATTAAAAAAAAACTTGAGATGTAATGTAATTAACCATGTCCAGCACCTGAAATATTTTAGGCAAAATAGAGACTTAAAAAGAACTCGAGATGCAATTTGAAAATTAAAATTTTAAAGGCAAAGAGCATTTCCAGCCATTTTGGGTACAATGCAGTCATGTTTTGGGAGAGTAAAGCAATAAGGAATTACGTACATGCATAATTTGTTGAATTGAATATTTTTTTTATCAGAAAAACAAAAATCTTACTGCCTTGAACCGAGATCGGGATAATTTTAGTTTGTTAAAATCTCATTCAACAACTCCAACGAGACCAACACATCTCCCGAATACCAATAAAACTGAACGTGACTCCACCACAGAAGTTCAAGCGAACAAGTCTGCTCTCAACGCTGCATATTACTGCTTACACCATATGGGGTCTCCAACACGAGTCAGATAGAGTGGACCGTAGGCGCGGGGCTCGAATCCAAGATTTATAGAGTGAAAACACGCCGACTTACCACTAAATTATCACTTCTGAGTGGTTTTAAAATTGAATATTCATTATGAATAACAATGTCAAAGAATATTCATCATGAATAATACTAATTAAAAATACCAAGACTTTTAATTAGATTTTTATGTTACATGGTTCACGTTATATCATGTCGACACTAAAAATATGAATACATGAAGTCTATATGAACATTAATACATTGCTTTATTTAGTGGACGCGGATTCAAAATTCTCGATTTGAAGAATGATGTAGCGTACGGCTTTCAGAAAACAATGCAATTATGCAACTAACACCAATTTTCCGGTGATTAAAGTCTCGTTCTATAGAGCGTGAGATAACAAGAGAGAGAGATTTGGGTTGGGCAGGGGTGGGGGCGAGGTCGGGTTTGGTAAGGATAAAGGTTCACATGCCAATGGAACCTTCATGGTGGTTAGATGTACAGCATGTGTATTGTGAGAGAATCACCAATAGTGTGATCTAATCAGTGTTAGAAGTCAGTCCGTAGCCAGATCACAAGTCAATGTTTGAACCTCAATTAAGGTGTTGGGTGTAACTAAATCTACATTTACTTCTCCGATAGACACACTACTCTCTAGCACTAACGTGGATACCATCTTAATTTTTTCAATTTTTATTTTTTTTTCGAAAAAAAACAGAGAGAGACCGGGAAGGGCATTATTGAAGGAGCTGAACAATTTCTGAAAGCACCAGGAAAATTTCAGCCACAAGCCAGCCTGGATGGCCATAAAATTTTGTTCTTGACAGCATGGGCTTCCATCCATGGTCACACCCTCACTTTGCTAGTTACTAGGAGTGTAAAGAACTAATCTAACACGGACTTCCGGGACCAGCGCTGTTTAGCTGAAATTTGGTCTGTTCGAAATTCCCAAATAGAGACTCTATCTTTTGCCCTGAAAAGCATTTATAAATGGCGTTTGTTTAATAAAATTGGCATGGAAATTACAGGGACAGAGGAAAAATCACACTGTTGGACTGCTATGTCATCACCAACGTGTATGAAAGGGAGATTGCATGGAAGAGGAAAGTTGTGGGGCTGTATGATTTACAACAGGGAGCGCAACACTTTGCGTACATTTTAACGAGAAGTGGAAATCCTGAGTACAATGAAAAATTTAGAGACCAGCCAGCACATGTTACACGTGAATACTCGGAACCGAAAATGGAGTCAGCAAGAAAAAAAAAAGCCCCAAAAATGGACAATTCAACTATGTCTACCATGGATGCCTTAAATTTAAAGGATTATAATTCGGTTTAATCTTGGATGAAGGAAGACCCCAGTAACCTACTAACTTCCGTCAGAAAAGTGCAACTTGTTATACATGGGTCGAAATTCAGCCAGACGGACAAAGTAAACTGGAGAAGAAGAACCTGTCACCACTACCCCATCAAAAAAAAGAGTGCTCTAAGGTGGGCCGAATTTTTTGTCCCTGGATTGTGCCGACCAATGTTGTTAGAATTGGACCAGACTGGTCGATTCAATTAATTGGACTGATGATCCGTCTTAGGTCCGGTCCGGTCTGACCCTAAAGATGGGGGTGATCGCATCGATCAAAACCAATAAAAAATGAGACCAGTTGGACTGGTTCAAGTCAAAGTAAAAAATTTTAAATTATAATTTGACCCAAAATATTATTTAAAATTACAATTTAAACTCTAATTTTAACTAAAAATTTTAATTTAATTCTAAATTTAATTAAAACTTTCAATTTAATCTTTAAAATTAAGAAAATTAATATTTAATCATTATTTATAAAAATTATTTTTTCAATTATTTTTCATAAATATATATATTATTAAATACCGATTCAAATACCGGTTCAACTGATTGAACTTTAATTTACTAATTTTTCTGATTCAATGACCGGTCCGATTTTAACAACCGTGATGCCGACTGCTTTTTTTTTTTTTGCAAACATTAAATTTCAGTTGTATTTAATGTTACTTTAATTATATTTAATTACATCCTAAATCTTAGTTTTGAAAAAAAGATTTAATTTTTTTTTCTACAAAAGTAGTCGAGAGACTGTCTGCCTCTCTTTTGTCGGTCCATTTACATTTATTCATCATAAAAACAAAAAATATATGTGACCAATGCCACTTACCAAATAGGCGCTATTGAGCACAATTCATGAGATGAACTGAGACCAATAACCCCACAATGTTAAGACAAATTTGGGCACTTGGCAATTAAATGCTTACACAAAACAAGTGGTTATTCGAGCTTTATTAATAAGTTAATAGTCAGTGCCTGCAGCACCTGCATATAGCCAAATGCAATTACCAGCTTCTCAACGATTGTAGTCCTCGAGCGCCACCAAGTTTCCCCGGTCACCCTCCAAGATTCAAAATGGACTCGTTCGTTGCAGGCTCAAAAGGCTCAAGCCTGAAGACGCTCTTACGTACATTACATACGGCGATACCAAATCTCAAGTACGATGACCATGTGATGGGACGGGGCCCCAAGATGTGATTTCAAGACAGGGGCAGACAAGTCTTCACTGTCCTTTTTGATTGTCAGAAACAGCCTTTAGCTGCTACTAGTATCACAGCAAACAACCATTTGAGTGATTCGAGTGGTTGCGGTTTCATGCTAGAATGCGGGTTTTAGATTACGCTTATTGGTCTGGTTAAACGTATGATTAGTGTGGTTTTAAAAATTCATTTGCTTCCATTACCTGTCGCAATTTTTTTAAAAAATTATAGTAATTATCATACTTTTTATTTTTTTTAACGAAAATTTTCATTTCTTTTAATGAAAAAAATTGGTGGGCAAGCGCTGGTGGACATGTGTTTATAGGTAAATACTGATTTACACAATTATAATTATATTTTATATAATTATAACGATAAAAAATAATACAAAAAAAATTATTTTTTTTTATTTTATATTTTTTAATTATAATTATACAAATAAACGTGTACTCATAAATGTACGGCACTTACATTTGTATTTTTTTTTTAAATATCAAAAACAAAAAAAACAGTGAAAACAAGAAGGTACATCATCGGGACCTGGCCCCTGGGCTCAAGGGGAGAGCAAGCGGCAGGCCCCCCACGCCGTCTCGATCGCTTGTGAAGTGGGTGATGGAAGACAGCGAAAGAGGAATATCATTTGAGTACTGTGGCAGGCAATGCGAATACTATAGTACTATGACTCTGTCCATTTGAAAAGGCGCGTGGCAGTTAAACTGTAGAAAGAGAAACGAAGCTGTTGAGAACTGAGAAGCGGCAAAGAAAAGACTTTACCAAGAGCGCTTTCAAGTTCGAGTCAAGCAAACTGTACTCACTTTCTTTGCCTTCTTCACTGACTTCCTCCGCTAGTCTGGCTCTGTCGTCCTGCCAAAAGCAACTCAAATTTGGTCACCCTGCGACTCTCTCTCTCTCTCTCTCTCTCTCACATTTCAAAGACTCTCTAAATCGTGCGAGACGCATATGTGAAAGGAAAAAATTACATTTAGAAAAAAAATTGTCTGAAATTTTATCTGAATATAATTATTTATATTTGATGTGCAATTAACTAGATTTCATATGAAAAAAACGATAGTGATTTTTTCTTTTTCGTTTTAGTTGCACTTGAAATTCAGATGATTACAAATCAAATACAGACAGTTGCATTCAAACAATATTCCTGACAAATTTTTGTCTGGAATTATAATGGAACTCTATGTGAAATAGGGTAAATAAGCATGTAAAATAGGAATGGATGCAATTTAATAATTATTATTTATAATAAAATAGTGATAAAATTAATAATATTATATTGTCTTTTTTTATTAATTTTTTATTAATCGATTGCTTTTTAACTTCTACATCAGATTTCCACTTTGTTAGTCTATGTTTTCTATATGTGAAAACGAGCGGAACATAATGCTCGTGCAAATGGATGCTCTCTATTTTTATTTACTTCTTTTTGTGGATATAAATATATTTTATTATTATTATTTATTTTAAATAATTTTTATAGAGTGTATAAATATGAATTATATTAAAAACAAAGTGAGTGGAATTGAAATTTTTCGGCGCACACAAGACGGCAGACAATTTGCTACACTTCAATTTTGGTCTGAGGGCCCTTCGCACGAAGCCCAAATTACCAGATAGATATGGGACGCTTATTTGGGCTGTTATTGGGCCGGAGTTGGAGCGAGGGTCACCAAATCCATTGTCCATGTGTAAAGCAGGCCGTTGGACAATTACATAAACCTTTGTCTTAGTACACCTAAAAAATTAAAAAAAAAACCTTTGTCTTATTCCCGGCGCAATGCCGCAAACTTCAGCCCAATGGACTGGAAACTAGGCAGTCTAGACCAAAAAAAAATAATTATTACTCAAGGGAGACCGATTGGGCGAGAACTAAAAATTATGAATGGAAAAAATCAATTGCTCAGAGATTAAACAATAGCATGCCTAGGCTTGTAATCAGCTTTTATATATTTTGAACATATAGCATGCACTGAAATTATACTGCTTTCTAAAATTTTCGGAAAGGAAAGCTTAAACTCCACTGCAGAGAATAACCATTTTTTTTTTCTTGTGAAGAGAGGAAAAATGAATAAAAAAAAGCTGGACAGAAACTCGTACAATGGAATAATGAATGAGGTAGATAGAATCTTCATCGGACAGTAAAAATTGCGTAGAAACTTGTACAATGGGTGGGTCATTAAAGAGATATTGAGCACCCAAAAATGGCCAGCCATTAGGGTACTTTTCAAACGAATAAATGCCATTCTTTTACTCGGATAGTTACACTGATATTGACTAGAACTCGGGGACTTCTGAAACATGCCAGAAAGTACTACATCTTCCGTGTTGAGTGACTCGCAGTTAAGCCTGGCCAAGCCCGTTTGTTTTTGTAGTTACGCCTGGCCATAACCCGGCCTGGCTTTGAGCCCAGCCCAACATAAAAGCAGAGTCGGATTCAGATTAAACATTGTTTTCGGGTCGTTCTTATTGGGGAATTTTCAAACGAGGCAGAATAATCCCTAGAATTAATGGCTTCTGCCCTTTGTCTCTTCTCACAATCGATGGGTTATGGGAATACGACCATCAGGCTCTAGTCCAAAGTGAAGAGACGCAATACATTCGTTACAGTTTGGAATCAACCGGCCAATATAAGAACAAACTAACAACCCACACAACAGTGAGGCTGGTGCGACTTCAACCTGCACCTCCGGCAATGAGTTCGGGTTTGAACAATTGGTTTGGGCAGTTGTCTAGAGTACGCACAGGAAGAACAAGGCAGAGTGAATTTGGCATAATCTAAGTAGTTGAGAGCAATAGCTGTCAATCGCAAGATTTGAGTTCGAATTGAGTTTGAATCTCAGATCACCACTGCCTTAATAACTCCAATGAAAAAAAAAAAAAAAAGAGAGAGAGACAAAAACAAGGCAGCCTGCTACGCATGGCAGGATCTTGATCTCTCGGGGGATAGAAATGGAGAGGATGCCAGGAATCCGAAGACTCGTTCATCAAAATTTACAGATGAAGAGTAACAAGCTAATTGCCGAAAAGAATATCAGAGCATCCATTGTGAACCCGATACAAATAAAGAAAGGAGCACACAAGTAAAAATACAAGCAGCTAATGATTTCAGGGCTATACAAAATTGCGACAAATTCTCTAATAATCTCTATAGCATTTTGAGTGTAACAGAATGTAGTGGAAGTTCAAATTTGACCTACGTTCCTCTTCAATTTTCATGCGGGAACGGCTTCAATGAGCTTGGCAAAGTAGAACTGGGTGCTGATGAGACCCTTCTCCCGAATCTTCCATCCAACCTTTCTCAAAGCTCTCTCCACATCTCCCTCTGCATGGAGGTACGCTCTCGTTGCCTTTGAAGGCCCAGGAAACAGCTCTCCTATTCTTTTTAGTAGATCATAATAAAATGTCTTTGGTGCAAAGCTCAAAATTAGTCTATTCTCAGCCAAAGACGCAAGATGAGCGATCATTCCATCTGCTTTACTCTGTGGGTAATGTATCAAAACATCCAGACAGACCACGGTATCATACTTCCCGTCCAAGCTTTCTAGATCTTTTACTTGGAATTTTGGCATCACAGCGCCCGAGTTTTCACTATCTGCTTGCAGCAGCTCCTTTGCCTGCAAAACAAATTAAAACAATTGGTTACTTCGAATAAACAGAGTTAAAGGGGTAACTAGGCTCGTCCTTCCTCTTCCTCATCGTGGAGGCAGCTATAGGAAACGAGTAGGGTTTAAGTAAGTAACAAACTTATAAAACTGACATCACGTCTCAACTTAAAACTTAAAAGACATTAAGTTTGTTGGTGATTCTACTTATATGTTACTTACTTCTATTCTCACTTCTAACGTGAGATTACTTAATTATATAAATCAAACTTGAAATTACAAATTCAAATTTCATGCATACATTCTCTAGCGACCTAGTTGCCAAGTATTGCCATAGCTACCAAGGCAATTGACATCTTCAATATCACTAGCAACGTCACTAATGAACGATAGCCCAATTAAACTTAGTTTAAGATCTCGGATTCCAATTATAGTCGGAGCCAATCAACTTTAAAAAAAAAAAAAACAGCGACGCCCCGGATTTTAAGATAAAATCGGTTTAAAACAACTAGGAAAAAAAAAAAAGACAAAAAAGGGGAAAAATCTAGAAAAGTAGCAGAACTGACCTGCTTCTCAGCCTCAGCCACCATGGCAGCCGAGATATCGCTGGCGGAAACAATGGCGCCTTCTTTTGCCAACGGAATCGCGAGACTGCCGGTCCCACAACCGGCGTCGCAGACAGTAACTCCTTGCAGCGACCCTTCGTCCTTGAGCATTTTAATCACATTCTCGACGGTCTTCGAGTGGCCGAGCCTAATGTCTCTTTGCACTCGATTGACATCGTCCGTCTCTCCATATATCTTCTTCCACCGCTGGAACCCCGAGTTGTTGAAGTAATCCTTCACCACTTCCTTATCATCGCCACCGACTTCCTCGGCTTGGAGTCGGCGCCGACGGTCGGGGTCCGTGAGTGAGAGTGCGGCGGCAAGGGCAGCCACGGAGCCACCGCCGAGTACGGCTAGGGTTGTGCCGTCGAATGCCGAGATATCGGTTGGCGAAGCGGTGGAGAGAGGCGGAAGTGCGGCGACGGTTACAGTTTTGGTTGTTCTTGGTTTGCTGGTAGCGGGAGAGAATTTCTGGTTGGTCGGAAAGGGAATGGGACAGAATAGCGCCGGTGAGTACGCCATTCAAACTTGTTCTTTTTTTTTTTGTAATCTCCCCGGCCGGCGAGGATAGCGTTTTACTTCTCGATAGTGTTGAAGCCATTAATGTTTGGTTATCTTGTGGATAAGATAATGCAACGCCTTTGATTCTTGTGGGTCCCGCAGCAACCTTGCGTCCTAGCCAATGAAGTTAGCGCGCGCATACCCAATCAGTATTTCACTTTCCTACGTCAAAAAAAAGTCTTTCACTTTCATCTTTTATATTTATTTAAAGAGAATTTTTATTTTATTTTTTTTTAAATGAGTATAATTTATTTATAATTTTATATAATATAATATGTAAAATTTATTTAAATAAAAAAATTAAAAATAATTTTTAAATAATATTAAATTATGAGTTAGATTTAATTTCTAAAAAAATGAGTAAAATTGACAAATATTTTCTTTCAACGGTCAAAAGTTCAACAGACAATAAATTTATGAGTAGAATGATATTAATAATAAGAGGTTAGGATTTATATTTTTAATTTTTTTAATTATTGATTTTTTTTTCAATTAATTGATTTAAGTATTAAAAACTTTTAAAGAGATGTCAAATGGTCAACTGGGCTTGTCTGTGTTTTTTTTTTTTTTCTCAGAGGAGGGGCATGTCTCAAATCAATTGCCCCAATCGATCTATCTTTAGTATGTAAATGCAGAGCAATCTTTGGCGCTCTATTTGCATTCTAAGTTATACTCCTTTTTTGCGCTTTTTTTTTTTTTTTGGATTCTCACACTTCATGTTGAGGGATTTACGCAAACTTAGTGCTAATTAAAACATAGTAACAAAGAAGAGGAAGACATATATTTTTTAATTATTTTAATTAGAACCAGAATTTGAATTTTTAGTCTTGTAAACAACTTCAATAAAATCAAATTATAATTCATTAGTAAAGATATATCTATTAAAGAGCTTAATAATTATTAAATTTCTCTCTTTACTGAAAAAATTGATGGATAGGGCTCTTTCAGTTGGGAACCTCGTTCCCTTAATAGAACCTAGTACGATTAAAAAATTAGTAAATGTCACCATTTCGCCCTTCATCTCGCTCCAACTCACTCGTCTAACTAACACTTTCGTTGATTTTTTTTTTTTGGGTCAAAATAAATGGTGACCTAGTGAACAAAATCCTTTAACGATGGTTATCATTTCTGTAAAATTTATATTCCGAAAAATTTATCGCTTTGGGTCCAGCTGCTTACTAAGCTCGCAGTGCTTGGCCGGTAGCTTTGGGTCCAGCTGTGTACTAAGCTCGCAGTGGCTGGCCGCGCCCGCAGTTGGAAAACAAACAGGCCAGAACGTAGCGAATAGTATGTGCTGCCATATACTTTTTTCCGAACGAAAAAAGATTTAAAAATAACTTTACTTACTGTTACATTAACCCAACTTCATTTTATTATTTTGTTTTATATTATAAAATTACAAAATTATTACTATTGAAACAATTTTTTGAGCTAAAAATTCAAGCACTAAAACTATTCTCTTTCTAAAAAAAAGTTGAAAATTAGTGAGTCCCACCATTTTATCTTATCACTTTTCCGTTCAACCGACCGGTCTACTTAACATTTGTGTTAAATATGTATTCCTTAAAATAATTGAACCTTAGGCCGATAGCTTTGGGTCTAGCAGCGTACTAAGCTCGCAGTGGCTGGCCGCGCCCGCAATTGAAAAGCAAACAGGCCTAACGTAGTGAAAAGCCTGCAGGAGGAGCGCAGCCCATCTATCCCACATGTGTTGTTCAATATTGTTAGAACTGGATCGGACCGATCAGTCAGATCGGTTGAATTGGAGACCGATCGGTAGTCTGGGCCGATTTAGGTAAATTTCAAAGGGTGGCTCAAACTAGTCAAAACTAGAACAAATCGGTCAAAATCGGTGAAACTAGACCAGTTGGACATGTCCAATAAAATTAAAAAATTCATAAATTACAATTTGATTCCAAATGTTATTTAAATTATAATTTAAGTATTAACTTTAATTTAAAAGTTCAATTTAGTCTAAAATCTATTAAAAATTTTTATTTCATCCTTAAAATTAAAAAAATTAATATTTAATCACTATCTGTAAATATTATTTTTATAATTACTTTTATACACATATATATTATTAAATACCAGTTCAAATACTAGTTCAACCGGTTGAACCTTAACCTACTAATATTTTCAGTTCGATTACCGATTCGATTCTGACAACCTTAGTATTGCCATCAACTTTTTTTTCTACAAAAAAATGATTTAAAAATAAACTTTTTTTTTTATAAATAATTGAAAATAAACTTTACTTTACATGAACCCAACCTTGAAACGACCGATAGAATTCGAGTAGATAAGCATGAGAATCTCGAGCCCGTGAAGACATATCATGAAGTCGGGCGCTAAATGCCAGAACCTCTGACCTTTATTTCCACGAACCTTAGCTGTCCAGTGCTCGATCATTGAGCCCCTTTTTCGTCCATTAGTATTTGTCTTTACGAAAATGGTTTATGGGCGTACAACATCATTGACAATAATACTATTAACTTCTAATTCCAACCATATTAATAATATATTAATAAATATAAAATTAGGAATTCAAACTCTCAATATTTTTACTGTCCCTATTTTCTTCAACTAATTGATCGAGATTTAAAAAAAAATAAAAAAATAAAAAATCATGAACAATAATTTCTTATCATTTGTCAGTTATGGCCGATGCTTACTCGTTCTTCACGCTTTTTTTTATCGTATCCACAACCGAGATTCTCGCTGACTTCTACTTCTACTTTGCTTTTTAAAGCAAACTATTATTGATCGTTGAGTAGTACTTCTGTACTACTAAGTTTCAGTTAAGCTTAACATGGCTGTCCGAGAGTGTTTGCTAGCAGTAACGTTACTCGGCATTTTAACGTGGGTGGCGGAGTCCAAGTACATGGTGTACAACACCACCTCCGGCATTGTTCCCGGGAAGATCAACGTCCACTTGGTGCCTCACTCTCACGACGACGTCGGTTGGTTGAAGACTGTTGATCAGTACTATGTCGGCTCTAATAATTCCATTCAGGTCTGTTTTTGAGTTTATATATATATATAAATATTCGGTATAGTGATTTGTTTGTTCGGGTTCTGATGATCTATTATTGACTGAGATTTTTGGCGCAGGGAGCTTGTGTTCGATACGTACTGGATTCTCTGGTGCCGGCGTTGTTGGCTGATAAGAATCGCAAGTTTATATATGTTGAACAGGTTTAATTTTACTGTGAATAAATCAGGAAAAAATTAAGTAAATTTTTGTTGTTTTCAATGTTAGTGTCCAATAATAGTAACAGAGCTTCCACTTGCAGGAGGTTTGTACTTATGTTATTTTCCTTTTTGGGGTTCGAATACAGGCATTTTTCCAGCGTTGGTGGAGAGAACAAAGTATTAAAGTCCAAAGAATAGTCAAGCGGCTCATCCGCAGGGGTCAGCTTGAGCTAATGTATCGTAGAGTGGAAGATTCTCCCACTTTTTTCCTTTTGCCTTGTTATTCACTTTCAAATTTTCTATGTCCTGATGAACCATGCTTGGCCTCTTGAGCACAAATTTGTTGCTTCTGGGGCAGCTTGAGCTTGGTGTGTGAGAATGGACACTGAGATTAGCTTATCATCATTTCCTGCTTGCAGTTAGATATGCTACATTAGGAAACTTTCCGTTGAGACCCCAAGGTTTCATTATTCGGTTTTGATGATTACATAACATTGCTGCTGATTTCATTTCCAATTCTGGGATTTCAGAAATGGGGGTATGTGTATGCATGATGAGGCAGCCTCACATTACATCGACATGATTGATCAAACGACTCTGGGGCATCGATTTATCTTGAAAGAATTTAATTTGACTCCCAGAATTGGTTGGCAAATTGATCCATTTGGGCATTCGGCAGTTCAAGCTTATCTATTCGGTGCTGAGGTACTAGTTTTGTCATCCATCAATGTTATCTGCTGAGAGATTCCTTTGCTAAAGTTTTTGGATGGTAGGCCAAAAATGTGGATTTTATTCACGTATACAAGTCCCCAGCAGTTTCACCTGTGAATCTTGAATCTAGAGTGTTATTGGCTTCAGGTTGGATTTGACTCTCTTTTTTTCGCGCGAATTGACTATCAAGATAGAGCTAAACGGAAAGATGACAAGAGTCTTGAGGTTGTCTGGAGGGGCTCTAAAACTTTTGGTTCATCTGCACAGGTGATTATTTTTACATGTTTGATGTTTCCTACTTGTTCAGAATCTAATTGAATAAATTTTGGTTGTCCATATGAACACTGACATTTTCTGTTCGATTTGGTATTGCCATTCATTGTTGTTCTTACTTATCAGCTGTAACTTACGCTTTTGCAGATATTCACTGGTGCATTCCCTGAGAATTATGAACCTCCGAGTAATTTCTACTATGAAGTTAATGACGATACCACTGATTCCCCTATTGTCCAGGTAAACCATTAGTCGAGCATTCTTATTTTGTTACAAGTTTCTTGATTTTTTCTTCTGCGCACTATGTCATAATTTTTTTCCTTTGACCTGCAGGATGATATGACTTTGTTTGACTACAATGTCCCCCGGTGTGTGAATGATTTTGTATCAGCAGCAATGTCTCAAGTAAGATTGTGGTTTTTACTTGTTGGAGGCATGCAGAGCACAGTTGTTCTGGTAAGGCTTAGAAGAACTAACGTTTATATTCTCTTTTCAGGCCAATATAACTCGAACGAATCACATCATGTGGACTATGGGTACAGATTTCAAATATCAATATGCTCATTCCTGGTTTTCTCAAATGGACAAACTTATTCATTATGTTAACCAGGTTCGTCTTTTCCAAAATATAGCAAGCCTTAAAAGCTCCAATCAGTATTCAATCTGCTTAATAGTTTTATCATTACATTCGGGCTTATTCACTATTTAAGTTCTGCAATTTGCGACGTTGATGGAGGCACTGGATTGGAATGCTTGCAGGACGGTCGTGTCAATGCTCTATATTCAACCCCATCAATTTATACCGATGCAAAACATGCAGCAAATATTCCCTGGCCTCTCAAGACAGATGATTACTTTCCGTAAGTTCGAAATTTTCGGAAATTGGATATACTACAATGCCGCCAGTTCAATTCAGCTTTTGGCCTTTACGATATTAATTGTTTGAATGAATCAGATATGCAGATCGTGAAAATGCTTACTGGACGGGGTTTTTTACTAGCAGACCTGGCCTTAAAGGCTATGTCAGAACAGCGAGTGGATACTATTTGGTAAGATTTGTGTGATTGATCTGGAAAAATTTAGAGCATATTGTTCTCACTGATCACGATAAAATGACAGGCAGCAAGACAGTTGGAGTTTTTTAAGGGAAGGAGTAAAGGAGGACCCAATACAGATTATCTGGCTGATGCTTTAGCCCTTGTTCAGCATCATGATGCAGTTACTGGCACAGAAAAGCAACATGTGGCAAATGATTATGCAAAACGACTAGCCATAGGCCTTAAGGAGGTCTATCTATTGTAACTCTGGTAATCATTAGCAATTGCATTTGTTAATGTTATAGTCGATTCTTTAAGACCCAATAATTTTCCTTGCAGGCTGAGCAAGTAGTTGGAACTTCATTTTCCTGCTTGACATCAAAATCTGGTTGCCCCGGTCCAGTGAACAAGTTTCAACAGGCAAATACTGATTCTGCTTCATTCTCCACTGGCAGGCAATTTATTTATTTTTACATTGCTTAGTAAATGCTGCAGTTGACACTGAACAGTTTATAATGTTACTGATGGAAATCATATTTCTGATTTTCCTAAGTTATTATAATTTAACTAACAACATCAGATTCAGAGTACTTGGACTGAGCCCAAGGCAAGCATAAGATTTAATTGCTAGCTTAAAGTTAAATTCAAGATTGTGGCATACACATTTCTCAACATTTTTGACCCATTTGTTTTCTGAAAAATCAATTCTTATTTTTTCCTATATCCTTGTCTTTTAAACTTTTCAGTGTCCTCTTCTGAATATAAGCTACTGTCCTGCATCTGAAGTTGATCTGTCAAATAAGAAAAGCCTGGTAAGGACGATTCTTAATGAAGTTTGGCAACTCTTTATCAATTAACTGAAGAAACTTTTATTCATTTCACTACATACTCTCATATGTAGGTGGTGGTTGTGTACAATTCTTTAGGATGGAAAAGAAAGGATGTCATCAGAATTCCAGTGAGCAATTTTGTATTCTTTAAATGTTATTTTTAGCTAGTATCTTATTGGCAAGAGTTCTTCATTTGTCATGAAGAGAATACTCATACCGATATGCATACAAATGTACATTTTGGGAAGTATGTAAGCAATTTCCATGGAACTTCATACCTTTTCAACATATATAGGCAGTTGTTTCTGGATGATGGATGATTATTTTGTGTATAGCTAGTCTATACTTTATGTCCATCTATCTAACATTTCTAGCTTGTTATAGGTTATAAACAAGGAGGTCATCGTTAAGGATTCTGGAGGAAAAGAAATTGAATCACAGATCTTACCTTTGCTGAGTTCCTCTATTAGCATAAGAAAAAACTATACTATAGCATATCTGGGTAGGTCCCCAAACGTGATCCCCAAATACTGGCTCGCATTTGCAGCTTCCGTACCTCCTCTGGGTTTCAACACTTACATTATCTCTAGTCCTACCTCTACTGCTAAACGGACTGGTAAATGTGGCGATTGCTGTTTCTGATTCAGAAATGCTCATATGTGATAAACAGCCGTCGCTTCAGCTTTTACGCCATGCTCACATGATATTTTTGTTTATTTTGTTCCATTTATTGCTTCAGCTGCTACTTCAGATATTCAAAGAGTGTACCATACTGAAGCGGGTAAAAGTGACCAAATCAAAGTAGGACCAGGAAACCTAAAGCTAATTTATTCCCGGAAAGAAGGAAAACTTACTGGGTATATTAACAGCAGAAGCTTGGTATGTGAAACCTGTCCAGACTGATATTTTTGGTTCTTCAAGTGTTGCTTTGTTTACTTAAACTATCAAGGAACACGGCCCTGTCCGTTGTTTTGACGTGCCATTAAGTGGTTTATGTCTACAATTGAAGGTCAAAGGATCTTTGGAGCAATCATACAGCTATTATCCTGCAGACGATGGAATTAAGGATTTGCAGGTTTCACACTCTTCCACTAATCTGATTGATCTTTCCTACCTCTTTTCTAGTTATGCTGTGTGTGCCATCACATATGGCCTACTAGGCTAACCATTGGTATAACTTCACTTATTAAAGGCCTCTGGAGCATACATTTTTCGTCCAAACACTACATATCCTATCAACTTTCAAGGGCAGGTACACCAGTTCTGAAGTGCTTGACTAATGAAAAACTTGTGTTTACTTATTGCTGTTGATGAGCAAACAAAGAAGTCAAAATTTCAGGTTGATTCCACTATTTTGCGGGGGCCTTTACTGGATGAAGTACACCAGAAAATCAACTCCTGGATTTATCAGGTTTTTCTATCTAGTGCAAAAGTAGCAAAGCCAGTTTTTGGTTTTTCTCGTCGATGATTTCTGGAAAGATGTTGAAGATTCTCTCTGAAATTTATCTGTAATTTATCTTTATGTGCATAATCAGGTCACCCGATTGTACAAAGATCGAGAGCATGCTGAATTTGAGTTTACTGTAAGTCTCTCAAACTTTTCTTCTAGCAAGTGTGTGTGAGTGTTTTTCCTTTTTTTTTTTCCTTATAAGGTATCTTTGAAGATCCAGTAATTCATAAGGAGATATCCTCATCAACACAATTATTGATATTAGGTTGGACCAATCCCATTTGATGATGGAATTGGCAAAGAGGTCATAACAAAAATTACCACCACTGCGAAAAACAACAAAGTATTCTATACTGATTCCAGTGGACGCGACTTCATAGAAAGAGTATTTTCCTTCCTTGTCCTTTGATTGGTTTCAAAAGGGTCTAAGTCCTCATGAATATATCTAAGAGAAATTATTCTTTTGAAGATTCGGGATTACAGAAAAGATTGGAACCTTCAAGTGAATCAGCCTATTGCAGGAAACTATTACCCGGTACAACTGCTTTACAATAATGGATGTTTTGCAGCATAATTTGCATCATTGCAGTTGCGGTAAATATCTCTATGTTGTGTGGAAATTTGTTACTTTTGGGGTTTTCATGACTTTGGAGAAAATTCCTATGTGTTTGACAGCTGCACTGGGATTCGGAAAATGATCGATGAAAATCAATGAAAACCATAAACCTTTACACTAGAATTCATCGCATCATGCAATGAGAGAACAACAGCATTTCATCTTCCCTTTTCACATGATAGTTGAGCAAGTGAAGGATACAGTTCAGATTCCTTATTATTAGGAATCAAATTATGACATCTTTTATTCTTTGTTCAGATTAACCTTGGCATATACATGAAAGACAATAGTTCAGAGGTCTCAATCTTAGTGGATAGAACTGTGGGGGGATCGAGTATTCAGGATGGGCAATTGGAAATCATGCTTCACAGGTTTCATCTTTCGTTTCTACCTGCTGGTGTTTTGTTCCCTTGTTTGCTTATCAAAATTTATAAGTGCATGCAGACTAGTGAACAATACATATTACATAGTGTTAGGATATTCAAGATGTTCTCGTTTCCTACAGGAGGTTGGCCCACGATGATTCTAGAGGCGTAGCAGAGGCACTGAATGAAACAGTTTGTATTCATGATCAATGCACAGGATTGACGGTAAGCACGTCTTACCTCTTAACAGTTTTCTAAAATCATCATCAATCATTGTGTAGAATATTATAAGTACACGACATTTCCAGGTTATGCGATTCTTGGGAAGGATAGCCTTATCGTGTTTCCAAACTTTCGTTACACTGAGGCTCGCCTTCAGAATATTATGAGAATTTTAAGAACTAAGTTTACTTGTTTGTGCGTGCAGATTGTTGGAAAGTACTACCTGAAAATAGATCCTCTAGGAGAGGGCGCCAAGTGGAGGCGGACATATGGTCAGGAGATATATTCTCCTTTGCTCATAGCGTTTGCAGAGCAGGTGAAAGGAAACTAGAGCAATAATTGTTGCCATTTGCCAATTAGGTCACACTATAGCTATTACACTACTTATTCTAACTTTTTACAGGTTGGAGATAGTTGGGCAAGCTCCCATGTTACAACCTTTTCTGCAATGGATCCATCCTATGTTTTACCGGATAATGTGGCAATTATAACACTTCAGGTGCGCATCTTTCTCGCCCTTGTGAGGAAACCTAAATTGCTGTCTTAAATTATATGTATTTCAATAGTTCTGATTCTTCTAGGCAAAGATACATGGATTGAGAGAGAAGAAAAATAAACTGAGTTAATTTTGATACACATCCTTTATATGTCTTTACACATCAAGTTTAACAGTTTTACACGTTATAAGTTGTTTTAAAAAAAATATATATGTAAAAACTTATAAAATTTATAACTAACATTAGTTTGTAACAAACTTGTTATGAATGGTATGTACAATATTTAACTCCGTTTACGCTCAATCTATCTCCTCTCAGTCTATTAACCTTTCCTCAATTCTTTTTGAACTGCGCAGGAGTTGGATGACGGAAGCATTCTCTTTAGGCTGGCACACCTGTATGAGGTTGGCACTCTCTTGCATTTCCGGTTACGAAAATTACCCACCTCCGTTCTCATCTGAAATTTGAAATATCTGTTGTTTTTTTATGTTCACTGCAAATTCAAAATGCAAGGTTGAAGAGCACAAGGATTTGTCAACAATGGCAAGCGTACAGCTTCAAAAGGTCTTTCCGCAAAAAAGGGTAAGGCAACAAAGAAAAAAAAAGCTGTGATTACAGGTTTTTCTGGGTTATTGGTAACCTGTTAATGCTTTAAATCTTTCATGATTATTTATCAGATAAAGAAGATAACAGAAACGAGTTTATCCGCCAACCAAGGAAGGGCAGAAATGAAGAAGAAGAGGCTGGTGTGGAAAGTAGAAGGCGATTCTGATTCTGAAGACTTGGCCAAGCCGTTAAGGGGTGGACCTGTAGACCCTGCAACTCTAGTTGTTGAACTTGGTCCAATGGAAATCCGGAGCTTCCTCATCTACTTTGACTAAAACACAGTGGACTAAAAAAGGCTGCAAAATTCGGGCATTGGAGGCTTTTCCAACTGTAAATCTGTAATGGGTGGCTACTCGAATGAAATAAAGGCATAACTCTCGAATTGTAAGTGGGCCAAGTCGGACATCATGATTTGAACTTCCAATAAAATGGATTCCGCCCTTTGATTGCTTTGTTTCTATTTTTCTTTTTGATTTTTTTGATACAAAATTACAATATTTTTTAATAAAATTGTAAAACACCACCTTTATTTTTTTATTTTATTCTCTAAAAAATAAATAATTAAACAGACTTATTAAATAATAATTAATCAACAATGTCACAGAAAATAATTTTCTACTGAATGGTTCTTATAAATTGAGCTGTTGCACAACTGACAATTTATTGTCTAACAATAACGGTAAAATTTTGATCACGAATTTAATTAAAATTGGCTGTATAAGTTTATAAAAACAATCTATTGTCATTTGAATTACCTGGCGCCTCATGAGTATAGTTGCAGCATAAATTATGAATTCTATAAAATTCTATTTATTTCATAAAAGTTCCACTTTTTTCTAAGTTTCTTAACTCTCCAGTTATACCGAATAAAACAATAATCAAAGCGTCCGTGGGACCCGACCGGAGTCTTTTTCCGTAGGACCCGACCAGAGTCTTTTCCCCCAAACGATAACCGAAAGCGTGGGGTGGGACCACTAGATCCGAGCCGACCCAATCCCTCCGCGCGCTTCTCCAAATGCGAGGCCGTGTCATGCTTCTATGGCTTTGAATGTGTTTGGAGTACGAGAAAAAGAGGAGAATTGAGGAGAAAAAAAAGAAAAGTAAAAAAAAAATTGTTTAGAGTGATAGTGAAAGTAAGAAAAGAAATACGTAAAAGAAAAGGTGAATAATAATTTGTGAGAAAAAAAGTAAATAAAAAATAAAATTAATTAGAGTGATAGAAAAATGTGAGAAAAAAAAAGATGGTAAAAAAATATAAATAATAATTTATGAAAAAAAATAAAATTATTTAAAATAGTGTAAAAAATAAATTAAAAAATTAAAAAAAATAAATGACAATAATTTGTGAAAAAATAAAAAAATAAAAAATAAAAAAAGTTTGTTTAGAATGATAGTGAAAGTAAGAGAAAAATAGTATGTAAAAAAAGGTGAATAGTAATTTGTGAGACAAAAAAGTAATGAGAAAATAAAATTGATTAGAGTGATAGAAAAATGTGAGAGAAAAAAAGTATAGTAAAAAAAGATAAATAATAATTTATGAAAAAAAAATAAAATTATTTATAATAGTATAAAAAATGAATAAAAAAATAAAAATAAATAAATAATTATTATTATATTTTTATTTTCTTTTTAATTTTCTCTCGCATACTAAACATAGTTTTTGCGCCGTTGCCAACGCGGACAAACAAAAGCCAAAATCCCAAAAAACAATCACATAACCAAATATAAAAAACTGAAAAATAAAAAGTGCTGCACAGCACAAAAGGCAAGTAGTTCGGCGCCGGAGCAATTTATCCGCCGCGAGCCGGAGGCGTTGCCACTTAATATCCAGATTTAGGTATTTAATTTCCCGCTTTCCAAGCTATATCTGACGCTATTAATCTCTAACAAATGAGATTTTTTTTTCCCTTGATTGTTGCCATTCTTACGAATCTATGTTTTTCTGTAGAAGTGACAAGGACAGAAAGAGAGTCAAGTGAACTGACGGCTATGGCAATTGACGGTCCAAAATCGAACAATTCGGTTCGGCTAAATAAAAAAAAAAAAGATTTTGTGATTGGATTTTGGTTTTATGGTGTTTGGATTGTGAGAAATTAATTAGATAAAAAGTTTATGTAAAAATGACAAAAACAGTTATTTAATTAGAGGAGAAATAAATAAAAAAAATGATAAGGAAAGAAAATAAAAAAGAAAATATGAAGAAAAATTGTTTAGATAGATGAGAAATAAATAAAAAATTAAAATAATTTAAATTAATAAAAAATAAATGAAAAATAAAATAATAAAAAATGAAATAAATAATTTTTTTTCTTTTTCATACAATTATTTTCCTTATTTTTCACTTAAAAGTTAAACCAAACAAACATTAACGTCCTGGAACAAGAAATTGAAAAGACGAGAATCCCCACCGGCTTTAATATTTCTGAAGGAGCCTTTGGAAAATTGTGTGCACTAACTCCAATGGTCAAAATCATATGGGTGCATTTAGTATATAAATTGAATATTATAATAGTATAAATTAATATAATATAAAATAAATTAAATTATTTATTTATATTATATTTAAACAATATCAAATAATATAAAATAATTATTTTATTTAATATTTAAATAATATGAAATAAAATAATAAAATATATTAAAATAAATTTTTTAAACTTATATTTACTTTTATTTTGTAACATTTTTTTTATTAAAAATAATTAAACTTAAACAATAGTTATTAGAAAAGAAGAGAAAGGGAGGAAAGGACTTTGATCAAAAAAAAAAAAAGGAAAGGAGGAAAGATGAGAGAGGGAAGAGAGAGGAGAGAGAAAGGAAAGAAAGAGAGGGAAGAGAGAGGAGAGAGAAAATAAAGAAAGAGAGGGGAATGAGGAGAGAGAAAAGAAAGAGAGAGACGAGGAGTGAGAGAGAGCGAGATGGGAGGAGAGAGAGAGGAGGGTGAAGAGAGAGGAAGGAGGAGAGACAAAAGAGAGAGAGATAGAGAGGGGTGGTAGGTGAGAGAAGGAGGTGAGATAAACAATTTTTTAATTTTATATTAATTTTTTAAAAATATTTGAAATTTATTTTAATTAAAATAATATTTTAATAAATATATCATTTGTTAACACTAATTTATAAAATATGATAAACTAATTTTATATTTATGAGATAATAAATTTACATAAATTTATTATATATTTATTTTATTAACTAATTAAACATAAATTAAAATAAAATAATTAATTTTTAATTTATATTATTTTATCATATCCCATGAAATAAATGCATTTTATAAGAAAACATTCGACAATTGGAAGAAAAACTGGGGAGTCGAAAACTGAAAGGCCAAAACGCCCCTGCCGAGTGACAAAATTTTGTGAATTCTTGTTCTAAAAGTCGGGCAATACTAACTTTCTTTTTCTTAATTAATTAACTCAAACTGAAATGTAAATTTAAAATTTTTCATTCTATAAACAATTTCAGTAGCAAAAATTGATAAAAAAATTTCAGACAATACTAGCATTGATATATATATATATATATATAAAGAGACAATTTTAATGAATGAGAATGACTAAAGATGTTCGTGGGCCGGGTTGAGCAGATTAGAGGGTATATCTGCATCCAATCTACTATCAGCAGGTTAGATAATTCTTCATCTGCATCCAATCCGTCATACAATCAATACAATCTAATTCGCTATTAACGAATTTGATTAAACGATTTTAATAGATTGTATATAATAAAAAAATTATAATTTTCTTCAATTTATACCAGTCATTGATCATCAATATTTTTTTTTATTGTTATCAACTTTATTAGTATAATATATATATTATACCCATTGGCAATTTGAAATATGCAAGAGAACTAATAAATATCCACTAAAAAATATATTAGGCCGATTTTACTTGATAAAAGATATTTTAAAGCCAATTTATTGAGCAGTTTGTAAATAATTCACAATACTAAAAATTCAATCTTATATTTTTAGGGTTTCAACCGGATTGATATCAATAAATTTAATTCATAATGTCGAATTATATATATATGCGGATTAGATTAGATTAAGTGGATTGAATCCTCAATTCGTATCAATCTGTTTTTGATAGGTTATAAAATTTTAAAATTGCAATCAATTCATATATGGACAATTTTGACAAGTTTAAATTGATTTAGATTAAATTGATTAAATTGAATCAGATTAGTTATTTTTCGAAGAATGTCTATGTAAGCAGGCAAAATTTGTTTTGAAGTGAGATAAAAGTCGAATTATGGCTTTACTTGATTTGTCCGATTGGAACAAGATCTTCCCGGAATTCCTGAATAAACTAATAAATAATTAATTATCCAAAGGATTTGATTGTTGTTCATTTTTTTAACTAAACATTACACGCGTCGGCGCGTGTGCGCAGTGAGAGAGAGAGAGAGAGAGAGAGAGAGAGGAAGAGCGAAACAAAAGGGCGGGTGTTAGTGGTGGTCATATTGGCTTAAGCGACAGCCATGAAATTGTAAAAACATTTGCGAAATGCAGTGCTCGCTTTCCCCTTCAACTCCGGCCTCGAAACAACAAATTCTCTCACTTCTTTTTTTAATAAAAAGAAAAATCTGTCTTTGACTTCGGATGTCGCTTTTTTCCTTCGCTGTAAAAAAGCTAATTAAATCATCGACGAGCAGAAGGTAACATCTCCCGATTTCTGCCTCAAAACCGAAACATGCATTTCGCCAAGCTCGACGACTCGCCGATGTTTCGGCAACAGGTGCAATAATCTTCCGTTTTTTTTTAAAAAAAATTGTTTAATTATTTCTCTTTATTCTTCTTCCTTTTTTTAATTTTTAATTTTTTTTTTTGCCTTTTCCTATATGTAATGAATCAGTAATGTAATGTGTCCTTGTTTGTGTTTTGAAATTGGAAAAATTAAACCTACAAGAAATGCGAATTGAACGATTTAATGGTTTCGTGGCGTAATAGATACAATGCATGGAAGAAAATGCAGAGCTACTGAGAGGTAGATGCTTGAAGTTCTACAAAGGATGCCGAAAATACACGTAAGCCGAATTTTTCTTTTTCTGTTTTCTTGTTTTTTTCCCCTAATTCTGTTTCTCAGTTTGCCTGCGCCTTTTCTGTCTGTAACTACTAACTATACATATGATGCGGACTAATAACTTTGGGCTATCACTTTTGCGTGATGGCATTATGTGGATACATAATGTCACTGTTCTCAAGACTATGGATTAGCTTAAAAAAAGATGAATGATAGTGTCGAATAATTGCTTATGGTGCAATGGTGAAATTCTTGGGCTTGCTTCAATGGGAATGCGGATCTGGGGATGTAAGATGGCCTATGGAATAAGATGGATTTTTTGTCCGCTTGAGTAGCCAAGAAGTATTGGCTTTGCGAATTTTGTGCATAAAATGTTCACTGATGCTTAAATGTTTCAAATTATACGCATTGTTAGTTGTTCTCTTCTGTTCTGATGAATCTTAGATTTACGCTTTTGGAATGTCTTCTGCTTTCAGGGAAGGGCTTGGAGAAGGGTATGATGGAGATATTGCTTTTGCAAGTGCCCTTGAGAAGTTTGGAGGAGGACATAATGATCCTCTTTGTGTTGCTTTTGGAGGTATCCTTTTCTTTGGAATATAATTATAACGTTATCCAACTTGTCTTCAATGTGCCTCCTCTACTAGTGAATTCAATGCTTGTTTGTGTTTTCATAGCTATTATTGTTCCTTTGTCCTTCTCAGGCAAGATTGTTCATTTTAGTGAGTGTTTTTATTCCTTTAGAAAAGGATGCTTGATGCACTTGCAATATTTTTCTAGGCTCATTGCTGTAAGTTTGTTGATTAAAGTTTGTCATTTGACAACTCTATGCCATGGAATTATTGCACATGAAATTTCATAGTGAGAATATCTACCAGAGAACTAGATAATTTATCTGGTGGTTTATCCCAATCATCCATACTGCATATCAGCATACGAATTTTTGTTTGTTCTTATGTTTTATATGTGCACATAAAACAAACTGCTTGTTTGCCCATGCAGAAATTTCCTTGTTGGGTTAGGACTTAAAAGTGTACTTAGCCAAGTTGAGCTGTTTACAGCTTAGAATAACTGAAGCATGTTAGCATGTTACAGATATGATCAAGGTCAAACTTAAATGGGCACCTAATAAGTGACATCGGCTCATAAATTTATTCGTCTACTTGTTGTGGCTAGACTGGAGATTGCACTCATATGAACTATTATTCAGCTACAGTTAAGCCGTATATATCACTCCATGAATGCATCTTATTTTAGTCTTCATTGCTCTTTTTTATTTCACTTCCAAGCCTGCTAAAGCAAGATACTAATTTTCGATTCCAAGGATCCTAATTTGTAGTTCACTCCATTGTTTTCAACACAATATATTGAGCCAATTCTGATATAATGTCATATTTTTCTGTCATAGGCCCTGTTATGAATAAGTTTACAATTGCTCTGAGAGAAATTGGCACATACAGAGAAGTTCTTCGGTCGCAGGTAACAAATGTTGTAGCATAGTTCTTTGGGAATTTTACCATATAGTTCTTGCTTTTTTTGTTTTTAAACACCGCAAAACATAATGTGGAAAAAGTAGAACTGTTGCGAAGTGTTGGAACAACAGAGACAGATAGAGAATAGGGGTTTGGGGTGTTTTGTGTTGGCATTCTCACTTCACTTTCACAGGTGGAGCATCTGCTAAATGAAAGGTTGTTGCAATTTGTCAATGTTGATCTTCAAGAAATCAAGGTATTGTTTTATCTTATGGTTTAGATACTTTTTCTAAAGATACGATAGCAATTTCAACTGGCTAAGTGTCTCCTAACTATAATTGCCAGCACACTGTTTGACCCCATAATGCTCGTCTCTGCACAAACAACAGGCCAGTTGCATTGTTTAGTGACTCATTTATAGCATAAACCATTATTAGTACCATTAAGCATGATATCTTATTAAGCATGATATCTGAAAGCTAACCTGCATACAACTGTGGTCCAACTGAGATGACCTAACAAACGCTCAAGTAGACAATTTGGCACTAAGTAAATTTCACGTCAAAATAGTTCATGCTGATAATTATCATGCTTTTTTTCAAATTGGTGCAGTTTTTCCATTTGGATGTATTTCCTCTCTCTCTCTCTCTGTCTCTGTCTCTGTCTCTCCCTCTTTTTTTATTTTTAATTTTATTTATTTATTTATTTATTTTTGCAACCTTTAACCTTGCATACCACAAATAACTCATTTCTTGGCTATAAATGATGTTGTTGCATCCCAGGAAGCTCGAAAACGTTTTGACAAGGCTTCCTTGACATATGATCAGGTGGGCTTAACATTTATAGTTGGTTCATAATCTCTATCAGAACCTCTGCACACTTTTCACTGGAATCTGATGGATTTCCACAAGAAAGTTATCTATATAGTTATATTATTTTCAACGATCAGTCCTTTTTAGCTATAAATTTCATTTTCTTACATTTGTTAATGAATTTGTATTGAATGAGCCTGGTCAGCCATGTGAATAGATTTATGTCTTAACGTTTTGAAATGCATGCTGACATCTCAAAAGGCCAGATTCCTTTTCCTTCAGCATTTTCATGGTATGAAGAAATGTATTACACACAATATCTAACGGAAAACAGTTAGATTATCCATGCATCCAATATTGACATTGTTGCTCAAATGATATTTTTCCGGAAATATGGATCTTTGGATGCTGTTTGAGCCACAGTGTGACGGAGTGAGGAATAGATATGCATTTGACGTGGATGCTCAGCTTATTAGATATTATCAGCATAAAAGGAACATGAAGTGGTTGTGCAACTATATTTTTCAATATAGTGTTTGCAACAATTATGTCTAGCTGTTTGGGGCTGTTCTTTGTGCTTGGTCTTGTCTTGATATTGTTCATTTTGGTTTTCAAAGCTGTTTTTTCTTTTAACCAGCAACTGCTTGATTGTGACTTGATGACAATGCCAATTATCACGTTGCACTGCAGGCACGTGATAAGTTTCTTTCGTTGAGGAAGAGCACTAGAATGGATGTAGCTGCTGTCATCGAGGAGGTACATTCATGGGCAGTCTTGATTCGCAATATTGTTATTTTTGGGGCAGAAGATGGCCGTAGGCAGTTTATTGTTGGTTATATCTGTAAATCTAATTTACGTAGAGATATTCTAGGAACTCCACAGTGCAAGATCTGCTTTTGAACAAGCACGCTTTAACTTGGTATGTTTATTTCTACACCTAATGACTTGAGAATCAAATAGCTTTACAGTTGGAGGAAAAACAGAGCATGTTTTCCTGTATTTCAGGTTGGTGCTCTTTCTATTTTTGAGGCCAAGAAGAGGTATGAATTTTTGGAGGCAGTCGGTGGGATGATGGATGCCCATCTTCGATTCTTCAAACAGGTATCCTTTACTAATCATGCGATGACCCCAACAAAATTTTGATAACGTCTCGACTTCATCTGAATTCTTGATTCTTCTAGGGATATGAGCTATTGCATCAGATGGAGCCCTTCATTAACCAGGTCTTTCTGATTCTGTTTGGATCCTTTTATGCATTTTTATTTCCTCTATTGCGCAGCATATAAATAGTTACAACATGAACCTTATGCCTTCCCTAGATTGACAAAACGTTAAGGTAATAAGCCAAGGCAAGCCACATATAGAAACCCTTCTCCTTTGGCAAAGCGTATCCAATTTTAAGGGGAGTTAGGATGGCATTTCTTTGAAAAACAGGTTTTGCCAATGTGAATCAATATTCAAATATATTCCTGGTCATTCTGGAGCTTGGAGCACTTTTAAATCTCAGAGTTTGCCTCTGATGAACTGGTCAAATAAAGAACCCATAATTGGCAGTGAACATGACCTGACGTGTGCTCCTGAGCAAATGCGTAAACCACTTGAACTGTCCATTTTCTATAAAATTTAAGAAAGTTTTCATGATCTGCCCGCAGGAAGAGAACCTGAGAGCAAAAGGAGAAAAAGTTTCTGCGAGCAAAATTTACTTAATTTTTGGTTTGAAAATGAGTATTCCACTGCATTTTAGCTAAGATTGTCCTGCTTTTTCTCTTGCAATTCAAGACCTAATGGGACTTAATGCTAATTTTACCTTAGAGTTGGTCACATTGTGATTCTGTGGCTTCACTCAACTCTCTTCATTTGCCGCTTGTTTTTCTTAGATTGTCTTTGCCAAGGATCTGGCCATTGTTCCAAATCTAGCTACAGCCTTCTCGTGGCAAATTTCTCATTATAACTCTACTATTGCTTGTCTGAAACGAAAAAATTAAAGCAATCGGCTTTTGTCCTGCAGGTTTTGGCTTATGCACAGCAGTCTAGAGAATGTTCTAACTATGAAAGAGAATCTCTTAGTGAAAGAGTGCAAGAGTACCTCAGGCAGATTGATCTAGAAAGTAAGCATTCTTCAGGTGGCAGCCTCACTTCTCCTTGTGGAGATAGTGTCCAATTATTTCCTAGGAGCTCCCATAAAGTGATAGAGGCAGTAATGCAATCTGCTGCAAATGGGAAGGTAGTTTAAAGATGGTCAAACCCGACCTATAAGTTTCTTCATAAGTTAAAGCTTAAATTTTTTTGTTCTGAATATTTGTTGTAATTTTAAATTATTTACTCGTGTATCAAAGGATAAGAATCATTGAAGTAATTATGCTGACATGTCTTGCTAAGACTAGATTTATGTAGGTGCAAACTATTCGACAAGGATATCTCTCCAAGCGTTCCTCAAATTTAAGAGGCGATTGGAAAAGACGGTTTTTTGTTCTTGACAGTCGTGGGATGCTGTACTACTATCGTAAACCTTTCAGCTGGTCATCTGTGAGTCATTAGCTAAAAGATAGCTTGAAACGTTTTAAGTTGTACGTGCTGCTCTCTACTACCCTTGTACTCTTTCACTAAACTTGAACACATTGTCCCAGGCAGCTGGTAGTCAATCTGTCGTACAGAGGAACGTTTCCTCTGACAATACCCCTGGTTTACTTAGTCGGTGGCTTTCATCCCACTACCATGGTGGCGTGCATGATGAGAAAAATGTTGCACGGCACACTGTAAATCTGCTAACGTCAACAATCAAGATTGATGGAGATCAGTCAGATCTCAGATTCTGCTTCAGAATCATCTCGCCAGTGAAAGTGTATACTTTGCAGGTGGTTTTTCAAGTTTCAGCACGAATGTTATCTAAAATTAATTTTCCAGTTCAATATTGGGCAGATACAAACATTGTTCATCTTGTTTCCTGAAGAAACAAGTTGGGTTCATCTTTTTTTCTGAAAATACAAGTTGGGTTCTAAGAAAATTCAGCCACAATTCTCTGGTGTTTTCTTGAATCACAGGCAGAGAATGCAGCTGACCAAATGGACTGGATCGAAAAGATAACCGGAGTTATTACTTCCTTACTGAGTTTTCAGAACCCTGAAAGGGTAAATTTCTGGCTTTTCAATGATTTTTTATTGTGACTATTTAAACATACTGAGCAGAATAGCCCAATCATTTGTCAGCATCTTTCCACTAGTCTTAAAGGAAGTCGTGATCATTGCTCCATCAGCGAGGCTAGTTCATTGGTAGATTGTCCTAACATTGAGCAAATGGGAATTGAGGAGTCGGCATCCACTAATCTTAGCATGGGGAGTGATTCATCCCGAAACTCGCAACGAGAACACAGTGTAAGCAGTGAAAAGCCAATTGATTTATTGAGAAGAGTTCCTGGGAATGACAAATGTGCTGATTGTGGAGCACCTGAACCAGACTGGGCATCTTTGAACCTTGGGGTTCTTATATGCATTGAATGTTCTGGCGTTCATCGTAATCTTGGCGTACACATCTCAAAGGTAATCCGCCATAATTTTCATCTGTTGTTACTTAGATGGGCATTGGGACATTTCCTGAGCCCATTGGAATTGAAGTTTAAAGAGATTACGCATGAGGTGCAATGGATGAACCAAGTTTACTTCATTTGCGGGGCCTGCTAAGTGAGAAACTAGTAGCAGACTGACAGTGTCTGCTGACATCTGTTGACTATTGACTCAGTGTTTCTTGTGTCAAAGAAAGTGCATGAAAACAGTTCAGCTGGTCTTGCATAATTTTTTTTATTTGCTTTATTTTTTGGCTCTTAATCTTATCTTTTTTCTGAATTTTAATTACTTATGTTTGTCTATTTTATGTTGCTTTGATGCATTCTTCTACTTAAATGTTCATGTATTATTGTGAATAACCTCCACTGCAGGTAAGATCCCTGACACTGGATGTGAGAGTGTGGGAGCCATCCGTCTTAAATTTGTTTCAGTCACTGGGCAACATCTGTGCAAACTCAATTTGGGAGGAGGAGTTGCATCCAGATTCATTTGCATCTGATGAAGGACCTAACAGGTAAGTAATGGAACATGCTGAAAACTGCTTCTTTGTCTTTTTACTCTCCTTTCTTTCCTGCATAGGGGTGAGGGGTGCGGGCAGGCTACTGCTACTTGTTTACTTCTGATCTAGATTTTCAACATCTGACAGACAAAAGCCACTCCGAATAAGAAAACCAAGTCCTGATGATCCTATTTCATTTAAAGAACAGTTCATTCATGCAAAGGTAAGGCTCCAAACGGTTTCATTTCTTCCTTGGGTATTTTTGATTGTTTTTATCCTTTTGACCTGTTTGTCGTGATTACATTATAATTTCCTGCATACCTGAGCAAATGGGGAAATCTTAAACAAGGAAATACTTTGATCAGGTTCCCACACTGTTTTTACTACCATAAGTTTGATTTCATATATCACGTTTCTGCCCTGATATTTAATTTCAGAACTAAAGGTAAATAAATTCCTCAAAACATGAATCGGTCTGGAATCTTATGAGCAAGTCTTGTCTTCCTCACCTTGAAATTTGTGTAATGAATGCCATTGGCAGCCTTGATGTGTCCTTGGGACATCCTTAAACGTGTGCCTGTCTACTTCCTATTTTTATGCTCCAAAGTTGGATTATGGGATCCCTATCATACTCTCATTGAACAAGACCGATAAGAATGGTTAAGAACCTTGGAATCTGATCTGCTTGCAATGTGGACATTTATATGGATAAAATATGCTTTGCGGATTTTGCTACCATTTTTTTTGGATATTTTCCACCCTGTTGGGAATCTCCAGGAGGAAGAGAGAGGTTTCTAGGGCCTGAGCAAGAGACACAGAAGCATTAAACCAGCCATTATGACCCAAGGCTCAGACTCTTATGTTCACTAAATATGTGAGTTTCCACTTGAGGGCCCATCTCATATGTGTCTCAAAACTTTGGCATGGATGGGTACAAATAGTTTGAGCCGTGCCTGCACTTTAGGAATGAAACCTTAAGGCCTCATGAGTCATAACTTCGTATAAGTGCCATACTTATCATTATTAATTATTTGGATAGTATCAATGCATGCGGACTTCAGTCATAGTTAAGACAACAAAAACAATCTTTCTCCTCTCTTACCAATGGAATTAAATTGTTAGTCCATTCCATTTGTTTTACTGGTAAGTTATTTGGATGGAAAGGCCAAATGGACTGATGTATTTGTGTATACATGTGGAGAGCAGGAGGGGCAGAGAGGCATCGATTCCCATGGCAGGTGTCTGTCTTTAGCGGTTAACTGGTTATATAGTTTAGGCACAGCCTACATTGTGTGGTTTTATGCAGTTCCCATAGTGTGCTCTGCTGTTCCTTGCATCTGATTTCCTCAAAGTTTAGTCAGAATGACTTGCTTGATTATTTGATGTCTGTGTACAGAGAACTGAAAAGCTTCTTTGTGCTGCCTGAGTTTTTGTCACTGCAGTAAAAAATTGATGGTTCCTTTCCACTGCAGTATGAAGAAAAGGTTTTTGTTCGTGAAGTCAAGGACAGTCAACGTCTCCTTTCTGTGGCACGGCAAGTATGGGAAAGCGTGCACACTAATGATGTGAAAGCAGTCTACCGCCATATTGTCTGCTCTGGCGTAGATGTCAATGCCATCCATGGGCAAGCATCAGTGGGTATGTACTTAACATTTCAGGAGCAATGCAATTGGAAGAGCATGAAAACCTTCTATCTCAATTTCTATTACTTTTCAGGTGATTCTTTTGGAATTCCCTCGACAGGCTTTGTGAAGTCTGTAAATAAAATTGCAGATCTGGTCATAAAGGACTTTTCTGATGGCTGTTCTCTGCTTCACCTTGCCTGCTTAACTGCTGATGTTGGTATGGTTGAGCTACTGCTACAATATGGCGCAAACATAAATTCTTATGATTCAGCAGGTCAGACGCCATTGCATTATTGTATTATTGGCCGAAGATCTGCGATGGCGAGACTTCTCCTTACAAGGTGATTCTTTGATCTCTTAAGCCTTTGGATTAGGACCCTTCACAGTACATTCTTGCCATCATTCTGCATGTTGCGATCTTATTATTTCATCTCTTCCATTTCACAAGTGATCAAATGAGAACTATAGTATTTTTCCCCTAAGAGTTTTTTATGGACTCTAGTGGAAGTGGATGAAAATAATTTGAAATCTCTGTCTGTTTCTCTATGATGTTTAGTTCACCGCCTTGGCCTTTATCTTCATCCGGTAATGCTTGCCATAGCACATTCGCTTGATCTGTTGAAGTAATCAATAGCTGAAGAGCTTTGTCAATATTAAAAAGTTGCCCACAGAAATTCTCTGTGTTGGATTTTTGGAAAGTGGTTATAGTTGAAATTAGTTATCAATTACTGTTGTTGTTTGGTCAGTGTTATTTTCTTTGAGTCATTGTTATTTTAATTGTGATCGTTCTCATTCTTTTTCTTCACGTCTGGCAAAAGACCGCTCACAATTTTGCCACCCCTGATCTCCAAAAATATCTCAGAGGTTAACCAATCCAATGCAGGGGGGGCGACCCACAAGCTGTTGACGAAAGAGGTAACACTGCCATTCAGCTCGCATCAGAATCTGGCCTTGATGACAGTGAGCTTGTTGCTCTCTTGAATGACAAACAACCAAATTGTTAAACAATAACTATCCAGAGCCAAGAGAATGTGGAGATCCTGAACAAAGCGAGTTGGTCAATTGTTAAAAGGAGCAGGGAAGCTTTCTTTGCAGTCACAGACAAGTTACCTGGTGGGTCAGCTTAAGTTATTGTTTCCACCTTAACAATTGTATATAATTATAATCTGTAGATAATTGCTTCCTCTCATGTAGGCTTGGCTTCCTCATTAGTGTCTTGGTAGGTCGTGCTTATAAATTTTTACATTTGATGTACTAACTAAGCAACGAACTCTTGGGAGAATGAAAATTTTGGTTGAATGATCGTACTAAGAAAGCAAGAAAAGCCTCTTCTTCTCATTGTCACCTCCTGGTGGCAAGTAGACATTCCCGTGTAAGAATGAGAGATTTCCTTATATTTAGGTTGAGAGGGTCGATCAACTAGCTAATTCCTCGCGTAAATGACAATACCATAGACCATAAGGTAAGTTCATTTTCACAATATTGACTGCTTACACTCGTTCCTGCATCAAACTGCCTAGTCTTCCAAGGGAAGCCCCACACGGAAAAAATCACAATGATCATCATACGTCGTTTACTGCTTAATTTCCTATTACGCCTGTTACGAACTAGCCATCATACATAGCCCGTAGAGATGCAGATAGGAAACTATTCAAAAGGTTCTTTTCCCTATCAGTGAGGATTCTACGCCCCATCAGCATCTCATATTGCTGATTGCTTCTAGAGTTCCCCGGCATTCTCGGAGTTTTGATTGGTTCGTCGGCGTTTTGATTGGTAGTGCAAGAGCACTTCGATTTGAGGTGTCGGATTCTTGAGTGCATCCGGGTTTCCGTTATTGAAGAAATGGAGAATTCAGCGAGAGTAATATTTGTTTGGACACTATCTCAAAAAAATAAAAAGAAGTGTTGGACACACTTCTTATTAATCTCATTAATTTTTTAATTAATAAAACAATGATATGTATAACATCAAATCTTAATTTTTGTTTTTTTTTTTTTTTCTAATTATAAATAATATACCTATCAAAAAGTGTGTCTATGTAGTTGCTAGATTCGGTGAGACTACATCAATCTTTCGGGCAAAAAAGAAAAAAAGAAGAAGAAAAAGAGGAAAAAGCATGCACAGAAGGGTGACCCTGGGTTGTCGCGGCTGCTGCATCTGTCCGTAACTCTTTATCGAGCTGTCTGGATGCGATGCTGTTTGGTGATCACATTTTTTTTTTTTTGGTCTGAAATCGTTCAGTATCCAGTTCATTGAACTGACTAATCTGGACCGACTAGGATAAGGACCTTGAAAGACGGCAAAAATCTCTCAGTCAGTATTTAACGCGGTTGCATTTTCAAGACTCGTATGTACTTTCCTTCAGCCCAAGAAAAAGGGCTGGGGAAGAAAAAAATATCTTAAACAGTTTAGGCCCAAAGCCTAATGGGTGTCTTGACTTGAAAGGTACTGGCCCGGTCAATTTCTTGGGTGACCCAAACGAAGATTAAAAATGGGCCTCCAAAGCTAGACTCGCAGATGGGCCCACCGTGCCATTAGACGAATAATTAATGGTCAGCTCTAAATTTCTCCACAAAGGTCAATAACCACACAAAGTTCATCTTCGTGAACATCCCATAATTATATCTTAGAAACTCCTAGTCTTGACATGGATGATCCGCATTAGACTAAACTGAAGATAGGTCTAATTTCTCTGCAAAGTTCAAAAACCACACAAATTCATCTTTGTGCACAACTGATGATTATACTAGAAATCCCTAGTCTTGACAATAAATGACGCGGCTTTAACTGCACTGAAGTCTGAAGAGACGTGGATCTTTACGTGGACAGGCTGAGCGGACATTAACAAGGATCATGATTTATTTGACTCAGAAAAAAAAAAAAAAAAACAAGGATCATGATTCACAAGGGTCTTCCTTAAAAAAAAAAAAAAAAAAAAAGTCATTTGGCCATTTTATTTAAGAAATATTTAGATTACGATCAAAATAAAATAAATTATTAGATAATTAATTTTTTTTTAAAAGAAACATATAAATTATTTAAAATTATTAAATAGATTACGTAATATATTAGTAAAACTTATTTTTTATATTATTTAATATTACTACTCATGTTTCGTTGGAAAATTTTTGTTCAACGTTATCTCCAATTAGTTTGACCTATTAATTGGGTTGGGCGGATTCAACTTCAAGATGTTCATTGTTTTAAAAGAAAAATTATTTGTCGTAACAAGAAAACTGCAACGCGTGTGCAACATGACAATTGTAGGCGTTGTTTTACTGCTTCCAAGCATAAAAATCAGAGTCACCCAATCATACCATGAAACATGTTGGTGCATGGTCCCCTCATATTGGACCGTACGATTTTGTCACAGAGGGAGACTACGACGTGCCACGTGTCTTAATTCGACAACAAGCTAACGTTGGAAGATTCCGAGTTTCTCCTCAAATTTCCCACGCTTGTCCATGGAGGGAAAGAAATAAGAGGAAGGGAAAAGATAAGTGGGTATGTATAAGTAGAAATATTATGGATATATGAAAATTTAAATTATTAAATTATAAAAAATATATTATATTAAAAAAATAAATAAATTATTAAATATTATTAAATTAATTATATATTTTGCATATACTTCTTAAATATAGTTATACATGACCTCTAAGAGAAAATTGAAGAAGATTGCTTGGTGCTGTGAGAAAACAGATACACGCAGAAACAATCATTGCACAAGTTTAGATAAAGTATAAAAACTAAGTGACTCATTGGTTTTTGGGTACACGCGGTAATTCGGTGGTACATATCATTAGGTAGTCGAATTTAGAAAAAAGAAATAAATATATTATTAATTATTGTTAGATAAATTACGTATTTATTAATATTTTTTTAAAATTAAAATATATAATGGTACTCTAGGCAAAAATATGGTGAAATATTGTTACTGTTGTTCTTAAAGTTTTACGATTCCTAGTAACTTTATCAATTATCAATATTTATGTTGTGATCGGATATGAAGAAAACAAATAAAAAAAAAGAATAAAAAATAATATAATAATAATGATATTATGATTAATAAAAAGTAATGATTATAAAGTTGTGAAAAAGAAAATAAATATTAATTTGTGAGGAAAAAAGTAAAAAATAATTGTTTAAATTAATAGAAAATAAACTAAAAAAATGAATAGAAAATATATTTTTTTTTCCATTCTTCTTTCTTTTTCCTTTGAAAATTTCCAATCACAGTAAACTACTAATTGCTAACCCATGCAATGGTCATTATTTGCCGTTGATCATCAAATGTCAACGAAATCAAATAGACTTCATATAAATCAGGAGTTAGGGGGAAGTTACTATTGATTGGACCAGTTTCTGATGTTGATAGCTAAAAATGAGCAGAAACAATATCCCTGTATGGTATGGGGTGTATTTTGGGTGCACATGACATAAACACACATGCATGATGCATACAAAGATGATCTTCTGTTTTTCGTTCATGTTCAGTGCCGTGTACGAACGACATTCCTTTGTGAATGCATTCATTGAATCACATGAATTTGGGTTCCACAATTTTCCCTTTTGAAATCATTAGTTGATGGAGAAACCAGTTTCTTTGCACAACACGACTCATGATTTTAAATCATGGTAAATTTCTATATTGGAGGATAACGTCAACTCAAGCCACTAGTTATATGGGGTCAATGGGAAAAAGGGATGATAACAATGAAGGCTTGAATCCCATCTACCAGCCCCTCCTTATCCCTCCAACCAAAAAAACAAAAACGACCTTAATTTCCCACGAGCTTATGAATTAAATCCATAATTACCATTACCAGCAATTGCGCTTTTTTTTTTCATTAATTGGTTTTAATCGTGACTTGAATTTAAGACCTTCAGTTCTGAAAACGACTCTTGTACCAATTGAAGTATAGTTCATTAATCAAAAATTGACAATTGTGATGTATATAGCATAAGCTCTTTAAAGCTGAAATTAGCAAAGCGGGTTTGAATTAATTTCACAGCCCTGCGTTTTGAGTGCTTTAGTACTAGCCTGTTCACAACTGGGTTGTCTTAAACTTCAACTCAATGCCATTGTAGCCTCTAAGCCACTATGCAATTTTAAGGTTGTTTTCCACAGCATTCTTTTGTTTTATCATAATCAAGGCAACTTGATTTAGCTCCACCCAAGTTTAACTGCTTTTTCTTCTACTTTTTATTTTTATTTTTTTTTCCTTTTAAAAGGGAATCTTCTTCATATTTATCAGTACTTCGAAATTGCTCAATATTACTATCTTTGTGGGTATAATAAGGTTTTGTGAAGCGTGATACACATCCCCCTAGACTTGAACTTTATTAGGTGCTGCAAAGTGGGAAGCAAACATGTCATTAGGGAGCTACATAACCATTTAATTAAGTTGGCAACCTTGTTAATTAATTAGCTAATAAGTGAGGTCCAGCCGGTGCCTACCCGACTATTAATTGATTTTAAACACGCCATAGGGCGGTGGAATTTTGGTTTTTTTTTTTTCTTTCTACGGTAGAAAATGACATGTTTCTTGTCCACAATCACAGCAGACAGACCTCTAAGTTGCGTGGAAAAACGTTCCTCTCCACTCCACCAATCGCAATTGGGGTATTTGATACATAAATACAAATATATATGTGTGTGCATGCATCCATACATACATATTCCGTGTATTACTTACTGGCACTCTCAAATCGTTTTTGACTAAGTAGTTTGTTGTTTGAATGTCGGCAGATTGAATTTATATTAAGAATTAATGAAGATTAAAGTAAACCATTAATCACGTAGGCTGGAGAAACTTGGACATGGCTTTGTTCAACTAAAAAGATGGGTTTGACATTCGTGCCTTTCATTAGATCTTAATTAAGCTTATCTTGTTCAAAAACTATTCTATTCTCTGGGTCCCGTCCATGGTTCGCTGTTAACGGCACAATATTATTTATATATATAAAATACGGGAATCGATTTCATTTTTACTTTTCTTTTGACGTTGAAGGAGAGACTAGGTTTTATGTAGACCATCTGTTACTTTATCTTGAGTTTTGTGTATAATTTTGTAATGATCGTTTGATTATAAAATTTGTAGGTCATATGAGCTATTTTACTATCTTATTGTGTGTAGGTGTTTTCAATTAACTTGTATCAATTTTATGTACGATTCATCTAAGTATTAATACAATAATTTTGTTTCAGTCAAAAAAAAAAAACAAAGAGACTAGAATGGAAAATGTGACACGTGGATGTTGGTTTAAGTATGCGGCCTTGATATGGATATGGATGGATAGCATTGTTTATGCCCAAACCACCCCATCACGGCAACCCACGGCAGTTCCGCCCTCCGCCTGCAAATGTATATTCCTTGTGGTTAATATTTATTGAGATTTTTTTTTAAGTGAAATTAAAATGAAATTAAAATAATATAAATTATTAAATAATTAAATTTAAAAAATAATAAATTATAAAATATTATCGTATAAAATTTGTAGCTACTTCAATACTATACTACTATCTGAGATACAATAATATAGTAGAAATCTTTGACTAATTACCCACATTTTTTTTTAAGTTTTAGACCGCTCAGTATCCAGTCTAATGAAATGACTAATTTAGACTGACCTGCATAAGACTTTGAAGGGCAGTAAAGGTCTCCCAATAGATATTTAACGCAATTACATCCCAAAAAACTCGAACCTGAGACATCTGATTAAATAATAATGAACTCCTATCATTCACATCAACGCCTGTCTACTGATTAATTACCCACATTTTTCTGGGACGTATAAAATTGTCGAAAGCAAATTTGCAGTTGGTTCGATGTTGGCGCACGTGTCACAAATTAATCCTCAAGCACCGTGTTATTATAGTGTAAAAATTATTAAATTCAATAATTAATTAAGACGTGCTGCTTCTGATAAATTAAGTTTTAAGCTGGCAATTTCGCAAGGGACCATTCCATCTTCTACAACCATGGCCAGAATCAGAAAGAAACAACTGTGCTGTCCCAGTCAAGGTTGATTGGGTCTTTAGAAAGGTTATGCTTTGGTTTGGTATATGCTAAGCATCTTTCCGGTACATTGAGCCTTGAGGCCATCCATGCTGTGCGCGATGGAGTGAAAGTGCGGTGCATATTTGTCTGTAAACAACAAAACATTGACAGATTACAGCTTGCACAAACTTTTTTTTTTTTCCTTAAAAAAAAAGTTAGATAACAATTAAGGAAGAAGACGATAGCAATAAAAAAATGAATTTTATTTCATTTTACAAACAAATGAAATTGAATGAAGAAAAATTAATTTACAGCCTTCTTATTATTATCATGTTGCTCTATATGTGTTGTTATATAATAATACTTTTTTTAATGAAAAAACTGTGTAACAACACTTAAGGAACAATGTTGTAGCAATAAAAGATGTGGACCAATCATGTCTCACTTGATCTTATAAATAGATGAAGTAAAAAATTAAAAATTACTGTACTGCTCTCTTATTGCTATTATATTGCTTGTACATGTTGTTAAATGGTGTCATTATTTTTTATCATTGACAGTCAAGGGATTATTTGTTACTTTTATAATGTCTTTGGACTGTGAGAAGTTTATAAAAAAAAATTACGAGAAAAAAATTATTTTAATAGATGAGAAATATTTGAGAAAGAAAATAATAGAAAACAAAAATAATATTTTTCTTTCCAATACTTTTCTTTCCTTCATAATTTGCACAAACCAAACATGTCTTTATCCTATTAAATTTGTCGCCCCAATTCTCTCGAATATTTTATTGCTGCCTCGTTCAAAAACAATTATTCATAAAAGAGTTTAGGGAAAAATTATATAGGCATATAATAATAAATATAAAATTAATATATAGAGATCTATATTATTGAATTGTGAAGAATATTTTAAATTAAAATAACAAATTAATTATCAGATTAATTATATATATTTTATCTATTATACATTATACGGATTGCGTAGTGATACATAATAATTAATAAGAAATAATTTCCAAGAAAGTGGGATGTCTAATCAGTCGCACGTGTTGTTGCAACCTTTTATGTCAAAGTACTATCCCATTCCTTCCAAATGTATCAAATTTTCGATTGGAGGATTTAGTACTCGAATTGCGTCTTACTTTCACGATGGTTATAAACAATTATTGTAGACTAAAGAGACGGCAACTCTTTGCTGAAAAAATAAAAAGGAGACAGCAACTCATAAGTCGCGTCCGCTGATAGAATACCGCTCCTTTTTTTTTTAAATTTATTAAATTATAAACTGTACAATTTAATTACTTTCATCATCATTTTTTTTTGTGTAACAAAAATTTGCCACGGCCGACAATGAAAAATCATAAATAATACTGAATAAAAATAATAACATACCTCCTAATTAATTTAATTGCAAACAAAAAGCAATAATTATCCAAGGTGAGCACCAAATTTTTCATATAAAATTTTCTTTGCAAATATGATCAGATCCAATTCTTTCACTGAAAGTCAATTGGAAACGGGATCAATCAATTAATCAGTAAACAGTACATAGATTGAAAAAGAACGCGTTAAAGTTTTAAAAGTTGACAGTACACAAATTTTACAAAATATTTTAGGGTTTCAGTTCTATTAGTATTTGTACAATAAATTTACCTTATAAGAGATGGTTGAATAAAGATAATAATGAGTGACTTCGACTTCGACCAATAGATACAATAATCAATATATTTACTATGTATCTTTTTCTATCATAAAAAAAAAATTGTGGGAAATTGCGTTCAAACTAGTATATGACCAAGCTTTATTTTCTTGCGCCAACGAAACCAAAAGTAAGATGGCCAACACAACGGGGGTCCATCCTTTTTGGAATGCTTGAAGTCTGTAGGACCTGGTCTCTGTCTTTCCCCACCAATTCACCCACAAAGAAAAGCAAGTATTTAATTATTTATGCAAAGGTTTCATTTTTGTTAGCATGCTGAATAGACAATACAAACCATACATAATTAGTTTAGTGATAAGAACAAATTTAAAATTGTGTGGATTTCGATATTATATATTTCAAATGAAATGTCATGGTAATAAGGTATCAACTGATAATTATTCAAGATTTGTTCAAAAAAATTCTTCATCACGAAGAAAAAAATATAAACAATATAGAGCAGATGAGCCAGCCTCCACAACGCCATTTATATATCTTATACATCTCTATTCAGCAGATAATTTTAATTAATTCAACGACTATACAAATAAACTAAGGTTAGTGTCGTGTTTTCTATCTCACTACATCATTACTTGTGCAGCTCCGTCACCTTCATGCCCAACACCCCCACCTGTCTTCTTTTCTTGGTTTACTTTTTCTCGCACCAATGGGGATTGCCGCCATCATCGTCATTATCCGAGTGGTTCCATTTTCATTGTAAATTTTATTTCTTATTTATCGTCTCATGATCTGGTCAATAAAAAGATCGATGAGTGTGCTAAGTTTCCGTACGTTGAAAAACTCCCTCGTTCGTGGGTTTATAATTTTGGAGATTTTTAAATTCAACTCACTTTTTTTTATATAAGTATAATTTATCCATAATTTTACACTATATAATAAATTAAATTTATTTAAAATAAAAAAATATAAAAATAAAATTATATAATATAAAATTATAAATAAATTAAAAAAATAAATAAAAATAATAAGTATGCTTATTATTTACAATTTTTTAAAAGAAAACGAGAGTTATTCACTCTTTACTATTCAGATATGTCATGTGTTAGCTTTTGATGGAACATATGCTCTCACTTTAACATGCAATCCTCATCTATTATCTCAAGTCTTAACCATCAATCATCTAAAAGATGTGATCATGATGCCCCTAATATTAATACTTAGGTATAAAGAAGTGGGCATGCACTTAATTATAACTTAAACTTAGTGCAGTGCGAACTTTTTTTTTCTTTTTCTTTTTGTGTGCAAACCAACTTGAAAATAGCCTTAATTAACTTATTTGATGCATTACAAATGCATTTGTATTTTAACATTTTCAATTATAAAAATACACAGATTATCCCCCATTGTTCTGAGCTAGTAGTAAAAGAAGAGATTTATCTAAGTTAAAAATTTTAAATTTAAATTTTTGTTGAGAGCTACGCTTTTAAAGTAATATCTCCATCAAGGAACACTAATGAAGTTGCATAGATCGCCCGATTTCATTAAAAATATGAAAAATTTTGATGACAATACAATAAGAGTAAAACGATAAATGTGTATCGAAGATATATTGTAATATTATAAAAAAATATTAAATTTAAAAACAAAACTATTAAACTGATTACGCCTTCCTTACGTCTTATTTATAACATTAATACATAATCAAACTCTCAAAGATAAATAACGGAAAAAAATAAATAAAAAGATTAATAGTCGGAGGGTTAATATTTAAAAGAATTTTTAGAATATAACTGTATGAATTTACTGTATAATTAGGTAGATTATAAACACAATAAAAAATAATAATTTTTTTATTTTTTTTATTATACTTATAATTTATATAATAAATTTAATAAATTATAATATAAAAAACTTGTGAACAAATTTTTTCTGTCAACTAAACAGTGTTCAAAAAAACAAACAGTTTTTCCTTGCGCAAGATGTGACGCAACATCCGTGGCAAGACGTAATGAACTTCCAAAAAGACCGTCCAATCGTTCTGGCATTTTTTGCGAGATCCACGTGTCCTTTCTTGGAAGTTACTGCACGTGGCCAGCATCCCTTTGCAGCATATCCAAAACTGGGCAGTTTCTTGCAAACAGAACATCTGAACTATTCCATTTCTTCCTCACATTTTCTTTCAATTATTTTTTTCGAGTAATCTGTAAAAAAAAAAAAAAAGCTTTAAGAAAGTAACGGCTCTTGGGACAGTGCAGTAAAAAACGAGTAATTATTTAGTAAAATTTATTTATGGGAAGCTGATTTCTAATAATTAGTTAGTAAGTTTATGTACAAAAAGTTTTTCTTAAAAAGCAGTAGGAGTTAGTTATTAATTTAAATTAGAAATCATGACATTTGATAATCTACATTATTGAAGAGGACCACTATGTGGATGTAATTTAAGAAAATATAAGTGGAAATAATAATTTTTCAAATTTTTGATTGACTATTTAAAAAAATAAAAAATTATAATCAATTACGTTATATTTGAAACTCTTTTAGATTTCTAAGTCAAATAGTTGTTTCATTATTAAGAGAACGTTTGGTTTAGATTTTAGAGAGTATTTTTTGCTGTTCAATTCAAAAAAGTATGATAAGCAGTGTTTGACAAATATTTTTTGAAGACTTCTCTTGCTTATTATATTACTCCCCTAAGTAGCAACTGATTAAAAAAAATAATTTAGAGTTATTTTTTAGATAAATTAATTACCGATACATAATTTTTAGAATGAAATGCTTCATAATATTCTCTCATAAAATAAAAACGTAATGCATCAAATGATTATTTTATTATTTAAATAAAAATGAGTAAATTTTAATTTAATTAAATATTTTAATTTTAATTTTAGTCATAATTAATAATAATAATTATCAATCAGTAACACTAATAATAATCCATTATAGGTAAACCACGCCGAACTGGCCCAAATAACGGTGGTAAAACAGGTTCAAACGGTAGGCGACGTGGCCGATTAGAGGTTTCGGAAAGAAAATTAATTATTAATAACAAATTCCTTTGTTGTCAAAGGGCATGTTTGGGTTTTAATAGTGGGAGACATGGGGTTTGGTCTGTGGGTTAGGGCTCAAAGACAGAGAAAGAGAAGAGATCGGCGATTGTCCCAACATCCGGAGAGATGGGCAGCAAAATAGTGGGCCCACTCTTTGATTATTGTAAGCCCTCTTGTGAGTCCCTTAGATATTTTTATTTATGATTTAATTTATAAAATCTTTGGATCTTTGATCCAGCGCTGACACGTACAGCTTTGCACGAACAGTTACTTTTGAAACTATATAACATGAGTCCCTTCGGGGACGTCAGATAAAATTGAATTGTATAACATGATGGCGATGATGATTAGTTCCAACGGCTGATATTTTTCTGTGTACATGGGCACATTTGTACGAAATCATTTTTTGAAATTATTTTCAATCCGAAGGCGGATGTTTTGTTGTTCGTCTTCGATGCCTCACTCACGGACTCCCATGGTGTGTTTAAATTGGGAAGAAAAGTATAAAAATAAAAAAAACTCAGAAAGAATGTAATGTAAAAAATAAATTTTTTAGATGAGTAGAAAATGTATAAAAAACAATAAAGTGTAGAAAAAGAAAAATAAATAGTAATTTATTAGTAAAAAGTAATTAGAAAAATAAATTATTTAGATAAATAGTGAAAGTGTAGAGAAAAAAGTGTAAAAAAAATTAAATAATAATTTGTGAAAAAAAAGATGATGAGAAAAATAAATTATTGAGATAAATAAAGAAAATGTAGAAAAAAATAAAAATTATAAAGAATTAAAAAAATAATAATTATAATAATAATCTAAAAAATAATTCTAGAAAGTAAAACAAACACACCATCAAACCAGTCGTCGGTCATTGGTAGAATTCAATTGCATCCTCCACCACCTACGCTCATTATTGTTTTCAGAAACCTTAGAAGATTTAATTTGGGTAACATGTGCGAGAACGGCTCATAACAAGATAAATTTTTCTGTTTAAATCTTTGTCGTGGTCTAATTTTTTTTTAGTCAGTGAGAATCTTAGCACTGTAAACAGTGATTAGCATCGCTTGCAAAGCACGCGGAGATACCTCGTACCAAGAACCAAAAAAAATTTAAGGAAGAATATATAGATATACAGTGATATAAATTATTAAACGATTAAATTAAGTATAAGTCATTAAATACAGTTAAATAAACTGCATATCTTTCAGATACTCCTTTAAAAATTAAGTCGTGTGATGAAACCCGTTGTTTACCCTTTTTATTTCAGCTCTCTTGTTTCTGAATAAATCATTGGTCTTAATTAATAATTTAACATGTTAACAAGATTGAAACTAAAAAATAATTTGTGAGTAGATCATAACTAGATATAGTTTTCTTATAGGCCCAACAAGTTTTTTATGAATCCAAAATTGACAAATAACAATCCCTTTTAATCTCTTGTTATGCTCAGAACGAAGAATCTTCCGAACAATCGTCCAGGACAATGGATAATCTTCAAGGTAATTAATATAAATAAATAACAAATAAGAAATTGGATTAGGATGACCAAAAAAATAAAAGACTTTACATTCGAAAATCCAAAAGGAGCATGGACACGAACGGGTGGGTCTGGCAGGGCAAAGGCAAAGCTAGTGGAAGACATTAAAAATGATTTATTTAGAAGAAGCACAATAGGTGGCTGTGGAATGACCTTTCCCAGCATTAGATACACTGCTAAAATGGCAATTTGCCAAATGGACGTTGTCTTTGGCGGTGTAAAAGAATTATTTTTTTTTGGTCCATGTAAAAGAATTATTTATTTTATATTAAAGACAAGCCAAAAAAAAAAAATGCAGATTAGTCTTTAATGGAAATATAGGCACTACCCTACCATCTATTTACCACCCAGAGTGGCATTTTGACCAAAGCTGCAATAAATTAGTTAGATTCTAGCTAGGTTCTTTTCCCATTATCTTCTGTTCTATGTTCTTTTGAGAAAAATTTAAGGACTTAATTTAGCAGAAAGAATTTTTAATTCGGCAAATGCCAAACTCTAAAGATGATAGAAATTCAACCAAAATAACAATGATTAAAAATCCAAAATTTAATTAATGTAGACTACATGAATTTTTTTCACTATTTTTCTTCTATAATAATTGATACATCTGAAAAATAGTCGAATTGATTTCATAAAATTTTGACAAACTGCAAGGAAATCATCACCAAGAAAAGGCAACTTCCCGGAAATTAAAGAGACGAGCACTTGGTACAACTATCCGATGTCATATTGGGCATTTCTTTAATCTTTCTTTAACAAAGAAAATGAAAGACTTTGCAAAAGTTTGGGGCAATTTTGGTAGTGGGGTAAAGAGTAGATTGGTGAAAAATCACTGTCATTTATTAGTCACATTTTGAAATACTGTGGGGACAAGCGTGGTACATTGTTTACCAAATCTGCTGCCTTTCATTTTCCAATGTTCGCCCCAAAATAGCTCCGCATTTTCTAAACGACGAAGCTTTAATTGTCCTAGATTTTTTTTTTTCACCAAACAAAAAATGTACATCTGACTGACTGATATGTTAGTTATTATATTTATATATTGAAGCTGAAAATCATATATTTATGTACTTATTTAATCTCTTTTATAAAAAAAATTCATTATTAAAATATTATTAGACCAAAATAATTTTTTCTACACTCAACCGCAAATTAAGAAGTCATGAAACTAACGGTGCCTTAATAAACATCCCCTTTTAATTGTCTTGGATTGGGCGGGGAAATTGCGCACATTTTATTCACCTTTCTTGCTCCTGTCCCGTATCCTTTTCTTTTTGGTACATTAGAGTTAATAGAGCCTGTCCTGTGTATTCGAATTGTCAATTAAGCGTCATCTTATCAAACGACAGTTGGCCTGGGCACTGGCACGCTCATGTTTAAAGTTGCCATGGTGTCTCACATGCTATGGATACCCTTCCAACGTCTTGCACAAACTGCAGACACGCGGTAGTACGGTACATTACTGATTACACAAGGTGTCGAATAAAAAAAATATTCAATTTTTGGAAAAACGAAAGCGAAACAAGAGTCTATGGCTGCTTAATAGGAAGGGTGAATTGAAAATTTTTATAGTTCGATACAGGCTTAGCTTAACCTATATTTGGATTGGATTAGATTGGCAAAATCCCATTTCTTAAAGGGTACAATTAGGCGGACTCACTTTTTAGTAGCTTAAGCATACACATTGAAAAAACAAAGATAAAATAAGGTATTATACATTGTGACACGTATCATTTTTATATATATTTGACTAATTGGATTTACTTACCTATATACAAAAAAAAAAAAAAGTGAGACTACAAAGTGTTTTTCTTACCCAAAATGTAGGACATTTATACTTAAAAAGACTAAAAAAAAATCTTAGTGCACAAATTTCAGGCCACAATAACGTGGACTTTTACCATTACCGAAAGAATTGGCCTTCGCATGATTCAATGAGTAAGTCTTTTATTAAACATTCAGGCGAATAAGAAATTAAGTTTCTATTTTAGATATCATAAGTTTTAATCCGATTATGGGATATAAAAGTAGAAAGAATTATTTTTATCATATTGTTCACGGCCTAATAGACATCTAAATAAAAAAAAATGATTTAATGGAATATAAACTTTCAAATTTTGATGAGAATAATTCAAGGACCGATCTAATAATTAAATGAGTCTAAAAGATGCAATGAGCCTCCTGAACATAACAATCCACACAGATTTACTTTCTGTAGTTCCAAAAATTACTAGAGCTTTGTTACGCGGGGTCTGGGCTCTTTGTCAGGAGAGAGACGGGTGGAAGTGGGTCCTCTGCAAATTCTGATTTTTTTTCTTTTACCACAATAAATATATGACGTGCAAACAAATAAAATAATATGTACAGGCAAATACCATGCAATGTCCACTCAATATGTTTTTTTAATAGCTGTTTGCACATTTTTCTTATTTTTCTTGTAAATTATAATGAATGTTTGCTCGTTATTTGAATTTTTTTGACAAAAGAGATAAACACGCGAAGCCCATGTGAGACTCACCCCACCGCGTTAGCCATTAGTCTGCCTAGCCCGTCTCTATCGTTTTCCAAATCGCTATACAAAGTCATGCCGATTCCCTCTCACACAGAACAAAAATGACATGGCCCGACCGGTGGGTGGGCACAATCTTACCTTATTGTGAATCCATGACTAAAGAAAACCCGAATCACCCCATCAAAAATTTCCTCGTCCAAGTTCCAAAAAGTTGAGGCAAATGGCCAAGGATGAATAAACTTCGCTTGCTCGTGCTTTGGCTGAAATAGCAGTGGCCAAGGCCAAGGGTAATAATTTTATTAAAAAAAAAAAAAAAAATGAGCACATAGTTTTTACTTTTATTTTCCTTCCCCAAAGATATATAGTCGCTTTTCCGGACAAAGATTCCTGTGTTTGTTGCTTTAGACCAATATTAGACCAATGCACAACCGCTAATAGACAATACACCTGGGTCCCATGACTTACAATTCCAGCGCTCGTTCGCTGCCTCTTCTGCCCAACCGTAATTTGTCGTTTAATTTCTCGCAAACGTTGTGCGCTCCGTTTAACTATTTTTTTCGCCCATTTTCTCCTTTGCCGCCCTGGTGCCCTGTTCGGCTCCCTTCAGGGGCTAAATAGTAAAAAATCTTTTTTTTTTATAAAAATAAATAAATAAATTGTGAGCATATTAGTTATCGCAATTGTAAATTAATGTTGAAGTAGATTCCCTTCAGACACTTTATCTCATCATTTTTATAAGAACAGACCCACAACTCAATCATTAATAAGTTCGAGTGTAATTTTTTCACAATCTACTTAATAATTATCGAATTTAAAATTAAATTATGCGCTTGGACCAAGTCCTTCCAACTAATGAGCGAGAGGACACCTAGTAACATTCACCAAGGAGAAATGTGAGAGTGGAGATTTGAATTAGGTTCGACTACATGGAATGGAACGCGTACAGGATCACCCATCTAAATCATTATCTTGAGTGGTGTAGTAAGTAACTTTGATGCAGGATAATTAGGGATGTTTAACGCGACTTGCTCTTGATGAAATTCGGGTTATTACGTGTGAAAGTTCTCTTTGTTACGACAACTACTGGTTACCTCTACGTTGAAAATGTCCAAAATATTGTATCGAATTTTGAGATTATCTGTTAGTATTTGATAATAAGTGTTGTTTTAGTCAAATGTTGCCTTTTTTTAAAAAAAAAATAAGTTAAGTTTTTCTATTTTCTATTTATTGTGTTAGGCTGATTGAGTACACGGCAAAATCAGATGACGGAAAAATTTATGTAACTAATTTTAATTAAATTGAAATTTTTTTGAGAAAAATTAAATTTGAAACTAAAACTATGCAGTTATTAGTTTTATTGAATATTGGGCTATGGAGTTGCTTTTAGCTGGCGAACCTCCTAGCAAGTAAATGGTGCTTTGTGAGCTCCAAATGTGGTACGGATAGCTGGCGACATCCTAGCATTTTACACCATCTAGTTTTATTAGAGGCTTAGAGCTGGTGGCTAGCACTCCACGTGATGGGTAGCAAAATGACATAATCGTCCTCAAATGTTGTTCGAATTACCGGGCGTTTGCTTGCTTGTGGTCCCACCGTGCCTTTCTCCTTTATTTATCTACCATATGGGGCATAATTTGTTAGTTTTATTGTAGGTAATAAATAAAATAATAATTTTAAGATGTATAAAAATTATAGAATTATTTTATGATATAATTTATGGTTTAATATTTTATTTAACAAAAAATTATAAAATAATCATTTTATAAGTAGAATAATACACATACGATTGTTAATTAAAAAAATAAGTCACTAACTTAATAGTTTAATAAAAAAATTTTGTAAACACTCATTTTTGTATACTTATTATAAAAAATTAATAAAATAAATTATTTTTCATTAAAAATACAAGTATCAAAATGTAGAATGTAAAATATTGTTTTTAATTATTTTTTCTATTGAATGTATATAATAAGTGTACCAAAAGGTGTACCTATCTAGTCAGCTCCCTTGCTTACAATTGAGTATAATTGTGTATGGCGTGATCACGTGATTGAGTATCTAAGTTGATTTTTTCCTTATCTTTAAAGTTAGGTGGTCACCTGTATTTTGGTGATAAGAGAAATGGTTGTTTTAATTTTATAATAAAATTTTGAGTTTAAATATTTATTAAAATATTCAATAGAACTAAATTTATAACGTACATTGATTAGTGATACTTATTGAATTTAGAGTGCATTTTTTAGGAATTTTAGTTTAGATAGTTTACTAAAACATGTATTATGATATTCTTTAATGAAATTATAAAATACCTTTTTTGTTTTCTTTTTTGTTAAAAAGAAAAAGAGAATTATGGCGATAGGGTGACTGAATAATGATCATTTGATTTAGAATTTTTCAGAAGTAATTGAAGGTCTACTTTCACAATTAAAATGTAAAAATGGGGCGGAGACATGCAATCCAAAAACAGTAAAGAGCAAGCTCAACTCTCAAGCAATCAAATTCAAAGCACACAGACTTTCTCAATTCCGAACAAAAAGGGTCCTTAGTTAAAAATCTCATCCGATAAAATGCCGCTATGAGAAATAACGATAAGATGGGATTGTGATTTTATTTTTGGTGGTGGCCCACCCCACACAGCACCCTGGCGCACGGAAGCGTGCAGCAGTGGGTGCAGAGAAGTAAAGTCAGAGAATTATTACCACAGTGTCCCCTGCTAGCCTGCGCTCAGGGTACGCGCACTACGCACCCCTCTTTCATGCCTCTCTATCCCACTTCACATCCCATTCAAACCTGCCCGTTAACCGCACGACAAAACCCACTTCGCACCCATAAAACCCGAACAACTTTCCTTCCAACGTCACGCCAAACGCTGTTTAACCTGTCCGAAAAAAGCAGCCAACCAATAATTCACACGCCCCGTTCTCCCAAACGGCGGAAAATTAACGCCGTTTGCCCGCGTCCCTCTTTCCCTGTTGCTTTTCATCCGATTCTTATGCAATCCACCGGCTAAAGTAGGTCACAGCAGGTAGGGACCGGCTATTGCCGGTGACCAGGACTGGGTTAAAAATTGACCGCAGTTGAATGATTTGTCCGCAGTTTTGACCACTCTGGTTAAGTTCTCCACCTCTGGCACAGACAAAGAGAGAGAAAAAAGATAAGAGAAGAAGAGCCCGAAAGATAGAGAGAGAAAGAGAGAGAGAGAGAGAGAGACTGCAAACTGTAATTGGCTAAGCTGAGACGAAAGCCTGCGGTGGTTGCAAAGAAGCGTGAAAAAGTGAGATAAGCAGAGATTAGGCTCTGGATAGACAGAGAAGGAGAAGGTTGGTGGTGCTATTAGAAGGAAGTTTGGCGGAGACAAGGCGGAGACGGCGGCGTTTTGGCTGTGTAGGCTAATAGGTGTGAGAGCGGAAGGTTAACTTTTGCGATTGGCGGAAGTTAAGAGAGAGAGAAATGGTGGATTAGAGAGGCGATTTGGTTGGAGGCTTTTGAATTTTGACGTTTTCGATGAGAGATCTGAGCTGAAGAAGAAGAATAAGGAGATATAATTATGGTTTCGTCGTCCGATATTTCCATGAGAAACAACGGCGGAAACGCCAGAGGAGAGAGCTTCTCCTCCTCGGGAGGTTACGTCGAACCTAACGAACAGAGGAGCGGTGTGGAGGGGCAAACTAGTCATTCTGCTCATCCTGCTAATGCTAAAGGTAGAGAGCTTCGCCTGTTTTTTTTTTTTTCCTTTGTTTTCGGATGATGAGTTGGAGGTGATCTGAGTTTTTTGTTTTGCATTGTTTTCTATCTTTTCGTGTTTTCGTGGCGGCGCGTGTGTTGCAGACGCTGACGCCGCTCTTTACAGGGAGCTTTGGCATGCCTGCGCGGGTCCTCTTGTCACTGTTCCTCGCGAAAAAGAGCGCGTGTTCTACTTCCCTCAGGGACACATCGAGCAGGTTGCACAGTCAAAATTCGGTGTATTTTCATTGTAGAGTTTTGTTTGTTCTTTTATTTATTTTTATTTTGGCTTCATCCGTTAATTTTTAGGCTAAGTTTTTTTCGTTTTTTTTAATAACATTTATGGTACTGGGGATTTTTCCTTGAAATAGCTTAGTTCAGAAATGTTTTATGTTGATTCGATCTTTGGGTTTGGCCATAATATGTTTATTATTGTCTGTGTGTAGGTGGAGGCGTCCACAAATCAGTCGGCAGACCAACAAATGCCACTTTACAATCTTCCATCGAAGATCCTATGTCGCGTGATCAACGTCCAATTAAAGGTATGGTGCTGAGAATCTTTGGGGTTTAGAATGGGAAGAGTTAAAAAGTGTTTGAAGTTTATCATTTGTCTTTGATTCTGTAAATCAGGTCATTCTTATTAATCATCTAACCTGAATTACAGGCTGAACCAGAGACAGACGAGGTGTTTGCACAAGTGACTTTACTTCCCGAGCAAAACGTAAGTATTGTCATAATTTATGTTGCTGTAAAGTTGGAACCAAATTCGACAAATTCTAATTATTTTTCCCCGACATGTCAGCAAGATGAGAACGCAATGGAGAAGGAGCCTCCCCCGCCTCCGCCGCCGCGGTTTCACGTACATTCATTTTGCAAGACGCTAACTGCTTCAGATACTAGCACTCACGGTGGTTTTTCTGTTCTTAGACGACATGCAGATGAATGCTTGCCTCCGCTGGTTCGTTCTAATCTGCTTGTAACTAGAGATTGCTGTTGCTTGAAATTGTTATTTGGATTGTAATTGGGTACGAGTGTTGTTATGTGGCAGGACATGTCAAGGCAGCCTCCAACACAGGAATTGGTTGCTAAGGATTTGCATGTAAATGAATGGAGGTTCCGGCACATATTTCGGGGTAATGTTCCTATTCTTGAATCACTCCACTGATTATGAGCTTTGTTTATTGTGTGCTGGTTTTGCTCTGATATGTCCTGTTTATACCAAGTTGCTAATTATTATTATGAGGTGCATGTTTATTGAATGGCAATTTTTTTTTTTTTTTTGGCATCTGTTGGAAATACACAATTTTTTTGTCGCATTGAAGGTTCCGTGGCTTAATCTGCTCATTAATGTTGATATCAGGTCAACCTCGGAGGCATTTGCTTCAAAGTGGATGGAGTGTGTTTGTTAGCTCCAAGAGGCTTGTTGCTGGTGATGCATTTATATTTCTAAGGTTTGTGATTTTGTGATTCTAGTTAATTCATGTTCTAGTTTAGGTTGTTAACTGTTGGGACCAAAGTAATGTATGGTGGTCTGTTTGACTTAGAGGTGAGAATGGAGAACTTCGAGTTGGTGTTAGACGTGCAATGAGACATCAGGGTAATGTGCCATCATCTGTTATATCCAGCCACAGTATGCATCTCGGGGTGCTTGCCACAGCATGGCATGCCTTCGTGACAAGAACTATGTTCACAGTGTACTACAAGCCAAGGTACCTTTGTTTTTTTTTTTTTCGTTGCACTAAGCCTAGCTAGCTAATTCATTGGTTACTGGGTGGGCCACCAGTTATTGTTGGCCACAAAATGTAAATATTATTTTCCTGTCCTGCGGTTTACCTTTCTGTGGGGTTTGGTTTGATGTGAGATTTGAATCAATTATGCTGATTAATTGGTAGCCTTTGATATGATATAATGTTTTAATGAGTACTATAGATTTATTTCCTCAGGCCTCTGGCAGTGATACTGTTTTTTTAACTACCTCCTTAATGCTTTTTTACAGGACAAGCCCAACTGAATTTATAGTTCCATTTGATCAGTACATGGAGTCTGTGAAGAACAATTATTCCATAGGGATGAGGTTTAAAATGAGATTCGAAGGAGAAGAAGCTCCAGAGCAAAGGTTTGGCTTTCAATTCTGCAAATTCTACTATCTCTTGGTTGTTTATATGTCTGAAGTTGCTTTTTTGCTTGATTTGATTGCCCGCAATATATTGTTACAGGTTTTCTGGCACAATTGTTGGAATTGAAGATGCAGATCCCAACAGGTGGAAAGAGTCGAAATGGAGATGCCTCAAGGTACTGTTCATGTCAGTGAAATTGCCTATATAATTTTATAATTGACAACTGAAAATGTCTCGAATGTGTCGCTTAGGTGAGGTGGGATGAAAATTCTACCATACCTCGGCCGGAGAGAGTGTCTCCATGGAAAATAGAACCTGCTCTATCTCCTCCTGCGCTGAATCCCCTTTCAATGCCCAGGCCAAAGCGGCCCCGAACAAGCATGGTGCCCTCATCTCCTGACTCCTCTGTTCTAACTAGAGAAGGTACGGTCATGCAGTTTACTTGAAAATTCTGTACATTTTTCTGCATGGAATTGGCTTTGAGTCTGTATGACTGTTTTTAAATGATTAGGTTCATCCAAGGTGACTAAAGACCCTCCTCCACCTGAAAGTGGATTCTCAAGGGTCTTGGAAGGTCAAGAATTCTCAAACTTGAGAAGCAACTTTTCTGAGAGCAAAGAGTCTGACAATGCAGAAAAATCTGTCATGTGGCCTGTGTCAGTCGATGATGAAAAGATAGATGTGGTTTCTGCTTCAAGAAGATTTGGATCAGAGTGTCGGATGCCTGCAGGGAGGCACGAATTTACTTGCACAGATTTGCTGTCTGGCTTTGGGGGAAACTTTGATTCCTCCAATGGTTTTGTTCGGACATGTGTCGATCAAACTGCTGCAGTCGCTAGCCCAGCTAGAAAACATGTATTAGATCAGGATGGCAAGTTTAAGTCTATTGCTAGTCCATGGTCCTCAATGCCTTCAAGCCTGTCGCTTAAGTTGTCAGAGTCTAATATGAAGGTACCTCTATGCAATGGTGACATGGCATATCAACCTCGAGCAAGTGGCAGATATAGTGCATTCAGTGAGTATTCTACACGTAATGCTCATAGAGTTGAGGGTTCAAACGGGAACTGGTTGATGCCACCACCTTCATCTTCTCAAATGGACAGTCATGCTCATTCAAAAGATGTATTGCCGAAACCCATTTTAATACATGAAGAGGAAAGTGTGAAATCTGCAGATGGGAACTACAAGCTTTTTGGCATTCCTCTCATCAGTAATCATGTCACACCAGAGCCTTCAGGATCTCGAAGAAACCTGGTGAATCCTTTGGCCCACCATCATCATTATGCCAAATCTGATAACAAGTCAGAACAATCCAATGGTGCCAAGATGGTGGATGTAACTGAACCTGACAGACAAATTCTGGCCAATAATCCACGTATTAGGGACATTCAGGGCAAAACTCAAAATGGTTCTGCTAGGAGTTGTACCAAGGTTGCTTGTTTTTTGCAAAATGTCTTTTCCATTGTTACAATGTCGGAACTTCAGCAGTTTGCAGAAGATATGAAAAACATACTTCTTTTGATTTCAGGTGCACAAGCAGGGGATTGCACTTGGTAGATCGGTTGATCTTACTAAATTCAACAACTATGATGAGTTGATTGCAGAGTTGGATCATTTGTTCGAATTTGGAGGTGAACTAATGGCTCCTAAAACGAATTGGCTGATCGTGTACACTGATGATGAGGGTGATATGATGCTTGTTGGAGATGATCCCTGGCAGTAAGGATTCTTCCTTAAGCTTGTTACTGACAATTGTGCGTGCATTTCTTCTTGTTTAACTGCTGGCAATTTATATGGTAAAACAGGGAATTTGTTGTCATGGTTCGCAAGATTTTTATCTACACCAAAGAGGAGGTACGGAAGATGAATCCAGGCACCTTAAATTCAAGGGGCAGTGAGAATCCTCCAGTTGCTGATGGCATAAATGCAAAAGAAATGAAACATCAACCCCTTCCGTCTGCTGCTGGGCCAGAAAATTGATTGTTTGGTGTTGTTGGCTTGTAGGTAAAAAATTTTGTCGAGGGAATTTATTCATTTACTTTCTGTTCTCACTGTTATCATCCTATATGTTTTGCTTGCATTCTGTAAGTGAATAACTACTAGTATAACATGCGCTGGGAATGTCTTGTTTTGCTTCCATTACTTTCAGCTGCATGAATTAATACTTCTATGGTTGATGACATTCTTCCTCTCATGTCAGGTGTTTGTGCACAGGCAGCATGACTCTGCTGTGATCATATCAGTTTGGATGTTTGAAATGGGTGCGAGTATATTAGCCAAATCAAGATGGCTAAGGTTGTTGGTATCTTAGAACTGGATGGCAAAAATGTTAGATGCAATTTTGGACACTTTATGTAGTTGGTCGTGCAAGGTGTCCTGTTATACGTAAACTTACATATACCTGGACCTAGGGCAAGGCGATGTTAGCGTTGCTGTTTGTCGAACATCCCTACCCTGTACATATCTCCCGCTCATTATAGTGTAAGTAAGGTTAATAGACCTTTCTTTTTGGGTGGCTTGCAATCCTGCAGTGGTCGTTTTGTTGGTTTCCCAAATTTTCCTGTTTTTAACTGTTGCTAAACTTCCAATTATTGGGTTGCTTGCCTGTGAGGGCTCGATGGAAGTACTGGATGATGGTTCATGATCTTCCAGGTTCAAAAATCATGTACTTGGTTGTAGAACTTTTTGGTTGTGGCTGTATTTGCGGAAACTGGCCCACCAGTGTATGTTTCTGACTGAGATTTCAGTGATTGTAGGGGTTTGTGTCCTGCCTATGTGAGTTTTGCAGGGCCAGAATTCCATTGGCTGGAATTCACTTTAATGTAAGAGCATGGGGTGCCCACTTGTAAAAAGGTAGGGATGGGACTCTTTGAGAATGAGAGCAGTGTTTTCTATTCGATATTAGCTGTATTTTTTGTTAAAGAAAGTTTTTGGGAACGACTATATTGGCGTCAAAACCACCGACTGAGATGGGTCGCAGGATACACTATTTGGGCCACAAATGTTAGTCCCTTCTACGTGTTTTGTATTTTTGGGGTTGCGATTGGCAATTGTCCAATTTTGGCCGCGCTGTAAGAGTGGACACATTGTTTTATCTTATTCCATCAATTAAACGAATTCGAACGCAGCAGCAGTAAAAATAGCTAACTAATTCGATTAGGGTTCGCTAGTATCGTAAGAAAATTGCGCTGGCTGGCTAGTGTCGGCTGGGCTAGAAAATAACGTTAATGGACCTCGAGGCCCAGCTAAGGTTCTGCGCTGAAAGGACGGCCGCTTGACCCAAATCAATCCGTTGGTGAAAACTGGGCGCTCCCACAGGAGGCTGATCCCTCGCTCTTGCACTGTTCGAGGCTGACCAATACCCTTTGCCCTGTCGGTCGCCCTCGCGGAAACAGGAATGCCTCTTCTTAACTACTTTGAAAAGCAAGGCGTGCACTTATTAAAACCTTGGAAGAGATGCAACGAAGGTTAACCAAATATATAATGAATGACTCATTGAAACTGTAGTTGATTTGTGGGAGGTTTATTCAGGTTTAACAGTACTTGAATAGTAAGTTCTCTCTGAGAGGAAGATTGCATGAGGACGTTAATGGTAATTCCTATTTTGGTTTACAGGTGCGATAAACTACAAAACAGTGATATACCTTTTTTTGGGTTTAAAAAAATCGTACAATGAAATGGAAAGTAAAAAAATCACTTTGTTGTCTTCTTATGGATCCGTTTGGTTACATTCTTGCCATTGATTTCTGCAGACTGAGGTTCTGATTTACAGTTTATAATATAGAATGGGTAAAAGATAGTGATGACATGCAAGTCCTGTGTTTACCATATGTCAGCCCCAGTAAATATTGTTGTGTAGTGGTGCTTATTAAGAAATTTAGACATTCTCAAGTTGATCGAAAAAATGCTATGAGTTCCTTATGCTCTATTTGGATTATAAGAATTTGATGAGAAAGAAAGTGATGAGAAAGAAAATAATTTGATAAGAAAGTTGTAAGAAAGAAAAGTGAATGAATCCGTTATTTGGATAGATTATGATTATGTGAGAAAAAAAATAATTAGAAAGTGAATTGATATATTTGAATTGTATGAAAAAGTGATGGAAAAGTAATTATATGTAAAATTACTATACTATCCCTGCTGACTTGATGTAATTGAATCTTATAGTTGGATGTAGAGATAGGGTATTTCGGTAATTTAGTTTGTTTAAAAAAAATTTAATTTCACTTTACTGACTTTTTTTTTTTTTTTTCACTTTGTTTGCATGATTTGATAGCTTGAAAGCTGGTGCTGTACAATTTTTCTGTTCATGTTCCCAAATGTGAGAAAGAAATTATTTACCTTTCTTTTTGTATTCTAACGTGAAAACAAACACAGCATAAATCTTCAACATCAACTCATATTTAACATATAACTGAACTTGAAGAAAATGCTTTTACCATTTAGAAGCTTTGAAGCAAGAAGAAAATTTTAAAAATTCTGATTCATCATGACAGGATAATTTCTAACAAATACTCTGCAATATTAGTTTGTTTGCAGAAACCTTAACAGCATTCAAGTAAAAATTGACTGATGGCAAAAAATAGCCTAAACAAGAGAAATAGATGGAATGGATTCCTTCCCATGGACACCTCAAGTCCGCCCGCAGCTTTCCTCCGAGTCTTCTAAGATTGCTAAATCATACCATGGAAGCCAGCTGAATCCAGGAGAACTGCTTTGATTTGTTCGGGATGTACATCTTGCCCTTCTTTGCATTGCTGACAAAGGAGATACAAGAAGTAAATTGACATGCACAATCGCTTCTCTTCTTCTGCAACATTAAAATGTGGGCCGCAGCAGGGGGAATGCATGGAAGGCTCAAGTTACTTGATAATATTGCCTAATTATGTTTTACACCTTGAAGATTATCCTCCACAGACCTTTTTAGGGTTTACAAAGAAAGGCGCAAAACTAGAATACCATATGCTTACTCTTTTCAATATCAATGGGTTGAGTCAGTAACAGATCAGACATTGTTTGCCAGGCAATACAATATGGACATTTAGCTCTACACGCGTTATCTTGAGAATTGTAAAATAAAGTTTACCTCAGCTCGGAAGATATCCATTGCAAAGCCATTAAAGCAGCTAATGACAGCTTGCTGGATATCCAGCCCAAGGTTATCCAAAGCCCTCATGGTGGAGAGCAAAAGACCGGTTCTGCGGCCACAGAACATGTGGATGTTAACAGCTCTTCCTTCCCTCACTCTTACTTCAACCTAATTGCACATTAAGATGAAAATGGCGTCATTGAATAGTACTTTTCAATTATTGGAAATTTTGAGAAAAATGATAGAATGATCTTCATTTCAAGCACCAAATAAATCAAGGTTCCCCATATGAGAAAAAGAAAAACCAGCTCCAAGTTTTTTCAATTTTGCTCATCAAAGTTATAAATTCCAGTGGTTCATTAATGAAGAAAGAATTCTTTGGCCATGAAAAGACAATGGAGAAGTAAAGTTTCAAAACCTTTTCCAAGAAACTTTCAATTGGATGTGAATGTCCAAGCTCTATGCTTATAGTTTCTGCACACTACGCATGCAAAGGAAGAGAAAAGAACAAACAAATCCAGAAAGCAATCTTAGATTTTAAGCGGCTACAGAAGAAATCTCTGGACATGGATAAAAATTTACCCGTGCAGGTTGACCATTTGGACTTGGCAATGAGCTTGGGTATAGTTTATCGCTGATACGGTTGGGCAGAGCTGATGGGGTGGGTGTCAAAGGGTGAAAACTTGTTGTAGGCGTCATTGATGAGCCGGGAGGAGTTGATTCCAATTCATTGTGGAGGTCATTGATCCTTTGCAGAAGTTCCTTCAAATACTCAATTGCATCCCCAAGGATTGATGCCCTATCCATCTGTCATCACAAACAAGATGTACATATATCATAACAGTTTCTGTGAAGCACAATATAAACATTTGAACATGTATTTAGCAGATTTCGTGAAAGATGACAAACGTCTCTTTAGCCGATTCACGTGAAGAGTAGAAAGATGATATTTTTGCCAATCTAATAAAAACAACCAAACTGAATGGGAAGCGCATAAAATGTGGGAGTTACGCGAATGCCGAAACTTTGAACCTTCTATAACATTTACTGAGTTATCTGTACTGAAGAATTTTCATGGGCATTAAAAGAACAGTAATCCTTTGCTACTTCAAGGCAATATTACCACCAACAACATCAAAATTGTAAGGGATGCAAAATGGATTTGCAACCTATAGGAATTGGCCAATTAATTTTAAAAAGCAAAATGAAAAAGGGTATTAAACAAGAATAGCAACCCTTTTCTAATAAACAAAATTGTATTTCCCTTCTGGCCCAAAAACTTCGGGTGAATCTAAGCAACTTTACCAACCTCCATGTGAGAGGAATCAATGCCATTCTTTTATTCATTTTACAGGACGCTAAACAGAAAATGCTACCCGTGCAAACAAACTCAATCTCTGACATACTCTCGATCACATGCATAAACAAAAGGGCTGATAATGATTGTAAGAACCTAAAGTAACCAAACTGTAAATTTTTTCACACAAAAAACCAAAAAAAAAAACTTGAATTCACAAGAAAATTGTGCAAACAAGATTCTTACTTTGCTGATCTTTGGTACAACAGATCTCAGCATGTACAGCCTATCATTGAGCTTCTTCCGGCGCCTCCTCTCCGCCATCAAATTCTTAGCAGGGAGCCCCTTCTTCTTACCTTTCTGATCACCGCCGCCGCCGCCTGTAACGCTGCTATTCGCATTGGAGCTGCTCCCTCCATTTTTATTAATCTCCTCAAACTTATTGTTCTCGGTGAACTCGTCAGAATCATAATTCAGACCCAACCCATCAAAGCTCACATCCTCTGCCTTACTGGTCTCTTTCGTTATTCTCTTCTTATCATCTTCTTCACTAAATTGAGACATTTCCCCCTTCCCTCTATCTCTCTCAAACCCACTCAAAGCCCCAAAGTTTCCCCCATTATCAGCCAAATTCTTCCTTAAAGCCGCTCTCTTTTGAAACAAAGTGGGCTGTGCACCAGTTGAAGGGAAAGTTTCAAGCGGCCTCAACAATTTGGGCCTATTCAAGAACATAGAATTACCTAAATTCTCCTCAAAACCCCTAAACCCTGTGAACCCAGGTCCAATCTCAGGGAATTGCAGCAATCGGGTGGTGGAAAACGGTGGATCCGGAGACAAACTGGGAGTAATAATCTGATTATTAGGTGGGCTCAAATCAGTAAAACCACCACCACCTCCACCTAAAACCCCCCCACTCCCCCTGTTAAGCAAGGCATTTGGTGGTGCCGTAGTTGCTTGGTTGTCAAGGAAACCAATTTCACCCAAATCGAACCCATGCTCTAAAGGGCTGTTGTTGTTAGAGACTACGCTAAGAAGAGAAGCAAAGTTGGGCTTTGGCTGTTGCATAAAGTAGTGAACTTGAGATGGGTCTAAATTGTTGAAAACAGAGGAGGATGGGGAGCAAGAAGAAGAGGAATCCACTGTATGCAAAAGAAGGTTTTCTGGGTGGTCACCAAAATTTGAAGAAAAAGTGATGTCCCTGATGCTATTATTATTATTATTATTATTATCCTGCCGGTGGTGGTTTTGGACAGAAGAAGAATTATTGTTAGTGAGATACCAGTCATCTTCTACTTCAAGCATGGATTTGAGTGTGGATAGTGAACCCATCTCTTCTTTGCCCGAATCTATCAAACAACAGCCGCTGTTAACGTTGTTGTTGTTGTTGTTGTTGTTGTTTGAGGTTGATTCTTGCTCCTCCGTGTTTTCCATCCAACTGGTGGTGCCATTCAGTCTAGAAGACAACATTTTTCCCTCTCAGGCGGTTGGCTGTTGTTTTTCCTTGCAAAAAAAAAAAGTGAGTGAGGGAAAAAAAACAGAGGAAAAGCAGAGGCTGGCTGTTGAGGAAAGGGTGTGGGGGATTTTTAAAGGAGAAGAACTGGAGAGGGAGTGAAAAAGAAGAGGGCGTTGCAGAAGGAAAAGGGCAATGGCTTTTGTTTGAGCTTTTCACTCGTAAGCGCCAGAGAGGAAAGTTGTCCATCTCATCTTTTGAGAGACGAGAACTTGATGTGACACGCTCAAGCCCTTTGAGCGTTACGCTAATCAGTACCACACATTTGGATGTATCCCATGGCCTTTCTGTATAAAATAAAAGAAAAAAAATTTAGTAGTTTAGTTATTTTAAAATAATAATAATATAATATAAAAATTAAACAATTACATTTATGAAAAATTAAATTATTGAATAAAATTGTGTTCTTATTTGTTATTATATATTTAAAATTATAGAGTCTTATTTTTAAAATAAAATAAAAACAAGAAAATGGAGGATGAAAAATAAAAAGCAGGTATTGAAGAATGTTTTCTTTCTTTACTCTAAAATTAAATAAAAAAAATAGAGATGAAAAATAAAACAAGGGAGATGTAGATAAATTTCATCTCTTCGCGCCTTACATGACAGCCGCCAAGTGCTCAACCGGCGCAACTTATAAAAATCTACGAGTTATTGTAGAATAACCTTATCATTTTTTTTTTTTAGGTCATTTAGCCTAGTGGCCAAGGAGCTCAACTTGAGCATTAGGGGGTTCATCTTTCCCCTGCTGCCAGTGCCAACTGTTCATGGTCCACTATTGAGTATGGGCTACTTATTGGCCTAACATCTATGGTCTTCAATCTTGTTCAATTGGAAAGTTTTTTTTTTTTTTTTTTTTGTCTTCTGCTTGAAATATTTAAAATTCGGGTTTGTTGACCATCATATTTCTTAATAAGTGATATTTAAATTTAATGTAAATTCTTTTTAGATTTATCATTTTTCTTGAGATTAAATTGAGATAATTTTTTCTCACCTAAACTTTTCAACAACCAAAATAATGGAGGTTGAAGCACTGACAGCAATTAACCATGCATTGTTTGTTTTGTCATTATTATTATTATTTATTTCTTTTTTATGGCGGAAACCTAGCTTAATTGAGGACAACACCAAATAATCTTTCAAAATGATAACTTTGTTTCGGCCGAGGAATCTTCTATCCAACTCAAACAGCAGCATATGTTGCTTATAGGATTTTTAAAAAGATTTTCTTATCTAACTTCTTTTTAATTATTTCCTAAAACATTCTAATTATGCGTCAATATGATCCCATTAAAGAAACAAAATTTTAGTACCGATAACTGCTTGTTGGCAAGTCACAAACCATAATAAAATTCAACAGCTCATCACAACGGCAGTGTGTGCATTGCGTGTGGCGATACTGCCATTGTCGCATGTTCATATACCACAGATTTTGAGGGTTTTTTTTTTTTCTTTCAAACTAAAAAAAAAATCTATCACAAATACGTCAGTTATCAGATTTGTTAATCGAAATTCGAATAATTCTCGTTTGTTAAAGCCTTGTTCAACCATTCCAGAAAAACAAATTTATCACCCAAACACAAGTAGAACTAAACATAACTCTGTTATTAGATATTACAATAATTACTAAATTGTGCACCCAACCCTGCATTTTACTTTTTACGTGTGAGGACCATCCAGCTTGGCAATCACGGCCCTTGACATGCATCATCAGCTTGTTTGCTGTACAACAACACGAGGCGCCTTGCTATGTATGAGTAGGAAGATTTGTTTGATAACGCTCTATATAAAAAAATATTATAAGTTTGAATCTTTAATTTTAAGATTAAGAGATGATTTTAAATTTATAGTTCACCGTTTCATACAAAAAATTTTATAACTATTTAGTTGTTTCATATAATTTTATCTAGATACAAAGTCTCAATATTCTTAACGAGACTATTTGATATCGCTCTTATTTTTTATTTTTATTTTTCTTTTAAAGTATGAGGAATTTATAAGAATGAAAGAGGATAAAATGAACGTAAATTATGAGGTCCCAAGTATCTCGTGAAGCCTTTCACTTCACCGCATCTAATGCCCAATCAAAGCCCTTATCCGCCTGGCTTCAACACTCAATGCCATTTTATACTTCTTCAAAAGATTTCAAACGGTTACTTCACTTTTCTATTTGTTTTGTTTTCTAATGTATCAGAGAAATTCATTTGCTGCGCAAGCACTAACTACACATCCAGAGATAATTCTTTCTTCTTCTTCTTTTTTTTTCCTTCATAAATCACTTTCACTCGTCTTAGGTACAAAATTACAAGTGAAGCTCTATTTTATAATGCATAGGAACCGGTTAATTTGATCTTTGTATACATTTTTTCATTATTATCGAACGCCCCGGAATGACAATCAAAATATTGGAACATAGATTAATTTTGGACAAGAACATAAATGCGGATGTTTTAACTAGTTGGCCCAGTAAATCTTCACAAGTAGGCAGTACACTGAACAGTTCTGCATTGCAGTGAAGTGAGTGCATGTTAAAGCAAATGGTCTGGAGGGCAAAAGGGAGGGTGACAAGAATCTTAAATAAGTTGCAGTTGGGCTGCGTTGGGCAAGGGAAAGAAAGATGTTATTAATGTAACCGGTATATACCCGTGAACATTGGGGGGACACATTGAGAACTGCCCTCGGCCTTTGGTTACCCCACCCCTTATGGCACCAACCATCATTAGATGCAAGAAAAATTGCTCTCCATTTCAGTCCCTGTTACAGCCTGTGAGAACGACAAGTCTGTAACCATTGATGACAGTTTGGTCTAGTCAGATTTCACACCCAAGTCAAGGTTCGTCTCAAGCAAAACTATTTTCTTAACCTTTTTTATCTTCTTAATTAGCTGGAAGTACCGAGCAATCGAAATTGGAGGGATTCTCAATTGTTGGCAGTTGCAATCCAATGCCAGTTTTCAATAATTCCAGAAGCAATGAAAGAAGATTGACTTGCGAAGTTAGCCACTGAAAATCCTTTCAAGATAGTAACAAAAAAATGTGTCCTCATTCTTTTTGTATTTTTGTTCATTACGATTTAAGAGATCAATTAAACTTGTGAACTATACAATAAAAGTAACTTTTTATATTCTTATAAATCTTCTCTCCCAAGATTAAAGAATAGAGATTTAGAATATAAGTTTAAGTTCAAATTATTTGAATGTCTTTTGAGTAAACTCTTTTTTTTTTTATGGTCTCTTGAGAACTGTAAATTAGTTGGTTGATAAGAGAAAATGTTAGAGTAGCGGCCAGAGTTCAAATTCTGTCTAGGTGGTGGAAACAATACTTCACACTAATCGAGCTAAAGCTCATCCTTATTTTTTTCGTTTATTGGAATTAATGGTCCAACAATAAAAAGAAAAGGAGAGTGAGGTGTAGTGCGGATTGGAGGCAGAAACTGCCAACGATGGCAGCAACTGTTTGCTCCACTTTTTTATTTTTTTCTCTCTTTTTTTTTTCCCTAGCTAGGATGATTCTCAACCCACGAGTATTGCCTTTAGAGGCCCACAAACCCACCAAAACCGAACCCATTGAAGCCCAAATTCTAGGCCCGCAGCACTTTGATAGAGAGAAATTCAGGAGTTTATGCCACTATCCAAAACGTTTGTGAGCCAGCGCTCGCTTGGACCAATTATCTTTTCGGCACACCCAACGGTTGCTATTGGGCTTGGAGGAGACGAATAATACCCAACCAAATCTCTTGTCTCCTCCAGTCCAGGCCCAATGCCTTTTCTCCTTAAGAGCTCCTTGCCTGTCCTATGGCGCCTTCTGGCCTCCTTTCTTTTTCATTTTTCTTCGTTCCCTTAACAACAATTGACCCTTCTGTTTTTTTTTTTTTTCCCAATAATGAGGTCCCATGTCATATGCCAAACAATGTAGATAGTTATTTCATTTTCATAAATTTCATACTATTTACTGTTCGAGACCTTGTTAAGGAAGGGGGCAATGCAATCTACAAAAATTCCATGCATTCATCCGTAGATAAGTGTAACCATTAAGTTTTTCTAGGAACTTCTAACCTGTTTCTCTTGACCTCAAGTAACCGTTTTTGAATCTTCTTTTTCGTTTTTTTTTTGTTGACCTCTTTGTGTGTCGAGTTCTTCCATATCCAGCCAAGAATTTGAGACTTTGATGATATCATTAAATAAGATATGGGCGTCAATTGATAAGAACAAAATCAAAAATAGAAACGTAAGTTCGTCAACCAAATTATGGATTTAGCTCACGTTATTTTACCTTTTCAAGTCGAAACAAGATTAAAGTCCATGGTGAGTAAACAAAATATCATTAATTAATCGGCGACCGATTCTGGTAGATACTTTTTTTTTTGGTTCAGAAAACTTCTGATAGATATTTTCAGTAGGCTAGAACGTTAAGCCATTAATATTATTTGATATTGTAAGAAGTGTGAGACCCTTTTTGATATTTGATCTCACAATTTCGAAACAATAAAATTATTTATTATTATTATTTTCGACTCGATTAAAATTTAAATTCAAGAGCCTCTATTTCTTAAAACACTCTAATTCAGTTATAATTCATTAATTTAATTTATTAGTAACCATAAAATTGTTACTCACCGGAAAATTCAGAATTGTATTCAAGAAAGAGAAGTCTCCTCTCGTACATGGCTGTGCCAACAGCGCCGTGCCGCCGTCTGACATACAGACAAACTTGACTGCTCGAGAATTTACGATTATAAGTGCAAAATCTGGATTCTCGTTCTCCAGTGTGGATGGCTTGATCCAGTAGATACCCCTATCCCGGTGGGGCCAACCTGACCTTTAATTCCCATCCAAAGACCAAAAAAAACACGTGTGAGAATCAACAAATCCGACGGTCAGAAGACGTCGGTGAGATAGGACAGTCAAACATGCATGTGGTTCTATCTTGGTTAGGTGGCTCAAAGGTCCATGTCATCAACTACGGAGCGGACCGCCTGAACCCGAAAGAGACAACAAGAAAAGCGTAGGAAAGGGACACCGCCTGTACGATATAATTGATTTCCCCTCCTTTTTTTTTTTTATTATAAACTTTGATACCTAAAAATTTGTATTTAAAGTTTCGATTAATCTAATTTGAATACAGTTAAATTTTTTATTTATTTATAAAGTTTAAATTTAAAATTTTATTTAAAAAATATTTAATTTCTTATCACTTAAAACAGTAGTTGATTAGTATAATTTTTTTTAATATATCGATAAATAACGTAGCAATAAAACTAGATTATTATGAGAGTGACACCTAAATAATCACCGGTAACGAGAGTAAGCGAGTAGTGGATTGATAAAATTGATTTTTTAATTAACCAAGAAAAAAAAAAGAAAAACAGTCTCGGGCCGACCATTAAAAATAATAAGAAGAAGGGTCTCTTTTTGTGCTTCGCTTCTCAAATCTCTAGAAGAAAAGGGAAGACCTGTTTAGGTCTTTTTCTCTTTCTCTCTCCCTTCCGATTCTTTGTCTGAATTTGTTTTTATAAATATTTATTACTTCTTTTTGCGTAAATTAAGAGTCGAAGTTGGTGATTGTAAGGAATTTTATCTGTTTGGTTTCACGTGTATGCTGTCGGAATTAGGTTTTCTGTGTTGCTTTAGATTGTCATACTTCTGCTTATGTCCGTATTTCAGTTTGGGGTTTTGGTTTTTTCTTTTTTTTTGTTAAGAGTATTCAATGCTTTTCGGTGTTAGCATTTACTGTACATTTCTACTTTGTGCTGGTTGAGTTATGTGGTAAATGGGTTTAAATTTTGCGTCTGTTTACTTATTTAGGAATCTGGGTTTCATTGTTTATTAAGTTGGTTGCTTTTCTTTTGAGTTGGCTCCTTGACTGCAACTTAGTTGGAATAGTCAGTGAAGTTCTATTTTAGCTGTGGGAACCTGCAAAAAAGTAATGTGTTATTCCTTTTCGGCACGAGGGGGCCATGCCAATTGCTGCTAGTGCTTCAATTGCTGCGCTTAAAAGCTTTATGATGCTGTTGAAATGAGAAGGAAGATTGATAAACATAAGCGGCGATGGATGTGTTGACCTTTTTTGCATCCTACACTATTTTGCTTGTCATGCCAAACATATGTGTGATGGATGGGCATGCATTCGTAGTTGTCTTTGAACTTTGAGGAAATGTGCTTGTATTATATTTTGGTATTTGGTATGGTTTTTTTCTTTGATAGGTTGAGCTGCTTGACAACGTTTCTTTTCCCGATGTAGACGTCGCACTCCATTAATCCTGGAAGTGGAATTAATCTGTGCTTTATTTTTTTTCTCTCTGATGTCTAGTTTTTATTTTTTATTTTCTTTTTTGTGCGGTAGTCTTGACTCTTGAGATTGTGATTTAGTCATTTTTGACATAACTGGAATTTTTGATTGATTCTTGATGGAATGAAGTGTCATACTGGGGCATAAAATTGTTTCAGTGAGTTAATTTTATTAGAAGTTATAAGATATTACTTCAAGTTTAGTTAGGCTATAAATTTTTGCCCATCTTCCCCAGAACTTGTTAATGGTTCTGCATATTATGTTGGCTAAGGGAAATTGATTCCTTTTTCTCTCTTTCTCTATCTATCTTTGTTAAGTAAACTAAGAGGTACATTCTATTATGCAGACTGTACTAGTATCACATGGCTAAGCTTCTTCTTCATTCTGCTAATGTTCCTGCTTTAGCCCTCCGTCCAAGGTATGGACGATCACAAGAATCTGAAACATCAAGAAAGAGTGCCCCCAAAATGTCTTGTGGCTTACGAGGATCAAATTTGACATTGAGAGCTTTCTTAGGATTGCGAAGTTCAAATTGCATTGATACAATATTAAGTTCTGGACGAAGTTTCCATTCTAGGGTTGCTATTACTATCTCTCCCAGACAACAGAAGGCTAGGCGATTCATACCTAGGGCAATGTTTGAGCGTTTCACTGAAAAAGCAATCAAAGTAATTATGCTTGCCCAAGAGGAAGCTAGAAGGCTTGGTCACAACTTTGTTGGCACAGAGCAAATCTTGTTAGGTCTTATAGGCGAAGGAACTGGCATTGCTGCTAAAGTTCTCAAGTCTATGGGAATCAGTCTCAAAGATGCACGTGTCGAAGTGGAGAAGATTATTGGGAGGGGCAGTGGATTTGTTGCTGTGGAGATTCCATTTACTCCACGTGCAAAGCGTGTTCTGGAACTATCCCTTGAGGAAGCCCGGCAACTTGGTATGATTCCTTTCCTTTGCTTGTCCTTTTTGACAATGCGTCTAAAAGTATGGCCTTAAAATATTATGGTTAATTTATCTTTGCGCATAGCAGTAAGTTTTTGGCAGCAGTGTTTCCAGTCTTAGATTTTCCCATTGGCATCGATATTGGAGTTTGTGATATTTATGCTCCCAATGAAAACCTGGTTTTCTTTTTATGTTAGAGACGTAAAAACGTCAGCAAAACTCTCCCGCTGGCTTTAACTGGGTCCACGGATCTAAGTAGTGAAAATTTTGGTCTCTGTCAATGCTATTCTCTGTTATTGACCTGATACTGGGGATGGCCATAATAACTGAATTTCAGGTCTGTCATTCAATTTTGTGTCTGTTGGTGATTTCTACTTTCTGGTGCTGTGATAAGTCATAATTTTTTAATCTAGCCATTTTTGTTGTTTGTTCTTTGTTGTCCCCAGTGTATGTTAATATCAACAAACAACTAACTCTCGAGAAATGTATGGATGGATCTTGTTATTAAGTGTTTACCCCAAATGGAAAATAATAGACATTTTTTAATGTTTCAGGGCACAACTATATTGGATCTGAGCATTTGCTTCTAGGCCTCCTGCGTGAAGGTGAAGGTGTAGCAGCACGTGTTCTTGAGAATTTAGGTGCTGACCCTAGTAACATCCGTACGCAGGCAAGCAATGCATCTCTAGAAATCATGTTCTTTAAGTTTATATAAAATTTCTCATTTATGTGATTGAAAACACAGCTTAAATAAAGGTTTTATTGTTGAGATTAGGTTATTCGAATGGTGGGTGAGAACACTGAAAGTGTTGCTGCTGGGGGCATTAAGGAAACCACTAAGATGCCTACACTTGAGGAATATGGAACTAATTTGACTAAGTTGGCAGAAGAGGTAATTAGCCAATGGATGTTTTATGAAATTTTGCATTTGTTCTGGAGGCTCTTCTTAAGCCGATTGCTCTTCCTTTCAGGGTAAACTAGATCCTGTTGTTGGAAGGCAGCCACAGATAGAACGTGTCATTCAAATTTTGGGTCGACGAACTAAAAATAATCCTTGTCTTGTTGGAGAACCAGGGGTTGGAAAAACGGCAATTGCAGAAGGTCTTGCCCAACGCATAGCAAGTGGTGATGTTCCTGACACGATTGATGGCAAGAAGGTGCATACCAGTTCACCCATTATATATGATCAATGCTTCCTTATAGTTTTTGCATTGTGGGATTTGAAACCATTAGGTTTTACACTAGGATTAATTCATTAGAATAAAACATTCCTTGCACGTGAAAAATAGCTTTTTCAGGTTATATTGTTGAAGATTTACACAGATTTTCTAGAAATTCATGTCCTTCACTTTCGGTTGTTTCTCTGCATTTATTTGAGCAGTTAGTAGGTTCTCCTCGTAGTTAGCCGAGCAATTTCACTCAGATGTTCTTGATCTGCAACTTTGGGGTTATAGTTGGTATCCCTATGCCAAATATGTCAAGATAAGATGACTGCTTGAATCTGTTGTTGACACTGGCAAAATATGTCTTGTTGTTTCTCCCTGTAACATAGGTCATTACACTGGATATGGGTCTTCTTGTTGCTGGAACTAAATACCGTGGAGAATTTGAAGAAAGATTGAAGAAGCTAATGGAGGAAATCAAACAAAGTGAGGAGATTATTCTTTTTATTGATGAGGTGCATACCCTGATTGGAGCAGGAGCAGCAGAAGGAGCAATTGATGCTGCTAATATCTTAAAGCCAGCACTTGCTAGAGGTGAATTGCAGGTAGATTTGCCTGGTCCTACAGATACAGCTTTGTACTCCAATTGGTTATATATATGAGATAATTAAACTCTTTATCAGTTTTGGTTCCTTAACTTGGGTAATTTGGTAGTAATTATAATCACTGCAGGATGCAGTTTTATGCATGTTGACTGTTAAGTTTCTGACGTTGCTTGAGTGTTACATTTGCTGTATATACAGTTAAGCTTCATGTTTAGTTACATCATGATTTAAGAGTCAACTGGGGCCTATGTGTGAGTGTTATAAATTGCTGTGGTCTTGTGTCCTTGTTAGAGTTTGCCTTTGGTCAGTCATGGCACCTGCTAATTAGAGTATGCCTTTGCTAACTGGCATTGCATGGCTATATTCTATGACCGACAGTTCTGCTTTACTTGAGTTACGACAGGCTTTCTTCCAAGTCTATACTTGTGTGTTCAAGATGAGTTGTTGCTATCTGTTTTCTAAAATTAACAGCCAGAAGCTTGATATCCATCTTAACTTCTGCAGTGCATTGGGGCGACGACATTGGATGAATATAGAAAACACATTGAGAAGGATCCAGCTTTAGAAAGACGATTCCAGCCAGTCAGAGTACCTGAGCCAACGGTAGATGAAGCAGTACAGATATTGAAAGGGTTGCGCGAGCGATACGAGATTCACCACAAGCTCCAGTACACAGATGAAGCAATAGTAGCTGCTGCCCAGTTGTCATACCAATACATCAGGTCTGTGGTCCATGGAGTTTTCCTTTTGTATTTCCATATTTATTTTCTGGATTAAAAGAGTAATTTTTGGTGCCGTAGACGTGTCAGCAATAAAATTATAGTTTAGGCCTATAGTCATAGAGACACAAACCATATATTGTTGCTTATAGTGACTTATATAAAAACTAAATTTAGATCTTGCAGACTTGGTGTCTCTTCATGCTACCATTAAGTAAGCAATTTTAAAATGTTATTCTATTGCTTTGAAGGGTGAAACCAATCTTTACCTTTTAGCTGTGCCATTGATGGGAAGGGAATGATGAAGTATAACTTAAAAATCTTTTGTTTAACTTGTGGCAGAAGAATGATTATTTCTGTAGCATATCTTATTTGTGGTTAAAGATGATTTCATGACAATTTTGAACAAAATTTCTCAGACCACCCCTCATTCTAATTGATATTCCTGCGTGTTTCTCCAGTGATCGTTTTCTGCCTGATAAGGCAATTGACTTGATTGATGAAGCCGGTTCTCGAGTTCGCCTTCGTCATGCACAGGTTAGAATTATATTCTGGTTATGTTATTGTTATCTTCTGTTGATACATCATATTGCTTACCTTCTCCAAATTGGTTTGGCCAGGTTCCTGAGGAAGCTAGGGAGCTTGAAAAAGAGGTCAGGCAAATCTTAAAGGAGAAGGATGAAGCCATTCGTAACCAAGATTTTGAGAAGGTAAGAAAAAAGAGTTCATTTGTCACACCTTGATCTTTTCATTACTCATTTGGACCTTTTATCATTGTGCATATTTCATTTAAAGAGAATTTACAACAGGTAAACTTGAATCAACAATGGTAGGATCTTGTCCGACGTCCTTTGTTGTAGTTTTTTGGACATCTGAAACATGAAATGCCAGTCAGCACTGGTACATCCATTTTAGTTATGCTATCACGAGTCACAAGTCTGTTGTGTGCTGGGGCATTTATCCACATGTTTTTCATCCAACTAGCTTAAAATACAAAAGTTCTTTTAACAGGCTGGGGAACTGAGGGATCGTGAAACAGATCTTAGGGCCCAGATTGCAGCTATTGTGGAGAAAGGCAAGGAGATGAGCAAGGCTGAATCTGAGGCAGGGGGTGCTGGTCCAATTGTCACTGAATCAGACATTCAGCACATTGTCTCTTCCTGGACTGGCATTCCTGTCGAGAAAGTATCTACTGATGAATCTGATCGCCTCCTGAAAATGGAAGAGACCCTTCATAAACGAGTCATTGGCCAGGATGAGGCTGTTAGAGCCATTAGCCGAGCTATTCGTCGGGCCCGTGTTGGACTGAAGAACCCTAACCGACCGATTGCTAGCTTCATCTTCTCTGGTCCAACTGGTGTGGGGAAGTCAGAACTGGCCAAAGCACTAGCCGCCTATTACTTTGGTTCAGAAGAGGCCATGATCCGACTTGATATGAGTGAGTTTATGGAAAGGCATACAGTCTCCAAGCTTATTGGTTCACCTCCTGGCTATGTTGGATACACCGAGGGTGGTCAGTTGACAGAGGCTGTTAGGCGTCGCCCTTACACTGTTGTACTTTTTGATGAGATCGAGAAAGCTCATCCTGATGTCTTCAATATGATGCTTCAAATTCTTGAAGATGGAAGGTTGACAGACAGCAAGGGTAGGACTGTGGACTTCAAGAATACCCTCCTTATAATGACTTCAAACATTGGCAGTAATGTCATTGAGAAGGGGGGACGCCGAATAGGGTTTGACCTCGATTATGATGAGAAAGATAGCAGTTACAACCGGATTAAGAGCCTGGTGACAGAGGAACTAAAGCAATATTTCAGACCAGAATTCTTAAATAGATTAGATGAGATGATCGTTTTCCGTCAGCTCACTAAACTGGAGGTGAAGGAGATAGCTGACATAATGTTGAAGGAGGTGTTTGAGAGAATAAAGGACAAAGATATAGAGCTCCAAGTGACGGAGAGATTTAGAGAAAGGGTAGTTGAGGAGGGGTATAATCCAAGTTATGGTGCTAGGCCTTTGAGAAGAGCCATAATGAGACTCCTGGAGGACAGCATGGCGGAGAAAATGCTTGCAGGAGAGATCAAAGAGGGCGATTCAGTTATTGTGGATGTTGATTCGGAGGGAAATGTCATTGTACTCAATGGTAGAAGCAGCGCTCCTGAGCCCTTGCCAGATTTGTTGTCTGTTGTGTAGACCAGATTCCTTTATTTCCCCAAGGCAATGCCAACATGTGCTTTTACCTTCCATTTTAAATTTGAATTGGGTTACAGATTCTATAGGCATTAAACTTCAAATGGCAACTTGATGGTGGATGGCATAAGCGCTTATACCAGCGGAGCTTCAAGGCTGTATTTATTAGGGCATAGTTGCCGACAGAGAGGAGGTTGGTTTTTTGTATTTGCCATCATGTGATTCGATTTTTCGCCCATGAACCTCCGGTAGTCACTGTTTCTTTCCGGAAAATCTAGAGACAATGTAAGTGAGCCTGTTGAATTGTTGCTAGAAGATGACAGTATTTTACTGAGAATTCAGTCTGGTGGTTATTTTTTTCTGAGAATTCCAACAGAGATAATTGCTCAGAGACAAAAAAAATATTCTCGAGTCTTACAGGTTAGCCTGGAGTATTTCCTGGTCACAGTTCTTGTTTTCAAAATTTTTTGACACATTAATGTGGGTAGCTCTTTTGTCAAACTCAACCTGAAAATGCCTTTCCATCAAGGTTGAGAGTGCCAGTCACAAAAAATTGAATTTGTAAATCGTAGGCCTCTATAAGTTTAAATTTGTTGAGTGTAAGGGGAAGAGATCAATAAGATGACAAAAGGGTAATGGCAAGCAACCCATTTAAACTGTAGGAAAAGGGAGGGGAAGAACAGGAAGGAATTATCCCATCTAACTGCTTCCCAAGATTTCCCCAGCCCAAAACATGCACTTTGGCCAATGAGCGACAGGCCGTGTTCTACAGCTCAATGTTGTTCACTCGCCGGACAAGCACTCATTGTAACTTGTACCAAAGAAATTTTTCAAAAACATGGATTGTTCTCATTTTAATGCACTAGCACTAAACTACAAACATTTGCAAGATTTCACTTTCTTGTTGTGTATATATATTTACAAATTTGTACACAGAATAGTTGACTGGTGCGCGCCATATGGTGGATGGACGCTACCAATCTTGATGGCAAGATGTGTGAGGGTGACTATTCGTGCACAAAGCAACAATAATGACAACCTAAATCTTTTGTATAAGGCTTACTAATCCTTAATCATAGATATCTGAATGAGAGTGCCTCGGTGCAGGGCTGGCACTGACACTCTCACTTCGAGTCATTTTTAGTGCATCCAAAGTTTTCTGTATCTCCATGGTCATTGCACTGTCTACACTCCCTGCTGACAGCTTCTTATGTGATTTCTGCAAGTGAAGCTTCAGTGAGCTGCTGCTCAGACCAGCATTCTTTCCGCAGATGGGACAAACTTTCATCATTGGCTTTCGCTGTTGCCACTCCATGGACACCTTCCCATGCAATTTACGGTCAAGGTCCAACAACATTCTTGCAAACCCATCATTAGGCTGAGCTCTGCGGTGAACTCGTTTTAGGGTATTCCATGCTTGTAGAAGAGTATACTTCCTGCATCAATGAGACGAAGGAAACTTAATCATATAGTTCTATTCATAAAGAGTTGTTTTATTTTTCTTTAAGTGATATTACTTGTATTGGCCTACTTTGTTCTATGCTCCGCACAGTGACAGTTCCATATCAGCACTTATGCGGTTATGATGATAAGAAACTTCAATGTCTTGCACTTCTTCTATACCACATACTAACTACTAAGTTTTATACTTACTTCTTCAGCATTAGGCAAGCAAGCACTAATGTGGCACTTCTACTTCTTCCCTCAAAGCAATGAACTAAAATCTTCCCTCCAGTTGATTCAACATGATCAATGTAGTCACAAGCTTCTTCGAAGATACTGCTGATATTTGTGTCCTCTCTGTCATATATCTGCTCAAAATAAAGCAGTCACTGTTTGTCAATGGAAGATACTGCAAACTGACAACACAAACAAAAAGTTACCAAGATTTCAAGATCAGCAATTTTTCAGACCTTTTTTTTATAAAAAATTTTGTTGAATTCAACTTGATACCACAAACACAGGTCCGTTATCTTCAAGAAATCAAACCTAAATAATAGAAATTCTTCATCAAAAGGAGGGAAAAAAGAAAAAGGAAAGAAATAAAAATGAAAGCGAAAATATAGGGTACAAATGTATACATTTCTTTCCAAGAGAAGCAACTTGTCAAACATGTACTGTTCTATGCATGAATCTTTAAAAGATAAAAGGATAGCCAAAGAGAAGATGTCAAATTGCATTTACAGCCATATCTAGAGTTACTAAAAAGATCTTTCTACTACAACAACCATTTATGTCATTTATAGTTGCATTATGATGTTAATTTATTTGTTCCTAGTTGTCTATCTGCATCCCTTGCACATCATATTAATACGTAGGAAAGCTTACAAAAATAATTGATAGTTAATTCAAAGAGTATTACTTAACAACCCAAATGCATAGGTTTTAATGAGAAAAAAAGGAAGCAAATCATTCAGCCAGTAAATAGTTGTTCACATCCAGTTCTTTAGGTTTAGCTTTTACAAGTTGTGGATACACTAAAAGAATTAAGATGCTAGAGATGGAATTTTAGATTAAGGTTGTAACAATGATATTTTTTTCTTCAAATTATAAGGTCAGCTTAGGTTAGGACTTGGGATTACAGCTCCTGATATCAACAATTCATATCTATTCTTCCAAATAATAAACACATGTTTACTCAAAGAAGAGGAGAATCTGAAAAACCATGATGGAAGCTCTAGTCAAATGCGTCAATGCATTTTTTTTATTGAGAATATTCTAGTACTCCATGTTGGAGCATCTAAATCTGCTAAATTGCTGGCGCCAATTGAAAACAAAGAAGGAAAACACTTACAGAATAGTTTTGGTATTGAAATAAATCAGGGTACTGAGAATCTGCCTGTCCAATTTCATTGGCACACAAACACAAGACATGAGTAATTCCCAGATGTTGCAAGGTGTGAACAGATCTGGCAGCCAGGGCCCCTCCAATGAACAGGCTACTTGTGATTGAGGAAGGTTTCTCTGTATTTGCTACATCAGAAATCAACGATATCCTCTCAAGTATATGCTCAAGTCTAACCTACAAGTTACAATGAAATGAAAAGAGGTTAAGCCACCTTGATATGGAAAGTTTTTCTAGTCCTCCTCTGTTTTTGGAGGAAGAGTACAAGGAAGGGAAGTACATAGTGCAGGCACCAAAAGTTCCTCAATATAGACATGCAAACCTTATGTTGAATGACATATTACCTTCAACTCATAGGCATCAACAACACAGCTATTATCACTGCCCTCAAAAAACCCAGTATTAAAATTGTTCTCCTGACAGAGTTTGACAATATCATTCCTTAGCATTTCGTTCCACTGTTCCAATTCTTTGTTTGATTCTGAGTCGATCTGAGCATTATAAAAGCAATATCAAAAACAGGTCAGTAAAGATAATCTTTATAGACTTCTTTTATCTACTTGACATGTCAGATGGTACTATCAAAAGTTATGACTCAATGCAGGTTGAAATCTAGGGTAATGACCACAAGCATGTAGGTTTGAGTCAAGTCAGCAGCCATTTCATGCAGAATTGCTGAATGACGGAGCTGAAATATAACTAGTATATAATGAGACTTCAATGTGTGATACAAAACTCATACTTCAACAATATATGAACCTTGGCATATTTATGAATATCACGAAGCTTCGTTGTCAAACGCAGGCTACGAAAGGGCTCCCCACTCCCCTTGGAAATCTTTCCATGCCAGTTTTCTCTAGACATAGGAGAACCAGAGTCCGAAATTTCTTTATTTCCTGAGGTTGATGGATTTTGTGATGTCTTCTGCAACTCTGAATCACTAAAATCTGGATTGTTGTCATTTGGGAACCGGTCTTTACTTGCTGGAGAAGAACAATGGAGGACCCCATGCAAAGGTGAATCAGAAGCCAATAAATCCTCTCTGTCAAAGTCCCCTGAAGCTGTTCTATTTGAAATATTTAAAAATGCTCGTAACAAGCTTTCCAGTTTTTGATGAAGTGTGAGAAGGAATATATGGAAACCTTGGAGATCCCTAAGAGCAGCACGGAACCCCGCACGAAATTCCTGAGCAGCTGAAGTCATTTCTGCCATCCGTGTGTTAGTAACGTCGGTGTCTCCAAGAGGGGGAGATCCTAATTGCCCCCCAGTTATCTCATATAGTAAATTAGAAGAATAATCGGAACAATTGATAAGCAACTCAACCAATTTAGGATAATTTGCCTGGTCATTTGCACGTTTTCCAGCGGGGGGCCGACGAGGAACACCAGAGTCAATAGCAACAATTTGAGAATTATGTAGATCAGAAAAGAATGATTCATCTGATGCTGAACTTCTTATGCTTTTTTCACTAGATACTGGAGAACCCATGACATCAGATAGATCGGGGCCCTGCAATACAGCTCCTGGATTGTGCGAGTTCAGTTTGCCGTCTACTGACGTTGCTCTTCTATCTTTTTGAAGAGCCCTAATCACCCTTGGTCGGTATCTCTTAATGGCAGAATCAAAAGCATCTTCCAGTGCATTCGCGTTTGTGGATATCACTTTTTCGGCCAACAACAAGTTTGCTGGATTTCCACGCCACCAAAGTTGACGGCAAGGAAATCTATCTTCATTTCTGATGACAAGGTCCAGCAGCAACACTTTTCCGAGCGGTGCCGCAATTCTTTCTGCGGTATCACGTGACTCCAATGCATTTGAGCATTCTAATAAAGGGGATCCATGAACGTAACTACAACGAAATAAAACTTTGGCCTCTCAAACACTAATGCAAGAAAAAAATTGGTTTAAAAAATAGCACCTGATTCATGGAATATGTGAACCAGAGGTATTGAATAAAAATGGAAAAACAGCACACAATGGCATCAAGTTACATTTTCTGTTATCCAGACTTCAAAATAAAATGTTTCACAGTCAGCACAATTAGCCTAAAAGAAAAAACAAACCAAAACCTCGCCCCCCCTCTTCCCCCACCAACAAAAAAAAAAACAGAAAGAACAGAAGAAAAACTGCTGTCTTTTGTAGGGTGAGGTAATGCAGAGGAAGAGAACTCAAATATCATGTTGTAATGGGAGACTTAATTAAGATAACCTCGTCATTGGTAGGCTCATCTGGAGAAGGGATGAAACTAAGATGTGTAGTTGAGACATGTCAAGAGTTCAAATCCTAAAGCTGAGTGCAAAAGGTCCATGTTGGGGGGGTCAGCAGTCCAGTTGATTCACAATCCCAGCAGTCCAATGATTGGCAAGGTTCTTGTGGGTCTGGGTTTCATCACCAAAGGTGTTCATTGTCACTGACGAAGAACCATAATTAAGAATCTTGGTTCTAGTTTTACCTCATCAGAAGAAGGCATCGGCTAAGTTCAAGAGCTTCCAGAAGTTCTGAACATGTTACTTCACCAACTTCATCTCCTTCAGAGGTAGCTGCAACTCTTGCTTTTTCTGCAGCTTCCTTGATCTGGAGCCACTCTGGACTGCAATTATGAATGACTCTAGCCTACAAACCTCCATAGATGAATTGTAATCAGTAAGAGGAGAAGAAAAATATTCTGTCCAATTGTTTAACAATAGGTCAAAGTTTTGGCCATCAAACTACTGAAAAATAACAGTACAACCTGCGGAGCTACTGAATAAACAGTACAACCTGTGGAGTTCGGACGCCTAACAACTTAGCAAACTCATAGCCAAGACGTTCAGATTGAGTGGACATCCTTGACGATGAAAACTTTATGACAGCTGCTGCTTCCTTAGGAGTAGCATCATCATTTCCAGGCTGGCTGAACAATGCAAAGAAGACAACTCCCCCGGAATTTACAGTGACCTACATGCACACAACTGAAGAGAATTTGATACAGATGGTGAAAGGATAAAATGCTCAAGTATATTGAGTTCTTAACTTGTTTCCATAGAATCAATAAATTGGTATCCTTACAATAAGTTCAAACTATTACAGCCTGATATTTTGGTATGTTAACAGAGATTTGAAAATCCTCTATTAGTTAACAAAGTGAGTCCAAAAGGGGCAAAATCCATGAACTTGCATAGAAATGAAAACCATTGTTGTTTAGAAACAAGATTCTCCCTGCTCTGAAAAAGTAGTTTGCCATTCCCCATAAGAGCTCAACACAATCATTCATGATGATACATAATCATGTAGAAAGCTTCGCCCTTAGAGATAAATATATAAAACATATGCTCCTTAACAAATATCACAGTTTCCGTATCACTTACTTCAAGGGGTTTGTTCAAGTCGTCCTCAGAATGCTCGGTGCTGCTGCCATGCTCTGTGTGGTGAAGTGAAGAAAGAAACTCCCAAGAAAAAGTGCTCGACTCAATGTCCAGTGCAGCAGCTTTACCAAGCCTTTCCCACAAACTGATCTCTGAAGCCTGCTCTGGAGGCGGATCACTTTTTAAATCAGCTAGTGGTTCTCCAGCACTTGATGACATTTTATGGCCAGAACATCATAAGAAGGGGAATGTCAATTCCCAAAGGGGCAAAAAAATTGACAAAGATAAAAGGAAAAAAAAAGGCTAGGCATGTCAATCACAGTCCATAAACACGAACAGAAGCTACATTAAACGTTGATGATTCCAATGTCTGGCAGCAATAGACCCAAAACACTTTCCTAAAGCTTCCTCCGCTCTGTTAGAGGAGCTGGAAGGTGATTCTTGCCACAGCAAAAGGAATTTCCGTAAAAAAAAACAAACCTTGATTTGTTTTCATATTGAACAACATCTTCTACTACTCCGTCACATGATCTTTGCTCAAGCTTTTTATGAGAACTCATCAGACAAAAGATTGAGAAACTACTGTGAAAACTTAAATCAATAGAATTACGAAATTTCCAGTTCTTAGTCACATTCTCTTGTGCCCAAAACTAGAATGGCAACCAGCAACCTGCATGTTTGATTAAATTAACATTGGAATTTAACCGGTATTCCAAGCTTCAAATTTTAAGAAAAATCAATTCAGGTCCTAACAGGTCTAGCCAAGAGGGAACCTACAAATGTCATTAGCAATTTATAATGCGTGCCACACATGCTCGCGCAGAATCAAATAAGAATTGCAAAATCTTCAAATCATCACTAAATTAATAGCTAACAAATTACAACTAGGAGAGTGCAACAAAACAAAACTAAAAAAACCAAAAAAAAAAAAAGGAAATATAGGGATTGATATTTGAAGATGTACCAGAAGGGCATGCTGTCAAGCCGGTGAGGGCGGTGGGGGAAGCCAGAGGCTCGGTTTCTCCCACTTCTCTTACGGACCAATTCAAGCCATTGCGTGAACCGATATGCTGGACCTGCAGTTATATCTCCCAACATATACAATACCTGCCACATTCCAAATTTCACCAAATTCATTCCCACTCGCTCACATATTGTACGCGACACAAAGATTGTAACTTTTCCACATTTCTTGCAGTCTCTCTTTCACAAAATGAAACCCCAGAAAGTAACAAAGACAAAGAAAAAGGAATTACTCTGGAAGTGACGGTGAGAGGCAAAGGAGCGTCGGGCTCGTCGGATCCCAGGTCCTCCTCCCTCTCTTCTACCCTTTCCTGCATTTTCAGCATATAAAGAACAACGCCAGCAATAGAAAGATAGTTTCTTTTTCCCTTTTTTTTTTTTTTTAATTACAGTGTCAATGGATTGAGAATATAAAGTAACCCCAGACCAGGAAAATTATATTCTTTTCTCCATCTCAATCTGAAAAGTTTATGTGGGTGTAATGATGATTAATGTCAAAAAAAAAGAAAAAAAAGAAAAGGGATTTACGAGGACCTGGAGCCTGTTGGTGGTGGATGATAAAGTGGGCTCTTCGTTTTGCTCATTTCCCATTTTCCCTTTTGTCTTTAAATTAAGGTTTGAAAATAGGAGGGTAGTCAGGGTAGTGCTACGAGTAGAAGTCAAAAGAAAGAAAATGGGGCGAATTGCCTTTATTTGGAGAAGGGGTTCCGCTTTTCCAGGTGGGAGTAGGAAGTATTGTATAGGAAAGGCCTGGCCCTGATGAGAGATACTCTTTCTGAGTACTGCCTGCGAATATAAGGAAAATAAAATAAAATACAATAATACTGTAGATACAGACCCCTGCAGAGTGCAGACATACAATAGCAATCTTTAACAGGGAGAAGTGGGATGGACAACAAGGCCAACTTTAGCAGAAAGGAAAGGAAAGTGATAAAAGGTGAAGTTACTGTTGTTTGGTCTTGTTGCAATGATGACAATCACATTCTTTGTTTCTTTTTTGTTTCTGGTTTCTGGCAGTTTGTATTGTATTGTATTGTAGCGTATATGTCGTGCTCGGCAAATGTTGGGGTGGAGGTGGGTGGGCCCAGGATTTTGCAGTTTCAGCAAAGAGGAATAATGGGAGTCGTCGTGGGTTCATGGCCTCACGGGCAACAGTTTGTGGCACCGATAGTGTGATGGTAAAAAGATTTTATTAACTATAGTTATTTTTATTTTTTATGATTATTTATACTTGTTATATATTAATTAATTATTAAAAAAATAAAAATAAAATATATTAGACATTTATTATTAAAAATATTAATTATTAATTATAAAAAAGAAAGTAAAGCAACAAACTCCAATAATAAAAATTGTAATTCTTTGGTGAATAGGATTCTTAAGACAAATTTGAATATCTTCCTTCACTCACAAAAGAAGATTACACAATTATATATAACAAGTTTTTTGATATAACAATTACAGCTGACAATTACACTAAATGATCCTGTCATCATGAGATCTTGAATAAATGTGGCAGAGATTTGTTTAGGAACTTCAAGACAAGAATACAAAAGATTTTATGATTTTCAAAATTGCCAACATGATTGTCACAAGTAAATTTTTTATTAAAAATTTTAAAGGTCACTTAGAAAAGTAATTTGGAGCGACCATGTGAACATGCTTATAATTAAAGTTATGTTTAGATTCAAATCTGAGGCTCCTCAGTTAGCAATTTTTTTTTATGTTAACGGAAAGGTGAGCATGTGCCAAAGGCGGAGTTCCAGTCAACATTTTTACCTAATGCGACCTGCCTCTACTTGTGCACTTTTCCGGCAATTTTGTGGACATTCAAGAATTTAGAAGTCTACAAATTTGATTAATAAAAATAAAGCAAAAATGATTTTTACCAATATTTTAACACTGTCGCTTATCTGTCAAAAGAAGCCCCTTTATTCAAAGGGCTACCACCACGATATCCAAAAATTTTATCTAAACATTTTGTCTGTATGTAACGGTATTTTTTTTATTTTGTAACTACTCTTTTATTTTTTTGTAACTCAAAAAAATCTTTATGCATTTTTATTTTTTGCTGCAAAAAACATAACAACCGTTGTAAAAACCTTAGGGTGCCGTTGTATTTAAGCAAAATTTTAGACAAATTTATTCTAATATTATAACATTTTTCTTATTTTAAATAACATAGATAATTAGATAAAATTATGTGTACACACATTTAATGAGATATAAAAAAATATATAATTAATTTAATAATATTTAATAATATATTTATTTTTAAAAAATTTAATATAATTTTTATAATTTAATAATTTAAATTACTGATATACTCCCCCAATTGCCTATCTAGACAACTAAAAATGTAATCTTTTGATTTAGCTGAACATCAGGCAATTCAAAATGAGAGAATTGGTCAGAGATTTAATAAATCGGCCTTTTTAACGGAAGTGGGCTCCCACCATTCTCTTTTTTTATGGTTTCTTCGTTTGGCAAGTGCATGGAAAGCATATAAATACGAGCTCCATTATACTTTCAGACAAAAATTTGTCAAAAATGTTACTCAAATACAATTATTTGTATTTAATTTGCAATCATCTGAATTTCAAGTGCAACTAAAACGAAGAAGAAAAAATCACTGTCATTTTTTTGCATATGAAATCTAGTTAGTTGCACATCAAATATAAGTAGTTGCATTCAGGCAGGATTTCAGACAGTTTTTTTTCAGGTAATGTAACTTTTTCCTATATATATATATATATATATATATATATATATGAGAAAAAGTTTATGATCAAATGATTTTTTCTTATTGTTTTCACACGAAATTTTTCTTTGTGTAATTAGAAACGTGTTTTGTGCAACTAAATCGATAAAAAGTAATTTAAAAAATATTATTATTTTTTCGTTACACATTTTTCCTATATGGTTGTACAAAAAAAATACATGTGAACATAATAAGAAAAAATTGTTTAACCATATAATGGATCCCTATATATATATATATATATATATATATATATATATATATATATATATATGGACAGTGATTACAAAATCCAAAGATTCCCTTTTACCCAAACAATTTACATAGACACTCATCTTGATCTTTGCTGACAATCACATTTGTCAAACTAATAGCAGCATGATCGGTGAACCAAGGGAAGTTTAATTCCTCCCTTTCTCTTGAATTTCTTGTGATTGTATACTGTGGAAAGTGCTGCACGCCAACACGCCTGAAAAGTCTCTTGTCCAATACATAAAACAATTACATTTGAGAAAATAGGTGAACAAACCCACCCAAACTTTACCCATTTTCCTTTTGCCAGAAAATAATGTTCTAGGAAATTAATGCAGATACCATTGAAATATGTACATGAAATCTCAACACACCATATATTTTTACACCTTTACGAGCAAGGAACATCAGAAAATTTCGGGTAGATGTTTGCCTTCCAGGAATGACTTGAACAACATTAGTGATCTCTCAGGCTGTGAAAACGGAGCTTCATGCGAAGCACCTCTGATGGTGGCAAATGAGAGGATGTTTCCATAAACTTGAGTCCACCCACCAACCTAGATAGAAGTATGAAATCAGTTTTGTAGATGGTTGCACAAAATGTGCTTGGGTTGGCTATATAAGGCTTTACCTGTTTTCCAGCAAACCAGGCTCTATAAGGTACTGTTATATTCAAGGCTAACTCCTGTGCCAGTCCATGAACAAGTGTCCGGCTACCAGTCAATGGAATTACAGAATCTTGATCTCCGCTGTAGGATTTTTCTCTGTAAGGCCTCCATGATCTTATTTGATAACCATATATAACTAAGTTTGGATTTTTTTGTCTACCTGTAAACCAATACTGGGATTCCAGCCTTGATAAGTGATCCAACGATGGAGATTGTAGGTATCTCCAAGTTGAGCAGCTCATAATCCAGAATGCTGTGGTTAATAAAATAGTATTTAAACATCTTCTGAAGAAGGCTGAACAAAAATTTCACGCTAAAAAAAATTTCTGACACGGTTTTCCATACTATATGTTAGTTAATCGCTAGAGAGTATTACTTGCTGCAAACTTCCCATTTGTGGACTCCAACAAGCCGGGCATGGAGAGCCTTCTGCACGTCCTTCCTGTTCAAATAATTTACAATTTCATCTTCCACGCACACATCTATCCTCCTGGATACTTGCTGCTGCTGAAAAATTACAAGGTCAAAATATCATTCATACTTAATAAGAATGTGGTTCAGAAAATTTAAAGGCGATTGATTATTGCAGAAAAAAACTTGCCCGGGGGCTTATGATCTTTGACTGTGAGAGCACTGATGCTATACAAACATCCAGGGTGACATCATACTTATCAATAAACCTGCTGGTTTCTCGGTTAACTTGCTCCATAACGCGTGAACATACAGATGAAAGGGAATCCCTATAGTATTCACTCACATATCTTGAATAGTTACATGCAGAAGTGAACATCTTATATGTTGAATCTGATATCAATCCATGAGACCAAAAGTACTCTGCCCTCGAATTGAAGTCTATAGCGAATTCTAGAACCGGATTTCCCAACTGGAATAGAGGAAGATATATATTAGTACATTGGAAAGGACTACCTAGTTGTTAATAATGTTCAAACTTAATAACTAAAAAAAAAAAAATGAAGAAATGAGGAAAGTTATCCTTCCTTAAACCCCATAAAAATGATAAGTTTATGAGCTATTTCTTACTGCAATTCCTTTCAAATTGAATATCTTCTCCTTTTGGTTAGCTTCAATCATAAGTTTTGCAAGTTGAGGAATATAGTGACCTGGAAATTTATAAGAACAAAATTGAAACCTTGAAAAAAAAAAAAAAAGAAACTTTTCATTTGTAGTTGAATGAAGAGAGATTGCAATTGATCTTTACTTCTCATTATACCTGCATAACTTTCACCTGTTATGAACAAGTCCCTGTCCTTGTATTGAGGGAACTTGTTGAACCAGCCTTTCAAGAATAGAAGATTGTCCCTGGCTTAGAAGGAGAAAAACAATGAATAGCTTTAGGAGATGATCATAAATCAAAACACGACAGCTGACCCAACTTCCAAAACCTCCATGGAAGGTTAACGAAGCAGTGCTTGAGGTTACAGACATTTCCTTGCTGATTTAGCTACCCAAATGGCTGCTCTATTGTAGAAGTTAGCAAAAAGGAGAGTTAAAGGAAGAAAAACAATTCTTTCGACAAAGCTGCAACTTCCCATGGCATAACTTTTTAGCTCTTTTCTTCTTTTGCATTTTCATTTTTTGAGAAACATTAGTACTAAAGTTAAAACTTTATGGAAGCATGTAAAGGTCTTAAAAGTGTTTGAACATTCGAAAATACAAAAATGGTTTCAATTTTAAGAATCTAAGAATGTCTCCCTTTTGCCCAAACTAGGAGTATTCGTGGACAAAACACTGTCTTATCTGTAACCTATTATAAATATCATGCAGGTTTTCAGTTTCAACAAATTTTAACTGTTCCAGTCAAAAAAACAAACTATAACTGCACAAAAGACCAATACTTTTTAGTTCATAAAAGTATGGATAGCACTGTTTTATTTATGACAGTCAAGAAGAGAACTGCAAGTTTTGAATTTGACTGCTTGTACCTGTTGTCTCATCATCCACTGCCACATAAGAGGAGATATCAGTAGCAAAGGAGAAACCCACCCCAACTGGTGTCTCCAAATACAACATATTTGCTTCTGCAAGTTTTTTACGTTGACAAGAAAATGCTATAATCTTATGTAATTTGAACCCAAATTTGCAAGAAAAAAGGAGAACTAAATGTGTACCTCTATTCCAGCTGTATTCATTTCTCACTAAAACCTTCCCTTCTGGTCTGAAGGGTCCATTTTCAGAGAATGCCCCCACTCCCAGAGAAGAACATCCAGGTCCTGCAAGGAATGAGCAGATTTAGCACAGCAAGACCCTCTAACTACACTTTCAATTTGATAATTCTTCCGGCCTTATCAAATGTGAGGCAATGAGAGGAGCTGCAAACCTCCATTCAACCAGAGGACCAAAGGCTTCGAAGCTGGATCCCTTTCTGCTTCAACAAAGTAATAGAAAAGAGCTCTGTGCTTGCCATTATCATCCACTGCTACGTAGCCTGAAAATTGTTGGAAACCAACAAGGGGCTGTCCAGGAAGTCCTTTGATCCTGTCAAAATGAGACGCGGAAGACTCTACACCCACAGAAATCCATAGCTGAACCACAAGTGAAGCCACGGCCATGGTTTTCCATGTTTGAGAGCACATGCTTGCAGTTCAAAGAAAAAGAGAAGGCTCGTACAAAATACAGTTGTAGGTGGAGAGAAGAATGGCCTGTTTAAACTGTTTCTCAGTGGAGAACATAGTGGGGAGATTGGGCCAATAAAAAATAAAAATGACTGGGCTTGTTTTTGATTATCATTATCACACTGGGTAGCTTTTCTGCTTGCAGGCCTGAAAATTGTATTGAAAGAGATGTGTGAGAGACACAATGAATTGAGAAAGTTGGGTTTGAGTGCTTACTTGGTCTGTTGTGAGCTGAGTCAGCATTTATGAATTGGAGAAATGTTAATGTCCCGCTGACCAGAACATTGTCCGCAACAACTGTTATATTTTGTGCAACAAAAATGATAAAATGTGGAAACGAGAAAAATATTTTAAAAAATTTTTTTTTTTTCTGTTTGTGATTGTGGTTACAAAAATTTCTTATTTGTTGCATTAAGGACAAATCTTGAGATGATTTTGTCATACCATCTAATGAATTTTGCATTTCAGGAAAGAGAATGGAATGGAATATCTGGGTCTCTAACAAAAACAGCTTTTGGATTTTCTCTCAGAAATTACAGCTATACAGACTTTGTTTTTTCTTCTGTTCTTCACTAGTGCTATACAAACCAGGCTAGTAGGCATCCAGAAATTCCTCCTTTTATGATGTATGCTTACAGATCACAGTGGCAAAAGAGAGGGTATGCTCCTTAGAAAGTGACTTTACAGGATTACTTTTCATTTTCAAGAAATGATGGAGATCACTAGTAGTACATAATTATCATTTGCTAACAAAATCTTCCTGAGAGAATATGGCAGCATTTCTCAGCACATAGGCAGTGGAGAAGAAACCAGTCGTTGGCAGATCCTTTTTAGTTTTCCAAAGAGCAGGTTCATTGATTAACTTTTACATGTTTTACAAAGTACAATCCCAAAGGCCAGGTCTTGTTATTAACCGAAAAATTTTATAGAACGACTGCTTAAAGTTAAAGGGAAAAAATCCCAAGAAGATGTTCATATAAATAATAATTTCTCTTCTGCCTTTGCCATGAATATACTCTGTTAAAACAAAAAGTTTCATATAGCATGATCTCCTTTTGGATTTACCATAATTTACTTCACCAAGGGTAAGGTAGCTTGGGCATCCTTATCATAGCATTCACCAATTTGAACAAAATTGATGTTTTTTTTCTTTTTTTAGAAAAAAATAAGTGCTATCACAAATATATTAAATATCACACTTGTAAAATGAGGTTAAAAATTATCTATTAATATTCTCATTTAACCCTTTTTACAGGAAGGACTCTCAACTGGTGTCTCAAAACCCTTTGATGGGCACAAGTCATTTAACATGCTCATCCCTCCAAGCCTTCTCTTGCAATGTCTCGAATTTTTCTTTTTGTACTTATACGAGACTGAATTTTATTCTGGGGGACCTTTAATGTAAGTGATCAAATAAGATGTCTTATGATAATAAGTTTTGCTTTTGTACATTCATCTGAAGCGAAATTGCACGTTAATGTGATGCAATATTTTGTACTCGATGACAAAGGTCCACGCACCCCCACATGTTTCCCATCAGAGTCACAAAACGCCTACATAATTGCTTCTATTCTAAGTTCGAATGATTCCTGTCTTTTCCCTTAACATGATAAAAATGGGTTTAAATTCTACCTAGATATCAAACACTTTAAAGGGAATTAACCAGTGTAACAATTGTTTTACATTACATTGGCAAAAGAAAAGTTTGGTCAAAATGCAAATTCATTGGTCCGTCTCGATATAGAAAGATGACACTGTCTCCAGGCGACTTCTTCGATGGTTCCATTCTCCGCAAAAAAAAGTGAAGTTAAATTACTTTCTTTTGACCAAAAAAAATTACATTCTAAAACTACCACTTATGTGTCGCAACTAACTAAAATGATTTACATTCGTGTAAAAAATTATGGAATTGAATTTTGTCAGGTTAAGTAGCTAAACTAACAACTCAGTATCTGGTATGAGGAATGTCATAATCATTTGGTCACTTCGCATTCTCTCGACATAGAATCGCAATGCTTATTGACAGAACTATTTGTATCTCTGCTTTCTCATATTTATGAAAAAAAAAATTAGACTCTTTAATGAGAAAGCAATATGGACCACTACCTTGTTGAGAAAAAAAGAAGGGAAAGCGATAGATCATGGGTAATCAACACCGTGATGCCTAGTGTTTGGACCATTCAGGAAAGAAGAGCTATGGTGGGGTGGGATAAAAAAACTGGCGTGATTGATCGGGGAAAGAAGCAAGTGTGGAACTGTGGATAGATAAACAAACAACATAGTAGACAGACGACAAAAGGACAAAATTCATCCCTTATATCATGCTTGGCATTGTTAAGTTAAATGTGCTAGCCAACTGGGCATGGACCCAATATGTATCATTTTATCTTTAAACAAAAGAAGGCCCTTGAATTTGATTCAACGAGTGGGCTACACCATTCCCAATTAAAGAGTTACTAAAAGGTTGGCCACTTTTTTTAGACATCCAAAATGCTACCAATGACGATAATTACCTCGAAAGCAAAATTTGGGGAGATTAGTTTTTATTAGTGGAGTAGTTTACAAAAAAATTATTAGGAGTGCTAGTCAGAAGGAAATGTGTAGTGTGCTTTTGTTTTTGACATCTTTGAGCTCTCTAACGTAAACAATGAAAAGTGGTTAGGAAGCAAAGCATCATCAGAATTGGAAAGTGTGTAATGGTGGAATGGAAGAGTGAAACTTTGCCGTTGGCTTTTGAGGCAGTTACGGTTCTTGCAATGGAAGCAAAGGTCCAACCTTCTTTTTCCATTCTCTGTTTTTTTTAGCACTTGTAATGACAGTGATTAGTTTGTTAAATATTAATATAAAAGAGGATGACGAGTATAAAAATAACGCATAAAATGCTTTGTACTATAAACTTATATTTTTATAAATACTTGCTAATTACAAAATTTTAAAAGGTAATCTCAAACATATCCTCTTTATTATCTAGGCAAACTCAGATGATTAACCCTTTCCGACTCTTTATTTCGCTTACTTGGTGAATTTTGATGCCAATCTAGTCACGTCGTGGGAAAAAGCTCAACACCTTTCTCCATTGAACCAAAAAAAAAAAAGAAGCAAAAAAGGGCTACCTCAAGTCAAAGCTTGCACTCGGGTGCTATGCATGAGGTGCCATGTGCCTGCAAAATGTAGACAATTTTTTAGTCAAAATATTATCCAAGAAAAATAAACTATTGTTTGTCCAATTCTTAAAATTTTATTCTCCTTGGATTTATAAAAAAAAAATTATTTTTATTATATAATTTGTAGTCTAATTTAAAAAAAAAAATTTCGCAAACATAAGCTCATTAATAAAAAAATAAGAACAATGCTCCCGCAAAACCCATCAACACCGCTCCTCTTCTTTCGCCGCCACCACAGCCACCAACATCTGTGGCCACGAATACTCCTTCTCGGAGTTGAAGGAGAAGAGGGGTGGCGTTGTGAGTGATGAGGGTTCATTGGTTTATTGGGTCTCTCCATTGGCGAATTGGCGACAGTGGTCGTTGAGGTTGGTTCTTGCAAACAAACCGACCTTCGAAGTTATTTTTATTTTTATTTTTTGGCCCCACTTTTTTCTTTTATTTGAAAAGCTATTAGTTCCGACCTTCTCCAAGAGGAAACCCTAGTGATTAAATCAAAATGCGTGAGTCAAAACGACAATAGAATACTCTGTTAGACAAACGACCCTTGTGTTATGCATGTGAACTCAATTATTATTGAACCCTAATTAATAATTGATAATCATTATTTATGAAGGAGGGTCAAGGGTGAGGGGCCAAAAAAAATTCTGGAGCAGTTCGGATTAGGGAAAACAATTTCCATTTATTTCTTCTCTTTCTGCCCCACCCTAGAAGGACCGAAATTTATTTGGACCGAATTTGAGAGGCTGAAAAATCAAGACTACTTTCGTCATCACTCAAGGGTAGCACTGCCAAACTGGTTATATGATTCTTCTAAAAAATAAACTACACAAAAAATTTTCTATTAGTAATTTTTGACTGAATTTGGTTTTCAAACGATAATATGAGCGTATAAAAAACTTCCACATTTATAATTTTGTACATTTGTAAACCCTGAAAAGAGTTATCCACAAAAAAGTATGCAATCATAATTGTTGTCCCGTATTTATTCAAAAAACGATACATTCTTTTCTCCCTGTCAGCAGTCCTCGAATCCTTTGAATTTAGCCCAAACCACAAGGGTCATGGGGGACCAACCCAGGACAATTTAAAGCTTTACGTTAACCGTTAGAAATTTTAGATTAAATGATAATCCAGAAATCAATCTTTATTTTTAGTCCATTGGAACTACTAGAATAGTAGTATAAGAAGACAAATTATATGGACAAGATTTAAGCTCAAACCCTAGACCTAAAGGTTAACAACCACTGCTCATAACCACTTGGATCATGCCCGATAATCCAGAAATCTTTGCCGCAAACTTTATGTAAGTTTTTGTTAAGTAATATTCATAGAAATATTTCACAATTTGGACGGTTAAAGCGACGAAAAGAAAATACTAAGATTGGTAGGTTCAACCCTTATACCAGGCAACAAAGATGAACCAGGAAAAAAAAAACAAAAAACAAGGACTAGCACCCCTCCTTCACAGTGTAATCCATAATATGAACATCCTCATTGCAGCACCCGCAGCACTATATACTATACAACCATTGTGTATGCTTTCTGAATCAGGTATCAAACAAATATGTAATTACCATGCGACAAAAAAAATTTCGAAAAATTACAAGCAGAAACGAAATTGCACTTTAAGGAGAAAAATTGAATGAAAAAAAAACAAAAAGGGAAAGAAAAGTACGATTACATACATAAAATTGGCACAAGCAACTTGTTACAAGGGAACAAAATAATTGATTCTGTTTGGAACTATCACGACGAGATCTCTGAATCTGTGGTAGGATTATGATTTGCAACTGAGGCCAAAGATGGCTGATCAATTTCTCTCCGAGAGGCTTCCCAAAGCTGTTGCTCGATGCTCAACTTTCTCAGCTCCAATAAGCCCCGTTCAACTGCAAGAATGCACCAAGTGGGAACACCGAAGCAATAGCGTGAGCGTCTAATCAAACAAGATGTGGAAAAGATGCACCAACAATACCAAAAAGGGCAAAAAAAAAAAGCGTATTATTTTTGGTAGTCCAAAAAATGGGTGTATTATTTTACAAGAATTATGCTCTACTTCAACCCTTCTCTGCCATGATTTTCATACCACCATATATTTCCAAGTCACGCAAATTTCACCGATGAAAATTTCTTCTAACAAGATAAACTTACCATCCACAGCATCATGTGAAGTAGGTGACTGCCTACTGCGGCTGATCCAAAATTGAAGCCGCTCTTCTGCAATATCATCTTCCACACCATGTACTTTGGCTCTTCTCCAGAAATATGTCAGCCAAGCCTACGTAATTGATTTTTGCTATTATACAATCATGCCAATTATGTGCATAACATTCAGATTAGTATGAAGGGAAGTCCATATTTTGGCAACTGACTCATTTTAGTAAGTTAAAGCGACCACATAAAACTAGAAGAAGCTTTTAACAAGCCAAAAATGCACTTGAGAATGGCCAGAGCCAGACGATCATTAAGAAAAAAAAAGTCATTTCCAACTTTGCTGTATATTACAGTTTAACAACTGTCCCTCTGAATAAGAAGAAAAGCCAACAAGATTCATTGTAAGTGGGAGATCGAGAAATGCCTAACTGTCAAAGGCCTCAGTTTAGCAAGACCATCTCAGTTAATTCAAAAAATCGATACCCCATAAGGGGCACATGAGCCGCAGAAATTACTAAAACTTTTGCTTGAATGTGTTACTGGAGTATACATAGGGTAAACCTTGTTACCGACCTCTTTGAAAAGGACATCTTCTGCCTCCCCATCACTTAATTCTGCAGTGTGCAAAAGTACGACAGATAAATATACCAACAGAACAATGTATAAGACTGACAGTAGAAGGTAATGTCAGAGAAGATCGTGCATCTTACCATAAGCCTCAGTAAACTTTGGCTCACCAGGCAATCTCAAATCTGAAAAACCAAAGGAAGATAAAAAATAATATGCATGTATGATATTTGCTCTATTCTCTTATCAGCTTTTTGAAATTCCTTGCAGTGTAAATTCCACAAGTGAAAAGAATTGCTTCAGATGTAATAGAGAATTGAATGTACTACATCTATGAGAAAAAAAGGCAAGAATTGAATGAAAAGGGTACATACACAACTTCAACAAAAACAGAGGTTGACAGAACAGAAAATCAATTGAAGATCAATACAGTGATGCCTACAAATAACAGAGATGACATCTCAAGATGGTTGTCAGAACATACTTGGTCGTCTGTGCTGAGCCAAAGCAAGCGAAACAGCATCCTCAACCTGGAAACAGGGTGAAAAATAATATCAAATAAATGGTAACATATACTGTACTCAAGAAATGGGAAAGGGACTAAAAAAACTGAAATTTGGCAAATTTAAACATGATCAAAAGAAGAAACAACAATGATATCTTTGAAGAACAACCTAACGAATGTACCTAGTACTCTCCAAGGACTGACACCTTACAGACGCAAATGGAACAAAACAGACATAATTGATACAAATTAAATAAAAGACACTCATAAAGTAGCATAACTTAACTTTGCAAGTTATAATCTAGTACCTCCAAAGTTCTTATTTATGGATTAAATTAAATGAACATAAATAGAGTTTATGTTATAAAATAAAAACAGACAAATAGAAAGAAACCTTGAGAGACGCTAATTCTCTCAACCCCATTTCAACTGCAAGCATACTCTCGATATTTCCTTCTCCTGTTAGATCACTCAAGTCACGAGCAGATTTACTTCTATCTGGGTCACCACCACCTATTCCATTAATAAAATATCGTATTCTAAGAATAATTACACGCAATAAATTAACCAGGCAACTGGAAATAAGCTACAATGAGCTAGTAGACTAACCCCTATCCCAAAGCTCCTCCTTGGCCTTTTGTCCAGCAGAAATGACAATTTCAAATGGAAGAGGAGCCAGGGCTGACCAGTGCTCATGTTTTGCCACTGCTACGTCTGCACAAATACCTACAACAGTACAAAAGCAATAACAAGAAAAGGCAACTCAGCAATTAAATGTAATATAAAATCTTAGACCTAATTGTCTCGAACACATTTCCAATTATATCAAAACCGAAAAATGAAAAACAAAAATAATCTGGCCATGGGAATTCAAAAATAAACTCTGCAGACAATGAGGCCTATCCTTACTTAAAAAAATGCACAAAAGATAAAGAGACAGAATTCAAATGATGACATTATATTAGTACTTTACCGAGGCAAATATTTAATACCAATAGGTTTCCCCACATCTTGTGGCAATGAAGGAAGCTAATTAAAGCATGCAACAATTTCCTGTCCTTAAGCTGAAAAGGATAATTAGGTTGGTTAGTGGTTACCATGCTGCACAGCAAGACTCCAGTAGCGAGCAAGCCAGCATCTCTTCAGGACAACTTCCTCCTAAAAGATACAAGCAAGATACAGTTAAATCTACAAAGCTCGGTAGATATCTCATTCAATTTTAATGCACTAACCATCTCTTCCTGAGTCAAAATCATTCTCTGTGTCATCGTGCGAAGAGCTTTTGCTTCAGAGTCCGCTTCTCGGGTCTGTTCAGCTGCTCTTGCTGACTCATCTTTCAAGTTCTGGTCAGAAAATAAGGTGGGGAATGAAGCCATTACCATAACCTAACAATGCTAAACAAGGACCAGGAAAAAATAATACTTCACCTCAAGCTCTGATCTTAGGGCTGCAATTTCATCATCTCTCTCATCCTTTGTTTGTTGCGCAGCCTTAAGAGCAGCCTGTGGCAATGGATTTATTGCAGTTCAGCAATAGTAACTCACAATCCAGGAAAGGAATGACAGCTCAAAAAAATGCTAATGTTAAGTATATATGCTTATGAAGAAAACGGAAAAAGCTTTTTTTTTTTTTTACAAAAAAGCAATGTGATAACTGCACTCCTATTTTCATATGCATCACACAGAAATATGGTACCACAGCTTACCTCTTTCTGACGCAATGCTGCCTCCTTCCTGCAGACCAAGAACATATATAAATCATAATTGAAAATTCTGACAAAGACCAACAAAGAGGAAACCACACTTACCTGCTCAATAGTTTAGCTTCAAGGGATACACCTTCTCCAAGAACAGCAACCTACAAATATACAAATAGACACGTGAATACCTGCTGCACATCAGTGGAAAAGACAAAAGGACAGCACGAAAAAAAAATTACGACAGAAGTTCCAGAGCTCAACTCCACGAAGCCATGAAAATGACAAATCTAGAGCATACTAAGCAACTCTGAGTAAATTAGATTACAATCACATGTCAGCATGTTCAAAAATGCCTCATTAATGTTCAGCTTATTCAAAGGGCAGAAACATCCTGTCTGGTAAACAAGGATAAACGCCTAAGAATTGACAATCAGGAGAAGCATACAGCAGACTAGATAAACAAATATAGACATGTGGATGGCTACATGATGCTCATTGTTAATAAAGACAGGTGACGCTAGTAATAGAATAAAAATATATCTAGAATATCTTAGGGATCGACATACTGACATATCTTTTGATAAGTGTGTCCCATCAACTTAAGAGCACATACTTCATATAATGTTAGATATCAACACATTGACATACATTCTCAATAAGTCTGTTCACTTTATAAAACTGCAAAGGACTTTGATGGAAAGTATCCCTTTAACACAACCAATCAAGCTGAAAATGAATCTAGCCTACTGATCCAGAAGAATGCACAATACTAAAGAGTCAAAAGTCATAAATATAAATGACCTGTTTTTCAAGCTCCCTAGCTCTAGCCTCGGTCTCCTCACATACTTCATATAATGTTAGATATCAACACATTGACATACATTCTCAATAAGTCTGTTCACTTTATAAAACTGCAAAGGACTTTGATGGAAACTATCCCTTTACCTCAACCAATCAAGCTGAAAATGAATCTAGCCTACTGATCCAGAAGAATGCACAATACTAAAGAGTCAAGAGTCATAAATATAAATGACCTGTTTTTCAAGCTCCCTAGCTCTAGCCTCAGCCTCCTCACGTCTTTCTTCTGCTTGCTGAAGCTGTAGAGAAAAGTCAAAATAAAGGTAAAATCTCATGGGCTATGGCTGTAACAGCCAACCTCATATCAGGTCAGGGATTGTGTACCTTTTCAACTATAATCTCATTCTCTTCTTGTAGCATGTCTAGCTGCAAAACAAAGTTATGTTTGCTTCAGACCTATTATTCCTATGTGACATAATAATATAATGAAAGTGATTGCGTGTGTCCCATAATGGTGAGAACAGCATACTTCATCACGAAGTGCAGAAGCTTCACGCTCATTTCCTGCCCCTTTCACCTTCAGTTGTCCCCCATCCAATGTAAACCTGCAGCAATCAGCACTCATCACATTCACCTGCTTAAGTGCACGGAATCATATAGATGAAAATAAATAAAAGTAATGTTATTAACTTATAATTGAACTACAGTTTCTTCATTTTTTTATAAACCTGTTACATGCATGAGCATATACATAGAGGCCCAAAAAGTCGTACAATTACATAATTATACAGAACACCAAAAATACTAAGAAAGCAAATCTCATGTGCATTATGCTCAGGTCTTAATGACAAAAATTCAGTCACAAAAATGAGTTCTGACAACAAATGTAATCTGAGTGAAAATAGATATTGATTTGGTATGTCTAAACCAAATCTCCAAACGAAATGACTTGACTCCAATATTTTCTGAATGAACAAGCTTCAGCTTATTTCTACTCCATTATATACATTGCTAAGGTGCTCTCCTCTAGTTCCAAGTTCTCAGTAGATGACCAATTCAAAACACTCTAGGCTTCACTTGGCCCTTCGAAACATGAGAGATGCTTGCCAGATGGCAAGGTTTTCAAACACAGTGACTGATAATTAGAACCCGCAATCATTTAAACAATATAATATAAAGTTCCAAAATTGCCATTATGGAATTGCAACAGTTGTAGTCCGCTGTGAAAATATACTTCCATCTCTTGCACATTCATGTTCCCCAAAAAGGGAACTTCAAATAAAGACCACCGAAACTTTAAAAGAAAGGATTGAGCTACCCACCTTACCATAAGCTTGGAGCAATTCTGCAAAATATGAGGAAGAAGAAAAGGAAGAAAAAAAAAAAAAAAGTAGAACAATTGATCTCACCTTCTATCTTTCTTCCTGTTAATAGGAGAGTCGATTGGGGGAATAGTTCTCAGTGTTGGTTTGCTGGGTGGCATCAATGTCACTGAAGGAACAGACACGGCTGATCTTCCAGCCGATGAGGAGCGAACCGAAGAAGGAACATGCTCTACAAAGTTCCGACCTAACTAATTAAAATTCCAAAATTCCAATTAGTCTCATTAAGGTCCAACATAAATTATCAAAATTAAATCAATCCAAAACCATATTCAAACTTAAATGACGGCACGTAAACCCTTAAAGCATATCTCCCCAACTCCAGACATCAAGCTGCCAGGATTTTACCTTCTTTTTTTTTTTTTTGTTTTTCCTTTGGTTTTAAGCTGCTAAACATAAAACAATCATCCAAAAACTTTGCAATCTCTACAGTTAAAATAAAATTCCTAGATCTGAACAGCATCAAAATTGCGTCCAATTATATCAAGGAAAATATGAATCAGCAGCATACGTTAATAGTAGCTCTCTCACTCACCGAAGGAGAAGGAGATCTATTCAGTCTAGCAAGCGAAATGGTGGGCGTCGAGGAGGCACTGTTGCTTCCGTTATGATTAAGACTGTTACCGAGACTCGACGGAGCAGCACGCGAGGAAGAACTGAATCGGAACCCTAGATCGTCATCTTCCTCCTCGTCGTCGGCCGTCTGCGAGGCCATGACCTGAGCCAGCCGCTGTGCAGCGGCCTTGGCGGCGACGTTCTGCGTTCGCTTGATTGTGGACATGCCAGTCCCCAGCCGCGCGCTGGGGTGGGCCGGGGACATGGCCGGCGAGGACGAGCCCGTGCTGCTGGACCCCGCGCTCCACTGCCTCGAGTAAACTGGACTTCCTGTTCTCCTCCGATCCATCTATTATATCTGTTTGTATATACGTATGTGTGTGTGCGTATAGATATGTACGAGTTTGTAACGGTGAAGCTGAGGATTTTGATGGAGCTTTTGATTGTTTCTCGAGAAAATCGAAGGAAAGTCAAAAGAGGAGAGGCGAGGGCAGAACTCAGAAGGCGGTTTTTGTCTCCAGCCGCGGTCAATAGCAGCGGAGGGGCCCGCAAGTCAGTAGATGATGATGTGGAAATTTTATTTATTTATTTTCTTTTTTTTTTTGGGTAGAAACGACTTGCCGTTTGATTCGGTTTGACGCTGATGCTCAATTCGCGGGCGGAGGGGAAAAGGGTGGGACCCGGAAGATGGGTCTCACAGCGAAGACGTGCTGACGTATCCGATATTGAGACGATCGTCCGGTATATCGGATGAGGTGTCAGTCAGTCAGTTTCGGACCGAGAATGTCTCGGCGGCGACAGTGAAACTTTATCATTTGGTTCAGATTTTAACCTTTTTTTTTTTTTTTAATGAGAAGAAGAAAAAAAAAGGCGCGATATGTCAGTCATCCTACTCCTATTCAGGGCAAACCTTATTTTGTTATTGTGCCTCCGTTCAGTTAATTTTTAAAAGAAATAATCTTCCACTTAAATGTTAATAAAATTAAGTAAAATTTTATTGTTAAAAATTATAATAATTGTCAAATTTAAAATTCACAATACACTTAATACTCTTGTACTCAATATTTTAATGTGTTGAGAGTTATCCTGATAGATATTCAAACTTGAGTTATCAATGTTGAATACATGTCGATTACAAAATTTAATTAGTTATTAATTACACCATTATTATACTGATCATGCGCGATCAGTGACGGAAGATATAGCCGGTAGCCTAAGACCCATTCACCTTATCTTAGCGGACAATCCACGCTAATGATAACAAGTGTTTGTAGTAATTATTTCATGGGGAATTGATTACTCCAACGCTTTATTTGCTTCGGATGAAAGGGTGTGAAAAAAAAAAAAAAGAAGGATATGTTAGCAAAAATAAATTGTTGTTTCGTGTTTGGATGTATAGCAAACAAAAATCAGAAGGAACTCCGAGTGAATGTTTTTTCTTGATACCCACAATTTTCCTGTCTTTCCAACATGGGAAACAAAAGAAAGCAAAAGATGTAGAGAATGTTTGCATTGAGAGCATATCATAATGACATAATCATAAAAGGAAAAAGTTCTAGGCATCGACAGAAGTGCTCGATACCTGCACGAAATAAATAAATAAATATATATATATATATAATGTTTGATTTTGTATAGTTGTGATGTTTAATATTAGACACGATAATTTACTGTATAATGTTTTTTAACCTCTATTTTTCTTTGTTTGACAAAAATAATTATAATAATGTTTAGTGGGATTGGTATGTGTACTGTGCGCACTTTTCTTAGTACATATAGTCAGAGCTATCATAAAATTACTCATAAAAAAAACCTTTATCTTTCAATCCAACTAAATAAATAAAAAACTAAATCAAATAATAATAATAATAATCAGACAGATATCCAATTGAGGGAATAATGTCAAAGTTTTACTGCGTTGAAAAGTATAATCATTTTGCGATCAGTCTCCTTGGTACAATAAAAGGAATATCTATGTCAAAAAAAAAAAAAACTTAAAGGAATACCAATTATGTCGAGACTAAATAGATTTAGAACATGACTCTCGACCAGGGATTCATGCTCAAAAAAGTCTTGGTCAAAAAAAAAAAAGGCTAAAAAAAAAGTCATAGAGGAAACAATCATATAGCCACTGCTACTTCAAGCAATGGCTATATTTTTACATAAGATTTAAAGGAATCTAATATGAGTCATTATTTTTTTAGAAGCATAATATATTTATAATCTAACATTATATAATAAATAATATCTATTCAAAATAAAAAAAAAATTTATATAATATAAAATTATAAATGAATTATACTAATAAAAAAATAATAATTATTTTTAAATATGAATAATGTTTAAATCTTGGACTGAACTCTACCTACGAAGGACTTTTTATCTCATCTTAATTGTGGTAGCCACTAATTCTAACACGAGTCATTATATTATTTTATTCTCATATAAAAATGAAATTAAAATGTTTATTATAATTACTTTTTTTTTATGCGTGTCCCAATTAAGTTTTAGTGTTCAATTGCTTGAAACATTGAGTTGAGTTAACTCACCTAAAAATTTGGTCAAATTCAAAATTTTCAAAAGTTAAATCATCTATGTGATCCATTCTGATTATTTTATACTCATCAAGGTGGATGTCAGCTACGGGCAACTGATCAAAACTCAAAAAATACCAACAATTAAGAATTAAAAAAGGGTTGTACTTCCAATCTATGATCACAAAAGGAAAGACTTCATTTCCATAGGGCTATGCCTATGGGGTTGTCCTTCAACGAAGTTGTTCTTCAATCTAGAAAGAGGCTCATCAGCTAATTTAATTCGCAGCAAGGCAAGAATCAGCCCAGAAATGCAAAGGCAAAAAATAAGAAAAGCAAATGACAATCAATCCACGAACTAACAATATTGGGCTCAATTTCAGGCTTCGGCTTTCTTCTGAACGAGTTTTTCGATCAAGTCAGCAGCTTCTTTGATGGTTGTTATGTTTTGAGAGCTCTCCTCTTCCACACTAATGTCAAATTCTTCTTCCAATCCCATGACTATCTCCACCTGCCACATATTGAGGTTAATTCAGATTCGTTTAACAACCATCATTACAGACTTTGTCTTATCGAGGCCCATGAAACTGGGACATTTGCAATTCAATAGCATTAGAAGAATTGGAGGCAAAAGAGAGGAAGCTCACAGTATCAAGCGAATCGGCACCAAGTGCAGAGAACTTGGATTCAGGGGTAAGTTCAGTCTCGGAAGGTAAAGCCAATTGTTTTCTCACAATATCACAAACTTTGTCCACTGTCGCTGGCTTTGCCTATCGTCAATGTGCATTGGGTTACCTTACAAAAATGTAGAAAAGAGACGAGATATAATGCATATGTGCAATAATGGACTAAGAGATGACAACTGAATTACCATACAAGAGACGTGTAAGCGGGAGGCCTTCAGAGGGAAGCCAGTCTTTGCCCAACCAACTGAAACCAACTTTATATTAGTTCCCCGAGTTGCCTGCGACAATGAGAACTAACCCATATATATAAATGTTCATATTTTTCCTTCTCTGAAGAAATACTCGGCATATATATAGGCAAAAGATGAAAAATGCAAGAATGAGGACTCATGTTTTGTGTACAACTTTCAAAATGAGTGACACAATTGCTCTCTTTCATGCAATGCAATAGCAGTGTTCATTTGGCCAAATAAAGTAATGAAACTTTAAATCTACCTAAAAATTCGAGCTAACAGGTGGGGTAACATTACGGGATATCCGAAAATCTATAAGATTCTAACACCCTTGCTACTAGCGGTCCATGTTACTGCAATGAGAGATTCAAAATTCTCGTCTCTGTAGCGTATGACTGTTTTGCTGGCACTCAGGTTATACATGAAAACTAAACCACGGAAATATGCTTCCGTCAATTTGCATGAATTGCCAAGCACAGGGCATAAACCCATGTTTTTAAAATATATCACCGAAGAGAAACCAAATTATGGAGAATATATAACGCAAAAACAGAACTGAGAAACATTTCCCCCGGAATCTTCATAAAACCTTGGAGTCATTGGTCTGTAACTAAACTAGCGAACCAAAATTGCAAACTGCATATTCTGCAGCTACTAGTGAAAAGTTATGGAAAATAAAAACTAATGAAATTTCACCTGGCTTATCCCACTGGATCGACTTAGCAAGGAATTGAACCTAAGAGAAGTAGCTGACACAGAGGCCATTGAATCACACACCCAACTACCAAATGATCGTAATAATTTATGGTAGAGAGCTATTAACAGGAAAATCCACCGAAAGAAGAAAATATGGGTGTGCGAGAGGGTATCAACTTTACAAGTTTGAGTTGAAAAAATGTGATCTGGCAGCGTAACGGAGAATCGGGATATGAGTGGAGAAGATTCACTTTCAGTACAAAAGCCTATCTACTATCCGCTGGTTGCTTGTTATTTTGGATTGCATTCTGTTTTGTGGTCCTTCCCCTAGCGGGCCTTTATTTTGCAACAAGAAAATGTTATAACACTAAACAAAATTTGTTCGAAAATTTTATCTAAATGTAACAGGATTTTAAATTTTTACAATTATTGTTATATTTTTTATAATAAAAAATAAAAATACATGGAGGTATTTTTAAATTATGAAAAATAAAAACATCGTTGCAAAAAAATAGAGAAATCGTTGCTTGTAGGCAAAATCTTCGGGCAAAAGACTGTAGCGGTGCCCTTGCAACAATTTCAAGTGATAACGATGTTTAGTATTCTCTAAAAAAAAAAAAAAAAAAAAGGCACCATTACATTACATTGCGAGAGGATTTTGCGGGAAAAATTATCAGAATGCAACTGATTAAATTTGTTGTACAATCGCCTTAATTACAAGTACAACTCAATGAAGGAAAAAAATTACTTATATTTTTGTTGTACAATGAATGCAGCTGATTGTACAATAAATGTAACTGGTTGCAGTTCTAAACAATTTTCTAAAAATTTTTCCTCCCGCCATTAAACTTGATAAGGACTATCTTCACTGTGTACCGAAATGAAATGTTTAGTAGATGCTCTTAGTATTTTGATTGTTGTAATAAACAAGTTCCTTGTGTCTGAATTTCATTAAGCATGAATTTGTTCAATAGAACAGGCGTGAGTAATGAATTATTCAGCATTTTTTTGGGTCAACAATTATTCAGCATTTTGAGGTGATCGGTCAAAACTAATTCGGAATAGTCATGCGGAAACTATAAATCTCAAATCGAATGGGACACGTTAACATCTGATTGGTTAAATCCCGCCAACTAGCAATTAAATTAATGAAACAGTCATAATAATTAAATATATTTAGAAGATATCAAATTTATAAATTGTATTATTTAATTACATTGTCGAGCGCATTTACTTGTAGACAGGGAAGGAGCTCTGTTTCGCGGATGCTGCATTTTGGGATCCTCAACACCAAAACCAACCAACATGGTCAAATTATTTACGGCCTTACTTGTCAAAGGTTGGAATCCAAAGAAAAAAGAAAGATGGAGACTAACTTTGACGAGGTACACCCAACAAGATAGGAGAGTTGAAAACGAAATAGAAGTTCAAACAGGCCGATTAGCTTTGACCAGGGAACCTGCATGGCTAAACTAAAACCGTGGATTCCAAGCTTCTTGCAAAACTGATAATGACACAATGTTGAAATTTTTTTGTGATGTGTTTAAGTTTAAATAATTTTATTCTTCTTTCTTAATTTCACAGCCTCTCTTCTAATTAAAATAATAATAAAAAAAAGAAACGTGCCCAATTTGACGTGGTAAGTCATGCATACCCCGCTTTCGTTGAAAGTGCTAGAATGAATAAAACCTGTCATTACATTAGTTTAGGAAAACAAGGACAAAAAAAATGTTAGTTTTAAGTTCTAGAAGTGGCAACTGTAAAAAAAATAGCAACATATTAAATCAGCCCATACAAAACACAAGAAATACCGCAACATGCCAACTCATGGAAAATATTATGTGACACTATTATAATATTAATAAATAACTACAATTAATAGGTATTGATATGAATGGTCAGAGTTCGTCACTGATTAATTAAAGGTTAAGTTCAAGTTTTTGAAAATATAATTACGTTAAATATTTGTTAGAAGACTTTTACCCTCTTTCAAGATTTTATCCAGATCGATTTAAATTAGTCAGTCTATTAGTACAGATATTAAATGATCTGAGACAAAAATAAATAAATAAATAAATAACTACATTTTTACCGTCAGTTAATATGTAATCATAATTACAGAGGAGACATAAATGTGCCATTAAATCGAAGTATCTGAAAGCAATAAAAATTAAACTGAGCAAGGTTAAAATGATAATTGGACCGTTTATATCATTTAATGTGATAATTTAATTAGAGATTTAATACATTTCTTTTTGTATTGATATGTATTTAAGTTTTAACAATGTTGAATTTCATGTTAAAAAATGTGTGCTTGTGCACTAATTAGTTTAATACTTATTAATATTAAAATTAGTTATGAGGAAAGATTAGTCGGTTACAACAATATCTAATTAATAAATTCTCTTTATAAAAAAAGATTAAATGATAATAACAACTATTAACTTTTAACTTTGATTCATATATACGATAATTTACATACTAATAATCTATATTTTCTTCGCTAAAACAAAAAAGGTCGCGCAGTTTATATATTAATTCCGAAATGCAAATAAAAATAATAATAATAATAATAATAATAATGATAATGAATAAGGCTGAATAGTCAAAAGGCAAAACGCATGAACAACTTGGCGGCAGCCGGATGAGAAGATGTGTACAAATACCCACGCAAACGCGGGATGGAGTGTTAGACCATCATTTAAAAGCCAAACATTTTCGACTAAACTTTCTTGCGCCCCAAACACCTCGTTTCTCTCCAGCCACAATCCTTCCATTTTGCTCATTCTTTTTCTCTCTCTCAAGATCACAACTTCTCGCGAGGAAGAAATAACAAAATTTCACAAAATTAAAAACTAAAAAACCTTCAGAATCCAAAGGCCAAAACCAAAATTTTGTTTTAAGATTCAATCAAAAAATCGAATGGCCATGTCGAAGGACTCGCGCCAACCGCTGATTCCCAGCTTTCTTTACTCACCATCGAAGAAACTCTCCGAATTTGACGTGCCGATGAGCGAGAATCGTGGATTGAATCGATCGTCTCCGTTCGTTTCTCCACCGTCGCATATCAAAGGCGGTGATGATGCGTCGAGGGGATTTATGATTCACGCGCCCAGCGAGAAGATACAGATGTACTCGCCAGCGTTCTACGCCGCCTGTACGGCCGGCGGAATACTTAGCTGTGGACTCACACATACGGCCGTCACTCCTCTCGATCTCGTCAAATGTAACATGCAGGTCTAGCCCTCTCTTTCTTTCTCCGTGTTTTTGTATGGTGCTTCATTTCTGGATTGTTGTTCCAGGCATGCTTTATTTTTGAACTGAAAAAAAAAAACAAAAAAAGCATGGTCGTATGGAGAATTGGAGATCAATGTCAGCAAAACACAATTACTTTTAAACTTACGTAAATTTCGTGCGACTTTAGTATTAACGAATTTAAAACTTAATATTATAATTTTATGTAAATTTACATTTACGAGCAAGTTACAACTAGACAACTCAATAAAATTATAACACAAATCCTACTAGTACACGACACATCTACAGTATCTTATTTTCAAATTCCTTCATTCAAAAATTTACATTACTTTATATATATACACCTGAAAATTCCTCAATACCATATAATATATCTTCTCTGTCCTTTTAAGTTGGTGTTTTTTTTCTTAAAAAAAAAGTATTCTTGTTTTAGATCCTTGTTGGTTGTTAAATTCAAAGCCATATCAAAAGTCCTATGCTGTATGCTGTCCATTTTGGTTGGAAAAATGTATTGGAATTGTGATTAACTAGCTTAATACTAATATGGGACCTACCCATCAATTCTCGATTTTCTTAATGTTGATTGATTGGTATCATAGATTGACCCAGCGAAGTATAAGAGCGTCTCGTCTGGATTCGGGGTCTTGCTGAAGGAGCAGGGAGCTAGAGGTCTTTTTAGGGGATGGGTTCCCACTTTGCTTGGATACAGTGCTCAGGGTGCCTGCAAAATGGGATTCTACGAATTCTTCAAGAAGTACTATTCGGACATTGCGGGACCTGAATATGCAACCAAGTACAAAACTTTGATTTATCTTGCTGGTTCTGCATCCGCTGAGGTGATTGCCGATGTTGCTCTCTGCCCCATGGAAGCCGTGAAAGTTCGAGTACAAACTCAGCCCGGGTTTGCCCGGGGTTTGTCTGATGGATTCCCCAAGTTCGTCAAAGCTGAAGGCTATTCTGGGTATGTCATATCGTCTTTGCAAAACAGCTTTATCTTTCTAAAAGAATCTTGATCTTACGAAAATAAATTCTGTGCAGGTTATACAAAGGAATTGTTCCTCTTTGGGGACGTCAGATCCCATGTAAGCTATATCCTTTTGTTAACAGTCTTTGATTTCAGACTCCTGGTCACGTGAGAATTTTTCTGATGATCACTATATGTTTGTTGCAGATACAATGATGAAATTTGCTTCCTTTGAGAACATTGTGGAGCTAATGTACAAATATGCCATCCCAACCCCAAAAGACCAATGCAGTAAAGGCTTGCAGCTTGGGGTTAGCTTTGCTGGTGGATACGTTGCTGGTGTTTTCTGTGCCATCGTCTCACACCCTGCGGATAACTTGGTATCTTTCCTCAACAATGCGAAGGGAGCAAGTGCTGGTGATGTAAGTCAATTTCCCCCCACAAAATACCAGAATAATTGACTTTTTTGTTTCGTTCCATTCATTCGTTCACCCTCTTCTAATTTGTCTTTGCTTTGGCTGTTGCAGGCTATAAAGAAGTTGGGATTATGGGGCCTGTTTACCCGAGGCCTTCCTCTCCGTATTGTTATGATTGGAACTCTTACTGGAGCCCAGTGGGGCATCTATGACTCATTCAAAGTGTTTGTTGGACTGTAAGTTTCTGGAGCTTCATTTGCCAAATAGCATTCTTTTTTTTTAGTAAAACAACTATTAAACTTCGTTCTGTTTTGTAGGCCCACTACTGGTGGCGGCTCTCCTGCTCCCGCCGCTGCTGCAGAAAAGGCTGAGTTTGTGCTAGCGGCCCAATAAGATGATTTTTTGATAGCAGTTATTCTCTTTGTTTGACTAAGTGACGGTTGGTGATTCGATCGTTTCTACGTCTATTGCTGGCGGGCTCCGTAGTCTGTACTATCATTGAAAATTGATTGCTATTCTATTCTTGTAGCTTGATTCTTGCAAGGATGACTCGATTTTCATTCTCTAGTCTCCCTGGGCACTTACATTAGTTCACTATTTGATAACTGAAACTGGGAACTCAGTTTCAATCGCATTGGGATGTGTAGAGTACCATAACAAATTTTATACTTGATTATTTTGTCGGCTATCTTTAGAGTAGTTATGGGCCATACATTCTTAGTGCAGAGTCTAGTTTTTAGATAATAATTTTGATTGTTGGCTTGAGAGCTACTCTGTATAAGCTTAATTTAATTTTCTCCACACTCTTAAATATTCGCTTTAATAGCACATCACACCAAAATATGGGCACTGATGTTGATTTTAATTGCTGTTTAAAGTCCCAAACTTCTCTGGAAAAAGCTGCAGCACCCAAGTCGTTACCAGTTGCCTCTAAAGGAAATATGATATATGAATTCCAAGCAGCAAAGTTGAGGAAGGCGACGATAATCGGGCTAATGTGTCAGGAAATAGACCCACCAAACATCTAGAGAACAAAGTAGTAAGTGTCAAAAGATGAGAATAAATTGACACAAATTGATATGGTTTGACTGTTTTCCCCAAACAGAAATTTCAGGAGACTCTACTTAATGTAAAGAGCTGATCTTCATCGAGGTGAAAGCAATTCTAGTCCAAATAGCTCATTGATGACATCTATTACTTGAAAATGCGAAATCTTGATGTGCTCTACTTTTATCATCATAAGCTACAAAGTTGTCTCTGATGGAATAAGGACTTAGGTATGAGAGTAGAAAAAATTCTAGGAAGGATAAAGTGGCTGACTGGTTAAAAGCAACAGACTGTAAATCTATTGAAGTTTTTCCACGTAGCTTCGAGCCCTGCCACTGCCACAGAAAAAATTTATGCCATTTCCAAGATTTGTTATATTTAGTGTACTTAAAATATAGAAGGAAAAAGGAGGAAAGAATGTGGAGCTTGCTTTCCACAGTATCATACAGTGACCTTGGTTTGGGTTAAATTAACAGGGTAAACAGTATCAAAGACAACCCTTGCAAAAGCATGCCGAACTTCCTCCACGTTGCCCATAGATAAAAACTCATAATTTATCTTCTTACCTAGCTTTGGAACAAAATTCTTCTCTCTATCCCCTTTCACACACTCAAAAATCTGGCATACTCTTAAATACAATGCCGTTGAAATAAATACCTGCACAATATACAGATTACAGAATCAGATGCTTCCTGACAAAAAGTTCTGAGATAACACATCGAAGCATCGAAGAAAAGGCTCCATGGGAACACATCGAAGCATCAGAATAAAACATTGCAAAGCAAGGCTACCAAGCACTAGTCTATCTTTTTCTACATCTTGCAGTCCAATTAAAATGCTAATTTTTCTCAAATAAACTACACTTGGCAATAATAAATCCACTGCTTCTGGCAACAGCACCCAAATGCAGAGCCCTCTATATAACAGTATTCAAAATATTTCCTCCAGTTGGGAAATAAAAACGAAAGAGAAAAATGAACTTACCAGATCTGAATATGGAGCTTGAGGATACTTTGACATTGCCTTAGAAACATAGTACTCATCAGTCATCTCAGATAGCATTTTATTAACAGAAGCAGCAAGATCCATAACGTCATCAACTAATGACTGAGATGCCAGATCCTGAGGTTCTAATAATTCATAAAATCTAACATCATGTGGCCTGTTGATACTCCTTGCTATGTTTACTGCTTCTGACAGGTCCCCGCCAAAATGGAGAGTAAGAAGAAATGCAGCAACCACAACAGGATCCCTCGGTTGCTCAGATAATGCTTTATGAAAAGCTAACAATCCAACCCTGTAACAAGATTCATTGACCAGATGAGGTTTTCACTGAAATGCAAAATTTCCACTGCTGAAACTCTAATGCTATTACGAGCTTGGTTGCTCCAACTATCACTCAGTTATCCATATGTCCATGCATTTTGACTACCTTTTTCCAAGTGCAGCGTAATTTTAATAGTATTAAAGGTCAAAATGATTGCCAAATCAGCTCTCTCAAAAAGCACACAAATGGCTTGGAGGCTGTTACCAATTAACTGCACTAGTACTAAACAAAACAATGATGAAAAGAAATCTCACCATAAACTGCAGTGACATGGCCTATCAGGTGCAAGGAGTTTATCCAAGTTAGAAAACAGAGACTGCAATGAAATAATAGATGCTCTGGTCAGTTAAAAGTTATCACAAAGACGCATATCTTTGTGCGCTAACTTGGAATATTGAGAGAAAAATGAAAAGCTGGGAAACTTATCGTCCTTCAAGAAATGATCTCTTTTTAGTTATCTTTTCATGTAGTAGCAAATCAAGGTCTTCAACCTGGGGTTGATATGTTGGTCTACTTTACACATCAGTAACTGTAGATCCTACTGGTCTGAAAATTTCTACATTCGGAAAAAGGACAAAAGAAGTAATTGAAAGAACATGTATTATAATTACCAAAAGCATATTAGATCTCTTGTCACGTCTTCTAAAACGTTGACGGACAAAATATGCTGCCTGCAAGAAAAAATTATGTCAGCCTTTAAAGATAATTCTCATAAAAGCCAAGTTTTAAATCCAAACCTGAACTGGCAGGAGTATTTCGAGAAGTCCAAACTTCCATAAAATTCTCAATGAAGCTTCAGCAGAACCATATGCTAGCATGTAGTTCATTTCCATCAGGAGCCTTGTCTAGAAGATTTGTATACTGGAGTTAAGTCGTGAGAATATATTATGCAAACTATATCAACGGTAAACTTGAAACTCAAAAGGAGTGGCAAAGGGGTGCTTGGATACCTTATCAAGTCTTAATATCAACTTGGAAAAATTTTTAACAGAACGAGCTGTCTCCTTTGAAAAACGGAATCCTAAACGGGCAGCAATTCTCACTGCACGCAGTATGCGAGCTGCAAAGAGAATGGGTAGATACAACCTCATGGTCAACATTCGAGTATGAAGTGACAACTATGAGTGTGCTTGAGCTTGGCCTAATACAGAAAAAACTAATTTAGCTGTGCTCAGTTGTGCGCGAAGACCCAATCAAGACAAATGCAAATCAAGACTAACCACAGTCCTCTTGAAACGAAGTACTTGCAGGGATCATAGTTTGTACCTACATTGACAGAAGACAATGTGAGGATAATATGCATCCTGACGAATAGAAAGTAACTTATAAAATAACAAAGTTAAGAAATAGATGCACACTTTAGCCTTTCTGATATCTTCCAATCCTCCCATATAGTCATATACTAATTTTCCATAAGGATCGAACATCAAACTGCAACAAAAGAGGAATTGTGTTAAACTGTACAAGTAAAAGGGGGGAACAAAAGGCCATCCACACTAAATACGCAAGATAAAAATGTTGCAAGAAAAAACAAAAGGTTCAGTTTGGAAAAAAAAAAAAAAAGAAGGCAATTTTCAGTTTACAGCACAAAGCCACAAACCCATTAATTGTAAAATCTCGCTGCAAACAATTCCTCCAACGAACATAATCCATCCCATCACATTCAAGTGGACATTCAACATCGCACATTGAGTCAGCACTGAACGGACGTCCTACCGTCCTAAAACTTGAAACCTAAGATTGAACAGTATTGATATTAATTTGAAACAAAAATGTACTGCAAAAAACATCAACATGGAAAACAATAATCATAGCAGCGAGTACATTTTCGATGAGCTATGGCATATGAGAAAAGGAAAAAAATTAAGGGAAGCATACCTCAACAATAGCGTCTCCGATGTGGACATGACAAATGGGGAACCGTTTGCCAATTATTTCGCACCGTGAAAATGTCCTCATTACCTGTGAATAATATCAAACTTTATGAGCTGTATTAAGAAGCTCAAGTGGGAAGTTCTATCGGGGATTTTGAGAAAAATGTTTTAACACCTTTGGTAGGCATATCCTTAAAACAGCAATGTTATCTAACCGTAACTTAAAAGTAGAAATTAACCTCTTTAAGCTGAGCTGAAGTTATTATGTCAAAGTCCTTGGGTACTCTCTTTAAGATGAGATCCCGGACACAACCTCCCACAAGGTAGACCTCATATCCTAAAACATAGAAGACAAAAGTTACGCCTTTTGGCAATAAGGTTCCATAAAAGAAAAAAAGTTCTCAAATATGAATCATATGACAATCAAACAACAAATTTGGTAATGTAAGTCCAGCCAAAGGCTTGAAAAGAATGCTTTCATCAAATCACATGCATGCAAGCATGCATCCGATCACCCAAAAAAAAAAAAAAATTCATATTTACAGACGTTGTCCAACTATTGAACTTAAGTAATAATTTCACCCAACAAACCAGTCAATAAAAATAAGCCAAGGAACAAGACTGATGTAATACCTCTTCGCTTAAGCCCATTAAGAACCTTTCTTGTAGGCTTTGCTATCATTGAAGTACTAATCTCAAGGTCCTTGGAATTCAACTTCTTCCACCTAGGCTTGTGGCCATTCCCTTCCCTCACTTCACCCCCTAAATATACAAACATAACCAACAAATGAAAACTTCACAATTATCAAAATTTTTTTCTTTTTTGCCAAAAGTCATTTCACTCCCAAATTATTTCTTTTCAAAAGTAATAAACCAAGGATAAGGCTAGTACAACTGACCCCCGACCCCACAAATGTGAACGCCTCGTGCACTAAAAAGTGGTCCGTTTCCGATTCCCAATTTGTTCCCAAAAAAAAAAAGTGAAAGAAAAAAAAAACTAAAAAAAAAAGGTGAGGCTAGTACAACTGACCCCTGACCATATAAATGTGAGCGGCTCGTGCACTAGAAAGTGGTCCGTTTTCCGATTCCCAATTTGTTCAAAAAAAAAAAAGTGAAAGAAAAAAAAAAAAAAAAAGCTTTACTTGCCTGTAGCAGAGGGCGCAGACGAATCAAGAGTTTTGTCTCCGACTATACGCTCTGGTTCATCGAGATCCTGAAGAGCACTTGCAATATACGGATACCGAACCTGCTTGGAAATTCAAACGAAAAGGGTTTTAGAAGGAAAAGAAAATCATTCCCCATAACATACATTTGAACAAAAACAAATACATATTTTAGAACATAACCTTTCGAATGCAGTGGAAAATGAGAGGGGGCTGGTAAGCGAGATGGATTCTACCCGCGAAGCCTAGCCCTGAAATTGCCATCAATTGCTTAAACCCTAATTACTGAAATCTTGGATGTGAGGGGTTTAGGGTTTTAGCAAAATTGGGGCAACAACTTCCAGAACAAAGAATTATCATGATGGAATATCCGACGGGTTCCATTTGCAATGTTCCGAGTTCGAAAATGACAGCCCAATGGGCTCGTAAAAGGAGGACCTAAAAGTGTAAGGTCGGCCCAAATATTGATATGGGCTTCCAGAGCCCAACTTTGAAGGCTTAAAAAGCCCATCTCTGTTCTTTCCACCTCCGCATTTGGTTGAGGTCCACGCACTCTTATATTGTGAGAAATTACAAGGTGGAACCCAAAATCTTTTATACAACATATAAGAGATTTCATTGGCTTCAGCCTCTTTGTAAACAAAAAATTATATATAAAAGAAATTTTCATAATTTAGTAGAAATTTACTATCTATCTCTTACATATTTTGTATTTATAAAATATAATATATTATGTATATAATACAAAAATATCGTGTATCTATTTACGTCTGGGAAGAATAAATCTGCCTTGACCCCTTTTTTTGTCTTAAAAGGAAAAAAAAATCGAGATGTTTACTACCCTCTTTCTTGTAGAGTTGCAGAATTCAAATTATTATTTTTTTTTATTACATCGAATTATTTTTTGATAGCCCAGTCATGTCACTCCAAAAAGAGAAGAAATACGTCTAGTTGGTTCGGCCACTTTGTTTTCAATTGAGGTAAGTTCATGGGTTAGGCGTGGCAATTGGCATGCCACAGAGTCTTTAAAATGCGTTCCAGACCAGTTTCGAAAAGCTATTAGCCACAGACAGCCACCGCTTGCCTCGCCTACATTTTTATTTTTTTAATATATGATGAACTAAAATTTAAATTTATTATATCGTTATTTTATAATAAAAATTTTATGTCTATTTCTAAGATTTTAATTCTAAATATTTTCAAAAAAATTCAAACTTTTTGGTCTTTGAATTAAAAATGGATATTTAAGGTCGGTTATTATAGCATGATGATACGATAAATTTAAAACTAATTGAAGAGTTCGTAATATATTAAACAAATAAAAATTCATGATAAATAACTTTTTTCAGAGATTAACACTTATTTTCTATAAGTATAGCTCAAAGGAACAATTTAGAGGAATGTCCTGAAGTTCTAAGAACGAGAAAAATAACTAGATGTATGAGCATCCCATCAAAATTGCCGAATTCCTTCTCTTCAAAAAGGAAAGATTTAGTTTCATTTAAATAATTTTAAAATAACTATAAAATAATATGAGCTATTTAATAATTGATTTAAGAAAAAATAAAAATAAAAAAACTGTCAGATGAAAATTATGTAATTACTTATTTTTATTTATGTGAAGTTACCTAATATTACTCTTTTGAAAATTCATTGCTTCACCCAAGAAGGGAAAACTTCAATCAGTATTTTTAATACAATTAGTTAAAACACTTTTTAAAGACCTTTTGACTTTATATTTGAATTCTAGTGACTATATTATCTTTTTCGATTTACATGAAATTCTAATGAGCATATGAGGGGAAAGGAAAGTGAGGTTGGTAGGAGTTGAACTCCTCGTCTTGTGATTGAGAAATGTTCAACCTCAACAAGTGTGTAGTTAATAAAAACTTTAATATATGGAATTGACTCTATTATTTTTTTCTCTTCAGCCTTTCTTGTAATTAAAAATAAAAAAAATAAAAACTTCAACAAGTGTGTCGGTATATCTTAGTGTAGTTGATAATTCATTGACAACTTGCACATCTAAAACATTTCTTGACCATTTAAAGTGAAACTTTTAAGACAATGAAAAGAGAGAACTAAATTTTATAAGGGCATAGGTACATCGCCCGATTTTTTTTTTTTGTCTGAAATTTGTCTGAATTGCAACAAATGTTTAATTTTATACAATAATAGTAGTTTTTTCTGCAAAAAAAAAAAAAAAGAAATAAAATTATACCAATTTTTTGTTGCAGAAAATTTAAATGTGGTTGTAAAAACATTATACTTTGTTGTAATTCGAACAACTCTCGGACAAAAAACATTTCGGGCCATCTACTTTTTTCAATTTTAGGTATAAAGTAGACCATGACATATCTAGAATTTTTAGATACACATACACCAAAACAAAATACACCAAAACAAAAGTGGGGAGGCCGCAAGAAGTTACTAAGATGCAACAGCCACGATTAGTACCTACAGTGTTGGACCATTTAAGGATATATGAATACGATGGTACGTAGCCGCATCTTTTGAACATAAGGCAACGTTTTCACTGAATTAACCTAGCATGACAGCCAAGTTCTTTTTTCCGGTTTTAATTCAGCTTGAAAATGGGATTCTAATGTCTTGGATCAATTGACCATTTTGGATGTATTTTCAGGCACCTTCGCGGAAAAAGCCGTACCGGACTGCACTTCCTGGTTGCAAACACTTTGAGCTTGTAGTCACTAGTCATGTACATAGGCGTCGCAGTCTCAGAGATAGATACTGGTTATTTCTTAGTGGAACCAAATCAAATATCCTTCTCGAATAGGAAGGAAAAATCCCAATCAAATTTTAGTCGACCCTAATTAAATTTACATGTAGGTTTTTATAATTATCGTGATGTGTTCAACATACGGTATCGATTGCACTTGGTGGCTGTACTAGACTGCCAGGCTAAATTCCATTGGATCGAAAACAAAGAATGGCAATACAAATTTATCAGTTATTTTTAGAAAATTATACAATAATACAAAGGACGAAAAAGAAAAGTTTGTAGACCTGCAGACACTGCAGTCCACAGAAAACATAACATAACCAAATCTACACTGGGGTCAGATGGCCGCCCATTTTAAAGATACAAGCACTTTTCCATAAGATTGCAATATTCATGGGTCGTATCTTGCATGGATAATGACATTATTGTATGTATCGCTGGATGCCGTTGGTCTCGTTCTCGTGATAACGTAGTTTTTTTTTTTTTTCCCTCTTTTCGTTTAGTTCATAAGAACTTAAATTTTTATATTTAAAATTAAAAGTTCAAATAATTTTACTGCTAAACATCATAATTAGTGATTTTTTTTTTGTTGTATTTACTTGAGTTAAGTTAAGAAAAGTTTTTGTAGAACATGTCTAGATTCGGATCTCAGTTTTATCTCTAGACCCTGAATTACTTGCTTGTATAAAGATAAGGATTTCTCGATTCCTTTCTAAGAATCAGCATTCACCTGGTAACATTATAAATTTTTTTCATATTCTTTTTCTTTTTTTGGTTTTGGGATAAGGGAGTCTAATTTGCATATGAAAATAACCCTTAAAGTATAATAAGGGGCATGTTATGAAGAATTGAACAAAATTTATAAGATACAACTAATCAAGGATCCACTGCTCTATGTTCTAAATTATTGATACTTGTTCATTGCTAATTAATTAATAACCAGTCGCAGCGAAAGGAATATCTTCTACTATACAGAAATATCTTTCACCCAAAATTGGTCGACTGATCGTCGAACACAACTTGAAAAAGCACTGTTTTAAGAAGAGCACTGTTTTAGGAAGCCCACATAAATTTGGATCCCTAACTAAATGAATCAGAACGCTCCACATATGTTAGAAACTTCAGCCTAACAGTACGTTGAAAGGACCGGTAAGGTTCCTAAACTTTGTAGGGTTTAACTACCACAATGTCTTGTTCCTTCGTGTTCCCAGAGTACGATTCCTGAAAATTATAGAGTCAGTACAAAACTCATTCATGGCTCCAGCATTATCTTAAGTTTTTTGCTTTTCATATGTTTCCACCATTTCCTTATGTTGTTTGCGTAAGTACGTTCCCTCCTGTAATGTACTTGGAATAATGTGAGAAATGTAGACAAAAGACTCCTCAAGTTCCGGTATATTAGTTATGGTATGCTCACACCAAAAACTCATCAGGTTCATTAATGGAGATTAATGGAGACCAGGCAGACCTGATATTGCCCAAAATTCTGGTAATCAATGCTAGTACATGATTTTCCTCTACATAATTTCTTTTTTTTGTTAATGTAGTTCACAGCTTAGAATGAAATATGCAAGAAAATGTAACGCTGGTTTATATTGAATGATTTCTTGATCATGGTTTATAAAATCCGTTGTTTAACCTAAAAATCGAACATTTTTCAAAACAAAAAATGAAATAGTGAATTATATATTTATGATCAATAGAATTTTGATTAATGCGTGACCTGATCAAGATCCTTGTTGGGAAGACATCAACGGCTCAAATCGAAGGGAGCGACGCCGACAGCCGAAAATGTTGACAGAGAAAACCACCCGCGAATGACGCGTAGCTAGCAGCCCGTCGAGATCAGAAAGCATAGGCCAACTTGCCCTTTTTTCATTAAAACAAATTATGACTAAAAGATTAAAACTTGAATAAAAAAATAAAATAAAAAAAAAAAAGAAAACTGCAGCAGAAAGGTAAACAAAAAATTAAAGATGACAGGTAATAATTTCGAGTGCCTTTGACAACTATTAAATCTCCCTATGCAAATCTATTGATATCTTTAAAGACTCATTTTACTCAAATTCAAATGCTAAACAAAATCAAACGTGAAAAAGAGAATACTTCATTGAGTCAAATGAGTGGTTTATCTTCTTTACAAGGCCAGAAAGACTCACTTTCGTTTTTTTTTTTTTTTTACCCAAGAAAGACTCACACTTTGTCACTTGGTTTGCGGCAATTAAATAGCCAATTTGAGCTTAATCTATCCTCAATAACACAAGAGATGAAGGATATTTTTATCAAGTCATTTCAAAATCAGACTCAATAGAAAATTTCAAAAATCAATCCCAAAAAGTTTAAACATGATCGTCCGTTCACTTCTTTGATATTGTATTCTAACAGAAGAATTAAAATGAATAAGTCCAATAATATACCCCACTTTTTTCTTGTACCGTATAAAATGTATGCACGCACCCGGCTGCCTGAAAGTACAGTTAATTAAAGATCAACCAAATACACTGCATGGCATTTAAGATCATCTCGATCCATTGCCGACGAGGACACCCCTGCGTCAATAATGCACGTTTTCAATTCAGTGATATGAGCATGTAAAAGTGTGAGAGTAGATTAATTTATAGGATATATATAAGGAAAAAAAAAACAAGCTATACTTGTATAATCGTACATAAGCTGATAATTCAATGCAATATATGTATTTTTTGATAGAAAAAAATGTCAAAAAAGTTTGAAATTCATTCCAGTCAGTTCTTGATAATGGGTTCGAGACGTCGCAGGATACATGGTTGTAATTTAAATTGTGAATTAGGGCACTGCCGTAGAGACGGGGAGGTGTTAGACAGGAGTGTAACAAATTTTTTACTTTATCGTAAATATGTTTCACATGAACTGTTGTATATTAATCTTAATTTTCGGTCATATCATATATTAAAAAAAAATAATTGTTAGTTCACAGTTTTTTTTTCTCTCATCATTTCTCTTTCTCCCTTTCCTTGTGCTCCGCAGTCCTTTACCCGTGCATTTATTATTTCTATTTCAGTTAATACCTTTTTGAGAAATGATGACTATATTGTAAGGAAAGGGTAATCAAGGTGAGGAATAAAAACGGAAAAAAAAATAGAGAAAATATTTTATCAAAAAGAGAAGCAAAACGAAAGAGAGATTACCGTGTTGGTGCCTTGCCAGTGGTGGTGGTGGTCGTCGGGAAATTGGAGAGAAGCCGCGTCCAGGTGTGGACCGCATATCGATACACCAGTAATGGACGAATCTGAGTAGTTATTTTCAAAGATACGGACGTTCTGAAAGTAATGGTTACTTTCTTCCATTTATAACTTTCTCGGAAAAAGTGTAAGCCCACCCTACATGATGGCCGTACATTTTTAGATTCACCATTTGTACAATTAATATTATTTTTTTATGTAATTATAATAATAATAATTAATAAAAAATATTATTATTTTTAAATTTATATTTTTTAATTATAATTATATAAAATATATATTTTATTATGTAAATTTAATAATATTTAAATAAAATTTAACCATAAAAATGTGGCCATGAACCCCTTAACTTTATTAGGCTTTCGAGTCCTTTCAAGGATTATAATAATACAAAAATGTTACTAGGGAAAGTTACGCCGGTTACATGGATAGTCGGATACAGATCCAGTAGTTACTATCCAATGAACAGAAGGAAAAATTTTGGTGCCCAGGGCTGGGGCACCGAAAGAGAAAATTGTGAATATAGTATTTTTTTAGGTATATTATTGAAGATTTATATTTTAAATTTTAAAATAATATGTATTTATATTTAACTTTTAAATTTTATAAATAAAATAAAATAAAATAATAATTTAGAGTGTTATTTGGATACTAAAAAAGGCGTTTCTAGTCATATGTTGAATAGAATAAATTTTTGTAATAAAATTCATAATAATGAAAATTATACATATATACACACATATGACAGTGTGTTTTAAAAACTAATAAGTGTGAGCGAGACAACTTGATGACTCATTTTCTAAATATTTGTGATATTTGCTGTTATTTTGATAAAGATATGGAATTTTTATAAATATTATGTAATAAAAAAACGATAGTGATAATATTAATATAATTCAATTTGATGTTTGATCCGCATGAATAAATTCACATTTATGTAGCATAAGAGAAAAAACGAGTCACTCTCTTTCAAATTAAGGACAAGAGAAGAGAAAGTTACACAGAAAGATGGTTCCTGCTGAATGAATTGACATCTGGAATTCTGGATGGCACTTCCTCAAAATTACGCGAATTTTAGAGCTAACAGAAATTTTAATAAGGAAAAAGTTAAATTTTTTATAAAAAAAAATCTGAAATACTGGTCAAATTGAATTGACTGAATTTTATATATAAAAAAATAATAATAATTTTTAATTCTTCTTCTTAATTATACTTAAAATTAAGATAATTATAAATAAAATATATTCATTATTTTTAAATAATATATCAGATAATATTTCGTCTGAAAATATAACTGTGCTGTTTTAATAATGCGCAGAGAGAACGGGGACTGAGAAGGTGAGGGAGTGGGGGTGGCTGGGTGCTGCAATTACACGACGGTTCAGGTACATTTATTACTGAATCTATTTATTAAAGATTCGCGCAGTCGATGAGGGGACATCATCATTTTTTCTTCTTTCTCCTGCTTTCTGTTTCGTAACTGCCTTCTCTGTTTTGTTACCAGTCAAAAAGCGCTTGCTTCCACAGCGTAATTTCGTTTTCTTTTGTTTTTTTTTTTTCGGTAAATGTTTGTAACGAAACTGAAAACTTATCAAAATAGTAATAAAATTGTAATAATTAATATATTTTATATAATTATAATAATAAATTATAAAATAAAAAAAATATTACTATTTTTCAATTGCATAAAATAAATTTTCTAAATGATTTTTTAATTTGACTATCTAATGAAAGGTTTTTTTTAGTTACCTTTTGTGTCGTATAAAAAGCAAAGAGTCATTAACATTGTGTTTTGTGTTTGGGAAAAAAGTTTGTGAAAGAGGAATGTGAGAAGAACGAAAATAGGAAGAATGAATGTTGGGAGAAATGAAAGCATTTTATCACATTTGTATTTGGAAGAGTGTAATATTAGAAAAAAAAAATTAAAATATTTTATTTAAAAATAAGTAGATAGTAAGATAAAATAAAATAATATGTGTTATAATATTAATTTTATTTCTAAAAATTAAAAATTAAAAGTGAGAACAAAAAATATATTTAACAAAAAAAATTGTTGCACCTCTTTCCACCGAATTCTCCCCAAAATTGGTGGAATTGCTCCAACATTTTTTTTGCTAATTAGAAATTTTCAAAGAAAAAAGAAAGGAAAATAGGAAGAAAAATATTTTCTATTCATTTTTTTTATTCATTTTCTATCATCCAAACAACTACTTTTTACTTTTTTTCTCATAAATTACTATTTATTTTTTTTTTTACAACTTTTTAATTATTACTTTTTATCAATTATAATATTATCGTTACTGCACTATTTTCTAATCATTTTCTTTTCTATTTACTTTCTTCGTATCCAATCACGGCATAACTCCCAGACATGAAACAATATACGGTTCCACCTCAATTTCATTCCTGTTAATCATTAACCGATTATCCAGCAGTACTTTCCAATCAGCGAGAAATTGAGCAAGATAGTCTGTTAATCAAATAAAAGTTGATAATGTCATAGTCTTGGACATTCTTTACATCTGCTGCTTAATTTTTCCCACTTAATGGTATCAAGAGAAATTTGTTTACAAATATACTGTATTAATTTGATGTTCTCTGTAACAAATTTCCATTTTCTTAAAGATTTTGCACTCCTTATCTTAACTATTTAAACTTAAGATTCCCAATATGAATGTTAAATAATTTAATTATTGAGGTGCAACTAAAAAAAGGGCAATTTTTTAAAACATAATATAAACACACTATAATTGGTCCAAATTGCACCATATTTTGTGAAATCTAAGTATGATTATTGCACCAATAAACTTTATCATAGTTGTCTTGGAATCGACTAGATCTAGAATTAAAGTGCCAAAGTCAATTAATCAAAGAAAAAAATTTTCTGAAGTTGCCTTCACCGAAAAATTGGAATGACTACGTCCTATAATTGACAGATTCTACCCAGTAAGTAATATCATCATTCACTCGTCAACGTAAAATCACTTTTCATAAAAATAACAAAAAACTTATCATATAATTTAATTTTAAATAATATTAAAATAGTCATACAATTTATTTAACGATTTTTAACAATTTATTTTTTAAAAAAAATTATTTTTAAAAAAATTCCATCATACAATTTTAATTTTACTTTGATTTACTTAAAAAATTTTACTAAATATTTCCAAAAAAAAAAAAAATTGAGCCATAAGAAGCGACAACTGAGGTCAAACATTGTTAGTCACACTAATAAGACTCGTAAGTCATAGTTAGGGACATTATGCTTATGATAAATAATGTGTAGCAGGCACACCCTGTAGCCGGATGCTTGGGAGACCACCACCGGAATCAATGGCGCGTGTGTGCTGCTGTGCTGCAAGTTTAAAATAGTTTTTAGGCTTCCAGTAAATTACCAAACATCGATTGATTCGGACGTGTCACTATGCAGCGTTCATTGTCAACGTCTATGCTATAGCAGTGATTAAGGAAACACATGAATTTCATTTCTTACTACTTTCCTTTGCGTTACTGATTGTTATAATTTATTAATTAAAAAATTAATTTATATCATATGATAATGAGTTTAAATTTTTGTTAAAATTTTTAACGGGAACTAAATATATATTTATTTTGTTGATGTGATTTAGTGACTTTTTTTAAATTTTAAAATTATACTCTTCTAGTAATTCAGTATAGTAGTACTTTGTCCATTAAATAAGATAAAGCGAAACAATTCTTCTAATTTTTGTAAGACGTCACTCCTACATTCTTTTCTTTTCTCAGCTATCAAACAATTACTCTCGACTGCTGCTTTGTTATCTCTCGTGTGAGTCACGTGACTGGCACAAGCCATTTCTTTATACGGCAAGGGCAATTAATTAAGGAATTATTTTCTTTAATTGATTAACAAATAATGGCCTTTCTAAGACGTCTAAGTTCTAATTCTTATAACAAAATAGATTTTTTTTCCGGCGTATGTAGACCTATTCCACTTCCGTTTACATAAAGCAGGGGCTTGGACAAAGAGTCTCCCATTAAATCTTTAAAAAATATATATATAACGTAAATAACTGTTTTTTTCCCTTTTTTTGGCGGACAAAGTGAAAAGAGATCTGTGTTTTGAAGACCACGGTCTACAGTTTTCATGAAAGAGATGGGCCAGAGGTCCCTTTTTCGCTTCAGAATTGGGTATGGCAATGGCGTCTGTTGTTGCAATCGAATTGGGTCATTGCCAGCCCCCTCTGATGCTTCCAAATGATCTTTTAGCCCACATGACCCCTTTTCACATTTTTCGTTTTTAATAACAATATGTAAACACTATGTGAAAAAAAAATAAATAAATAATATATATATATATATATATATATATATATATATATATATATATATATATATATGTAAACAATATTGACCTCATCTGGTTGTTGGATAAAGATGAGCTGATGAACTGCAAACAAGCTGTCAGGCCTCTATTGTTGACCAAAAAAAAAAAAAACTATTAAAATAAGTATTTTTTTTTTTTGCTTTTGACATAAGTAAAATAAGTATCAATGTCATAAAAAGATTGTGGTTGATATAATAGTACTAGGTAATTCGAAAAATTCCTATCTCTGAAAAATATAATAAATAAAACATAATCAAATTAAGAATGTGATCTTAACCGACCTCTATAAACTTCTTTTTCTTTTATTTAATTGGATTAGGGTGAGATTTTACCTATAAATGAGTAGAGTATGAAATTCTAATTCAGATATCGCTCTAAATTTTATATTTAGAAGTATACGTGTGGATAAATGTACTAGTGACACTTATCTTCTTTTCATTTTCTTAGATGTAGATTCGAGATGACCCTTACGCTTACCCATTTATTTTTAAGAGAAAAATATATGGATATAAGATTTAAACATAAAAAATAGAATGATGTGTGGTATAAATCTATACATTAAAAATTGATTTTTTATTTTTTAAAATTTGAAGTTTCTTGCCCAAAAGTACCGTTGTACAATAAGGTTGTTAAAATGTATAACAAACGTGATACAATTCACAATAGTTCATGAATTATATTTCTTGACATCTCGCTGCACATTGTATGACTGTTATTACAATCGTCTTTTTATAAGCAAAATATAAACTTTGAGCGACGAAAAGGACAAGTCCACACTCAACTGATAAATTTGGTTTTATTTTATTATTTTAAGAAAAAATCACTCCATAAAATTAAAAGTTTATTTATCAGCATTTATTTTGGTTTCTCGAGAGGGGAATTGATGAGATGCGACCAGTCAAATGAACAGAAACTGTGCATGGATTTTTCATCTCGGTGTGTTTTTTCTCCTCTCTCTCTCTCTCTGTCTCTCTCTCTCCCCTGTTCTTTATATAGCTTTTAGGGGGACCTCAAACTCAATAGATTGTTACTGAACCACTTTTTTTCTTTGCTGCTACCTCGGTGCAGCTGCATCCAAGCAAGCATCATCATCATCCCAGCTCTATCTTCCATCACTTTCTTGAAAACTTGCAATTTTCCAATTCCAAAGCTTTCCTCAAAAAAAACAAAAAAAATGGCAGCTTTTTCGTACCAGCAGCACCACCCTTTTCTTCTTGATTCAATTTCCTTGCCAAACAACCCCATTGTTAGGAATATGTCTATGGAGGATGGAAGCCTGAGTATTAATTACTTTTCCCAGTTTTGCCCTCCTGAACAACCTCCTTATGAATCTCATCCTGATGTGACTTGCCATGAAGGTAGCCTTGTTGATCATAGCTCCAAGATTGCTCTTAGTGATAACGAGACCTCTGTGACCAAGAAACAGAGCACAGACTCCTCAACTGTAGTGGACAAGCTTGAGAGCGGTGAGCAAGTGACTCAAAAGGTGTCCGCCATGGAGAAGAAGAGGAAGAATGCTAAGGGGTCATCTTTCAATTCTTCCGCCCAATCAAAGGTAGAAATTAATTAAGTAAATTCCATTATTAACTTCGTTTGGAAACAAATATTGTATTTGTGTGACATGGGTGTTGCTTAAAGTTTCAAAATTGGGAAAAATTATTGTTCATTAATTTGGTTACTATGCCCATGCAAAACTTTTTTGATAGGATGCTGAAAAGAAAAGCAAGAAACAAAAGAAATCCTCCAATGGTCAAGTGAATGAAGAAGAGAAGAAGCCAAAATCTGAGAAGAAAGATCAGAAAAAGGTCCCTGAAGAGCCTCCAGCAGGCTATATTCATGTAAGAGCAAGGAGGGGCCAAGCAACAGACAGCCACAGCTTAGCAGAAAGGGTACTTTTCATCATTGAAAAATTGAAAAACATCACAGTTCACAGAGCCTAATTTCATATAAAACTCCAATTTCCCAGTTTACCCCTACCAAAAATACATATAAAGTTCCTTCCTATTATATTTCCATATATCTCATTAACACTTTCTGTGAATGAGTTTCAGGTTAGAAGAGAGAAAATCAGTGAGAGAATGAAGATGTTGCAGCGTCTAGTTCCTGGTTGTGACAAGGTGAGCAGTTCAGTTCCATGTCGTAATCTTGTCTTTCTCTATACAATATTGTCTTCCTTTTTTCTCCTTTAGTTGATGTATGTTATCTGACAGCTTCATGTGGTTTGGTTTAAAAATAGGTTACTGGGAAGGCCCAAATGTTGGATGAAATCATTAATTATGTCCAGTCCCTACAGAATCAAGTGGAGGTAATACAGTGACATTAACCAAAAAATTTTTATTTATTACTGATTTTTTTTTTTGTTACACATGACTTTAATTAATTAACCGATTACCCTTTTGGTCGTTTTCCCAGTTCCTTTCCATGAAGCTTGCCTCTGTTAACCCTTTGTTCTATGACTTTGGGATGGAACTCGATCCATTAGTTATCAGACCAGAGGTAATAATTCTTCATGTTACCTATTTTGTACAACAGCAAAAAACAGCATTAATTCTTTAGTACTAATGCTGATATGGATCATTGTCTCCAATAAATACTACACAGAGACTTGGGTGTTGCCTGGAGGCATTATCCTTGCCAGGTGTGCAACAATGCAGCCGTGCCCAGACCACAGCTTTTGCTGATGCAAACACCATCGCAGCCACCACTACAACTGGCAACTTCGCCACAGCAAACAATTACCCACTTGTTGACACTTCAGCTTCCCTTTTACTTCAAGGGCATAAGGTAATATTCATCACATAAAATATTTCCTTTCTAATTATCTATGTCTTTGCTTTCTTTGTAATTTTTGGCAGTAGAAAAATTATCTTTAAACTATTGAGAAAAATCAATTTACTAATTAAAAAATATATGATGGAATTTAAAAAAGCTGCCTTTTCTTTTTGTTTTTTTTCCCCCCCTTAACTAACACAATGACAAACTTTATTTTTAGGATAGTGGTAGTGTATTATGGGACGCCGACGAGCAAGGACAAAAACTTGTTAATTTATCCGGGTTCAGCAACAACTTGTGTTCTTTCCATTAGGATAAAAAACAAGTGCTGTCCCACAAACATCTGGTAAGCCCCCATGTCCTGTCTCATGTAATGGTCACCAAAATAAACAAATATGTATGTATATAGATATATGCATGTATGCATATATGTGTACTTCTTTTCAACTTATTTATAAAAGCTTTAATTTATATGAATCTTATTTTTCCAGCTTGCAAGGAGTTGTCAAAGCCAGCCGAAGCCAGGGAGAAGAAACACAAATAAAAATATGAAAATCTAAAAAACCAAAGCTTTTTGTTTCTATAAGCATAAGTTCCAGAGGAGGGGCCGCTGGTTCTAGGTGCAGCATAGCTTGTAAAGAGTAAAAAGAGGAATCTAAATATGAATAAAGGGCAGCAAAATCAGTGGACGAAGAGCACAGAGGACATGTACTACCAACCAAACAAGACCAAATCTTTATCTAAGATCCATTGTTCCTGTCCATGTTGACCCCCCCAAGTCTTCCATGCACAGATTCCAAGACCCTGTTGTGGTGGTTAACCCTAGGCACTCTTTTTCATGTTAGCATAGTAATTTGAATAACCATTTTGATGGGATTGCATTATTGTGGTTACAGTCATTCTGTTATTATGGTTATTTTTATCCGTTGCTTCCCTTCTCTTTCCAATTACACACGTAGCCTCCCATATAGTGAGAGAGAAGAGAGAAGGGTAAAGGAGATAGGTATCTAGGTTGATGTTGTTGCTGTATTTGACATGACTAGTTAAGCATTTGTCGCTTGGTGTTGTGAGCTTTTTCGTTTGTTGGAATCTTCATGTACTTTGGCTTTTTATGAGAATTGAAGTTTTTATTTTTCTTAACGAATCTCCCAACTAGCCCACCGTTCCTGTGACGGTTGTGGACAGAGCATCTACATAAATACATATCTATGGACAATCCCCTTTTGATTAAAGTCCCAAACAACTCCTTTTATTATTTCTCTTGCAAAAGTTCCAAGTTGCATTAATTTTTTTTTCTCTCTTTTGGTACCTCTGAATTATCAAGTTGCATCTTTATGCTAATGTGCTAACCATTAGTTACACTTGACACTTAAAAAGCAAAGAATATTAGTGAGGCAGCCAAACATCCAATCAATAGATCTAAGGTTCGACCTCATATGTGTTGTCTCATAATCTTTCTCTCTGATTAACTAGTCTTTAGTTTTTAAGGACAAAAAAAAGTAAAATCTAATATATTATATCAAAACGTTGGCAGTGAAATTTCGCTGAAAGCAAAGACAGCCTCTTTTTATCAGTCGGCTTCAACTAACCACAGCTTTACTCACTGTGTGGCAGGGGTTGATGTTCAGCCAGTCAAACATCAATTTTTAAACTTTCTTTTAATTAATTCCTCTGTTAAAGGTCTCTGCACTTCTGCAGCAACATATAAAAGCTGAAGTCCGTAAGTTTTGGTTTTTAACCGAAGCACACAGATATTAGGTGACGAAGTAATTTCTTTCGTTCTTTACATCAAAAGTAATCAATTAAGTCTGAAATTCCAAGACAAGTGCCGCCAAAAGTTAATTAACGACAAATTCCATTATGAGGCAGTTGAGTCTAAAAAGCCTTTGTTCTTCAAGTTAATGATTAATTATCTCTTTTTGCCGAAGAAGTCAAATGGGCTAAGAGCCTACAGCAACTTGTCTCGAATTCATTTAAAAATTTAAATTAATAGAAAGAGAATTTTAAACATATTATATATTATATCAAATTTTTATATATGATTAATACAAGATTTTACAATTTTTAACAAATTAAAAACTTACTAAACTTAGAAACATATGGTGCTTTAATTAAAAGCTAATCGCATCATTATCCTAGGTACACAAATCTCATAATTGAATGACTACTTTAAATGATTGCAAGATTAGAGAAATGATTAAACGTGCTGAAAAGTCGTCAGATCAAGACAGAAGTTATATATAGCATTATTATAGATCCCCATGTAAAGTATTTATTTTTACGATATTTTTTCATATTTGTTACAGCTGTAGATACAAGACAGACAATCCATGTGATTATTGCGGTTCTCCTGTTTCTAATCATGACCCACATGTTTGATTACTTTTTTTTTTTTTTCTTTCTGACACAATGTTTGATTACTTGCATGTACATTTTATGCAAGTTATTGACTCTCGTAGGGTTAAAAAGAAAACGTAATCCTCAACAAATATTTAGCAAGATTTTTTTTTATATATAATCAAAGTGGTATGTGTTAACTAAAATTAAAAAAAATAATATTAAATATTATTAAATAAATTATATAATTATTTTAAAATTATTAAAAATTAAGTTATATAACGGAGTACAATTTTGTTTTACGTTGTCTAACTCAATCGATCTCCTGCCCAGGTTCTAAAGATGATGTCAGCTCTAGAAATAACTAGCTCTTCTTCCTTTTCATCCCCTTGTATCCTAGACGACTTTTGAGCCCGAGCACATTCACAAAAGCTGAGAGGATGTTCAAATATAACTTATGATAATGATACCTCAATTTTGAACTTTGGTGAGGACATGGCCCAGTTAACTCAGTTTTGCTCAACAAAAAGGGGTCAGTGCATATTTGCCACCTGGCTGAGAACTGGATGTGTGAGTGCTTAGTTCAACATATATTGTCACATTTGTGACATAACTTATATCATAATTTATAACTTTGCTCTGATAAGTACCTGGGTGCTGCCAACTGGATGATAGCATTCAAGTTAGCAGATGGTGAAGCATTTTTGTAGCTTGCCAACTGATCAAGTTTTCATCCTTGGGGGCTCCCCATGCTTTTTAAATTTCCATTTATTTAAATTATTTTTGGGTCCCCATGTCGATTGAACGTGAAACAGTGGCACTGTCATCATAAAGTTGGACTTCCTATTGGCCATCCTGATGCTTCTCGTTAAATTGGATAATCATTATCTAATATAGTGTTTGTTCTTCTGTCAACAGCCAATAAACCTATCTTTTAATAAGAAACGTTGATGTCCAGTAATGACTCTAGGCCCTTTTAAGAAATTTTAATATTAGTGTACCCAGATAACCACTAGTCATTATCTCAGGAGTCCAAAAAACCTTACCTCTATAGTCCAAGGTTATTGGAAAATTAAATCCTCAGTTAGTTCGCTTTCTCCTTATATACATATTGATAGAGAAGTTGTGTTCTGAAATTTGATTTTCAATTACAGTAAACAAGCTGAAAGTTTTATAATTAATGTAGGTTATTGTTTAGGACTTCGTAATAATTGAGAAATGGGCAACACTAGGTATATAGGACTGGGGAGGTCATTCTTTGCCAGAGTCCCACTACATATAGGGAAAAATAAAAAATTAAATACAGAACAAATGTATAATAATCAATTAATTAGTTTGTAAAGCCAGACGATCAATGTTTGCAATTAAAGACCGTTCATTTTTATTGTAAACATTGATCGGCTAGTTGTACAAAATAATCAATTGATTGTTATACTTCTGTTTCGTACCTATATTTTTTTCTGTTCACCTATATTTTCCCAATTTTAAGTGATTATTATTATTATTATTATTTTTCTGGAGAATGAATATTCTTTGGTGGATTCAACTGCTTCCACTAGCTCACTCTTTAGCTTTGCTTTCCAATCGAACAAAGACAAATCTGCCACAGTTGCAAACAAAAGCATTGGTCTATAATCTGTAACTTGTCCTATGATGAGTCAGCATCCAAAAACCTGATCACTTTCAGCACAATAATACTTTGCATAAAGCAAAGTTTACAAGGTTCAACAATTGGCATGGCTTAGATAGATCCATGTAAGAAATTGAAACCAATAATTATTATGCAAAAGTAGTTCTCCAGAATATAGCATTCCATTCCAGCATATACGATTTTGTGATTTTTTCAGCGTGCCAACGCAAACATACCTGGAGACTTCCCTTCACTTTTATGACTATCTAATCGCAAGCTTTTTGCATGATTCATCAAAGTCATGATATGACATGACTGGTAATTGTAACTGTAATTGTTTGATACGCGGGAGACTTCATGGCCGTCCCAAGTTCGATCTTTAGTTTGTTTCAGCGCATCTCTTTTAGCTTTCAAAAATTTGAGAATAACAATGCAATACATAGTAACCCTAGTTCAAGGACCTTTTATGCTCTGTCACCACCTCAGGCCAATCATTTTTTTTTTTTTAAAAAAAGAGAAAGCAACATTTTATCTTGGGGCATGATTAATTTGCATAGGCATCATGATACATGAAATGATTTTAGGACAGCTTAACTAAATGCTTCTCCACCTTGGCTAGCCGACATCAACTTATGGCCACATTTGCTCTGAGTTTGGCCTGGCCTTCACTTCCCTGACTAAGAAATCTGACCATGAAATTCCACTTGTAATGGAGTTTTTCCTTTAGACTTCAATTAATACAACATACCCACTTCTCTGATTAAGTTATCATCCGTCCACAAATTAAATATCAATCCAATTAAGATGTGTCCAAAATGTCTCACATTTCATTAAGACGATTAAGATGGACACAATTATCGCTGGTATCATGTCACATTACATGCCTAATTATCATATGCTGGTATGCATCATGCTGGGTCTTATAAACAAGCGATTTGAGTTGCATCAAAATGTTTGAACAAAATTAAGATTCAGTCCATATTTCAATTTTTGCTACTTTTTACTGCCAACCTTCTCGTATCCCGTCTCCTTTGTCATTTCTTGCCGAGATTGTCTCCATCATTTTTAGTATTTCCTCCCGGAACCTTATTACAAAAGTACATGCCGGACGGGGTACTATGCAGCTAATTTCCGTCTTCTTTTTGGACACATATTGCACAATGAAATTTCGCGCCTGCGTGCAAAATCCGTCTCTAATCCTAAGATACTATCTGGGATTTATCTTTTTACCGTATCTTTCGTAAAAATCATAGCCTTTGCACCTTTTTTTGTCTTTACATATACGTGTATATATATGTATAAAGTCTTGAGTCGTAAAAATAGAAGTTGAAAACACCTTCGCGGAAGCATCATAAAGATGACCAAAAACAAATCAGGGTCATGTTTCCGGGCGTTTCATCCAAATTTGCACTAGACAACAAGAAAGATATAAGCCTAATTAATTGACCAGCAAGCGTATATACAAAAGATCTTTGATCTCAATTTCTGTGTGTAGCTCAATGTTGTTGTTGTGGCCAAAGGATAAGGACCCAGGGGGTGGGGTGATTATCCTATTCATTGTAGTCCATATGCAGCCATCAACGGGGGGCGGGACCATTATAGGCAAGATGGTTGGGACGGTGCAGCCTATGGTTGTGGCCAATTGGGGGCCCCAGGGTCCCACCGCGGTTCACTTGGCATTAGAGGAGCAAGCCCGCATGGCAAGGCCCCCTTAGCTATTGAATTGCATTGTCTCTTTTGTCTAGCAGATAGGGAAAGAGAAAGCAGGAAAATGACATTGATTTAATTTTGTAGTGTCCTCATCTCTTTGTTGTTAAGGCATGTGCTGTCCCAAAAATAGGCCCAAGGACTTTGATCCCCACTTGTTCTCTGTTTTCTGCTAGTCTATCCTTGTCTATACCAAAAATATATATATATATAGACTGAAATTGGTAAAATTTGTTACCTTTCTTCTTCTTCTTCTTTTGTATTCTCTTTTTCCATGTCACAAGGGCTATAAATCTAAGGAAAAAGGTACAAATCCCTTGTCTGAATTATTACCCAAATGAAAAATTAGGACAATTTTTTGAAACGGATGTGATACTTTCTGTAACGAAAAAGTAGAAGTACATATTATTTTATTTTTGTTATAAAAAAGTATAACTGTAATTTCAAAAAATTGTCATCTCATTTTAATCAGATAGAAATTCAAACACCCAAAAATTGGGTTCCGTATCCATGCTCTAAAGCTAAATAGGTTGACAGTTGGAGCTGGAGTCACACTAAATCAAGATATTATCAATAGCCTCAACGGCCGTAAAGGCGGTATTAGTTTAACATGAAACAGAGGACATCCATAATCCTGTACTGGATTGCCTCTACATGCTCTATAGGATCAAACGCCCACAATTGTCAATATGTGTTTCAGAGTGTTATTTTTGGAACTTACAAAGAATTAAGAAACATCTCAGATTTAACCCTTCAAAAAAGTTTTCTTGTTTTGTCCTTGCCCTACTCGCCAAACTAGCTCATTTGTGCAAAGAACAATCGAGAGAACTTTATCTGCCCATCTCTGCCATTAATCTGTTTTGAAAATTGGTTGGGAAGTTGATATCAGTTATCGCTTATTTTCCCATTTTTCCTTGTTGTTTCGAGCTTTCTGCCCGACTTTCACTTATATGTCATGTACCATCAAACTATCTGATGATGGCCTAAGAAGAATTATAGGTACCAACCTGAGAATGTAATCCATTCTTCGATCTAATTTAACAAATTAAGACTTTGCCCGAACAGATTTTTTTTTTTTTTCGGTCTATGAAAACTAATGGTCCAATGGTGAGGAGAGGGGAGGATAAGCACTACGTGTGAAGTTCGAATCCCAAACTTGGATTGAGGCATAAGCTTTCAACCAACAAATTATGCTTGGTGCTCGCTATAATAGTTTTTTGACATGGTATGATAGCATTGAGTTCAAATGGCGCTAAGCCTAATAACAAGAGAGGCGAGTCACAATGTAACTCACAAATGCCTGGTTCCATTATCCATTTCGGTGTATGTGACCCCAAGTGCAGGCGATCGATTTGTTTTTGGTTTTTTTCTCATGTATGTTAAGGCACATAGAATGTGGAACCACCCAACAGAACAGGGGGCCAACAACCAGCAAGTTCGAGTTCATCATCCCCACTTGCCAACTATTTGGCCACTCTGCAACAAGAATCCAAGGGACCATAACCTGTACTGTTTTGTGCCTTGAACATAAACATAGGATCATGGGCTGTTTTTTCTATCTTTAAAAGTGCAACCACTTATTATTATTATTATTATTATTATTATTATTATTAGTATTATTATCATATGTTAAGAGACTTATTCGATTATGAACTAGATGAAAAATAGCTCTTTCCTATTCATAAATTTTATACTATCTTTTTTAAAATTAAAATTCAAAAAATTTTAAAATAAAAGTATAAATTTTAACTATATAAGGACCTTAATTAAGTTTTATTGTTCCTCTTCCTCATAGTTGAATTTGAAAACGCTTTCCACATCGTCCCCGACTCAAAGTCTCGCCCGCAGTCCTTCGGGCTGGCCTTGCTTTGGGCCTGGGCTTCACTTAATTACATTAGATTGTAATGGGTGCAAACATTACTCTTTAAGCCTCAATTACGTTGGCCTTAAACATCTTTTATCATGGGAAACATTTCCTCTGTTGTAAGCATTGACATTACATTGCATTTTAGCGTCACTGCTGACATGACATCTACCGTGACAAATAATTTTATTCACCGGTATAAAATGTTATAAAAGCAGTGAAATTTTTGGTATCATCTAGAGTAATATCTAACATTGTCAGATATTATTAAAGAAAAATTACATAAACGCAATAAATTAGATGCATTTTATATGTCGAGTCATATTTTGTACAATCATAATTGTTGATTGCATATTTTTTATTATTTATACATGATTGCAATGAATGATTGGAACAAAAATTATACACCTAATAATGATGACATAAGCATCTAAAATGCATTAAATTGACAGCATTCATGTAAACCTCAAAACACTATTATTATTACCAGACTAAATGGGGTCGCGGTATTGAACAGATGTCGAATAATGTTGCTCAAGTGCCAAATTTAATGTGAAAGGGACGGGAGAATGAGGCACTGGCATTGCCTTCCGGGGCCTGCCCATTCCTTAGACTTTGATGTTTCAATGGGACTCTGAGCAGTTACAATGCTCTGTCAAAAAAAAAAGAGCAGTTACAATGCAATGCAACAAAACAAAATAGAATCAGTACCACTACTAACTCAGAAGATTTTGATTGGTACGTACAGGAACTTGTTTGGGTGGTCCTGCCTCTACCATCCGTTAACATAAGTCCTATATTCACTCTTTCTTGGCTTCCCATTTTTCTTTTTTTTTTTTTTTAAAACGATGGAAAAGAAAAGAAAATTGAAAAAGTGATTCACTTATCCCGATATAATTTCGGGTTTCTGTTTTTTTTTTGCTCTCTTTGTTTTTTTTTTTTTTGTTTGAGACCACCCAATATCTAATTTAATGGGTTAACTAATTTAAACCGACTCAGGTATGACCTTAAATAAAAAAAAATCTTCGTATTTAATGCGGCCGCATATTCGGGAACTCGAATTCGAAACCTTTGATTAAACTGTGGCGAACTCTCTCTTTTTTTTGTCTGGCCGTTGTCTTTGAACGCATTGATGGGAGCCCAAACCAAGGCCTATACTAATTGAGCCCGAAAGAGAAGGCCCGTAACTTAATTGGAGCCCCCGGGGGGGGGCGCCGCGGACAATCTTGAGCACGGTGGGTTAATTGGGTCATCCCTGAACGTCGTCGTTTGAATGTATCAATGCACTCCCTAACCAAGACCTAATTAGTTGTTGGGCCTGAAAGAGAAGGCCTGCTAACCACGACAATCTTGTTTAAGATTTTGTTGTTTTTATTTTTTTTAATTATTAGTTTGTGATATATATTAATTGACTGTTAAAAAATTAAAATTAAATATATTATAAATTTATGATTAAAAAATTTTAATATGTTAATTTTTAATTAGTAATTATAAAAAGAAGATAAAAACTGACTGTTCGTAATAAATTCTGTATGTTAATTGGTATCTCTCAACGTCGTCGTTTTCTAAAGCCGACGTCGGTTTCGCGAACATTTTCGGCTTTTGCGAGTGAATTCGAAAAAAGGTGGAGCACTAGATCGAATCGAGCCATTCTTTTCTTTCTTCGAATAATTGCATTCTGCACTTGAGCTCTTCTTTTTTCCTTTCTTAGTAATCCAGAAACTGACATAGCTAAATCTGAGACATATTTATATTTGTTTTGTTTACTGATTTTAGTATTTTTGTAAGATAGCATTAGATGAGGCTTTTGCATTTCAGTTTCGCAGTTGCTTTGATATTTGGCCTTTCGGCGATCTTCATCTACATCACCGGCACCGGCGTCTTTAATCTAGGTTTGGTTATTTCAACATTTCTTTACACCCGCACGGAGATTTTGATTTGTCTGATTCCTAATTTCGTGTCCTTTTTTTTTTTTTTTTTTGGTATTTTTCTGATCTTTAGATGAGATCCATCGGCTGTCAGCCGAAGATGTGGAGGCATTGCAATCTCTACAAATCAGTTTCGAGAAGTGCGTGGTAATTAACTTATTTTCCGCAAAATTGCGAATTTTGTGTGTTTTTTTTTTTTTGAAAATTTCTTTTGATTTTCTTTTTTGGGAATGTTTGCAGAGTGCAAACGGATTGGGTTTAAAGGCTGTGACCGGTAGTGATTATTGCCAGGTCACGATAAGCTTTCCTAGTGACACCGTCCCTAAATGGGTATGATTTAGATTTTTTAGTTGATGATTTGTTGCTGTTATTTTTGGTGGCTTCTAAATTAGCTGCTATGTAGAGATTGAGTTATATGACGTTATTTGGTTTGAAATTCTACATTTAAACAGAAGGATCCTAAAACCGGAGAACTCGAAGGTTTATCGTTTGAATTTAATCTATGTGAAGCTGTGGCTACGTGGGAACAGGTGAGCTTGATGTTGTGCTCTTTAATGTGCCTGCAATGAGATTTATGTATAAAAAGACCGTGGTGCACCTTTTCTTTTGCTTTTTTTTTTTTTTTTTTGTAGTATGGTATTTCTCGTTTTATGGCTGTGTTAATCATTACAATTGATTTGTTACTCAGTGAGTTGATTGTCAGGTGCGCAATAGTACTACGATCCTCACAAGTGAGTTCATTGATGCTTTGCCAAATGGATGGGAGGACTATGCTTGGCGGAGGATTAACAAAGGAATAAATCTGTAAGTACTTGCCCGGGACTTTTAGTAAAAGAAATGATTATTTTATGTGTTTCTAAGTGACCTGAGGGAGGATGGAAAGGAAAGGAAATTGCATATACCTATTTACCAATCATATTCATCAGGTAGAGTAGAGTGCAGTTATATTGTTCAAGCAGGAGAAGAATTGATTGAAAGAATTAGAAGAAAAAGATAAGCTTGAAGCTCTTCCCATTGGAGGATTTATCCATTAATGTAAAATCTGTTTGCATGTTAGAAATTGATGTTTCAGACTCTCACACGGGTATATATAAGTTGAAATGTTGGTCTCTAATAATGTAAAAACTGTAGTAACTCATAAGAATGGGTAACCTTTGATTTGGACTGTTTTCCTCCATTGGACAATCATGAAAGAATGCGAATTCTCTCTTTGGTAAGTGAACAAAGGGGACTTTTGGCTGGTCATTCTTGTTTGACTCATCAAATTTGGTAATATGAGCTGTTAAAACCGTAAAAGGTCCATCTCAGTAATATGAAGTTTGTTTTTATGATGCAGCAACCGCTGTCAGAATAAAACTTTATGCATGGAGAAACTCTCCTTGGTACTTCCTGAAATGCCACCATATTTTCCTAGACAGTTTGATCGTTGTGCTGTTATTGGTAATTCAGGAGATCTTTTGAAAACAAGGTTTGGGAAGGAAATAGACAGTTACGATGCTGTTGTAAGGGAAAATGGTGCCCCGATCCAGGTTAAAATTCAAGCATGCTGTGAGCAAACTAGCTGCTTTCTTTTCCTAAACAAATCTTGATATATTTTATTAGCTTGGTTTTATGGCAGAATTTTACGGAGTATGTGGGCAAGAAAAGTACATTTCGTCTTCTTAATAGGGGGTCTGCCAAAGCTCTTGATAAAGTTGTAGAGTTAGATGGTATGTGCATTGGTTCATTTCTTTCAGCACTATAACATTCTACTGTAATAACCTTGACAATAATTTAATTCAACAGAAACAAGGAAGGAGGCCTTGATAATCAAAACAACAATTCATGACATTATGAACAAGATGATTAAGGTTTGTGATGGTTTTTTTCTGGATAATTTCCTTGCCCAGTTTTCATGTTTCCCAAAAATATTGTGCTTGTGGTAGCAGCTCAACTCAAAGTTACTTGTGGAAATTGGCTTGTACATGCTGCATAGATCTTGGCCTTGGCTAGTGAATTTTTATGCTGTCTTGGGATATTTTACACCAAAATTTGGAACATATATTCTCATGAATTTTCTTCTTTAGATTTGTAAAGAATTCTTAGGGTGTGTTTGTTTTCAGGAAAAAATTTTACAGGTTTTCCGGTGTTTGTTTCACGGAAAATATTTTACATAGGCAAAATTTGGGGAAAATTTTTAGATTTTCAGGTAAAATAACTTCTCCTTTTGCAGAGCTGAAGTTATTTTCAGGGAAAACACAAACTGTGCTATAAGTAAGTGACAAAGAAAAATCATTATTTTTACTGCAAATATTTTCCCCTGCAAATATTTTACAAATGTAAGTTATTTTACAGCAAACAAACGGACCCTTAGTTTTTATCATTCCATCAAGCTTATATCATCGTTTAATCAGACTGGCCAACTTAGATTTGTATCTTTCTGGTCCCTCTAATAGGGTTATACATTAGGCTTTTGTAGTTCTTTGAAAGTTGAAAGTCAATCCTTTTACTGTGATTTGTTCTGTTTGTAGAGTGCTTGTCCTGTTTTACTGGAAATAATTCTGATGAATTATTTCTGTTGCCTTCAGGAAATTGTGTCATCAGATTTTAGTGAACCCTCTCATTTTACTTGCTAATATACACTCTTTGTGCAGGAAGTTCCAATAAAAAATCCTGTTTATCTCATGTTAGGAGCATCCTTTGGATCAGCAGCCAAAGGAACTGGACTCAAGGCTCTCGAGTTTGCTCTGTCTATTTGTGAGTCTGTGGATATGTATGGTTTCACTGTGGATCCAGGATATAAAGAATGGTATGAAAATCATTCAATAATTAGCACCTCCGGTGATTAATTACTCATATTAACTTAAGAATGTTCTTTCAGGACAAGATATTTCTCTGAATCTAGACAAGGTCACACTCCACTGCATGGAAGGGCTTACTATCAGATGATGGAATGTTTGGGTGTAAGTCACCTTGTTTTTTAATTGATATCCTTTTATCAGCTATCACGTGTATTCAATAACATCAGTTGATTTCTTTTTTCGGTTCTTCTGGTATCATCCAGCTTATCAAAATCCATTCCCCCATGCGAGCAGATCCAAACCGTGTCGTGCGAGGGGTGCCAAGCTTGAGTACAATGAGAGCTGCTAGAATTGCATCAGAGAAATTGTTAAGGTACCTGATTATTGATTATCTATTTTTTTCTCTAATTTTGTACTATTTCATGAGATATTTGTTATCAAGTAGCTAAAAATGTACTTTTAGATCTTGAAAAGTTAAATTACACATCTAGAAAAGAAATTTTGTCGAATAGGAGGTTGTACTTAGTGTATATAATGTTGAAGAAAGTGGAACACTGGCCAGAGAAAATATCTAGTAGATACAGCAGTTGTCAAGGAACCGATGCCTTTAGATGTATTCTTGTTGTACAATCAGTAACTAATTTTACTTTTTCAGGAAGATACGTTTCATTGATATTGATAAAATATTACATTTTGAGCTTGTTTTTAATTGTTTGAGCGGTTAGATTTTTGGTGGTTTAAAACTGGTTTCTTCATCATGAGTTGATCTTGTATCTTTCATGGCAGGAGGGTTGGAGCAGGATCTGGAGATCCACTAGGTGCCTGTGCAATTAAGAAAAAACAAATTAAAAGAAAACCTGCAGCCATTTCAGGTCTCAGAAAGGCTGTTCTTGATCACCAAAAGTTTGTTAAAGGCACAACTATGTATCCTTTGGAGCACAGCCTTGGCCATGGTTTGCTTTGCACATTGCCCACAGATTGAATAATTCAAAAGAACCGGAACTGGGGTATGGAGCCAGCTGGGTTTCTTTATTCTTCGTGATATTGACCACATTTCCGATTCCTATTTGCATTTCAGTGGGTTGGTCTGGTATGAGAAGTTATGGGAAAGAGTATATTACACCATGTCTAATTCGTGAATTTCCAATGATCGTGGTATTTTTACTGGGCTTCCAATATAACACGATGTTGCAACATTATATGGCGAAGAGGCTGCGCTGCACAAGATTATATGGATGGCAGAGGCAATTGATCCGCTCAGCCTGCAAAATTTTGTCATGAGTTTTGACCCTTTTGGGACCACTACTAGCCCTATTTTGTTTACCGAAATTTTGGACTTCCCATAGAGAAAAGTGCTAAAAGGTCAATGTATTTAGGAGTGACAATTAATGTATTCAAGGTAACGCTTTATTGATTATTTCAAGCACAAAAGACTGTAGATTTTTTACTCGTTCCGAGGAAGTAGTGGGTGATGGAGTTTGACTTGCTTTGTCACGGATTTTGTCTTGCATATAATCCATCATCCCTTCCAAAATGTCACATATACTGGTCCAAAAGTGCTTTCATTTCTTTGGAATTGGCGATAACATCCCTTGATCCTCCGAAACTTCGTAGCTGGTAGAAAGTAACCGAACCAATAAGCCAGAAGATGGGTGGTGAAGACCAGAAGGGTCATTAAGTACCATTTTTTCTTTGGGGGCCCGAAGTTGTTGAGGCAGGGAACAATTAACCGCCAAGTACAACTCAGTATATCAACTAAAAAACTTCAGTTAATAGTTAGTTTTAAACTTCATATAAATCACTTGTAGTTAAAATTTCATCATCAACTGGACAAAAAAAAAACTTAAATAAATACAATAACTAGGGTAAAAGTATTTATATTTCTTGAAATTTATTTCCGGATACTTTTTAAAATTACATTGAACTCTTAATTTAAGTTTAAAAGACAATAACAAAAAATAAAATTTAACTAAGACATTTACTAATTTTACTCAAATAAGAAATCTTCTTTAAAATAAAATAAATATATCTCGGTGTCTGTGAAATTGGGAAGTGTGAATTATGTGAAGACTATTAAGTTATCTAAAAGAAAATTAGAATTCTCCTAAATTGAAATTTAAAAAATGAAATTCCCTCAACAGTTAATAAGTAAACAAACGAAACTAAACTCACACTCATATGAAGGCGCGTGACGAGTGAGTGATGGCTTCATGTGGTTAGGAGGACTTTGACGACACGCGTCAAACACAAAACGAACAATCGAAACATCTCGCAATTATATGATTTTGAGAGAATCGACCACACGCTCCTTTACTCCACTTGCTGTACTTCCCAAGTCCCCAACACCAACACTAACTCGCCTTACTGACTCACTCCTAACTCGGACGTTTCGATTTTCCTCTCCAGACTCACCCACCGGTGCCGTTAGCAAAACCTCCAGAAAAAGATTTATTAGGTGTTACAGAGAAAGGGGGAAAGAAACAGTTTTTGGGAATCTACAATCAAATGGCGGAGATACAGCCACCGGAGGGCCATCTAAACGGTGGCGGCGGCGGAGGTGGCGGGGGCGGGGCGGTTACTTCGTCGGAAGCGGTGGGCTCGAAGCGGCAACGAAGGCCTAGCGTACGGTTGGGCGAGATAGGCGGTGACAATCTCTACGACGCCGCCCATGCCCGGAGAACCACCGCTAGTAGCAAGCAGTGGAAACACCACCACCAGCACCACCTCCATAGCAACGTCGACAGTAGGAAGGATTCGAGTAAATCGTCAAAAACCCGCGCATTAACCAACTTAACCACCAGCGGCGAGTTCGCGGAAACCCTAGACGAGGACAAAGAGCCTAATTTGGATTCCGTCGCAATTGGAAGCTGGAAGGTCAAGGATTCGAAAAAGAGGATTCCGAGTGTCACCACAAAACGAGTCCGGTCCAATTGGGTCCCTAAAATCGACGACAGCGGCGGTGGCGGCGGGGGCCACAACAACAATGTTGAAGGAGATGAGAAATACAGCGGCGGCGACGAAGATGTGGACGATGCTTATCGTGAATTTGATGTAGAGAATTCCGAGAGCCCGTTGAAAGAACATAGCCCTATTCAGTCTCTTGAGAATTTGGGTGATGGGAACGAAAGAAACGAGAGGGAAATTTATTATGGTAATAGAAGGGGAATTAGGTCTAGGGATAATCGCAATCATGATCATCATCAGGAGGGGATTGAATTGTCGGGTCCATCTGATAATGACGCGAGAGATTATGGGAACAACGGGAGGGCTGGCAGCGGGCCGGAGGATGGGGTGCGCATTTGGCTTAATAGTATAGGATTAGGGAGATATGCTCCGGTTTTCGAAATCCATGAGGTGGACGATGAGGTTTTGCCAATGTTAACGTTGGAGGATTTGAAGGACATGGGGATTAATGCCGTTGGTTCGAGAAGGAAGATGTTTTGCGCAATTCAGAAGCTCGGGAAAGGGTTTTCTTGAGTAGTTTCGGTGAGCTTTGTAGTTTTGATGCTTCAGCCGTGGTAGTATAATATGTATCATGTCTGAACTTTTTGTTTTTGAGCTATTCTATTTCATCTTAGTAGAATCTTAGATGTAGTTTTTCGAATGAGTAGGATATTTTGATTAGGTTAACTTTTTGCATTTGATTTGGTGGAATTGCTAATAGATGGCATTCTGATGATTTTGGTTAAGTACTTGTAATACCAAATGTTTGACTATGTTCAGGAACCTAATATTGGATCCACATTCCCAAGTTTAAGTGCTTTTCCTGTCTGGTTAATTATTTGTCTGGTATGTTAAATATCTTTGATTTGTGTGATCACTAAAGGAGATTGTCTTAGTCTGGAATCAGGATGTTAACAGGATCATTACAGGACCAATTTGATAAACTCCAAGACACATCAATGTGTTGCTGCATCTCTAATGTCCTGATGGTTCATTTCACATCAGATAAGTGGATTGTTTTTGTCACCTGAGCGCTTCTACGCGGAATATGATGACTGAGAGCTCAATTTAAACATGCTAGCATACTCTTTATCTTGTAATGGAGGTCAACTGGTGAAGTAGCATATGATTATTACCTTTCATTTAGAGGAAACGGACTAAGAATTGAGTGTTGAAAGGGTTCTTAGTTGAGAATGGGTATGGAGATCATAAGATGTCAGAATTGGGGTGAATGTTGTTAACGTGAACAGTTTTGCTAGCAAAATTGCTTCAGTTTGGTGTCTTGGGCCAAATTAGAGCTTCTGTGCCATTTTGTTGTGCCATGTAGCAGTAAATAAATGACATTTCTAGTTGCATGGCCATTTTACATGCATAAAAATGGGGAATTTCAAGCAGCTTCTTACTGGGAAGAAGCAGATTTTGGTTCACTGCAACCCCCTTCCCCTCTTCTCCCACTCCAAACACTCAACATGGATTGGGGGCATGTTCATGAATCCTTCCCTGTGCAAAATCTTCTGTTGGTGAAGTATTGCTGCTGGCAAATTTACTTTTCATGTTCATTGGCTTCTTAACTTGGTCCACTAACTGTGGAAGCGAAACATTGATATTCGGATCGTGCCTTTTGACATGCAATGAGTTTTGCGTTGTCTTTGAAATCCCATCTATCTCCGCATAGAAATTTTGCCTTTTTTCATCCTCTTTTTTTATTTTTTATTTTTATAATGGTAAAAGTATTGTAGTCTTGCTTGAGCTTAACACCAGTGGACAGCAGGAACTAGATTATTTCCCAAGATGCGAATTCCATATTCGTTTTCCAAAGAACATAACATTTTGTGGTGCTAATGCCTCTGCACTCTTCTGATACAATAATTGGAGTTATTGATGCAACCGGGATGCCCAAAGTAGTGTTGGTGCATAATTTCAAACATAAGAACAAAATTCCCTGAACCCTGTCTCTCCCTCCCCACCACACCCCGCAGCACATTCCTCCAGTTGAGCCTGCACGGAATAGTTCCTGACCCAAAACATTTTTTCCGCAGATTTAGATGCCGAAGACTGACAAGAGAAGCATAAAACAAGGGAAAACATATTCTCAATTGACATGCTCGATGACACTTAGCGTGCAACATTCATCAGCTGCTGCAAAACCAAGATAACCTGTATAAACACAAGTTGAGGCACTTAAATTTATAATCCGTCTGCATAAGATGCAATAATTAACCGTACAAATAAGGCAGCTTTTGACTGCTAGCAGAGTAACTCCCAAGCAAACAGATAAAAGGGACAAACTTCAATGTCTTCTTGTTGCCATTGAAGGACTAACGCTTGGCCACATTAAACAAAACATCAGGAGCACTTGAGATTGGCCTTCCAAAACAATCCCGCACCTAAGTCATCGCCGAGTAAGACATCTCGTCGCAAAGTTCATGGACAATAACAAAAGCAGAAAAAAATGCGTCTACAAATTTTCCCATTATGGCAAACCAATAAGGAAACCAATCAAAAAGTATTTTCTCTGAGATTAAAGATTGACATCCCAGTATTGACAATCCAGTTTCAATTCAGAAAGATTGATACCCAGTAGCGTAAAAAGATGAACAGATCACAAATCAAGAAAGCCAACGGCGTCTCATAATTTGAAAGCCACATCCCTGTTATCTCTTTAACTATCCAGGAATGATCAATTACCTCATTTTCCAATAAGTTACACAGTTTAGCTGCCAAACAATGCAATAGTCGATGCCAGAGAATGTGATGAAATGCTCAAATAGAACAACAACATACATGCCTGAATGAACAACCAGATATTGTAGTTATATTTTCCAACGACGAATTTAGAGACCCTCCAGCCCTTGAAGGTTTATATTATAGTTACATTTTTTTTTTTCCTTCTTTTAGAGAAAACTATCCGATAATGAACCCATAGCCGGTCAGATAGCTGGCCGAAGAGTTTCAAATTTCTCTTTCCTGCTGTTTCCTTTTTCTTTTAAATTTTCTGATTTCCTTTGACTTTTTTTATTTTTTGATATTTTCTTTTGAATTTTTGATTCATGCAGTGAATGTAAGAGATTTCCTTTTAGTTTCTTTTAAAAGTGATTGTGATAATATATATTTTTTCGTTTTTATTTTTTGTTAAAAAATTTTATGACCAGGAAAATTCAATTACAACTAAAGTAATATTGTATTTTTTACATTTATTATTTGTTGCAATTAAATCGATATTAATTAATTTATAGAATCTAACTTTGATTTTGATTGTCATTAAATTTATATTTATATATTTGTATATATATTATAGTTGAAAAATTATTATCATATCAAATTCTCAAATACTAATGAGTACTTTTAGAGTAGAAGTATTCACTGTTGGTCAATTAAACCAAACTATGAAAATGGAAAAATCAAACTCAAAAAAAGGTCATACTAAATTAAATTTAAATGTTTAGTTAGGATTCAGTTAACCAATTTGAATAAATTTTTTTTTTTAAAAAAATTAATTTAAATATAAAAAAATATTTTTGATGTATTTGGTAAAAAGATATGTGTAATTGTCATTATACATAAAATAAATAAGTAATTATTTACGATATAATATCACTTTATATTCGTTACTAGTAGAACTATTAGTAATATTGTTTAATATTATTGGAATAAAAAGAAAAAAAAATGTGCACACGAAATAATATTTTAGTTTTGTTGGGTTAACCAAAATTTTCTAAAACTAAAAATCGTGTTCAAATTGGAAAAAATCGATTCATATCTTTTTGATTAATGAATTATAAAATTTGATTTGATTAACTAAAATTTTAGTTTAGTTCAATTTGATTTTGTCAGTTAACTAATTTTTTTTAACACAGTTAATCTCAAGGTCCTGTAGGCTGTAGCTCATAGATCTTAAAAAAGAAAAAAAAAAAAGCGCGTGAATAATTTCTGAGACACAAATAGGCCCAGAAGGTGTGACCAGAAAAGCAAGATTAGAGAAGAGAAACGAAGAGAGAGATTAGAAGAGTCATTTGCCTCTAAAATTTCTGTTTACTTCCTTTTTAACGAACACACTTAACCGTAATCATACTAACAGTAATCGACTCAGCAGTGCAGTAACAGAGTATACTGACATAGGTAGCAAAAAACACACTAACGGCTAACAACAATGACGGACAATGACGGAATTTATCCACCCTAATCCAATGGCTCGCATTTTTTTCTTCCTAGCCATCCAACACTCCGGGTTTGCCAGCTTGTCAATCCTTGTGTTCGTCAGTTAATGGTACCCAAAACAATCGCATTTCTCTCCACGAGTGCGCCAACTCCTACTGGTCTCCTTCGCCGATCGTAGGGTCTCAGGGCTAGATTTTAGAAATAAATAGTACGAATGTCAATCCTTGAGTTGCGATTTCGTCTACACCTTCTGTTCGACTGTTCGAAGTCTATTCTGGTGAGCTACGAAATGTGAATCAGTTGTTCTATTCATCAATGTGCATGGTTGTTTTCTTCGTCTCTTACCACTTTCATCTTCTTCCCTTTACTTTGTAGCCTTGCTTTGATTTTCTTCTGTTTGGGTGCTGAGAAATTATTCTGGTCTGCTTTTTTTTATTTCAAAAATAAATTTTACGAAAGAACAAAACTCGTTGTCAATCTCTTGTGTCGCTGTCACTGCCGCCGAACAAATGGATTGAGCTGCGATTTCGTCTGCACCTTCTGTTTGAAGTGTTAAGGTAGGAGGGGACTATCTCAAGTGAAAATAGATAATTTTATTATATTAAATTAGATAATTACACAGTACTCAATTCTTTATAAAACGCAAGTCTCTTAACTCTCACTTACTTCTCACACCAACACAACACACAAATATTACTTTTCTTATTTTTTTTACCTCACTTACCTCCCTTCTCTCATGACAACACACACACATCTATTTTATTGGCTCACTCAATTCTCACTTTGACTACACACTCTACACAACAACATCCATCACCTATTTATACTAGTTGGAGTCGGTGAAGAAAATTCTAGACTTGGCTTTATCTAAATGCAACTAGAAGGTTCATTAATGCTCCACAATAATTGTTATCTTGGTAAAAGCCCAAATTGGTGATGCTAAATCTTGCTAGAACTTTCCTTCTTCTTCTAGATTGGATTACTTTCTAGAGTTTTCTAAATTAAGAAAAAACTTGTGTTGATCTTCAATTCTCCCCCTCAACACAAGTTGCTATTCTTGTCATTCCAAGCTGTATGTGAAAATCATCAAATTTGATTCCATTGAGGCCTTTGGTGAGAATGTCTACCACCTGACTGTTGGTGTTAATTTTCTTCATCTCGATCTCCCCTTGTAAAGCTTTTTTTCTAACAAAATGGTAATGAATCTCCACATGTTTTGTTCTTGCATAAAAGACTGGATTCTCCACCAATTAGATAGCTAATTGATTATCACAGTATAAAGGCACTGCATAGTCTATTTGTTGATGGAGATCCTTCAAAAGTAATTTCAGCCACATACTTTCTTGAGTTGCTGCTGCTGCTGCTCTATACTCCGCTTCAGTAGTTGACAATGAGATGGTTGGTTGTCTTTTACTGCACCATGATATAGAGCTTGAGCCCAACTTAAACAAATACCCAGTGGTTGACCGTCGAGTGTCATGGTCACCGCCATAGTCTGCGTCACAGTAGCCAGCTAACTTACATTCTTTCTCTTTCATAAAGAACACCCACACGTACTTAGAGTAATCATCTATAAATGTCACCATATACTGGAATCCACTTATAGATGGGTGTTTGACTCCACCAAATACGTCTGAATGGACAAGTTCCAATGGCTGTGTAGCTTTAAATTTAGACTCTTCATATGGCAGCTAATGCGCCTTTCCATACTGGCATCCAGCACAGACCGTATCATTTCTAACTTCAAGTTGGGGAAGACCTTTGAGCATGGCTTTCTTCATCATCACATTCAATTTGTGATAACTTACATGTCCCAAGCATGCATGTCAGAGATCAACTGTCTCATTTTTCCTTCTCTTGTCCACATATGCTGACTCTGCAGACATTACGTAGATAAACTCTTGTTTCTTTCATTCCAAGAATGGTGTGCCAATGACCTTTAAATCTTTATATACTTTGATGTCATTTGGACCGAAAACTACAAAATTACTTGGAGTAGTGAGTTGGGTTATCGATAGTAAATTCTTTTTGATGCCCGGGACATGATAGACATCTTGCAGCTGAACTTCTTTAGATTCATGACTTGACATAATTGTTGTCTTACCAATATGTGTGATTGGGAGCTTGGAATTGTTTGCAGTCACAACAATACCCCCTCCTTTATATTCTGATAGCTCGTGTAATTTTTCTCTATCACCAGTCATGTGGTTTGAGCATCCAGAGTTGAATATCCAATTTTTACTGTAGTCCACTCTGCTAGAGTTTGATGTTGTGACCATGTGTCCTTCAACTTCTTCCTCTGTTATGGCACTGAGGGCAATCACTTCTTTTTCTTGATGACTACTGCTTGAGATGTCTCCTGCAGGCTCCATGACTACAAATAACGCTTCCAAGTCTCATTCATCTTCGCTATAGGATGCTTGATGATCGTTGCTAGAGGTAGCGACATTCCCTTATACTGTTTTCTTCTTGGACCAGCAATCTCGCGCATAATGTCCTTTCTTGCCGCAATTATAACACTCACTATTGCACTTCTTTGCATCTTCATTTTGTTGCCGATTTTGATTTTGACGCTGTTGAACTCCCCATTGCTGAGAACTCTTCCTTCGTGGCTTAATATATTTTTCTTCTTCATCATTTGTTGATTTTCTAAAATTATTCGATTTAAAACGTCCTTTTCGTTGGCCAGTGAACAAGGCTTCCTCCTCACCTTTTATTGAAACTCATGCCATTTGCTTAGCTAGAGTCTCCTAGCTAACTAATAAATTTTCTAATTCCTCAATTGAAGGTTGAGTGGGCCAACCTTGAACTGCGGCGATAAATCCTCGATATTCTGAGCGCAAACCATGAATAATAATTCTTCTTATTCTAGCTTCACTAATTTTAGACTCATAATTCAGTTCCAAAATTTTGCGGCAAATTGATTTATTTTTTGTAAAATATTGACTTATAGTTATTTCACGCTGAGTTGTAGACATTAGTTCATTTTCTAATAATTGAAGTCGTATATCATTCTTTTTAGCAAATCGTGAAGTTAGATTATCTCAGGCTTCTTTTGGAGTTTTAGCGTAGCTGACGTGCTCCAATATCTCTTCTTCTATTGTTGTCTTAATGGCGAACATTGCTTTTCTAGCCTTTATATTCCATTTCTTCAATGTCGCGGCCTCATCTGGTGGTGTAGTGTCGCTGCCATTGACGACCTCCCAAAGGTCCTGTCCTTGGAGATACGACTCCATACAGGTCTTCCACACGCCATAATTTTAGCTGTTGAGCTTTTTGATAACCCCCACGTTAATTGCATCCATTATTTTATTTGGTCCCAGACCAAAAATTTCTCACAGTCCCAGACTGCGTGTGGACAGAGTTTCCTCACGAACTCTTCGACGAATTCGATCCCAGATCGGTAGCACAAAAATCACGGTCCTAGACCGCAAGCTCTGATACCAAATTGTTAAGGTAGGAGGGGACTATCTCAAGTGGAAATATATAATTTTATTATATTAAATTAGATAATTACACAGTACTCAATTCTTTATAAAATGTAAGTCTCTTAACTCTCACTTACTTCTCACACCAACACAACACACAAATATTACTTTTCTTATTTTTTTCCCTCACTTACCTCCCCTCTCTCACGACAACACGCACACATCTATTTTATTGGCTCACTTAATTCTCACTTTGGCCACACACTCTACACAACAACATCCATCACCTATTTATACTAGTTGGAGTCGGTGAAAAAAATTCTAGACTTGGCTTTGTCTAAATGCAACTAGAAGCTTCATGAATGGTCCACAATAATTATTATGCTGGTAGAAGCCCAAATTGGTGATGCTAAATCTTGCTAGAACTTTCCTTCTTCTTCTAGATTGGATTACCTTTTAGAGTTTTCTAGATTAAGAAAAAAACTTGCGTTGATCTTCACTCAGTCTATTCTGGTGAGCTGTGAAATGTGAGTCAGTTGTTCTATTCATCAATGTGCATGGTTGTTTTCTTCGTCTCTGACCACTTTCATCTTCTTCCCTTTGTGCTTTTTTTACTTTGTAGCCTTGCTTTGATTTTCTTTTGTTTGGGTGCTGAGAAATTATTTTGATCTGCTTTTTTTACTTAGAGAATGAGAGAAATGGAGAAAAGAGAGAGAGTAAGAGTGAAAAAGACGCCAACAGGGGACGAAAAAGTTCGTTAAACTTGTTTGGGAGTATATGGAATAGACGTGTCAAACATTGTGGCATCGTGATGTTCAACTTGGTCTTGATCATCTTACAAGCATCTTTGCAAAATATATCATTATTATACTTTTTTTTTCTTTTTGTCTCCTGTGGGCTTTCATTTCTGATTTAGTATACTTGTTCGGTTTGCATGAAGTTTGAACATATTTTGTGGGATTTAGTGGAAAAGGTTGAGGCTTATGAAATAAAATGAAATATCTCTGTTTTTAAATGGAAGCTGACAAGTTGTAGGTTTTTTTTTTTTTATTATACATTTGTTTCATTGTTTTTGTTCGTCTATAATGTTCTTGTCTGTGGTTCAAAAGCTTGGTACTAGGTTGCCCTTTATTTGTTTCGCCGTTCTGTATTTAGTTTGTGCTTATATGCATTATGCAATCATTGGTTGGCACTAAGAATACAGAGGGAAATATGAGCTTTCCATTGGTTGGCACTAAGAATAGATAGGAAAATAAGAACTTGGGAAAGATGTTTATCCAGATGTCTTACCAAAGTTCAAATTCGTAGCGCCCATGTGTTTTGTATTCCTGATTCCTTATTATCCTTTAAAATCTAAGTGTTATATTGTTTCACATTTTTTCTATTAGTAGAGAATTGCTCATAATATTCAATCTAGAAAATTGGAGTATATGTACTAATATTTCAAATGCTATCTTATCATTATTTACACTAATTGACGATCCTGAGATTGGGCTTGCAATAAAGCATAATGTCGCACAGCAGGTGAAAAAGCTCTTTTTTTTTTTTTTCTAGTGTTGTAAATTTGAGTTTTTTGCTTAAAACGTTTACAGTTTTTCAATAATCAAGAATTGTTCATGACAACTCTCATACTTGGAAGAAGTATTTGCATGTTCTATATGTAAGAAGAATCAGACATGCTTAGAGTGAGTTGATGGTGGATTGATTTCAGGAGGGTGGATATCCCTTGGCGAGTAAAGGATTGATGGAAGAACTGACTAAAATTAGCAACATTTGGTGATAATAAAAATAATACACGATTAAGTCTTAGCAAAAAAGAAGATAAAGGAAAGATTACTATGTTATTGTAACTGAATGAAATATTTCTATGGAATCATCTAGCCTTTAGGCTTTTATGGGTATTTATAGCTGAAAAGCATGATTAAGAACGAAAATACGTTAATTTTCCTAAAAAAAGGAAATATGTTAATGACAAAATCAAAATAAAAGGATAAACAAAATAAGTTTGGATATTCCAGAACATAAACTATTTCAAAATATTCAAAGAATATATTAGGAAGATACTTGAAATATTCTAAATAATCTTATAAGACAAATATTTTAAAATCTTCTAGAATCCGTCAAGGTATTTATAGCTGAAAACCATGACTAAGAACGGAAATATGTTAATTTTCCTAAAAAAAAAAATTACGTCTATGACAAAATCAAAATAAAAAGATAAATAAAGTAAGTTTACAATATTCTAGAACATTAACCATTTCAAAATATTTAAAGAATATATTAGGAAGATATTTGGAATATTCTAAATAATCTTAGAAGACAAGTCTTCTCAAATCTTTTCAAATTCGTCATTGACTTTGGGTTTTTTCTAATAATCTCTTTGGTTCAGATGGAAATTAGATTGGATAAAGGTCAGGAATTTAATGGTAGAGTTTCCTTTTTTTAGGCCAAATGTCCGTCTGTCTCACCTCGGCCACTCACAGGATTATATCAAACAGGAGATTGATGATTCCCAATTTGAGGTTGACATTGAGATCGATGATTGACCAATTTTGATTTGGATTTTATCTTGGTCAAATTTTAATTTTAGGTTATTGATAGATGGTCGTATAACGAAAACAATTTTAAACGTATTTTCCACTAATATTGTCTTCGATTAGAGTATCTTTGAGTAGAGAAAAATCGAATCAATCTTTCCGCGACTTGTGTAGACTAAAATGCTCTCGGCCTTAAACTTCCATTCATAAAAAGAAGCATCCAGTTCTAGGTGCTCCCATAATTTCGTAGGCCTAAACTTTTGCAGAGCTTATCACTGGTTGTTGCCGCGTATTGGACGGCATGAAAATATATTTAAACGGTTTGCCTAACACTAGGTTAATTGCGACGTGATTATGGAGAGGAACATTGTTTCTTTAACTGACAAGTGCTCACGCTTTGACAGTTTGACCCTTCACAGGGTGCAATGAAGCAAATGCTCTTGCACCGAACTAATATTCGTGCTTGGCCAGCTAAGCGTTAGAGGAAAGATGGACAAGAAACACTGCCTAAACAAATTCGGCTGAGTGTTGCTGGTATTCAGTTAGGAGCCTAGTTATATAATAACGATAAATAGTCACCAAATTCTGATCATCTAGCCCAATGGAACAATTCCCTTAACTTCATTTTTAACCCGCACAACGACGGGGCAGCTCTAAGTAGGGAAGTGAAAAGAAGAAGCGACTGGATGGTACTGGCCACCGCCAATTCCAAATGCTTGAGGTTCTTAAATTCAGGAATGTTTTGGGGGAACCGCTCAAATATCTGATGTGTATGTCCGAATCAATAAGATCATTAAAAAAATAAAATTGATCAATAATAAGATCATTGCTTCAGCTTCAGTGATGGACCAGAAATTTTGAGACTCACCAGAGAAGGTGAAAATTTTACACTTGGACTCTCGAGAAATGGATTTTCAAATAATATGTGCTCTAGACTCTCCCCTATAACATTTACGTGGGCAAGGTGCAGGGTTGTTACACAGCTTTAACCTAAATAGTTGAGTAAATGTAATGGGGGTTATAAGACTCTCTAAGTTGAGGAGAAAAAGAAAAATGACTCGGGTTAAATTTTAGAGTTCGAACCCTCTCTTTTATAGCAAAGCTTATCCAACTATTGAGATCTGGCTTAGAATCTATATCGAAGCAGACTCTCATTCCATCAATGCTGTGAGTTTTATGCAATTCTAAAACTTGGTTCACCCAATTCACAAATTTCTTCCTTTCAAAGTCAAGGGTTCTGATACGAAGCAGATCCATAACTGCCAACCTACCTGAAGCATCAAAGTCTAGTGTACTGGTAAATAAAGTCCACAAGGATTTCCATGTAGTTGAAAGGACACTAGTCTGTGTTGCTTGTTTGAAGGACAAATGAGACAAAATGATTGCAAGAACATCATCTGGCAGTCCACTAATGCGATCAACTGAAAAATGTCCTGCAGACTTTGAAGGACAATCCTCCGTCTTATTTTTCTTTACATCAGTTGACCTCTTTTCCACATTATTGTCTTTCTCATCACACTGAAAACAGATAACAAGAGAACCAATAGCAATTTTGAAATATCATCATTGCAAAGAAGTCCGAAAAAGAAAGAAAAAAAAAAAAAAAAGCTAGCATTTTCTTTGCATATTGAGGGGAGACAAACACCAACACTTGAGAATCAAGATATGAAACGTACCACATTCATACATATAATGCCCCTTATAAATCTCCTTTCTGACGATCTATAATAGACTGTTGGAGAAAAAAAAAGGAAATTATCTGCTGTAAGATCAGTATCTACACACGACCAGCAACCAGAATTCCAACAGAAAATTCAGACCTGGTACAAAATTGAGAAGTTTAGGAGGTAAGAAACCAAGGGGAAGCTTAATGAAGATAGAAGTGGTAGCAAACTAAAGGAAATTGGAGATTAGAACAGGAAAAGCACGTTACTTGGTATATATTTGGTGCTCCGGCCAGCGACGAGATCATAAACAAATAATTCAAAACAAATTTAACAGATATAATTTTAATCCAGTGCTTGTTAATTTTATTATTATTTTTTAGAATAAAATTAATTTATAATTTAATATTATTCAAATATTATTTTTAATTTTTTTATTCAAATGGATCTTATTTATTATGTGGTATAAGATTATAAATAAATTATACTTACTTACTTAAAAAAAAAGAAATCAAAATAGAATTCCTTTTTTAAGACGATAACTTCCCCAAGGCCTTGATGACTGATGACCATCCAGAAAAATGTAAGCAAATAAGATTCGAGCCCGGTTCTTCTTATTGCTGCAGATACAGTAGATACGTTTTCTCAAAAAAAAAAAAAAAAAAAGAGGGAAGAAGAAGAGATTCCTATAAGAGAGAGACATACATGGGACTATGAGAGCGATGTATGTGATGCGGGAGACACGTACGACAGAAGGGGTCCGAATTAGATTCGTCTGCAGGGCCCATTATGTATTTTCTGGTTGTCAGGGGTCAAACCCATTATTTATGAGCCGGAAACAAAGCCCAAAGTTTTAGTAGAATCGTGACCCTGACGACATGTCCGGGAGTCGGGAAAGCTTAAATCCTTCGTTCCAGCTTTCAATTTTGTATCAGAAAAGAGTGATCCATAAGATTGGGCTTTGCCCCAAGTCGGGGTTTCGACCCACGGCCTGCCCTCTATTTAATTTTTTATTATAAAAAGTATAAATGTTGTTACAATATAGACAAATCGTTAGGCAATTTTGCAGGCCACAAACCGAAGCCCTTTTTTAAGAAAAAATATCAATTTTTTGTTTTCAATGAGGTGCATGAATTCGAACAGCGTTGCTCACGTTGTTTTCAACCTGTTGTTGAGATGTACTCAATTATTGAAAGTCTTGGTACATATTATGGATTGGTCACAGGTCCATCTCGACAGAAGGGGAGGAGCCTGGGATGCTTATGCACGCATGCCTTTAGAAATATATAAAACAATTAAAACTGTTGACCATGCAGATTCTTAGAAGGCAGAAGGTGAAACTATATGATGGCCTGCACATTACATCCGGCGGAACAAATAAACTAAATGTTGTGTCGTGCTTTCGCAGTTGTATATATTCATTCATATTACTTGCTATATATTAATTAATTGAACTTTTTTAACTTATTAATATCCCTAGCATGCATCTCAAAGTGACTTCCACTGCCTACAGCCTCACAAAAATTGTTAAGTTGGGTGAAAATTTTTTGAATTTTCAGAAAATTTTCAGTTATTTCTTCAATTTTTTTTATTTTTTGTTTTTTATTTTAAAATATTACGTCATCAAAAATGATTACATGAGATCCAATGTGGCGTTACCGAATGATAAATGACATGTTTTTAACGGTTGACTAGTGGCGATGGACCAAAAACTGTAGCATCACAAACAATGGGACCAATTTTAAGTTTTTAACACACACAAAAGAAAAAGGTCTGATCTAAAAAGGGGCTATATATGAGACCAAAAAGTGATTTATGCCGAAAAAATCCGCCACGTTTTTATGTTTTTCTTCTAGTTGAAAAATAGAAAATTAGAAATAGTATCCTAATGTCTCATCAATATATAATGTAACCATGTGTTCGAGAGAATGCGAAATAACCGGATTGTTAGGCTTTTGTGTTTTTGAAATCACTGTATGTGGATGCGGGCCAATAAACTTTTAGGGTCATCGATCGCTGTTAAGAAGCTTTGTTAACTTGGAAGGAGTGGGAAAAGAAAGATGGGTCATTAATTGCTAATGGATTGCATCTTATCTCTACGGTCTAATAAGATAACTCATGGGTTCTTGATCCAACAAAGTTCCAAAGATTGACGCGCAGCTAATCGATCACATAATCTTTTGAGATCCGCTAAGAAATTCCGTTATTATTACCCGTTTGTAGTTCATAATATCTTTAACGAATCCAATAATTAATTAAACATAAACAATGATGAACTTTGTTATGAAAAATAATGGAAACTTCAAAGATCCACAGGTTGTTCAGGATGGCATAGGAATTGCAAAATCGAAAAAGTTAGAAGACCGCACACATAGGGTAGACGCGCAACCTCTGTTTCATAAGGCCATCAGCCTAAGAAGATTAAAATAAGAGTACTATTATATTTTCAGATAAAAAATTGTTCAAAAAATTATCTGAATGCAATTGATCGTATTCAATTTGTAACTATTTTGAATTTCAAGTGCAATTAAAAATAAAATCAGAAGAAAAGATTACTGTTATTTATTTATACATAAAAGTCGGTTGAAATTTAATCAATTGTATTCGGATAGCGGTTTTAGGTAATTTTAACTTTTTTCTCAAAATAAAAGGACCAATTAAAGACCAGGCATCTGCGCGTGGCCTATAGCCGCTCTCTTTGCAAACTCTAAACCTGAATCTGCCTAGACCTGTTTGCGGATGTGACGGTGAGAACCAGTAACAAGAGCAAGGATAAGTAACCGAATGCCAAACCAGTCATGGCTCTGTCACAAAATTTTTTGGCATAGACACAAACCACGGCCGTCCAACCCAGGTGTTCATTCCCGTACTTGATCGCCAATCCTATCGCCGTGGCAGCTCCGCATGCAGCTATTTCCAAGGACAGCATCAACTGTCACACAACCAAAACAACCCAAAAAAAAAAGGACAAGCACCAATTAATAAATATTTAAATTCCAATTAAATTAGCTTTTTTTATTCTATTTTGTTACACAACGGATTATAATTAATAAATAAATTAATTAATTAATTCTAGAGCGTGAATTTCATTACCAAGTCGTGCATGAACAAAAAGTAATAGTTGGTGGGGTTCGATCCAGGACGACCAGCGAAGATAACAGCCAACAAAGAAAGCAATGAGAGGGCACATGCAAGAAAATTTGCAATTGCTAGGAACCTGCAAAAATTTTGGATTTAATTACATAACTATATCAAATTTAACGAAAAAATTTGGTTCTTTTTTTCATTTTTTTGGTGGGTGGCCTTTTGTTTTTTCTCTGATCTTACTTGTAAGAGTTGTCGTAGTTATATTTGGCTTCCTGTGTAATTCCTGGGAAGACTTCAATGGCCTCTTTGTTTGTGACCGTCAGCAATGCTGCTACTAATGTGGTTGCAGAAGTCAAGATTCTCAGTCCAATCTGTGATACAAAGGACAATTTCTGGAATTTCTGAGGTGGGTTTTGAGAAAACTTGACTTCCATCCCTGCCATTTGATATCCCTTTAACGAGAAAAACAGCAGAAAACCCAACTCAGAAATAAATGGGGGAGATAATAGAGAAAGAAAGCTAAGAAAAGTAGCGGATGGAAAAACAATTGTTTGATCTTAATTATAATCTGGGGTGGAACTTTTGAAAGATGGAAGGGAAGACGATCAAAGGGCCAAAAATGATTGAGTATTATAAACCCCTTGTCGTCAGTCTATCTGCAACATACAATTTAGATTTCTCGCTGAATATTGGGCTAAAGAACGATGTGAACTTTCATGACTTGGCAAATAAAAGCTAGGGTTGACAGAAAATAGGCTTAATATCCGGACGAGCGTGGATTGGGTTTATATAGCAGTCTCATTTGTTGTTTTACCATGTGTAAAATAAGTAAACGGAGAAAAACGTTGAGATAAACTACAAATCAGTTCTAAATTTTTAGAATTTATATATATATTTTTTGGAATATATTTTATTAAGTCAAATACCTTTTTTTGAGTTAATTGACTGAAATTTTAACTTAAGATCTTTAACTTTAAAGACCACCATAAATGCTTTTCTTAAAATGAGTTAACTATATTCTGTCAAAAATAATAAGTAAAAAGGAACCCATAAAAAAGGTAAAAATATAGGATTCAATTAAGAAATAAATTAAAAAATTCGTAAAATTTTAGAATTGTTTGCTTTTAGAAACTGCACTAATTGTTTTGAGCCCGAACCAAAATTCCATTAATCACTTTTTTTTTTTCTATAATCGTAAAAAATGAGACTGATAAAAGAAACAAGTAAAGATCAAATTTCAAAACTCCCAGTCAAAAACTTTAACTATCAACCATACTGCCTAAAACGAATCCTCAGTCCGTTAACCATTATTAATGGTGTACTATTGTGAAACTAGGGATGGTGGCAGAATGTGTTCTAAGAAAATACAAAAAAACAAAACTAGGATTTCCGTTATTAATATCGCAAGTAATACATTCCCTAAACAATAGTCAACGGCCACCTTGAACTGGCAAGTGAGGTCATATCTCCAGATAAGACTGTTTCTGAGGAAATTATTGGTCGGTTTTTTCTGCCGACTTAAGTTAGGGTTTGGTGCGCCGACCCTGGCATCTAATCAAAATTATCTCCAAGCATTAGTCAAAACAATGGGGTAATAAATGCAATGAAATAATGGAATATGACAGCTTATGACATATCGGAAAGGCAAGTTTCCCTTAAGAAACAAAAAAGGTAAAATTTATTAAAATTTTCATGCCTTATGAATTAGACTCAAAATTTAATATTGGTTTCACATATGGACAAAAAAAAAAAATCACAAGCGGAATCGTTTCATCATACTTTTTGAGAAAAAAAAAATATATGCCATACATGCGGCAATTCATAACTATTTTAAACAAATGTCAACTTTCTTTTAAATAAAATTACATTCAAATTATTCAACTTTTTTATTATCACAAAGAATATATGATTGTAACTACTTGGCCGTACTATGAAAACATATCATTAAGTTTCTTAAGAGATACTATAATAGTTAAAATTTACAATTTTATCTTAAATGTCATAAATTCTAATATTATCAGGGGATTTATGAGATTTGTGATAAAAAAAAAATCACTCTCATTTTAATTTTCATGATTTAACGACCCTTTTAATGAAAAAGTAAAACACATAACTAACCATTAAATTAGGGATGACAAGTTGACGACATGATATGGTAATTAATCCAATGGCTAAAGCGTATAATATTATTTTATTTTTTATGGCGTCAGACAAATGTTGAAAGTTACCGTAATTCCAAAAAATGTCATTCATGCAGTCTACCAATATGCTTGTGATATATGTTATTAGCATGCAGACGTGTTGTGTGCCTTCTCATAAAATTAAAAAGACAATATTTTCAATAGACCCTTTCCATCTGAATTTTTCGCCTTCTCATAAAATTAAAAGGACAATATTTTCAATAGACACTTTCCTTTTGAATTTTTCGTTGTTGCGATAAGTTATCCAACATTTTTTTTTAACAACTATGGTTTGCATTTTCCAATACATGCTTGACGCCCATATACATCTGTTACACATGACATGAGCGTGCTTATAATTGCCCTCAATATAATAATTATCAGCTTAAAGATTTGTTATTTACGCTTGCAATGGGCAATTCCTTGTCTTTAGTTTAACTAATTGAGGTCAATTTGTCATGAAATTAGTTTATAATTTCGAATAGTTGATAAATTATTGTTTGGAGAACTTTGTCACTTTTCATATGAAACTTCCACCTTTTTATCCTCCAACGGCCAAACACACGTTATCATAGTTTACAGATAAGATAGCCAAAATAGTTCCGATGTTTTACGATAAAGATTGACGCAATCTCTTATCTAATTCCCACAAATTCGGACAACAATGGCATATAACTTCCTCTCCTGGATTTCCTTCCTCAAAAGTGTTGTTACAAAAAACGGAACTGCTCAAGCCGGAGGTTGATACGACACGTTTCCAAAACTATTTATATATGTGTGTGTATATATGCATGTGTTTTTTTTTTTTTGTCCATTTATGAAGTTGGTTGCGCTGAGAGCTACATAATATATGTAGCTCACCTCATTCTCATAAATTTCACAATTTCTTTTCAGGATTATAATCCAAAACTTAAATAAAAATCTTAAATTTTAATTATTAGAGTGTCTCTAAATCCCTCCCTTTCTTTTCTTCTATCCCAAACACAATGTAAATGGGATGTGACAAATGAGATGAGAAGGTAGGGCTGTAAACAGGATCTAACACTATGTTTGAATAAAAGAGAAAAGTGAGAGAGAAGATTATTAAATGAAAAGAATATTTTTAATCTTTTCTCATGTTTAAAAAGAGGTAATAAGAGATAGAAGAATTAAAAATCTTTTGTTTGAGAAAGAGCAAAAAATGAGGAAGAGAAAAATAATATTTATAAAAATTTTAATTTTATCCTCTAATAAAAAATATTATATACAATATAAAAAATACTTGATTTATAAATTATATATGAAATACTTATATAAATTTATTTTAATAAGTTTATAATATTTGTATAAGTTTTTATTTAAAAAATTAATAAAAATTTTAAAGAATGCAAAGATTTTTTTTTTATTTTAAGTAAATTTGTGGTTATTAATACATAATAAGAATAATATAATCCTTTAATAAAAATATAAGAAAATGAATAATTTTCCTCCTAAATCATCTCAATTTTGGGAAAAATAGTTTTGATGGACCAAGAATCATTAAGAAAATTAAAAAATTTTCTCTCTTTTATTCTATAAATATTTTTCAAATACAACAATTTATTTTAATCTTTTCATTTTTCTCTCTTTCCCATTTTCGTCTTCCCGGCCAGCGTTGTGGATCCGAAGAAGTCGCATGGACCGTTTTGGATCCGAAATTCTCCTGTACCCCGGTATCCAAGTCCTTGGACCCGACCTGTTTTTCGGGTCATCAGAAGTGCAAAGCCTTATTACACGGAAGAGCTCTTGACTTCAATTTCTAGTCACCACAAATAAAAAGAAGAGTCGAGGCCTTGGGAGGTTTTAACATACAACCAATGACGCTAGGATATTAAAATAGACTTGAAATTTAAATTTTATATCGATTCTTTATTGACAATTAATGACGTAACGGCCCTCCAACTTGTTGTTGGGCTCGGCCTTCTTTCAGCTACCTAATGTGGCAGAATTTGTGAAGTTTGGAAATCAGATGGGCCAGGCCAGTCGGACCAGGCACTCAAAAGCCATTTCATGGGGAGTTCTTTGATTGCGTAAGCTCACTCAAGAAACTTATCGAGCCAATGCTGCATTTTCGAAGCCCATGGGCATCCAAATTCTACAAGAACCTCCTAAGGATGTCAAACAGCTAATTTGGCAAGATGCCATTGGGGTCAGATGGCCCCGTTCTGTAGTTTTTAATTAGTTTGGTTATGGTGTAAAACCTCCTTTTTTAACCAAAAAAAAAAAAAAAAAAAAACTTATCGAGTGCAAGTGCACTGCGAAAACCAAAAACCATTGTTTTTTTGTTTTTTTAACGGAGAAAAAGGTGCATTTGATCATCGATCATCGCACCAATTAGAAGAGATTAGAGTAACCCTTTTTGAACACTTCATTTAACCACCTGTCATTTAACCAAAAACCATGTTATCCTTGATATTTTAGTAGCATAACTCCAACTAAAACGCACAACCAGGAAGAAATCAAATTTAATTATTCTGGCTTATTTTAAGGATAAAGAATCTGCACAGGTAAAATGGGATCACCGTCCCATCAGCAGAGATGACCATAAATTGTATGGACTCTGACTGTGACTATAAATGTAGGAGCATCCAGTGCACAAAACTCCCATGGTTATGAAGAAGGGTTGACACCAAGCTCACCCTTGTTCTCACCGCAAAGAAGCTGTCCTTATGATTTACCTTGTACCCTCCACGTCACAATGGGGAGGCTCCACTAACTGTACACGTATGTACAAGATATGTATACCCAACTTATGAATCTTCTGGGCATTTCAGATATCGAAGTACTTTGGATCTGATGGATAATCATACTCCACATGCAGCTGCAATGCAAACACCAATCCCTTGTTAATGCAAGGGCCTTAAATAAGAAGCGAAAAATGATCAAAGAATAGGTCGCCTATTCTAAATTGTTAGATGAGTCACTAGCAGAATCAGTGTGTTTCAGAACTGATCAACTGAGAACAAATCACTGATTCATGGGTGCCTTGGAACTGCATGGAGGCTGACATTTAAGAATCATATTGAAGCACAAAACTTGATGGTTAGGCAAATATATTCAGATTAGAAAACGACGTCCAATAAGCACAAGAGGTTTTCACTATTTTTATCCCTTCACGCATATTAACTTGTTTCATTCAGACACTCAGGTACTGCATTTTCGGTAAATCTCTGATGTGTATCTGACAGAGTGTAGATCTTCAGCCAGCAAGTCAACATCAACCAAGACAATGATAAGCACTTTAAAGCATGCACGTTCAACACAAGTTTTCAACTTAATAGTTTGTGCATGAATACATATTTTACCTTGCCCTCCTCAGCATCAGAATGTCGTTGAGGGAATACCACCCTCATGTCACCATACAGATAAAAGCGTCGATCCCGTTCAATGTTCATCCTATTTGCTGCCGTCGCAGATAAAGGATCAGATTTGCACCTCTGGACTGACCTTGAACATTTCTTTGGAAAAGGGCACAAAAAACGGAGGTGTAGAGCATAACGCAGGACACCAGATCCAATAGTATTCTCATTGGCCTTTGAAGGGCTATGTACAGGTTTATTTACATGTACAGGATATGAATTTGGAGGGCTGCCATCCTCCGCATTAGTATTATTGGGTTGATTACCGCCCCACCTACTATGTTTAGATCTTTTTGGGTGTGTATCAAATCCATTATAATTGGCAGTCTCTGTCCAAATGTCTGCAACTGAAGACATCTTCACATTATCTTGTAAATCAAAATCTCCATTTGGCTGATTCCTTGTTGATTTTGCTGGTCCACGTGAGGTTAAAGTAATCTTTTGGCGCAGAAATGTCTTTCACAAAAAGAAAAAGGAACAAAAAAAAGGCTCACTCAAAGCTTTTTGGGTAAGGCACCACATAGACCATAAAATAGATATTTACAATAAAGAAAGTAAGAATATCATAAATTCCTACAGATTTAGGGCAAAATAGACCATCAATTCAATTCATACAGCTAGATAATGCATTTGACAGAACGTGATATATACTTTCTGGTACATTCTCTCAGTCAAAACCCCAGTCCACCCATATAATCATGTGGCTTTTCATCTCAACTTACCTTGGTACCAGCAGGCATGTCACTCAGATCATAGTTGCAGAGGAAAGTATGAATAGGCGTCTTTTCTGGATTGCTGAGAACCTGGAAAAGCCAATTCAGTTACTGAGTGCAATCTCTTTGACTAAAGGGCCACGAGTTATTCAAAAAGACCCAAATGTATAGAATCACAACTGATAAATGGCGCAACAAATTCAAAGGCATTACAGCAACACGTCTCCAATGGATACTAACAATAAATCCAGCATTTGTACTTTCTGCAAGTGATAAGGCATACAGTCTGACTAAAATTGAAATTTTGCGCTAAACTAAAATAGGCGATGAAAAGGAACTAAGAAAAATCTTTTGAGATGTAACTTGCCGAAAAATGAAACTACAGCATTGTCCTTCCAGCAATTTTTCTGTTTAGGTGGTAGAAGAAGCAACTTAGATTGCCTACTTGATAACATAAAAGGTTGAACAAAAAAGAATAATTTACCAATTGTATTCGCCCTTTCATAGGTATACGTAGCCTGCGTTTTTCCGCCGGTGAATCGTCAATACTAAAACTCCTCGTCAATTTTGGGCTGCTACACTGGTTTGCAATATGCCCTGCTAGTTCTATTGATGAATAATAGAGCAAATAGTTATCACCATCCACACTAGTTACTGTGAATGGAAGTTTCTGTGACTGCGGTGAGAAAGCCCCTCCAGTGACATTAAGAACAGCAAGGAATCCACCAATTCTCTGCATGTTAGAGAATGACAAACATGGATTTAAAAGTAATTTTACACAAATTAGAAGCAATGCTGCCCTAAGTCAAACTTTGAATCATAAAAGATGAGCGCCAACCTGACAAAGTTTGCCAGACAATAACCTTCCAGACAACAGGGACTCCTCAAAGGAACCAACTAAGGACCTTCTAACAGGCAGGCTGCTAAGAGTTTTCACAAATTTCAGACATGAGGGACGAAGGTCTGAATCCTCATCCCGAGCACTTGCGATTTCATGATTAAGCACATCAAACTTTTTCTGCACAATATCAAATTCTTGCAGTGATCCACTGAGCATTCCAAAATGATTGTTCTGGGTAGGTAAGATGCCAGACACAATGTCATCAAGTGAATGGCCTTTATCTTGGAAGGTTACATATTTTTCATCCAACATTTTTGTTACATTGTGGCACATTCCTGTAGACTTCACTCTTGTTAGAAGTCTTGGACCAAGAGGAGATGATGATGAGGGGGGTGACGCTGATACCACTCTCTTTAAAGGTATTTCAATTGCCTCTGTTTGTAATGCTGCTTTCATTCTCTCTCCAAAAGAATTATGTCCAGGAGATGGCTTATATTGCTTGTGGGGCTTCAGATCCTCATTTTCAAGTACAGGACCATCGGTAAAGAGAATAGAGTTTGCCCCACAACTATCATCCTCCAGAGGAAGACAAATTGCAGAATTGAAAATTTTGGAATTGCCAATATGAGCCTTCTTATGCTCTTGTGTTAAACAAACTTTATGATTGTTGTTGCCAACACAGGAATCAGTCTTACAGCTTCCATCATCGATGTCTAGAGAATCAACATTGACTTGATCTGGCAGAAGCATTCCACTCAGCGGAGACATTTGACGCTTCCTGGCCAACATTCCTGCAGACTCAGTTCCATCACAGTGAACACTAACTACGGTGGATGTAGATTGGCTGCTAACACCAAAATTGGTAACAGGGGAACTTAAGCTGCTTCCTTCAAAGCCTACAATTCTAGGAACAGCTGCCTGAATACTTTTATGAGTTAGCCGGCCATGCTTATGGTCCAAATTACTTCTCTTCTGGAAATCTCCAAGAGAAGTACATGGAAATTCCACCTGCATTCGATTGCCAAAATTTCCGGTATGCACAGCACTCATATCACAACTGCTCAAACCAGCTATTCTTGGGGGTGTTTGAATAAATGTACTGAGAGCCACTTCCTCGGCAATGCCACTGGAGGACACTTGAGGCAGACCCATCCCCTGGTTTTTTGTATGTAGATCCTTGAAAAAGTAATAGAGTGTCCCTTTCTACTACCTTATCAGCTCTTTCCCAGTTTGCTTCTTTGCTCTTCTAGATACAATTAACCACAAACATCAATCAAGCATCATTTCTGCAACAAACCACTAGAAGTCAAGACTCGAGAGGGTAGATTATCCAATCCCCTCAGTGGCACAAAAGAAAAACAAAGCTTCTACTGCACAGTTTCCCCATACTGAAGAATGGATTTGGACAACTGATCTGACTGCAACATTTTGCAGAGGCCATTGGCATTAATCCACCAGAGAGGCCATTGGCATTAATCCACCAGAGACGATGCTCCTGAACCACAGTCTTCCATCAGTCAAGCAGACCACTACATGAAATACGATGGATCCAGAAATGACAGACAGAACCCAATGCACTACCCTGGAACATCATAAAAGTATATCAGTTAATCATAATATAAGAATGCACATAATACAAAGAAGGTATCTCGTGCATCAGCAGGCTACATGTAATATTCGGATTGATCAAACAAAATGACACAAGTTAGCTTCAAAACCGAAAACCCGATCATCTTTCATGCACATTTGATCAAAACCCATGTACAATTCCCGATATCACAATTCTGCTTCGGGATTTTATGACAGAAGTATGATCAGATGAAAACCAGGATCCAACCCAAGTTCCCCATACACGTCAATAAGCAAAAAAAAAAAAAAAGGCGATTGAAAATCACAAGAATAAACTAAGAAAAACAAAGAGCAAAGTATTCAAAACATCTTTACTCTCCAGACAAACTAAAACCTGAAATCAACCAAGCCCAAATCAACTAGTTACTTTCAATAAAATTTCTGAAGCTACTTCGTAACCAATACAAAAGGAAGCATATGACCCAACTAAGATTTCATTCTCAACCTCAATTTTTTTAGGCAAAAAAACCAAGATAAGCAAAGCAGGAACAAAAAAAAAAAAACACACACACACACACACACATCTTCCGGTGCAAAGATAATTTCGACAATACCGCAGGTAATCCTCCAGATTCCTATGGAGAAAACAAACAAAAATAAAAAGCAAAAAAAAAAAAGAAAACTCAACTACTGAAACACGCACCAGTCACGCCTGCAATGACTATAAGAAACCAGACAAATAAACTCATCCTCCACATGCTGGCTTTTGTGTAAAAACTCATCATCAACCGATCAAATCCAGAAAAGATAGATGTTTTTAAGGTTAATAAACCTTAATAAAAAGGGAAAAAAAACAAAAAAAAAAATAATAAGAATTTTCAATTAATCATCAAATCTTCTTTGTTTTTTCTTCTCCCAGGCGTCGTTTCCATTTATATGGGTCCCTCTCTCTATCTCTCTGTCTTGATAGGTGTCTAACTAGAATGTCGTCGTTCAATCTCTAACAATCGTTGTTTTTGTGTCTACAATGTGGGTCATTTGTTGTCGGCCTTCCAAATTTGAAAGCAATAAGAGTCGTCCCTCTTAACCAGAAATTTCAGCCTGTGGCTGATATGGAAACTTGTGTGTCATTTTTTTCTTTTCTTTTTTTTTTTTGTTCAGTTTTCTTCTTCTTTTTACGCTTTACAGGTGTTTGTAGTTTGTACTTTGTCCACGCTATTTACGTTTTCTTTTATTTTTCCAACGAGAAAAAGTTTATGACATGCATTTTTTAACATATAATTTGAACATATTATAACGAAAATCGTAATAAAAATTATATTTTTTAATCATAAAAATTTACATTTTATTTTTTTATTAAAAAAATATATATATTATTATAAAAAATATATATATTATTACAGTATAACTAAATTATACGATAAATTTGTATATCTATACAACAGTAACTTTTTTTTTTTTTTTTTTTTTTTTTTTTTTTTTTTTGCTTCTTAGTACTCTTTTTTTACTTAGGAAAAAGTTAGGCTCCGATACCACGCAGCCACAGCATCTCATGCGGAGGCTTTGATACCCCCACCACAGCCCAACCTGTTGCATTCTAATAAAAAACATAAAATTTATTATAAAAAATAAAAAATTACATAAAATTTTATATGGGTATAATCAATTTGACGTTAAATTCTCTTTCTCTGCATCAATTTTGAGTCGATTGTTTGAGGTTTGGAGAAGACTTCGGAAGAGGGTTATTAAGAGTTGTTCTTTGGCTGAAGTGTGGTGGGAGCAGTTTGAATTGTTTTGAAGATGAAATTCTCAAATTTAAATCCTCAAATAATTAGAATAAATGATTAATTTGTTGCTTGTAAAATGAGAATTTATAATTTTTAATGTTAATTATTTTGGTTAGTATTACAAATTGGTCAAGATAATTTTGGTGCAACAAAACGAAAGCCAAAAACCAATGAGCTACTAGAGTTTTTTTTTTTTTTTAGGGAAAGTCTCATATTTGAATCACAATTTGAGTGATTAAAAATTTAAAAAAAAAACTAAAACCAAATAATCTCTTCACCAATTTATAACTTATATATTCATTTTAGATGCGCTAACTTTAATTTCTAAAAGAAATGTAAGATTTATTAAAAAAAGCATTATCAAAAGTAAAAAACATAAAAGCAGTAAATTGCTTGACAACGAAAAAAGAAAATTCATGAGGATATTACAGGATATTTCACATATCAACGTTGAAGAGACGTGCCATGGCCATCTGAACGGTGCACGGATTCGAATTAGATTACAGATGCCGAACTTGCCAGCTTCCATCCTCCTCGAGACACACGAAGAGACCCCACGCCATTTTCCACCGAAAGGCAGCTTGGTTTGGTCAGTGTCAATTGAGTAAAATTATATATACGTGTAATAAAATATGTAAAAAATAAATAATTATTTTTTAAAATATAATATATTTTTTTATAATTTAATAGTCAACATATTTACTATTTTTTCATAATTATGTGCCCAACAAAGCTTTATGTTCTATTAATTTCTATTATATTCCTTTTTCACAGATTTGAATGAATCTGTACTACACAATCACTGGCGGCTGGCTGCTTTGCCTGCTGGGTGCATGCGAATGATAGAGCTAATTTTTCGTAATTCATCGAAATTGTCTGCATATTGAGTTATTGACCTTTTTTCTTTTTTTTTTTTTTGTTGACATAAAGCAATTAGATTATATTAATACGATAAATCTCGATTTACTAACTAAAAAAGTACATCAGGAGAATTACTAATTCAGCCTTGAGGAAAAAGTTTCTCTTTATACTATTTAACAACTCAATCAACAAGATAATTAACACTCTTATAAACATAATTAATATAACAAAAGTTCACATTAGACAAAAAGAAACTGATATTTTTCAAAATTGAAGCAATCTCTCAAGGCCAAGTCTTCTTTTCGTTCTGCAGTGCTAAGTAAATGACTTTAGAATCAGTTTCAATTACACTAGAGTAGGCACCCCATTTAACTGCAAGTTGGAGGCCCATTAAGACTGCAGAGGCTTCAGCTTGAGTAGCCGTATTCATCTTCTTTGCCTTGATAAGGCCATCCAGCGAAAACCCTCTTTCATTTCTACATAGTGCTATCATACCTGCCTTGTGTGAAAGTGGGTCAAAAGAGTCATCACAATTAATTTTTAGTTGCCCTAGAACTGGACTTATCCATTTGGGTGGGTCTGCTACTGTATTAGAAAAGATTGTGGCTGGTTGTTGAGTTGCCAAAAGAGATAGTTCATTAACCATGCGTTGTATCCTACCTAGAGTTTTAAGAGGATTTGAGAGTTACTGATCAAAAACGAATTCATTTCTAACTTTCCAAATCGGCTGCATATTGACCTAATTAACCTTTAGAGTAATTATTTTATGAGCAAGTTTTACGAGTAATTATCAAAATACACTCTTTTTTTGTCGATAAAAATGATAAAACAAAAGTCCTCCTATCCACAATATTAACTAATTATTCATCAACATTACAAGTTCAATTACATTTAATTTCATGTATTGATAAAAATTTAAACTCATAATTTTATAGTGCAATTGAATTCTTTTAATCATTAGATTGTGCACATTTTCCTGTTTAGATTATTGACATTGATTATGCTTTTTAGTATATATAGAGAACAGATTTTAACCCTTACATATGAGTCGCCGCAACAAAAGGAGAGTGGGAGACAAACAATCCCTTGTTGACGTTATGAGAGCTTTTAATTTCATCCTTCAATGTTCAATGTTACAAACGAATAAATACAAAAAAGCATAAGTCACTTATAACATATTTAAAAATAAAATTTTAGGCGTGTAAAATTCAAATAGATCGTAAGTTATACTTTAAATTTTTTTTAAGATTGTTTTTAAAATTGAAGATTTTAAATTTGAATTTCAATCCAAACTAATTAAAAAAAGGAGAGAGAGAAATTCAAGTCGATCCATGACCGTATCGTGGGGTTAAAGATTATCAATGGGTATATACCAAATCTTTTTATGAAATGTACTCGATTTCTATTTTTCTACTTTGAGTACGAATTTTGTTCCAAAAAAAAAAAAAGAAGAAGAATTTGGGCCTTATTTCTTTTAACAACGAATTTGGGCCTGATCCTCGGTCCGTTTTCCTTCCATTTCATCCTCTCCTCTTTTGGGCCGCAACCGTAAAATAGAGGTCAAGAGTTCGAAGACCAATAACACAATCAATAATTTCTATGAAAAATTGTTAAGTTTATTGTTATGTAATAGAGATTCTGCCGTCCCATTAGATTAAAAGGAAAAGAAAATAATGAAAAAATAACACCAACCAACCAGCTAATGGCCTTCTTTTTTTTATTATTTTCAATTTTCTCTCCTTTTCCTCTTTTTCCTTCGTTGCAATTTTTAGGCAACAAAAAACTAAAAAACTACTTAAACGAAAAAAAAAAAAACCACAACAAAAAAACTAGTACCACCCAATTGCAGTGCACAGTCAGTCATGTGTTGCGTCATTTCACTGCCAAGTGCCAAGTGCTAACAACTACTGCCAACCACCAACCACTGCAAGGCCAATCGCCAAAGCGAAAAGCCATCGTTTCCCAATTTAGGGTTTGCTCCAAGGCTTTCTTAATCTTGATTTCACTGCAATTCAGATAGAAAGAGAGGGAGAATGATCGACTTTGCTCGGGTACAGAAGGAGCTTCAAGAATGCAGCAGAGACATAGAGTCCTCCGGCATTCGGGTCACCCCGAAATCCGACAATCTCGCCCGCTTGACCGGCACCATTCCTGGACCCATCGGCACTCCTTATGAAGGCGGCACTTTTCAGATTGATATCTCAGTTCCGAGTATCTAAATTCTTTAGCTTCTTTTTCTTTTGTTTATTCTTTTATTCCAAGCTCATTCTTTTCTAATTTTGTTTTGTTTGTTATATTCTAAAACAATTGCTTTTCGGTTGCTGGTTGACATTCGATAATTTTTGATGTGGGGTTTTGGGGTTTCAATAACTAATGGCCTGTTTGGGTTCATACAATGCAAGATTAACTTTTAGAAGTAAAAATAGACAAATTGAATGACCACTAACGAACAGAATGAATTTTGGGTATTTTTTTCCAATAAAATGCTGAGTTCTTTTGGTGGGTTTCTTTTGATCAGAACCCAAAAGGTTGAACCAAACACACTCTACTGGTTTGTCTGTTTTTAAAACGAGATTTGAAGTGCAGGTGGATGTAAAGACCTCTGTTAACATGAAATTGTGATGCTTGGTTCTTTTGTAGATGGATACCCTTTCGAGCCTCCGAAAATGCAGTTTGCGACGAAAGTCTGGTAGGAAAATTGTTGCGTAGTTTGTTCATTCATTTGTTTGATTTGTTCACTAGATATTGTTGTGTGCCATTATGATAACTTGCAATGCAATAAATGATGGCTGCGTGACAAAGTCACTGGTTCTGCTTTAATATGCATTTTGGTATTTTTATCCTTGGATGCAAATGTGTATTAAATGGTTGTAGTTGACATTCTTTTCTCTTGTTGGCATCATGGGTTTGAGCTGCATTGCTAAATCTATTATGCACCAGCAATGTGAGAGGGGGCACTTGCTTCAGTGAGTTCTTTAGTTGAGGACTTCAGTTACTACAAAGTTTATAACTTAAGTGGATCAATTCCTGCACTTTTTGAAGTTCCAAGGTCTGGAAATTGAAACTAATAAATGTATCAGAATACATTCATGATAGATTGATAATGAAACAGATTGTTGAAAATCGTTGGTAAATTTGTTGGAGTGGGTATTTCGGTCATATTGGGCAAACTGCAGGCATCTCTCCTTGCTGAAGGAGTCTAATCTCAAATATAGTGAGTAACAAGTTTTTGCGTTGCTTTGGCACATTTTACGACAGTTTCATGTTGATGCGTGTTGAAACAACAGCATTTAACTCTCAGTTTACTTGGTCAGTCTCTCATTGTTTGGCTCACATAGCCTCCATCCTTTTCCCCTTCTTCCCTCATTTGTTCTTTGATATCTGCGTTTAATTGAAGGTTCTGCTGCAGCTAAAAGTCCAGTATCAGATGTTCTGGCAAAATAATTTGGCTATTGGTATTTGAGATGGTTGGAACTTAATGGTTTCTTGTGCTTTGATTACATGCTGAAGGCACCCCAATATTAGCAGTCAAAGTGGTGCTATTTGCCTGGATATTTTGAAGGATCAGTGGAGCCCAGCTCTCACTTTGAAGACAGCACTTCTCTCTGTCCAAGCATTGCTTTCTGCTCCCCAGCCTGATGACCCTCAAGATGCTGTTGTAGCACAACAGGCTAGTTTGCTGGCAGTTTTTGCCTCAGTCTGTTAAGTTTCTAATGGTTTTGTCTTTGATTTGGTCTAGTGCCCACATTTCAAGTAGATTGTTTGTGGGCATTGCAGTATCTTAGAGACTATCAGACATTTGTTGGGACAGCTCGCTACTGGACAGAAACATTCGCTAAGATCTCATTGCTAGGAATTGAGGAAAAGGTATGAAAGTGATCAGCATTCCCAAGGCTTCTGCTTTAGGCAGAAGCAGTACTGTGTCGTGTCTGTCAAGGTTTGCGCTTGATGAATGCTGAACATAAGATTTTCCATGTCTGCGTCTTGGATGGTTTCAGGTACAGAAGCTTGCAGAGATGGGCTTTCCTGAAGCATTGGCGAGGAGTACACTGGAAGCAGTTGGAGGTGATGAAAACCTGGCTCTTGAAAAGCTTTGTTCCAGCTAAAGAATTGATCAGCAGCCAGCCGCCAACGCTACATGTAATATCAACTGTCAAGATACAAAGAGCCTTCTTATGGCTATATAGGCTTCTCTTGTTTTATTGACTCTCCTCTGAGTTTTGCTTTTCTTTTACGCTAGTTTGCCCTACCTTAACCCTTTTGGACACACCACCTAAATTCTAAATCAATCATTCACCCCCATTGACTGGCAACTTCCACCGTATGGATCGAATTGTTAATAGTAATGGTAATACCAATTATCTTGTTCATGACTCCACCTGAAGAATTTTCCAGGACCACTTAAGTTTTGGTCTTTGGTGCAAAATATCGAGTAGCATTTTTCTTTGGGTTCCTGGCATTGTTGGCCTAAACAAAGCACATTATGTAACAGTTACTAGTGTAAGAAGAAAGTGATTAACGTGCGTATGTCAACACAACAAAGCAAAATTAAATATATTCACTTTAGTGTGATTTGAGTTCTGTCAACCGATGGATTGTGGTTCTGTTAATTGGGTGCAAATTGCAAAATGCTTGCCTCTGATTCTCGACCAGAAGTTTCAATGGCACTTGCTTGAGAATGCAAACAATGAGGATAATTTAACATTTCTTTCAAAAACGGGGCACCAAAATCATCTATTTTTAAAAAAAAATTGAAAAGAAGTAAACAACACAAGTAATGAATATAGTTAAATATAATTAATAAAATAAGATTATAAATACAAATCATTATAATAATACAAAAAAATGAATCAATGAAGAGAAAAAAAAGAAGTAAATAAATTATATAATCTTATTAAATGTTTTGAATTATATATCAATGTAGTGTTCAAATTTAGATCTTTATTTTAAAAATTTTAGATTATAATATTAAAAAGTGCTATGAAATTTATAAAAAGAGAAAAAATAATCAAATTGTGTAACTTATAGTCGAAAATCTCTTAATAAATTAAAAAAAAAAAAGAAAAGAAACAAAATGTAAAAGTTGCTAAAAGAGAGTCTATGATGGGTCGAGCAGTCCGAGTTCGGGTCAGTTTCATAAAAAGCTGGCCGTGGTTCGTAGGCTATGCGACGCTAATGCTCTGTTTGGACTGTGAGATTTTAACAAAAAAAAATGTGATGAGAAAGAAAATGATTTGAAAAGAAAATTGTGAGAAAATAATAAGAAAGTAAAATTTTGTCTTTGAATTATATGAGAAAATGATAAGAAAGAAAGTGTTAGATGAAATTACAAAGATATTCTTACAAACAATTAAATAATGAGTTAAAATTATGAAAATATCTTTAAAACAAAAAAAATATTGAAGTTACTTTGGTAATTGTGCTTCCTGTTTTTTTTTTTACTTTTGCAGATTGATTTGACAACATTAATGATTATTTTCTACCTAAAATCCACCGGTAGCCAAAAAGTGGAAAGAAACTATTTTCTTTCTATTTCGTTTCTAACACCATCCCCAAACAGAGCATAAATGCCACGATTAAGATGATGATGGGCCGACCCTTCCAAGTCCGGGCCTCGGCCTGTTTGGTATAAACCGGGCCGCGGGTATAGTTATCAAAGAACCTCTCCAACCAAAAAGAGCCTCTCCTTCAACCAAAAAAAAAAAAAAAAAAAACCTCTCCAACCGTGCCTTTCTTTATCTATTAATCTATATTATCTCAATTTCCAATAAATTAAACAATAACGGACAAAAAAAAAAAAAAACCAATAACGGTGATTAAATTTAGAGGGGGGGAAAAATATTTTAAAGAATGATCAACGGCGTAGAAATTATTTAATATGTCTCGATTATTCAATTCTTTATTTCCACCAATAGTCAAGAACATACACTAGCATAATTTCAAAGAAAAGAAATTTGATTATTAGTTTTAAGAAATGCATGAGTTGTACACGCACCCAACACCCATAAACGAAAAGCACTACAATAAATTTCAGTAGCAGAACATAATTCACAGTATTCAGCCAGTACACAAATTTAATTTACGTTCAAATGAAAATATTATCGTTCACCCGAATAAAATAAAATATCAATAAATTCAAAAAAAAAAGCAATAATAACAACGGCATAGGATTGCTCTTCTACGAGCTGGGCATTGAGACATAAAGAATAACAACATTACCAACACTACAATCAGCAGCAATGTAAGCAGCAAGCTATCGTCTCCGTCTGAACACCTTCCCATTTTAACCTTTTAGCTTCCAATTCTCTTTCTCTGTAACTAACTAAAAGCAGAATAGCCAATGCCAATTTGCAGAAAATAGAGCTATAAATCGCAAGGTTTGAAGATTCGAGAGAAAAATTTATGTCCTCAGCAATGTAAGGAGCCAATGGAGAGATGACATGTTACCAGTACTATAGAGGTGGGTCTTTCACTTCTAATTATTTTTTGGCTTTAGATACTCTCTGTTTAAAGTAGCAGCTGATTTGTGGCTGCAATTGCCCAGGAGCTTGGAGTTGCTACATCACAATTTACTTGTGTTTTCAGCTTCTCAGTATCACATGTTTCTATTGTAATCACATGGTGCCCCATTGTCCTTTAGCATGCTACTTGCTTCTCATATTGAGGCCCACCTCAACAGCATGCAAGGATGCATGCGCCTACTAAACGTATGGTTGACTCAAACTATTGGAATTATAATAAGAGCTGTTATACCTTAATTGTGGATACGTGGATACACAGGAAACACATGGTCAATGAGATCTAACGGTTATTATTATTTTTTTTTTAATTTAACTATCCAACGGCTTATATCATTATATGTCACGACCCTTCAAGGTAAGTCATTTTGTTATAATAATTGCATGCAAGATCATCATAGAGGAAACTCAGACTGAGAGAAAAAAAAGTTCAGAGAAGTTGTTGCGTTATGAAAATGTGCCTGAAGGCCATGGACCTTGACGCATTTATTGACAATCAAATGCATTCATTGATTCATTTAATAACATAGCCCTTTCAATAATCAGTATCATAAAAGCCCTATACAGGGTAGAGGGTGGACCACATATTCAAAGTGAAACGACGATTCCTAATATTCAAGAGGTTTCGCCACACAATTAACAATTTCTATTAATTAGATTTTAACTCTTTTCCTTGGCAACTCATCTAAAAGCCTTTGACAGTCACGAACAATAGCATTGCAATTGAGGGGAATGCCTGGATAAGCTCTTGATAGCTTTGCACAATAATTCAGAATCTGTCTTAGCATAAGATGATATTGGAAGTTTCCTATAATGCCAAACATGGTACTGCTGACCGTTGAGCGTATATGGAAAGGAGCAATGGCTAAGTTGGTATAACCATTGAACCATTTAATAAGTGGCCACTCATTTTTGGACCAGCAAATTATAACTTCCCTTAATTTAAATTTGTCTTTTGTAAACAGCATTTCCAAATTTGAAGGAATTGCAACGTGGATTATATAAGAATATTCCAATTATTAATTGTTACTAATTATAAAATATAAATCTAAATTCTAATCACTAGAATATCCTTAAGGGACAATTTTACTTATATTTTTACATTTACATTATCATGTTGACTGTATCATGGAGTTGATCCATCCCCGCTCACCGGAAGGCTGTAGAGTTGTTGGGGACGGATTTGCATTGTGGCCTGCGGGTCAGTGCTTGTCTAGACTTTGGGCCTGGGCTTTCTCAAATCTAGTTGTGTCTTGTACTTGTGCCTTTTTTTTTTGTCCTTTAGATTTGCATTCGGGTCGTCCGGGCTTTGGTGTATGTACTATGTAGTGTTGTTGTCGGTGTTTTTTTTTTTTTTTTGGTCTGCTCAGCCTGTGTACCAGTACTTTTAATGAAATAATAGTAATAGTAATAACAAAAAAAAAAAGTTTAGTACTTATACTTTAGTACACATATTTGATATATATATTATGAGGAGTTTGATTATTTTTATAACAAAATTGATAAAGTATGATAAAAATATTAAAATATTATTTTTTATTATAAAAATAATTAAATTCATTACAAAAAAATATATTTCGTATATATATAATCTGTACATCAATCTTTATGTACCAAATTAAGCCCTCATAATAATATCTACTCCGAAAGTTCTCGAAGTCAAAGTCGCAACACGAGCTGTACGGCTGAGGACTACCAGTCCGACGACGCAAGATTAGTAAATTACCATTAGCATGGAAGAACAACCAAGCAGCTGGCCTCAATGGACCATGCCAAGAGAAGACCGGAATTTTCTGGGTAGGCGTTGTTTTCCGGACACAAATTATAGGAACAGAAAATAGAAGGGTTAGAAATCGTCAAAAGCTGAAATACACAAGCACATGTATGATTGAAGTCGAAGCACGTCCGATTGAAGTCAAAAATGTTTGGTTTCATGTAATCTTGGACTAATTTAATAACTTTTATTAGACATTATATAATTTATTCATTTACAAGTTTACGTAAGATCATAACTTTTCATACGATATAATCATTATAATCTTCTTTAATGTGAGAGTATTGTGCCGTATCCTTGGAATTTGGACTGAGGATTGCTATTCACAATAATAGATTTTTGTTTTTAATATTAGAATATTGTACGTAGTTAACTGACTAACTACTACAATAATAGAATAGGACATTGCAGTTTCAACAAGTTCAAATCATAACGTCAAGTTATGGAAAGTTTTGAACGCAGCATTGACTGTCGGAGTAGTTTTTGATTATCATAGTCGTCTTCGCTTCATTTTTTCAACCCTTCTATTCTTGTAGATTGCAGTCTGTCTAGTCTCATCTTCCTTTGATTTTTTTTTAATTAAAATAATCTATTAGCTTAGCAGGTCTGCTTCGTCAACCCATTATTCTCCTACTGGACCTACCCAACACTCTGTTGGACCATTGCAACGTTTTGTTATCCTTCACTACTGCCTTTGTCACGTGTTATAATTACAATTATGCCCTAATGCACCTCCATAGTTTCTTTGTTTTTGAGTTTTATTTTTATTTTCAATGAATTAGAAGGTCTACAGAAGTTTCAACACTAAAATTTGATTCTACAGATTTTTTATAAGATAATTTTATACCATTATTATTAAGGCAATTATAATATGAAATTCTTATTTTTATAAGATAATTTAAATATTTAATTATATTACTTAATTAAGTTAATTAGGAAATGGGCATCTAACTTTGATCATTAATTGCGGCATATTGGATTAATTACTTTCTTCCCTAAAAAGAATCACAGATTCCCAGGCGGCTCTGGAACAAGTATCATTACTTTGGAGGCTTGCACGAAACGCATTTATACATCTTTGAGAAAAGAAATATTTTTTTTTTCAAAAAAATACCTTTGCTTTTACATATTATAATTAAAAAAAAAGTATCTGGCAAGAATGTTGACTATTTCATATATTGAGATTAAAAAAAAGATATTGCATACATAGACCGATGTAAGCATTGATGTACCTAAGTCGAGTTTTCACCATAACAAAATTTACCATAACAGATCACGAATGGCTATTGAATTTGAGATCTAACATATCCAGTTTATCATATTCCACACTCACTTTAGGTAAATAATACCTATATATTCTAAAATGGGTAGGAGTCACGGCAAAAATTTGAATATAAGTCTATTAGACATCTAAACTCCCACTCATGATTATATTCACCACAATTTAAAGTTTACATCTCGTGAAAATTTAATTGCGCTGATCCGTTTAAACAAACTCACAAAGAATTCGGATCTCGAAATGATGGACATATAATCCCATTCTCGAGAAATAATAGATAACTTCATGATCTGTAAGTATCCGATGGGATTGTATTTTCACACCAAAGCTTAGTCCATAATTTATAATACTATAAAAAATAAAAAATTAAGTCACAAGCGAACAATGTTGGCCTCTATGAAATTCAGAAAAGTATTTAATTACTATTCTCTTTCGAGTTGTCATTGTTTCTTGGTTGTCAATTGTCGGTCAAATTCAAAGTACTTTAAAATGTTGCATCGTAATGGTTATTTTGTGACTAATTTTGTTTGTGACAAGGTGATAAGTGGCAAGAATTCTCAACTTTCCAAACAAAATTATTAGAATCTAGTAAAATTATTTACTAACTAAACATGTTAGGAAAAAAAAAAAAGGCCGTGTGGATGTATAGAGCCATACAAGGAAGAAGGAGCTGAAGTCATAATTGGACCTCGTACTGTTGTCCCAATTTGAGCTCTGCAACCCTGGTTGCAGTGACTTGGTGGGAAGTGCTCCAGGCGACAAGTTTTTCGACTTGAGATTGATGATGTTTTGCACAAAGTTATGAATTCAAAGAGCATGGCCCATTTATTCTGTATTTTTGGAAAGCGAAAACAACAGAGGGAAGAAAATTTGAGGAAGAAAACGTAAAACGAAGTAAAAATACAAGACAACGACAAATTTTAACTCCTCGTTTTTTTCAGAAAAGAATAGGACGAAGAAAAATGGGAGATGATAAAACTTCGACGCGTATTTGAAATACACATCTTCATTTTGAACGTTCAAATGCATAAAAGTACACATTTTTTTTCTTCTGTTTAAGGTTTTTTTTTTTCTTTCTTGCAGAATATTCTGTTTAAGATAAGGTTGTCAGAACCGGACCGGTCATCGAACCGAAAATATTAGTGGGTCAAGATTCAACCGGTCGAACCAGTATTTATTAATATATATATTTATAAAAATAATTAATAAAAATAATACTTATACATGATTATTAAATATTACTTTTTTAATTTTTAAGGATTAAATTGAAAATTTTGATCAATTAGAACTAAATTGAAAGTTTTGATAAATTTAGGACTAAATTAAAAATTTTAATTAAATTTAAAACTCAAATTATAATTTAAATAAACATTGGAATCAAATTATAATTTATAAAATTTTTATATCCAATTTGAACCGGGTCCGATTTTTGACCGATTTTCACCGATTTTTGACCGGTTCAAACCGATTTTAACCGATCTGAGTTAAGGGATAACTGTAGTTATAAACCGACCTGAACTTTTGGCCGGTCACCGATTGAATCGGTCAGACCGACTGGTCCGAGTCGGTTTTAACAACATTAGTTTAAGATTAAAAGTTGTTAACAAGATCTTAAATTTGCACACGGTTTACCTCATTTCCCTTTCATTTTGCCATTGGAGACAAATGTAGAATTTTCAAATGAAAGAGACTGCTCGTCCTGTTTATTCAATAAATGCAAACGGAAGGCCATTCAAAGTGGCCCGGCATGGTAGGTTGAGAGCATCTGACCTGCCTCTGACCGGCTGCTCTCTGACTTGCCCCCTGCTTTTGTTCTATTGGTTATTCTCGTTTTCACACGACCGCCATTCAGACATATTTATTGCCGCTCATATGGCTACCACCAAATTAATTTCACAATTTTTTAAAGTTAAAATTTTATTATATGATTATATTTTGAATAATATTATTATAATTATATAATTTATTTAATAATATTTAATATTTTATCTAATTTTTTAAAAAAATTTATATATTAAATAATTTATATTATTTTAATTCTACTTTAATTCATTTTTCTTGCAGTTATCCTATAAAAAAATGTTATTGGCATCACAGCTCAACTTCTATAATGAAAACTCTTGCTGTCCCTATAAACACCAAAAAAAAAGTCATGACAAGAAATATGTATAACTAATGCAAATGATACGATTATAGGCAGATTACAATTTAACTATGTGCAATCTTAAATGTTTGGTTTATTGACATATTAATGTTAATATCTATGTTAATTATATATTATTATGCATGATAGGTACCTTGATTGAAAACCAACTTTTAACAAGTCACACGCACAATTAAATTAACACAAGGTTGACGGCGTTGCTGCCTCGGGGATCCGAATAAAAAAAAAGGTTTTCAAATTTGGTTGCTTAATAAAAACAATATGTATATAGTATGTTAATTATCAAATTAGTACATTACATTTTGAGCGAACAATAGTCAACCATCCATCAGGCATTGACCCATGATTAACTAAATTAAAATTTAAAAGAAGAACATTTCATAATTTTAAATAAGTGATAATAAATAATTATATAATTTTTTATAATTTAATAAAATATAATAATTTAGTTATTATTTTATTTATGATTATCAGCATCCTATATCATTTTATTGGTAATTTAATTCAATTTAGTTGAAGCTATTAAATTTTTTCTAATTCAAAAGGTATTAATTTAAAATAGTGGATCTTCAGCCCCTGATTGGATAGTAAGATTTTAGTTGGAAAGAAAGAGATTAGAAAAGAAAATGATTAGAAAAGAAATTTGTGGGAAAGAAAAGTGAATGTATCCATTATTTGGATAAATGAAAAAATATGAGAAAAAAATGAGTAAAAGGTGAAATGATTTTAGTTAGATTGTTAAATGACCAAATTGTCCATATTATTAATTGGGTGAGATAATGAGTTAGGGTATTTAGGTAATTTCTTCTTGTTTTTTTTTTTAATTCTTATACTTTTTTCTTCAAAATTTTATATTGAATAGTAACGTACTGGTACTTTTTAACTTTTCATGCTTTTTCATTTTATTTTTTTCAAGCAACAGATTTTACCTTGGTCTACATTTTTTCCTTTCTTTTTTGTTTCTTTTAATTTACCAATCAGAATGTCAAACTTAAATTAAGCAAACAAGATTTAGAACCCAAAACTCAAACTTCACTAATATAAAAATGTCATATTTCTCCATTCCAAGTAGACGGATTGAAAAAGCAATTGGTGGAACGTCTGGAGTCTCTTCACTCAGAATTTGATGTTTTTAAGCACGGATTATCCAAAACAACTTTCAGTTTTTCTTATTATAATTGTCATTTCTCTAATGTCATGTCCACTGTTAAAGGACAAGAGAGCAACAGAACAAACCACACTGAGCGGGGAAAAGAAAAAAAAAAAAACCATCTTTTCACCAAAAGCTTGCAACGACGAAAGAGGCAAACTAGAGGCCGACTAAAACACAAAGGACAGGAGACGAAAGTGGTTCCAACTTCCAAACAGTACATTACTTTGTGCCTGGCTGCGTGCCCTGCTGAGCGCCCGTATTAGATCATTTAACAGTAACAAACCCTTATTATTATTAAAACAGGACTACACAGACACATATTATGCAAAACGTTAAATTTATATAATTATTTTAATAATTTATTTTTTAAAATTTAATATAATTTAATAATTTATATCTCACACGTTAATTTTGTGATTATTTTTATGTATACCGCATATTTTTATATTATTATTAATAAATAATTTAATAATTTCACTTAATTAATTTTAAAATAATAATAAAAATATAAATTATTAAATAATTAAATTCATAAAAAATAAATAAATTATTAAATAAAAATACATTTATACTTATCACCACCACCTATTTAAAACGGCACGTGTTACTCTATGATCTATTTTTTTGCCCCATCTTTGCAGATTACAAAAGGTATACGGTTAAAACAGTCTCGTCCAACCCAAGCCCCAATCCCAAGAAGGAAACAAAGTAAATTTCCATTCCTTGTCCCCCCGTCTCCGCTTGAAAGTTAAAAGTCTCTCTTCTTCTTCTTGTCCAACTCCAACAACGTCGCCTGTAAAAACAAATCAAAGCATAAAAACTACGGAGTAAATAAAGTCTCTGTCACGCTTTTGATCCTGACAACAAACTGACCATTCACGTGAGATATTTTTTCGTAATTTTAGTTCAACTCCGTGCCCTTTTTATTAACTCAGCCCAAGCCCCTCCTCCTTCAGTTCTCCCTAAGCTAAGCTACCTACCTCACCCTCCTTCCTTCGCGGGCATTCTCTCTCTACTCTCTTTCTCTCTCTAGATTTTTCCACGTAATAAGTCTTTCTCTCTTTCTCTCTCTCTTGTTTCTGTGTGCTTTTTTATGAGACAACCTCGGTAGTTTTGTTTTTTTGGTCCAAAGCGCTGTCGTTTTTTATTTTTATTTTTTTGAGAAGCTTGACAAAATTAACTGTGGAAGTGTTTCGCCGGTGCCGGGACACTGCTCATTGCTGTTTTGCGATGTTTGAGTTCCGCTTGGACTCCTAGAATATGGGTTGCATCCACGGCAAGCCGACCGCCGGCGATCGTGGCAGTCATGCCGGATCACCCGACCGCGGTCGGAGCTCCGACGAGCCGTCCGTTGCCGTTACCGATGTTGTCGACGCCGTCAGGGTAAAGAAGGAGGCGGGGCAGACGCAGAGGCAGAAGACTCGCGTTGCAGGTGACTTCCAGACAAATATTATTCCGGCGATGGAGCGCCGGCGGCCGCTGCCCGAGCACAGTTTGAGCTACCAGCCAGGGTGGCCGTCATGGCTACTGGCTGTTGTCGGTGATGCGATCGGTGACTGGACTCCCCGCCGCGCTAACACATTCGAGAAGCTCGACAAGGTAACTACCCGGAAAAAAAAAAATGAAAGACTCCCAGAAAAATAAAAGACCCCAAAAAAAAGAAGAAACAATTCTGCATAAAATGAAATTTACTTTCTTTTTTTCAATTTTATTCTTTCTTTTTTTTTTTTTTTTGGGAACAGATTGGGCAAGGGACGTACAGCAATGTGTACAAAGCAAGGGATCTTATAACAGGAAAGATAGTGGCTTTAAAGAAAGTAAGATTTGATAACTTGGAGCCAGAGAGTGTGAAATTCATGGCAAGAGAGATTCTTGTTTTAAGGAGATTGGATCACCCCAATGTGCTTAAACTTGAGGGCTTGGTTACTTCAAGAATGTCTTGTAGTCTTTACCTGGTTTTTGAGTACATGGACCATGATCTCTCCGGGCTAGCCGCTCGCCAAGGAGTCAAGTTCACTGAGCCCCAGGTACTTATTTGATTTGTTGATTAAAGATCAATTTTGGGTTTTATTAAGGTTAATTTTGGGTGGTTAAAAATGGGTTCTTTGTCATGTGCTTTCCTGGGTTTGTTTTGCTTTTAGCTTTTAGATGTGGTGGGCGTTTCAGTCTGGCTCTTCTTAGCAGGCCCTTTGAGGTTATGTGGATATGTTTTTCCTTTTCCATTATTAGCATGGCTATGGCATAAGAAAAATGGCGCTTTTTCTGTACTTTGGCGTGGCTGAGTTGAATTTCTCATTTCTGCAAGCTGCATAGAAGTTTACTTGGACCATTGATGGTATTAATGCTGAAATAGAATTATTATTTCAGAAACTTGGATTTTCAGGCAACATGTGCATGTGATTTGTTTTGCCATTGAAATGACATGTAACATGCTACTGGCAGTTGTGGTGTCCTTTTATTCTTGTCATCTAAGCCAAGAAACAATGGGAATTACCTAATTCATGATTATTAATTACCAGCAGCTCCCATCTTTGTTATTGATTAATTTTTTTTTAATTATTGTGAACTTAGTTGCTTGAAAGCAGCAGACATAACGTCCTTAGTTAACGAAATTTCTACTTTCTTTTCTTTATTATTAGCGCTTGTAGTTGCTGCTTAATGGGGCATGTTTGGTTACCTGTTTCCTGCATTCATCAATGAATTTACAACTGCAGAGTTCTCTATTGCAGCTGTTTTTCTGTTTCCATGAAATGAACATTTCCATTTGAGTTGTTGTGTTAGGATGCATGTGCAATTGGTGGATTTTCCCATTTATTGTGGAAGATGACAAATTGCCAATTGGTGAAGTATGCCTTTTAGATACAAGAAGTTGCATATTTAATGGAGATTGCCTTATTTCCCAACTATATTGAAAATGAAATTGGACTAGATCTTTGGATGTTCAAACATGAGAAAGGTCAGGCTAACCCAGATTTTGACCTACAGGCTTGAGAAGCACCTTCTAAACTTCCAAAATTCTGTTTCCAATAGATCCTTTTATGGTATATACTACTAAATTTAAAAGTTGTAGTTGCCTCTGCTCACAAGCTTGGCATAGTGGAAACATTTTAGCTGAAAATTTTATTGGTTATTTTTTGGCAGGTCAAATGCTACATGAAGCAGTTGCTATCTGGGCTTGAGCATTGCCACAAGCAAGGTGTATTGCACCGTGATATAAAGGGTTCCAATTTGCTCATTGACAACGAGGGAATTTTAAAAATTGCTGATTTTGGACTGGCAACTTTCTGCGATCCTGACCGCAAGGTTCCCATGACCAGTCGAGTTGTCACGCTTTGGTACCGACCCCCTGAACTTCTTCTTGGAGCCACCTACTATGGTGTTGGTGTTGACCTTTGGAGTGCTGGCTGCATTTTGGCTGAGCTACTTTCTGGGAAGCCAATAATGCCAGGGCGGACAGAGGTACTTTATGCTACCATGCTTGTCATTTTTATAGGCCCTCTGTATTTGTATATTTTTCTTCAATGATGATGTTGTTATTGTTATTCATCATCTTGTGATCATCATGTTATTAATGTCGGCAACCTGTCCTGCGAGACGTCCATCTACCTTATGTATTTCTCATTAAGAAAAACCTAGACGACAAAGAATCTTCGTAGCACAAATGTGCATAGTCTAGATAAACAAACTAGGATGATGTTTTGCTGTCCTGGACGAGATTATGCTCAAACATGGGGATACGAGGTATGAGACCTCATATTATGTTTGGTTTGCCAATTATGGTTATCTGAACCCAGACAGTGTAAACTTTCCTTTTGATGAGCTGTGGGGCGTATAGTTTAATTTGTTTGGAGCTGCTTTTGCTAAATAAGTAGCTTATTACATGTCTCTGTTCAAATAATATTGTTGTAGTTACTTTATTGCTTCTTCATCCCCCACTCATATCTTGAGCAGCACTTTTCTTTCTTCTTCTTTGACGTAACTCTACCTAATTCTGTAGGTGGAGCAATTGCACAAGATATTCAAGTTATGCGGCTCCCCATCAGAGGAGTACTGGAAAAAATCTAAATTGCCCAATGCAACACTCTTTAAACCACAGCAGCCATACAGACGCTGTATAGCAGAAACTTTCAAGGATCTCCCACCTTCTTCTTTGCCTTTAATTGAAACTCTCCTTTCGATTGACCCTGATGAACGAGGAACAGCAATTGCTGCCCTAAATAGTGAAGTGAGTGATAACTTATGGTAATGAGCAATTTCTATTGTGTATGTTAGAGTTGGTTTGTATGTTCGGGGATTTATGGATTGTATTTGTTGATTAACTGGATACTTGGTTGATATATCATTTACAACTAGGTCAGTCATTGGGCTGTTTTTAGTTTAATAGAAGGCCAGCCTAGCCAAGATGTTTAATGCTTGTGTGCCTCATTGGACATGTCTGATTCTGATGCTTGACTGTAACTGGTTTTCTGAGCACAGTTCTTTACCACTGAACCTCATGCTTGTGAGCCATCAAGTTTACCAAAATATCCTCCCAGCAAAGAACTGGATGTGAAATTGAGAGATGAAGAAGCCAGAAGGTTTGCTTATTGTCTCTTCATGCATTTTGGTTCTGTATCAGTCCTGGCTGTCATGGTTTTTAATTTTATAGTTTCATCCTCAGACAAAGAGGCGTCGGTGGAAAAACAAATACTGTTGATGGTGCTCGAAAAGTCAGAACTCGTGAACGGACTGGTCGGGCCATTCCAGCTCCTGAAGCCAATGCTGAGATTTCAGTGAATTTAGATGTATGTGAAACTCTCTCTCTGCTAGATGATAATAGAAGACTACCCAACTTTAAATTAGTCCATCGTTTTGGTTATCATGTCACATTTGTAATGTTTTTCATTCACATTTGCAAGTCTTTTTCTGACATGATTATCAACGGAGACTTTTTTCAAATTTCTTCATAGAGCTCAGCCACAGCGGTCTCATAATATGGCCTGTCATGTGGTCTTTAATTAAACAACTTTACTTAGTCTAAAGTGCCACTACTTTAAAAAATCCGTTCAAGGGTTGTTGATTTAGTTGTTTAGAATCCTGAACTTGTACCTGGCATCGTTGTCCAGTACCAATAAGTTATACATCCCACATTACAAATTATACTTACTGCAACATTAATGTGAATTCTGTCCTTTCATTTTTTATGTTCTACACATTTTCAGAGATGGCGAGTCATGACACAAGTGAATGCTAAGAGCAAGAGTGAGAAATTTCCACCTCCCCATCAGGATGCAGCTGTTGGACATCATATGGATGCGTCACATAAAGGTCCTGTATCATTCAATGCACCTAATACTTCTTTTAGCTCGTCGGTATTCAACTCAAAGTCACCGGCATCTACTAGAAGTTTCGGGGCCACTGGTGGTCCTTCTAGAAGGAGAAAATCTAAGAAGGAAGATCCTCAGACGGCTCCACCTGGGAAATTTGTCCGCCCATTTAATCCATCCGCAGTAGGGCTATCAATGAATCTATTATTCAAAGGTAAATCCAACATTTTTGGCAGCCAGAGGTAGATAAATAGAATGATAGGAGTTTGATATTTGATATGTTAAATCTGGTTAGGCCCTTGCACTGGGGCTTGTTTCCACTACAAGCCTTTTGGTTTTCCATTGTAATTGATTTTACCCATTTATTGCCCTCGTCCTATAAATATTCCTCGTATAATCCAGAAAAGGAAAAAAAAAATGTCATCAAGTGGTCCTGTTTGTGATCTGCAAACGCAATCCCACTTGTCTTGTACAGTTTGTGGAAATGCACGTGCACAATCGACATAAATGGTACGACATTGGTGCTTAAATTTTTTTCCTGAACTCTTAATTTCAAGTCTAGTGATCAAAATCTAATTTCAATGAACAAAAACGACAATAAACTTTTATTGCTGCTCATAGAGAATCGCTAGTGGGAAAGTTAAATCACCTGAAAATTATTTCCATTGAAGAAAAATTGATAAGGAAAAGTGGTTGCATTTACAGACTTCTTGGAATAAACTTGACATGGTCGTCCAGGTGCCGGACAGGTTATCTTCGTCTCCCCTAATTACATGAGAATGATGCTGAGGCACAAGCCTCCTACATGCATCTCCTATGCATGCAAAGGAACGGGACTCACGACTATGAAAAAAATACCCAAAAAAAATCTGTAAAGGTTTCATACACTGTTCCTACAATCAAGCGGCTTTCTGGGACAGAAGCCTAGCATTATCAATTTCATGGCCACCAGAGGAAGCTGGATTATAGCATGACTTCATGTTAACAGGGAGCAGATTCTTTACAGCGCCGGGTCTTGCCTTAGGCATGTGCATCACTTTTCTAAATCCTCGCCCTTTCTTTCCCTTCTGCTTTATTTTCTCTATTGAGCCCTGGTGTCAAAAGACCCAAGAAAAAAAAACATGAGGACATGAGCATATATATTTTTTTCCTGCAAAAAAAGGGATTCTCCTCATATTTCAAACATTGGAATTAAACCTTATATTTTGTGGGAATTTGATGTTTTGATGTGCAATTCTCCCCAGTTGAAAATATGCAGCTTGTTAATGAATTCTTTCTCTTTTATAGACAGACTAACAATTAGATTTCTTTCTTGGTAGTTTGTCAATACACTTTGCAATACCTCATTAGAGTCGACAGATTCCACGTTCCCGCCATTGCCTTCACTTTGTAAAATTTTGTCAGTGTCATCGTCCTCTTCTGCAAAGCCAGCACTGACATGGTTAGTAACATACTTGAAAGGTTCCAGTAATGCATTACGAATGAATGCCTTTATTTTCTGCATTCTTTTTCAATTCCGGACGAGTACTCACCATCATCATTTGCATTGGAAGAAGAATCTGATAGGAATACTCTGAAACTTGGTGACCCCGGGCAGAAGTGTCCTCCCTGTGCGCCCCTGCGCCCTTCTTCTTCATCGTCCTCCTCCGTATCTTTTCCCTCCTCATCCGACGTTTCTACAAGCTCCACCCCAGGTCTGGCAATAGCCCTTTTTACGCCATTCTGTTCGTTGCTATTCTCTCTATGCGATTTCTCAGACTCTGGTGCTGGTGCTGATCCCAATGCAGGCGCAACATGTGCTTCCAATGGCTTATTCTGTGTAAATTCTGGGGTTGTTGCTGCCTTTGGGGACACAGCCAGCAATGGTTTTTTCAAATCCTCGAATACCACAATGTCTTTGATCATTATTCCTTCAATGGATGGCTCCGGGTCTGGCGCCACTTTCAAGCTATCCTCTTGATAGGAAGGCACACTTTTGCGATCAATAATGTAACGATCACGCTCATGAGAGTTAGATTGGAAAGAGCTATCCTCGTCGGAAACGCCAGCTTTAAGAAGCGCCTTCTTGGAAAGGGTACTAGAGCCCTCCAAGTGACCCCCATTTCTGCGTCTATTTATCTCCTCGTACCTTCGCCGGAGAAGGGGCCGGAGCTTGGAGGGTATCGTGTCACTTGACGGATCAAGCCTCGACCCCCCACAACCCATGTTCCAGAGACAGGGAGAGACGCAAAAAAATGGATGAGTTTGGAGTGGTGCATATGAGTGCAATGGAAAACGGAGTAAAAAACACTGACGCCAGAGAATTGGTAATTTTGAAAGGGAAGGGCTCAACGGCAATTACGCTGACAGGCGGCAACGTTTTCCAAAAATAGGAAAAACCATTACATTTGGCCTCACCTTTTACACTATGTTTGGAATGCATATGGGGTGAGGATAGAAAGTGGAGAGAAAGAAAGTTAGGAGAAAGAAAGTGGAGGGATAGAAAGTAATTTTCTATTTGATTGTTTAGAATGATAAGAGAAATGGAAAGAAAGAAAGTGAAGAGAAAAAAATAATTAGTTTGGATATGAGATGAAAGTGGAGAGAAAGAAAAATGTTTACATTAAAATGACAAATATACCCTATTTAAGTCAGAAATGAATTAATTTTTTTTAACCAGTGGTAAATGCCAAATAGTTTGGATGGCTCACGTTGCTAATTATTTTTTTTTTCCCAAGATATGTTACTCTACATATATGTGATGGGTATATATATGTGTATACATTACAACCAACTCAAATTGCCACCTCATTTGCACGTGGAATGGAGATTGGTTTGGTAGAAATGAATAATTTGGAGAGAATAAAAGCACGCTCCAATAATGAAATGACCTGATTTTGTACAAATGCAAGCACGCCGGAGACGAGGGCACAACCGTCAATTCACTGTAACTAGTCAGCTTTTCTTTACTTTTCCCCCGATTTGGAGAGAGCTTTCGTACAGTAAAGGCAAGGCATTACTTTCACCTCACTTTCGCCCCTAAGTCCTTCCCCAGGTTTTCCAAACGAACGAAAATGCATCGTTTTGTGTAGCTTTCTTTCCTCTTCTTTTCTTTCCCTTGCTTTCCTCCCTTTCCAAACATAGTGTTAGAGTAGCCGACCAGTTGTGTTTTGTGTTATCTAATCCATGCCCAAAATTGCATGAGTCCTATTTTTTTCTGGGAATCCCCCAAAATAGTAGACATGGTACTGTTACTTATTTTTTAATTAAAATTTATTAGTTTATAAATTACGTAACGAATATTTTTTTATTTTTATAAATCTCGCATCTTTCTCTTTTAAAAATTAATTCTATCGTAAAGAGTACTTCTCTCTTTTATAAATCTCTTAAATATATTAACACTTTTTCCTCCATTTTTTTTTTCACTCTCTCTCTCTCTCTCGGCTTTTCTCTTCTCTCAAACACAAACTGAGCTAGAATTTTTAGAGTCAACGCCTGGCCGGACTGGGCTCCAGCTTCATCTTTTACTTCTGAGATTTTGGGCTTATGCCTCCACACTAGAAATGCTAGTTAATGGATTTTATATCGGAAGGCCTGTTTTCGGATCATGTGATTTTTATTTTTATTTTTTTTGGTAAAAGGATCATGAGAAATTTGTTGACAAAATTCATACACATGGGCCTTTGCAATTGTGTCTACTGGCCCATGAATGACCTTTTGGACATGTTTAATTGCCAAAAAAGAAATTCAATTTTAAACTTTAGAATATTTGTCCTTTTTTGACCAAAAAAAAGAAAAGAATATTTGTCCTTCTTATATGTTTAATTAAAATGAAAACAAGGGCAACTCTACTAGTTAGAATCTGAAGGTGATTCCACTATCCGTCGTTTCAAGATTGGATTCTGATTTTATTTATAATTTAAGAAAAAAAGATTCAATGAAGATGAACACACATTTAAATTAAAGAATTTTTTGAGTATGTATCAAGATCATAGATTAAAGAATAACTTATAAAAATGAAACATATGTTGTTTTTCTCATAGAAACATGAAGCAAACATGCTAGCTCTCACACTACCAATTAAAAAATTTTGCATTCAGTGCAACAACAATAGTTTGTACACAAAAATGAAAAATAGTTTTCTCAGATTTGATAAATGGAAAGAAAACGCAGGGAATTTGATGGTCATTTGATCTTAAGGAGTGAGAAAGAAGCCACCCATCTAGTTGCTCAGGTGGCTAGATGTTTGCACTTGATCAAGTCAAGTGTTCGAGGGTTGGCAAAGAAGCAGAAGGAGTGAAAAAGAAAATTCTGATCTACTTTACGCGTCCCCTAATCAGACTCTTTTGCATTAATTATTGGATGACATTTTTAGAAGCTATAGAAATTACTTGTAATAAAAGGAGCCTGAAACTATGAGTAGAATAGAACTTAAGTGCTAATGATAAAGACCCTGTAAGAGAAAAGGCTGCGGGTCTAGATTTTTTTTTTTTTTTAGGTTTCGAGGAATCGAACCAAATCACTAGTTGACTCTGCTTCGCAGAAGTGCAAATTGTTGTTCTTGATTTATGCCTTTGCCACGCACGAGCATCTACTTTTACAAAGAAAAGCAAGGATATATACCATGCTAAAGATCACCTCATGAGTCACGGGCAGTGATTTTAAAGGAGTTTCACTTTTCAAAAGGTATCAGAAAAAGACGTTTAAGTGATCCCCATGCGCATGATATGGTGTGCTTGTTGATACGCCTTAAAGCACCAAAGTTGCACAAAGGAATTTCTTTGCCAAAAAAAAAAGAAAAAAAAAAAAAGACAATATGCTCATTTCTTTTCCAGAAAAACAAAAAAGAAAAAAAGAAAAAAAAAACACCAAAAGGGATTTTTTTTTTTTTTTTTTTTTTTGGGGACAGAAACCAAAAAGGGATACTAAAAATTGAATAGACGCTAATAAAGAACCTTGTAGAATCATAAAATGAAAATATTTACACCAAATTTTTTGGTGAACATGTTGGCACCATATTATATTTACTTAACATAGTCATGGCCGCATCAATTCTCATATATCTTCAAGCCAAAAACAAATCAGAAATTTTCTTAGTTATCTTAATTATTATTGAATCATGTACTATTTTTTTTTCCATTTAAGCCATCTTGCAGATATTACATCATGATATGAAAGAAAAAGGTTCGCTTTGGCTTTTAGCATTAGCAAGTCCAAAAGAAAGATCAACTGCTGCTACTGCTTTCTTCATGATCTTCTCCAGTCGATGAGACCTCGAAATCAGTAATGATGCTGGAGCTCGAAGACGATGAAGAAGCTGAAACAGAAACCTTCTCTGTTGCCAAGAAATTCAATAATGTAGGCTGGCTTACTGTTACATTGATTTTGTTGTTCTGAAAGTTTTGAAAAATGTCAAAATCAGTTTTTGCTGTACTTCTTTCCTTGGAAAATATGCGACAGAGAACCCAGTCCCTCAGTTGGCCAAAAGCATTCTGCAGGACATCATCAAACTTGGAGTTAGATAATAGATTCATAAAAACTTAATTTTTCTTTAGAAACGTGCATGTTGTATACAAGTGAAAAAATTGGTACGCACTTGTAATTTAAATGATATTAACAATATATTAATAAAAAAGAATTTGATCTCCTGATCTCCGTAACTGTTTCTTTTCTCCTAACTAGTTAGTTCGTCCGCCTTCGTAAACAATTGGTTTAGGTCTAAAATATATTAAAAAATATATTTATATATAAGTGGAAAAACCAAAATGCAGCAACTTGCCTGGGATGAGTTTTTTGACTCTGGAAAATTGGCAGCAATAGGTTCTACAGAAGCAAGGCGATATTCGTGCATGACCCAATCAGTTCTGGACCCGTTTGGAGGCTTGCCTCTATGGAAAACCAGAGTTTTTTTGAACCCCACAGTGTTATTATTCCTGATGCTTGAGGAAACAATTTTCTTGTCGATGCCGGTTGCCTTCCAGTATCCAGAAGCAGTGGCTCTGTTGATCCTGTTCCCATTTCTGTACTTTGCCTCGTTGGAACTGAAAAAGTATCTCTCTTGCTCCAAATTACCTAAGAAACATTAATAAAAATAAAAACAAAATTCATAAAACTCATTGATTTGCACTAATACAATCCCATTTTCCTATTATTTAATTGGGTTCAATTACACGTATGGAAAAAAATAGACAGAGGAAAGTCATAGTGTAATGTTCTCATTGATTTTACAACTAAATGATTATTATTTATAACAAAAAATTAATAAAAAATACGTTTATTTTTATTATAAATATTAATCGAATAGTTGTATAAATAAATAAGTTAATTTTACTGTGACTCTTTTCCGTCTGTTTTTTTCTGGTCCGTATATATTTTTTATATTTGGTTACCTGAAAACACAACATATATGCGAACAATAATGATGGTCATGCATATATTAATTAACTACCTGGCAAATCCCAAGGGTCATACTTGCAAACACTGATCTCAGGAATGATATTTGCGGGTAAAGGCCATGAAAGAATCTTCCTTCCGAGGTATTGGAAGACCAGTTCTTCATCTGTTGGCAGGAAACGAAAACCTGGAGGCAATCTGATCATTCCATCTCTAACAAAGTTGAATTTTTCCATAGCCTTTGCCTACCCAAGTGAGGTTAGAGCTCAAGAAACCCAACGCAAGGAATAAGATGCGAGATAGAGAGAGAGATGCCACTTTAGTGCGTTATAGAAGGGAAAGAGAGTGGGTCTTTATAGTAGTGTAGATGCTGTGGCTTGTGGAGAAGGAAGAATTCAATTAAAAGAAGCAAATGTGTTGTTTGGAAAAATTATATTTAAATGAACGAAACAGCTAAGCAAGTTGACAGTGCTAAAGAAACATTCCTTGCGTTAAAAGTCTCTCTGTCTCTCTCTTTTTTTTTTTTTTTTTCCCAATTGGCCGTGTTTTGAGTTTTACAATCAATTCTGTTTTTTAGTTCTTAGAAATTAGGATTGCTCCTCTACAAAAGTAGATTATACCTACCCACCTATTTAATTCTTTCACTTAATAAGCAAAACTATTTATATATTTGGATATTAATATTTTTAATTTTAAACTTTTAAATTTTTTTATATTTGAATTCTAAACTTTTTTGACATTTCATTTGAATCTTAAACATTTTGATTTCATACTACATCAATCCTTTAAGTTACAAAAAGTGGTCAATCAATTAATAAATGAGTTTAACTTAATAAAAATTATTTAAAAAAGGTTAAATACATGAATTAAATATTTTTTTCATCAACAAAATATTTACATTAAATAATTTTTTAATCAACAAATATACGAATTAAATAGGTAACGTGCATATTTTTTATAGAAAAGACATTTAATTCATATATTTAATTTTTTTTTAAATATTTTTTGTAAAGTTAAAATCATTTTTTAATAGATTGATTACTTTTGGTAAACAGAGAGACTGATTTGGTAGAAAATCAAAAGGTTTAAAACTCAAATGAAAAGTTAAAAAGGTTTAGAACTTAAACGTAAAAAAACTTAAAAGTTTAGAATTAAAAATATTTATATCCCGTTATATCTCATGACACGTGGGAACAAGTTGGAATTTTAACATTGTAACCTCAAATATCAAAAAAAAAAAAAATACTACTTATATAAAATTTGAGACGGGTATACGTGAGGCACGAAACATCCAGCTTCACATAAGAAATGCAATGGAGATGCCAAAATCATTTACGTGCCATAATTAAATTATCTCAATTAATAATGTTCAACAAAATAGAAAGTGGAAGGCGTTCATTGATCCATTTTCATAACTTTACTCTCACCCAAAAAAAATAAATAAATAAAAAGCTATATTTGTTGAGTGGAACTTGACAAATTATATAGCTCATACCCACGTCATTTAAAGCTTTTAACCCTTTTCTTGCGTTTGGTTGAGAAATTCAATCTAAAAACATGTCATGTTCGTATACTAAATTAAACCAAGCTCGTTCTCTCTCCATCTCTCTCTCTTTTTTTTCCTTTTTTCGGTTTGTCGATATCTGGTTTGAACTCAGATGGTAAGGAGGTTAAGAGCATATTGTTCGTGCAAGTCAATTCATTTTTTAATCCAAAAAAAAATTGATTACTCCACCACCGGATTCTGCCGGTTCCATTGTGGTTATATAAAGAATTGAATGCCAAAAAATCTGTAGAAGTTAAGAACTTTAAGACATTGGGCTTCGAATGATATTTACGCAATAGAATGTATCAATAAATATAACATCTTCGGGTGCTTAGCGGTCTGTCACAATGAATCCAGCACTACAGACATCTTCGACTCCCAGAGGCTTCAAAACTTTGTTACAATAGAAGGGAAAGCATATTGGCTTTCAAAAGAAGCGGCGAATAAATACATGTATTCCTTTTCCCTATAAACGTTGCAGAATTGGGATTTTAGCATCTTAATATTCTCTCTCGGTACATGGGAAGTACATGGGAATTATATTATTATTATTATTATTATTATTATTATTATTGTGGTCATTGTAATTATTAAATTATTATAATAAATATGCGTATGCATTACATGTTCATTTTGGTACCATTTCACATTAGAGAAAAACCCAATTCTCTTATTAAAATCTTCATAGGATGTAAGAGGCCTCATTCTTTAAATGGGGCCATCCAAAGTTTCCAATTATGGAGACTGGATAATTCCATGGACCCAGAGCCTTTTGGACATGGCAACAGTGAATGGTCGTTCCCTGAGTGGGTATATGTAAAAGTAAAAAATGTGATTTCCGTGGATAAAAAAAAAAAAAAAGAAGTGTGATTTCCATTCTACCAGTCATTTCTAACCTTTTTTTTTTTCTTTTTTTTCCATGGAAAAGTACCTGGTTTTCTCCCCCAAAAAAAAAAAAAAAATCTTCCAAAGGAGTTTGGACTGAGCCACACAAAGCTTCCTTTTTTCAAAGTGAAAAAGTGTATATCCCAACGTCTGACTTAATACCCAGTTATACATGAATAAGATAAAAAAAATTTTGACATTTTTTTTAAATTAAAATTTGAAAGTAATACTAAATATGTTTAGAGCAATGTTAAATATATTTAAAATTTAAATTTTTTTAAAAAAGAAAAATATATGACCACCTAATAAATTCTTTTTTCAAAACAAAAAAAAAAGGGGAAGAGGCTTGGGGGGGGGGGGGGGGGTGATAAAATGCTTCTGCTTTGATTCCACTTAAATTTCCTTTTATCCGTGATGGTTATGGTCTTTATTTGGCTCCTTTTTCAAAGCTTCGACCCGCTAAAGAGCCCTATAAGTCTGACTTTCCAAAGTGGCTAAATTGTTGTGGGCGCTCTTATTAATTTTATGTGCCTGGTTTAGTGAGTCTTTGTAAGACCAAGTTGGCTCAACAGTTAGTAAGTTGTTCTTAGGTGAATTGTATTTATTAATAAAAAAGTGTTCGAATCTCAAAAGTAATATTTATTGGAAGAAGATACGACCCTTAATTAAAAATTAATCTCTGAAGTGAATAATCATTAGACTACAATTTTATTAGACTAAGAAAGTCTTTTTTTGTGCCAATAATTTAACTGTTTAATGACACTAAAAACTTGAATTTGGAAACGAAAAACATAGCGAAGCCAAACCTTCAAGATAAAACAAGATCCTTTTGAGAGGATGAAAAAGTCCCATTGGTAGACAATTTGTTTAGTAGGACATGCATTGGTACTTTTCTTCATTGCGAAGCTGTTGCTTTTTATTCTTTTCCCACAGCAGATCCTAGAAGGCCCCTTCAAAAAAGTTGGCGAATTGGGCACACAATTGCTGCTCGTTGATTGAGGCAACGGCAACAAAAGTCACCCCTTTGCTGATCTTTGAGCATGGAATCCTTGCGAGTGTTTTGTTTTATAGTGACAAAGATTGGCATCCTTTGCTCTTTGTAAGTCGACTTTCTTTCATCTTTTTAGCCCAAAAAAATAAAAAAGTATAATAGGGATATTAGTTATTGTTTTTACTGGATACAATTAAAAATTATATTTTAATGTCTTAATTTAACTTCTTTCATAAAGAAAATTTATTGTTCAAATAATAATAAAATATCTAACTACAACGATTTCTAAATTTAGAATTCAGCACTAGATTATAACTCACACCTAATAATTTTTAGCCAATTAAATGGATAAGAGGATAATTTGAGTCAAATACATAAAAATACAGTAACTAATTACCAATCTCCCACGTTAAGTGGGTCCACTTTCTTTCTTTTTTTTTTTTTAAGGTCTACTTTCTTTCATTAGTCTTTTGTTTCGTCTACATCAATATAGTTAGCTTTTTTTTTTTTTAAACAAGCAACATCGATCTACTTTGCTTAAGACTATGTATAAAAGAAAAGAAAAAAAGTTTGGTTAAGAATGCTAACAGGAAATAACCCCATTGTGTAGGAAACATTTTTTGAAAAAAAAAAAAACAAGACGTTTTTTTCCTTTGGAATGTAGAGTTTTTGTGTTTTGAGAAATTTGAAAGGGAAGAAAAAAATAACAACCCGAATCTTATTCCCCCATTAGAAGGGGAAAAAAAAAGAAGTGGCGTGCTAACTTTAATTTTCTCAAATTCCTACAAGAATGTGGATTTTCTCCAAAAAAAAAAAGAAAATGCAAAACCTTTCAATTGACGCGCCAAAGCATTATCAATTAGATTGCTGAAAAAAAAAAAAATTGTCAAAAGGATCATCTGTTTTCTCTTTTGGTGAGTAACTCGCCTTTTATATTCAGCAAAGGTGATGCTTAATGCATAAGAAAGATTGTTTAATAATGATGATTTTATGAAAGGTTTCCACTAAAGCTGCTACCTTCCACTTGGCTTTAACTTACTTTATACATTGGTTTATTTCCTAATTAACATAAATTTAGCATTATAATACTGCTAATTACACGGGATCATAAAATTAATGTCCCAAACTTTTTTTTTTTTGGTTGAGAAATAAAAATCATTATAAGCAGTAGCACAAAGAAAAAGATGAGTATTAATAATGCCCAAATCTATTTCTATTAGCAATCAATAAATATGAACTTTTAAAAATTAATGTAAAACCCTATTTCTAATAATTACAAATTAGTAGGTAACTCATCTTGTTAAAAATTTACTCGCCCAATTTTTAGATCTTGTTTTTTTGGAATGATTTTATATCTGTTTTTACCTCATTTTTTTTTGTTTGAGACTACTGGTGTCTAGAACTTATTGGGGATTAGATTAATCTGAGTCGATTTGAGTGAATCCACGAGGAAGGCAAAATTCTTCTAGTACTCATTTACTTTATTTAAGAGATTTGAATTTGAGAGTTTACTTAAAAACAATCAAACTTCTTACCACTCACACTGTCAGACATTAATAAATTTTTTTGCTTCTCTAGTGAATTCCTAAAATCTAAACCGATAAAAGAGGGTGGGCCGGCCATTTGGTTCATTGAACCTACTGGCCCAATTAAAAACATCCTGGTAATGGGCTAACTGGTTTGTGCCTATTTATCTTGACCGATCATTGACAGTGGAATAAGCCAACACGCAGACTTTTGCTTAGGGTTTATCTGTGGGGGTTGAAGTTTACGGTGAAAACAGGGGTTTAGCGAGAAAAAAATAGGCAACCCTCAAAGGCAATGGATCCTTCAGCTCTTAATTCGGCTGAATTGCAGCGATTCCTCGAGGTGGATGCAGTTTTTATTATTTCAATAATTTTCGTTGGCTTTGTTTTTGTTTAACGTGGCTCAGATTTGAATTCATGCTGCTTCCCAGCCTATCTTGATTTAAGAATTTGATTGCTTCTGGGATGCTATGTCCCATTTGCGATTCTTTGATTTTCTTAAGAAAAAGCTAGATATGAAAGAGTGTTTGTTTGTCCAATTTCGATTATTTTTATGATAAGTTCGGTTGGATCGTTATTCTGGACAACTTTTTAGATGAATTGCTGCCTCCCCTATGCCTGCATTACTCTAAATTGGCGGGGCGAGGGAAGAGGTTGACGGAGATTTGCGGTAGATCCTTCAAAATTTGCTCTCATATGATTGGTTATATGTGCAATGAATGCTTATTGGCCATTGATTGCTGCATGATGAATTTGATGGGAAAAAATATGAGATGAATTATGGTTGTTGGGATATTGGCATACTAAAGCTTTCTTTTTTTTATTTTTTTTAATTTCACTTGTGAATGATTCCCTTGGGTGTGCAGCAAGAAAAGGAAAAGGCCATGCTCAATGAGATGGTGGCAAAGCTTACAAGCGTATGCTGGGATAAATGCATTACTAGCACGCCTGGGAGCAAGTTCAGCTCTAGTGAATCGGCTTGCCTCACCAACTGCGCACAACGGTATATGGACATGAGCCTTATGATCATGAAACGGTTTCAGTCCATGCATTGAAGTTGAAGGAAAATTGGCTGCATTAATGATGGTACTGCTTGTTTCCATTCATCACCAATGCATTGTATCATTTCGTTATTGTTTTGAAAATTTATGCATTAGTTCGATTTTTATGTACTTCAAGTTTCATCAAATTGATCATCAACTCTATCCGAGGCAGCGCAACTGATTTCAGTCTAGTTTCAGTCTAGCGTTTTTTGGACCTTTTTTGTCTTTTTATGTTCTTGAACCCATAATTGCGACTGGCTGCTGCACATTGTGATTTGTCATTGCCTTGAAGAAGTATTACGTTGAGCAATGTTGTTGTGCTGATCTAAGAAATTAGGAGGTGATATCTTGTTGAGTTGTTGATGTTTTTGTTATGCCGAAGAAACTTCTGAAAAACTGCTCAAGTTGATGATTACCTGTTTGATATATACTCTTCTCTTTTCTTGTAAAAAGTCAATTTAATCCCGGTTTCCATCAAGTATCATATTTCAAATTCAGACCTCTTTGTTAAGAGAAAGACTTAGATCCCTAAGCTGGTCTTTGCCTGGATACCTTCAATTCGTTTGCCCTTTTCCTTCCATAGCCCTTCTGCCAATCCTGCCATTGTAGGCATGAAGAACTCCAGGTGACAGGCCTTCTTGACTGTCATTTCCAGGTTTTTAGCTGCTGTTATTGTTAGAATTGAATCACTGGGCTCTACAACCCATTGCCTAAGGCCACATTTCTTTTCTTCTTTTGTCCTAGTGTTTTAGCCTTTGTTTAGACGAAATGGGTGCCAAATCTGTTGCCCAGTTGAGAAAAAGTTTACAGAGAGTTTTCCGCTGTGGATATTTTTGTTTTTTCTGGCCTTGGAGACCTGTTTCTCTCAAGACATTGCGGCGTATTACTTCGGCAAATTGGTTATCCATGTAGTAAAATGCTAATAAGCTACTATTTGCTTCTCGATGTGGCTGAGTCTAAACAAGGGGCTCAAGAATCATCTTTCATGAATGTCCATAATTCGGAATCGGTTACTGATAGACTTAAGCAAACAGAATAAACAAAAAAGAGCAGAGAATTACAATCAGACATTAATTAACGTATTAGCCATCAGCCACCACGACAGGGATCAAGACACTTAAAAACCACTTATCAGGGTCAATTGGAAACAAAAACTGGAAGCCTGGCCGCGACAACTACCTGCCAGCCGGCGAGCCTGCCTACCTAACTTTACATGTTGGAAGTTTTTAAGCACGTTCTCTCCCTTATAATGCACACAACACGCCAATAAAAGGAATATATCAATGGCGCAAACTGTATCGGAAGAACTACCACATCCCAAATACAGATACCAAGGCAAGATAATATACACAAATACAAGGAATATGATGATGAAAGTTCTCCAGTGCCAGAGAGATTCTGTAATTTCAGCCTTCGTAACCCAAACATTTCGCTTGTACTTTTCTTGCTCGTCTTCCTCCGCCCCCTTCGTCTTCTGGGTCTTGTTTTCAATACGGCTTTGGTAATTGCTTAATTTTCATTTGACATCTTTGTGCTCGCCTCCGACCGTTGGCTTACTGATGCCAAGTCAACACCACTGCCACCAGCCAATTGCTTTGCTTCCTCAACTCCAGCTGCTAAAGCATGAACCTCGGGTGGCATTTCCCAGCTTCCACTTTTCCTTCCCAAACTAGAACGCCTGGAATGTAGGACACTACGGCTTTCCATACCCTCAGGGGGAAGGACCCTGCTTAAATCAGGGGAAACATCAGTGAACTCACCATCCTCACCCAGATTGTGATCATTTCTGACTGATATTATGCCATTGTCGACATCTTCTGCGGACTCATCCCATATTGGCTTCATCCCCATCTCTATATCCCTGGCAGATTTTCCAAGTTTTGAATTGATAAAACTACTGCCCGCTGTTCTGCTTGGAACTTGAGGCTCCTTAGGAACTTTTGCCCTGAAATTGTTCTTAGATGGAGGAATGCTAGAGAAAAAGGTATCCCTGAAGTTTTTAATGTATCCTCTGTCAAATGGGTTTGGCAGTCCATCATAACGGTATCTAAAATTTTCGTAGGTAGACTGCAGAAACACAAATAAGGAAAATGAAAACCATAAGCATACATGAAACTGATTGAAATTACCTCCCATATCAATAGAGAACAAATTATTCTCCTAAGCGGAAACCTTACTACATATGCAGCACATGGCAATTGATGAGCTTGACTGAAAGAGTATAAAATTGTAGACATCAACCTCCCATGAATGTTTACCTGGTTTTTACTGATAAGATACAAATGGAACATGCTAAGGCCACCAACAAACCAAACCGAAATGAATGTGTAAGCCACTAATGCAATAGAGGCGGGAGTCTTGATCATTGCCTTCCAAATCGATATCCCCTCACCATTCATGATCCTCTTGATGTAGACCCAGCAAAATGCATGTACATATAGGCAAAGGAGAGTTGCAGTGAAGACAAACATGAAGAAGAACCGATAATTCCGCTGCAATCAAAATATTTAAAGAAAAAAACACACATGTTAGGTGCCACCACATAGAGAACTAACTACTGAATGATTTGCAACCTTGCTGAATTGATGCTAGCTGGACGCTGAACTCAACGCCGTCTTTTTTACTGTAAGTAATCATCTAGCACCATTTTCACTGGCATTCACAAACACAGATGCATAAATGATAGGCTAAATTAATGAATGTAGATTTGTGGAATATCAGAACATTGGACTCCAATTTTCAATATCTTGGCAAGCATGTAACAGGGTTTCCATCAGTCTGACAGGTTTCATAACTTATATCTTCAGGCACTTGCTTCCATCATACTGACTCTTGCACGTAGATTTCATCATTTTGACAATCTACATAAAAATGGGTTAATTCCCTTCATTTTTAGGTTACATATTGCACATGAATAATCCATCTCTGTGACCATATCCACATTACTTTGCCAAAATATAGAACAGGAATCAAGTAATTATTGTTTTTTCCTAGTGCCAACATTCTGATCATCCATTATTGGTCAGCAGATGATTGCTTGGTGTCTTTCCACCGTTCAGAAATAAAGCCATGTACATAGTTCATCACTAATTATTGTTTTTTTCCTTCTTTTTACATGGGGATTTCATATCAAATGGTTAATCTAGTGAAACTTGAGATGCAGTGAGCTAAAATTTTGATGGAAAAGAACAATTAGTTTCCTCGGGAAGAATGATTATTACCAGTCCTATGCACTGACCAACCCAAGGACAATGGTGGTCAAACCTTTCCACACAGTTGTTGCATATTGAACAGTGAGAACAGCGTAGAGGCCTATAAAGCATGCAGGTATCACAGTACTTGGTCTTCATCACTATTCCATTGACCACAACATCCTTTGTACGTGGCCAATGGAAAGGTGAGGTTTGTCCTGGAATTACATTGTGCACTTCATAACCTTCTGGCTCAGGGGGCTGAGTATTCCGAGGTACTATACCAGGATCTCTTCCTGAGGTTAGTAGAAGGAAGAACAAATCCTGGAAAAGCAAACATATCCATTAGTTACTCAGATCAAGAGTCATTAACAGAGGAAAACCACAAAAATAATACAAATTGAATATAATTCCCTCCTTACATGCCTGCAGAAACATGCAAAGACAGGTCCCGACAAGATCTTCACAGCATGTTAGGATAATAAAACAAAGTGTCACTGCATAATCATGCACCCTAATTGAGCTCGCTAAGATTATATTACTAGCTTGCTACCATATCGTCGGAAAACCTTTGAATCTTGCAAAATCCATGTCATTCAAGGCCAAAATATATGGAAATGGGCAGCATGATATACAAGATCAATTAACAAACTCTAAGGCAAGCCATATCTACGGTAGCAACCAATCGAACCCAATAACATTGTGAATTTGTAGACAGCCCCATCTACAGTAGCATATTAGAACTTTTGCAATAAGATACCTCTGTTAAATTAAAAAAAAAAAAAAGAGCAAAAGTAAGCGAGAAAAGGAAGTCCCGTGCCAAAAGAATCAAGCATACTAGTCATTGAGAAGCCTAATAAACAGTGATGTCTGAATAACAAGAACACTTGTTGGCTCTTTCTGCATCTACAGGTGTCAAATTAAACAACAGAGAGCAGTGGTATAATTGTTGAATATACCAGTCTCATTTCAAAGATTTTGCATAAGACACTGGTGTACAAGAGCATTAAAAACCGTCAGCTAATATGCTTGCTTGTTAATGGAAAAAGGTATGAAAGAGATAAAGGAAGAGAAGAGGAAGAATCCATAACAGTAGAAGATAATATTCAGGCTATTCTGAAGCACATAAATGTTTAAATAACAAGCGCAACACTAATTTGGCTTTTCCCCCACCTATAGGCAAAGACAGGACACCAAGCATACTACAATAGGGAGAAAGACCCTTAGAACAATCATTAAACGTAACACACGAGCAGCAGGGCAGATTTTTTCAGAACTGGAGCTAAAGGAATGAAAAAATGACATTCAAAGATGTGAAATAATCTACGAGGAAAATCACTTACTAAAGATGTCAGGAAAACGATGATGACTAGTATTGATATACCCAGGTGATGAGGAAAATCGTCCATTAGCTTTCTCGCAACAAAGACACAGAAAACTATGGCAGGGGCAACAATAAGAAATACAGTCAGAAAAAGAGATCTTGCATCCGGTCCAAATATAAGCCTCCCCTGGAGTAAGAATATCTGCAAACATACGACATAAAGGAATTATTGGCATAGTCACATAAGAAAGATAATGGAAACATTGATGTGCTCGTCTTAAAAAGATGCCCGCAGTTTCTGTGCCATAGAATACGCCTCTTTGAACTACTAATCACAAAAGTTAAACATCAAGCATTACATTACGATTTGATTTTTCCTTATTCCAGCATAATTTTGCTTGTAATGTTTCCTAAGCAATAAGCTATCTGCAGACTACGTAAATGCCTTGAGAAGGTGTTTCCACCCAAACCAAGGTTTGTGAAGTAAAAACTGTTTCAAGTTTCAACATTCAGCTACGATAGCAAATGACTCGTAGTGCAGTTACAACAAGAATCCCAACTTTTACAACTCCAGTCTTCAACAAGTTAATCGTATCCGGACAAAAAAAAAAAACCCAAACTTTTGATAATTCAATACCCAATCTTGAAAATTTAGATGATACCCAAGTACCAGCTACCCTTTAATTACATAAATGCAAGGTAAAAATCCCTGAAAATTGCAAATCTTTTATCTTCAAATGGAGCTGCGCAACAGATTAACTGAAAGACAATTAATTTAGAGCGAGCTGCTTACGTTGCTTCCTTTCCAGGCTTGGTAAATCCTAGGTCGATCCGTCCCATCGTCGTCGGCGGCGGCGGTGGCGGCGGCAATTGCTCCGGCAGCCGAATCTGGAGGCGGAGGTGGTTGGACCACATACATCTCTCCCTGACTCAATTCCCCTCCCCCCCCCCCCGGCTCTCTCTAGCTCTCTTTCTGAACCAAAAATTCAACGGCCAATTTTAATAATTCCAAAAACTGCAGTCCCTTCCCTTTGTTGAGAAACCCAAAAAAATAATTAAAAAAAATTAAAAAAAACCAAAAAAGAAATGTAAACAGGCCAAAAAGGCTGCCGAGAAAAAGAGCAAGTAAACGCGTCTGTTCTTTAGTAATCCAGAAAAATTAAAAACAAAAACCTACAATTTGTTTTCCCTCTTAATTCTTTTGACTGGGCATGTTTTTTCTCTCTTCAATTCAATAAAAACAATTTAAAAATAAAAAAAATAAAAAAAAAAAACCAATTTGGGTTGGGCGGTGGGCAGGGAGGCTAAGTGGTGGTGGGGCCCGGCTCACAAAGTGACGCATGAATTGTGTGTATTTTTAAGGGAGGAGTTGACAGATTCAGGCCAACCACCACAGCGGCTATGGCTGTTGAAGGTCACCGTCGCGGCTGGTCAACTAAAGTCTAATCTGACAGATAATTTCGCATGCGCAAGTGCCTGTAGATGCTTAACTAAATCTATATCCTCTTGGGAAGTTCTGCTGTACATTACGTGAGTGAGAGAAAAAATTCTCATATTTAGAAATTTTTATTTATTTTTTAAAAAATATTTTTTTTATATTTTATTTGAAATCAAATTCTTTAAACCCCGTTGATTGTTGATTAAATTTTCTATCTTCTGTTTATTTTTTATAAAAAAGATAGAAAATATAATTGATATTGATTTTATTTTTTATTTTTTGTTGAAAAGTTAAAAATATTTTTTTTAAAAAAATAAATTAAAAAAATAATACAAAATAACTTTCTCATTTTATTTTTCACTTTCTTTTTTATATTTTCTCTCATAACATTTTCTCTTTCTATCCACCATTTTTATCATATATCTCTTTACTCATTCTCTCTTTATCCCTCTATATATTTTCTCTCTCTACTATTTCTCTCTCTACCCTCTCTCTCCTTTTTTCTATCTTTACCATTCTCTCTTTGTTCTTTCTCTCTCCTTTTTCTCTCTATACTATTCTCTCTAGTCTCTACTCATTCTTTCCTATCCTTTTTTTTTTCTTTCTCTATCATTTTCTCTATTCATCCTCCCTCTACCTACTCTTTCTCTGTCTTTTTTCTCCCTCAATCATTCTTTCTATTAATTCTCTCTCTACCCTCTCTCTCTCTCCTATTTCTCTCTCTATTCAGTGTCTCTCATTTTTCTCGCTCTACCATTTTTTCTACTCGTTCTCTCTGTACCCCCTCTCTCTTTCTCTTTTTTCTCTCTACCATTTTCTGTCTATCCACTCTCTCTCATTTTTCTCGCTCTACCATTCTCTCTCTACCCTCTCTCTCTCTCTCCTTTTTCTCTCTCAACTATTTTCTCTATTCATTCTCTCTCTACCCAGAGTCTCTCTCTCCTTTTTCTCTCTCTACTATTTTCTCTACTCATTCTCTCTCTACCCAGACTCTCTCTCCTTTTCTTACTTCTCTAATCTCTCTACTCAATACTCATTCTCTCTGTACCCTCTCTCTCTCTCATTTTTCTCTCTCTATTATTCTGTTTGCTCATCTTTCGATGCCCTTTCGCTCTCTTTTCTCTCTCTGCCTTTCTCTTTGCTCATTCTCTTTCTAATCTCTTTCTCTCTCTACCACTGTCTCTATTCATTCTCTCTCTATCCTCTCTCTCTCCCATTTTTCTCTCTCTATTCATATTCTATTTACCAATTCTCTCACTATCCTTTTTCTTATTAATTTTCTATAATAAATTAGAGATATGCAAATAATCTTCACAATGCCTGAGTTTAGAAATTAATTATGTGACTATTATTGTCTTTGAAGGGATTAAATGAGATATTAAAATAAAAATTATTTTAATTTCAATTTATAAATTTGATAGTAAAAATATTCACGATAATTTTTTTTATTTTTAATAATTAAACTATTACTGTCTTTTGGTACTTCGGAAGAGTCATAACTGAATAATAATAAAAAAAGGTTAATACGATATGGCCCACCGGCCGGTGTGAGAGGGACTTATAAACTTACAATCACCGTATAAAAAAAAAAGTTGGTCACATAATAGTAACGCGGTTGATATACAATAATTTTAAACATTAAATCTTAAAAAATATTATTTAATTATTAAATATAATTAAATTAATTATATATTTTTTATTTATTTTATTAAAAATATTTACGTAGTATTTAATTTATATTCTACTTGATGTATGTCAGTGATATTGATCTCTGCTCTCTCCGACAAGACAAACCAATTTGAGTGGGTGGATATTGTTTAATTATCGGAAGTAAGTACAGAATTTGGGAAGTTACGATTCCTTTTTTTTTTTTTTTTTTTTTTTCTCTCTCTCTCTCTCTCTCCCCACAATTTTTTTCCTCTTTAATTTCATTTTTTAATTGCAGGGATTCGCTGAATTGGCATATTCTAAATGAGTGTTTCATAGTTCAAACAACTGCATACATTTCTCCGTATTTTAATTCGTTTACTTGCATTGTTGTACGTTGAATTGCTCCAAATGGGGTTTGAATCCTTTGTTTCCACCATTGCATGTCCACATGGTGGGTGGTGATCAAATACCATATTCTTTTTTTTTCTGGTCCTAAGTTAGGCTAAATACCATATTCTGTTATGGAAATTGTTCCCCCAAGAGCATAGCTGGCTCGTTTATGGATTAGATTACGACTTTGCACTTTGGTTACGAGAAAGACTGGACCGAGCCAAGATATATATAAATAATAAATTGGCTATGGGGGCAAAATTGTTTCATGTAAAACAAAAGAGGAAAAAAAAATCCGATAACAATCGTTTGTTGGGCCACGAATTTTTTATTTTTATTTTTTGATAGAAGTTGGACCATGGAAATTGGCCGAACGTGCTGTTGTCCATATGGCCAGCGCAAAAGAAAAGCACGAGAATCTGGGTAAGATCAAGTGCAAGGCGTTAATGTTTAATGTTATAAAAAAAGAAATAAGTTCAGGTCCTACCGGGAGTCGAACCCAGGTCGCTGGATTCAAAGTCCAGAGTGCTAACCACTACACCATAGAACCAAGGGATTGTCTAAAGTTATGAAATGTTATAAGTAATTAATGACTAATATTCCCCCTAATTTTATGATGTGAAAAAAGAAAAATCTTTGTCAGTATATATGAAATGAAAAACTTGTGCATCTTATTTCTGCATGTGTGGATCAAATGGATACCTCTGTGGGTCAAATATGTAAATCGATCGAACCGACACTAGGAGGCAACCATAAGTTAGAAAACACGACGGCTTTGTACAATTGAGAAAATTTTCAAGAATCGAAGTGTCTCACGTATCGAGCGTATTAAACCATCAAATAAACAGTATAGTAAAAGTAAATAGTTATATTGATCATTCAAAAAAAATTTATACTGCCTTTAGCACAAAAAATTTTTTACTTTTTTTTTAATTAAGATTTAAGATAAAAATAAATATATTTAGAATAATATTAAATATATTTACGGTTTACGTTTAAAAAAAAAATAAGAAAGTGTTTAGATAAACTATGACCAAATCATTTGACCATGCAATAATTTTGCATTGTCGCTTTCTTTGCTTAAGATTTTCATACATTGTCTTTGCTGCTGCTGCACCGCTACGCATATACAATAGGATTTCAAATGGATTGGTGAGCAATCATCTAGGTCTCTTGATTAATTTAAATACGTGTAACCTATTCCAAGTTAATGGACTCATTCTCTGTTTGATTCTTGATGCAGAAGGTTGACTTGGGAAATGAATGAATCTAAGTAATGTGGTCGATGGGTACACTGTGAATTCAGATTCTAAAAGTTGCAGGTCTATAGAGCTAGACGCATTCATGAATGACAGCCAATTTCGGCCAAAATTTCGTGAACAAATGCCTTTTTGTTGGTCCCAATTTTAGTCGGCCCATAAGTGCATTTTGTCTCTAAACTGTGCACTAGACGAAATAATACATACCAAAGGTATAGAGTTTATGTCATTTTTTTAGTTAAAAAATAGAGGACGGACTCCTCAGATGGGGGAGCCACGATCCCCTTTAATTGCCTCTTAACGGGCCTTGTTGGCCCTCCTGTTATAGGAGGATGTGGCTCCCCATCTAAGAAATATGGTGTTCTTAATGAATTCCTTCTTTTGTCACTTTTCCTTACTTCAAACTGTGTCATGCAGTCTCTCCGTGGTGTCGTACGAAGGAACCGACACATTATCGCAAATTACTAGTGACTAGAACTTGAAGTCGAAACGCCCAATTTTAAAATGACTTCCGGACTAATGAACTCTAGATATCTATATCTATTTGATGATCTGAAAAGGCCTTCTAAATTTAAATGTTCCCCATTATTGTCTGATTGGGTATAGGCCAAGCCCATCAATTGGCAAGCTAAACAGTATTATAAAACTTTAACGCAGTCGCTTTGCTTTGTCTCATTTTTTCCTGCAATAAAAGGTCCCGAACATCGTGGGCGTCATCTTCGGGGCGGCCCAAATGGTGCTCCACGCAATGTACAATGGCTGCAAGAAAGCAGATCAGGAAAACAAATTAAAACAAATCAACAATACTAAGAAGCAAGGCCCAACAAACGCTTCCTCTGCCTTGTTGCCCAGTCGCAATGACATTGGAAGTTGGTGAAAAGCCGAACAACAAAGATTTCATTGTGAGCATTAAGCTTAATTGGATCGGTTGGAGGCCTGTATTTTTAATTCTTAAGTTTGAGATTTGGATTTTAGATTTGACACTCATCTTCTTCCTCTCTTTACTGTTGGATTATCAACTCTAATGGACAGGAAAAAAAAAAATTCCATTGTCACACCCTACCAAAGCCCCAATTTTTTTCTTCTCTATCAGTTCTTGCCTGCCGTCTTGTAGATACCAAAAAAAGGTCTCGTGGGCATGGAAATTTATTCTCAAAACAATGAAATTATTAAGGGGGCTGGCTGACCATCCTAGTTTTGCTTCGTTTTATAATCAACTTATTTTAAAAATCAAATCTAGTGAAAATTGATCTTGAATTGTTTTTATCACAGTTCTGATCTTGGATACAATCGCTTTAATTCCACAAAATTTCCTAAAAATTTTGCCATGGTGGAAGAGTTACTTCGTGGATGAAGCAAAATAATAATAATAATAATTAAATAAAAGGTACCAATTCCCTGAAAGAGCAAATTCCCCAATCATTGTCTAATATATGAGAAGTTCATGGACTCCTCTGGCAACTTTGACGTCATATCTAGTGCTTCTTCATTGAGGCCTAACTTCTTTGCAACAAGCTTACGCTTCTGGCCTTTTGGGCTATCGCGAATTTCGCAATTAAAAGCATCTGTTGGTGGCTCCGAAACGGGGGATAAAAAGGAGAATACATAAATAATGGACGTCGTGGCTTATTAAATCACATCCCATCATTTATACAACTGTATCCAATACAGACGAGGCTCGCCTAATTTCTTAGGGTGCCCTTTGAATTCCCTTCGTCCAAAACGATTCGATGTGCCCAGTTCCAAATTAAGTTGATGGGATAGAAACATTTGGGGCACATCAAAAGAAAATTACTTATAGCTTAGTAGCTAACCAGACCTAGCTAGAATGTGACTCTTTTACTTAACATTTTGTTTGGGAAGAATTCTTTGGGGGGCATTTCCTTTGGGGGAAAAAAGAATGAGAATGGAAAAATATAAATGCGCTTATTTGGAGGAAAGGGAACAAATAAAATAGAAAGGTGAGGCACAGTTATTATTATTATTATTATTATTTTGTTTTTTTGAGTCTTACCATTATCCAATCTCTTAAATTTAGGAAGATTGGAGTGGAACGAAAAAAACAAAATGACTGAAAATTTAATTTTATTTTGTTTTGTTTAATTTACATTGTTATTCTTACTTTTACATTTTAATTTTCACTCTTAAAGGATAAATTTAATATTATAATATATATTATTTTCTTTTCTCTTATTTTTCACTCATTCTCAAACAAAATAATTTTAACTTTCTTTCCTCATATTATATTATTCAAACACAGGATAAGAGTAAATTCATGGGAAAAATGATTATTGTACCAGACTACAACAACATCAAATTCTCAATCTCAAATTTAGTTTACCACGGCGGAAGGTCTTGTTAGCACTAGTTAATTACGACTTGTATTAAGGGAATCATGGGATTATTTGTCATACCACTATTAAAGCACAATAACATTTCACTCTAATATTACTGTTCCTTGCAAATATTTGTGATATCACTATTAAAACGCAATAACATTTAGTTCTAATATCACTGTTAAGGGATCTCAACATGGAGCACTCTCAATACTATTAAATTTAAATAACCACACACAATTAATTGATAAGTCACTCAAATGACTTAGACATCCAGTCTTTATATGAGCATCAATCTAGTTTTGCTCCAAAAAACAAACATATCAGATAAGACTGAATTGATTAAAATTCTATTCAATTACCGATTAACTAATAATAATGTGTATTAACTTCAATAAAATCAACGGAGACATTTCAAACGTACAACCATTCAAAAACAATTGGTCCTGATATTGTGCCGAAAGCGCATGGAGAGGCCCCAAGCAGATGGTGATTTGTAAGAAAAACAAAGCTGGCAAAATGGTCAGGGATTTCCATTTCAATGCCTGGCATAGAAAAGCCCATAACCAAGACAAAAGCCCTGACATGTCCAATCCGGACCCACCACGGAAGCATAACCAAGCCGAGCACCAAGACAAAACCTCAGATCTAGCCAAACAAGTCCGGAGACCAAGCCTATACATACACGCACGCTCGAGCGCGCTCGTATACATGTGCATGTATATGTGTGCTTCCTTGCAGTGAATTTTAAATGTATAATTGTTCAAAAAATTAATTATAATATTGGAGGCAAATAATTATCCGTAAATATATTTGATGCGTTTTCACGTTAATTCAAGTTTGAATATCCATCTTGTCGCTCCCTTAATTTAAAATTTGCTAGTAACCTACCTAAAATATATATTCGAGAATCGTTAAATGAATTATGAAAAAATTTTGTTTGAATTTATAAGTATTTGAGTTTTTATTAAAGAAATTAAACGAAGACATTAAGTGATCTCTAATTTTTTAGAATATATATGTAATAACTAATAAGTCTATAATTCAATTTTTTAAAAAAAGAAAAAAGTAAATCAAATGATTTTGCAGTAGCCGAAAAGCCAAGAAAAAGGAAAAAGTGCATGAGGGCCTTGTAGCCTAAACAAAAGAAAGAAAAACGCCAAAAACGTTGAAATTTGTAAAAAGCGCAATGCTCGGACGGCGCAAGAACGGGAAAGGGTAGAAGAGATAGCGACACCACTCACCGACTGGCAAGGATCCCAAATCCCAATCATTGAAGCTTTACGAATTATGAGTGGAATGTCCATTTTACTCTTATGGCTTATTGGGAGAACTTATAGTAAATATTTTGTTTTGTCCACTGGACCACAAAAATCTGTATAATAACCACATCTCTTCATTTTCCATCATTTCTAAAATTTTTGAGATAAACGTTTAAACTTCAACCTTTGAGGTATTTTTTTGATAGTTAAATAAATTTTGGGTAAAATTACATAAAACATGAAAACATTTGTTACAATGATACACTCTCTAGCCACATCAACATTTTTTTATTAGAAATTATAAGTTCTCATTTCTTAAATTAACTTAATCAATAATATCATTTATTCTATAGATAAAACAATTCTTTGATTATTAATAATGGTATTATAATAACCAAAATAAACAAAGGGATTCTATGGCTCTCATGACATGTCCAGAGCGTCCAATTAATAATTCATCAAAACCCTTCGGCATCATGGCAATGTTATCAAAACCAAACTAGATTGGATGATTCGACCAATTTAACTCTAAATCGGTTTATAAACCAATTCAATTTATATCTTAAAATTAAGTAATTTGAGAATTGACTGAAAATTAATGAACTTGACCGATTCAACCAAAAACCGACCACTAATCGGTCTTGATTTATCCAGGTCAATTAAAATTTTAACAATAATGTGGTTGCCACGTGTCACTGTAATTGAAAAGAAATGCTGAAATAAAACTTGGTTCTCTTCCTCTTCGAACCCACGACCAAGAGTCTAGCGCATTAGTGTCTCAACCACGAGACCTAGTCCTCCCCTTATGTATAACGATTTTTTTAAATATCTTTACTGTATACTGCCTATCTATGCATTTCTATTTTTTATTTTTTTCCCCGAAATTCTTTACAATTTGAAACCATAATTTGTTATTAAATATATAAAAGTAACTTATTATTTTACTTTTTTTGATAACTTAGAATTAAAGAATTATAATTAATTTTTCCTTAATTACCTACCTATATATTAAATATTAATTAAATTTTAATTTTATCATATGTTAAATTATAAATTAAGTATAAAATTTCTCAAATATAATATTATAATATATATAATAATTATATTTTATATATTATTATACTTCATCTATTAATATTTTTATATAATGTATATAATTAAATTATATATATATATAATATTAAATATCGTTTTTATTGATTTAACTCTGATTAAATTGATTAAATCAGTTAAACTTTAAATCTCCGTACTTTTTAGTTTTATAACCGACTTGATTCTTATAACCTTGCATCGTGGAAGGATCATTGTCAATTCAGCAAAAAGAAAAACGTCAACAAAATCCATCCTATAATTGCAGTCGAACCAATAGAAAGGTTTGCTTTCATGTTGCGTCAACGAATTGCCCCCAAATTGCCAAAATTTAAAATTAGAATATTATATTTTTTTTGACAGAAAAAATTAGAATATTATATTAATCAAATATAAAATATGATATGATTTATATATTTTTGGGTTTTCTCTCTTAATTGCTTGAGCTTTTAAATGGATCTGAAATTCAAGAGCCTCATTTAATACAGTATTAGGATTTAGTTGCTTTATTATCTGCACTCAAGTTTGGCTTTTTACTTATGGGAATGAACCGTTTCAATATAGTTTTCTTCTACTCTGTGCTAATCGAGCCAAACATGTGTCAAAATAGTCTATTAAAGAATACAAAGTCTAATATTGATAAAAAACAAGATCTGACATAATTTATAATACTCATGGACTTCTCCTCATACTGACTTAAATTTTTAGGTGAATTTGAAATTCAAGAGTCTTATTTGACATAAGAAAAATTGTTTACGTGAATATTATGCTTTAATCTCTCATTTTTTTAAAAAGGTAAAAAAAAAAAAAGCATTATATTTCGCCCAAAAGTTGCCAAAAAAACAAAGGATTAGGGCTCTTTATATCACTTTGTTTTCTCTTACTATTTTATAAAGGAGATGAAATTTAAGGACCCTCTTCTTTGCTCGAACGACGATTAATTCCACTCTTTAAGCACCGACTTTCGTTGCATGCACTTAAAGACCATGACGTACGACATCACAAGGGAGACACACATATCTGCTTGCCTAACCCATCTTTATCTGTTGTTTGCAACCAATATTACAAGTATTACTCCACATAGGACCATAGACAAATATAGTATACGTTTCATTTTCTTGTATAATTTCAGTGGAATCCAGCGATTCAGATGAATATTGGTGCAAATTAATAAAATATAACTGCTTCTTTTTTGGTCAAAAAAAAAATATAACTGCTTCTAGCATCCATAATGTACGTTGCTTATCCACGTCTGGGGCTATGCCAACAATTAACCTTGCAATTGCAGGGCACTTATTATACATACGCACCCACGTCCATGAAGACATCTGTCCTGGTTAAGGGATTTGCATTCGTGTAAATAATTACAGATTCAAATTTTATTAGAGTCAAGTAGTGTAACTAAATATATTATTTATAGTTTGATGCGAGGAATGCTGTAAATATCCAATCGCTTTGCGTCCCCTAAACATAGTTGCAGTGTTTTCTAAAAGAATTGTAAAACACTACCTATGCTTTCCTTTTTTTGACCAAGGAAAAAAAAACCACACATCTCTCTTGTTTATTCCACTTAGCAGCGTACCCAACAACAAGAACAACAACAAACATTATCCAACAATTCCAAACGTCAACACGGACCTGAAAAGAAACAAAAATTTTTCATGGCCAATTGGCCATGCGCTTTCTAGTATCATTATCATACTGGCTACCCATTAATTGGTTCGACAAAAATTGTGGACCTTTATAGTTGATAACTTGATTTGCTTTGTGGAGCTTTTCTTTTTCTGCGATAGAATCTTAATTACTTCACGGGTTTAGATTAATACATCTGTACAATAGGAGGCAATTCTATCAATTGATGACGTAAAACAGAAAAGAAGATTCAATCCATTTGCTTTATCTGAGATTTGATGCAACGGCACCAAGGGCGCAATCAGGTCTATCTATGTAATCTTGTGTGATGCAACACTCCCCAGTACCTTTTTCTCTTTAATTATGATTAGTAAATGAATTATGTCGTTCAATTAAAAAAAAGAACTTTGGGACCTTCTGTTTCAGGAAACTTATAATATTAATTAATCAAATTTGTTTGATACATTTTTAAACAAAATTTGAAGTTTTAAGAATTGTTATATGTTTTGTACAAAAAAATTATTATTTTTTTGATTAATTGACTTGATTCTTAAAAATTACAAACTTGAAGGTGACTAAAGCACCAATTAAGAAATATATTATATGAGTATTAGATATAATAAAATATTTTATGTCATAGCGCATTATCAAAAGGAGGAACAAAAAAAAAAAAGTTCATAGCATATTACGTACTATACTAGCTAGCTTAACATAATTCTTATCCTATATCTATGGCTATTTTTATAATCGTACTTTTTTTATTTTTATTTTTAAGTTTTCGTAAAGGATTTTGGCAAGAGTAAAGTTACAAACGACCTGATGCGTTCGTTAAAAACTCAAAAATTTGGCTCGATTAAAGCTCTGTTCGGACTCATTCATTAATTAAACGAGCTGAACTCGATATAAATTTAAAAACTCTTTTCATAAACGAGTCAAACCGGAGTATAGTCAGTCTTGACTAGTGAAATTTCATAAACAGCTCGATAACAAAACTTACCAAAGCTTGTTAACAAGCTCTCTTAAACTCATTAACAATTTTAAGAACATAAACATAAAACTTTAATTAATTTAACCCTTCAAGTTCAATGCTTTAGAATTAATACAAAAACAACACTTAATGTAAGAGGAAGTCGTCATATTTATAGTTGTCTAACACTTACCTCTTTGCCTCCATTGTCGATGCGGGATTGTGGGACAGTTTTTGAAACTCTTCCACAATCCTACGTCGAGAATGGAAGGTAAAGAAAAGAGGTGAGGTAATTACATAAAGACGAACTCCCATTCTTCTATTGCTTCTAGTCCATGAGTTGAAGTTGGTTTTTTAATTTCAAACTTTCAGCTCGTGATGTGACAGTGACTCAAATTTCTTGATTCTTTTAAGAGAAATTTGAGTTAAACTCGAGTTTGAGTTTGAGATATATTTTTTGAGTTGAGTTCGAGCCTGTATTTTTAAAACTTAATTCGAGATCGAGTTGAAGTTAAATCTACTAATTTTTTTATCGAGTCGAGCCCAAATACCTCATACTTGGTTTGATTCGACTCATTTATAGTTCTAAGTAAGAACTCGTTGAAACTTAAAATGTTCACTGAGTCCCTAAAGAATTGGTGGGCCATAGTTAACCAGAGTCCAGACATCTTCTAGGAAGAAGGCTTTGGACCGGCCCAATTATGGGATCAACGGATTTTCAAGGTCAGTAACATTAACCGGTAAGTAGAGAGCGGGACCCGATTTTTATAACAATGCTAAAACTTTTGAGTTTTATTGTTAGGAGAAAGGTAGTTGTTCTTTAATCAGAAAAAAAAAAAAAAATTGTTGTCGGCAAAGAAAATTATTAGAAGAATTTCTGTAATACAATGATTTAAATATTTTTTATAATTATATAAATTTATTGTATAATGAAAAAAATAGTGATTTTTTTTATTATACTTGTAATTGAATGCGGTTGTACAATGAATTCATGTAATTGAATATCTGAAATTTTGTTTGATAAAATTGTCTGGACATGTAATGGAACCTTATTGTTATAGTTGGTTGGTAAACTGACAGTCTCAAAATAGTAAATGTAATTGATTGTTTGATAATTATTTGTAATATTTTGAATAAAAATAAAAAAATATTAATAAAATTGAAAAAAACCATTAAAAAAACCTCTTTTCTATAAATAAATTATAATTATTTTATATAAAATTAAATATTTTAGCCTGAAAAAATTAGGAAATTTGGGTGCAATTGTTGAGCTTTCTTATTGCACCAAAACACTACATTTCTGAAACCTACACAGATACATATATTTTTTTGACATCTGAACCCACAATGATCCCACCCCACCCCCATATTTTCAGTGTCCAAGAGCACTGTCCACGGGACAGGGTTCTGACTGTACAAAATATTTTCAACAAGTAAAAAGTGAGACTTCAACCTCTGACTCTCTGAGCTTTGGATAAAAGTTTAATTTTTCTTTTTTTTGGTGTTAGATAAAAGTTTTAACTTCAGCCACTACGCTAAAGATGAAGTTGTCTTCCTTGTGTAGGTTACAGCTTACAGGAACAAAATAAAGATTATCCTTTTACAAAGTGGAAGCTCGGTTACTTCGCTTTTTTCGTTTAGCTTGAATCAATGTCTCGATCTTTCCGGTTGTCATCTTTCAATTTCATCATCCGAGTTTAAATCTCTTTGTTTTTGTGATTTAAACTTTAAATTTTGTTTGTACGATGTTTAGATTTTTTGTTTTGAATGGTTATAATCTCTCCACCTCTCTGCTTAGGTTCTAAAAAGTATCATAAATTGGGAAAAGTTACACGCACGAGTAACTTTGACAGCGGGGCAAACTCGCTGGCTGTGACCTCCTCAAAACAAAGAAGGTACGTGCTTCTCTCCGCCGATCAAACGCTCTATCTAGATATTGTGTTACTTGTGTGATTCAACTAATTAAAAGAATTGAATTTGTGTGAAAGATTATATATTTAAATTCTATCATAATCAAGTGGTGAAATTAAATTTTACTTTGTATTTCTTAAAATCACAATATTCCCAATTAAAACTGTGACACACAATTATGTTTTCTCATTTAATAGACAAATTAAAAAAAAATCCAGATAATGGGGCGCTTAAAAAGTTGCTAATGAGGCCTACTATACTCTAATTCGTTTTTCTTTTCAGTTATGGGAACATTTGTTACCTGGTGCACATGGCTGTGACTGTGTTACACCCTAACAAGGAAAATACGCGAGGGAGATGCACACAAAAGGGTACGATGTATTAAAGGCTTATTTTAGGGCCATGACTGCTAAATGGATACCTCAAAGTCAACCGCGGACTGGCGCTTCTTGTTTTGGGTAAGAAAAAAAAAAAGGAAACGTTTCACCATGATGGTGGCTGAGCAAGCTTCTCCACCGCTTGATTATTCCTTCTATGCCAAAAGGACAAACCTGCACAGCTCATCACCATCAAATGCGATTACACGTCAGAAAGGTTTCTTAGTTTGTATTCTGTAACAAATGAAGGAATTTTTTTTTTTTTTTTTTGGTGGCCCTTATGGGTTGGGTTAGACTTCACTTCACCCATATCAATGTCTTAAGTCTAGCAAATTTAGTATCTAAAATCAATAGGGATAAGATTGATCAAAAAAAAAAAAAAAAAAGATAAGTAGTCTTTGAAGTTTAAACTTTTATGTTTTTTTTTATTTGAGAACTAAACATTTTAAATTTTTTATTTAAAACTTATACCTTTATTTTTTGTTCTATTCAAGTCCTTTTGTAGTGATTCACCGTTAATTTTTTCGTTAAATCAAACGGATGCATGATTAAAGTTAACGAAAAAATTAACAGTTTCACTACAAAAAAATTTGAATAAAACAAAAAATAAAGGTATAAAATTTAAATAAAAATTTAAAAAATTTAGACTTTAAATAAAAAAAAATATAAACGTTTAGGATTTAAAAGATATTTATCCCATCAATACCATAAAAAGAAGATATTCTCATAGGGACATCTATCAACATTATCATCATTTTGTTGAAAATTATGCCTTCTGCATTACCAACTGATATACGGAGTTTATAAATTGTTAGGATTTAGAAATTGGAAATGATTGTCCTCATGGATGTCCAACAAAATTGGAATATATGAAAATGAAAGTTCAACTATGTTATCATCATAATGTATCAATGATGTAAGATTATAACATATGTTTACACATACACAATTATTAACATCCAAGATTGAAATTTGCATCGGTCCTCTTTGCAAATAGCAAGTGGGTTATGGTGATGAGTTGTAACCCCTTAAAACCACTTGGTGGTTGACACGTCTGAAAGAAAGGTGGGACCCCAGGAATTCTGTGGATGTACTAAGAAGAGTGCTGGCAAAAGAGAGCAGTGCTTCGAAGAATTAAACCAAATATGGAAGGATAGAGCATTAGAGCCTAGAAGGGTTTCTTTTTTTTTTTTTTTTTTTTTTTCAAACATATGTAAAACGTAAAAACTCTAATAAGGACCAACTCGAAAAGGAACCACACTGACCTTTGAACCCTAACCACAGTTAAAATTTGCACCATCATACCCTAGTCTACATTCTGTTAACTTTACATGCAACTTGCTCATCAAAAAAATAAATAAATAAATAAAAATTATAAAAAAAAAAACTCTATCATGCAACTTCCCTTCTGGCCTCTTCTGTAGCTTCCTATATAAATGCCTCGCCCCAGTTTGCTTAGTCGTGCCAAATAGTTAGAGTACTTTGATATCGTCTGTTTCACAGAGAGAGATCAAGAGTGAGAGAGAGAGAGAGAGAGAGAGAGAGAGAGAGAAATGGCCTTGCACTTCTCATGGATGTTTGGTTTTGGTCTTTTAGGTAGAAACAATTTTCTCCTTCATCTCCATTTCTTTATTATCTTCTTCACAAAATACTGAAAATCATAATGCTTAATTGTTTCTGCATGCATGCACCCAGTAAACTAACTAATTATCTTTGTCGTTTTTTGTTCTCTTTTGAAAATAGGTAACATCATATCTTGTATGGTCTGCCTTTCTCCACTGTAAGTCATTTTTCCTGTAAAAGTTTTGAAATTCATTTTATGTATTGCGCTTATTGCGAACTTAATTACAAGGGATACTGATGTATATTATTATAGGCCAACATTCTATCTAATTTACAAGAAGAAAACAAGCAAAGGGTTTCAGTCTGTACCATACGTGATTGCACTCCTCAGTGCTATGCTATGGCTATTCTATGCAATTTTCCAAAAGGATTGCACTCTTCTCATCACCATCAATTCCTTCACCTTTCTCATGGAGATTATCTACATTTCTGTCTACCTTTTCTATGCCACGAAAAAGGACAGGGTATAATTCTTTCACTTAATATTTGAGCTCTTTAGCAAAATTCATATCTAAAGTGCAAACTAATTACTGGGATTAATATAATCTCGTGCAGGTGACGACCATAAAACTTGTCCTCCTTCTCAATGTTTTTGGCTTTGGCTTCATCAGTATCCTAACTCTTTCCCTAACACACGGAGATCAACGCGTCAAAGTTCTCGGATGGATTAACATGATATTTTCTCTATCTGTCTTTGCTGCTCCCCTTTGCATTGTGGTAACAATCAATGCATGCATGCAACAATCTGCTTTTCAATTACTTAAAATTTTAAATTTGTCCATAATCATTGTCTTATCTTCTCATTAATTTTGTTATCATTTGCAGAGAAAAGTTATTAAAACCAAAAGCGTCGAGTTCATGCCTTTTTATCTATCATTCTTCCTGACTTTGAGTGCCGTCATGTGGTTCTTCTATGGTTATTTAAAGAAAGACCACTTTGTTGCTGTGAGTGGCATATTACATAAAAATGCAACGTTACCCCCTTTACTTTAATTTTATCCTATGTTTCTTTATTTATTCTAATGTTTTTTTTTTTTTTTTGGGGCCCTTTTCTTTGCAGATTCCAAATATACTTGGCTTTGCCTTTGGCCTTCTCCAAATGGTGCTTTACGTAATATACAGGAATAGCCCCAAGAAAATTGTGGAGGACCCAAAACTCCATGAACTATCAGAACAATACATTGTGGACGTGGCCAAGCTTGGCGCAGCCATCTGTTCCGATCTCAACGCAGTTGTTGTCCCGGAGCCTAATTCATGTAAAGAAATTAATGAAGTGACCAAGGAGCAAACCAAGCAAGCCACCATGCAAGACGCGAATGTCTACGTCTCTGTCAAAGTTTAGGATTGTTCTAAATGTCTCGTCATGGACTTGTGGCGGTTTTAATTTGCATATAAATTGTAAACGTGGTGGTGCCATGTATCTTTTATCTCTCTTTTTACTATGTGTACGTGTGTGGCCCAAAGGTATGAATGATGAAATGAATAACTTTTTGTCCCTTCAATTTATGTTGAACTTCTCTTTCTAATTATTTAGTTAAAGGTCATGGGGGAGCCTCTTAATTATCTCTTAATTATCTTCGTCTCTATGTCTCTCAATGTCGAATTATTGGTGTAATTGAATGATTTTTCAAGTAATAACAAGAGGATTTATGTAATTATATAGTCTCTATGATGTTTTCATGTCCTGATTACATATTACACATATCGATTATTGTGGATGATTTCAAACACAGAAATTATATTAATATAAGGAGTACTATTTAATGGCCGAAAAAATTTGTTAGAGAAAATTTTAAATTATAATTTATTAAATTTGTTATATAACTACGTAAATTATTTATATAACAAAAAAAAAGAAAAATATTATTATTTTTTTTATTACATTTATATTTTATATAATTATATAACAAATTTACACAATTATAATTTAAAAATTCTTTTAAACACTAACCCTCCTGCTACTAACTTTTTTTACTAATGTAAGTTACCTTTTTGCCTTTGAAATATGTGAGTCCCGTTAGGTGGACGGGATTAGGTGGACGGAAAATGGACCGAAAATTTTTTTTGTGCAACCAGGTGATTTATTTGTGCAATCAGGCGCTTAATTTTTACAACGAAAAAATATATGAAAAAATACTTCAAAATTTGTTGCAATAATTTAGTTTTCCGTTGCACAAAAAAATTATCTAGTTGCACAAAAAAATTTTCGCGTCTATTCTCCGTCCACCAAATCTCGTCCACCTATATTTTTCTGAAATTATGTTATGTGCAATCAATGTTTGTGCCCATGATATCACTTGTGGTTATCTATTGACGTGATTGGTGATACCTTTGGAATGATGATCATCTCATTGATTGCTTCCAAACAAAAGTGTCCTATGACGTCCATGGCTAAAGAAGGAGACATTTACGTACCGGGAATCACCCATTTAAAACCTATTTTTTGGGGGAAAAAAATGTTTATTGAAATTGACCCATTTAATTCTGGCAAAAAAAAAAAAAAAAAAAAAGACCCATTAAAGATTACACTGTTATAAAAATGATATAAGTGATGATTGAATTTTAAAAAAAATTAATAAATATTATTAAATAAATTATATAAATATTTTACTGTTATTTAATTATAAACAGTAGATCTCTTTGCCCAAAGTTGCTAATCATGAGCTACATGAAGAATTAATTGCGGCCTTAAATTGTCATTGAGTATCTTGTACGTAACAAAGATTGTTTTTGATATCGGCGATCACTTTAAAAGGAGATGATCGAATTCGAACACTTAAATTTAATAGAATATAATTTATATGAAAAATATATTTTTTAAGAAAGTTTTTTTTGGTCAAAAAAGAGAAAAATTTTTTGATAAAAAATAAATTATTTTCTGATATTTGAATGTGACTCTAAAATATGTTAATTTTTTTTATTTAATGCATATAAAAAAACTTGTTTTCATTATATATAGTCGGTCAGCAGTACATGTCTTTCTTCCTTTTCTCTGTTGCTCTCTCTTCCATTCCCACTGTTTATATTTTTTTGGAAATAAAGGAAGTGAATTTTTTCTCTTCAAACCCCTTAAAGGTACTTGAGATAGCTCATATTAATACGTATTATTAAATAAACTATATAGACATTTTACTGTTACTTAATTATGAGGAGTGGATCTCTTTGCCCGAAGTTGCTAATCATGAGCTGCATGAAGAATTAATTGCGGCCTTAAATGGTCATTGAGTATCTTGTACGTAACAAAGATTGTTTTTAATATTGGTAATTCTTTTAGGTGACGATAATTTAAACTCTTGAGTTTGATAAAATATAACTTATAAGAAAAATGTATTTTTTAAGAAATTTTTTTGACAAAAAATAAATTATTTTTTGATATTTGAATGTGACTCTAAAATATGTTAATTTTTTTATTTAATGCATGTAAAAAAACTTATTTTCATTGTATACAGTCAATTAACATGTATATATTTCTCTTCCTTTTCTCTCTGTCGCTCCCTCTTCCATTCGCACTGTTTATATTTTTTTGGAAATAAAAGTAGTGAATTTTTTCTCTTCGAACAGCTTTAAGTACTTGAGATGGCTCCAATGTAAAGTCTCATGGTCCGATTATAGATAATATATATTATAAACTTTCTAGAGATTCGGAAAAATTTGGCAGCTTCCGTCAAAAAACAAAAAAGGGCAGCTGTCAAAATATATGGGGCTGGGCATGGACATCCGCAAGGGAAATTATATTCAACTTTAAAATCAAATGCATTTCATCTGGAACATCTGCAATAATTTGCACACAATCATGCATGTTATCTCCATTTTATCATCAATCAGGTCAGAGTTCTTTTTATCTCCCAGTCTCCCACGTTAAGTGGCTAGCTTTTGGGACAACGAAAGCAGATTGCAAGAATGTCGTTCATTCATGCTTGGAGGCGGCCATGCCGTGAAGGCGGGATAGAGAGACTCTTTATTCAGGATGCATGACCTATAGGCTGCTGATCATATCATATTGCTTTATTCAAATCATTTTGGGAAAAATTGAACAGCTGTATATATAAAAGCTCCTAGATGCAAATAAACACGTGTAATGTGTAATATGTTTATATTTCATTATTTTATTTAAGTCTATTGTAATTGATAGTCTAGTAATTGAGAGATAAAAAATGTAAGGGCATGAATAGGGATCAAGCTCTCAATTTATGTGTCTCAACTATTATAGGTAGAGCAGAATATCTTTTATTATACCAATAATTAATTACCATGATAGATGACGCGTATATCAGGCAACTGCCATGCATCTCTTGGACTTTAAAACCCAATTTAGCAATTTGAGTCAGATGCGAGAATATCGAAATCCATGGCCAAATTAATCTCATACGACACTGCATCGTTATTATGTTCACATCGGTTCCTATGTCTATGCGTGCAAAAGTCGATCCCTTTGATGTTTTTTGATAGGTCTTTCTTTCATGTTAGCTTAAGAAACTTAAAATATTTTAGGATAGATTCCATCCATTTTTAGTGTTATAATAGTGACATCAAATTTATGTACGGCACAATTTATTCCAAAGAAATTTTCTTGTTATTCACAAATTAAATTACTCAAATTTTCGTATGGAAACCTATGTAGTCTTATAATAGGAGCGCTTCTATGGTTCCTATTACTTTAATATTGTAAAACTTACTCTTTTCAATTTAATTATGTGCCTAGCTCATGATCAGAAGATAGAAATTATTACTTTCTAGCTCCTCGATCGTCTGCCTGTGAAGACTCCATTTCATCTAATTCCCACTTTCCTTTCAAGCTTAAACAGAACAGAAAGCACATTAAATAATTTTCCAATCTTTTTTCAAAACTACTGTGGAGGATGCATGCAACCCCATATATCCAATTTCAAGTTGATCCATAATAGTGCAAAACAAATGATGATGACGATGGTGTGATGACAATTACAGATAATTAGTATTAATTAATTGTAAGCAATATACGTGGGAGAAGACTTAATATGCAACAAATTATTCAAATTTAATCTCCACCGGAACTCAGCTCACTTAATGTATGCAAACAATATTTTCCAGCAGGATTTCGGGAACAACTGTAATCCAAAAGGGAAAATGACGCGACGCTCGCACCACAAAAGAGACCTTTTACCTTTAAATACAGCCTTTTTTTTTTTGCACAATTTTTAAGTTTTTGAAGGGTCACTAATTAATTTAGATATTTATCTTGAGGAAAAGCGTTGACGTGTTGACGTCCAATCTGTTATATAAAACTGATGCGCGTGTATATATCTACACAAACAAGATACATGCTTGCGTGGAGAGAGGGAGATCCGTACACATCTACATAATATACAAGGCATGCAACTGTGAGACAGGATTGACGAGTTGGCATGCATATAATCCACAAGGTTGATATCTATCTCGCTCTCTCTTTAGATTGTGAGCGCAGGTTTAATTTTATTATAAAAGTAAGCTAGCTAGTTAGCACTCTTTAGCTTGACAGATGCATGCCGCAATATTTTCCTCAAAAGCAATGCTAAAATTGGAGAATACATGCTTTTCACATCTTTAATTTTGTAATACCTCAAGTTCTGTAAACTGCAAAATTAAATAAGACTTGTGGGTTTCTGCATCTTGCTTTGTTGGCTGCCATCTAAATGACTTTATAAAATATAGAGGGGAGTTGAAAGGTAAAAGAGAGGGGAAAGTGCCTCCACATTTTGACATTCTTTTTCAAAGGAAAAGGCTAGTAGGGCAAAGAAATTACAGAGAGTGAGCTAGCAAGCAGGACTCATAAAATAAAATTAAAAAATTAAAAAATCAGTGTAATTTTTGCTTAGAAATTTAAAAATTAAAAAAAGAAGTATTTTTTGATGTATTAAATCTACATGTCAGCTCATTTCTGATTCTTCTTCGACTCATTTTCTCTGCCCACAAAACTGTGCTTTTCTTTTTTTAACGCAACCCATTTGAGATTCTTTCTTTTTTGGAACATCAGAAATACGCACTTGACATATTGGATATACATCGTACACTTTGCCATTCTCTCTAGTTAAACAATTTTGGAATTGTATCTTGCAAGTACAACGACTAGTGTATCACTGCGGCACAACTGCAAGTCCCTCTAAAAAGATTCATTGAATTCTCCTAAATCTAAATGGTGGAGAATAAATGCCAGTTTGCAGTGTGAAATGACTGGACAGTAAAATTGGATGATTTTTTATACGATTTGGGGCCACCAAATCACAGTCAAGTCGGCGTTCTACTGCTTTGATCTTCAACTTTCAATGTTTCTGGTATTGCAAGATATGCATTGTATAACATATTCCCAACCGTGCGTGTGTCACCACATTCCTGGAAAACTGAATCTACAGTTTCCTCTTTTTTCCGATACAGATCCTTTATTTAACTACATTGTCCATACAACATTTTTCTTTCATGAATGCCTTGTCTGGACAATTGCGAGATGATGAAATAAAAAAGATTTGATTCTTCATTTATGAAAAGCCAAAAAAAAATTTTTTTGTGGGGGGGGGTGGGGTTGCGGGGGCCGCTAACTTTGGAAAGGATATAGCCCTAGTTTCCATTGTTCTTGCCACCAATTTGATCCTACTTTCTCTTGAATCCATAAAGGAACAGAAAAGAAACAAAAGAAATAAAAGCAACGCTATCCACCCTTCACGCACAGTCCGAAGTTTTAGTCTCCTTGCTTCACGAACGCTGGCAATAATTAGATTGGCGTCTTACTAGAGGTGTCAAAACAGATTGACCCATCGACTTGAGTAAGATTTCAACACCTCTACATGATAATTAATATCTGTCTAAATAATGTCGAAACCAACAAGAACATTTAGCGGATGGATTCCACACTCAAGGGCACTTATGCAACAACTTGCTTCCTACCCATTATTCAGAGGGTGGCGTGATACTTAGTTGCCATACTTGTATTCCTATTTAGTTCGATTGAGATCCCAGCACTAACACGCACTACCAATTGTGTGAACATTATTTTCTTTCCTTCTAAATATTGGTATGTGGAAATCGTTGCCCTTTAGGCAAGATAGGATAGGCTTATTGTCCAATAAACTTCCGATGGTGCAAATTTAGGTTGTTAAAAAGTTCAAAGACAATCTGTAAGTGAAAGTTTTGGTCTTAATTTTTCAAATATTTTAAGAACGAACGCTAACTAGCAACTAGAAATACGCATGCCAACAATGTATATGCTTTTCTCCCTTCTTCATTTTTATTTTATTGTGATGATTGATCGAAGATAAGAGATGGGGTCTGTATGCCCCCCAAAGTAGAAACTGCTAAAATCATCATAAAAATAGGGATTTGGCTTTTCGAAAAGGTTCAAAATACTACACTTCTTTTCAAGATTAATTTTCAAATGCGTGCATAAACTTTTATTTCTGTGCTCCAGGCGAACATCAATTATTGCTCACATTTTTGTGCTTACAATAAACTTTTCCCTCTCGACACTCAAAAATAGATATTTAGACAATAGGACCGAATTTACAAGAAAAATATCGAGAATTCCAACGCTAGGTAGTTAAGCATCAAAAAGAGTGTTATTTTTATTTTGACCAAACATCAAATGACGCATATTAAGCTGCATGAGACTGTCATGACAAAATTTATTTGTTGGGATACTTAAATATAACTTACTGGAGCTGGAATTACACCTGGAAAAATGACAGCAAACTTGCTCTCTTTATTGCGATATTACCTAAATGGATACTTTTGAATCGGGGATTTAAGAAAAACGCATGGGTTGTCGAAACACCACCGCCAAGTAAATTATGAAAAATTTTACTTGTTCTCAAAAAAAAAAAAAAGGGGGGAAAATTTACGCTAAACACATATTTACCATATGACATCCAAGTGCTATTTTGGTCCGCTCCCTACTGGTCTCTCTCTCTTGTATTGTTGTCTTCCTAGCAGATTCAATGTGTGGCTGCACTGCTTTAACATTAGGGAACAGCGTATCATGGCTATTCAACAAGCAGTATAATGATGACTATTCAACAAGCAAAACCATGGTTTCGTTGACCCTGAAAATGGCAGCTACACAAATGTTCTGCCAGTTTGTCTTGTAAACTAAGATCAAATTTAGTTGCCTAATCAATATTTAGGAAGGCAATACGATGGTGCAATGCTTATGATTGATAACATGTGCTGGTACAGAACCAGACAACAATTAGTGCTTTTTTCATCAACCAAATCTGGATAACAATACTAAAGTAAGTCATATCACCTCACCTTTTGGGAGGTTTTACACCACCCAAGGTTCTCCAACATCAGCATGCCAAATGATAACGACTTGTAATCCCATGATCTCCAAAATCTGATATGTTCTTAGATAGACTCAACCTATCAATCATACCATCGTGGTCACATTCCCTGCTCATAAGCTATGACAAATCTACTTTACTTTCTACTTTCAATTCTATGAAATATTCACCATGGCAACTTTTGGTTAGGCCACGAACCTAACACTTTCATAGATTAGGCGCACGATTACATTGGAAGAATCAATCTACCCAAGAATTTCTCTTCTCACACACTTTTACAGGACCTGAGCTTTCAGTATAACTACCACCATTCTTTGTGATAAAAAAATGTTTGCAAGCAGGGAAAACAAAAAAAGGAGAGTTATCAAATCCTACCGCATGATAGTTCCCACCAAAGTTCTCAGAATTTGAAGCCTCGGATTAACCGATTCCATAGCAAAACGGCTTTTGATCTTCCTAGCTAACCAGAGCTTTCTTCCTAACCAAACAAGTCAAACCCTCAGTTGAAATAACTTCTATTGGCCACTGCAATTCTTGAAAAGTTTGCAAGCCATTGGCAGGGATAAAACTGACAATGATCGCTATATAAGTTCTCCATACATTTGATTGTATTGCTTGCTCTTAATTTCAACTACAAGATTTAAGAAAATACAATAGGTAACCTTGAGAAGAAGAAACGTGTGCTGAAACTTGTGATAAAATTAATTGTCATACTCTTGTTTTGTGTCCAAAAGAGACTATTCTTAACAAGGCCAATATGAGCTCCTGCATATGTGCAAGAGCCCGGGGCAACCATGATTTTCTGCTTTTTTTTTCCCCAACAATCGGTAGGGCCAGACGAGAGTGGGACCCATTTTTTGGTTGTAAAGTAATTTCTATGGCTGTGATGCGTGCACATAAATCTGCATGGGCTTTTATTAACTGAACCCATTCTCAAACACTAAATTTGCAGCAGCAAAGAAAGATGAATAATGTTTGAGAATGATTTTTGCAAACATTGAAAGGAAAAGCAACAAAGTTTCATCAATTAAGTTCAATGAAAGAAATTGACAAAACAGAAAGACAAAAGGAAAATATTACCTATGTAAGAAACGCCCAATCGGGATATGGACATTCATAAATCCAGCCAGGCCCAGAATATTTGACACAATGCAGCCATAAACCCTCTTCGAGTCCATCATATCTTGAAGAAAAGAAAGCAAAATTTAGGTGTAAAATCAACAAAAATATAGTAAATAACCTAGCAAAAGCTCAGACAAACCTACTCGGCATTTTGCATATCCTAGGAATTAAATCAGCACCAAATGAACAACACTGAAACAAGCATGGAAGGTTTTATGACCCAATAGGCTGATGAAAATAACAGAATGATGAAAGTTTTACAAAGGTTGGAATGAAACCACGGTACTTCTTACTCCATGCATACGGTAATTTCCTACCCCAGCAGTGGCCCACAACTACAGGCTGTCTTATGTGTCCCAGAGTCTGTCAGCTGGACAGCTTGGATTTTCCTTTTTTTTTTTTTGACTTGCATTGAAGAACAGCCACCTTATCCCCCCACCCCCCCAAACATAAAAGCAAAAAATTTTGCTGTAGAGAAAGGTATAATCAAGAAAGTGCAGGTATTAGAATTTTCAACCAGTTGTCAAATATACTTTATAAAATAACTCCTTCATGAGCACACTGCAAAAATTTTCATTTATCGTTAATTAGATTAGTTTTCGATTTTCATGTAATTGCAATGAATGATGTAAATACATTATATGACTTAAAAATTTTGGAAAAAGCTGACAGCCCCCACGGTAACACAAGGGACATCATACAAACAGCTCAGCAAGAAATGCACAAATTACTTGCTTGCCAGAGCATGTTAAACACTGTGGAAACAATTAAAAACATAATAACAGATATTTCATCATAAGGAAGATTTCGCACCCTTTTGGAGCCAAATTTGGACAGTTCGTACACATAGGATCAATACTGAAATCTTCTTTGCCGTTCCCTTCAGATTTACTGGAACAATCATTTCCAGATTTTGCACAACTTCTAGAACTAGAAGCAGCTCTATCTGCACCCATTCCCTCCACAGAACAATCAGTAACATGTTCAGAGAGGTAAAGATTGTCATTGGCTATGGGATGTCCTGTATACTGCAAATGTACACGTATCTACACGAGAGAGAGAGAGAGAGAGGGAGAGAAGAACAATGTCAAGATTCATTCATCCCATTAAGTTGTAAAAATGATCAAGCCAACACTCAAACAATTTTTTTGGTAGTGCTAATTCATATTATTCTAGTATAATATGTTTCAATTTCCCAAAGGAAAAAGAGGATTAAGAAAGAAAATGAAAGGGACTTCTCAGGTCAGGAAAATCAACTACAGCCTTTTCTTGTCCAGAAGAGAGAGATGCATGGTGTGGAGGGATTTCAATTAGTGCTATGAGAAGGATGCGGTGCTATTGTGCAACTGCTTTTTTCTCCAAAAAAATTGGTGTCAACTTTTTGCTTGTGCAGAATAAGAATTTTTGGCATACCTGCATGTGTCCTTGTCCCTCGGGGAGTTGAGGGATCAAGCCCCACATTCATTGCATCTAGAAGAGCATCACCTATGACCAACAATGCTATTGGACGCGAAGTTTCATATTGTGATTGATAATTAGTAATGGATATGGGTTTCTTTTAGTTCTAAAAGGTCTCAATTAAAAGTAGAAGGGAAAATATGTAAAACAAATGAGATTGTGTCACATGCTCTATCATAGCAAATGTTTGTGTTGCCAGTTGCAAGTTGTGGTCTGGAATCAATCCTTCTGAAAATTTAACACCTTGTAATGCAGGTCCTCAATGGATTATCTGCCCTAGCAAGGCAACTTAATAAAGTACACTAGAATCAACAGTCTTGAGTATACAGTTGGGTCCAACTCCTTAGCTGACTGTACTCGGGACAGTTTCTGTGCATATATTGAGTTATTTTCGTCTTCAGGTTGCTTGTTGCAGCATAGATTATTGTTGAATGGGTCTTTGTGTAGCCTTTGCAAATTTAATAGTTTTGCAACCTGCCAGGAGTCCTCTTCTTTGACTTCCAACTATTTTCCAAAATGAATTTCTATTTGTGAAATGAAAAGTGGACCAAAACCAAAAGCAGCCAAACCCAACATAGTTGAGGTTGTTTTTTTCAATCAAGGATCATAGGACTTTCATTGAAATGCTTAATACTAGCTATTAATCTAATATGCCTTTTATATCAACAAATGTACTCACTTGATGTGTCCGGCCAGTGATTGGTTTACACAAAACAACGCTATGAATTCCATTGGTGCAGATCCTAGAAAACCTGGTACAAGCAGGCTTCCCTCCACTGGAGCCGCCAACCTGCAGAGAAGAAAAGGAATGAAAAATTCAAATATGCACTGCATACTTCTTCATTAGTAAAAGATACTTATGGTAAGAAACAACCACAGAGGCACAGGTAATACAAAATTCATCCTAATGCTTGATGTAACCTGGTTGGTGAGAATTATGTACAACGACGTAACATTCCCACTCTCCATGAACCTATCACTCATCAACAACATATCATGCACAGAGAAATACAGAACTTAATTCTTATTTTAAATGAAAAAGACGTTTTGGAAAATTATGGACAAAATACAAATGCAGGACAAATGAAATTCCTTGCATAAGTGATTGTTGCGAGTGAAATCGGCCCAGAATTCCCGAGGAAATCACACAAAAGGGGCACTTGCAGTTAACCAAAAAGGACTGCCTATAAAACAACCAGCAATATATTTTAACCTACAGAAACATAAGTACTCCTTTATAGGAGCTTCTTTTGCAATAAATGTTAAACCACCAGCATTATCTGGATATCCATATCCAAACAGTATTTCAACTAACTACTGTAGTACTGTTAACTAACACACAGATCTGTGCATCAAACATATCTGTCCCTGAACCCTTTTCGAAAATGCAAAAATAACAATGCATAGGATAAGAGCTATTTTCTATTTAAAAGAACCAAAATAAACTTCTCACCTCTACAGTGCTTCTCCCTTCACGAGCATTATAGTTTATGTTAACATCTACAACTTTCTGGAATGACAATTGCAAAGTAACAGTCAAACAGAGAAGATCATCCTACTTGTGAATTGCCACAATATGGACTAAAGCTGTTACAGCCAAGATATCTACCTAACCTTTAAATAGGTACAAACTCCCACATCTTATGGGTTTAATCAACTAAATAACAGAAAGCAACAGACAGTCATTTCCTACTGACCACTGACCAGCTATGAAATCCTCTAAATTTTCTTACTCAAATTTCAAACACCCAGACTATTCATTCTGGCAGCTCATGTCCAATTCTCATTTCAGAAAGATCAAGAATTTCTCAATTACTATATTAGAAAAAAGGGGGGGTACACTAAACTGGTCTCTTTTCCATGCATCTTGTGTTTCTTCAATTTCTTATAGGTGAAATATCTAATCATGTCACACGTCTTGGTTCTACAAAGAAAGACAGGTGCAAGGTATAAATCAACCACACACGTACAAGGGTATGGTCTTCTTACACTAAATGGGCTTCTTTTAGTTCTAAAAGGTCTCAATTAAATGTAGAAGGGAAAATATGTATCCGCAGACTGATACACTGCACAGTTATTATCATCTTTTCTGTTGTAGACTAAAAATAAGGATTCAAAGCAGATGTTTGTTAGAAGAAAAAAAAAGAAGATAATCCTATTTGAATAAAATCCATAAGAACAATATCTAAAGCGCATTCACTCCTTTGCATAAAAAATAGTGTACCTCATCCTCCGGGAATATTCCGATAACCTTTGCAACATACTCTTTCTGTACCAACCCAGACTCAATCTGCAACAACCACTAATATTACACCAAGGGAACCATAAATTCTTCTACGAGAACAAGTCTCATATCTAGGTATTTGCACCTACTTAACTTAATGAACAGTAATAGCAACAACTGACTCACCTCCTGCCTGAAAAGGTCAGCCTTTGAAGCATTTCTAGCCAAAATAAGAAGTCCTGAGACAAGACGATCTAGCCGATGAACCGCTGGAATGATCGCATCAAGTGAAAGATAACCCAAAATGGAAACATTTTTATGGGGAAAAAAAAAAAAACATGATGAAACATATATAAGTAGTACAGGCCACATTCAATTTCCATTTTCATGTCCCTGGAGGAAAAAATATAAAAGAATACAATGATAACTTTCAAAAAAAATCATGTTTTGGATACAAAACAGCAACAAAGACATGATCAAACACATATAAGTAGTGCAAGCCACATGTAACTTCCATTTTCATGTCCCTAGTGGAAAAAATATAAAAGCCTACAATGATAACTTTCAAAAGCATCATGTTTTGGATACGAAAAAGAGGTGCCAATCCATGCTCAGCCTGAAGAATGCCAACAACAGTGTTCTTACGATATTGACCACAAGGATGAACCTACAAAAAAAAAAATCTCATAATTAACCTAGTTAACACCATGCAAGAAGAAGAAGAGTCATGTGCAAAAAAATAAAAAATAAATAAATAAATAAATAGAAGAAGAGTCTAATCTAAATGGAAAATTAGGAGTAAAGACTATTGATTTTGAAACAAAGTACAGATGAAAGACTATAAGACATTCGAATCAAAACAATGATCAAAATAACAAGGTTGTAATCCCAAATTCAAACTGGGGACACTTTAATGAAAAGAAAAAAAAACCAAGACATTCTGTCCACAAATTATGGAGGAATATCAAAAGATTCAGATACCTGACCACCTTTAAATCAAATTTAACGCAAAGAAAACTGCTACAACATCAACCTCTGATGTGTTTAAAAAAATATCCGCTGGAAATAAAGCCAAAACATGGCAAAAAAAGCCAAAAAGCAACATTGACCACTTAAATCATATCTGCACATTTTAAAGCAATAAAACACATTCAAGCTGGCCTAGAGGTGGGTGGAACACAGATTACATTCACCTGCTGGAAGAAATAGCTTAACCACTCCTGGCAAGTGGAAAGGTCGAAAGCTCTCTCTAATTTGGTTAACTTGTTCAGCAGTTTAGAAACATTATGTGTCAAAGGCCATACAAAAGCCTATTCAACGCCTTCTAATGTCTACATGTCTAATTGGGAGAAAAGAACATAAGAATTGCATAATGACCACTACTTATTATGGCTAAAGATCTTGGGCTTCAATTCTACTCAAAAAGAAGAGGCATATATAAGTTCAAAATTTAAATATGTCAAAATACAAGTTTTCGGGATGAAATATAAATCGACTAATGGCATAGAACAAGGCAAAATTAGAATGACAATGAACGTCAAAAGGATATCCCAATGATGACTTGATAAGAAGCAAATCAAGTCCCAGGTTTGCAGCCCACTTACAGGAACAGTTGGTGGCTTATAAACAGTTACAACGTTTGCTTCTTCTTGAAGAACAGAGATATCCCAGTCCAGAACTGGTGGTTCATGCCTACAACCTTTGAAAAATCAATTAGAGGCCTCATAAAATTCAAATTCAAGTCAATTACATTTTAAATACAAAATAGCGTACAATAAATTAAGAACTTCAACGTTTAGTCATTTACTAAAGCAGAAAATCGAACGAAAAGGATAGTATATGTGAGATATCCTGAATTTGAAGCCCCAAAATTAGCCTACATATTAATGCCTGTCAAAAACAAGGAAAGCAACAGCGATATTGCACCTGTGCAAGAAGTGGCTAATCTTTTGTGATGGTTTGACTACATAAGAAACTGGAACCATTTCTCCATCAACTTGTAGCCGTCCACACTTCACAGCACTTACCTACATTAAAACCATTCACAGTTCACAAATTCAAACTCTTGCAATTACCCCAAAAAAAGACAAAAAAGAAAAGAAAAGAAAACTAGGACGTTCAATCATCTGAAATTTGCGAATGAAATTCATTTCAACTGACTAGCCAGTCAACTCACACACATTTAACAAATTCAATCATTAAGACAATTTCACAAAAGAAAAAGATAAGCAGCCAGAGAATCTATCCAGAATCCATGTAAGTACGATATTATTTTGAGTCTTACGTGAATAAAAAAAATATGTAAGGCTCAAAATGACGTCAGCATGATTGAACTGTCCGTGTAACAACGCTCTTTGGCAAACGGGTGAAAAACGATTGGCAAATTGAAATTGACAAAAAAACAGTAAATTAGATGGAATTAAGAGAGTAATGTACAAGATTTTTACATAGTAATCATAAGGCCGGCCTCTGAACTCTTCGGCAAACAAATCAACGATTGTCTTTCCCGCCCAACGGTTCTTAACCTGCAAGCGAGCCTCACATTTTTGTTGTTTTTTTAATATATATATGAATTTTCCACGAAATCACAATCTGAGTTTAAATTAAATAAGCAGATTGAGATTTTTGTTTCCAAATAGTTATCAAAAAGAAAGAAAGAAAGAAAGAAAAAAAAGGAAGTACTGACATGAGAGATGAACTCGAAGTAGTAGGGCCAGACGTGTCGCCTCCCTGCACAGTTCCCGCCAAAATTCGAGTTTATTGTGGCGCATCGAGCTGGATTAAAATTACTAAATTGAAAGAAATTATTGAAACAATTAAAACATTAAAAACGTTACCGTTTAGAAACATGTAATCTTGCTTCTGTGGCGGATTGGCCGGTGTTTGCCACACGATTTCCATCCCGCTTTTCTTTTCTTCAACTTCTTCTTCTTCTTCTCTCTTTCTCTTCATCCTCGTGACGTTTCTCTAGGGTTCACTGGAACTGCGTGGAAATTGAAGTCAGTCAACAGTCCGATGAGCAAACGACGCCGTATAAAAGAAAATTTTACATTTATAATTCGAGGAAAAAATTTTACATTTATAATTACTTAAGCTTTAAGCTCGCAGATTAGACGCTGTCGTTTTGGTGCCGGAAGTCTTGAGCCGGGCGGCAGGCGTTTTGGAGGATAGAAATTTAACTTTTAACTACATAGACAGGCAAAATAGAACGCATGTGAAAACTTAATTTATTTAATAATATTATCTACCGTACTAGCGGCTTAACATGCTTCTTATCGGGTAAGTAATATTTACACGCATAATTAACTTGATACACGCACAAAAAGTCATGTAAGTCCCATATTTATATGTTTATTGTGCGCATATCAAGCTTTTTGGTTAGTGAGAATAACGATTCCCTTCTTGTCGTGTATCTATTTCTGTATTTGTAATCGTACTTTAAAAGAAAAAAACAAAGTTTCCGTAAAAGATTCTGGCAAGGGCTCGCTGAAACTTGGGAAGTTCGCTGGGTCCGTAAAGAATTGGTGGGCCATCCTGGGGTTTAAGTTAACCAGACCTCTTCTAGGAAGAACACTATGGACCGGCCCAATTATGGGATCAACTGATTTTCCAGGTCAGTAACACCAACGGTTAAGATGGGAGCGGGGCCCTGTGTTCATAACGATGCTAAAACTTCTGAGTTTTATTAACCGAAAGGTAAACATACTTTTGAGTTTTATTTGTTATTAGTATTAAAGGCCGTGCACGATGCGCAAATTTATAATTTTTTTTAATTAAATTTATTCTAAATTAAGTTTATTTTATATTTAATTTAGAATCAAAAGACAAATAGTTAAAAATTCAAAAAATATTGAAATTAAGCTTCCGAAAGACTAATTGGCAAGGATCATCATGGGAGCATATAAATTTTTTATATAATTTAAATGTATATGAATAATTGCTAATATGAATTGAGTAAAAAATAGTTGATTGATTTTGAATAAATTGAATTTCTAATTATAATTGTTAGAATCTCCTAAAAAAATCAAATATATAAATTTGAAATCATAATTTCACAAAATTTTGAAAATAATAATAATATATAATATCAATTTTTTTATATTTATTTCATGGTATAAAATTTTCAATAACTATTAATTAGTTACATAGAATTTCACTTAGACTAAAGTTTTCTTTTTGATATCCTTATTCTATTTTAGTACTAAAAAAAAAGAAGGGCAAAATCAGCACAATCCATGATTGTGATAAAATCAGGATTTGTTATTTTGTAATCAGAGTACCTAGCAATTAAACTATATAGGATTGACGAGATTCTAAAAGCCAGAAAATTTCGGGTATTAGCATCTGAGTTAACTCAAATTCATGTAGTTAATTGCCCTTGAAATCGCCATAGGAATTGTGCTGCATGCGGCTGCACATCTGACGTCTGACTTCCCTAGGGTGCTACATGCTACACAAGAAGAATATGAACCAATGAAGCCATTCTTTCGCGAGGAGCGGCCGAATAATTATTGGCGGTGTGTCAAGGGAACGGGGGGTTGGACCGGCTTGGTGACAGTGGTGCTTTATGGCCTTTGCTTTTAAATTAGCCCAGCCATGCTTCCACAAAACTGGCAAAGGGGGCATTACGGTTAATTTTTAAGGAATGCATTCTCATTTATATTTTATTTTTAAAAAGTAAGAGAATGAGCGTTTAATTAATTTTTTTATACTGTTATTTGATTTTACTTATTTTTTTATACGACATTCGAAAAGTAACTGATTAAAAAATAGTCCAAGATTACTTTTTTCTATTTTTTGAGCTACTTTTTAATTTTTAATATTAATAATAATTTATATAAACTAAATTATCCTCAAATAATATTTATACAATTTTTTTGTTTTTTTATTTACCACTTGAATATGATTTATTAATTGTTACTCAACTTCATTAATATTTATATAAATACAATATTTTCATTTTTCAATAATTCCTAAATAATATTTTTTTATTTCAATTTTTCATTAATATTGACACATAAAAAATATTTAAAACATTATATTTTTTATTATCTAGTAAATATTAATTAGTTTTTAAAAAAATAAAAATAAAATGAGAAAATTCTCAATATTATTTATAAAATATTTATTCTGAAAACAAAAATTATAAAATATAAAAGTAATTTTATTAATATGATACATTAATATAAATTAAATGTCTAAATCAATAACTTAATTATTCAACAGTAATAACAAGTATAAAATTAACTAAATAGTTTATTAGTTTTTTTAGCAATTAGTTATACGTAAAAGCAATCAGTAATCAACAATCAATAATTAATAATTAGTAACAGCAATCAGTAATAGTAATTATTGATAATAATATCAAATAGTTAAACCAACTAGGTTCTAAATCTTCTTATAACCCTGAAGAAGCTCATCGGATTCAATGCCTTTCGGTATTCACACAAAAATATGAAAAATTATTGTCGTTGGACCATGAGCTAATTATTTATTTTTAAGCAAAAATAAATAATAACATGAGAATAGAAGAAAAAGAAAGTTAAATATTCGTAAAATTTCTTTACATATTATTGTATAACTTGTTTCAAATCCAAAGAAACTAACATGACTCTAGTTGCCGACAGAAGGCTGCATCTATCTTTATTTGTCATGTTGCATATATAGCTATCGTAATTCCAGGCACCAATAACGTATAGGATCCTAATGTCAGTGCAGAACTATATATCTTCTAGCGGTGCTTATTCTTTGTACACTATAATTAAAAAAATTAAAATGATTATAATCCACTATAGGCGCTAATTTTAATTAAAAATTATTTGGGTGGAAAAATTAAAATCAGAAATTAAGAAATTTAATCAAGAGAAAGCCAAAAAAAAAAAATCTAAAAAGAGAATAATGAACTTCTTAATGCCAACAGATGTTATAGAATAATCATACATAAAAAAACTAACAAAAACTATAATAACTGAAATAAAAATAATCAATTATGAATACTAACCTTAATGAGAAATTGTTTGGGTGAAATTATTGACCCAATTCTACCAAATATTTAACCTTTATGAAACATATAGATCACAAATTATAATATATATCAATAGGTCACAATCAAAATCTTCTTTGCAAAAATCATTGTAAAAAGAATAAAAAAACTTCTTTATAACAACAGATATTCTTATATAACTATATGAAAAAAAAACTAAGAAAAAGTATAATAAAAAAATTAAAATAAATATGATCAATTATAGGTACTAAACTTGATAAGAAATCGAAATTGAGACATTTAGATAAAGAAAGCAAACGAATAATAATAAAAATAAAGAATGCTTATCCTTTTATAATATGAAAAAGAATATCCTAAAATCTATTGAAATTGGAATTCTAATTTTAATAGGATATTAAGCAAGATTATGATCATTAAAATCCTAATTATATTAGATTATTATAAAAGACTATGAAAATTTAATACTAAAATCTATAAGTATTTTATTAAGAATACTTATACTTTTATAATGTAAAAAAGAAGATCTTAATTCTTATACATGAAGTTGGAATTCTAATTTTAATATGGTATTAAGAAAGATTATGATCATTAAAATCCTAATTCTATTAGATTATTATGAAAGACTATGAGAATTTATTAAATTAAAAAATTAAAAAAGCCACAAAATTTCAGTACTAGAGACTGTCATATAAGTATAAAAATATTCTCTATATTTTCGTTATTATATTTTACTAGTTTGGTACTAATTTTAATAACAAATTGTATTAAGACCTACACATCACACATCACACAGGTTATTATATTCACTACTCTAAAAATACATGAATAATCATTGCCACAAATTGAGTAAATACATGATACATTATAAGTGAGTAAATTGAATGTCTAACTATAATTATAACTATTGATAATGACATAATCTTCTAAAAAATAATATATATTAATACTCATAAAATTTAAATCTTAATATTAATTTTAATATTAAGACTCGCGTAATACGTAAATTTATTAAATTTGTTGATACTAATTTTGATAAGAAATTGTATTAAGACCTACACGTCACATAGATTATTATATTTACTACACTAAAAATACATGAATAATCATTGCCACAAATTGAGTAAATACATGATACATTATAAGTGAGTAAATTGAATGTCTAACTATAATTATAACTATAGATAATGAGAGAATCTTCTAAAAATGATATATATTAATATTCATAAAATTTAAATCCTAATATTAATTTTAATATATAATCGTTGAAATTTACTATTCTTTTAAGTAGAGGTGTCAAAAAGTCGCGTTGGGTCAGATTCGGATTGAGTCGTTTCTGATTCGGGTCATTTTCGGTTGGACTACTTTCAAGTCACGTTAGATTCGGTTCGCGTTCAGGTTGGATCGTTTCAGATTTGGTTGGATTCAGATCAAATTCGGGTCGAATTCGCACAGAACCATTATTTTTTAAATCATTTTTCACTAAAATAAAATATTTCAATTAAATTTAAAACTCATTCCTATAATGAACTAAACGTTTAAATTTAGTTTTTATGTAATATATATATATTACGAAAATGATACTAATTAGTACTTAAAAAAGATAAGTCAAAGGTAAAAAGTCAAAAAAAATTTCATTATTTTGTCTTTTTCTTAACCCAATGAGTGATTCAGATCCAACCTGAATTCAATTTAAAATTTTTTGGTCATTTTCGGGTTGGGTCACTTTTGAATTCGAGTTGAAAAATTGGGTTCCTGACTCAATTTTTTTGGGTGGATTCAGACGGGTTATCGGGTCGGATCACTTTTTGACATCTATACTTTTAAGTTTAAATTTTTTTATCACTTAGAGTCAAGAATCATAATTATGATTAATTTAAACATATTACCAAAATTAATTCACACTACACAAAAAAAGATATGTGCAAATAAAAATATAAAACACTAAAAAATATTTATGTGCAAATAGATATATTAACACAGTCGGTTAGACTGTGACCTTTGCTTGATGTTGAAACTTATGGTGTTGTTCACTTAAGACTTTACTTGAGTTTGAGTTATTGTTTTTCTTCTTTTTAGCTTCATTTGCACCCAAAAAAAATTTTTTCATTGGTTTTTTTTTTTTTTGTTGACATAATCAAATACTTGCCGACATATATGTGCTTGTGAATAAAATCACATGAATAATTTTACCGTATCTCTAATGCCATATTTTCCTAAACTATGAGATCAGATTAAGGTTTTGGAGTTAACGAATGAATTCAATGCATATTATCTCCCTAGCTAAGATTTAACGAATAAAGTCACTAAGAATAATTCATAAAATATCTCCAAAAGCAAAAATAAGGTGTTGTAATTAGAAAAGAAGGGAAAAAAAAGAGAAGAAGAAACATAGGCTTAATAATTTTTGGTACATACATAAGACTTAATAATGAATAACATATGAAGAATTATGAACATTAAAATATCGTCGGACAGCAACAAAAAAAAAGGATAAAAAAACCAACCATGCCATATTGGCATGAGAAGTAGAGAATTGAAAATTTTAATTAAGAAAATGCAAATCAAAATAATGCAAATAGAGGATAACTGTACTTTTATAATGTGAAAAAGAGTAATGTATGTATATGAGAATTCTAAAAGTCTATTATAATTAAAATTTTAATTTTAATAGAATACTAAAAAAAACTGTAATTATTGAAATCTAAATTTTATTATAATATTATGAAAGACTATAATTATCAAGAATTTATTAAATTTAAAAATTCAAAAATCTAAAAATTAAGATTTTGAGAATTTTAGTACTCGAGGATGTCACATAAGCATGTAAATATTTTCTAAACTTTGGTTATTATATTTTATATATGATATACGATATATGATACAGTTAGTCGGTGAACTAATGGTCTCAAAATAGTAAACGTAGCTGATTATTTGATAATTATTTGTAATATTTTGAAAAAGAAAAATGTTAATGAAATAAAAAAAAACTCATTTATATAATTAAATTATATTTATTTTAGATAACATTATATATTTTAGTCTTAAAAAATTAGGAAAAAATTAGGAAATTGTGGTGCAATTATTGAGTTTTCTTATTGCGCCAAAACACTACATTTCTAAAACCCATACGGACAACTTTTTTTTTTTTTTTTTTGACATCTAAACCCACATTGGTCTCACCCCCATGTTTTCGGTGTCCAAGAGCACTGTCTACGGGACAGGGCTGTGACTGTACAAAATATTTTCAACAAGTAAAAAGCGAGATTTCAACCTCTGACTCTCTGAGCTTTAGATAAAAGTTTTATTTTCATTTTTTTGTGTTAGATAAAAGTTTTAACTTCAGCCACTGCGCTGAAGATGAAGTCGTCTTCCTAATGTAGGTTACAGCTTACGGGAACCAAATAAATATTTATGTCCTATTATACTTTTAGAAAAGTTTTGTCTAATTATTTGTTAGAATTGTAATAAATACTCTATTTTTTTTACAACAATAGTGATATTTTTTATATTAAAAAAAGATAAATTTTTTATTGTAAAAAATAATACTGTAATTGAAAAAATAAAGAATTTATTGTAATTTGAGTAAAAAAATGAGATAAAATTTTTTGGAACTCTACTTTTTTCCTAAAGGTGTGATTTATCCTTTTACACGGTGGAAGCTCGGTTACTTCGCTTTTTCTGTTTGCTTGAATAATCAATGTCTCGATATTTCCTGTCGTCATCTTTCAATTTCATCGTCCGAGTTTATTTCTCTTTCTTTTGTGATTTAACCTTTAAATTTTGTTCGTACGATGTTTAGATTTTCATTTTGATTGGTGATAATTCGTCCACCTCTCTGCCATGATGGTGGCTGAGCAAGCTTCTCCACCGCTTGATTATTCCTTGTATGCCAAAAGGACAAACCTACGCAGCCCACCACCATCAAATGCGAGTACACGTCAGAAAGGTTTCTTGGTGGGTTGGTGGGTATTCTGTAACAAATGAAGTAAGTTTCAAACCCCTCTGGAACCCTCAATTCACTCCTAGTTTTTTTTTTTTGGTTCTTTTCTTTTGTGGCCCTTATGGGGTGGGTTAGACTTTACTTCACTCATATTAATGTCTTAAGTATAGAAAATTTAGTATCTAAGATCAATAACATAAAAAGAAGATATTCTCATAGCGTAGTCGTCCACAACATAAATGATAAAACAGTTCACATAACACTCTAATCCCACGAGGCACAAGTGTACAAAAGCATTTCTAAACCAACATTTTCGTGTGGATTGACCCGGGTTCTTGTTGTATTGCGGGCCAAACAACGAAGAATTCTATTGTTGCACGACATAAATAATTAATTTACTTTAAAAAAATAACAAGAATACTATTTGGCTACATTTAGGGGAGTGCAGTGGCTATACAAAAATTTATATCGTTAAATTGTGAAAAATATATTAAATTTATAAAAAAATTAGATAAACTATTAAATACTGTTAAATTAACTGTATATCTTCCACTTATTCACTTAAGTGTGTCTTCATAGTGAGCCTAAAAAATAAAAATAAAAGAGAACAATCGAAAAGGAGAGAATTTGGGTGGTTGCTTATGCTTACAAAGTTGCAACAATTCAATTGACGCTTCTGTGGGATGCCATTGTTAATGTTGGATGATGTGAGAACCAGATTAGGCCGGTCAATCGGATTGGAAAAATAAGAAATCGATCAATTGACCCGTCTGATTCTCTTTTAAAACCGAACTTGTTAAAAATTAGGATTTGAATCGGTGAATCAGTCACGGTTTTTCTGGATTGATTGATTCAGTTAGTAATATTTCGGTCTGGTCAACGTTTGGTCAACAATAATGTAACACTCTTAGAAAAAGTCACGTCATCCACCAAAAGAAGAAGAAAATCACACAACTTAATAGTTTTTGAATACAAGACCTCTTATGTAAGGTGAGAGATCTTAGGTCAAGTTATTGCTTATTAATCTTTTTTTTTAACTTAGTATTTATTTAATTATTAGAAGAATAATAGTTCTCATTTACTTACTCATTTTACTGTTTATAAATAACAAATTAACAATAACTATTTTCTTTCTTTAACTAGGAAATTATTAATTATTTTTCTTTTCTTAAATTATTTCTTAAAAATAAGAATTGAAATAAAAACATATAAATTATAAGATATTTTATATTTAAAATATTTGAGATATATTATTTACATTTATTTATATATTAACTTAGTTGTATATATCTTTTAACGTATATAAATATTAATATCTTATATCAATATAGTTCTTAAAATATAATTTATTTAATATATATATATATCTGTTTATCGATTAAATCACGATTGAACTAATTGAATTTTGACTCTCTAAATTTTTTAATTTAATATTTGATTTAATTTTTAAAACCATGTTACAAATAAATGGTGTTTTAGACTTTTGAAATCACGTGTGTGATGCATTTGCATGATAGAGTTCAGTTTGGTACACATACTCTCATATACAGATAATAAATATATAAAATATATTTTTTTGTGACAAATTTGATTATTTCTATAACAACGCTTATTATTTTTGTGATAAAAAATTATGTATTAACTTTTTACATTATACTTTATTAATTTTGTTATAGAAATAAATAAAGTTATTATAATATGTATACCAAGTATAGATACTAACAGATAAATGCCAAATTTTTTTCTATTACTCAGTATGATGAATCATTAATTTAATTACGTATTTTATATATATTATAAATTATGACCGTATAATAATTAAATTAAAAGATTCTGCAAGTGGTAATATTGGGGCCCACAGATTGCATCCGCTTTTTCAAACACATTTAAAAGCCAATTCTTCTTGACAAAAAAAAAAAGGTAAATACTTCCAGACTACAATCCCACACTCGTTTACCCGCGTCCAGACACTGGCGAGCTCCCACGCACAGAGTGTATTCCACTTTTGAAAAACAAGCGCGTTGGGAGTTTTTTTTTCTGTGCAAGAAGGTGCAAGTCATTATCTAACCCATTCCTCCCAATTACGAACCGTCACACACAAAGGAAACATTCGTAAGTTTTCCTTACCCAGCAATATGCCACTAGCCTCGTTGTGGGGCCATATTGACAGCTGTCATAATATGGACGGTCCAAGATATCTGCCGTTCGCCGGAGAAAAATTCGATGGTTGAGAGTGAGAGTAACGCAAAACATGACGTGATTTTGATCGTTGAATTTAAAAAAAAAATAACTTTACCATTATTAGCGTAATTAGAAGTACTTAAAGATGTGTAATTTATTTAACAAATAATTACATATATTTTTTAAAATTTAATAAATTTTTATTAAATTATGTCATATTAACGTTTTGTTTTTACTTTATTCTCATTGCATCGTTATAAATTTTTCTTTAAAATAAAATATTATAGAAATAATTAAATAGAAGGTGCACCTCCCACCATATGTATATATACACATACATATATGTTATTATGGCATAGGAAAAATTATGGAAGTACATAACCGATGTAGAACAAAAAATGAAACTAACAAACAATTCAGGAATCCACTCGAACAGATAAACGACGAAAATTTATCAGTAACATACACAGGAATGTACCCATAGATTAACAAAAATTCATTTGTTCAAAAACTCATTATTAATGATTAATTCTCATATACAGACTGAATAATAAAATTAATCTTGATTCTTGTTTATAAAACTAAACCAAAAAATATTTTGAAATCAATAATCAATCCTTTTAAACAGACTGAATTTATTAATACTAGTTTATATTTATAAAAGTTAAACTGAACTAATTGACTAAAAATAAGATTCTAAATAGAAAATAACTCTGATTAAAAAAATAATTCGGAATATTATTTTTAATAATAAAATATTTAACTTAATAAAATATAAAATATAATTATAAATATAAGATATTAATAAATTCTTGAATAATAGAAATCTTTTTTTCTTATTCTCCATCAAATTCTCCTACTTGAAAAAAATTTCGTTCTCAAATTTTGAAGTGCTAAAGAATAAGAAAGAACGGGCTTTGAATGAAAGAAAAATCTTTAGAAAAAAATAGAGGAGGCAGGAATGAAACAAACTTAAAAAAATCTATAGGAATAGTCAAAAATTAAAACTTCAAACGAAGGACAAAATTAATTTCATCCATAATTTGTGCAACCTCTTCAATCATAACTGGTTTGACACAATCTTGATGAACAACTACTTCTTTAACATACATGGTCTCACAACTCAAAATTAGTGTGATAGATTCATCAACAACTAAATCAACTTTTAAAGGCAAAAGCACAACTGTTGTTATGTTATTAATAGTGCAATCAACTTCTTCTAATAGAATAACTTTATTTGAAAATCTTCACTTCGCTATTTTTAACTCATCTTCAATGGAAAGAGGAAGATGGTGAGACGTCAATTCCAAAATATCAGTTTGAAAATTTTGTACGTATCGTAGGTTAACTATCTAAAGCTTGTTGCTAGCGAACCAGCCATTCTAGTCGGTGAATTTTATAATCTTTCTCAAATCATTGTTTGGGATTTTTACTTCACGCCAAGGATCTACTGATTGTAGTGCATAAAGTTAAACGATGTTCTTGGTCTAATTATGTTGTTGCTTTTATCTCGTGCAAGTTTAAGCCATTATTAACAAAATCAGACTGGATCGGCCGATTTAGCTAGTTGGACCGGTGACTGATCTTAAGTTCGGTCCAATTTAGCCTTAAAAATAGGGAGTGGTCGGATCGGTCAAAATCGGTAAAAAATTAGACTTGTTAGACCAATTCAAGTCAAATCAAAAAATTTTAAATTATAATTTAACCCCAAATTTTATTGAAATTACAATTTAAGCTATAATTTTAACTAAAAATTTTAATTTAATTCTAAATTTGATCAAAACTTTCAATTTAATCGTTAAAATTAAAAAAAAATTAATATTTAATCATTATCTATAAATATTATTTTCAATTACTTTTTATAAATATATATATTATTAAATACTGGTTCAAATACCGATTCAACGGGTTAAATTTTAACTCACTAATATTTTCGATTCGATAACCGATTGATTTTTGACAACATTATTCTAAGCAAAGCTGATTACACTGTTCTCGTTCATGCTTTTATTATAATAAAGTTTTCCTTGTAATCATCAGTCAAAAGCAATCAATCTCTGTTGTAATCTTTCTAGAAATTAAATTCCTTCCCCACGTCGGCTCTCTGTTTGAACTTCTTAGTGTTTTTGTTTCTTCAATGGAAAGTATGGAGGAAAAAAGATTGGTATAGCCCAAAGATTTATTCAGATTTTATATAAAATAAAATAATGTAAATATGATATTATTTTAAATATTAAGTGAAAATAAAAACAACGTTAACATGACATTATTCTCGTTGAATTCTACCTAAATCTTTTTACCACTTAGCGATGCACATTCGGTAGTATTGCTGACGCATGCAACGCCTTTGTTCTTCCAACTATTTGTGTTTGTTGCAGTATTTACTCCGCTCCTTTTGGTTTTCTAGTCCTTTTTTGTTGGTCATCAATGGATAAGAGTTGGGATACCTTCCAAAGATTCGATTCCCACACGGTGGATCGAGAAGAATCACCGAAAGCCGAATGGCAACCTTAAAAGGTAAGGCAAAACCATATCCTAACCTATTAGGCTAATAGCTACAAAAATTGGTGGGCTTAAAAGAGTGTCACCCCTTTTGGCCATTTGATTCAACGAACCGAGTTTCGAGCAACGATTTTCCAACTGCCGCATAATGAATTGGAGATTTTGAGTATGCAATTATGCAAAAAAATTGCGTACATGTTTCTTATTCTGGAAAACCCCAGCTACACGTTTTTGTGACCAAGTCATGTATTGTCTCAGCGTGTATATCCATATGGGCCCAAATTAAGGACCATAAACTACGGGCACGGGTACTGTTCATCACCAGAGGTCGATCGAAGCTCATTGGCCGATGACGGACCGCCCCACTCGCTGATGCGGAACCATGACTACCGTCCACTTGGCGATGTGCGGAGACTTACTGGTCCAGAGCTGTGTAAAAACAAATAATTTTGATGGTAATTCCCAAGAGAAAAAATCAGACTTTTCTTCTTTAAGTTTTCTGGAAGGGGATGGCGTCCTCTCATGGGGTCAAGCCACATGGACCTTAAAATTGTCCTTTTGTCTTCCCTAACTAACATGACCATTGCCAAATGTTCATCTTCACAAACTATTAGGTATATTCTATTAAGTATAAAACTTTGACGTGAAATTTACTGATAATTAAATCTTCTCTCTTATTTTAATTAGAAAAACAAAAACAAAAAAAACATTCATCCTCCCATTCCACCCCCGCCCCAAACAAAACCAAAAAAAAAAACATACCAAAATTTTTATTGCATTCTCATGTTGTTACTATATTGAGCAAGTGGATTTGGCATTATTTTAGTAGATAATAAAAAGCTAAGACCATGAACTTCTTCTAATGTGATCCTATAAGGTACAATAATATATATTTTTTATTAACTTCATCTTATTAGCTGACATAATTATGTTTTACAATCTTCACGTCTAAGAAATTTAATAAGCGAGCCTTAAGAAAAGGTAAATATGGGGTGTCGGTAGATAAGAGAGAAACAAAGTTCCAGTTTTTTTTTTTTTTCCTTTTTATTTTCAAGAATAACCCATATAAAAGATGAAAAACAAAATCTAGTAGATCAATTTCTTTTAATAGACGGGAAAGAAACATTTATCTGTGATATACCATCAACCAAGAAAATAACAGAGGAAAAAAAAGAGAGAGAGGAAAATACTTAGTAGGTGTAAATTATGTATGATTAATGTGATATTAGTAAAACTATAAATATATTATGAGATAGTATTAGAAAAATAGTATGACTATTTATATCTTTTTAACCTATACTCATTGAATGATGCTAAAAACAAAAAAAGAAAAGAAGAAGAATCAATGTCGACAAATATGAGCTTGGAATTATCACGTTGGACACAATGCTTTAAGTCTTTTTTACATGTCGCCATATAACGACATAAAAGTTTAGTCGTCCACAACAAAAATGATAACGCAGTTCACATAACTCTCTAATCCCACGAGGCACAAATGTACAAAAGCATTGACAATGACCAATTCTAAACCAACATTTTCGTGTGGATTGACACGGGTTTATGTTGAATTGCGGGCCAAACAACGAAATAATTCTTTGGATTGACCATAAAACAACTCATTTAGGTGGCGCAATCACTAATAATTAAGCTGAATTTTGCAAGGTGTCAATAAGGGAATTAATTGTCTAAAAAAAAAAAAGGGAATTAATTAGTGTGAATATTCAATTAGTGACTAAATATTCCACCTCGTCAAGACAGCAAACATGGGCCCTACTGGTACTCTCAGGCTCATTGAGAAAATGGGTCCATATACAACAGTCCGAAACCAACATTTTGTCCTTACTTTCTAGAAAGGTTGGTAGTTGCTGGTCCAACGGTGAAGATGCTAATGATCAGGCTTAAATGTTTTGAGATTAAGTGCTTACCAAACAATTTGTGAGATTAAATTTACATTTAATTTGATGCAAGTTATTATGTAACTATTTGAACTGTTTATATTTTCTTTAAGTAAAAGCGGCATGTTTCTCGACGGATTAGTTTAGAGACTACTTCCGCCATCTCCTATTTTTTACCAAAAAAAGGAGAGAAAGGTTGGTAGTTTGGTTTCTTATTACACTCTAACTGAAAACGCTCAAAAAAAAAACAAAATCGTTATCTCTCGTGTGATGTAATGAACCAGTTGAGCCATATCCATCTGCATCAGTGAAACAGAAAAAGTCTCCAGCATTGTTTTTAAGTGAATGTAAATTAAATATGTTTGTGAAGATACTATAACACAATCTTAGTTGGCAGAAGGTAAATTTGATCTACTTTCTCTGGTCCCTGCTCCCGCCGTACACATTCGGAGCAGTGCTCCGGAGAAATGAGGCTTTCTTTCTAGAGATAATAAACCAAATATGGAGGGATAGAGCATTAGCGCCGAAAGGTCTTTTGTTTTTTTGTACATGCAACTTGCTCGTGAAAAAGAAAAAGAGTCTCTTATAGTTTTAGAAATCTTTTTGTCCAAAATTTTAGTCAATTGTAACGTATTTTTAATATTTTATAATCACTGTAATATTTTTTACGATAAAAAAATAATAAAATATAATTTTATTTTTTATTACAAAAAATATCATTATAATTACAAAAATTTAAGACTGCAAAATTTTAGACAAAAAAAAAAAAACTTTTAGCACCCACTTTTTTCTAAAGAAAAAAAAAAAAAAAGTCTCTAACATGCAACTTCCCTTCTGGCCTCTTCTGTAGCTTCCTCTATAAATGCCTCTGCGTAATGCCAAATAGCTAGACTTTCATATCGTTGGTTCCACAGAGAGAGAGAGAGAGCGAGAGAGAGAAATGGCCTTGCACTTCTCATGGATATTTGGTTTTGGTCTTTTAGGTAGAAACAAGTTTCTCCTTCATCTCCATTTCTTTATTATCTTCTTCACTAAATACTGGAAGTGATAAATCCTAAATTGTTTCTGCATGCATGCACCCACTAAGCTAACTAATTAGCTTTGTTGTTTTTCCTTCTCTTTTTGATGGGAATAGGTAACATCATATCTTGTATGGTGTGCCTTGCTCCGCTGTAAGTCATTTTTCCTGTAAAGTTTTGAATTCGTATTATGTATTGTGCTTATTACTAACTTAATTACGAGGAGTACTGATATATATAATTATATGATTATAGGCCAACATTCTATCTAATTTACAAGAAGAAAACAAGCGAAGGGTTTCAGTGTATCCCATACGTGGTTGCACTCCTCAGTGCTATGCTATGGTTGTTCTATGCAATTTTCCAAAAGGATTGCACTCTTGTCATCACCATCAAGTCCTTCACCTTTTTCATGGAGATTATCTACATTTCTGTCTACCTTTTCTATGCCACAAAAAAGGATAGGGTATGATTCTTTCACTTAATATTTGAGCTCTTTAGCAATATTCATATGTAAAGTGCAAACTAATTTCTGGGATTAATATAATCTTGTGCAGATGACGGCCATAAAACTTGTCCTCCTTCTCAATGTTTTTGGCTTTGGCTTCATCAGTATCTTAACTCTTTCCCTAATACATGGAGAACAACGAGTCAAAGTTCTCGAATGGATTAACATGATAGTTTCTCTATCTGTCTTTGCTGCTCCCCTTTGCATTGTGGTAATTAAGAATCAATGCATGCATGCAACAATCCGCTTTTCAATTACTTGAAATTTTAAAATTTTTTTCCATAATTAAATAGCAAAATTTGATAGACTAACAGTTAATTTGTCTTATCTTTTCATTAATTTTATTATCATTTGCAGAGAAAAGTTATTAAAACCAAAAGCGTCGAGTTCATGTCTTTTTATCTATCATTCTTCCTGACTTTGAGTGCAGTCATGTGGTTCTTCTATGGTTATTTGAAGAAAGACCCCTTTGTTGCTGTAAGTGGCATATTACATAAAAATGCAACGCTACCCCTTTACTTTAATTTTATCCTATGTTTCTTTATTTATTCTAATGTTTTTTTTTTTTTTTGGCCCTTTTCTTTACAGATTCCAAATATTCTAGGCTTTGTCTTTGGCCTTCTCCAAATGGTGCTTTACGTAATTTACAGGAATAGCCCCAAGAACTGTTCCGATCTCAACGCTGTTGTTGTTGCTTCGGAGCCTAATTCATGTAAAGAAATTGATGAAGTGACCAAGGAGCAAACCAAGCAAGCCACCATGCAAGACGCGGATGTCTAAGTCTCTGTCAAAGTTTAGGATTATTCTCAATGTCTCGTTATGGACTTGTGGTGGTTTTAATTTGCATATAAATTGTAGACATCGCGTGCCCTGTATCTTTTATCTCTCTCTTTAATATGTGTACGTGTGAGGCCCCAAAGCCATCAATGATGAAATGAATCACTTTTTGTCCCTTCAATTTATGTTCAACTTCTCTTTTGAATTATTTATGGGGGAGCCTCTTAATTATCTTCGTCTCTTTGTCTCCCAATGTCGAATTATCGGTGTAATTGAGTGACTATTCAAGTAATAATAAGAGGGTTTATGTAATTTTATATTGTCTCTGTGATGTTTCCATGTCCTGATTACGTATTACACATAGATAATTTCAAACACGGAAATTGCATTAACGTAATTTTTTTTATCAAATAAACAAGATCTATTGTTGGTATTTTGGTTAGGTTGAGTGGTTGCTCGTTTATACTCATCAAATCTCACCTATAAAAGAGAACTTATTATTTGAATACTGTTAAAATCAAATATTATTCTTTTAAATTGATTACAGTAATTATCAAATCTGGAGTTAAGTGCGTGTATCATCTTCCGAAAAATTAGAGAGTCTCGAAAGTTAATACTCTATAGATATTATCACTAAAACTTAAATTTGAATCATAAATAAAAAAAATACATCATTTAATAACTAACCTATCAACTTACACGGTATATTAATATAAGTTGCCTTTCTGCCTTTGGAAATATGTCATGTGAGATCAATGTTTTTGGCCATGATGTCATTTGTTGTTATCTATTGACGTGATTGGCGATACCTTTGGAATGATGATTATCCCATTGATTGCTTCCAAACAAAAGTGCCCTATGACGTCCATGGCTAAAGAAAGAGACATTTACGTGCGGAGAATGAACCATTTAAAACCTATTTTTTGTAGAAAAAAAATACTTATTGAAATCTTTTAAATAGGATTAGAATGTTATTAAAAATGATATAAACGATAATTAAATTTAAAAAAAATAAATATTATTAAATAAATAATATAAATATTTTACTGTTACTTAATTATAAGTAGTAGATCTCTTTGCCGAAAGTTGCCAATCATGCGCTGCATGAAGAATTAATTGCAGCCTTAAATTGTCATTGAGTATCTTGTACGTAACAAAGATTGTTTTTGACATTGGTCACTTCTTTTAAAGAAGATGATAATTTAAACTCTTGGGTTTGATGGAATATAACTTGTATGAAAAATATATTTTTTAAAATAAAAATTTTTGATAAAAAGTAAATTATTTTTTGATATTTGAATGTAATTTTAAAATATATTATTTTTTTATTTAATGCATATAGAAAAACTTATTTTCATTGTATACAGTCTATCAGCATGTACGTATCTCTCTTCCTTTTCTCTCTATTGCTCTTCCATTCTCACTGTTCATACTTTTTTGGAAATAAAGCAGTGAATTGTTTCTCTTCAAACGGCTTTAATTACTTGAGGTGGCTCCAATGTGAAGTCTCATGGTCCGATCATAGATAATATAAATTTGGAAATGTTTTGTATACGCAGGTTGTACACCAAGAAACAAACTCAGGTGACGTGGATCCATTAAATAAGTATTTTTACGTGGCAAGGAGGTTGAAAACACGTACAACGTGGCAACAGAAGTAATATAAACGCTCCAGTCCTTTAGGTTCCAAAAACCTAAGGAGAAAAAATTCATAACATCTCGCCCAGCGCCGATCTTACTGATGGTACTGATTAAGTCCAATTTTGGAGGGAACGTTGTTGTAGATGGTCGGATTTTGTTCCAAGAAGGAAGAGTTTGATAATCCGAAGATAAAGAAAGAAGATATTGATACGAGTTAGCAGAAGAGAGTGGGAAAAAAAAGATGAGTCTGTCGACACTAGCATCGAAGAGGATGGGAAATTCAGTGGACTATCGAAATGGGGACATCATGGTAGAGCAAGTGAATCCAAAAGGGACTGAAAGTGAAGATGGTTTGTAGGGGCGAAGAAGTCTAGAAATTTGAGGCAAAATCTGATGCAGATTGTCGGCTGCCCGCCATTGTCGTGCCGCTGCAGATATAATCTCATTTAGTTGCCCTGTAATACTCACTCAAGTAATTCCTCCAGCTCACTGAAATCGATGGATAAGGCAAAATTAGATGCCCCAACCTGTAAAGACCTATATTACATTAAATACCTGTAGTAATTCATCTAAATGCCAACGATCAAAGAGGAAACCAAAATTAATTGCCGACCCAAAACCCACTTCCCAAATTGGAGCTTCAATCCTCATATTTGCAACGACTTGTTAATTTTCATTTAAATTTGGAGCTGCTTTTTTCGATTTCAAAAGACGAATCCTACTTTTAAATGCGTTTTTCCTTTCTTTTTTCCGTACATTTACACGTAAGAGAGATGACGAATGGTTTTCTAATTAACAACTGACTTTCCAACTCACCGAGTATACCTCCCGGTGCAAGATTATCAGTATACGCAGTTGCTCCCATATAAATTATAAACTTTCTAGAGATTGGAAAAAATTTGGCAGCTGTCAAAATATCTGGGGCTGGGCATGGACATCCACAAGGGAAATTATATATAAATTTAAAATCAAATGCATTTCATCTGGAACATCTGCAATAATTTACACACAATCATGCATGTTATCTTCATTTTATCATCAATCAGGTCACTGTTCTTTTATCTCCCAGTCTCCCACGTTAAGTGGCTAGCTTTTGGGACAACAAAAGCAGATTGCAAGAATGTGGTTCGTTCATGCTTGGAGGCGGCCACGCCGGGGAAGGCGGGATGGAGAGGCTCTTTATTCAGGATGCATGACCTATAGACTGCTGATCATATCTTATTGCTTTATTCAAATCATTTTGGGAAAAATTGAAGTGCTGTATATATAAAAGCTCCTAGATGCAAATAAGCACTTGTAATGTGTAATATGTTTATATTTTATTATTTTATTTAGCTCTTTTGTAATTGATAGTCAGAGAAATGAAAAAGGTGAGGACATGGAAGAGAATCGAACCCTCTGCTCATGTGCCTCAATCATTGCAGCTACATCAGAACCTCTTTTATTATACCAATAATTAATTACCATAAAAGCAGACGTGTATATCAGGCAACCGCCACGCATCCCTTAGACTTGCAAACCCAATTTAGCAATTTGAGTTAGATACGAGAATATCGAAATCCTTGATCAAATTAATCTCGTACAACACTGCACCGTTATTATGTTCACATCGGTTCTTATGTCTATGCGTGCAAAAGTCGATCCTTTTGATGTTTTTTGATAAGTAAGTCTTTCTTTTATGTTAGCTTAAGAAACTTAAAAATATTTTAGGATGGATTCCATCCATGTTTAGTCTTATAATACTGACATCAAATTATGTACGGCGCAATTTATTCCGAAGAAATTTTTTGTTTATTCAGCAAATTAAATTACTCAAATTTTCATATGGAAACCTATGTAGTCTTATAATAGGAGCGCTTCTATGGTTCATATTACTTTAGGATTGTAAATCTTACTCTCTTCAATTTAATTATGTGCCTAGCTCATGATCAGAAGATAGAAATTATTACTTTCTAGCTCCTCGATCGTCTGCCTGTGAAAACTCCACTTCATCTAATTCCCACTTGCTTTTCAAGCTTAAACGGAACAGAAAGTACATTAAATAATTTTCCAATCTTTTTTCAAAACTACTGTGGAGGATGCATGCAACCCCATATATCCAATTTCAAGTTGTTCCATAACAGTGTAAAACAAATGATGATGACGATGGTGCGATGACATTTACAGATAATTGGTATTAATTAATTGTAGAAAATATACGTGGGAGAAGACTTAATAAGCAACAATTATTCAAATTTAATGTCCACTGGAACTCAGCTCACTTAGTATATACAAACAATATTTTCGAGTAGGATTTCGGGAACAACTGTAATCCAAAAGGGAAAATGACGCGACGCTCGCACCGCAAAAGAGACCTCTTACCGTTACATAGGGCCTTTTTTCTTGTACAATTTTTAAGTTTTTGAAGGGTCACTAATTAATTTAGATGTTTATCTTGAGGAAAAGCGGCGACGTATTGACGTCCAATCTGTCCATATAAAACTGCTGCATGTGTATGTATCTATACATACAAGATACATGCTTCCATAGAGAGAGGGAGATCCATACACATCTACATAATACACAAGGCATGCAATTGTGAGACAGGATTGACGAGTTGGCATACAGATAATCCACAAATTTATTCTCTATGTCGCTTTCTCTTTAGATTGTGAGGGCCGGTTTAATTTTATTATGAAAGTAAGCTAGCTCGTTAGCCCTCTTTAGCTTGACAGATGCATGTCACAATATTGTCCTTAAAAGCAATGCTAAAATTGGAGAATACATGCTTTTCGAATCTTTATTTTTGTAATACTTCAAGTTCTCTAAACTGCAAAATTAAGAAAGACTTGTGGGTTTCTGCAACTTGCTTTGTTGGCTGCCATCTAAATGACGTTATAACATGTTAGAAGGTAAAAGATAGGGGAAAGTGCCTCCACATCTTGTCTTTCTTTTTCAAGGAAAAGGCCAGTAGGCAAAGAAATTCTACCGCAAGAGAGACTGAGTAAACTAGCCAGTGGGATTCATAAAATAAAAAAATTTAAACAAATCAATGCATTTTTCAGCAAGAAATTTAAAAATTAAAAAAAGAAGTATTTTTTGACGTATAAAATCTACATATCTGCTTATCTCTGATTCTTCTTCGACTCATTTTCTCTGCCTACAAAACTGCGCCTTTCTTTGTTTAACCCAACCCACTTGAGATTCTTTTTTGGAACATCAGAAATACCCGCTTGAGATATTGGATATACATATACTTTGCCATTCTCTCTAGTTAAACAATTTTGGAATTGTATCTTGCAAGTACAATGACTTGTGTATCACTACGGCACAGCTGCAACTCCCTCTAAAAGGATTCATTGAATTCTCCTAAATCTAAATGGTGGAAAATAGATGCCAGCCTGTAGTGTGAAATGACTGAACAGTAAAATTGGATGATTTTTTATACGATTTGGGCCACCAAATCATAGTCAATTCGGCGTTCTACTGCTTTGATCTTCAACTTTCAATGTTTCTGGTATTGCAAGATATGCATTGTATAACATATTCCCAACCGAGCGTGTGTCTCCACATTCCTGGAAAACTGAATCTACAGTTTCCTCTTTTTTACGATACAGATCCTCCATTTAACTACAGTTTCCATACAACATTTTTCTTTCAAATCAAAAAGATTTGATTCTTCATTTATGAAAAACAGAAAAAAGAGCCGGGGGGGGGGGGGGGTGTGGGGGGGGAACTTTGGAAAGGATATAGCTATCGTTTCCATTGTTCTTGTCACCAATATGATCCGACTTTCTCTTGCATCCATAAAGGAACAGAAAAGAAACAAAAGAAACAGAAGCAACGCTATCCACCCTTCACGCACAGTCCAAAGTTTCAGTCCCCTTGCTTCACAAAAGCTGGCAATAATTAGATTGGCATTAGACTAAAGGTGTCAAAACGAATTGACCCATTGAGTTGAATCAGATTTTAACACCTCTACATCATAATAATATCTGTCCAAATGAAACCAACAAGAACCTTTAGCGGATGGATTCCACACTCATGGGCACTTAAGCAACAAGTTGCTTCCAACCCATTATTCAGAGGGTGGAGTGACACTTAGTTGCCGTTCTTGTACTCCCAGTTAACACGCACTGCCAAATGTGTGAACATTATTTTCTTTCCTTCTAAATATTGACATGTGGAAATGGTTGCCCTTTAGGCAAGATACGATAGGCTTATTGTCCAATAAACTTCTAATTGGTGCAGATTTAGGCTGTTAACAGGTTTAAAGTAAGGTTTTCAGAACCAAACCGGTCATTGAATCGAAAAACTGAGAGGTTCAAAGTTCAACTAGTTCGACCGGTAAAACCGCGATTAAACCGGTAAAATCGGTATTTAATATTAAATATATAAAAATTAAATTTTTATATAACTTATATAATTATATAAAATGTTATATTATATAAGAATGATAATAAATATTTAAAATAAAATGTATTTTAAGAATTATATTAATATTTACATACATTAAAGATATTATAATTAGTATATTTAATAAAATATAATTTATAAAAATTAATTAACAAAATAATATTTATAAATAGTGATTAAATATTAATTTTTAAATTTTAAAGATTAAATTGAAAATTTTAATCAATTGAAGACTAAATTAAAATTTTTAGTTAAAATTAAAGTTTTAATTATAATTTAGATAAAATTTTGAATCAAATTATAATTTAAAATTTTTTTGTTTAAATTGAACCGGTTCAACCGGTCCGATTTTTTGCCAATTTTCCCAATTTTTGACCGATTTTCCCGGTTTTTGACTGATTTTTTCTGACCGGACCTATGACCGGTTCTTAATTTTTTCGGTTGAACCGACCGGTCTGGTCCGATTCTTAATTCATTGGTTCAGAGACAATCTGTTAGTGAAAATTTTGGTCTTAATTTTCAAATATTTTAAGAACGAAAGCTAAATAGCAACTAGAAATACGCATGCCAACAATGTATATGCTTTTTTCCCTTCTCATTTTTATTTTATTGTGATGATTGATCGAAGATCAGAGACAGGGCCTGTATGACCTCCAAAGTAGAAACTGCTAAAATCATTATAAAAATAGGGATTTGGCATTTCGAAAAGGCTCAAAATAGTACAATTCTTATTAAGATTAATTTTCAAATGCGTGAATAAAATTTTAGAGTCCTGTTATAGGGACAGAAAAAATCGACAGAAAAGCGACGTGGCGCTGTATAAAATAATGAAAATATTATATTTTTTGCTCTTTTTACTGTGTAAACAGTAACCAATACAATTAAAATAATATCTTTTCATTGGACACAGTGATTTTCCGTCGGTTTCCCATAATTTTTTCCAAAATTATATTTCTGTGCTTCAGGCGAACATCAACTATTGCTCACTTTTTCGTTCTTACAATAAACTTTTCCCTCTCGACACTCAAAAATAGCTATTATGTAGACAATAGGACCAAATTTACAAGAAAATATCGAAAATTCCAACTCTAGGTAACAAAGCATCAAAAAGTGTTCTGTTCACAAAGGCAAAGCATCAAAAAGTGTTATATTTTTATTTTGACCAAACATCAAATGACACATATTAAGCTACATAAGACCGTCATGACAAAATTTATTTGTTGTGATACTTAAATATACCATACTGGAGCTGGAATTACACCTGGACAAATGACAGCAAACTTGCTCTCTTTATTGCGATATTAACTAAATGGATACTTTTGAATCGGGGATTTAAGAAAAAAACGTATGGGTGGTTGAAACACCACCGCCAAGTAAATTATGAAAAATTTACTTATTCTCAAAAAAGAAAAAAAAAATTGAATTTACGCTAAAAACATATTTACCATATGACATTCAAGTGCTATTTTGGTCCGCTCCCTACTGATCCCTCTCTCATGTATTGTTGTCTTCCTAGCAGATTCAATGTATGGCTGCACTGCTTTAACATTAGGGAACAGCGTATCAAGGCTATTCAACAAGCAGTATAATGATGACTATTCAACAAGCAAAACCATGGTTTTGTTGACCCTGAAAATGGCAGCTACACAAATGTTCTGCCAGTTTGCCTTGTAAACTAAGATCAAATTTAGTTGCCTAATCAATATGGTAAAGGATGGCAATATGATGGTGCAATGCTTATGCCTGATAGCATGTGCGAGTATGGAACCAGACAACATTTAGTGCTTTTTTCATCAACCAAATCTAGATAACAATACTAAAGCAAGTCATATCACCTCACCCTTTGGGAGGTTTTACACCACGCAAGGTTCTCCAACCATCAGCATGCCAAATGATAACGACTTGTAATCCCATGATCTCCAAAATCTGACATGTTCTTAGATAGACTCAACCTGCCAATCATACCATCATGGTCACATTACCTGCTCATAAGCTATGACAAATCTACTTTACTTTCTACTTTCAATTCTATGAAATATTCACCATGGCAACTTTTGGTTAGGCCACGAACCTAACACTTTCATAGATTAGGCGCACGATTACATTGGAAAAATCAATCTACCCAAGAATTTCTCTTCTCACATACTTTTACAGGACCTGAGCTTTCAGTTAACTACCACCATTCTTTGTGATAAAAAACTCTTTGCAAGCAGGGAAAACAAAAAAAGGAGAGTTATCAAATCCTACCGCATGATAGTTCCCACCAAAGTTCTCAGAATTTGAAGCCTCAGATTAACCAATTCCATAGCAAAACAGCTTTTGATCTTCCTAGCTAACCAGAGCTTTCTTCCTAACCAAACAAGTCAAACCCTCAGTAGAAATAACTTCTATTGGCCATTGCAATTCTTTAAAAGTTTGCAAGCCATTGGCAGGGATAAAACTGACAATGATCGCTATATGAGTTCTCCATACATTTGATTGTATTGCTTGCTCTTAATTTCAACTACAAGATTTAAGAAAATACAATAGGTAACCTTGAGAAGAAGAAACGTGTGCTGAAACTCGTGATAAAATTAATTGTCATACTCTTGTTGTGTGTCCAAAAGAGACTATTCTTAACAAGGCCAATATGAGCTCCTGCATATGTGCAAGAGCCCGGGGCAACCATGATTTTCCGCTTTTTTTTTCCCCAACAATCGGTAGGGCCAGACGAGAGTGGGACCTATTTTTTGGTTGTAAAGTAATTTCTATGGCTGTGATGCGTGCACATAAATCTGCATGGCCTTTTATTAACTGAACCCATTCTCAAACACTAAATTTGCAGCGGCAAAGAAAGATGAATAATGTTTGAGAATGATTTTTGCAAACATTGAAAGGAAAAGCAACAAAGTTTCATCAATTACGTTCAATGAAAGAAATTGACAAAACAGAAAGACAAAAGGAAAATATTACCTATGTAAGAAATGCCCAATCTGGATATGGACATTCATAAATCCAGCCAGGCCCAGAATATTTGACACAATGCAGCCATAAACACTCTTCGAGTCCATCATATCTTGAAGAAAAGAAAGCAAAACTTAGGTGTAAAATCAACAAAAATATAGTAAATAATCTAGCAAAAGCTCAGACAAACCTACTCGGCATTTTGCATATCCTAGGAATTAAATCAGCACCAAATGAACAACACTGAAACAAGCATGGAAGATTTTATGACCCAATAGGCTGATGAAAATAACAGAATGATGAAAGTTTTACAAAGGTTGGAATGAAACCATGGTACTTCTTACTCCATGCATACGGTAATTTCCTACCCCAGCAGTGGCCCACAACTACAGGCTGTCTTATGTGTCCCAGAGCCTGTCAGCTGGACAGCTTGGATTTTCTTTTTTTTTTTTTGGACTTGCATTCAAGAACAGCCACCTTATCCCCCACCCCCCCAAACATAAGGCTAAAAATTTTGCCATAGAGAAAGGTATAATCAAGAAAGTGCAGGTATTAGAATTTTCAACCAGTTGTCAAATATACTTTATAAAATAACTCCTTCATGAGCACACTGCAAAAATTTTCATTTATCGTTAATTAGATTAGTTTTCGATTTTCATGTAATTGCAATGAATGATGTAAATACATTATATCACTTAAAAATTTTGGAAACAGCTGACAGCCCCCACGGTAACACAAGGGACATCATACAAACAGCTCAGCAAGAAATGCACAAATTACTTGCTTGCCAGAGCATGTTAAACACTGTGGAAACAATTAAAAACATAATAACAGATATTTCATCATAAGGAAGGTTTCGCACCCTTTTGGAGCCAAATTTGGACAGTTCGTACACATAGGATCAATACTGATATCTTCTTTGCCGTTCCCTTCAGATTTACTGGAACAATCATTTCCAGATTTTGCACAACTTCTAGAACTAGAAGCAGCTCTATCTGCACCCATTCCCTCCACAGAACAATCAGTAACATGTTCAGAGAGGTAAAGATTGTCATTGGCTATGGGATGTCCTGTATACTGCAAATGTACACGTATCTACACGAGAGAGAGAGAGAGAGAGGGAGAGAAGAACAATGTCAAGATTCATTCATCCCATTAAGTTGTAAAAATGATCAAGCCAACACTCAAACAATTTTTTTGGTAGTGCTAATTCATATTATTCTAGTATAATATGTTCCAATTTCCCAAAGGAAAAAGAGGATTAAGAAAGAAAATGAAAGGGACTTCTCAGGTCAGGAAAATCAACTACAGCCTTTTCTTGTCCAGAAGAGAGAGATGCATGGTGGAGGGATTTCAACCAGTGCTATGAGAAGGATGCGGTGCTATTGTGCAACTGCTTTTTTCTCCAAAAAAAATTGGAGTCAACTTTTTGCTTGTGCAGAATAAGAATTTTTGGCATACCTGCATGTGTCCTTGTCCCTCCGGGAGTTGAGGGATCAAGCCCCACATTCATTGCATCTATAAGAGCATCACCTATGACCAACAATGCTATTGGACGCGAAGTTTCATATTGTGATTGATAATTAGTAATGGATATGGGTTTCTTTTAGTTCTAAAAGGTCTCAATTAAAAGTAGAAGGGAAACTATGTAAAACAAATGAGATCGTGTCACATGCTCTATCATAGCAAATGTTTGTGTTGCCAGTTGCAAGTTGTGGTCTGGAATCAATCCTTCTGAAAATTTAACACCTTGTAATGCAGGTCCTCAATGGATTATCTGCCCTAGCAAGGCAACTTAATAAAGTACGCAAGAATCAACAGTCTTGAGTATACAGTTGGGTCCAACTCCTTAGCTGACTGTACTCAGGACAGTTTCCGTGCATACATTGAGTTATTTTCGTCTTCAGGTTGCTTGTTGCAGCATAGATTATTGTTGAATGGGTCTTTGTGTAACCTTTACAAATTTAATAGTTTTGCAACCTGCCAGGAGTCCTCTTCTTTGACTTCCAACTATTTTCCAAAATGAATTTCTATTTGTGAAATGAAAAGTGGACCAAAACCAAAAGCAGCCAAACCCAACATAGTTGAGGCTGTTTTTTTCAATCAAGGATCATAGGACTTTCATTGAAATGCTTAATACTAGCTATTAATCTAATATGCCTTTTATATCAACAAATGTACTCACTTGATGTGTCCGGCCAGTGATTGGTTTACACAAAACAACGCTATGAATTCCATTGGTGCAGATCCTAGAAAACCTGGTACAAGCAGGCTTCCCTCCACTGGAGTCGCCAACCTGCAGAGAAGAAAAGGAATGAAAAATTCAAATATGCGCTGCATACTTCTTCATTAGTAAAAGATACTTATGGTAAGAAAAAACTACAGAGCAACAGGTAATACAAAACCCATCCTAATGCTTGATGTAACCTGGTCGGTGAGAATTATGTACAACGACATAACATTCCCACTCTCCATGAACCTATCACTCATCAACAACATATCATGCACAGAGAAATACAGAACTTAATTCTTATTTCCATAGTTATTAAACCCGGCCCAACCCGGCTGGTCGGACCGGTGACCCGGGCATTGGGCAGGGGCCGGTTCGCGTGAACAGTAACCGGGTCATTTAAATAATAAAAAAATTCACCTTTTACTGTGCAAACAGTAAAAATAATATTTTTTAATGATGAACAATGGTCAAACAGTAAAAAAATTATAATTTTTTCACCTTTTACTGTGTAAATAGTAAAAATAATATTTTTTTAATGATAAACAGTGTTCAAATAGTAAAAATTATAAATTTTTTTCATTTTTTACTACTTGAACAATAATATTTGTATAATATTTACACACTAAAATTTTTTTTTTTTCAACTTTTTACTGTGTGAATGATAAAAATAAAATTTTCATAATACTAAACAGTATTACACAATATTTTTTTTGTACAATTTAATAATTTTTTACTTTTTATAATCTATTTTTCTGTATGCAATAATTTAATATTGTTCATATATCAAATAATATGTTACAATTGACCTTAAAAAATAGTTTTTAAAGAATTTTTATCAAAATTTTGATTAGTATAAACTACTTTATAATTTGTGAAAATGTAATTATTGTGCTAAATTGTACAAAAAATTTATATATATTATTTGATATATTCATTTTCTTAAGAATTAATGACCCACTGGTTGAAGCAATGATCCACTGGTTGAACTAATGACCCACTAACCCAGTTGCCTGACCGGGTCAGCGTCCGAGCCGGTTTTAATAACTATGCTTATTTCAAATGGAAAAGACGTTTTGGAAATTTATGGACAAAATACAAATGCAGGACAAATGAAATTCCTTGCATAAGTGATTGTTGCGAGTGAAATCGGCCCAGAATTCCCAAGGAAATCATACAAAAGGGGCACTAGCAGTTAACCAAAAAGGACTGCCTATAAAACAACCAGCAATATATTTTAATCTACAGAAACATAAGTACTCCTTTATAGGAGCTTCTTTTCCAATAAATGTTAAACCACCAGCATTATCTGGATATCCATATCCAAACAGTATTTCAACTAACTACTGTAGTACTGTTAACTAACACACAGATCTGTGCATCAAACATATCTGTCCCTGAACCCTTTTCGAAAATGCAAAAATAACAATGCATAGGATAAGAGCTATTTTCTATTTAAAAGAACCAGAATAAACTTCTCACCTCTACAGTGCTTCTCCCTTCACGAGCATTATAGTTTATGTTAACATCTACAACTTTCTGGAATGACAATTGCAAAGTAACAGTCAAACAGAGAAGATCATCCTACTTGTGCATTGTCACAATATGAACTAAAGCTGTTACAGCCAAGATATCTACCTAACCTTTGGTACAAACTCCCACATCTTATGGGTTTAATCAACTAAATAACAGAGAGCAACAAACAGTCATTTCCTACTGACCACTGACCAGCTATGAAATCCTCTAAATTTTCTTACTCAAATTTCAAACACCCAGACTATTCATTCTGGCAGCTCATGTCCAATTCTCATTTCAGAAAGATCAAGAATTTCTCAATTACTATATTAGAAAAAAGGGGGGTACACTAAACTGGTCTCTTTTCCATGCATCTTGTGTTTCTTCAATTTCTTATAGGTGAAATATCTAATCATGTCACACGTCTTGGTTCTACAAAGAAAGACAGGTGCAAGGTATAAATTAGCCACACACGTACAAGGGTATGGTCTTCTTACACTAAATGGGCTTCTTTTAGTTCTAAAAGGTCTCAATTAAATGTAGAAGGGAAAATATGTATCCGCAGACTGATACACTGCACAGTTATTATCATCTTTTCTGTTGTGGACTAAAAATAAGGATTCAAAGCAGATGTTTGTTAGAAGAAAAAAAAGAAGATAATCCTAATTGAATAAAATCCATAAGAACAATATCTAAAGCGCATTTACTCCTTTGCATAAAAAATAGTGTACCTCATCCTCCGGGAATATTCCGATAACCTTTGCAACATACTCTTTCTGTACCAACCCAGACTCAATCTGCAACAACCACTAATATTACACCAAGGGAACCACAAATTCTTCTACGAGAACAAGTCTCATATCTAGGTATTTGCACCTACTTAACTTAATGAACAGTAATGGCAACAACTGACTCACCTCCTGCCTGAAAAGGTCAGCCTTTGAAGCATTTCTAGCCAATATAAGAAGTCCTGAGACAAGACGATCTAGCCGATGAACCGCTGGAATGATCGCATCAAGTGAAAGATAACCCAAAATGGAAACATTTTTATGGGGAAAAAAAAAAAACATGACGAAACATATATAAGTAGTACAGGCCACATTCAACTTCCATTTTCATGTCCCTGGAGGAAAAAATATAAAAGAATACAATGATAACTTTCAAAAAAAATCATGTTTTGGATACAAAACAGCAACAAAGACATGATCAAACACATATAAGTAGTGCAAGCCACATGTAACTTCCATTTTCATGTCCCCAGTGGAAAAAATATAAAAGCCTACAATGATAACTTTCAAAAGCATCATGTTTTGGATACGAAAAAGAGGTGCCATTCCATGCTCAGCCTGAAGAATGCCAACAACAGTGTTCTTACGATATTGACCACAAGGATGAACCTACAAAAAAAAAAATCTCATTATTAACCTAGTTAACACCATGCAAGAAGAAGAAGAGTCATGTGCAAAAAAATAAAAAATAAATAAATAAATAAATAGAAGAAGAGTCTAATCTAAATGAAAAATTAGGAGTAAAGACTATTGATTTTGAAACAAAGTACAGATGAAAGACTATAAGACATTCGAATCAAAACAATGATCAAAATAACAAGGTTGTAATCCCAAATTCAAATTGGGGACATTTTAATGAAAAGGAAAAAAAAACCAAGACATTCTGTCCACAAATTATGGAGGAATATCAAAAGATTCAGATACCTGACCACCTTTAAATCAAATTTAACGCAAAGAAAACTGCTACAACATCAACCTCTGATGTGTTTAAAAAAATATCCGCTAGAAATAAAGCCAAAACATGGCAAAAAAGCCAAAAAGCAACATTGACCACTTAAATCATATCTGCACATTTTAAAGCAATAAAACACATTCAAGCTGGCCTAAAGGTGGGTGGAACACAGATTACATTCACCTGCTGGAAGAAATAGCTTAACCACTCCTGGCAAGTGGAAAGGTCGAAAGCTCTCTCTAATATGGTTAACTTGTTCAGCAGTTTAGAAACATTATGTGTCAAAGGCCATACAAAAGCCTATTCAACGCCTTCTAATGTCTACATGTCTAATTGGGAGAAAAGAACATAAGAATTGCATAATGACCACTACTTATTATGGCTAAAGATCTTGGGCTTCAATTCTACTCAAAAAGAAGAGGCATATATAAGTTCAAAATTTAAATATGTCAAAATACAAGTTTTCGGGATGAAATATAAATCGACTAATGGCATAGAACAAGGCAAAATTAGAATGACAATGAACGTCAAAAGGATATCCCAATGATGACTTGATAAGAAGCAAATCAAGTCCCAGGTTTGCAGCCCACTTACAGGAACAGTTGGTGGCTTATAAACAGTTACAACGTTTGCTTCTTCTTGAAGAACAGAGATATCCCAGTCCAGAACTGGTGGTTCATGCCTACAACCTTTGAAAAATCAATTAGAGGCCTCATAAAATTCAAATTCAAGTCAATTACATTTTAAATACAAAATAGCGTACAATAAATTAAGAACTTCAACGTTTAGTCATTTACTAAAGCAGAAAATCGAACGAAAAGGATAGTATATGTGAGATATCCTGAATTTGAAGCCCCAAAATTAGCCTACATATTAATGCCTGTCAAAAACAAGGAAAGCAACAGCGATATTGCACCTGTGCAAGAAGTGGCTAATCTTTTGTGATGGTTTGACTACATAAGAAACTGGAACCATTTCTCCATCAACTTGTAGCCGTCCACACTTCACAGCACTTACCTACATTAAAACCATTCACAGTTCACAAATTCAAACTCTTGCAATTACCCCAAAAAAAGACAAAAAAGAAAAGAAAAGAAAACTAGGACGTTCAATCATCTGAAATTTGCGAATGAAATTCATTTCAACTGACTAGCCAGTCAACTCACACACATTTAACAAATTCAATCATTAAGACAATTTCACAAAAGAAAAAGATAAGCAGCCAGAGAATCTATCCAGAATCCATGTAAGTACGATATTATTTTGAGTCTTACGTGAATAAAAAAAATATGTAAGGCTCAAAATGACGTCAGCATGATTGAACTGTCCGTGTAACAACGCTCTTTGGCAAACGGGTGAAAAACGATTGGCAAATTGAAATTGAAAAAAAAACAGTAAATTAGATGGAATTAAGAGAGTAATGTACAAGATTTTTACATAGTAATCATAAGGCCGGCCTCTGAACTCTTCGGCAAACAAATCAACGATTGTCTTTCCCGCCCAACGGTTCTTCACCTGCAAGCGAGCCTCACATTTTTGTCGTTTTTTTAATATATAAATGAATTTTCCACGAAATCACAATCTGAGTTTAATTTAAATAAGCAGATTGAGATTTTTGTTTCCAAATAGTTATCGAAAAAAAAAAAAAGAAAGAAAGCAAAGGAAGTACTGACATGAGAGATGAACTCGAAGTAGTAGGGCCAGACGTGTCGCCTCCCTGCACAGTTCCCGCCAAAATTCGAGTTTATTGTGGCGGATCGAGCTGGATTAAAATTACTAAATTGAAAGAAATTATTGAAACAATTAAAACATTAAAAACGTTACCGTTTAGAAACATGTAATCTTGCTTCTGTGGCGGATTGGCTGGTGTTTCCCACACGATTTCCATCCCGCTTTTCTTTTCTTCAAGTTCTTCTTCTTCTTCTCTCTTTCTCTTCATCCTCATGACGTTTCTCTAGGGTTCACTGGAACTGCGTCGAAATTGCAGTCAGTCAACAGTCCGTTATTAAAACGACGCCGTATAGAAGAAAATTTTACATTTATAATTAATTAAGACCAATAATTTAAGCTTATAGACTAAACGCTGTCGTTTTGATGCGGAAAGCCCCGGAGCGGGCGGCGGGCAGTTGCTTGGGCAGGCGTTTTGGTGAATAGAATTTTACCTTCAACGTAAAAAAAGTTTATTACAGGTATTAATTATAATATTTATAAATTAAAATTAAAATAATTTTTTTATATTTCATTTAACCATTCTATAAAGATTTATCATTCGTATATTATTAGGTCTAATAAATTTTATTTATATTTAATTATAATATTAATAAATCATAAATTTATTGTCGTATTTTAATATAAATATTCATTTATTCAAAACGAAAGATAACTCAGAGACTCTCGAACTGAAATGGTTAAAAAAAACACACACGCACAGAAATGTTACACAGTACAATGCTCATGTCACTGTTATTTTCACGAAGTATAGACATAAAGGATTTCCGTAGAAATTATCTTAGAATACGGCAAGAAAGACTTTGTCGTTTTGACTAGGTTTGGCTTTTTGAGGACAATTGGCAAAAACGCTTTTCACCTCTCGTCCGTCTCGCTCACCAGCACCACCAACACAGCTACAGAAGAGAATAGCTTTTCCGAAAGCCCAACGCCTTCTCGATCAAGCTAAGCGCCGATTATATTGTTATCCACTATAAAAAGGTTTTTTTTTTTTTCTCAATTTTCCTAAAAAAAATTTCTTCTAATTTTTCTTTGACTAATTGCTTAATTTTCCAGTTAGATCTGCTGACCTAGTTGAGTTCTGTGAAAATCCCAGGGGTTAGTAAATTTTGATGAGCTCGAATTCGAAATCGGAGTCGAATATACGTGGAAGTGGTTGATTGGCTGGTAGAATTCAAAGAAGAAGTCAACTCAAATGCCGGAGGAGGATTTGGTTGATATAAAGTTCAGGCTTTACGATGGGTCCGACATCGGCCCGTTCCGGTACGCGTCGGCGTCGACGGTCGATATGCTTAAACAAAGAATTGTCTCCGATTGGCCCAAAGGTTAGTATTTTTAACTTCTTTTTCTTTTCTTTAAAGCAAATTTTGAATTAATAATGTTTCTGAATTGCCCTGTTTGGTGAATTATGAATTTTCGATCATTTATCTGAATCTTGAATTGGGTGTTACTGTTACCTAATCCCGATAAATTTTCGGGCTAGGAATGAATTATACTAACAATGATGCCTAATTTGGTGAACTTTTGTGGTTCCGAGTCCGATTCCAGTACTTACGGTGGTCCAATGTAGAACTAATAATTGTAATAATTGGAAACTTGTAGAACTAGGAACCATGCTAGAGTGTAACAGAAGGCAAAATGTTCGACCAGTTTTAGAAAGTTGGGCCAATCTGCAATATTCAGAAAATTTTAGGACGAAAAGAGTTCGACTTGATGGTTTTAAACTAAACTATGATCACTCGTGTAAACCCCCGGTCGCCCAATTCCTTCATAGCTTCACCGCGCAGCTTAACTTTAGGCAGCAACAAAGTAGCGACTCAATTCATCCAACGGCATCTAGCTTATCTGTCTTTTCTTTTGTCAAATTTCAATCGTCTAACTGTCCATACCACTTTATTGTTAGTTTGTTGCTACCTAGATGTTACTACTTAGTATTTCCCATTCTTTCATCTGTGTTTGGACAAAGCAGGAGCAGGTGCTAAAGGTTTGAAGTTAAATTCACTGATACAATAGATTTGAAGAATGTGAAAAACTTTGAGAATGGAAGCGTCTTGCATCTTGTGGATTTATTTTTTGTTGTTCTTCGTTGTATGTTTTCTGAAAGGCTTTTATAATGTTCTTGCTTAGGTAAAACAATTGCTCCAAAGGCAGTGAATGAAATCAAACTGATATGCTCTGGTAAAATTTTGGATAACAACAAGACCGTTGGTCAGTGTAGAACACCCTTTGGTGAAGTTGCAGGGGGTATCATCATAATGCATGTTGTTGTACAGCCATCTCTAGCAAAAACCAAAACAGGTACTTTCCATCTTAATCATCAGAATAAAAGTTTTTGGGATCGTTTCATATCATCCTTGCTTCTGGATTATCTCCCCATTATCATCGACCGAGCAACTGTATAGTGAACAAATTAGACACAAAGCATCAGCAAATGATGCAGTTGGACCCTTCTTTTAAGGTCAGCTCAATGCAAATTGAAGGTCCATCAGCCATTCTGGCAGTCTGTAGGAAATAATGAGGTGGCATTCCAGAAATGAGAGGACATATTTGAACTAGATTTCCCCTCTCCCCCCCCCTGCCTTTTTTTTTCTTCTTTACTGCTATCATATATTTGTATGAAGAAATTGCACCAGCTCTGGGTTGAGAATGTGCAATTGTACGACTTGTTTTTTGTTCTTTTCTTTATCCTGAAGGGTTTCTTCTTTCATGGTCTAACCGTGAGATAGTCTGGCCCGTGGCAAAATCAATTCATCCCCTCACAGTAACCCTCCTTAATTAATGCTTAACTTCATAATCAAGCTCCAAGTGAAGTGTTGTTAAGCTTTGAGCATTAACACCCACCTTTTCTCATAATGCATCAGTAGCTCTGTGACCCCGAAACCTCACCAACTAGTTCTTTAGGCTACTGCATTACAAAACTAGGTTGAGTTATCTTATTCATATGCCTTTTTCTTTAGTTGCACCGATCCCATTTCACTTAGGCATGTTGCTGAAAGCTTCCTATGTTAACATACGCGTGACGGCTAATTTGGACAGAAAAGAAGATTGATAAGTCTCCAAAGAAGATTGTGTGCTCGTGTTCCATACTATGAAGGCAAATATGTTGATATTCGGTGAACTCTCTCTACGTAGTAGTCTCTCCTCTATGTTTTAAATACAGAAACTGTATTCTTTGGGCATCTGTGTTGGTCGTTGTTGTATTCACGTGTAACCAAGTTCGTAAAAAAAAAGTGACAAAAACTGCTGCTTTTTTCTTTTACTTTTTCTTCGCTTGTTTGCTGCTTAAGGACCTCGAATGATTTGTAGCATTTATAAAAATAATTGCCAAAACATCATTCAAAGCCAAATTCATTTTGTATCTGGCTCCACCCACGTCTTCTGCGCATTCAGAAACAATTGCAGAATAATTATGTTTTGAAGAATAATTTTGGATAAGCGTGCATGCCTTCAGTATTAGCTCCAGGTCGAACCAGAACTGACGGTTTAAGTTCGGAACCAAGCCCGGCCTGGCCCTTGGCCATGTTTAGTTGCCGGAAAATGTCCGTGGGAAAAAAAAAAAAAATCAATTTCTTTTTCGTTAATTAATTGGTATGGGAACTCGTACTGCCAACGAGTCCAGTACTCTGTTAAAAATATACCAGTTACTGCTGAACTCAGCAAATATTATTATTAACAATTAAGAAGTGTAACCAAACTGTTTTATTCGCGAGTGTAGAAACGTCTTTACGCGAAGCCGGGGAAGGAAATAAATATGATAATGCATGTCGTTGTCCGGCCATCAATGCCCAGAGCCAAAGTTGGTTCATTTATTTGCCCAAAAACCAAAATTTTAATTGCCCTTACTGATTTCAGCGCTCTCAATTTCCTTCTTTTAAGTATGCATGTTTGGTTTAGTTGTTAAATGGTCAAAAATCATTGATGTAATAAAATATTATTAGTTTTTTTTTTTAATAGGGTTGATTGTTAATTGTGGGTGTGAGCAGTTGTTGCTTGGTCACCAATGGCAACTAAAACAAATGGATTCCCAGAAGCTTCTAATTTTGACATCTCTCTAAATATATAATACGTGGTGGCTTGTTTGAACAGAAAAGAAGATCGAATTTGTATCAGCTAGTGTCACGGAGGAGGTCAAGGTTCAACTCATCTCTCCCAAATTTCCTCTCCCTTACTGACTGTCTTTAAGTGTTTAAAAAAAAAAAAGAACATTCACCCAAGAGTGCTGTATGCTCGCGTTCCACGTGAAGAAAAAAATGTGGGCTAACCAGCGCTGGAGTTGGCCGCCAAGGTGTTATTTCCTGTTATGGCACTTCCATGCTCCACATCTACACAACACCGTTGAGGACTCCGTTGACTACAAAGGCTTCAGCTCAAATGGCTGAGAAGGGGACGATTTCCGGGCATTGCCCAGTCGTTAAACAAAGAAAAAAGTGGATGATTCATGGCAGTAAAAGTAAAAACCCTTCAGCCAATGGGGATCTATGTAAATATAGAGAGAATGCATTAGCGTTCACCATCATAACCAAGCTTCAAGAGCACATAATACACTAAACTGCCAAAATATCAACGTTCTTACAACACATTGTTACAGGGACTCGATAGATAAATTAACTGACTAAAAGCACTTGCCAATACTTCTACAAAAAGGGTGATCGTGACTCCAAAAACACTGAAGAACTGGATTTTAAAAATTCAATGGTGAATAACAAGAGACATGGATAATGAAACTCTAAATCTGCCGGAAAACTCTATCTGCAGCAGCGATAGTCTGTTCAATATCTTCGGCAGTATGGGCCAAACTTGTAAACCCTGCCTCAAATTGTGAAGGTGCAAAATATACACCTTCCTCCAGCATCTTTCGATAAAATCCGGCAAACTTTGCAGTGTCACTTTTCTTTGCATCGGCAAAATTGTTAACAGGACCTTCTGTGAAGAAAAACCCAAACATCCCTCCAATATACCCACCACATATAGCATGTCCAGCCTTCTTGCCAGCATCCACAATGCCTTGAGTTAATTCCCTAGTGATCTTATCCAAGTATTCATAACTTCCTGGCTTCTGCAGCCGTTTCAGTGTGTGTATCCCTGCAGTCATCGCCAATGGATTCCCGCTCAAGGTTCCAGCTTGGTACATTGGGCCTGCAGGGGCAACCATCTCCATAATGTCTCTCCTCCCTCCATACGCACCAACTGGCAGACCACCGCCAATGATCTTCCCAAGTGTTGTCAAATCAGGAGTTATTCCAAAATACTCCTGAGCCCCACCATAAGATAGACGGAATCCAGTCATAACTTCATCAAAAATAAGAAGAGCATTATTTTCTTTTGTGATCTTACGAATGCCATGCAGAAAATCTGCCTTTGGAGGAATGAAACCAGAGTTTCCTACAACAGGTTCAAGGATTATTGCAGCAATCTCTCCTTTATTGGCTTCAAAAATACTTTCAATGGCTGCTAAGTCATTGAAACGGGCGGTTAGGGTTAAAAATGTTGTAGCTTTTGGAACACCAGGGGAGTCCGGAAGCCCTAGGGTTGCAACACCGCTACCTGCTTTGACAAGGAATGGATCAGCATGACCATGGTAACAACCCTCAAACTTGATAATCTTCTCACGTCCAGTGAAGGCACGGGCCAGTCGAATCACACCCATGCATGCTTCAGTGCCTGAATTGACAAAACGTACCATTTCAATGCTCGGAACTGCTTTAATCACCATCTCGGCCAGAATATTCTCTAGAAAACAAGGGGCGCCAAAGCTGGTCCCTTTCTTCATTGTTTCAGCCAAGGCTGCAAGTACCTGTAGGAAAATGTTGGTAAACAAGTTTTGCAAATAGAAAGTGGCAGTGCAACGTAATCCACTGCCAATAACTGGAAGGCATCCATGACAAGTAAGAGACTTAATAGATTTATATTTCAGGAGCAGAGCTCTTTGCAAAACATCTATACTACTTTTAGAGTTAATAGTTAAACCCTCATCTTTGCTGAAATCAAGATTCTAGCCAATGGCTTTAAGTTCTGCTTGAATCAATAGGTCTTAAGTTCTGCTTGAATCAAGTATTGAACTCATTAATGGATATCTAGTATCCCATTTCATTCAACATTAAACGCAGGTAAGCAACATCATCCTTGAGGAAACAGAACTTCCCAACATAAAGAGGAGTGAAGAGAGTTGGCACAGAAGTAAAACATCATAAGATGGGCAGGGAAGAAGAACAGAACCTCATCATCTGCATGACCAATTATAGCAGGGCCCCAAGAACCAACGTAGTCAATATACTCATTGCCATCTACATCCCACATGCGAGAGCCCTTCACGGAGTCCATAACAATCGGTTGCCCGCCCACCGATTTAAAAGCACGCACGGGTGAATTAACACCCCCTGGCATCAAGTCCTACCAAAAGAGTAGAGCATAAGCTAACCCCACATTGCATATAGCATGCACACCCCGACCCCCGCCCTGGGGGGGGCAAACTATAAGAAACTCAGCATCACATTTCATAAAACTAGCTGATAATTGTTACAAAACAACTCGGATAGCTCACAATCCTGATTGACTCCAACGAAATCCAACAGTAAGAGGCACACCTAGCAAAATGGCAATTCAGGGATTCATTATTCCAACGTTCTTGGCCTTCATTTAATCTAAGCTTCTAGAACCAATTTCCAATATTAAGAATCAAAGGCCCTTCAACAATCCGACAGTAAGAGGAACATCTAGCAATCACATATCTAAAAATTCACTTTCAAATCCCAGAAAAAAAAAGCCAAAACAAAAAAACCATAATTGGGAATCATAAAGTCAGAGCCTTGCTAATTGGGGAAAGATAGTAACAACGCATGGTTAAAACGGCAATAACAAACCTTGGCGGCATTGAAGATTTCCTCGGATTTTTGGAGGGTGAAGCTCTTCTGCTTCTCCTCTTTCTCGACGGAGACCGCCATTTTGACGCTGCGACGAGACCATCCCGACGAAAAACTTCTTCTCCAATGGAGATTTCTAGCAGAACATGAAAGCCCTACCCCTACTCCTACACCTGTAATCGTAGCCGCCATTTTTTTCAGTAGAAAATTTTTGCAGTTTTTTTTCTTTGTTTTTGACTTTCTACCGGTTTCTCGTCTCTGTCTGTGCTTGGGCAAGAAGATGATAAAGTGATTGCAAGCGAGGTGAGCAGCCTGTCCATTTCGGACTTTGTGGTGTATATATACAGGGACCCAGTTTGTACGGGTCGGGTTTGGTCAAATAGTCTAAGTAGGGCTGGGCCTGCATCTCGATCCTTGTAGGCCAGCCCAATTCATGGTGGACTTGGTGCAATAGCTCGACTGCATTGGTTAGAGGTGTTATCCTCCAACGAACTCTATTGCTTTACCTCCCTCTCAATCTAGCTAGACAAAAAATAATAATATTAATGAAACTCATAATTCATGCCTCAAAAATGATGTTCTTGCACCCTAATTCACCTGATTTGTTTAAGGCTGTAAATACAAAAAAATTGAAATCTTTTATGATTTAAGTTTCTTGTTGCTGATCCACCAAAAAAAAAAAACAAGAAGAAGAATACCATCCACAGTTAGTTGTACATTTGTAATGATTTGAGAAAAATGAAAATCATAAATTTACATAAACAATTATGATGATGTTACTTTAATTTGGTCTGTTATTTTTGTTTTTTGTTTTTTTTTTTACAGTACTGCTGGTTTTATATTTATAATAATTTAATAATACTACTTTATTTCTATCTGTTTGGTGTTAAGATGGTCTGTTTTTATACAATGAAAAAATTAAGTAGGGCACAACCCAAAGAAACAATTTTAAACAATTTTTGAAGGCTATACCATAGTCATAGGATATCGATAGCATTAAGCACAAACCAAAATCCAAATCACAAAATCAACTAAACTTCATTTGTTCTAGTTACTCATAAGCTTCGTTTGGGCTTTTTTCAATCCTTGTCCATTGTGTGAAGGGAGTAAAGATAGGATATGATTTGACAGTACTTAGATTCTTGGGGGTATGTCCATTGACTGATCAGTACGTACACGGATGAACAAGAAAAACGGTCCGTACCATTTCAGCGTTTAATACATGCATGTTTAATTTATCTACATCTCCGAGTATATTGGAATTTGTTTTTTAACACAAAAAAAAATATATAATTGATATGCAAATAATCGTATCTATGGGTTGAAAATCAAGTTACCCATTAATATTTTTATCTAATTTTTTTTATAGGGAGAACCAGTCACTCGATTATTGTTAAACTCACATAAATCTTCTCAACGCTAAATTTTAATGTGAACGAATTTTAAATTTAATAACACGTTATATCATAAATTTCTATAAACTTTGAGAGCAAGTGCCAGTAAAAAGGCTCGAACTCATATCAATACGAAAGAAAATATAGTAAATTACTATTAGACTAATAATTAAGATAATTCATGTATATTAGACTGAGACGTACACATTGTGCATCCTATAGTCAAGTTTCTGCGTAAACGCGTACATTGTGCAGAAATCAATTCAAAACGATTTAAAACTAATTATTTATACCCCAGTGACAGCGACGAGAAGCTACAATCATCAATGAAATTATGGTATCTGGTGAGTCAACCACTTTCACGGAAGAAAACTCTGGGACGGTGGGAGAGACCTCTTCCAGTTCCTCCATCACAGCGTGAAGTCATTGTCACATGCCCCCTTCCTCAGTGGTTTCATTGTCATTTGGGAAGGTCAGCTAAAATGCCTGCAAAGGCCTTAACTAGACGTCGCACTCGGCCTGGGTAACTCGGGTTCACTTTAACTTTCTTGTTCATTTGAGGATATTATGGTATTTTTAATTATATATATATTTTTTTTATCATTTTTCCATACAATCAAAAAATAAAATTTTACTTTCTAATCATTTTCCTATAACTTTCTTTTCAAATCTTTTTTTTTTCTCGTTACTTTCTTTTTTAACAAATTCTTATAATTCAAACACAGCATAAATTTGTAATTAACCTAGAGTGGTGAAAAGTTGACATTTCGGTGGTTTCCACACTTTCACTCATTATTGTTATCAAAAAAAAGAGTTTGAGGGGAAGAAGAAGAAATATTTATTAATGTATTGAATTTTAAAAAAATAAATAAAAATTATTAAATTAATTGTATATTTTTATTTTTACATGTTGAAGATTGTATATTTGTATATTTATATATCCGTGCCTTAAAAATATTTGAGTGCGACGAGATTTTTGCACGGGATGTCGACAGGTTGTGTCTTTTTTGTTTTTTCATTTCGTTTTTTTTTTTTTTTTTTGCCCTCTTGGCAGTGGGCTCTTGCCCTGTGAAATTGGCTGCTACAAAAAGTTTTTTTTTTTGACAATGGCTACAAAAAGTTTTGAGGCCTACATTTGTGTCTTCCTGGCCGTCGGATTCTCCCCGTTTTCCTTTTTTTTTAGTAAGTGTTTTTAGTAACTTGTATCTTTATCAAACGTTTTGAAATGTTAAATAATTAGTAAAAACTAAAGTATTTCGGGGTACACTTATTCACTAATTTAAAAGCTTTTGTATAAGGACATGATTACGTAAACATATAATTTATAACATACAAAAGACACGTAATTAATCTATCAGTTTATCTATTTTTTTTTTCAATTCAATACATTTTTTACAATTCAACAGTCTAAATCAAACGTGTCAACTTTATACTTATTATCACGTGTCTACATAATTTTTTCCAACACTTTATACTATCACATTATGTTCAACGAATGGAACATTGACTATAATTACATTTCTCAAACCACTTTTAATTAGCTCCTCCATAAAATAGGCCAGTTCATTGTATGGTGCGAGGACTTGATCTTTACTTTCTTTTTATTAAGCAAATAAATTTCTCCAACAACTTTTAAAACAGCAACCAAATTCATCGCCAAAATAACCAACCGCATTGCGTTTAGTAAATTAAGCACACTTGTGATAATTACGATACATTGTCCATGCTTAAATCACCCAACATTTTGCTAAATGGGTGGCATGGCATGGCAGCCGTAGATTAGATGACAGTGACCTTATAAAGTTTAAGAGGAGAAAACGAAAGACAGAAAAAAAGACAAAAATCTTCGGAATTTACAAACAGGTAGAGCTTCTTCAAAATCCTCTTAAAACAATCGTAATCAATATGGTTCTCGATTAAAACCAAATTAAACAAGCACTTAAATTGCTGGACACATCATACGTAACAGTAAATTGCAATCCAAACTCCCAACGGCACAAAGTTGAGCACGTTTCATGGTAAGAGCCAAGAATACAAGGACTATTATAAGCTAAGCTAACTGCCAAACATGAACTTTAATGCCAAATCATGTCCAAAACTCTGAAAAAAAATGAAGGTAATCAATACCCAAAATCTTTGGTATACCAGCTTCTGAGACCAAATATTCCTCTAACCAGAGCTTCAAATTCTCCCAACTCCCCGCGTACCATACATGATATACCATCTACTCTAATATATACAGATAGCAACACCCTCCAAAAAAATCAGTGTTAGAAGCTGCACAAGAAATTTGCACGATTATAAACTCTATACCAATCAATCCTCAAGGAAAATCCAAACCATTAGTGATATAGATGCTCTCAGCCTATAAGGGAATTCAAGTTTTTTAATGTGAGCCATGCTGTGGGAACCGAATGTCAATTTTGCTTGTTTTCGTGCTTTATCATATATCCTTATATTTTCAAGGACAGACTATAGCCGAGACTGAAAGGGGGTAGAGGAAAGTATTGGCATACTCAAAAGAGAGGGTGCCACCATTGACCAGAGGCTTGCCATTGTTAACAAGGCAGTCATTATAGCGAAGGCGCTTGAAAATCTTGGGGTTGATAAGGCGAGCAGAGCTGAACCAGCCACATCTGAGGTGAATCCCAGCGATGTCACAGCCAGTGGAACAAACGTTCATGATCTCGACAGTGTAGGTAGGTATGCCACTTGGGAGTGGAGCCGTGGGTCCCTGGTTGATCACAATATCAGCTTTGGTACACTTCTCCCCCCATATTCTATTCGGCTCCTCTACCTCTATTGCCAATGCTGTGAGTAGAAATAAAATACAATAGGAAACTTAAAAAGTTCCTTTATGATAAAAATTTCCAGACAGTGAAAGCCATTGCTTTTTGTCAAACTTCATAAATGAGAGTGCACCCAACCAAACTATCAATAAAGAAGCATCTACAGACAAGACACGCTTTTTGGATTTGAATCACAGGAATCACACGGGAAAAGTAATGAGACAAAATTAACTCAAAAGGGTATGGCAGTGGAGGCATCATTATTCGAAGCTCTTTTTTTTTCCCCTCCTTTTCCAAGCGTGTCATTTATTAGCCTTTCCATTTTCCTCCTTTTAACTATAAACAAGAATTAATTGAAACAAACATTTCCTTTTCACTAGTGCCCATTGCAGTATCAAAATGGTTAACCTTTTAAAGATCGCTAGCATGCGCACTACAGTGGACACCGGTCACAAGCTAACCAAAGTATTTTCAATGAAAAGTTACTAGAAAAGATGACATGAAACCCGATGGGATATAGGGATCCCGTCAAAAAGCTGTTATCTATAGTTATTGTGCTGAGGGAAGAGCGTAGGGGGGGGACCCCAATTGCCAACGGTGCACGTTAGCACGAAGCATAACGAAAAAACGACTGACGTGCACCTCTGACGCCCGCCCATAACGTACGCTCATCTGGACTCGTTTGCAAAACAAAATGGGTACCCGACAACCTGAACAAAAGACCAAGAATGACACACAAGTAGCAATCACCCACACCTCCGGATCCCACCCACCCCAGGACAAACTGATAATAATTCTCAAGGCCTTCATCGATCTCACTCTCAAAACATAAAAATCCAAAAAAACCCAGATAATTAAAATGGCAAACAAAAAAAAAAAAAAAAAAGAAACGGAACGGAACGGAGAAAAGTTACTGATCTCTTACAACGTCTCAGCAGCTTGCGATGATGAAGATGAACAGAAAACGTGTGGTTCCCTTCCTTGGTCATCGTCATGGCTCCGTCTTCATCATTCCTCAAAGTGGGAAACGGAATTGCTTCAAAATGGAAACGAAAACGGACAAGAAATTAGAGTTTGAAATAGTTTATGAGAACAAAAGTGGAATCAAGGCATTTTGTAGTTAATTCCAAGCAACCAAAGAAGACGACAAAAACAGGAACAGTACAAATTAACAAAAGGAGCGAGGACGCAAACATGGAGACCCTGACCCTACTCCACCATTTCTCTGATTTCTGAAAGAGAGGCCCCGGCGGCCCCCCATCTGCCCCCCCCCCCCCTCTAAAAATTACGAAAATCTGAGACTTGAAAAAAAAAAAAAAAAAAAGGAAACCGACGAAAAGCAATAACGAAACAATTAATTAAACAAATCCAAAGGAATGTCCACAAAAAATATTATATATAAGCACCTGAAAGGAACGAGCGCAGGATTACGACGGAAAGCACTAAAACGACGCCGAATGCGGGCTTCGAAAAGGCTCTCATTGTGGAATTAACATGAATGAAGCGAAGCTGGAAAAATAGCTCGTCGGATTTTTTTACGCTTTAACTGCTAGAGAGAGTGGAGTGGAGAACGAGAAGTGGCCTCTTGTTTACGACTCGGGGCAATGGACTCAGTGGGAAACTAGACTAAAACGGCGCCGTGGTGACCGGATGCGAATATGATGTGTCAGCGGAAACGAAGACTCGGCGGTGTCTGTCTTTCCAGATACTGAAATCTGCATCAAATAGCGCGTTTGCATGGCTTAAATATGTGTTTTCATATCACATCAAAAAATAAATAAATAAATAAAAATACAACGGAAATGCAGAAACTTAAAAAAAAAAAAAAACAACCGTCGGATAAGAAGAAAGAAAGCGGTTCAGATTTGACACAGGACCTCTAGGTCTTAGGACTCGCACGAGGGCGGCAAAAGCTTAAAACATAAACGAAAATAGGCAAAAACGACGGCGGTGCGTACCGGACCTTCCAAACCATTTCTAAGCATGATAAAGGAAATCAGCAATCCAAACTCTCAGACTCTCAGTCAACGGAAAAACAAAAGAAGAACAAAAAGGAAAGAAAAGTGAAAAAAACAGAAAAGAAAGAAAAGAAAGGGAAACATGCGTAATAGAACAATAAATGAAAGGGGCTGTGGGGGGGGGGGGAAGGTTATATTACTGTGAATGGAAAGGAAAATGTGCATTTTCCGGGAAAATTTCGAAAACGAAAGAAAGATAAAAGAGGAAAAAAGTAAGAAGAAAAGCAGAAAACAGGAACGGCAGCAGCAGCAGCGGAATTTACTGCGGGTCGACAAAAGCAGAGAGAAACAAACAGTACACCAATGCAACAGAGGGCCAGGCCACTTACTTACTTGCTTACACTTACAAGAAAGAGAGAGAGAGAGAGAGAGCGAGAGACAAACGTGACAGAGGAGATGGCAAAAGCCAGAAATGACAAAGCACAAAGAATCCGATCACCGATCAAAAAAAGCATTTATTATTATTATTATTATCATCCACTCAACTTATATATACATTACATACATATATACATACAAATATATATCTATTTTAGATAGAAATTCGTGAGAGTTCATTCATTTGTCACCTCAGAGGGGGAGAGAGAGAGAGAGGATATGATAGATGGGATCACATGAAGGCGAGAAAGAAACACACGCAGAGAAAGAACAATCAACACCGAAACGCGTGCGTTTTTGACGAAGAACCAGAGAAGGAGAGAAATGGAATTAGGGTTTTGTTTGGGGGGGGGGGGGCAGATTTTTGGCTCGATGTTCGAGCTGGAAATTTTGTAAGAAAGAGGAACAGAAGGAGAGGAGGGGGAGAATGGATGGACGGATGATGTTAATTTTGGAATTTGGATTTTAACCATGGTTAAAAAAGGGTGGATCTTAGGGTTTAACCCGCGGTTAAAGTGCACGTGGATGGGTTGATGTGGTAATAATTGGAGGGAATATAAGGGAGAATATGATATCTGGGTGATTGGTGATTATTAGTGGTTGTTATTACTATTATTATAATCTTGTAAGAAAAAACTCTGCACTCAAGTAAAGGGGACAACCGTACGTGCGGGGAGGGGCAGATTTGAGCAAATCCAATTTGTTGCTCTGCAGGGGCTTTTATTAATTGTAAGAGTTCGTTTGTTAATTACGCTGGCTGTATGGATCTATGGCATTTATTTGCTGGTTGACTTTCCCTCTTTTTTTTCTTTTTTTTTTTTTATTCTTTCATTTTCTCTCCATGAAGAAATCAAGAATCTATGACCACATTTAGCTACTGGGATGGGGCTACATACTTTGTTTTACAATACTGAAAATGGAATCAGAAAATAGATAGGATTTGTCAATTTGATTAATAATATCACTACGTAGTATTGCTTATGGAACAACGTTAATAAACACACAAAAAAATGGTAATGTAATTTTTTTACATTTAACTTCATTTATTTGAAAAATCAAGTTAGATGTAACTGGTTTAAAATTGATGTTATTCTAGTGTTATTATTTGATTTTTGTTTTTTTATTAAACATGATAACTAGACAAAATAAAGATTAAAGAAGACAGGAATGTCGCTTAACTCCCCACGTGTGGAATGAACAGATATTCAGATTGAGAATGTCATGATTAAGAAAGAGTTGACTCTACCAAATAAGAAAAAGGAATGTATGTCGCATATCAATAAAAAAAAAAAAAAAAACACCAAACGAAAACCAATATATGTTTATGTTGTCTCTTTCTTTAATGCCTTCCGGCTCCAAGCACTCTGAAAGGTGCAATGTCACTTGCTTTGGGCAATTTCCTCCTCTGACGTCTGATCCAATCGTCTTGAAGTAACACAGAAGCAAATAAATAGCAAAATGCTAAAAGTCAGAAATTGCATTAAAAACGTGGACTTTTTAAGCGTAAAAATGTAGACTGTTACTATACTTGGACACATCGGCTATTTAGATGAAAACACATGAAACCAGGGGCCCGGCTGTTTAGGACAGGATTGGAAAACAAACGCCCAAAGGCCACTCCAGACAGGCATCACTTCCAACCTGTAGTGGAATGGAGTCTCAACTCCTGACCATCGACCCACCCAATGCCTTTTCCCATGATCACAGCATTGCCTATGGTTTACGTTAGGCTAGCAAGCCCAGCATCATGTTAACATCTACCGAATGGCAACGAAACACAGACACGTGTCAACCACCGAAGCGAATTGAACGCAGCAAAACATGTCTAACGAAAAGATCATTGCAGCAGCAAAGGTGTCTGCAATCAAAATATTTGATTGGGTAGGTAATAGTAATGCACTACCAACAGTGTTGATGTACAAATATACAGATAGTAAAGCTGCAAAAGTCGACTACTCTAGTGCAAAGTTAGACCTCTCATCTCTTCGTACATCCATGTCTTAAATACTCTATTTACGCCAAAATTAAAGTTGAACCAAACGAGGCTGCACATAATAATTAATCCGACACCCATGTCATAGCAACTACGTCAGCGAACTGCAGAGGTCTACGTTAAACAAAAATGGTGGAACCGAGGTGCCCAAATGGAGACGGAAGAAATCGGTACGCTTCTCCAGGATGAAGTGGAGATGTCGTTCATATATGTACTCTCATCGTTCAGCTCTGTAATTAACAGACTTCATCTTTTCCAGCAGCCTAACCTTGTCACGCAACTCTTCGTTGTCATTACATGCATCCTACAGGAAACAACAATTTAAGCTTCCCCACCAAAAAGAGGAAAATTAATTTTCTAATGCACTTATTGAGAAAAAATTCCCCTCGGAGGAGAAAAGATACCTGAAGCTTCTTTCTCAAGTTCTCCTCCTCCATATCACGCCGCTGTCTCTCCTCGGAGAATATAACAATTAGAGTTTCGTGGTCCTTGTCCAATTCATCAAATTTTTGTTTTGCTTCCTGCAGCTGAACCATGAGCATAAAGAAATTTTAGAAGAAAATGAAGAAAGGAACTTTTATGTGACATCCCCGCTCAATACATCGTCTTCCTTTCCACAAAGAAGCTACTAGTTATGAGAGGCAAAAGGAAGAATAGGAGGGAGAGCCAGAGGTAATTCTCCCACCGGACCCACCCTATATGATGTCAAATGCAGTTAGAAAGTATAGTCATCCACGGCAGCAAAATTGAGTGTTTGAACCCTAATCAAGCTCAGAGGAATTCAAATTCATTTGTTTTTTTAATCTTTTTTTTCCCTGGTGCCCTGAGCGCAAAGTTGCTGAGAATTCTGAATTATACCCAATAAATCACAGATTGCAACTAAATTAAAACCGCAGCGCAAAAACCAATCTTGGATATACAAGAAAAAAGATGCATCACCGCTTGGATTGACAAGCATCCAAATAATGCAGTTAACCAAAGGCACATGGCACAGTGACAAACCTGTGTCTCCATTAAATTGCATCTCTCACACGGCAAGCCATTACTCAGTACGTTCGGAGCCCCCCTTTTAATATTTTTTAACCTACGAACACAAAATGGTTAAAAGACTTAAGTAAAGAACAGTAACTAAATTCCAGAGGCTACATACTAACATTTCCTTCAGCTTATTGTTTTCTTGTTGCAGTTGAGCAAGAGTACTAGAATCAGCTTCTTCCTGGGCATGCTCTCTGTCATCGGAATCAGCTACCTGTCAACCAAAAACAAGTCAGCATTTTTTATAAGCATCATTACAAGCGTCTGACCTATGCGGGTCTACACAACCACAAGTGTCGTCATGTTTATTTGAAAATGACAGGGGAACAAATTACCATCCAAAATGATTTATTGATGAGACCACTCAAAATCTAAGTGCTCCAAACTACCACTCAGAGCTTATTACACTGCCCTCATGAATATCATTTGACCTCATGATCCTTCAGGGTCAGATTATAATATTCTGTGATATGAAATGTGCATTTACAGTTCACACAAAGTGGTTTACATCGATAAAAAAAAATATAAAGGGATTTGTCTGCATGGCACCAAAACATGGAAGATAACTTCCTTGATCAGTAATCCATGTTAATGTGCTTATCAACATGATTGCGATTGGTTCAAGTACAACCTAAAGGGACAACAGGAGGCTTCGGATTTTATCCAATTCCTCAGTGGATAGAAGCATCCATTTTTCCAGTTAGCATGCAAAGGAAACTGTTTCCCCAATTTCACAGATGTAAACAAAACCTTTAAACATAAGAAAATAAACCTTTGACGGGGTTGTCCGCAACCCATTTTTCTCAAAATCTTTCTTTTCATGAGACATTTTCCCGATACTGCCATTCACTTGTCTTGCAGGGAAAGCATCTTGTATATTATCATCACTATCATCCTCTGCAGAAGGTGATGATGAAGACACAGTTCTGTTTCTTCTTCCAGATACAGTCGTTTTCTTTGCTGTATTATTTCCTTTAATAGAGCTTGAAGAAGGTATCTTGCTACTCATGGCTGCATACTTCTTTTTGGACCCAGGAAATGCATGTGGATTACCGTCAGGAGAAAATTCTATAAACAATGACATATTTAGTGACATTATTACAATTGTGGCACTGGCAAGCATTACTAACCAGCAATTGTTGCCAAAAAAAAAAAAAAAAAATTTCCACACAGAGCAGAGAATACATGGTAAAAGGTTGCAAAACATACCTCGATCTGAAGACTCGTCGATAACTTTCTTATTTCTCCTTGGAGCGTACCCAATTTTGTGACAATAAGTACTCCTAGATAAGTAGTGAATGGATTTTAGCCACATTAAACAATGGGAAATATAGACAAGAGCAAGTGGTAGCATGAGGTCTTCTGATAAGTAGCTCAAGATCAAGTGAACAAAAACAAACCAATAATTCTTTTGCATTTGTATTAGTCGAGCCTCAAGTCTTGCAAGAACTGTTGTTCGTTCAAATCCCTGCTTATCATGAGCTGGTTCAACAAAATTAGCTTCCAAAACGCCTGCCAGCAAAATAAAATACAACCCAAAAAAAAAAATTGTAACAAAATTCAGCCATGATAAAAGTTGAGGAAACTTCCAGTGAAAAATGTACCTATAACTCCACGACCATCACTTCCCGCAGCATTCCAAAGCCTCCAAAATGGCTGAGAAATCACAAATTCATTCAACAATAGTAGTTAAAATTAGTTAATAGAATCATAGCAATGGTTGCTGAGAGAGGAAAGCTAGCAAACATTAAGACATGTCAAACCCAGGAACATCTTTTTTCAGGTAGCACTCTTTGTATGCATGCACCAAAGTCATGAACATTCACTAAAAATACTTCCTAACATTATAAAATTCATAGAATACGCTCTGTTTGTGAGCCCCTAGGTCCATTACCAAACATTAAAGCAGGTTATTTATGTGTACAAATTGCAGCTCTAATTCAACCACATAGAAACCAGATGTCATTGCATCAATATTTTTCTTGTTGACAAACATTTTTAAACATTTGCCCATTTTGAAGAATCGAAAAAATAAATGACCAGACAGATTCATCTCTCCAAATCAAAGCTAAAATAAAGAAACAAGAAACCAATTAAAGAAGAAAACAACTGTGGAAACCATGCAACAACCATCAAAGAATCAGCACACCTTGATGAGACGATTTTTGTGATAAACATTGAATCCCTGAACATCAATATGATGTTTTGCATCCTTGACAAAGCCAACAGTTACAACAGCAGTCATCTGTTAACAAGCAAATTAAAGGAATAAGAAATATAATAAGAGGCCCACAAAGATATGGAAACTAGATGCAGTAAATTACATTTGAGTCCTTTAGAGCCCCATCAGCAGCAGATTGTGGTCGGTAAGTTATCTCCTGAGATAGCATCATATCATTCACTATATTGTGATGCTCGATGTCCTTCCCACGAAGAATGATTCTAAATCTTGGAGGAAGTCTTAGATAGAGTATTGAGGCATAACTCTGGGGATTGACAAGTGCCAGCATCATCATCATTAAATCACAGAACAATAAAAGAGATCAAAACTAATCATAAATTTGGTTTTTTTTGGCGGAAGGGGGGTGGTTTGGAACCCCTTTTTTTTTTTTTTTGAGGAAAAGGGGTGGTTTGGAACGTTGCAAGAGTACCGCACTTAACAACATATTTATTTAAAGGCATGAACATCAAATCTTTTTCAACTATTTGAAACTGTTTATCAAGTTGCTTAAGACCATATGTATTGTAATTCCAACAATTACTATCCATGCTTAAACCGAAAATGATCACTTCTCGGGAAACAGCAAAAGCAAGAAAAACAATTTTCTCCCCATAACAACTGTTGAAACAGAAACAGAGTATAAACTACACCTCTTTCAAATGAATATATTAGTCAAGATCAATGACATTGATCACTAATATTAAACAGATCAGAAAACAGAAATTAATTACCCTCAATGAATGTTTATAAGTTAAGAAATGCCTGGAGTTGGGAAATTCCAGCAAAAGCAAGAAAAACAATTTTCTCCCCATAACAACTGTTGAAACAGAAACAGAGTATAAACTACACCTCTTTCAAATGAATATATTAGTCAAGATCAATGACATTGATCACTAATATTAAACAGATCAGAAAACAGAAATTAATTACCCTCAATGAATGTTTATAAGTTAAGAAATGCCTGGAGTTGGGAAATTCCTTTGCCATCTGAATATTTTTGTCATCTCGGTTGGCACCTCTGAGTTGAATATCCTGCAATATGGCACAACCAAAAGTACACCCAGAAAAGATATTATATTCATTCCCTTTTGTCAAACAATTAAAGTAGAGAGAAAACGATAAATAAATGGCATATCACTTATTCAATACATACATGAGGATCAGCATCAAAATCAAGTTCCAACAATCCTTCATCATCCTCCCAGAGGTTGTATATGATTATCCGTGTCCCATGATCTGACATCAAATTGAACTTTATGCCAAAAACAATGGGTTAACCACAAATAGTTAATGGCAAGTATATGATTAGCACAATGGATGAACAAAAAGCTACATTTGGGCACATAAGGCAGATCTCACAATGTAAAACAAGAAATGAGATTGATGTGCGACATTAATATAGTACGCAGAATTTCTTTTAGTTTAAATGACTAACTGGATGATCAATGTAGACACATTTTTCTTTCTGTTTAAATTACTGACTTGATGATCAAATGACTTAGCCAGTCATGACAATGAAGAAAAATTTTTTAAGAACTAATCTCCCTTCATTTACATCCCTCTGTTTAATACTTAGCATCAGCAATGACAGAACTGCAAACCTAACACCAATGGCCCACAACACAATGACAAGAAATGAACAAACTAGCTCGAGACATTACAAATAGGTACACCTGAACGTGGCCATGCATAATTCATAGAATAAAGAAGGAATTACTATTGACAGTTCATAGAACCTGATCATCTAACAGCCACTATTTACACATTACCTTCAGTTTGACCACTACTTAGTCACTAAGAAGAATTATACTCTTCTCATGTTTCATATCAGAGATCTCACAATGTGACAGCTGACACCACAACCAACTACAATTTATATGCGTGTGCTGATTAATGAGACGAAACTGGTTAACCATATTATGCAATACACTCATGCTTGATGATGCCATCATCATTTTCACAGTATTTGCATTTAACAAAACCTGAATAAAGTACAGGGGAATGGGAAATGCAAATAATACCCAGAACTTTGCTTTGCACATCAAAAGTAAAAAATTACCTGACGGAGAAGGTCTGCCTCACTGGAAAATGGAGACCATTGGACTATGGTTTCTACATTTCTATTCCAATCATCCACAGAAAACCGTAAAATCTTGTTCCAATCATGTCCTTCTCTTTCATAGTCAAGCTTTCATACATTAAAAGAAGAAAAACAGAAAGAGAAATTCACGACTTTTCAGGTCCAACAATAAACCACAATAAAACACACAAAACAAGTCCCAAGGAAAGATAACTAGTTTCTCAAACAAGCAGAGACCGGTTGCTGTCGTAATTTCAAAAAATAGAATTTCTCCAGTTTTCTGTAAAAGTTATATGTCCTAATTACATTTTGTCCACCCTAACCTAAAATGTTCTCAAAAATTAAGAACAAATTACGATGTATATTAAGGTACGTGAAGCATCAAAAAAATTTAAACTACTAAAGATTGCCTTTTCAATTATAGCATTTGCAAATAGATAACAACAAGCAAGGTGATGAACCAGGAGAGATATAGGATGCTTTGTTAGATAATAAGTGCTAACCATGGGTACCACAATATCTTCTTTTCCAGTACTCCTCAGAAAAGTGTACGACAGCAATCCGATACTCTGTGTACTAAAAGCCAAAAAATATATGTAATATTTAGTCATCCACACAGAAGAACATTAGCTATAACAGTAAAAAGAAAAGACAGAGCAATAAATAAGTATAACGCTCTAGGATGACAGAAAATTTGTAAAATTTAGGATGTCAAATCCCTGATCACTTTAAATATTAAAAAAAAAAAAGAAGAAAAAAGAAAAACTCAATGGAATTAATTAACAACACTTCTAAATATCCACAACTACAGAGACAACTCTCCTTCAGTGTATTCTCGAAAACCATAAAAGACCATATAACTAAATGAAATTACTGGTTCATGGGCTGGATAACCAAAAACGTCGACCCAGTATAGTTTCCAATGATTCAATAAGCAGCAACTCCAGTGGGGTAAAGCAAAAAGTGATATCAAACAATTCTAATATATGAGCAGACTAAGCAGAAACCTTTTTCCATCTTTTCCGCAACACCTTGAGAAGACAATAACATCAGCTCCCAGCCTCATGGTACTCGTCTTGAACCCATTGCCATCTGACAATAAGAGTAAACATAATTTAAAGCACTCTTAAAGAGAGAACTAAACAATAATAAAGCTAATGTATATAATGTATTACACTGTCCAATGGTATTTGCCAGTTTGCTTTTTGCAGAATACCCTAAAGACATGCAATGTCGCATTTTTTCTGGATCCATTCCACCACCATTATCTGCAAAATAGAATTGAAAAGATGCGTACAACATATCATGAGCAAAAATCAATCCTAGATTTATTGATACAGTTCCCAACACAAAAAAGTGAGAAGAACGTAAGAGACATTAACAGACTAAACACTTCAATTATGAAAAAACCCGAGCTCCAAATAAGAGGTCTCAAAAACAGAAAATGGAATAGAAAAACAGAAGGACAAAATCTTCAAAGCCAATGCTTCAGAGCATATACTATATATTTATCAATAGTCAATACCTTCAATTAGTATCATTCTGCTACCATCTTTCCTGCTAGTGAGCATATCTACATTGGCATAGGTAGCTCCATTGCAGACCTGAGAGTAAATGGAAAAAAAAAGTCAAAAAATTCCATGTTCAGCATAATTTAAAAATTATCTTGCAATGGGTACCTCATCCAACGAGTTGTCTAAAAGCTCTGCAAAAGCTGCAAGATGAAGAGAAGCAATACAAATAGCTTAATTTACTAGAACCCATAAAGTGGAAAAAAAAATTCTGCCTATCAAATAATACAATCAACACATCAAGGCAGATTAAACAATTTTACCTCCAAGAGCCCATTTATGACTGGTAGCATTGGAATGTAAGAATCTGGGATGAACCCTAACATGATCCATACCACCTACAAATTTTCCAAATATATAAATAACAGGAAAGTAATAAATTGTCTCATAACATTACAAGCCCAAAAACATAAATAACAGAAAAGTAATAAATTGCCCCATAACATTAAAAATTTTATTTTACAAAGGTAATTTAGTTACCATGTTAAAAAGTATGTCCAATCAAAAAAAAAAAAAAAAAAAAGCAAAACATTAAATAGACAATGTGCTTTGTAACTTATAATAAGCTAACTGTCTGACATAGCAATTACTGATTAATTGCACCACCAAGATCATTATAGTTAAATCTTTATTTATTTTCCCATTATATAAGAAATCAAAAGTTAAAAGGAGAAAAATAAAACAATCAAAAGATAATCACATCAATTATGGTCCAAGAAATCTGCCCGAGTTCTTGAATTGAAGTATTAAAAGATAATTATTTTCTTTTTCAAGAAAACTACCAAAACAACAATTATAAAAGGAAGAAAGAACAAAGAAAATACCAGAAGTAAAGCCCCAATCACCAGAGGGAGCGCCCTCATAGTCTCCGGCTTTCCAGAACTGCTTACAACTCTGCCCAGCCAAACTCAAACCACCATTGCTCGCCGCCTGCGGTGTCGCCACCACCACCGTAGCCAGCGGCCGCGGGAGCGGAGCAAGAAACCCCACCGGCAACACCACCCCCAAGTCACCCAACTTCCTCCTCCTCTTCGAAACTCCATCGCCGCCCAAAGAAACCCCACCGTCCCCCTCCGACTCAGAGTCCGAGTCGCTGCCGCTGCTGCTGCTGCTGCTGCTATCGCTGATTTCGATAAATGCAGCCGGACGCTTACGATCCTTGCCGTCGCCCGCTCCGATCGGGTCGGGCGTACTCGATGCTTCAAGAACCTCTTGCTTCACCCGAACATCCATCGCCTTTTGTTCCTCTCTCTTATCCAAGAAAGAACAACTTATTTACAACTTCAAAAAAAACAAATCAAAAAAAAGGCTCTTCGTCTCCGAGAGTGATTATCGTAGCCAGCCCGGCGCGTGTAGGAAAGTGCGCGCTGTTGGAATTCCGCTCTTGGGGTTGTTGGGCTCCGGGCAAGGCGGCTTCGGGATATGTAGGAGTCCGTGTTTAGGTAGTTATAAATTCGAAGACGAATTGTATTCTTTTTTCTTTCTGGTTTCTTTCGTTGTCGGTTCATCGGCGATTAGATGACGTCAAGTTCGGCGCCTCGTCATTAAATGCAAAGCGCTAGTTTGGGTGGGCCGGGCAACGGTTGGCGTGCACTCCGCTACTGTATCGAATAACAACTACATTTTTTTTTTCTCATACTGAAAATATATAACGAAAAGTGTACCGAACATACATAAAAAAAAAAAATAATAATAATAATAAATTCGTGCGATATACAAATTTAATCATATTTTTCAAAAAATTTATTTTTATTTTATTTTATTTAAAAGAAAAAAACTAAATTTTGAGTATTATTTTTTAAAAAATTTTGTAAATTTTTTTAAGAAAATAAAAGAACTTTGTTTTTTTCGTAGGAAAACAAATTGAAAGTAGTGTTTTTTTTCTTTTAAGGAAAAAAATTATAGATAGATTTAAAAAAATTTTTAATCTTTTTTTCTAAAAAAATTCATGAAATAATTTTTTATTATTTTTGTAAACACGCAAAAATTAAAAAAAAAAATCTTGTGCGAACTGGTTAGGTAACAATCATGTGTATGATTGATAATCATATGTATAATTAGTGGACATATGATAGAGTTGGTGTCATGTAAGATTTGGTGGCCTTTAATTGATACATGCATGATTCTATTTAGGCGGATGCATGTATTTAGTTAGTATATGCATGCTTCCATGTAGTTGATGTATGCATTAGGTTTGTGCATGCATAAATTGTTTAGGGTTAAATGAAAAAAAATTAAATGACATGCATATTTTTGAAGTTATATGAAAAAATTAGATAACAATTCTTGACTTATAAATAGGCATACTCAAAGAGTCTTGCAATCCATCACAAGCAGTAAAGTAAAATCACTTTCTAAAACTTTAGCCTCTTATAAGTCCTCATCTCCAAACGATTCCAATGAACCTTTCAAATCATCCCCAAAGATTTTGCAATCCATTTTAGAGAGTAAAACAAATTACCTCTCAAAACTTTAGTCTCCTCCAAATTCTCTTCTCTAAATTAAGTGAGATTAAACTTTATACGGCTCTCACCAGAGTCCATCTACACCGAGTGAGATCAAGTCTCCTAAGACTCTCACTGGAAACCAGCTAATCCACCTTAAATTAAGTCTCGACTCTTAGCTGAATTAATTCCTATAGTTCAAGAATAAACTGTGGAATTACATAAAAGAGAGGATCTACTCAGATATTAACTCCACATAAATTTTAAAATTTTTATTTGTAATTTATATCTGTATTTTCGAGTTTAACTGTTGTAAACTCAAAATTTACGGGCCACTTTTTATAATTTTATTTTATTATAAAATTTATAGTTATAAAATTTTAAATATAGTTAAAGTAAGAATATATAAATTAATAAAATTCTTATTTGATTATAATTAGATTTATATTAATTGTAAATTCTAGTTCTAATTGTGAAAGGATTTTCATAATTATAAAATATTTGAATTTTTTTTTAATTTATAAATTTATGAGAACTCGTTATATGCTAGAGAGAGAAAAAAAAAAGACTGAGATTTTCTCTCAGGTTCAACTTTATATACTTATACTGGTAAGATATCTGTACGATGCACAAATTTAATGATATTTTTTTAATAATTTATTTTTACTTTATTTTTTATTTGAAAGATATAAACAAAAAAGATATTTTAATATTGAATATTATTTTTAACTTTTAATTTTTTTTTGGTTAACACATTTTTTCTTTTTTAAAAAGGAGTATTTAAGAATAGTTTTTTTTTCTTTTATTACAAAATTTTATAATTACAAAGTAGTATTATATGAATTAATACAATTCTTATTAGATCACAATTACATTTATATTAATTAATTTACCTAATCCTCAGTGTAATAGAATTTTAATGGAGATATTTTAATATTTTTAATTTATAAATTTATGAAAAATTATTCAGTGGTAGAGAGAGAAAAGTTTTCTCTTAGCTTTTAATAGACTCATGCGATACGCAAATTTAATTATATTTATTAACAAACTTATTTTATTTTATTTAAAAACATAAAAAAAATATTCTAATTTTGATTATTATTTTTTAGGAATTTTTAATATTTTTTGAAAAAATAAAAAGATTTTTTTGAAAAATAAAAATTTGGAAGTATTTTATTTATTTTCTTCTCATTTAGCAAAATTTTATCGTAATTCTTTGTTTTCTTTTTTAAGAAAAGATATGCAAATTTGAGAGATTTTTCATTTATTGAGAGATTTTCTTTTTTTTTTTTTGGTTAATACATTTTTTATTTTTCAAATATGAAAATTTAAGAGTCAAAACAGTACTATATGAAGCAATAAAAATCTTTATAAGATTATAATTACATTTATATTAATTGATTTACCTAATCTTCATTGTAATAGAATTTTAATAGAGGTATTTTAACATTTATATTTTAATATAATATCTATTTAGATCTAAATTTTAATTTTCTAAAAAAAAAATTTTATTACTTTCAATACGCTCAGTACCTATAGTTGTGCCTGATACATTATAACATACTGTATTTTGCATTCACTCCCAACAAAAAAATCATAATGGCATTTATTCGTAGTACCAATAGCATAGTATATTGTATTAATTATTATTAAAAATATATATAATTTTAAAAATATTATTATGAATTTCTGATAGATGCTAAATTACCCATAATTTATAAAAAGATAAATTTGATTCATGGTTAAAGTATTATAATAAATTTATAATTACTTACTTTTTATAATAAATCTTTTTTTAACAATTAGTTCTTATTTCTTTGATAATCTTGCAATGCATTCCTGTTTTAAGGGACTAGAACAATTGATGACTGGGAGAGAGCATCTTTGATTAATAAAAGAAGAAGTGTATTAATCTTTTCTGCCATTTTCATCATTTTGACTAATGGTGGTTGGTCAGCATGTTTTTTTCTTGTATTTAAAGTGTATGATGAAAAATATTACATGAAACAAATTATAGTATATTAAATGTAAATTTTTCTACATATTATTTATAGGATTTGTATTTGCACTGAGCAAGATTTGGGATATATCCGCATTCAATCCGTCATCAACAGATTGGATAATTTTCTATTCACATCCAATCCGTCATACAACATAATCCGTCTAATCCAATCCACCAATAGCGAATTGGATTAGAATTGGTTTTGGTGGATTATATACAATAAAAAAATTATAATTTTTTTTAATTTATACCCATCATCAATCATCAATATTTTTACTTGTTCTTACCAATTTTATTATTATAATACATATATTATATTCATTCAAAATTTTAAATATATATAAGAACTGATCAAGATCCACTAAAAGAATATATTATACCGATTTTACTTAGCAAAAGACATTTTTTAAGCTAATTTATTAAGCAGACTGTATATAATTTACAATGCTAAAAATTCAACTTCATATTTTTAATTAATTAGGATTTCAACTTGATTGATATCGATAAATTTAATTTAAAATGTTGAATTATATATATATATGATTATTGTTATATGCACATCCCAAATTATTTTACACACGCACAAAAGAGCATATGAGGGTCCTATTATTAGTTTGCTTTGTGCATGTATTGAGGAGATTTTACGTTAAAATATTAGTAACCCATATATATGGGTTGATTGGGTTAAATTAGGTGGATTGAACTTTCAATCCACATCTAATTTACTTTTAATGAGTTATAAAATTTTAAAATCACAACTAATTCAGATTTTAATAATTTTAACAAGTTCATATTAATTTAAATTAAATTAATTGAATTGAGTTGAATTGATTAATTTTTAAACAATCCTAGTAATGAAGTTGCACGTCTATCACTTTGATAACATAGCCTCCAACCACTTATGATCATTACACCCTACACCAACCAAAAAGAGTGAATTGGGTCTCCAATGCAAAATGACAATTGTAAAATTGATATGAATGGTGAACACATATAAGACAATAAAAAATAGTCACAAAAAATGATAGTAACGTGCTACAAATGACATGAACAAGCTGAATATCAAGTTAGAAAAAAAATGAGAGATCAAACACATTAATTTATATAGTTTTGACCATTCTTTAAATTTATGTCTTTTCTCTCGGGTTTTTGCCTTAGAAGTTTTTTGTTTTTTGTTTTTTGTTTTTGAGGAAGCCTTAAAAGTTGAATACATTATTAATCTTCTTTCACAATCACTTACTGGTTGTATGATGGCGTTGGTTAACCCCAAAAAAAAAAAAAAAAAAGCAAAATCTAGAGATTATTAACATAATCAAGTAAGAATGATTAGGTTTGCCAAAAAAAAAAAAAAACAAAACAAAAGGGCATAAATTAGAAATCTTAATCAAATAAGGATCGTTTAATTAGAGATTTACCATGATAATTTACCAAGAACTAACAAAGACCATGTGTGAAAAGCCAGCAAACTAAGACCTTCACTTTATCCAATCCTTTTTTTTTTTTTTGATCTGATCACTTTATCCAATTCTAAAAGCCTGAGCACAATCACAAAAAGAGAGTTAGAGGGGGAATTGGGCGAGACCGCGAGAGCACTTTAGTTTGGGGCCGGGATGAGCGGATGATAAGGGTTGTTGTACAAAGGGTTAGGAAGTTTGGTTATTGTAATTATCCAAACTATCCTTCTAAAAATAATATATTAAAGTTCTAATTTTTTTGTTTTTAAATTCAGTTAACTAAATAATTAACTGAAATCAAATTAAAATTTTTATTTAACTAAATTTTAATTAATTGAATTTTTAATTTAAAAATAATTTTTAATTTCATATAATTAAAATTTTTAATTTAAAAATAATTATAATAATTTAATTCAGTTAATTATAATGTGAATATAACTACTCTACTCAACCAAGTAGGCTAATGTCTATCCTAATTAACTATTGTCTTCTGATGTTGGTTTCGTAGGGCATTTGGGCCCATTGATGCAAGTTCCCCATAAAGAGAGAACAGGGACGCAGTGATCTGTAAAGAACAGGGCTCAAAACATGAAATATTAGGCTTCGGCCGATGGCTTTTTGTTCAATAGGCCGCAACCCAGAAACCCAGCCAGTCATTTTTAACAAAACATTCTCTATGTAATGCCATGAGTCCAGTTTACTTTCGGCTTGCATGAAAATTGCGGTTTACAGCCCATTTGGTGGAAACCAGGATCCCACTTTTTTGTTTGTTTGTTTGTTTAGTGCAATAATTCAAACTTTATTACAAATAGGATTCTACAGAGAGTCATAGACTATGATTTTTGCCTCTCCGGATCACATTGCCTTCTCTTTTTTTGGCACTTTAATTCCATTTCTTTTATGTTTTAGGGATCCGATGAATTCGGGCTTGTTGGTCTATATAAAAAGCTAATTGCTAGGGGTCGTTTGGTTTAAAAGTTGGAATCGGAATCAGAATCAGAATCGGAATCAAGTGGAATCGAAAACGAAATGATTTTTTTTTATAACATGTTTAATTTATTCAGGAATCGGAATCAAAACATTTTATAGTCGTTTGTTTTAGTTTAGAATCAGAATCAATATCAAATATATGATAATTTTTATTTCACTAAAAATAAATAACCAACAAATACAAAAAATAAAAAATTATGAATATCAAAATAAAAATTAAAAATAAAAAAATATTGTAACATAATTTCAAATTAAAAATATTAAATAACGATAATAATAATAATAATAATAATAATAATAATAATTTAGTTCACAATAACAATCATAAATATAAAATCTAAAATTAAAAAATAACATAAATTTTTATTAATAATGATAACAAAGAAAAAGTATGAATAATATTATTATAATCAAAATGATATTGTAGATATTATAAAATAAGTAATTATTAATAAATAAATTATTATTAAAATTATGAAATTTTTATGCAAATAATTTTATTATTTATGGTTATTATTAATATTATGAAAATATAGATAATATTATTATCATTTATAATGTAATTATTATCCTAATTTTTGAAATATTTAATTTTATTATAATATACAAATATTTATTATCATTATCATTATCATTAATTATTATTATTATTATTATTATTATTATTTATAATATTTATTTGTAATATTTTATTATAAAATAATTTACAATGTGAGAGAGAAGATGAGAGAATGTGAATGATTAACTACTTAAAAGTGGGAATGGTGAATCCTATAGATGGGGGAATCTCATTCCCAAAAATAAGGGAATGGAAATGAGATTTTTCTCTACCAAATATTAAGAATGGGAATCACTCATTCCCATTCCTATCCCCAAGCAAAAAAAAGCCAACCAAACACCCCCTAAGTTGTTGTTCAATTAATACTGAAATTATTCATATAACGAAACGTTTAGAGTTTGACTTTCAGTCAAAATCAACTAGAAAAAGGGTGTGGATTGTGTACCGGACAAGTCCGAAAACAATATAAAAATTACTCACCAACTTAATATAATTATATTGAAAAAATATGAAATAAAAAATTACAAAATTAAAACTTAAAATTAAATAAATATTATCTTAGAATTTATAATGTAAATTTCATATGATATACACTAAAAAATTAATTTCTTAAAAAAAATTATTTTCTTGAAAAGTCAATGCAGTTATACTAAATTTACGACGAGTTACATTTCTATAATTTTGTTCAACAAGTTTTTCTAGAGAAATTGTCCAACGGCACAAACTTTTTCCTTAAAAAAAATTAATCGATGTACCGTCCTCAAAAGTTCAATGGCAGTTTGGAGCAGCTAGATTTGGACGGAGGAGTTTGTGTTCAATTTTTATAACATCTTCAGGACAGGGGTGTTTGTATTCACAACATTACAGTAATTCAACGAACAAACGTGTTTTTTATTTTATTTTATTTTAATTATATGAGGCAAAGAAGCGAAAGAAAATTAAAATTTAAAAGCCGTTGAGTCATCAGTCCATAACAATATTTCAATACACTTCTTTAAGCAGATTGTATACTCATGCTTTTAAAAAAATAACAGATCATAATTTTAAAAAATCTTTGTTTTCACTTATATTATCTAATGGTCTTCTTCTCCTTTTAGTCATGAACTAACGTGAGACTGGAGGAGAAGATTTAATAATATGAAATTATGAGATAATCTCGTTTCTCACAACAAAAAAATCTTCAAAGTTTTCGGAAAATCTTCAAAGATTTATTTGCGGAAAACGCCAAGTCACGAAGTAAAATATGGTGGCCTGGCCTCCAAACTTTGGTCAGATTCAAATGGGTACCCTGCTGGCTGCGAACCCGTTTAATTAAATTTTACTATATCTGTCGTGTACCTAAAGACATTCACAGAATTTGCGTTCGCACTGCTCAAAGTTGTGCATTAGTTGAACACCCCGATCCCCCCAAAACCAAGGGAAAGAACTTCGATTCCTGGAAGACACCGTTGAAACGCACTTCAGGGTTATAAAATGAGCAAAATATTATTCTTTCCGAAATGAATTATGATTCTGCGTATTCTATTGCATCGACAACAGATTTATTCGGGTAATAATTTTACTTTAATGGGAATAACATTTTTTTTCAATGTTAAACTTTTATAAATTTTTATAATTGAATTTTAAATTTTTTAATTTTTTAAATTAAATTTTATACTTTTTAAATCTTTTGCAATCAATTGCTTCCATCAATAGCCATCAATTAAATGATTTAAAATGTACTTTGACAAAAAAAAGTGAATCAATCGAGTTCTCAACGTTCCAACTATTTTCAATTAAGTCCAAAATTTTGAAATATTTAGAATTTGATTGAAAAAGATTTGAACATTTAAAACTAGATTGAAAAAAATTAGAACAATAAAGACTTCATTGATTCACTTTCTTTTAGTCTAAATATATTTTAAACTATTTGACTGATTGTCGTTGATGAACAATATTTGATTGTAAAAAATTTAAAAATTAAAAAATTTTAAAAATTTAAAATTTAATTATAAAAATTTAAGATTAAAAATATTATCATCCCTATTTTAATATCTCTTAAGGAAAGGTGACAAGATTTCACCTTAAATATCCATGAATTCATGCAATTATTTGAGAGGGTTAAGCATCAATATCATGTGTCCTATCAACACCACGGTTGCGTTGTCTGGAAGAACAGAAAGACCTAGTGATCATGATAACAATATATATATATACTAGAATTTGACCCGCGTGTTACGCGGATTGTAAATATTTATTAAAAAATATTAATATAAATTTAATTAGATATAATATTAAATAAATTTTAAAAATTAATATAATTTAAAAAATAGATTTTATAATATATTTATTTCATATTAAATTAAAATTAGTAAAATTATTTGAAGAAATTTCTTTAATTAACGTTATCATTGACTGTTGAACAGTCCAAATTTTCAGTTTCATCTCCAATAATATATATTAAATATTATTGTATTTAATATCATATTTATATTATATTGTAATTTAAAACATTTTTAAAAAAATAAAAAATTAAAAGGAAAATGTGTAGTTGTGCCATATGGACCCACAATTTTTGAGGATTTAATAATTTTTTTAGTGATTTTATTTTTTTTCCATATTTGATTTATGTTTTTGTACTGATTTACGTAAAATAAGTTTATTAATAACTATTACTAACATCTGTCTTTGCTTGATGTAAATAAATATGGTCGTGTATTAGTCTAAACTTTTCTTTTAGCCTTTTGATCTGCAACATGTTACATGAAACACAGAAGATGTGAATACCAACAATTTTTTTTTTCAAAGTAAATAGGAAACCTTGAATAATCAAAAGAATATACTTTTTATCTCAATTTCCATCCGGTAGGTTAGTGATATCAAAAACATTACCCAAGTCATCTTCCAAAGTAGATTCTAAGTCTTACCTAAAATTGTTGGCAATTTGTTCACAGCAGACATCAAAAGAATGCATTCAAACTGCAAGAGAAAATGTAAATTAGGACTTGACTTATTGAGATTTAAGTAAAGTTTGGAATAAACATGATAAAAAAATATAAAAATCTATTTAAAAAAGTGGTAAAAATTGAACAAAATAAATTTAAATGATGTAAAAAAAATTCAACATTCGCATTTTGCCTAGTTCATCCCTAGTAAGATAAAACTGCGTAGTTAAGACATCGTTCTCCCCCCCTCCCCCAAAAAAAGAAAAAGCAAGGAAACCTTTTTGTATATATTATCATAATTTGAATTTGTAATTTGAATTTGTCTTATTAGAAAAAACCTGTCACAGTAACAATTTTGTTAAACATACGATATGTTTTATTTTAGGTCTATAAATATGTGGTGGACCATATTTACCTAAGAATCTCTAAATTCATGGAATTTAAATTCGAAACAAAATCAAACTAACCGTCAAAGAGAAAATTCATTGAAGCCTTATCTTTCTCCATTCGATTGAATCCTCCTACTGTTGCTTCTTGGCCTTTGTATATGATGATAGCTCAAACCTACAAAATCATGTAAGAAAGTTAATATTTAATCGCTAACATTTGACAACCCTAAAAATGGAAAGAGAGAGAGGGATTGAGAAAGAGATTGTACAATAAAATTAGACTTGCATCAGCTGCACTTGAAAGGGAAAATTTGTCATTGCCTTCATTGATGCCCATCAACATTTACATAAACCCTCTCGACTTTTCCATGAGCATAGTGCTTAATCGGTATTTAATTTATAGCCTAACATGAAGACTTGAAAAGCAATCATGTAGTTAGAATATAATTCAAACCAAACCATTAATTATACAATAAAATCTAATTATGATGATTTCCTTAACCGTTTTTTTTTCCTTAACCACTATATTAACATTAATGGCCAACAATTTATTACATCTATTTAATTAGAATAAAATCAGAATAAAATTGAAAGGAAAAAATGAAGACAAATTGTCGTGTAGCAGACATTAAATTCAAAATGAAGGAAGGAAGCGAAAGGAAGAATTAATTTCACAATTGCAACATTCATGAGAATAAAGGGAGAATTAATTTCGAAATTATAACATTCATGGGAATAATTGTGCAAGAGTTAGAAAAAAATATAAACGGTTAAAACGTGAAAGGGTACTTATTGAGAACATTCAATGAGAATAAATGGAGAATTAATTTCGAAATTATAACATTCATGGGAATAATTGTGCAAGAGTTAGAAAAAATATAAACGGTTAAAACGTCAAAGGGTACTTATTGAGAACATTCAAAATCATTTGTAAATGATAATTGTGTAAAAAAAATAAAAAATAATAAAAATGTAAAATAAGAAAGGAAGCGGAAGGGCATAAAGGGAGAATTAATTTCGAAATTATAACATTTATGAGAATAATTGTGCAAGAGTTAGAAAAAATATAAACGGTTAAAACGTCAAAGAGTACTTATTGAGAACATTCAAAATCATTTGTAAATGATAATTGTGTACAAAAAAATAAGAAATAATAAAAATATAAAATAAGAAATTTGGATTATTTACCACATGGCAGTATGAATTAAGGGGAAACTTTCTCTAAACTTCCCCTTTATACTAATTAAATAGATTTTTTTTTTTGACATAGATTATGATAACAATATTGTATTCACGGAATGGGAGAATTGAATAAATCATTGAATGATTATTTGACCCATTATGGTTAATGAAAAGTTTGTTTTGACAAACGCATGAATTAAAAATCGTTGAAAACGCAATTAAATCGGATAAATAATTAAATGTTATAAACCGACGTTCTCGTGCCGCGATTACCTTCAAAAGCTTAATCATTATCCGAAAACACTTCGATAAAAGCACGGATCTAAGCAATTTTTTTTTTCTTTAGAAATGATAGCGCAACGGTTAAATGAAGAGAAGTGAAAAAGTGTTATGAGATTCTAATTATATATCTCTCAATTAAAAGTTATTATTTTTAATTACTTTAATTATTACTGAATTTTTTAGTCTAAGTAATTTTATATGTCTAATATTTTTATTTTTTAAACGTATTAAAAAATTTATTAGATCATAAATTATACAAAATAAAAATTTTCTTTTTTATAAATTTCACACTTTCTTTTTTTAAAATTAAAATTTAAAATTTTTAAATTTAAAGTCGAAACTCTAATTATTAAAATATTTTTAAAAAATTTATTTCTTTTTCTTCTCTAGTTAGTCAAATAAGTTGATTACCGCGCTAAACTTTAGCCACTGACTTCCAGTTATCTTGATTATCATATCATATAGGCTAACACAGTGCTGAGACTTTCCAGTTTGTCAAACAAGTTGGTTACTGTGCAGTTGACAAAAATTATCCTCGTTCATACTATGATAACTTTTGATATAAAAAAATTAAATGCTAGAATAAGCACCTTTTCCCAAGATGCAAGGTTTTCTCTTTCAAAGGTTTCACGCAATGTTTCCTGAAGTGCACAGCCACATCCACAACTGTGCGAATGTGGGGCAATTTTAGAAAATCAAAAGCCCCGATATATATCATTTGACTTCACCAATTTACTCTTCGTTGAGTGGTATATATATACTCGCACCCCTAAACTTTGTTTCTAAATTTTAAATACAGGAGCGGTTGTAAGTTTATGACCTCGCAAACTAACCAGAATTAAACTCCTAAAGTTATAAAAAAAAAATGATCGATCAAGTCAATACAGATTTATGTAAAGAGGGAGCACAAAATCGCACGATACAATCAAATTTTGAAAAATGATATATGAAAATAGATTTTTTTTGACACGAGACGACTATAGATGAAATAATTATAAATTCAACGATTGTGATAATGCATGCAAATGATTAGTTGTAAATTTACAATCGATGGCTTTAAAATCATAACATTGATAAAAATTAAATTCTAATACTTATTAAAATGTGTAATTAACAATGATAATCAAAGATATAAGCATACATATATTAAAGAAATATGCTTGTACACACTATTTTTTAAAGTTTAGAAAAACAAAAAATGCATTAGTTAATTAAATAACAAGTCTGGAAAACTGATGTCAAAAATCAAAGGTAATCACTTAATCCTATCAAAATGAAAAGCGTGACTCTGCTAAACAAGCAATCAAAGTCCTATCGATTCTATTAGTCAACCCTAAAAGCGCTTGACTAATGGAATAGGGCTTTTCTCGCTTGTTGCTTTCTTCGCCGGGCGGTTTCACGGATCCCGTCAGACTTGACGGCCAATTCTCACACGATCAACTTAGCCAGAGCAAACTTTTCATATTTATTATTTTTTTTGATGCGATATCAATTCAAACACATGTGACTGACTTTTTGGGATAATTATTTTTTAAGTCCTAAAACTTTTCAAATTTTTGTAATTAAGTCCTATACCTTTTTAACTTTTTAAATAAGTCCTAAACCTTTAATTTTTGTTTCATTTAAGTCCTTTTTTAACAGCTCCATCATTGAAAGAGAAAAATGAATTTTAGGGATTTGGGAATTGAGGGATTGATGGCTGGATTAGGAAGGGAATATTGTGCTTGATTCTTCGTTGAAATACAAAGAAAATGGATTACAACTTAGGGGAGTATAAAGAAGCAAATCAACGTTTTGTTTCCTTGTTCTTCCTTTCTTTTTCTTTTTTTTTTTGATTTTGATCGAGCCTTGTTCCTCTTTTCTGGATCTTTCTTGCGTGTAAACAAGAACCTAAAATATCCACCACACAAGTCCTTTTCTTTTTCCTTTTTTTTTTAATTATAATTTCGTTGTCTTGGATTTAAATATGCACGTGAGTATTTATTATGTTTTTTAAAATATATTTGTATTTGTTTTTAATTTATAATTGCCTATTTTTGTATTCAACTATTATACGTAATATTATACGTAACGGAGCTGTAGCTGTTAAATAAGGACTTAAATAAAATAAAAATTAAAGGTTTAGGACTCATTTAAAAAGGTAAAAAGATATAGGACTTAATTGCAAAAATTTGAAAAGTTTTAGGACTTAAAAAATTGTTATTCCCTGACTTTTTAGAGGAATGACTTTCTTAATATCATTTTTTTTTATATACAAGATTTAAATTTAAAATTTTACTTAAAAAAAATTAAATTTCTTATCACTCAAACTAATGGTTGTTAATAGTAAACTTTTTATATTCAGCAACCATTAAATCATGGCTATTAGCTCGCCATTAATAATTGGACTTAACCAAGAATTGGAACCTATATATATATATATATATATATATATATATACATGCATATATAGACATGGAGGCTGTCAATTTCCTATTTAATTTGGAGCTAGTCACTCCAATTTCCCTATCAAGTTGCAGATACAAGCGTTGAAATTATCTGCTTCACAGAGTATTAGGATTCCACGCCCAGCACATAGGTAGACGCAAATAATCTTTTTTTTTTTTTTTTTTTTTTGCCCCTTTTGAAAACTTATTTGACGCCCATGTTTTGCCACTAATTGTATAACACAATATTACACACGCAGTCTCTCAATCAAATGATTCATGCCCGCAAGATCGACACGCAAATTATGGATGTGAAAACGAATAAACGGCTTTGCTTTGGTGGCTCCTCTTCAGTGGCTTTCAATTCAGTAAATTATTACATCTAACTTATTTTGAAATCCTATAATCTGAAAGTCTCGTGTAATAATACACATTGTACGCATATATTTATCGACACAAATATGTAGCTCATGCAATCAACAAAGTAATATTATATTTGATATGTTGAGAAAACCCTATTTAATTTGAAATGACAAAATTTATTAACGCGACATAAGCTTGTAAGATTTATTTTATGTTTGTGCCAATAACATTTTTTTCGAAATTATGAGTTAATTGATGCACTGTTTTTTAATCTTCTATTTTCCCCCTTTGGTATGAGCTGCATAATTGCATTGAATTCGTCAATCTTTTCTACTTGCCTAGCGCACAGATTCTATGATAGGGAAAGAAGTGGCACTGCCTCTTTGGTCATCATTTGGTTGTCTTCAGACCAGGCACCCTCAGAATCCTGGAGCTGGTAACTGGAGTTGACAAAATTATTGTAACTGTAATCCAAATGAGTCCAATTACATAATTACGAAACGAAACTAACATATTATAATATATTATTTTTTTCTTAATTAGATTTTTTTTCTATAATTCATTTTTTTATTATAGAAAAAAATATCTAATTATAAAAAAAAAATTAATTATAATATATTAGTTTCGAGTCTTCTATTTGCTGTTTATGTATCTTTTCCCAACCAAATACACATAATATATACACCTGTACAGATATATATATCCGCACACATACAGGTGTGTGTATATATATATGTATCGCCTACCGCCTTTCCTATGCAGACCTTCCCCAATATGCATAACGCTTTTCTCTAACTAGCTTTCTCAGAAACATATCTAAGTGGGGTGGTTCTATTCTCCCTTCCATCTTTATCTTCACCTTCAATTACCGACCAAAAAAAATATATATTTTTCTGTTTCTAGGTCTTTCTCTCAACCCCTTTAAATATCTCTGTAAACCCATCATTTTTGCTTACGATAATTAGTCTTCGGTTAGAGATATGGATGTTGTGAAGGGAAATTGGAAGAGGACAATGTTTGTGAAGGCATGGGAAAGATGCAGATCGTCGCTTGGTCGTATTTGCAGCAAGAAAAGCAGCTCTAACAATAAAAACAACAGCTATTTGACAAGAAGCAACTCATGGAACGGCAGCAGTACCACCAAAAAGACCTCCGGTGAAGAAGGGAACAACAACAACAACAGGCGGAGAAAGACGACGGCTCAGGTGGCGCCAGAAGGCTGCTTTCCGGTCTACGTCGGGCCGGAAAAGCAAATGTTTGTGGTGGAGACCAAGTTTGCCAACCACCCTTTGTTCAGGATTTTGCTGGAAGATGCTGAATCGGAGTACGGGTTTAATAGTGAAGGCCCTTTGTTGCTGCCTTGCGATGTCAACTTGTTTTGCAGAGTTTTAGCAGAGATAAAAAGCGGCGATGATGATTACTACGACGACATCAGCACTGCTACTGCTACTCCAATATGCTCACTGTTTGTCCTTTGCAGCCCCCTCCGACCGGCCAGTAACCGCCGTGGGATGATGAACAAGGGTGGTTATGGTGCTTATCGGATTCTGGCTCCTTCCCGATTGTTGAAGTTGAATCGATAACAGTTACTTAAATTTGGCATAGATGCATAGGTAGTATCGAGTTGTCCTCTTTTCAATGCTTTTTATGATGCATGTACATCGATACCATATACTCGTAACTCCTCCAAATTTGGAAAAAAATAAAAGTTTAGGTAGATTAATTAATCTGTTTATTAATTATGTGTACAAATCAATTAGCACAAAGTTTTTTTTTTTTTTTTTGATCTTATAAAAATTTGGAGATCAGCTGGGTTTAGAGAGTGAGGATAAAATACCAATTCTAAAATTTAAATCTCATATTTAATAATTTAAAAGAAACATCCTCCAACTAATACAACTAATACTGCATTGCTGCAACCCCAATTAGCCCAGAGTTTTATGATGGGAGGACTCGATAATAATTGTGGTAGCCATAGACAAAAAAACAAAATTTTCCGACGCTTTGCTACTGTAACTTGAGAAAAATGGAAACACACTTGATAATCATTTTCATTCTGTTTAACTTGGTCTGGTATGATGTCACCATGGTGATATTTTTGACTTGACATAACCGAAGTCCGAAATATCTTTTGACAAAATAAATGCACTTGAAGATATATAAATAATTAATAAACCATCCATATCATGGATGGTCTATATTTCAATTTAAATATAACCTCACAATAATCCCGGCTTCCGCAAAGCATGCCCGAAGAGACTGTACATTGCCCACTGTTAGTCTAATAATTAAGATTGGAATAATATTTTAATTATTTAGTTCCTACAAAGCCACCACCAAGGATGCTTGTTCCTTTGTATTATAGACATTGGTTTTGCAAATCATACATAATAATAATGAGATATGACTTACAGATACAAGTTCACACATATATAATTATAATTATTAGTTACAAATTTTACTTTCTTTGTTGTGGGTATAATAGTGAAGATTATGATTAAATTAGGTGGCCTTTATCCAAATTGGATCAATTTCTCTTGTCTGCACAGTAAAATTTATAATAATAATAATATTCAAAAATTATTCCTCCATTAGAAAAAACAGTTGAAAATTGACTAAACGTCCTACAACTTGTGCCCATCGAGCCTTGTAACCATAACCCACTCCTTGCTAATCGGCTCAGCCCAAAAACCTGGACCCAAAGAAACAGTGTCGTTGTTGTAAATCGATTGGGATTCCTGCGGCGAGTAGGACTAGCATCCAGCTTTAATCAATTGGATCCACTTTGGGTTCTCTTTCGCAACCATCCCCACCAGGGCCACATATATGGTGAGAAATGACAATTGGACACAAAATCTTGAATATCTCAAGATCATTGAAACGGGTTTAGGTGGTGGTTAAAACTTAAACTTTTAGAATAGTTTTTAATCTTGGAAATGGATGTACTTTTATCTCCAATGGGCTTCCTGAGTTTTAGTCCAAACCAATCTATCGAAAAAGGGTTTAAGATGAACTGACTGACTAAAATAATTGTTTCATCGGTATTATATTAGAGAAAAAATTGAAAGTTTAATTTATACTTTTTCCAAATTTCCTCTTCTCTAATTGTAATATGAGTTTTGACATTTTTTTAGACAAAAAAAAAACGGATTAGGATTTATGTAATTAAATGTTAGTTAAGGATTCCAATATATTGTGGAAAAATCTTCTTTCTTGGTACATGGGAATAAGATTATGAAAAATTTTAATCTGGACATGACTCATAAAGTGGCCCTAGAGGGCCCCCCTTTGAGGTAATCGGAATTCTTCCATGGGGTCTGCTCCTCGTTAAAATTTCGGCATGCCTTGCCTAAATCAATGTTTTCATGTCGTCTAAATTCAGAGGGATTGAACAAACGGTACAAACCTACCAAAGTTGAGAGTTCCATGTCTCTTTAAAGAATTCAGTGGGGCATGAAATCGACACTTGCTTAAAATGGAAAATGTTATTCACAAGAAACGAAAATGGGTCATGTCCAATTGTTGTTCCGTGTGATATAGCACCTCTCAAAAGTTTATTCCTGTGCTTTCACGTCGAAGTGGATTTCTGTATCTTTCACATATGGGTGGTTGATTTGAAGTCGACTTCTAACCATCATGCATCAAAGTTTAATGCTGTCTCATTGACACATAGTGTGGCCCTGACTGACACAAGGATTGGGAAAGTAGGCAATGTTCATGTCATTTATTGTCTGCCTGATATCTTCTGTATTCAATCATTAAACAGTTGATAGCATTCTTATTGTTAGTTGATGACCTTGAAGTGAGTTTCTCTGATAATGTCTCCAGTCGGCAAAAATGCAGCCAAGAATTAAACTAATAATAAAGAAGCAGAACAAGTTCGGCCAGAAACAACAATTGTTTTATGGAAGTGTTGAACAATAGGAATACCAAGTACCAACACAAGATATCAAGCAGATAAATGGGAAGTGCTGAACAATAGGGCGAGACCAACAAAAGATGTCAAGTACATAACTGAAGGGGAATAAAAATTGCAGGATAGACTGCAATAAATGTTGGTAGGAAAAAAAAAAAAAGAAACAAATGTTGCATTGGTCCTTTTTCTTCTCCCCTGGAAGGCATTGGCTTGAAAAGTCCTTTTGCAGTAGAAAAAACAGAATCCAGTTCAATAACGAAAAATTGATAAATTATTTTTCTATGTATACCAAATGAATCTTTTGGCCTTTCAAAGTTCCATCAGTTGTTCAAAGATCATCATGGCAGAAGCTGGTAAACCCAAAAGCACATTTATGCTTTTCCTCTCTTTTCCATGAGAAAGAAATAGTATAACTTCCTTCTCAGGCAAAGCCACAGGACTTGAAATAATAGGCTCCCCCCATCCAAAGTCCGTGGTGTGGAAAGATAACCTGGACCAAGTTGTGATCAGAAGAGTTGCAGCCAGAGAAGGCCTGGCTCTTGTAGCTTCAAAATAGTCTATGGCTGATCTCATATAACTATCGGTAACCATTTCAACCGCATCCTGAACTAGCCTTACCACGAAGGATAGGTGGTTATCCAGCAGCTCTCCTGCTTTACACATAGAATTTGTTAGGACAATGCCATTGCCAAAGTACCCTTCAGGAATTGGTGGCACAAATTTTGACCGTCCATCCACAGCAAACAGCAGCTTTGTCTGTTGATCCGGCAGCATCTTTAATGCCTGGCATCGAGCTCTCCATACAAAAGCTGAGAGAGCTTCAAATGTTGTACACTTGGCTAGAGCCCCATCTTCCATGGCCTTTTTCTTGAGTCGTTCAAGCTTCTCAGGATCAAAACAGAAGGAACTGTAGAGCATTTCTTCCTGATAAAGCTTGCCAGTGTTTGATATGTCATCAATCTGAGCAAACTCATGGTGGGGAAATTCTATCATAGGTGGTTCCCTGGCTTTCAATAAAGTCCTATCCAGAAATGGTGGGACCTTCAAGGGCAAACCCCTGGCAATTTCACCCCATGAGTTCACAAATTCCATTGCACCAATCCCATCAAACATACAGTGGTTCATGCATAGACCAAGAACAAATCCTCCACATTTGAATTTTGTCACCTGGAAGACAAGTCCAACTCCTTTGACAAACAAATAAAGCTAAAATTTTGGTTCTTAAGAATATATCCACCATCGTAGTCTAGCAAAAGCTATCCAAGTTCACCGATATATTATGTGCAAAATAATCAAATCGGCTTCGAATTCATGCTAGATTTATGTTACCTATATCTATATGATCGTCCAGTTCGGTATCCACAAAACAAAAACAATAGTTTTTGGATGGAAAGTAAGTTAATAACTCTAAACAAGCAATTCAAAGTCTGAGTCCTGCCAATCAATCTTTTTTCAAAAAAGGCTAAAGTGAAGAGGCACAAACATACAAGCTCCGTAAATTATTATTTCCAGACATCTTTTATGATAAAGACTAATCCCATAAATAATTCTTTGTCTTCTAAATTTGTTTACTATTGGATTATAAAATTGAGAAGGGCAAAATATAAGAGGATGTCTCAAACCTGAGCCACCAGGGGAGGCATCTGAAGTATGTTCTGAGCACCAGGAATGTCATAAACCAACTTGCCAAGTGTCACAGGATCAGGCTTTGTTGCATCTCCTACCTCACTAATCGTACAGTTTGCTTCAGCCTCAACAAAAACAGCACCTTCTCCAGTGCAATCCACTATCAGCTTTCCTGCTGAGCTTATTGTAAGCCGCCCAGCAAGCGGATAGTAGTGAACAAGGACTTTTGACAAGGCTTTTTTTATGACCTCCACAGCGTCCTCATTTCCCTTGCTATCATCAGACTTAAAGCAGTAAATTGTACGAACTATCACCGCAATGTTCTGGTCAAGATTTGAGAGGAAATACAGGCCCTTTTCCGTTTCCTCTGCCGGAGGAACCAGAACAGGTTCTTCTTGCTTAACACTAAGTTGAAAGGTATCCCCACTTTTCCCTGCCATTGTACACTAATCCGCTCAAAGAAAGCAAACCTGGCAGTGCAGAAAACAAATGGGTTCAAATTTGATGCTTCTACTACAGATATTGCTATATTGCTAAGGAATAAAATGAGTAAAAAATACACACCTGAGAAGTGAATTGGAGTTAAATGTGCAGCAAATTAATTGAGATCTTTTGTTTCATTTCTTCAGAAAGGAATGGAAGTTATATAGGAAGAGATGGGCTAAAAATTGGTCTAACTAATCGGTGTTGGTTAACAAAATGCTACGACTTGATAGGGACAGCTCGATGATTCCTTTTTACTTTTGGTAATCATTCCATGTTTCTTAATGGAACAGAACATTGACCTTTTTGAAACAGATGGTTTTTCTTTTCTTGTCTTCAATCTTGTTTCGAACGTTGTCCTTGTCCTTTCTGCAGATTGCAGTGCAGAAAGGTGTATGGGTTGCGGTAGGCCACTGGCCAAGGAACCAAAACGTTACCAGCCAGCAAATATGGCGTGTGAAGAAGATTTGACTAACGTTGGTTGGTAAGGTTGGCGTCCAAATCATGATTACTATGCACGCCCATTCGATTTTTTTTCTTTTGGGGGTTTGCTTACGTCTCCCATTTGATTTTTTTTTTCTCCATAGAACCAAAATTTGCATTTTTGTTGTTCCTAATATATATATATATATATATATATATATACATATGATCATATATATTCATATGGATGTTTACATAGTCTTGGGTATTACTTATAGGCCCCTTTCGCGAGATGACAGAACAACTATTTACTTAAAGTGGAAGCTCTTATTGCACATCAATCTGTTATGCCCTTTGCTTCACACTGACATTTAATGTTTTCGGAATATCGGGAGATTATTTTCCTGAGGCTACAAGAAGCAGACATGCAAGCAACTATAGCAAAACATAACCATTCTATGCCTAGTTATCTGCACTAGTTCTACCAGTTCACGCCTATCCAGCGGGAAGCAGAGCAGCAACAGGGCAGTGATCGTCAGCCCACCCATGTGTTGAGGGAGTTATTTGGGTACTTCGGAATTAATATGTAAAGGATTTCAACCAGTCAAATCAACCAAGTTCACGTTTCATTGAAACATGCTAATCAAGTCGAGCTCTGCAATACCGCACGAAAATACTGTTACTGTGCAAAATAAGCCCTAGGCGACATGGATACAAGACGGACATTAGACATGAAATATGCAAGGCATACAACCTCAAACATGTTCGATTTGCTTGTGGTCTGATGTGTTATGCGACAGAAGGCCGAGTCCAAGGCACCTTTATAGCATCAATTGACATCAGAGTTACAGTTAATTGAACAAAGAAATGAATTCACTACTCTACTCATTTGTAAAGGAAGAAATCAAAAGATACACTAAGAGACACGACATCTAATGAGAAAAAAGATAAAACAAAAAAAGAAAAAAACAAAGGGTTGGGGAGATGGGAAAGCATACTACCAAATTAAGGTCAGGCTTTGTACGAGAAAGAACTACACTGATGCATATGGTACAAAAAGTTCAGTTAGGCATTGTTTATCTGAAAACAGTAGTGATATCGAAATGCGAAGGGTGGTTTCTTCTCAATAAGCTGGTGCTGAAATGCTCCCACAATGTAGTACCTGTAGAGCACACACATGCCTCGCGTGATGCATGGACGATGAAATGAACTAAGTATCACTATCGTCCCCATCACCATTTTTGTCTGCACCATCGCCAGCCTCAGCATTGTCCTCATCTTCTTCCCCCTCAACTTCATCTTCAGACATGCTATTTATCACCTCGGTAATTATCGCCTTCACCTCTACTTTTCTGTGCATTAGATCTACACCGAAATGGGTACCTGCAAAATTCCTGTTTTGATCAGAAAGTTGTAGTGAAACATAACAGTGTCTAATGCAGTAGCGAAGGATAGGACATACCCAGTAGTCTGAGAATATCAGATAAAGTTGCCTGAAAATTGACAGAAACAGAAAGGGATCACTAATGATGTAGTTTTGACCGTTCAAACCATGAAATGCTTGGTGAAAGGCACTACTTACAGTATTGAAATCCACTTTCTTCAGAAGATCTACCACAACATCATGCATCTCTTTGCTGCTGGGCTCTGCCTTCCCCTTCTTTCTAGATTTGGCTTTACCTTTTTTTCAGCACAAATCAATAGACGAAAAAACTTTTTTTATGGGTAATTGTTGCAATAATAAGATAATTTTTTCAAGATTAAGAATCAATAAATTTAACAATGCAAATTTAATGCAGTAGATTTTTGAATAATTACAAATGAAGAAATTACCTTTTTTCACATATAAAAAAGGAAAAAAAAAAACTTAAGCAAGTGTTAGATGCGCCATCAGCCGTTGGAGGCTTGTTTGCAGTTTGATGGGTATTAACTACGCATAAGGAGGTTTCAAATCAACAAAGCTGCACATCACAGTAACTACACATCCATTTGATTATTCCCCAAAACCAGAAAGAACAGAAAAACTAAGCATCATTCTACTCAGATGTAAGGAACACATTGAACCATTGCCATGACTAAACACAGGCTCTGTACTGGCTTGGATTACATCCTTAATAACTTAAGTTTCCAGAGTTAAAGATGCCTCATTCCTTCCCATCTCTGGAATTACATATTTCTCCTCAAACTTGATTTTGAATTCAAGTGATTAACCCATGATGACTCTGAAGATTTTTATTTTTTGTCAAAATTCTTTATTTTCTTTCAACATTGGGCTTGGATTAATGGTACGGTTACGTCATTGTGAACCAAAGGTCACAGGTCCGAGTTTTTTTTTTTAAAAAAAAAAAAGCCTCTTAGGGAAAAGAAAAGTAAGGCTGCATGCATTTGATCCTTCCCTGAAACCCACAGTATGGGAGTTTTGTGCACTAAGACACCCTTTTTCAAAATTTTATATTTCAATTCTCACAACTCTTCTCGAAATGGCATCCTACATTGCTTTTATTATCAACTACTCAATTATGTCCAGTCCAAATTGGACAGACACCTTTAGGGGCCTGATTATTCCCTAATCTAACCAACAAAGACCTCAGGTGATATCCAAATGCAATTTTCGACTCAAGTAAACCAAGATGCAGAGGATGCAAAGTACAATCAACCAGATAAAAGCAGTAAAGACCAAATGCAGAACAATACTATCAGCTCCAACACAGAAAGCTCCAATTCACCCATGGGAAACCAAAAGCTTCAGAAAGAAAAAGTAAGCAGAGAATTCCACACCTTGATCTTTCCCAGAACTCTTTGCTGATGATTTGGGCGCATTTCGGCCTTCTGGACTCTCCTTTTCAACCTTCCGTTTCTTAGACGAAGTTCCTTTTGACTTGGAAAGTGAACTAGAAGTTCCATCATGATCTTTGGCACCCTGTTTTGATGATGAGCCAGAGGACTTTTTGGTCGATTTCGAAGAACTTTTTGCCGGCTTTGCAGGGGTGCTCTTTTTGCCAGGTGTAGATTTTTCCTTACCTTTAACCGCTGAACTGTCCTTCACAGTTTTTTTCAATGAAGATTTCTTGGTTGATGTCTGCCCCTTTGGAGCATCTACATCTTCCTCTGATTCAGTATCCTCATGATCACTCTTGTCTTTGGGCGGCATATGGTCTTCATCTTGAGATTCATCTTTGGCATCTGCCAATTCAACTCTATCGTCATCCTCATCATCCTCATCCTGGGCCGATCGCTTTCTTTTTTCCCCTGCTTGAGCTGTTTGTCTCTCTTTCTATACAAAAGATAATGGATGAAATATTCAGCAGAAAATCCAAGTAAACTACGCCAAACATGCAGCAGAAAGGAAACAGATCTCGTTATACAAGACCATGGAAAATGATATCAGAGAGCGGTATCAATTTGTAATAGCATTGCTAGCACATGAATGCGAATGTATAAGTTACACCTTTCAGATAAAAAGAAAAAAAGATGCAAAAAGTTAACAACTGGCCATATCTGGATGCAGTTATCTTGTTTGAGTTCAAGAATTGATCTAGGGAGTCTAGATCATCTAAAAAATGGAATCCAAAAGCAAAACACACGAGAGTGTGTACTGTGTACAAATTAATATTCAATGTATCGAGTAAAGATGTGAATGCACAAAAGCATTTCTTGTGGGCTACTGGTCTATCAATTTTCGGGTTGGGTGGGTGGGGCATGTGTGTGTGTGTGAGAGAGAGAGAGAGAGAGAGAGAGAGAGTGAGTGAGAAAGAGAGATCAACAGCAGAGCACGTGTTGAATGCAAGCTTCACACAACACCACAGACACAGTGGACACTTCAGAAGTTGCTTAGTTATGTTATCCAGTATACTAGCAAAGCATATAACATCAGCAAACATAAAACGATGAGAATCCACCATCTACCAGTTCAATACAGCACAAATTACCAAGATACAAACCTTGGCAGGCGTAACTGACTTTTCTCGAGGACTCACACTTTTGCCTGCTGAGAGCTTAAGCTTCTTACTTTTCTGAAATCAAAAGGAACACCAACTTTCATTGATTTCCATTTAAAAAATGAAGAACTGCCTCGTACACAAACAGATAGAAATGGTTAAAGAACAAGCAACCTGTTCCTTGTCTGCAAGCAAAACATCAGTTGTTGTATGTGGGGATTCCAAAAATTCCAATATCTTTACTGTGAGTTCTTCCTAAAAACATAGTCCAGCCAACAAATGAACTTTAATCTCTAAACATATATTTAACACAGTTCTCATTAAGAGATCTAATCAGAGATATTGAGAAATATTTCCAAAGCCTAACCTTCCTGACAGCAGCCTTATTTATTGGAATGTTAAGTACATCACAGAAGTCTATTAACTTTTCTTTCACACACTTGTCAAGCTTTTCCCGTACTTTAGCTTTTTGCTTTTCCTGCTAAGCAGACACGAAGTTCCAATCAAACCATTACAAAGTATCACAAACTGTTACAGAACAACTTCATGTAGCATATGGGCAAATCATAGGCATCATTCTAAATTCAACTGGACACAACTCAAGCATGGATGCAGCATACACGCAAAAACATGTAGATACAGTGAATGAATAAATTTCAGGCACAGGCAGCACCTCATTCTCCGCCCACACGTAGCCTGAAAACTGTCCTATGTTTTTCTTCAGATTGTGTACCTGAGAGCAGAAAAGGAGGAGCCCCACACTTAAAAATCACAGGGGAGTAATAAACAACCAAAAAACAAAACAGATAGCAGAGATTCTTAGAGTGGGAAAGGCAAAACCATAGGACTTAGCAAACAGCTACAAAAGATTGAAGTGGCATGCACCTTCGCTTTCTTTCCAAAAAGTATTGTATGGAGCATTTGTAGGTTATCATCAGGCTTTCTCTTGGACAACTTGAAAGCCACTGAAAAATTTCACAATATCAGACAATAAAAAGGCCAGTTGGCTGTAACAAAAAAAATTAATAATGTTTGTAAATAAAATTATCCACAGAAAATCCATAGTCACTTGATGGCAGGAACATCTCCCACACATCAAGTTCAAGGAGTTCAAGAAATACCCCTCTTCACAAAAAACCTATCACCTTCATCCATTTGACAATAATATTAGCAACAATATCATAAATTATGTAAATGTAGCATCCGATGCTAAATTATATCAGCAAATTTCTACTTCTTTGTATCTATTTCAATTTCTAGGACACATGAATATATATAAAAAGTCCTGAAAACAAAGCCTGAATATAGCAAAACCAAATTTTTATTGTTCAAAAAACCTCGAGATCTACAAACTAAACCATGAATGCTTAAACAAAGCCATATGCCAAGTAATAACAAAGGAGACCGAAGCAGTGTCACCATAGAGTACAACCACTAGACAACTAAACAGTAGGCCCTTAAGGGTTACAATTAGGCTAAATCATCAGCAATCTAGTATAGAAACAGAATGGTATCTATGCATACAATAGGAGACAACCAAATCACAAAAGAAATGAGGAAAAATTGAGACATACCATTGGGGATGTCTTTAAGCTGTGTGCCACTCCCCTGCCATCACCAAAAAAAAAAAAAGAAAACCCTAATTTGATCAAGAATCCAAGATTCTTACTATCAATTCACTTAAAAAAGCAAACAAGTGTAAGGACAACTCTTTGATTTTTAAACCTGTTGAATGGACAACGGCTTGGTCGCAGACCGCCAAACCTCCGGCGTAGAATACCTTTCCACGACCTTTCTCTCTCTGGTTGGCCTCTCCCTGCCCGGAGTAACGGGCCCTCTCTCTTTCTTGTCACTTTTTTCTTTGCTTTGCTTTTCCTGTGCGGAATCTTGCTTCGATTTCTTGGACTCACTCTGCTCTTTCTTGGCAGCTCCCTTTCGTCCACCTTTCTTGGCAGCTTTCTTGCTCTTTGCTTCTTGCTTCTCCTCCTCCTCCTCCTCCGCTTCCTCTACTTTCTCTTCTTCTTCCTCTTTGCCCTTACTATCTCGCAGCTCTTCATTCTCATCTTTCGCCGGAACATCAAGATTCTCAACCTTGTCCTCCGCCTTCTCTTCCACCTCCTTTGCTTTCGCCTCCTCTTCTTCCTCCTCCTTCTCCTCTTTCCCTTCAACGGAACCTTTCTCCTCCGTTTTCTTCTCCTCTAGGGTTTCGCTCGCCATGGAAATGAACCAAATCGAACGCCAAACAGAAAACCCTAGAGTTAGGGTTTTTAAGCAATAAGCACAAAAAAAAAAAAAAAAAGACAAGAGATCACAGAAAATGAATCTTGGACCTCGGAAGGGAGATAGAAATGTTTATTTTTCTTCTTCCCCTCTAACAGACTCTGATACTAAAATTTGGGGACAGGGCGGGCCGGACGGAAATCAAGGAAAAAAAAAATTCAGGGAAAATAATTAGTGGAAGGGCGGGCGTTCAAAAAGTGATTGATGCCAAAATTTATAAGCGGCCTCTCACGCTCATGACAAGTTTGTTTCTTCTCGTTTCTCTCTCGCAGCCGTGATTGTGTAAATTTTTGTGCCCTTGTCACTGTCGGAAATTTTCGCAACATTATATTATTGGTGCATCATTTTTACAGCTTTTTTGGGATTAAAAAAAAAAAAAAAAAAAGGAAAGTGGCATCACCAGCGGGGTAAATTGGGCTAGAAAATACTGTTACTTAGACTAGACTGTGTAATTGTTTAATGAAAGATTAGAAATATATTTTCTTATGGAATCCCAGAAAGAGGTTGACCCAATTTAAATGGGACATGATAGTTTCTTTGTGGTCTAAATGGGAATTGTGTTTATTTGAACTATTTCTATCCAATGTTACGTCAATTCGAACTTGCTCGATCGGCGCAATTGCGAAGCTTCGTGGGGGTTTTTTTGTTTAGGTGCAAGTATATATCGCTAAATTTTCGGGAGTTGTTTTATTCGCTGAAGTAGTTAAAGTAGGAATAAATCCTATCAGTAAATCCTTCGTAATTTGCTTTCCAATCAACAATTTCTATTTTTTCCTTCATTTCTTCTTGACTTTGGATCGTTATTACATTCCGTTTAGGATTAGGAACAGGCGTAATCGGAAATTAATTGAAAGGTACCCTGTATAACAAATAAAATTGAATATTAAGGAAAGAAAAGTTTTGCTGTTCAATAATTATTATCCAATCATTTATAATTATACGTATATTTGATCTCTTAATTATTAGATTACAATGAGCAATAATTTTATTTTATTTTATTTTTAAGTTTTACAGTGTCTTTTTTCTGCTCTTTCTTTTCTTTCTTTTTTTTTTTTTTTACTTTTTTCTAGATCGGTAAAATTGTCATTGCAGAAATTCGACTGTTTCATTTTCTTATTATTGTCAAGGTAGCGAGTGTGCGAAGCGGTCTAGCTATAGCACGCACTGCATTGGAAGTTTATGTTTTTAAAGTCAAAATGTTTGGGATTTTTAATTAAATTATTAGATTATGTTAGATACAATGATTTTTATATCGGTAATGTCCTTTTTTTTCTTTGTTCAAAAAGAAAAAAAATGTTGGATACGGGGCCATACGGCCAATGCTTAACAAGAGATTACAAATAAATCAAATCGAAACAACAAAAATTAGGTACGTGATTTCTCCATCTCGCTTGAGAAGCCGTTACCTATTACAATCAACCATAGTCTATTATTTTCTTTGAGCTCTATTAAATCTATTTTATGAAACAATAAGAGTTATATGTTAATAATCTGACTAATAAAAAATAATTTGGGTTCATTGAATGTTAGTGCTAACTTAAATATCAGAATGCTAATACAAAGAATAAACATCAATTCTCTGTAACTATGCTTCATTTTACAGATATTGGAACCCGATTCTAACTGATCCTGGTATCCTCCATGACGATCCCAGCTTAACCATGTGTCTAACATGACAATCTTGACCAAACTCGGTGTCTTTCATTGCGATCTTCAACTTGGCACCTCAATTTGAACTGAATTCAATACTTTACAATGATGATTTTTCTAGTTTCGGATTTTTTATTTGAAAAAGTTTCTTTTTTGTAAATGAAAGATTTTAAAGTTAATATCACAAAACTATTTGTTTTTTAATTTATCAAGATTGAAAATTTAACTGGAAACAAATAATTCAAATATACGACATGAACCTGGGCCAGTCTTCCATTCCACTTTGCCAAACAAGTTTACTTGGCCCAACGATTCCTCACTTCCAGTGGAGGCTCCATAATGAAGTCCACGTGAATTTCAAGTGGGCCTATCAGAAAATTGGAGCAGCCCAAACATTTATCAGCCGCCGGCAAACCTTCAACAGCGACTCGTCGTGTTCGTAGCCTACAACAACCCTTATATTGCATAAACCGTGGCACGGTCTATCCTTGGCCTTCAAGACGAAATAAATACAAAAATACACTAATTTTAAAAAATCAAAGACACATATATTATATAAAAATAACTTCTACCTATATTTATTTTTATTCGTATGGCTTACCGACTATCGACATTTATTATATGGGCGTGCAATAATTTCAATTTTGTTTGGTTATTCCCAAACAAACTTATTAATATAAATTGAAGCAAATAGATTAGTTGTGTCCGTGCATATATGGTCTTTGGTTTACTCTTTCCTCACTCCAGTCGAGTCCCTAATGCGACTGAGCTTCATCAATGGTAGTGGTCTTAAAATAGAAAGATGAGATCATCACTAGGATCAAACTTTTCCTGCTGCCTTTTACCCATTGGTGCAACAACCGGACCGGACCGGCCAGTTCAACTGAAAAAATTGAGAACCGGTCCTTAGTTCAGTCCGGTTCATATAAAAAACTTTTCTGAATGAGAACCGACCGGTTCAACTGGAAATCGGTGAACCGGTCCCGGTTCTTCCGGTTGGATCGGTTTGGAATTTTAAAAAAAAAAATTCTAATGAAATTTTGCCGCAACCGTCCAAGTCTTCAATATGAAGAACAGACTTTTCTCTTTTCTTTCAAAACTCGAACGACTCCTCACATATTAAATAAACTTTGGTTCTCTCACTTCTCCATCAAAAACAAAAGAAAAACTAAAGATCAAAGATTAAAGCTATTCAAAGAAGGCAAATATCTTCACTTGTTTGTTTTTCTTTTTTTTTTTTTTATGTGTTTTTTTTTTCAATTTCATTCTAACTTTAGAACCCTAAATCAAAAAATCTCAATTTCTTTATCCATATTTTGATATCCTTGAGTTATATTATTTTTTTTCTTTGTTCCCCAATTTTTATTTCCGCGTTTAGGACCTTTAGGTGCCTAAAAGACTTTGATTTTTGTTATTTTAGTTTTTGGTGGTTTTATTACAATTTAAAGGTTATATTCTGAGTTCACATGGTTGTGTTTGTGAAAGGTTGAGTGACAAACTGGTAAAGGTGTAACTGCTACTGTTGTTGTTCTGCTGCTGAACAGCAACAGCAGCAGAACAGCAACAGCAACAAAACAGCTGAACAGCAGAATAGCAACAGCAGCAGAACAACTATAGCAGCAGTTACACCTTTACCAGTTTGTCACTCAACCTTTCATAAACACAACCATGTGAATTCAGAATATAACTTTTAAATTGTAATAGAACCACCAAAAACTAAAATAACAAAAATTAAAGCCTTTTAGGCACCTAAAGGTCCTAAACGCGGAAATAAAAATTGGGGAACAAAGAAAAAAAATAATATAACTCAAGGATATCAAAATATGGATAAAAAAATTGAGATTTTTTGATTTAGGGTTCTAAAGTTAGAATGAAATTGAAAAAGAAAACACAAAAAAAAAAAGGAAAAATAAACAAGTGAAGATATTTACCTTTTTTGGATAGTTTTAATATTTGATCTTTAATTTTTCTTTTGTTTTTGATGAATAAGTGAGAGAACCAAGGTTTATTTAATATGTGAGGAGCCGTTCGAGTTTTGAAAGAAAAGAGAAAAGTCTATTCTTCATATTAAAGATTTGGACGGCTACGGCAAAATTTCATTAGGGTTTTTTTTTTTTTTTTAATTCCAAACAGGTATAACCGGAAGAATCAGGACCGGTCCACCGGTTTCTAGTTGAACCGACCGGTTCTTCAGTTCTCATTCAGAACAGTTTTTTATATGAACCAGATAAGACTAAGGATCGGTTCCCGATTTTTTCGATTGAACCGGCTGGTTCGTTCAAGTTCTTGCACCCATGGTTATAATACGATAACACAACAACAAATGAAGGAGTAGGAAAATGTGAAAATAGAAGAAAAAAGGGTTAAAAACCATGAATAATAACTCGTTTTCGCGTTTTAATTAAACTTAAATTAAGAGGGAAAAAAAGAAAAAAATAAAGTTCCGAATCCAAATTTTCGCCTTTTTTTTATAAATTTTTTATGGAGCCAATCTCGAAATTTTACTCACGGGTAGTAGAAAAAAGAGCGTCAACGGTCACCAATTCACCGTGTCAAGTTGTTATTGGTCGGTCAGCCAAATTCGTGCGCTCAGTGCCACTTTAAATACCGAAATCCCTTGCACGGTGTAGTGGACGAATTAAAATTAGGTCTCGAAACGACCCAGCTGGCCGCCCCATAGGCAACATGGACACAACGCACCGCGATCCGAATCCGGGAGCGACCCGCCCTGGCGAACCAGAGCTCGAGCTTTACACAATCCCTAGCTACTCCAGTAAGAGACTTTTAACTATTTCGCTCCACTCTTTCTCTTTTTCTCTCGAACCTTGTTTGTTTCCCGAGAAAATAACTTCTCGGAAAATCTTTCAAATTTTTCTTCCCTGCTGCAGGTTGGTTCACATGGGACGACATCCACGAGACCGAGAGAAGCGCATTGAACGAGTTCTTCGACGGGAGCTCCATCACGAGAACTCCCAAAATCTACAAAGAATACAGGGACTTCATCATCAACAAGTACCGAGAAGATCCTTCCAGAAGGCTCACCTTGACGGAGATCCGGAAATCGCTCGTCGGCGACGTTAGTTTGCTGCACAAGGTGTTTCGTTTCCTGGACAAGTGGGGCCTCATTAACTTCGGCGCAACGAGCTCTAGCCGCGACGATTGGGAGGTCGAGGGGGATACGGGTAATGTCAGGGTCGAGGAAGGGGCCCCGACTGGAGTTCGGGTCGTGGCCACGCCGAATTCGTTGAAACCAATGACGCTGCCGCGAGTTGTGGCGGAGACTGGTGAGGCCGGCGAGATTGGGGTGAGATTGCCGCCGTTGGCTTCCTATTCAGACGTTTTTGGTGAGCTTGGGAAGCGGAAAAGTTTTGTGTGCTGTAGCTGTGGTAAAAATTGCGACTCTTCGCGGTTTGAGTACGCTAAGGTACCAATTTCTCTCGTATATTTTGTGCTTTTGGGTTTATTTGTTTAGGTGTATTTTACTGATTGTGTTTTCATCAGGGTAATTATGCAATTTGTTTAAACTGTTACAAAGATGGAAATTATGGAGAGAATAAAACTAAGGATGATTTCAAGCTTAATGATAGTATTGACAACAGTGCAAATGGGGCAATCTGGACTGAGTCGGAGACTTTACTTCTTTTAGAGTCGACACTAAGGCATGGGGACGATTGGGACCTTGTGGCTCAAAATTTCCCGACCAAGACTAAACTTGATTGTATTTCTAAGCTGATTGAATTGCCATTTGGGGATCTTTTATTGGGTTCCGTGGTTGGAAGAGGCAATTCCAATGGACTGCGTGGAAGCATGAATGGGTTGAAGCAAGCATCATTATCTTCTGCTGAGAATCACACTATGAAGAGTGAGGATCAAATGCATGAGCAGACAAATGTGCATCAGCAGAATGGAGATGCAGTGACTGAGAGTCCTCCTTTGAAAAGGCAACGGATGACTTCTCTTTTGAATACTGGTGGCTCGTTGATGAAGCAGGTAGGTGTTACTGCTGCCAATCCTATTATTTGGAGGTTATTAGTCAGGTTTTGTTCTTGTGGGACTAATTAATATATGTATCTGGTCTGGGTCATTGCAATTCTTGAGTGAGTTGAGAGACTTGTTTGAATATTTGGCAGTAAAAACTATTTGTTGGATGACTAGTTTAAATTTTGCTGTCTTATATGGTGGCTATTTGATCGCAGCATTATGATGTGTGTTTTTGGTTATACGCATACAAGAATTGGTTCAATATTATCTATGGTTTTCTCCTTCTGTATCCACTCATGTAATAATTACAATTGTATATGTGAAATTACATCAATTGAATAGAATATAAGATGTCGTTTTTAATGCAGAAATTGCATCTCCTTGTTAACATATGTGATTGGAAATATTTCGTTTAGGTTGCTGTCATCTCAAGCATGGCTGACCAAGATGTTACAGTAGCTGCAGCTAAGGCTGCAGTTGCAGCACTTTGTGAGGAAAGTTCATTTCCAAAGGAGATTTTCGATGAAGAGGATTTTATGACTAATGGGTTGTGTCTTCCCTCTATTCATTCAAATCCGGAAAGGTTATTATTTAGACTGTTTCATCCTCTAATGCTCATCAGATTATCGGTTTAGCTCATTAATTTTTGCTGTATGTTTAACTTTTTCCTTGATCATCTTTGTTCTAGATTTGATCAATGTGAAGATTCAGAGATGGAGGAGAAGCCCACGCAGCCAGGTCATTGGTTAAAATGCCATTCTAAGGAATGGTGTAGACAATACCTGACAAGCTGCATATTCTGTTAATTGTTTGTCAATCATTGCAATAACTTGATGCATCTATATGCTTTTCAGAACCTGTGGAGACATCCCAAATGCAGAACGAGATCCCTATGACCTTGCGACTTAGAGCTGCTGTTGCGACGGCTCTTGGAGTTGCTGCTGCTCATGCCAAATTATTGGCAGATCAGGAAGCCGGAGAAATTGAAAATTTAGCGGCAACCATACTTGAGACACAGGTAGGTCAAAGTCATCCCGTTGCATTCCAATTTGTACGGTCTAAAGTCAGAACTTCTACAGTTTAGTGGCGTACAATTGCTAACATTTGTTCTTTTGTATAAATGATATATTAGTTGAAGGTATTGGACTACAAGTTAAAGAATTTTGACGACCTTGAGATGCTAATGGAGAAGGAATATACTGAATTGGAGGAACTAAAAGAATCATTAATTGATGAGCGGATTGGTGTCTTGCAGAGGGCAATTAATTCTGGCCTACCTAAATGGAGAGATTATGCTGCTGTAAAATCTTATAGTGGGGACATATTATGATTGAGGTGTAGATCAAGCTAGCATAAAGAGGTTTGGATCGGATTCAACTGTTGTTGGGCGGGCAGTATGCTTGTTTCAGCCTCCTGGATTCACATTCGGGGTTAGGCTGTTAAACTTGTGCGGCACAAATTCTCCAACCTTGTAGAGAGCTAATACTGCAATCTCTATGTTGTTTGTTTGTGTTCTATCGTGTTCATTATTTTTCCCTTCATATTGCAAGCTTCTTTTACTCATTGAGGTACTGTTAGATCGAAACATCATATTGTCCAAATCGATGTTATCAAGTAATGGATGTTAAGAGCAGGGTGGAAACAATCAGGCTTTTAGAATCACTTTTTAGACGCAGTTTTCTGTTTTCTTCTTTTGCTGTATTGCTGGTTTCTCTCTGCAATATAAGTGCCGTTTAGAATTCAACAGCAAAAATAGTGCCGTCTTATTAACTAAACAGATTGACCAGCATTCGACAAGCAAGGGTTGCCTAGCATTTTCAGTTTCCTACAACTATGGCTGTTTTAACAGCACTTGGAGGAAGGAATTTACTGACACTATGCACTGAATTTTTTTCTGCTGACAGAGCATCCTAGGCAGGTTCTGAATTGGCTTGCCACCCTGTTCCAGTTAGAAACTTCTCCTGCAACAGTTTTTTGGCAGTCAGCAGTGCACTGAGCCAGTCGGAACGGGTCGAGTAGGACGCGAAATGCAGTCTCCAAGAAGTGTGGAGCCAAAGCCAAGAAACCCAGCACCTGGGTCACCAAAACCACGCCCAAACTCCGCTGCTTCGCCCTCCATTATATCTTTAGTCCTAGCTACAATCCTAAACCTAGTAGTCAATCTAGTTTAGGTTTGGATTGGATGGTCAGATTTCTTGCTAATTTTTTAAAGTAAATTTTTTTTAAAACAAGCCCCCTTCGCTATAAACAACTGAAGAATTTTTTACTGCTTTCGTTATTGTGAATCAGTGTTGAAGAGAGACAATGAATGCAGGAGGCACACAATTAGGCAAGAGACCAGCAAATGCACAAAACATGCGCATGGCATATGATTAGGCATTTCGGCGGCGAGGGAACAAATTATTTTTTTTGGTCTGAAATCCCGGTATTCGAAATCTAATTGGATCTCGACTAATTTGGTGTGAGTTGCGTAGACTCATGAAAGGGGGTTAAAGTTCATCCAGCGCCAATTTTCTCTATTCACAAGACTTGAATCCGAAATCTTACTTAAGGAGAACAAGATTCTTACCACTTGAATTAACGGGCATTTGGTAGGGAACAAATTATTGAATTCAAGGGAGAATTTTGAGAAACAATTTGGGCCTTCAGCTATGGTTTATAATATCAATATTTTTAATTCTAAATTTTTAAATTTTTTTACATTTGAATTTTAAACCTTTTTGACATTTCATTTGAGTTCTAAATTTTTTAATTTCATACTACATCAGTCCTTTAAGTTACAAAAAGTGGTCAATTGATTAATAAATGAGTTTAACTTAATAAAAATTATTTAAAAAATGTTAAATACATAAATTAAATATTTTTTATCAACAAAATATGCATATTAAATATTTTTTTAATCAACAAATATACAAATTAAATAGACAACATGCATATTTTTCATAAAAAAGACATTCAATTTATATATTGAATATTTTTTTAAATAATTTTTTATAAAGTTAAAATTATTTTTTAATATATTGATCACTTTTAATAAACAGAGAGACTGATTTGATAAAAAATCAAAAAATTTAAAATTTAAATATAAAAAATTTAAAAATTTAAAAATAAAAATATTAATACCTCCTATAAAAATTATGGAGGCCCAATTATGTAGCTTTTTGCAAATCGGACCCATTATCCATAAACCGCCTCGATGTCCCACCCCGGAAAATAAAAGCCCAGAAAAATTGAAAAATTATGCCGATGAAAAGAAATTGGAGGGAAAGAAAGAGCCATCTTCCGGCACTTCCCCCCTCTTCTTCCACCGCCCCGGGCCCACCCCCCCCCCCCCCAAACAAAACACAACAAAGCAGAAATGCCCAGGCGGCGCCTCCGGCTCAGTTCTTACTCCGACGAAGATGAAGATCAAGAAACTCCACACAGCCGCCCTCATCTGGAAGAATCCGAACATGACTCCGCCGATCACCGACCTTCGAATCCTGACCATATCCCCCCGGTTCCGGAGCCAGTCCCAATCTCCGACGACGAATTCATTGACGTATCCGACAACTTCTCGCCGCCTTCTCCTCCTCCTCCTCCTCCTCCTCCTCCGCCTCCTTCGCATCCTCCGTCCTCTGGTCTCTTCTCCGACCAGCCACCTCCTGTGGCTCCGATAAGCGATGCCGAGGGTTCCGATTGCCCCGTGGGGGATTTTTTGTCGAGGATGGGGTTGAGGTTAAAGAGGGAGTGGTTGGAGTCTTGCCTCCGTGGAGTCGGGAGCTCCGCTGAGGGCCTTGATATTGCATCCAAGGCCAAGATTTGCTTTGAGCAGTTCTTGTTTTCTGATATGAATCAATGTGGCGGCGGCGTGCTTCCCCCGAATGTAGATTCAATGCATCTCGTCGATCTCGCGGGTCCCTTCGTTTTGCAGGTGAATTCCAACCCCTGTATATATGTCTCAAGTTATGGCCATTATTACTGTTTATAATTATTTGATGTTATGCAGTTATCTTAGCTTTAAGTTGAAGATTTGGAAGTTAAATTTTACTATTAAACTAGGTTGCAAAGATTCAGTAATTGGAGAAGTATGCTTAAATTTACTACATTGTGTACGTGAGATTGGACACTGATTATCAATTGGTTATAAATTTGCTTTTTGGTGGAAATTTTCCGCTCGTCTGGACCAAAACTTTCCAGGTTGATGAGATTGTCAATGTGAGTTGTCCCCTAAGGGGCAGGTATGAGGAAGTGCCTCCCGGGATCAAAAGATGCCTAAAGCTTTCCATGACTGATGGTGTTCAACGTGTATTTGGCATGGAATATAGGCCTATGAAGGATCTCAAAGTTTTGGCTCCTGCAGGATTAAAGGTATTGTCTTCTATTAATTATTAAAAGTTATGCATATAGATCATAATTCTACCAATACTTATGTTACTTGTTAAATGAGATCATAGATACATAAATTGAAATAATCTTTCGTGGAATAATGCATTTGGAAATGTTTGTTGAGATAGAAAACTCCGAGTTGGTAGTTCCTACTTTGGTTGGGAGTAGTAACAGACATGCCTATATGGTAATAAACATCAATCATTGTAGATATGCCTTATATATTGGCGCAATGACTTTTCGATTGCAGTAAATTTTTTTTATGTATCCTATGGAGTACTGAACATGTTTGAATGTTAGCTGAAGTGAAAAAACAAAAAAAATCGTGAAATCATCTTCTATGTGTAGCATGACATCGTCATGCGGAAGTTTCAGATGAAACTTGTGATTGTTTTCCTGTCTCTTGTAGATTGTCATTTGTAATGTACATATACGGCGTGGGCTTCTATTGCTGGTCCCTGAAGCTATAGAAGTTCTAGGAGGAGTTGTTGAGGAGTTGGATGCAGCATGCAAACGCCTTGTCGATGAAGTGAACAAGCCACCAAGGGGAAGAAGGTATATTTGTCGATTGTCTTCTAGTAATTAAGTTTGAGTAAGAAGACGAAAAAGAGAGAGGTTGCAAATAAATTTCCTTAACAATAAAGCTTTGTGCTGTGCATAGATTTGGCCAACGATGTTGCATTTACTTTGTGTAGGAGATTGAGTTGCCCACCACAAGGTTGTTTGTTAGCAAGGTGGCTTTTTGCTCATAATATGGGACTGTAGATGGGGTTTATTATTTCACAATATTTCATGCCGTAAATTATTTGGATGATTCATGAGAGGGTCATATTCAATTATAAGTTATTTCAGTTTTGTGCTTGGAATTGTTGCTTAATGAAATTTTTAAAAGGGTAAATTGAGATCTTTATTGATGATTGACCAGTTGTCCCCAACAAACCCCCCCCCCCCCCAAAAAAAAACAGTAGACAAATGAATTATTGATTGTGGGAAGTCAGCTCAAACCCCATTGTTTGATTCCATATGATGTTGTCAAACTTTCTTTTACTTATGATTATTGTTTTCCAGATCGAGGACAAGAGCTGGTCCTCCTTTGGCAGCTAGAGCAACCCTGGCGGCGTGGCCCCAAAATGGTAATACCATTCCTGGGAGCACAAATGGCACTATGGATGTTGATGGGCACACAAATAGCTCAGTTCCTGTTTCTAGGCAGAGCTGTGGTTCTGTAGATGATTCGGCACAGACCAATGCTTCTGTTGGTCTTAGACATGCCAATAGTTCTGCCTCTGTCCCCAGCCACATCAGTCGTCCTGTTTTACATGTTGCACCTCCCCCAGGTCGGTTTGCTTCATTCTTATTGTTTCCTTTATCCTTATTTCATTTCAGGTCTGACCGAATCTAACAAATTACCAGGTTTTGTTTGTCTACTGAGAGTTGTAATTAGCTTTATAAGGAAAGAATGTTGGGAGTCAGTAACACCTTTTTTGAGAGCAATATAGGGAATTTTCACCCAAAATGGTGATTGGTATTACTATCACTGTAATTTTAGGAAGATACAAATAGCTAATAGCAGTGCTGTTTATATGTGTCAGATTTGGGGCATTTTGACATGAATTTTTTGGGTATCAATCACCTTGCGTTGCTAAATTTATATTTCAGCGGCTTTGATGCAGTGATTCCCTGCTTTAGCATAAGATAATAAACCATTCTAGCATCTTATAAGCCGTTTAGTTGCCCGCATTATACTGTTATCATCCTTCTAAGCTTTAAACATCATCTACTGAAATATGTTGGTCCAAACCGAATCCATGATGAATGCTATGGCTGGTTGCTAAACGAAAAGTTCTAACTTGCTTTTCCCATACTATCTATGTCTTCTAGTTGCTCATTTGGTTCCACCTGGCACTGGTGCCAATCAACGGACTGCAGAAAATTTTGCTCCACCAATAAATGCAGAACACACTTTGCCAAAATCACCATCTACTGTTCAGCATGTTGAGGTTGAGGAGATGCATATTGATGCTGCCCCTGATAACAGAGAAAATGCTGCATCAGACCATGCCCCAATGCATCATGAAGATTTCCATATGGTTGACGAGTTTGGACACCCTCTTATACTATCTGGAGACCAAGAAATCCCATTTACATACTTGGCCAACTTGTTAGCTAAATGGGCTGCCATGAAGGAGAAAACACCCAGTGTTCAAGGAAAAGTCAAGGTATGCACTTTCTTCTGTTTTCTGATTGAATTTTTCATACACACATGCTCTTAGAACTGCTTTGGTATTCCTCCTGTTGGCTTTATTGTTTTCTGACGTGGTATGGAAGTTTTGCAGTGCTTTATGACTGGTGTAAAGGGATTCCAATATAAACAAAGGACGAAATATGAGCTGTGGGTTTATATTGACGATGGCAGCCTCATATCTGAAATCCTAATAGATCACAATGTGAGTCTTGGTTGGTTCTTATTTCTTCGTGTTATCAATTTGTTAAAAGCTGTAATGTTTGTCAGTTCTATATGCTATTCAGGTAGTACAAAAAGGAATAGGCCATTCTCCTGAGGAGGTCACTGCTGCACTTTCTTCTTCGGACAAACAAAAAGCTAGTGAAATGAAGGAGACTCTGAGACACTTCCAAAGATTCTTGGTGAACTTTGAGGTAATATGGGTTCAACTATTAGTTATGAACTTATGCTTGGCTGATAAGTGAAATTCAGATAGCATAATCAGTCAGATGTTCCCTAAAAGCCTGCATTAGTCTCTGAGAGTCATGACTTGTATTTTGAAATGATTGATTGGTATATATGCGTTTTCATTGTCTTGTCTGCTTTTGTCTAGGGTACAATACTTTTAGAGCTCAATAATACCTCTCCTGCTCCAATTGCTCTTGAGATGAACCAAGGGTGCCCTGTTTCTGATGCATGGTTGCTAATGAAAAGACTGAGGCCCCTTCCTCCCGCACAAACACCATCATACCCCTCCATGGCTCTTATTGAAATTTCGCCATGATTCGTGCCTTGAAGTCAAAATGCCATGAGTTTTGATGGAAATCAGAAATTTTATTCACATCTGCATCCGACTAAGGGACGAACATTCTCAAAGCATGGTTATTGGAGTTTCTTAAATCATCGTGATGTACAGCAAGCACAATGGGAATTCGTGAGAGTGCTTTGGAAAATTATGATTATGCCTAGCTCATTCACCTGATGAACTGAGTAGCTGTGGAAAAGGTGAAATATTGATGGAATTTCAGTAGCCCTGGTATGCATGGTGTGGTGATTTTCACGGATGATAAAAACACAATTAAGGATCATTTGCGCATTTCAGGTTGGTGCTAAAGATGCAATCGTGGATGTTCTAATTACCACCACAAAGCCAACCAGAAAGTTGGGTGTGGTCGGCAAGTGTCAAGAACGCCAGGGGATTATTGGGCTGTTGTTGACACACTAGCACCTTCTCAAATCCATTTTGATTGGTTCATTTTTACAAATTATTTCTCCACATTGTTTATATTGCATGCTTCCTGCAAGTATTGTATTCTATCAAGCAGAAGTGCTCCTGTAAGTGGACTGTTGAGACCCTCTCATGCGGAAGTAATGCTCAATCTGGCACGCGAAATGTCTCATTGCCATGACTTGCGGCTTCTCTTATATACTGAGACAGACCTCGGACTTGTAAATTGACGTTGTACGATCCAGGAGTGCTAAGCCGCACGGTGCAGTAAGTTTCCGCCATCAGCCTGTCCCTGAACGTGATGATGCTATGCTATTTGATCATCAAATAGCATTAGATCGTATTTAGAGTGCATATTCTGGGGAAATTCAACTGTACTCATCTGAAGGTGGTTCTGTCTGGTATTTTTTTCCCCGACGTGCACCGTTCGCAATTGTTTTGGCACATCTCTCAGTGTACTCCAATGGCTTTATGTTAACTTAAACTTTCTGGCAATGCATTCATGTTAAATGAGGCAAGAATGTTATCAAAATTGGAAGTTTCTTTTTCAGTCAATATGCAAACAGAAACTCTATCTATTTAATTCCACATTTCTGATCTAGTCAGTTAAGGATTAATTAATTTTATCCCAAATTTCTGGCCTTGTTTCTATCCTGTGTCTCAACATTGCAACTAGTGCTGCTTTACTTGCCTAAATACCGCATGGTTTACTGGGTTGCATTGAGGGACTGTCAAAGAGTCTATGAAAGATCGTTCCGACAGTTTAGCAACCACATATTTGTTAGCTGTCATTGAAATTTACTTGTTGAATCGCATTGGTAAATGCAATGAAGTAAGAATTGGACCGGATTTGGTAAATGCAATGAAGTAAGAACTGGACCGGATCGGTCGGTTCAACTGAAAAAATCAGGAATTGGTTATATATCTGGTCCGGTCAAGCCTAAAAATGGAATTCGGATTGGACCGGAAAAAACTGAGAGAATCGGTAAAAAATTCGACTGGTTGAACCAATTTAATTTAAACTAAAAAATTTTAAATTATAATTTGATCTAAAATTTTATCTAAATTATAATTAAGACTTTAATTTTAACTAAAAATTTTAATTTAGTCTTCAATTGATTAAAATTTTTAATTTAATCTTTAAAATTTAAAAATTAATATTTAATCACTATTTATAAATATTATTTTTTTAATTAATTTTTATAAATTATATTTTGTTAAATATATTAATTGTAATATCTTTAATGTGTGTAAATATTAATATAATTCTTAAAATACACTTTATTTTAAATATTTATTATCATTCTTATATAATATAATATTTTATATAATTATATAAACTATATAAAAATTTAATTTTTATATATTTAATATTAAATACTAATTTTATCGGTTTAAAACCGGTTGAACTTTAAACTTCTAACCTTTTTGATTCAATGACCGGTTCGGTTCTAATAACTTTAGGTAAATGGAAACAGGTGTTGGCAATGAGTTAATTGCCACAATCTTCACGTTGGAGCCGTAAAATCATATACACTTGTTTTGGTGAATGACGATCGTAGATTGAATTCGACTATTAACTACAATGATGGTTGGCAATTTGGTTTTGGTTAATAATCATTAGAAAACAGTGTTTTCTTTTTCATTTTTTTTTATTGGAATATCAAAACAATACTTTCTATAAGCATTTTCTTTTAAAAGAACAAAAAAAATTCTCGAATCCTACTTCAAGTTTTAAAGCGAAATAACGAGGAATTACTTTGAATATTATACATGTAGAGTTGCAGACCCAGCCTGTTGACTTTTACTTTTACAAGCACCCTATAGACTAATCATATATTTACCTCGTAGATTGACATGCTCAAAGACACAAGCAGCATTGTACAAGACTCTTCTTGAAACTGTCACCAAGCAAACAGTCAAAGGATCTTCGATCATATTTCATTCTGTCTTCAGCTCAGGCGCTTGGATAGATTCAGGGTACAGATACCTTTGGGCTCCAGTGTAATCAAGAATCTTCTTGCTGAGTGCTTCAGTGGCTGGAGCCTCTTCCCTGGGAAGATAGAACAACCTGTAAGCCCATTCAATGACATCAGGGGCAAACACCTTCCATAGCCAGGTGACCCTGAACCATGCTGGCTCCGTCAAGTACTTGTCTCCCCGGCAAGCGCTATTCACTATTGATTTGGCACAGGACCTCACTGTTTGCACGGGAATAATGCTCACTTCAACCTGTTCCACAAAATGGTTAATTTTCGGATTCATATCTCAAAAAAATGATAATTTTTTGTGTAAATTAACAAATGTAAACACACTTGTAAAATTTTATAATTTAGGTTTCATAGGCATTTTTCTTAAAAAATCTATGAAGGATAGTGACTTATTTCATCACGCGAATCAGATATTGACATTTAATATAAAAACATGACAATTAGAATTTACATTGGATACAAAAAATATCACCAAACTCGATAACATATATTATCAAACTCGACGGCATGATAAATTTGTTAGAGATAGTGCCCTGTTTCATCGACCAGATACTAGATTTTGACACAAAATATAAAAATATGACAACTAAAATTCGCATTGGATATCAAAAATATTATTAAATTCAACAACGTAATAAGTTTATTAAAAAACATAACCTAAATTGCGATTATTTAAATGTAAAGTTATATTTATTAATTTACGCAAAAGTTATGATTTTTTAGATATCAAACACTGAATTTTCCAATCAACCCACAATTCATGGGCCAAAAAGATACCAAAACAGTGACTTTGGGGGATAGGATATTTTTGAATTATTTCATGGAATAATGACGGCAAGAGAATCAAAGATAGAATAATGCATACATCCCTCAACTCTTGATCCATATCCATTCTGCCTTCCTTTGTCAAAAACTTGCCTAGGGTCAACTCAGACTCTATGAACCCTGGTGTAACGATTAGAACATGAACATCAGAACCTAATTCAACCCTCAGAGTTTCATAGAAGATCACCAAGGCTGCCTTGCTTGCCTGAAAAACAATTCCAGTGTTAAAGCTTTACTTCAAAAAGTTAAATTAAATAATATCAGTATAGAGAGTAGATTACGTTGTAGATGCTCATCCTTGGCGATGGCAACCATGCAGTAGAGGAACCCATGGCTATGATCTTGCCCCCAGTTTCTCTCAGATGTGGAACTGCGAAACAGGCTGTATAAGCTGAACCCCAGAAATTCGTATCCTGATCACCACAAATGACCGTTTAGTTAGTGCATGGCCTAAATTGGAGTCTTACAATTACATTACACTTGCATCTCTAAATAGTTCAAACAGTTTAATGTATAGTTTCGAGAATAAACAAAACTAGTTAAGAGTTGCCCTTCAATTGAACTATCTAGCTGCCGTGTAAGATTTTGTTGGAGTTGCAAGTGTGAGTATGTAGCAAAAGAACTCCCACACGGAAAAATTGGCACAACTTCAAGCAACATATATATTAAGTCCCATGACTCATATTTCAAACTAATTAATTTTGGAAAAGAAGTGGAGTCCGTTGTTCATTTGTTTATTACTTGCTCTTGTACTTATGATGTGAAAGATCAATCCATAATGTGGGAGATCAATTTTAAAGCCTGGAGTCCGGATATGCAAAATTTGAGTCGAGAGCGTGGAGGAAAATATAGAGTATCATGTGAGGCCACATATTTTGCACTGAAGTCGAGAGCCCATGAATTCTACATGGGTAAAAAATTCTAACAGATTTTTCGGACTACAAGCTGGACTCCCTTTTCCTGCTTTATTGATTACCCTTTCTCAGTAGTCAGTAGTTATCTCTTAATGACATTGTCCATTAGCACAAAGTAAGTTTATAAGCACATATTTGAGGCTTGAAGTTGAATTACCATCACTGGCCTGAAAGTGGTGATATCAGTTGCTTCTTCAAACATGCAGACAGCACTTATCCCAGCATTATTTACTAGATGATCCACTGCAGCATTGCAATACAAAAAAGGCACGATTTGTTGTTTTCAATAAAATTAGACCCATTAACTGAACATAATGTACAAACTAAAGAGAAATAATAGACTAATACTGATGAGTCCCGCGTTACTTACACCTCCCAAAATGATTTATTGTTTCTTCAACCAGTCTCCTGCAGTCTTCAACCTTCTGAACATCTGCAAGAATCATAATCACGTCTGGAGAACCGACATCGCGTGCTCTATGGACAACTTCTTTCAGTCTCCTCTCCCTCCGGGCTACAAGGGCCAAGCAGGCGCCTTTCTTAGCATACTCGTAGGCCAAGTGCTGCAACCACAAAGGAGCATCATCTCTGCTTTGCCAGAAATGTGTGGATTGCTCGATCAAAAAATTCAAAGTCTACGGGGTGCAAAATTGTCTGACAAATTCTCAATTACCAAGTAAATATCAAGTATACACATTTTGATTCCAAATAAGTAACAAGTCAATCCCATAACATCTACCAGTCGCAACTAAGGGCCATAAGATCACTCTCAGTGCCAAGTCTCACATAGCAGCCAACGTCAAGAAACTAATCCACCCAAAAACTTAAATTATTGGAGGTTTCAGTATATGGATCATATATATATATATATATAGCCAAAAACCCATGAAAACATGAACGAAAGACAGACCCAAAATTCGCAATGTCAAGATGTGGAATTCACTTAAGAGTATTATAAGATCTTTATATTTTATCAAAATAGAACTTTATGCTCTTCAACAGTGGAGAAAAACACTTGAAGCATATGGAGAACTGTTCAATCAATGAATTACCTCGCCGATGCCAGAGGATGCGCCAGTTATGAGGACAACCTTGCCGGCAACATTCTCACTGAAAATGGAGTAGAGAACATAGGAAAACGTCTTGTAAAAAAGATAAGCAGGCAAGATGAAGCATAGGGAGAAGCAAAGATATTGTTGATTGATGAAGGTTTGAAGTGACTCGAATTAATATAAGGATTGCATGGGCGTGTGTTTATGAATAACAAAAGGCAACTCTAGTGAGTAAGCGAAAACTTTAGTGCTGACAAAATGGGGTTTTGCAAAGTGCCAGAAGGTAAGGAGTTTCAAAGAAGAAGGTGCTGGCACCATTGCATGGCTTGTAAACGACACGTACGTAGCGGCTTGCAAACTTTAGCAGTGGCTTACATACCTTTGTCCTCATCACTGTTGCCGCTCAAAAATACACGGATGCGGGATATATGGCTGCTTCCAATACCATCACGGACCCGCCGAAAAAAAAGAAAAAGTGTAAATAAAATTAAACGCGAGTTCGAGCTTTTTTAATGACAGTTAGCCGCTATTTATTAACAGTGCTAACAATTAAAATTTAGAAGTGAATCCAAAGCAATAGCTGAAATTTTCGCGTTTAATCTTGCCTCTACTTTTTGTGACTATGTAACATATTTACGATATTAAAAATTCAGCCGCTATAGTCTTTGGATGGATCTTAAAATAAAAGAGTCCGGTTATACTCAGGCTTAAAATAGACATAAAAGGAAGACAAATTGATGCAACGGACATAAGTCTTGCACGGGATTTTCTTTTTATTTTTTTGAAAAATCTTAGTACTTGCATACGAGTAAGTAAAAATGTGCATACAGATTTTTTAACAATTATACAAGTATGTAAAAATTTGTTTAATAATTTTATATATATCTTATTTTTTTCACATTTATTTTAACTATATGTACATTATAAATTTTTTTTAAAAAAGAAAAGGGTGCAAGATCTGTATAAAACTCATACTACCACGTCAATTTGTCTCCCACTCTGTCTTATTAGTATTATTAATTTTTTTAGGGTCATACATGGAGGCTTGAAGCCTAGTCATAAAACAACTAAAGCAATTAGTCCTCTTGGCCATTGTACCCCAATGGCGTCTTGCAGCAACTGCCCTAACTTTTCCGAACCTAAAATGACTGGCAGCGAGCCGACTGCCAGAAGCCACAAAATAGGCCGAAAGTTCACTTGTCGGCCCAAATATGGAATGAAGAATAGGTTGTATGGGTCTGCAAACAGGTTTTTTCTAAATTTCTCATCCCAAGCTGACTTCGATCGGCCCAAATTTTACATAAGACGCAACACCTATCCTATCAATGGACCGAGTTCATATCCTCAATAAACAATAATCTGCCCAAATTGGGCCTGGAATAAATCTCCTACACCATAAGCCATTTTTCTACCGTACCAATTTTGGGAAATACAGGATAGACACATTATTTGGTAGATATAGCTGGATATGGTGTGATTATAACACATGAGATAGCATTTGGCGCCACATAGATGGTATTCGGTAACACAGAATAGAGGGTTTTTTTTTTTTTTTTTTGAGAGAACCACATAATAGAATAGAAATAGAGTAAATTGTAGTGTAAAATTTTTGTAGTATTAAATACTATTTTTGTAGTACTAAATGTTATCCCTTGTAGTATAAACCACATTGTGTCTACTTACATTATCAGAGTGTGTCTACATAGTGGGATCCAATTATATTTCTTCAGGGTACAGTACCAAGAAGGTATATGTTTAACATTGTTTTGAAAAAATTGGTAACCACAATCTGTTTGGGCTATTAGCTTCATTCTAGGGGGGAAAAGGAAGAGGGGAGGGGTGGGGGGGAACAAAAAGGAAAAGACAGATTTCATTCTGCAGCAACACAATTATTTAGAAGTTATTGCTTTTCATTTCCCCTTTGAGTGAAGAAGGACAACAGTATTTGATCATTGCACAGCCTATGGGTCTATGAAAATGCATATGGTAAGACAAGCACAACAACTTTAAAAGGTGATATCCTCAGATACTTGGGATCCTGCTTGGAATAAATCTAAAATCAAACCACTAATTAACAGTGCTTTTTAATTTTGTTCATGTCACAGCTTTTTAACTTTTTAGGTACTGTAAGAAAGCATTAGTCTAGCTAGCTTCAAGTATCCTTTGTCTGTTGACTCTGGCGATGAAATCATCAGCCCTTTTGTTCAATTCCTCAGTTGGCAAACCAAGCTCATCTTCCCCATCAATATCCTCCTTTTCTTCTAATTTCATGTTTCTCCCTGCCCACCCTTCCCCTTCCATTTTTCTGCTCCCATCTAAATCACAAGCCTTACTATTCTCCATTTTCTTCTCTTTTTTATCTTCCAATGTACAGGAAATCGTAGACCTTCTTCTCTTCTGTCTGATGTTCTTCTCATCATCATAGGCTGGTAAATAGTTTGAAGCAAAAAACTTGGATTCCCATATGAGGGCAATGACTATAAGGTTACCAACTATGAAAAGAGAAGTAGGGCTAAGGCAAACAGAACTTATTTCTGGAAGGGAGACAAAGGTGAGGATCTTCATATATGAAATCAGAGAAGGAAACCAGAAAGGGTTGGAACCAAAAAGACTACAAGCTAAGACTGTCATAGAGTACAGGAAAAAATAGTCAGAAATTTGATGCTTCTTGGACTTTTTAATTGTAAGATCCATTTCAAAAAGTTGGATGGAGTTTTGAAGTTGGTTGAGAATTTTGCTTCAACCCTTTGGAGTAAGGAGTAGAAACAGTCGAGGCAAGAGTTCAGAGACAAATTGAGCAATATAGGGAATTGTCATCTGACTGACCGTAAATCAATGTAAACATTGCACTCATATAGTGGAATGAAAGGAGGGCAAGTTAGTAAAATTGGTCCCCCCCACTGTATCTGATTGATCCTCCAATGCTTTATTCGTGGGAGGAGGACTTTATGAAAAGATTTATGAGACTGATTTATTTTATGGATTTTCTTTTTGGAAAGTCTGCTTTGGAGTAGGAGGTGCTTTGAGATCTTCATAATAGTAAACTAAACTCCAAGTGTGAGTTCTATTTGATAGATTAATTTAATATGTTATGAATCTCACTTTCTATTTGAAGCTTTGGTTTAAATGATTTTTTAGCAAAGTATCAATGTTTCTATAACCAAGAAACCATAAGACATGGGAAGTGGCCAGTGAGGCTCAATTTCTTGGCGTTCTATCTTATAATTCAACTAGTCTAGGCACATGATGGGCACAAAAAGGAAACCATATGACATGGGAAGTGGCCAGTGTCCACCATTGTAAAAATATGGATTCCTTACATAGATTGGGCCCAAGAAAAATGCAGCGTATTGTAATAAAAGAATCTGGGTATACAATTAGACGAAAAAAAAAAATTTGGGTACGTCATTCAAGAGACACCCCAATAGTTAAAGTTTAATATTTTTAATTTAGAAGTATTAGATTCAAATTCTGGAATGGAAGGAGAGAGATTTATTGGAAGAAAAAATTACCTTCATTATATAATTTATGATCTAACAGACTTGTTAATGAATAAAAAAAAAGAATTTAGGTGCTGATGATTGATCAAATTGTCTCATGTGTATAGGAAAGGAAATGACTTAGGAGAATTGATGGCAAATTATGCTTTTTCAATGCCTCGCGGAGTGCATATTTTTAAGGAGCCCATGCCTGGTGTGGTAGCTAAGTTACAACAGGATATTACTGGGGTAGTTTGGCTTAGATTAATTACCCTCTAGAGGTCCCTTCATTTCAATGGGCTCTTGCCCTCCGCTTAGGGAAAAAAAAAAGAAAAAAAGAATCTGGGTTCATTTGAAAAAAGAAAAGGAGTTCGGGATTGTTTAGAAACCGCAGAATTTCATAGCAATATATTGGGTTTACTTATTTGGTTACAACTATCTAGACACACAATACTGCATGTAAAAAGTATATAATTAATTTAACAATTTATTTTTTTTAATTTAATACATTTTTTACAATTTAACAGGTCAGCTCTCACGTGTTAATTTTATATTCATCATTGCGTACAAAACTTTTTTCTATTTATTTTCATTTTTGAAGCAACTAACGGTATATTAGACATTGAAACACTTCGAGGGACAACAAACTTGGGAAATGAGTCATTATGCTCGAATTGTTTGCCGTGTTTAACATATTGCAGCAATTTTTTCCCGTGTGTGTAAAGGAGGAACAACCATGGTTAAGATGATTGACATAAGAAGGAGAAGAGAATTTGAAGTATTGTAAAGTAAAAGTAATTATTACGTCGGATACTATCAGAAAAATAGAACAAAATAATAAAATTTTTTAATTTTATTTCATGACTTTTTATATTATTATAATGATGTCTAAACTAATTTATTAATTATGTATCATTATTTCTGCATTCAGATGGAGAACTTGAAAATGTATGTACTTTTTATTCGAATACAAACATCATTAGAAGATCAGAGGCTGCCCATCTCTTTCTTCTATTTCTCTCTCTCTTTTTTTTTTTTTTTAATTAGTTGAGAAGAGAGAAAAAGGGATCATTGGGGTCCTATGGCAGGAGTTAGAGGCCCCCTATAAAAAGCAGGAATCACAGTTAAATTGTCGTTTGTGCTCTTAAGTGGAGACTGGAGACATTAAAGAAGGAACGTTTTCCCATGGCTAACCAGCAAGGTAAGCGTGCTTAAATTTTGCTTATGTTAATTAACTCCCTTTTATGGCAAGTAAACATTCGTTGAATCGCAAACCAGCCCGCAATCATAATTCAGGCCTAAGGTCTTGGAGCCGCAAGCAAGTGGCTTCTAGATATTTAATTTGAGACTTAGGGTGGAAGAGTTATATTTCTGATAGTGGGTGAAAGCCCTTTGAAAAAGCATCCCACTTCGCCTTTTCTAATTAAAGTTTGAAAAGGTTGTTCTTTAGCTAAAGGGAAGATTTCCTGATTTAACCCAAGGATCGACAATTTAAATAAAAATCTGTGTCCCACGTTTGATAAAAAAAGGGTTGCCCCATGAGTGCATTATTAAAGTTCCATGCTTTTAAGGTCATGATGGGCTTCTCGTACCATTTCTTGTTTCGAAATTTAACATCAACACAAGTCTGCCACATGACTCTTTCGAATTAGAAAGGAGGTACTTTCAAAATTTTTTTAGCGAGCACGAGGCAGAAATAGAGTGCCAAAGTGACAGAAATATTAGTATAATCAGTCTCTGGAATATAGGAAACAAATTAAAAAGCATGCAAGTGCAAGGCTCAAACACCAAAAAAAAAAAAGAAGGGGGCCGTGAAAATTGCAGAGTGCTTCAAGCACATGGTTTTGTCACTCAAAATAAGAGAGAGAACAACTGGAAGATGGGAGATTTATTGGGCTGAAAAACCATCAACGGGCTCTGCTTTTAAAAAGAGGACAGGTGGGAAGTTGAAGAGGTCGTGCACATGCTTGTGTACGTGCATGTACGCCAGTGTACAAGCGGTTTGATAATATTATTTGCAGACAGAAACCCAATAAAGGGGACAATGCCTTGTATCAGTACTAAGACACAGAAGAGAGAAATTTACGGGCTGAAAGCCACCGTCGGTGATATAAAAATTTCAATGCTTCAAGTAACCGGAGTTGCCCACGCTTTATGGCAACTGAGAATCGAATTTCAATATAATAGACGCCTTTTTGCGCATCCATATTCAATAGATCAACCATCAAAATTGATAGAAGGACTGGAGTAGGGACGGGACTGATGCGGGGATGAAAGAAAGAGAATTGGTGGGATTCATGGTGGGTTTTTTTTTCTTTAAAAAAAAGATATTATAGATATGATAATTAAATTTAATGTGTAAGACACTAAATATAAATATTCATTATGTTTATGAGTTAAAATTAATATACAATAAAAATCATATATATAATGATTAATATTTATATGCAATAGATATAACTTACCATCTCAGTTCCCTTTGCCCAATAACTGTTGTTTCTAGTATTCCTCCAACCAATAACCTGGAGGTTACAAATGAGTGGGTTGGGTTGGTTTTATATCAGATTATTTGAATCTTGGGTTATTTAAATATCGAGTTTATCAGATCTTGAGTTCATCGGGTTTCAAGTTTTTCGAGTCTCAGGTCATTCGAGTCTGAATTTATCGAATTTCAAGTTCATCAAGTCTCAGGTTTATCGGGTCTCGGATATTTCGAGTTTTGAGTTATTTCAGAACATGTTACTTCAGTTTTCAAATTTGATTTAAACGGGTCTAAAGTTAATCCATTGTAATATTTTTTATTTTTTACCAGGCTCAAAAATTCTATTTATATGTTTTACCATAATACTTAAAATAATTAATCAAAATGTGAATAATTTAAATTTTAATTATTTAAAAATATCAAATAATATAATCTACCTAATAATATTTATAGTTAATATAATATACAATTAATTAGTAAGAAACACATTATAATTAGGTGTATAAATTGTTGGAAAGGTGAGTTCAGGTTATTCGGGTTACTTAACTTTCAGGTTGATCGGGTTTCGGATCTTTCGAGTTTCAAATTACTCATATTTCGGATTATTCAGGTTTCAGGTTATTCGGTTTTAGATTATTTCAATTTTGAATTTCTTGAATTATATGTTATTAATTTTTTTAATCAAAATAAGTTAGATCAAGTTAAATTTTAAACAAATTAAATTAGATAATTTGAGTCCGAACAACTTTTATCACTTCTATGACCTATGGCCTTTGTTAAGGTCATGGATGCATTGCTATGAAGGCAATAAGTGGTCTGTACTTATAAATGCACCTTTGTTTTTTTTTTTTTTTTTTTTATTAGAGGTCGTTAATAGTTGCAAATAGTATACGTGGGTGACAGCCCGTGAGAATCTCTGATTATCTAAAGCCTGATTACTTCATTCAAAGCTTAATCCAAGCCCAACTGATTATGCCTTCATAGGGTTACCAGCCCATAATCCAGCTGTAAAACATATTTGGTAGACCCATGATTGCCCGCTAACCTGCGGACCTGTGATTTAGTTTCTCGCAGAAAAGTTTAATTGCCAAGCGAATTGAGTCGTAATTGCTACTTTTATTCTTTTTTTAAATATAATTTATTTATAATTTTTTATTATATAATTTTTTTTTTGTTTTGAATAAATCCCACTTAAAATTTATCTTTTAAAAATTGTATCAATTTAACTCACTTGAAATTAGAAAAAAATTTTCAACACAAACATTTATGTTTTGCTCGGAAAAATGACATAGGAAAGGTTTTTTGTTGCGCTTGACCGTCCATAGGTGGGACCGTGCCCAGTTCTGATTAATTGCAAGTAACAAAACTAAGTCACTTTATTTGATAATTTTAAACTAACTATACAATTTTATTAATTATATTTAATAATTTATTTAATTTTTATTTTTATCTTAAATTTAAATATTCAATAATTCATATTATTTTATAACTATTTTAAAATTATTTGAGGAAGTTATCAAACTTTTTCTTATAATATATTCCCGAAAGGAAAAAAGTTGGTGGACAGACGCATGTGTCATATGCTCGTGGGCAAACGCGATTTTTTTGCGACTACAGTTATATTTTGTGCAACCAAAACGATTAAAAAGTGAGATAAAAAAATATTACTATTTTTTTACTATACATTTTTTAATTACAGTTATACAAAATCTACATCTGTCTAATGCGTATGACATCCCAGTCTACCCGTATAACATGACCCTTCCCGAAATTGGTGGGCCCGATAAACATTTTCTGGGAAAAGTAAGGTCATGGTTCTTACGTATTAGCATATGATCATGATTAACAACCATAAATTGATTCTAACAAGCACAAGCACATTTGTCAGCTCTCAATCATCAACTGGCACCGAGGTTGAATCAACAAGCGAAATTGATTAAGTAGAAAATCAATTAACGGAAGTGGAATGAACACGTGAGAGTGGAGCAAAATTAGGGCTGCAAGCGAGCCGATACGTTCGTTAAAAGCTCAGTGGCTCGGCTCGATAAAAGCTCGACTCGAGCTCGTTCGGGTAGCTAAATGAGCGATACACGAGCTTAAATTTAAAGCTCGTTTCATAAACGAGCTGAGCCTGAACAGGGACAGGCTCGACTCGGTTTAGGCTCGTGAATAGTTCATTTAAAGCTCGCTTAAAAGCTCGATTAATGTATCATTAAAAACTTGTTTAATATGTGTCGTTATAAGCTCGTTTAAAGTATCAATAATACTTAAATGTATCATTTAGCTGTTAATATAAAAGGGACATAATATGTTTAGGGTTTTTTCTTTTTATTACTTATCCTCTCGCGTTGCAGCCCACAGCCACTGGCCTCAGCTATTCTCTTGTGTCTATTTGCAATTGATTTTTTTTCGGTGCCATTCTCCCACAGCAAAATCACCACCGGCGAGGCAACGATGGAGTACCTAAGCTATAGCCTTCATCTCGCATCTTTCTGATAACTGGATTTAAGCTAAGGTAACTCATCTCTTTTCCCTATTTTTTCTTTAAAAAGCGCAATTTTGGGGGTTTCGGTGAGCTCGGACTGTCGATGTCGGTTGCATCGGTCAGATTTAGCTAAGTTCCCCTCTTCTGCGGTTCTTATCACAAAAATTGAAATATGATTGCAGGGATAGAAGACACTTGGCCCTGTAATTAGGGGGTTCGACAATATTCAAGAGCAAAGGAACTCATATACCCAAATTGCTGCTGTTTTTGTAGAACCCAGCCAAGGTGAAGGTGGTATTTATGAGTGATGATGAGTCTATGTAGATTGAACACCAACAAAATATGTCACAAGGAAAGAGAAAAGTTAGAACCTTAAGTTTGCTACCAAATTCATCTGACTGTGCATCCTTCTATTGATCCTTTCAATGTAGTTTTGAGTATCATTTTGATTACTTATACATGCCAATATGGAATGTGATAAATTGAAGGAAGCAGCTGAACAGAGGAGGCTAAAAAAAGAAATGTTGGTTTTCCTTAAGATGGCTATTGCAAACAAATATGTTTTTTTCCATGTACTCAATTGCCTTGACTTTATTTGGTCTTCTGCCACGTTTGATATTTTTTTTCCTTCAGCCTAACAAAGTTCACTTTGCTTAAAGCTTTTGTTTTTGTGTGTGTGCGTGTGTGTATTTATGGTGATTTATTGCCTTCATTCTAGAAGTATAAACTCTGTAGATGGGGCCTCTGGTGGAGATCGGTCTGGGGTGTCAAAATTAACTAGAAGAAAAAATGACTAAAGAAGAATGAAACGGAAATAATATGAGACTGCTATAAGGATTATTGATGTAAATCAGAACAGTTGTTATAGATACTTTAACTATTGATGTATTCAAAATGATGAGCTATTTAAATTCTATGGTTTACCCGTGCCTGAAGGTATATTTAGTACAATTTGTTTGTTATTATGCTATGATTGAAATGTGTCCTGTTGAGTTGCTAATTTAGGGAATGTTGCAATTTGGAAGATTTTGGAAAAATTTCAACTTATCTCTTTATGGATCTCATTATGCGATGAATCTTATGGGATTTATATGTCATTTTTTCTACTGATTATTTATTTATTTATTTTAATTTATTGGTAGATGTATCTTGCCTAGGGTAAGTAGAGTGAAACTGACAATGATCTAGATGTTTGGGCTGTTTGGCTTTCCTTTCAGTTGGCTTTATATGCATTTTCCCTTTCAATTGGCTTTTTTGTATGCATTTTTTATGGTGCAGTTAGTGAGCAGAAGGGGCAGACATTTCCTGTTAGTTTTGCACAGAGTCTATAAAGACCACTGCCCTTGACCCCTTGCTCTATAATTCCTCTCGATCTTGGTTTGCCGTATTTTTTTCAAGTACGTTTTTTATTAAAGTTTCTTTATTGTCTCTCGCTCTCTTTAACTTTCTTTGAAATTGCATGTCCTTGCTATTTGGAGGTTATACAATTGGCACATAAACAATTGTATATTGGTTATATAGAGGGGCCTTTTCTCCCATGGATACTATGTTTATTAAATTAAATTGTACTAAAGTATATATTATATTCAGGTATGTCTCAATTTGTCTCTGGATCATCATTGGAACCTTTATATTCAGGTTCATCATTCATGGATGATAACATTGCAAATGTGCATGAAAGATTCACCGAAGAAACGGTGGAAGAGGTTGCTGAATTAATTATTTTACATGGAGAAGGAGAAGGAGAAGGAGAATGAGAAAATGAAGGTAATAGTGATAATCCTTACGAGAAGAAGAAACGAAAAAAGACTTCTAAGTGTTGGGAGACTTTTAAGGAAGTCACACTCAAAGATGGGTCGAAGAAGTTAGAGTGTATCAATTGTAAGCATCGACTCAAAATTAATAAAGGTGATGCAACATCAACATATTTGAGGCACATGAATAACTGTCCTTACACAAAACATGTTGAACAAGGACAACAAAGCATCACTGTATCACCAAAGAATGCTGAAACTGTTACAACAGTCCAAAATTTTAAGTACAGTCAAGCAAGGATTAGGGAGATTACTGCTCATATGATTATGGTGCATGAGTTACCCTTCAACTTTGTGGAGTATGAATTATTCAATTTGTTGATGAAGAATGCCAATCCTCTTTTTCAAAAGATTACTCGAACCACTGTGAAGAATGATTGTGTAACAGCTTATGAGTTAGAGAAGAAGAAAGTGAAGGTTTTGTTGCAAGAGGTTAGTAAAATCAATCTCACTACTGATATGTGGAGATCAGGTCAAAAAATTCATTATATGGTTTTGACTTCCCATTTTGTTGATCGAAATTGGAATTTGCAAAAAAGAATTCTCAATTTTTGTGATTGTCCTCCTCCTCATAGTGGAATTAATGTGCATGATGCAATTTATAATCGATTAATTGAGTGGGGAGTGGAGAAAAAAATCTCTAGTATCACTGTAGATAATGCTTCCTATAATGATGTTGCAGTAAGAATGTTGAAGGATAGTCTTTCCATCCAAAACAAGTTGCCTCTTAGGGGACAGTTATTCCATGTGCGATGTTGTGCACATATCCTCAATTTGTTGGTGCAAGATGGGTTGTCTGAAATTGAATTTATTATCTGTGATGTTCGTGATAGTGTGAAATATCTTGACAAATCTGAGCATCGACTTAAGACTTTAAGTGAAATTGCAAAGCAATTGAAATTATCTTCAAAGAAGCTTATCTTAGATGTTTGTACTCGGTGGAATGCAACTTATGTAATGTTGGCTGCTGCTTTGGATTTCAAAGATGTATTTCCACGATATCAACAGCGAGATCCATCTTACAACACTTTGCCAAGTGAAGATGATTGGAAGAAAGTTGAGGAGGTATGTCGCTTTCTAAGTCTTTTCAATGATATCACTGAGATTATCTCTGGTTCTGAATATCCTACCTCAAATTTATTTCTTCCGGAACTTTGGAGGGTAAAAGAATTGTTGGATGAGAATCATGCCAATGGGAGTGAATTTATGAAAAATATGGCTGAAAAAATGAAAGAGAAATTTGATAAATATTGGGGTGATAGCAATTTGCTTATCTCTATTGCTGCTGTCTTGGATCCAAGAAATAAGATGAAATTTATAGAGTTTTGTTTCCCAATCATGTATCCTGAATTTGAGGTTTCTAAACAGATTGAAATTGTTCATGATGCTTTATTTGAACTTTACAATGAGTATCTTGAAGCTCACACAAACAACACTAGAGAGAAAGGAGTTGAGGGTGGTGTTGGTAGTTCTATTGTTGAAAAATCTGGTAATGGGGCCAAGGGTAAGAGCATCAAGAGTGGTAGATCCCAATTTGATGCATTTATAAGAAATGTTGATACCGTGAACACATCCAAATCAGATTTGGATGTGTATTTGAGTGAAGGTGTTTTTATATGTGAAGATATTGAAGCAACTTCTTCATTTAATGTACTGCAATGGTGGAAGGCAAATGAGCTCAAGTTCAGAATTTTGTCTTTGATGGCTCGTGACATATTGGCAATTCCCATCACTACTGTTGCATCTGAATCCGCATTTAGTGCTGGTGGTAGGGTGATTGATCCCTATCGTGCATCATTGTCAACGGAGACAGTTCAAGTGTTGCTTTGTGGGGAGGATTGGCTTCGTAACTTCTATGGAATTAAAAAGAAAGCTAAGGTATTTTGTTTTTCTAATATCGTTATATTTGTACTTATTAACATATTATATGGTATATAATAGAAACTAACATATTCTCATTTCAATCTTTACAAAAAGTAGAGGATACAAAAGAGATATTGCTCCCATGATGGTTTTTAATAGGTAAATTCTGTTGGCTTTTCTTGTGATTAACATTTGATTTTACTTGTCATGTGGTAAAGGTGGCTGAATTGATGAATCCTGATTGCAGCTTGCTAGTAAGAGCATTTTCTTGTGATATTGGTTTCCTTTTATGCTTCAAAAATGACAATAAATCATTGCCATAATACCTTTGCTGCGTATAGTGGTCCACATTACCAAAAGTAGTGCCAAACATTTGAATATAACCAAAATCTTAAATCTTTTATTAATCGTTCTTATTTTCTTGTCATTAAAGTACCAAAATTTTGCTAAGTTTTTTTTTTTATGACAATTATTTGATTCATTTTTTGATGCTACTTTCCCCATTAATTTTCTCACTGATTCATTTATTTATGCCCAGGTGATTATTGTATTGCTTTAGATTATTTTACTTTGAGTTCTTGTGTCTGCATCCAAATTCCTTATATATTTCTTCATTAAAAATGATTTTTTGACCATTAATAGAATCTTTTGAATGCTTAGTTTTTAGCATTATCATATCCATGATCAAGTTAGTCAAATTGCCCATATTTCATGGATATGTTTATCAATAGGAATAACAAAGGAAATTAACAATTACTTGTTTTTCTTTTTTGGAGGAAGAGTCAAGTACCGAAATTTTTAAGTAAGCAATTCAACATATTGTCTTCTACAGGCTGCCATTTTATATTGCAACCTTTTTGGAAGTTGTTGTCACCGTCGCTTTACTACTTATTGAATTCAAGAGACTAATATATAAAGTATCTTGTTTTTTGAATGCAAGAGGGTTACATATTGCTGTTGCCAGTGAAGCTGTTATTCTTGGATTGAATGTCACAGCCACAAGCCCTATCAAGAGTTATGCAGAAAATAAAAGAGCTGAAGATTTTGAATGTCTGTTGAGTATATTTGAAGCATTTGGAAACCTTGTTGAATTGAATTTTTAGAATTTTTTCCTTATCTTGTTTATTGTAGAGAATTAATTATTGGATTTGTTATATTTTAGTAATTTGAATAACACCTTCGTTTGAAAAGTATCAAGTATTAATTATACTCATAATTGTTTTCATTTAACTAGTCGAGCCGAGCTTGTTATCGAGCCGAGCTAATTTTTGAGCTGAATTTAGTATCGAGCCGAGCTTAGTATCGAGCTTATACCAAAAAAAATTTTGAAAAAAAAAATTATTGAGCCGAGCTCGAGCCGAGCCCGAGCCTACGTAAAAATGTTACGAGCCGAGCTCGAGCCTCAATCTTCATAGCTCGAACCGAGCTCGAGCCGAGCTCGAGCTTGCAAAAATTCTTATCGAGCCGAGCTCGAGCCTGGCCAAGCTCGGTTCGGCTCGGCTCATTTGCAGCCCTAAGCAAAATAAGGCGTAACAGATCGTCAAGGGCTCCCCGCGTTAGGCAAACTGAGTGCTCTCTTTGGTTATAATTTGCGGAAGAGAAGGTAAGAAATGCCTCCAAATGATTAAAAGTAAAATACCTATAAAATGGGTCACAATCATCTTGCAGACAACGCAACTCAAAGTAACGTGTTAAGCTAAAGGAAAAAAAAAAAAAAATCCATAAGTAAAGCATAATGTCTTCACTGGCAAACCAAATAATCAAATAACCAATTCCTCCTCAGTCTTGTCTTACAATCTTCAGCAAGCCTCTTGCTCCCCCTGCACAACCACATTTATTATCCCAATTTTAAAAAGGAAAAATTTGTGCATCTTCACAAGAATAATCTTAAAATAATAAGAAAATAATACGGAAATCTGAATATTTTAAAAAATGTAAATAACTTGTTATTAGAAGAACATCAATACATATCCTGAAATTTAATTTTTCACTTGGTATCTCGATTAAAATAAAGATTGATATTTTTAAAATAGAACTAATAATTTTTAAAAATATAAAAATAACATTTATTTCAAAAATTATCAGTATTATTTAAAAAATACTAATTTTAATTTTAATTAAAATAACAACTGAGACACTAAATTTTAAATACGAATATTTTCTCTTATTAAACAGTCGATCAGGTACTCTTGCTCTTTAAGAAAATCGGCTGTCCCACACCTCTTGAGGCTAATAAAGAGGACAATTGGCAAAAAGAGGGAACAGAACGAGGAATAATTTAGACTTGGGGTGCACTTACTTCCTTGGGGGTTATGAACTGGACGAACTTGCCCTTGCCTTTGCCCCTTCCATTAGGAGACGTGTGATGGGGATGATGTCCTGTAATTGTATATTTCCTGACATGCTCTCTAACAAATCTCTCATAGATATAAGCTGCCCCCTTGAACTGTGGTAAGACCAGCCACGCCACCAGCGCTAGCTTCGCCGTGTACCATATAGGAATCCTGCAATTAAAACCAAGATGCATTAAATGGAGAAAAAAAAAAGAAAATTGACTTTTCATGTTCATTAATATTTTTTTGTTGAAGAAAATCTGGGCGTACCATGCTAGGACAGAGTGGAGTAGCATCTCAGTGAGAGTTAGGAAGGAATATAGGATCCAGTATGCCAGCCACTGCTCGTCTTCCTCCCTTGACGGGCCCTCTATGGCAATTACTGATGCGTATCTGTTTACCAACGGAAACCAATAAACAAACAATCATATATAATATATATTAGAGTACCAATACATGCCATATCTTTTTGTATTTTGATTTATATTTTAAAATGTAACATTATCGATAATTTTTATAACATAAATAAAAAATTATTATTTTTTATTATAAATATTATCAATCTTGTTAAAAAGTTATTAATTTTTATTTTCTTATTGAAAACACTAAAAATTAAAAATTTGCCGGCAAATATTTTTCTCCTATACATATAACGGATAAAAAGAAAGTCTTAATAGTTTTTGCTCCTTACAAGGGGTACAGCAACATCAGGACCGGCCTGCATGAAATCACAACATAATTAGGAGATGTCAATTCTTGATAAGGAAGGAGGACAAAAAAGATAGTTAGGAAGGGAAAAAAAAAAACAAGAGCTTTTCACTTGAAATCACAACATAATAAGGAGATGTCAATTCTTGATATAAACATTGATCTTGTTCAAGAATTACCCAGATAGTGATTGAAGGTGAGTGAGCAACGTCCAGAAACGACCCATATTTCTTCTCCTCTTTTCGTAGAACTTCACTGGAAATTGAATACAATGAGGAGAGTTGGGGGTTGATTGAGTTGATGACAAGTGGGAAAACGTTTTAGCTGTTTGGAAATATTAAGGCAAAAATGGAAAACGTAATTTTACTTCCTTCGTTAATTAACAATTAGTTAAGACAAGTGATGAGAGGGAGAGCCGGCATCCGATGCTGGCTTAAGCGTGTCAAACTAGGTTTAGCACCGTCCAGGGTGGCAGAGGTCATTATTGCGGTCTCAAAATATAATTTATATGGTTTTCTGTTTAAAAATTGAGAAAAGTTAAAGTGGTATACTTAAAAATAATTATAGTATGCAAGATCTGTACAGTTAGATTATAATAAATATATTAAACTTACAAAAATAGATATATTAATGAATTAATTATGTATCTTCTACGTACCGTGCAATACGTGCCTACATAATTTTTTTCTAAAATATTTTGTTGTGACTGATGAATATAAAATATTTTTATATTATATAATTTATATTTTTTAAAAATACATAATAAAATAGTAAAAAATCATATATATTTTTTATATATTGTATAAAAATTTCTCAATATATTATATTTTATTTGTCATATAAAATAAAATTTGCATCTATATGAGATTGCACATTTATGTATTCGTTTAGTTTAAAATCAATACTGTTAGAGCAACGAGTTATAATCTAACAAAAAAATCATTGAAAATCTAAAATTTGAATTGTAAGCCAAATTTGAAAAAAAATTAATATTGTTTTTTTTTTTGTTACAGACCAAAAAAAAAATATTGTTAGAGACTACAGAAGAACGCCATAGCTTTGTCCGTTTCCCCATCGGCGGTCCAAGTGTTCACGCTCGTTGAGACGTGGCATCGGTAAGAGAGTTGTGAGACGTGGCATCCGCAAGAGAGTGACCCATCTATCAGCAAGACCATTGCTGATGCACTGGGCCAAGCCCAACAACCTCTAGCGTGCACGCATGGGCATTTTGAAAACTTGTAAGAGATAGGTTTCCCTGTGGCCTATTTGTTGCTGGCCCACCTATTTTCTCCGGTGATTTTCTCCCGTTGACTCCACGCAAAATTTTGTGGCACACCCATTATTATTATTATGTAGAGTAAATTCACTACTCCGCATGAATGAATTCCGAAGACTAAAACATCTCCGGGGAGGAGAGGGGGGGAGGGTGTTGAAAGTGGGAACCAGGAAAGTCCCATTTCAGGACCTTTTGGCCTCGTTTTGTTTTTAAAAAAAAAAATTATGAAAACAACCCTATACGTTTGCTTCTGGGACATCATTCAGCATTCGTGTGACGTTATTGCAAGAATGCGAGCCTTGGAATAACGATTGATGTAAATGCCACTTCGGAATATCATCTATGAGAAACTCAATGAAAAGCTAAATGAAGAATGATTATATGAGACTATTGAGAGCATAAATCCGTTTAGCCATGTGTGATTGCATAAGGGGCTTTGTTTCCTGAAGAGAGGTGGACAATAACCCATGAAAGCTCATTCTTTGTTCTTAGTCCGATTTGGGGTTGGAGAAATTGAAATTTGAAACCCCAAAAATCTGATGCACAAGAAGCTCCCATATGACAGCCTGCGTTTAAGTGGGCAGACCCATTCTCTGTCATTTTAGGCCCATCTTGTTGCACTTATAATTGCTCCTCCTGTGACATCTGCCATTCTCCTCCTCACATCGAATAGATGAGATCCTCCCAAGATTTGACCAAAAACAAGCCAGCCCCTCAACCTTTTGTTCGACTAACTGAGTGCAACCCCACCGTGTGAGGTCCTCATTTAGGTCAAATCTCTACCAACTTTAAGCCTACCACAAGAGCAGACGGAAGAACAAATGGCTGTGTCCCTGCCTCCGTGCGTGGGACGAGAATCATAGCGAACCATTTGTTCCCACGTTCCTTTTGTCATACTCTATGCTGCCAAATTCTGGATAAAAGGTTATAACTTATCGGGGGCCATAGCCTGTGAACTATTCCGAGCATTCAGTCTTGCCCCAGTTTCCCGTCAATTTTATTCTCATCCACTGAAATTGAGATTGGATCTTGACTACAATTTTTTGTCAAATGGTACGACCAATTAGATACATTGAAAACCAGTGGGGTCCGAATGTGGCAGAAGGAGGGTAATAGTAATACCATCATGATCACGTCAATCCTCCACTGAGAATTATTCTTATCCAATAACGACACACAGTTTGAGAAGACGTGTGACCTGAAATGTTTGAGAATTACGTCTTAACAATGTTTATCTCAATATCGTTGATCATAATGGCAATAAACGTTTTCCGAAAGATATTTTTTTTGTTTTTTATTTTCTTTTTCCAAGATGTAATCAGAAAAAGAAAAATTTTCAATACTTTGCATTTCTACCTTTCATTACCCCACCAAATTTTTTTCTCTACTTTCGCAGATCATGTAGGAGACAGAGTGGGCCATGAATTTTTCAATTCTCTGTAACAGTATATTCGTTGAAATAATTGATCGACTCACTTTTTTTTTAATATACTAGCCATCCCTGACAGAAAAAGAAAGGATTAAAAGACGAAGGAAGAGAAAAGGTAAAAGAAAAGTTCAATTCCGAAGCTTAAAATAAAGAGTATAATTAAATCTGACCCAAAATAAAAAAGAGGAGTATAATTAAATAATTGAGCAAAGAGCGATTGAAGGATTATTATTATTATTATTATTTTTGATTTATAAGAAATTTTATTAAATATTTGATGAGAAAAAAAATGAGATTAAGTGAGTTTAAACTCTCCATCTATTCTTTAATCGGGAAAATAAATACTCAATCTCAGTGATGGAAAGATTATGTTACGTCATTCCCGCAGCCTTCAAAATCGTGGAAGTTTGAAACAGCTGGACCAAGTGTCCTACATGCACGCAGTGGTCCTCCGTAACAATTTATCAACGCTAGTCGTGAAGAATAATAAACCATTCAGCCGCCCCTTCCCAGTGCTTTGGGGGAGCCAAGCAAATAAACTAATTGAAAAAGAGCAGAGTATAAACTAGCTACAGGTTACCTTCTACATATGGAGACTACTAGCCTCACTGTGGTCCAAGTTGTAGGCTGGACGAAGTAGACGAGACAAATTACGAAGTTAGCGTCGTCACGTGAAGCCATCTCTCGCCAAAAAATATCTGACACAAAGAGGCCGAAATATTATCTGAATTCCAAATTATTAATTTGGTGGTGTCTAAAATACGTCTGACGATTTTCTTCATTAAAAAATTTATCAAATTATAAATTACATAATAAAAACATATTTTTTATTTTTATAAATCTTATGTTTTTAAAGAAAATAAATATCTAAAAATTTAATTATTTAGTAATTATTTAATGCCTCTTTTCTATGCACTTTATATGATGTTTAAGATGTGCATTTTATGTCATCCACAATTAACTGTTACGCCCAAAAAATACTATCGATATTGTACCAAGAAAATTGTTTTGGCACATTTGTACCAAGAATTATGTACACCATTCTGTTTGTACCATTTTTGTTTTGGCACAACATCTGTGTTGTACAAAGCACGAGTTGCAGAGAGGTTTAATAATAATAGAGAAAAATTTTGCAGACATGTAAATATAGAAGTGTAGGTATCCAGTGATCAAAATTATTATTATTTGATTATAAAAAATATATTAAATTTAAAAATATAAAAATAGATAAATTTATAAATATTATAAATTAATTATATATTTTCTATATAATTCACTAAATATGTCCACGTAGTATAATAATAATAATAATAATCTATACGTGTCCTCGTAATAACGATAAGGGGGGCCGGAACGTACGAAAATAATTAAAGCTGGACCATAGGGTCACGTGGGCTCATTAACAGTAAAATACCGTAGGGCCCATAATGTCCGGCCCGCCATCGAGCAATCATGTTCCTCCTCTGCACAGCGCTTTATTGCGCGATGATTAAAGAAATAAAAAAGAGGTGCGATCTTTTATGCTAGCCGTATCATCATAATTTTAGATAAACAAAAAAAAAAAAAAAAGTGTCATCATAATTCATAAAGGCCGAATTGAATATTCTGTCTACGTCACCGCCTATTTGCTAGTTGGCAATCATCCCAGCAAGTGGATTCAGAGTTAGCTGCCACGTCAGATAAAGCAGCTGCTTGCGTGGCAGAAAACGGATTTGCATAGAGGAGGTCATAATCAGTCAAGTGGAAGTTTTTGAACTGGATGTGATGTTGATTATTAATAACGGATGGAAAAAGGGTGAAATCTTAGCTTTCATTCAGGTAAGATATAGTTTTTGTCCTTTTCTAGATTAAGCATTAATGGGTTTGTTTTGTACCATGTTAATTTAATGAAGACCAAATGGAAGGAGACAGATTGAAGCAAATACAAAACATATTTCAAATAATTGCAATATTTTTCATTTTTGGATTGTACTTTTCGATCGATCTCAAAATAATTTCACTATAGATCATCGTAATGCGTGAGGATTGACCTATAAAAATATTAATTTTTCACATAATAACGACATGACTGGTAAATTTTGCTCACTGACGAGTTTACAAAAGGGTAAATTGGCCGTCCAAACTAATGAAGAAGAGAGTATCAGACTAAAATAAAGAACCTAATTTCCCTACTTTGGAGATGTTACGCATCTCGGCGTTAAAGAGAACAAAGAAGATAGTTGCCAAACAACCACCGCTTGTTTTTTTTTTTTGACATATCAACGACCGCTTGTTGTCATGTAATAATAATGCACTAAATGTACTGACGTTGAGGTTTTGAATTTGAGTACGAGTAGGACACATGGTGAAATTAAATATACGCAAACTATATTGAGTCTCGAACGATCCAAAAAGCGGGATGATCTTACGGACTATCCTTGTGGGTCCAACACTCCCACCAACTTGACCTATTTAATTACAGTTTAATAGTAGAAGCTTTTTAACGGAACTGTTAGATACTACTTTACTTTTTTATTTTCTTTTTTTTTTTAAACGAAGAGATAGTTGCCAAACAACAAGAAAAAATGGAAAAGAATAGAAAATGGGAAAAAGAACGAGGAGCTTTTGTGGCCGATGTGCTGCAGGAGTCGTGACGGTAAAGATAGATCGTTAGACGCGTACGGCAGCGTCAAAGTATGTGTAATTTTACCTCCTTACAAAGAAAGGCACGTGTAGCCACTCGTTACATTTTGTCGTCACTTGTCACCACAAGACCACTTAATTGATAAAGCTTTAAATAGTATTTAAATACAAAATTTATGTAATAATATTTAATAATTTATTTAATTTATTTTAAAAATTTAATCCTCTAATAAAATATTTTAATTTAATTATATATTTATCCTGTCTACATAATTCCATCATATATACAAAAGATAAAGAGAAAATGGCCGTAAAGATAAAAGTAAAAAGAAACAGCTGAAAAAACAATGAGAAAAAACCTATGATGCCTAAAAATGCGAGGCGCTAAGTCAGAGGCAGCAGCACAGCAACCAGTAAGTTAATTGTGAAGGGCATGGCCCATCAGCTCAACAGCGAGCCATAAAGCCGGCGACCTGTGAAAAACACCAAACATGGGAACAGTAAAATTGAAGCACAAAATTACAAATAAACTGTGAATTTTAACTTTTATCGAGTCAAATGTCCACTTTGTTCGAGATTTTAACGAATGAGAGTTATTACGTGATAATGTATAAATAAATATATAGAAGATATGTAATTAATTTAAAAATATTTAATAATTTATTTATTTATTTTTTAAATTTCATATACTTTTTACTATTCAAAAGTTAAATCTCTACATATTTACCGTATTTCTACCTATACGAATCCATTTATTTTTTACCTTCTCGAATTAATTATGGGCTTGCTTGGAGCAAATGAGATCTATGATTATATTTAGAATACCTGTCTTTGGATGCCGATTTTTAGTGCTCCAAGACAAAACCGGTCAAGACTGTCATCAGCCGGACCGTGGGTTTCGGTCGAGCGATTTGGTGCCATTAGGTCAGGGGTTTATTAGGTTATTAGGTAGTCGACTCTTTCTATTCTTGGACTATAAAGATTCTTGTTAATTCTTAATAAAGTTTGAGTATGTTCTACGGGTTGAAAAACAAAGGACGTCGAGATGCTCTCATATTTTTAGAGTTTCCGAACAGGCTGATGTACTTATTTTTCTTTTCATTTTTAATAAAAGGCTATTTTCAGTATTTAAATCTCACTTTACATTAGAATAACATTTCAGTTGCACCAAAATTCATCTTTTTAGGGACAAAAGTTGCAAAATTTTACCTATAACTCAATTAATATCGATTTTGTTTCCAATATTGAATGTCTCGAATTCAAATTTTAATTGCATTCAATTAACCAAAAAAAAATAAAAAATAAAATTTCGACACTAAAATGAGCATCGTCAAGAAATTTCGCTAGGCATCCTCAGGGTGACCCACCCTAAGCAAAGCATGGACAATGAAATTTTCTGATTAATCCATCCCAACTACCCCTCCAATCTCGCTTGCTTTTCCCATTATGATTGCTTCGAATAGCCATCTTATTTATTGCTGATAGTTGCCAAAGTTGCACTCGTCGATTCCAATCTAATTGACAGAGTGGGGTATGGACAACAGGGAATTAATTTCCTTCACCGACTTTCGGTTGTGTCATCCTACATGGCTCCGAATCATATATGGTCTTTTCTTTTCAATCTTTGTTTAAAAAAGTATTACCAATAACAATTGACAAATCAGGATTGATGTACCCAAATCCAAATAGTAAAAGCACAAAAGCTACTTCAACCAGAATTGACGAGGTTGAGAAATGTTGGCGAAGGCAATTTTCTCAGGGAAGTTCCTCACAGTGAATTCCACAAAGATGGTTTTGCAATTTGCCTTGTTGCAGACAGCCCAAAAGGCTTGTACACACACTGAACTAGTAGAATTGATCACAGGATAATCCTGAAATTGCACTTAAACAGAGTAAAGTGGGTCGCAAAGAGTTTTCTCAACCTCAAGGTTTTTAAGGATCAAAGAAACGAAAAAACAAAATCAATCTAGCCGGAATGATGGAATTAGCATGTGACAAGATTGAATTTCTTGCCGAAACAGTCACAAAACCTTTTGAAAAAGATGTAGCCCCCCTCCTATAATAGTAAGTGGGAGGCCATGTGCTTTGTAACCGTGGTCCTCAGCCGGTTTGGTAGTTAAGAATCTTTTTATCATATTTATAGCATATCATTGTTATACGACGAGCCCACTCAAGAACCCTGGTGTGTATTCGATAGTCAATCGCAGCCGGTAAGTCCTAATTGGATTGCACATTTTCAAAATTGAAGAACAAAATTATGATTTAATTGTGGACTCATAAGTCATAGCAAAGGAAAAAAAGGGTCTTACATTGCCCTCCAGAAGCGAACAGGATTTTGTTGTACGCTTCCAGATTACTCACTTATTCACAAATTTATTTTGATTTCATTTTGACCTCAACTTTGTGGTCTAATACGAAGGAGTGTCAAGAAGGCATATAGAAATTTGCAGTCTATTTAATGATATTTAACGATTCATTTGATTTTTTTTTATTTGAATTCAATTATCTAATAACTCATATCATTATAAGTCCAATTCTAAATAAACTATCTAAGATTATGTTTTATTTTATGTGGCTTTTCAGATAGAGCATTGGTTTCTTACCCGAGGAATCACAGCAGTTACATAACTATTTGCTCTAGGGACTCATCATAGGTATGGCCACTTATGGGAAAACGGGTTCTACTTGCAACCCTGCTGAATCAAACTCAGGATGGAAATTTTCAGGAAGGTGTGATCTTCTAAAAGTCGTCTTTTTCAAGTTCAAGATGAAAAAGTACTTTCTTCGAGGGAAACTAGGAGCAAAACAACTGAAAATTAGTTTGGTAGACATGTACCGGCAGAAATGCTCTCGGGAATAGGACGATTATTATGCTCAGAGTCAGCATTTGGCTCTGGCTCAACAAGATTGTTCACCAATGCACCAACAAATTCATCAAATATTGTTAATTAAATGATTTCTATATATTTTTTTAAATTCCTCAAAATTTTCTTATTATGCCAGTTTCCTGTTCAATTTTTCGAATTTCTTTCTCGAGTAAGTTATAGGCGGGCTTTGTACCGTAGGCTTAATGGGTTTTAATTAAGAAAATACTACGCATAAACACAGGCTTACGAATGAATACCCTCCAATAGAAGTTGATTATGGACATAGTTTCTCCATATAATACCCAAAAAAAAAGGAGTAAGCTTATCCTCTAATGATGCGTTTGGTACATTGACTAAATAGTACGGTATAAGATAGTATAAACTAACATATTGTAATATAGGTTAAACTATTAGTCTATATTATATTTGAATATCATCAAATAATATAGAACAATTATTCTATTCAATATTTGGATGATATAAGACAAAATAGTATAATATATCAAAATAATTTTTTTACCTTTAAAAATAATTAACTTATATTTACTATTCGCTTTAATTTATTTAATAAAAAATTAAAATTAATAATAAAATTAATATTTATTTTGTATGTTATTATATATTATACTGTTTACATTTTTTTAATTTTGTATAAAAAATATTTTTTAAAAATAAATATTAATTTTATTTATACAAATAAATTTTAAGATATCAAAAAAAGAAAATTAATATTTTTTTTATTTTTTGAGGAAAAAAATTAAATAAATTTTAAGATATAAATTTTTAAATTTATACGAAAGAAAATAAAAGAATGTGAGAGAGAGAGAGAGGAGAGAGAAAGGAAGGGAGGAAGGAGGAGAGAGGGAGGAGGGAGGGGAGAGAAAGGGAAGAGAGAGAGACGAGGAGTGAGAGAGAGAGAAGGGTGGAGAGAGAAAGGAATGAGAAAGAAGAGGAGCGAGAGAGAGGGGGGAGGAGTGAGAGAGAGAAGGGAGGAGAGAGAAATGAATTTTTTAATTTTATATTAAATTTTTAAAAATATTTAAAATTTATTTTAATTAAGAAGATATTTTAGTAAATATATAATTTGTCAATACTAATCTATGATGTATGATAGATTAGTCTATAAGAGTGACAGAAATAATACTATCTTACATGCATGAAATAATAAATCTATATTATTTTATAATTATTTTATTTATTAATTAAATATAAATTAAAATAAAATAATTAATCACTAATTTACCTTACCTCATTCTATCTTATGAAATAAATATATCTTAAACTTTTTTATCTATTCCTTGTCTTTTCAGTTGGAATGTGAAACTTGACATCATAACCCGTCTGGCTGGCCTTTTGTCTTTCTTTTAAATTATGGAAAACGCAATCCACTATCATATCGATTTTCTTCATGCCGTTGTCATTTCCATTCACCTCAACAACACCATCACAAAAGTGTTGTTAAAAAATTCCACAAAGTACCCCACATTGTGAGCTATTTCGTGATTGATCACTCAGTTAAGAAAAAAAAAAATTGAAAATGATCCTTTCTGCTATGATACTCATTCCATTAATCTTTGGTATTCACAATCAATAAAAGTGCTAACGACCGCCGGGTCCATATTCCAATCATTTCGCAAATCTCACGGACCTCACATTTGCGCCCACTTGTAAACGGTAGCAGAGAAGATCTGAGCTACCTATGGTATTATTAAAAAAAAGTTGCAAAATGTGCATGTGCACCCACTTCTTCAAATAGTAGCAGACAAGAACAGCCCATAATTTAACCTTCGATGAGAAATATTATAGGACTGATGAATTGGTACTCCCGTGACCTAAAGCCATTGAAGTAAAAAAATAAAGTACAATAGCGCATAATTTTAATTTTCCAAACCCATAAGATAACTCTTACCTTTCGAATTACCATTTTCCAATCAATTTGAAAGAAGAAAAAACAATAAAAAACATATATAACAGGGATGAGATTTTCTTCTATACTGTAAATTTTCAATTATTATATATATATATTTAGAGGTGTCAAAAAGTCGGATTGGATCAGGTTCGGGTTGGGTCATTTTTTGTTCAGATTATTTTCGATTGGATTACTTTTAGGTCACGTTACATTCGGTTCGGATTCAGGTTGGGTCGTTTCAGATTCGAGTTGAATTCAGATCGAATTTAGGTCGAATTCACACTGAACTAATATTTTTTTAAGTCATTTTTTACTAAAATAAAACATTTCAATTAAATTTAAAACTCATTTCTATAATGAACTAAACGTTTAAATTTAATTTTTACATCATATATATCTATATTTTACAAAAATAGTACTAATTAGTATTTAAAAAAGATAAGTCAAAGGTAAAAGTCAAAAAAATTTTTACTATTTTATCATTTTCTTAACCCAACAGGTGATCTGGATCCAACCCAAAATTTTCAAGTCATTTTCGAGTTGAGTAACTTTTGAATTCATGTTGAAAAATCGGGTTCTTGACCCAATTTTTTTAAAATAAATTCAAATAAGTTATCGAATCGGATCATTTTTTGACACTTCTATATATACTACAAATAAAAGAAGAAAACAAAGTACAATACCTCACAAAATTCTACAGTTTATCCGTAGATTATACTTTTACCAAGACGAACAAAAGTGGGGGCAAAAAATAGAGCAGGCAGCAGACTCATCACCCAACTCTTTCTTTCTCATCCCCATTTTGCCCCCACAATTCTAAAGCTTTTTACATAACAGAACATGCATTGGGGTTCTCATCACTGAAGATCTGAGGATAAGGGTAGAACTCCATGGGATACCTTGGTGGGTAATAATAATACTCATTTCTCTTCAGTTCCACCAGTTTGGTCTCTTCTGTAATTTCCTCTAGCTTATTGGCCTCGCTGTCATCTTCTTTCTTGTCATTGGCCTCTTCTAATTGCTCGCCACCCTTCTTTTCTTTGTCACTTTCCTTGCCTTTTTTCTCTTCTTTGGATTCTTGGGCCTTTTCTTCTCCTTCTTTTTTCTCTGGTTCTTGCTTCACTATCACGGCGTGCTTTCCTGTTCTCTTGTACACATATTCGACTAGTTTTGGAGGATCAAACACTCCTTTCACTGTCACCTGTGAGCTCTTTAGATCCGGTTCAGCTGATTCCACGCCTATTTGTAACCCAATTAATGTTCCAAAATTACTTCAACAATGGGAATTGGGGTCCATTTAATGTCTCAAGGGAATCTAGAGATTTCATGGAAATTTTTTAGCACCAACCAAGCAATTGACTCTAAGTAGACCAAATTAAATGGCAAAAAAAAAAATATGCAAAAATGGTCTTCTTTTCCCGGAATGGCAAAGGAATGGACATTTTTTAAGAGCTTCAGAAGAAGGTAGTAAAGGAAATTATGATTTTTTTTTTTTAAATAACCGGTCAATACACTTAATAAACTATGAAAACCTTAAAACCGTGAATCACCAAATCTTTTTCCTATTTTTAAAACTGAAAATTGAGCCAGGTTGCATTACCTAATGATGTTGAAAGCAAAAAGTGCCCCCCCCCTCCCCCCCCAAAAAAAAGAAGTCTTTGGTGTACGCATGAATAAACAAAGAGAAAAAGTGCATGCCTTTCATTCTTTGTATCCGTTTCTTGACTTCCATGGCGCACGCTTCACAATGCATGTAAACCTTGAGCACCACCGTTTTTACTTGCGGCTTCACACATACAATCAAGAAAATGAACTCAATAATTAATAAAAAAGAATCATAACCTGGAATGGAGTGATCGAAAAGCCCGAAAGAGCAAAGAAAACCAACAAAAAAAAAAGGAAAAAAAAAAAAGAAAAACCTCTTCTTTTGGCTCTTCAGGCTTGGGCTTCTCCTTCTCTTCAGCCTTCTTCTCCTCCTCTGACGGCGGTTTTGGGATCGGAGAGATAAGCTGGACCTGCCTGTGGCTTTTTCTCTGGACCCTCTCTAAAACTTTCAATGGATCCGCTTTATCTCCCTTCACTACCACCTTACTGGTCTTGCAATCAGTGGTCACATCTTCAACCCCTGGAAGAATATTAATCAAGAAAATAAAATTTTGCAGCGAATCAATCTCCATAAAAAGAGATAGCTCATCGTTGCAGATTGCGTGACTACGTAGTATCAAAAGCACGTACCTTCAAAGCCTTTGAGGCACCGACGGATCTTGCGGGCACAACCTTCACAATGCATGAACACTTTAAGTACAATTTCCTGTGGCGGTGGTGGTGGTGGTGGTGATTCTTCTTTGGATTCTTTGGAGTCCTTGGATTCATTATCCTTTTTCTCTTCTTTTTTCTCCTCTGCTGGTTTTTTTGGAGCAGCAGCAGCTGGCTTTTCTTCTTCCTTCTTTTCCTCCACTTTCTTTGCTTCCTCAGGCTTTTTTCCCTCCATTTTCTTCTCTTCTGCTGCTGGTTTCTTTTCCTCCTAAACAAACAGAAAACACCCAAATAAAGATATATGGAAAGAATGACAAATGAAAAACCAAACAAAGTTTCTTCTTTTTTTTTAAAGAAAATGGTTCACTATAGGATTTCAATACCTCTCCCATCAGCTTCTTGTTTTTCTGGAAGACAAATTTTGAATCACTTCTCTATATCTCTTTTTGGGGAGTGTTTGTTAAACAGAAATGGTTCGGGTTTTGCTTGCTAAACGCAAGATGTGCTCAGGACCATCAGATCTCACGCAGGCAAAGGGTTTTATCATCATCTACAGACCCATCACCACTTACGTGGCGTCTTATAAGGAGCACGTGCAGTAGGGGAACGCACTTGCTTGGGACAAATGGTGCCATTGATTTTTTTGTTTTTTTTTTTTGCGCTTTTTCTTTTGGGCAGCACCCGATATGATTAATCAAAGTAATTTTTAAAAAAGAACGATTGTACATGTCTCAGATTTTTTTTTTAAAAAAATATTTTAAATAAAATTATAATTATTATTTTTAAAATAATTATTATTATTTTTAAAATATAAAAATAATAAATATTTTAAAAAAGTCAGTGTTGATTTTAAAAATATTAATTATTATTTTAATCAAAATAAATCTTAAACTAAAATTATTGGCACACTAATTGTTATTTTTTAGAAAAATGTTTTGCTATTTGGGTTTGTTACTGGTGGTGCAAGAATTTTTAAGACTCTGATATATTAAAAAGTTATTTTTTATTTTACTATGTGAAATTATTCTATTTTCCAGCAGTCCTTTTTTGAGAACCTTTTTTAGCAGTCCTTACTTCTTAGAAGTTGGATTAGTAATTGTATGGAACTTATGGGTAACTGGTTGGCCGAGGTAACATGATTATCTTTCTATGTTTTTTTTTTTACTTGTGACAAAAAAATAAAAGGGAGAAAAGAGAAAAGGACATTATTGCTGCACTTCCTCGAAGTATCCGTGAGATTGAAAAAAAAGAAAAGTTTGGGACAATTGATGATTTTTAATTTGATAAAGTGTATAAAAAATAATTATTATTAAATTTTAAGTAATAATATTTATATTTTTACTAATAAAATTTTATCAATTAATTTTTTATTACTTAATATATATATATATATATATAATTAAAATTTATAATAATATTATTATTAAAATAAATTTTTGAACAGTCAAATCAAACCTTAAACTTTTCATGTAACTACTCCAAACGCATTCATTTATAAATTAGTTACTAGTATAAATAACATAAAAAAAAATGTAACCAACGTTTATTGGATGCATTGAAACTTTTTGTATCATTTTCCCAATTCTTTCTTTCCCATGCACAAACCATACAGCGAAAATTTTCTCCATCTATTAATTACCTTTTTCTTAGCTAGCATTGGTTTCTTATTCCTTTCACAGAAACCAAACAAGCTATAAGTTCTCACAGGCAAAATAAATAGCAGTGCAACAAAAAAAAAAAAAATAGTGAATATGTTGCTGTAACAACCAGGTCCACCGTCTACCTATCAATCAGTCTATAAGATTTAAGAATACTAATATATATACTGAATTTTAATATTTTAATCTATATTTTAAATAAAATTAAAATTAATAATTTTAATAATAAAATATCAAAATATTAAAATTCAATACACCAGTTAAATCCAGAAGAGTTGGACAACAATTATGTCACAAGGGTCCCGAGTTTGCATCATTGACTATTTGCCGCTGTCACCAAACTTTTGCAATTGCGAAAATATACATAAATAAAAAAAATTGATGATAACGAATTATAATGTAATTAATTGATTAAATTATATAATTAAATAATTATTATTTATAAAAATTAATAAAATTACTGTATTTTTATTACAAATTATAATTATTTTATTATATAATTTAATTGTATCGATTATACTGTATATCAATCCCATCGATTTTCTTGATCCATGTGATTGGATCCTTCCAATTATTGTCGCTCATCTGCAACAGAAATAAATATTCGAACTTTATTGTACTGTATATTTTAGTGCTCGAATGGAACTCGAATGAGTGAATTACCGTGACAAAGACATTAACCGAAGCCGTATGTACATAAATAGTATCTACAGAAAACGTATGTGCTCACCAAATAGCTCTCTCATTTACTGGCATCGAAATCATCTTAATCACTGAAAGTTTCAAAATTATCTTAAATTTAAGTATACATTATTTATTGTATAATATTAGATTATAAGTGAGTTATATTTAGAAAAAAAAAACTAGAATTGCTTTCATATAAATCTAATAATCACAATTTGAGTTGTGACAAAATTCAGCGAGTAGTGACGTACTAGAAAATAACGAATCAAGAATCATAATAAGCAGACAACAGTCAAGCAATTTGTTAATTGTCCTCTCCAGGAACGAAATTCTCCTACGATGCACATTTTTTGTCGTGGTTCTCTTGTACATATTAGATATTCGCTTTCAAAATAAACTAAGAAATTAAACTTTGATTTTTATATATTGACATATATGAGAGCAAAAGGTGGAATTTAAAATGTCAATTGGTGCAATATAGCATCTCTTAATTTTGATTTTAAGCATAAAACTTGAGACAAGACAACTAGCCACTCAGATCTAATTTTTTCCAAAAAGATCGACCATCCCAATTTTGTAAATCTATCAAAGATATGTAATCAAAGAAATGTAAAAAAGAAATTCTTGAAAAAGAAATTTCGTCATGAATGTTGTCAAAGGATTTGGTCACTTTCATGACTCGCGAGAGACATCCACTACATATATATATATACACACACAATCAAAACAAAAGGTTTCCTTTTCTATCATTATCATTCTTCTCAAAAATCAACAAAAGGAATCGAGATTAAAATTATTGAATTTGATATGTTCAAATGTAGTCAGGAAGAATTTCGTTCGTCGAGCATTTTGTATCCATTAATCAGGTTCTATTCCTTTCCATAACTAATTAGAGAAGTAATCAGCATGTCTTTTTCCAGAATTGTATGACGTCGAACGAAATTGATGGGACTAGCCAAAGGACAATGGCTCCAGAGAGTGGACGATAATGCTTGACTTCAAAACCGTAAAATGGGTGCTAAGTGGGATACCTGGAAGAGACATTTTTGTTGGCTCTTGATTCATTTTAGATGAGTAGGCCGACGAGTAGGACGATTTTAGGACGACAATGGGATATGACCCCGATTTGACATGGTTTTGATTGGGATACTATGGATTATATCTTAGAGAATTAATTTTCTAAGCGTTCACATTGGAGAACGATCTTCAGTTTATATAAATCCAATCCAAAAGCTCCACTAATTTAGTCCAAAAGATATCGCTCAGAAATAAGAAAAGGCATTATTATAGATAATAAATTTGTTGTTCACATTGGAGAGCGATCATCATTTTGTATAAATCCAATCCAAAAGCTCAACTAATTTAGTCCTTAAAATTTATCGCTCGGAAATAAAAAGAGACATTATTGATGGAAATAAAATTTGTTGTCAATAATTTCTTAACCTAACATTTTTTTTTTTTTTATCTTTCTTCCCCCCCCCCCCCCTCCCTCTCCCCAACATTTACGACTTGGTCTGTGGACGCAAGAGGCAAATTACAGCTTCTTGAATCTTGATTGCCCATTTCTTGTTCCATAATGTTGAAGAGCATGGACATCAGAGATAAAACACGACTCAATTATCAATTATATATAGGGAAATGCTTAATAGAATTTATTTAGATATGATCAAATGATATGTGCAATTAGATTGTTAAAATTTTTTAAAAAATAATAAACTGTTATATATTGTTAAATGAAATGCGTGACTATTTTAGTACTATTAAAGTTATAATGTAGTTGAGCCCTTATGTATATGAAATTTTCATTCCAATTAATAAGATTCTCTTTACTTTGTGGTACAAAATGAGCCTGAGGTCAATTTAAATTGCCAAAACAAGGTTTTGATATTTAACACACAAAAAAAAAAGGGTTTAACTTTGTTTAAGATATTCGAATTCCCCACCAAAGTTCTTAAAGTTTTGACTTTGCTCCTTATATTTATATTATCTTTGATTTTGGCCCCCGCTTGTCATCATCCTAGTTCCATTTAGATTGTCTTCTTTTTTTTTTTTTTTTTAAATGGTTAAAAGTGTGGTGCAATACAAAGACTTCCCTGAATACTATATTGTATTGGAAAAGAAAATGTTGCAATAGAATCTGCATCCTCACACATACGTACTTAAACCTTCGCTTAATTAAAGGAAGTATCGCAAACGATAAATCAGGGACTAAACGAACAACTCTGTACATGTGGGCTAGCACTAAGCAGGACATTAATGTGTATTATGTCATCCAAAAATAACCAACCTAGTGCTACCTAGCGAATTAAATGTGGGTTAGGTACTTAGGTCGGTTAGGATTCAACTAAATTATGAACATGGTCTGGTAATTTCTTGTTAGCTCACGCTTCGTGCTTGGATTTTAGTTTGAATTTAGTCCCCGAGCTTACTATGAAGAATAATCGAATCATGATAATGGTTTAGGTATGGGTCTCAATTAAGTGGAGGACTTGGTTTGCTGGCTAGCTAGATTAGACTAGGCTGTCAAAGCAGCTTGGAAATCACTATGCGGCTCAAGAAATATGAAGAATAGGAGACATAGGCAAGAACAATATTTGGTAGCAGATTAATTTCTTATGTTCTTTACTTCCTTATGAGCAGTAAGTGAGAATTTGATCAATAAATTATCTTTTGCGTTGGAAATTCAAATGGTCAAGATTTCATGTTGGTTAGAGAGTTACTTTTTTTTTTTTGGATAAGTTGTTTAATTTCTTATGTTCTTTTCTTCCTTATGAGCAGTCCTATGACATGGTCCATTGATCCTAACGATATTGAATTGCTAAATCAAAAGTTTTGAATTCAAGTGTGAATCAGTGCTAATATTTTTAACATAAGAAAGTAGTCATCTATTAATAATAATTCATTGGAATCAGTGCTAATTGAAAAAGAAAAAAAAGTTGCAGTTAGATATTTGAATGCAGAGTGAAACAAGACTGAAGGTGAGAGAGAGAGAGAGAGAGAGAGAGAGAGAGAGAGTTGAGAGTGACGTGTATATGAAAATAAAATAGTATAAAATTGGAAAGACCATGTTAGTATATTGTCTCATTCAGGATCCTTAAGCAGATATACTGGTCCAAAATTGTCTGTCAAGGCTGCAAGGGCGCGCCTGCCATTTGGATATATAGTGCCTTTTCCAATGAGGTCCACTCGGAGAACCAGGTGGGTATTTCTAATCTAGGGTATAAGCCGTGTCAACACCCACCATATCTCCTTTTTTATTTATTAACTAAAAATACAAGGAAAGGAGGGATGAGAGAGGCAAAAGTCGAATCGTGACCCCCTAATAAGGCCTCTCCATTAGGTGAGGTAAGTAGCTGGTCTACCACCCACCATATCTCTAATTGCATGGATTTTCAACAATAAGATGATCGTTTCTAGCTAGGCCCCCTTTTATATAGGTTCCTATATATTACTTCGAAAGACCATGAGGAGTGGCCTAACAAAATGTGGAAACCATCGCAATTGGCAGATTCTTTGCTTAATTCAGCTGGACACAATGAAGACATGTATACATGCAAAATCACAATTCCTACAACTTCTCTTATTCTTTTGCCTTTTCATTTCCCTCATGAAAGGAAAAACTAGTCGCTACACTTGGAAATTTTAGCCACTTATACATTGTGAGCAGCTAATTAAGAGACTACAGGCCAGTGATTAACATATATGAAATATGTGTAAGATATAGTTTTATACCAGAGCAATATGGCTAATTAGACATGCATCTTGTGACAATGCACGTGAATAGTTATCAGTTCCTCCTTATTTTATATAAGAGTAATATTATATGACTTCACTTAGATAGTATCAAAGTAATTATACAATTCCATCAATAGTATTTAAAAATTATCTATTTTTTATTTTTTTTTTGAATTCAATAATCTAATGGCATTTTACTTTATAGTTACTTTGAAATTATATAAATAAAACTACCGAGTTTTTTCTGTTGTATGCCAATTTAGACCAACATTGCCGTGGAGCCCTTCTACGAATGGATTCTCCATGTGAGTTTGTCTAATTCCTTGCGAACATTCTGGCCATTCCTCGTAATCATATGTATGCCTTTTCCTCTTCATTAGAAGTTTCCGGAGCTCTACTTTTTGTGCAAAGCCAAGACCGTTAAAATCTTTCTCATAATACCTGCCTCATTGCCATGGCTAGTCATTTCGTCCACCCAATTGCGAGTCGTCGGCAAAAGTCAGCACGGCCCACAGGTGACACAACCACGTATGTTGCCTGGATAATCCAAACATTGTGCATGTAAGTCTCCGACTTAACGTGTTATAAGGTTGCTAACCCAATGAATTCGTGGCAACCAAAACTCCAAGCATGAGCCAATGCTTCCACTTTTAGATGACTTGTGGGTCTATACTTCGTTTGAGCTAGGAGAATTATGGAAACAGTACTCCATAAAGCACATTATTAGAGGAGCCATCTAGAGATTAGAAAAGATGGGAAACCGAAAGAAACGAAAGTTTGATAAGCCGAATGGGAAAGTTAGGGTGGACGAAATATCGTGACTTTATATTTAAAGAAACACCAAATAATTAAATAATTACGATATTTTTTGTGGTAGGAGCTGTAAGTTAAATCGTACTATTTAATCATAGCAGAAGTCGGACCCGCAAAGTGAAATTGGGGAAATTTGATTTTGTTGTTTTTCGGATAGATTGGGCCTCCATCTTGGGCCGCAGGCTACAGATTGTTCATCTCATTAAATCTCCATATTTAACAGAGGGGTAGATATTCCCTAAAATTGGGCAGAAATTGGGTTCTAAATTCTGAGGGCCTACCGCAATGATTTTATTTCGGACAATACTGATAAAAAATTAAAAGCAGGAAGGTACGGTCTGTTCTGGTTGTTGGGTCTCTTCAGTTTTCATCTACAGTAACCTCCATTAATGCGTATATGGTCTCTAGGTGAAATGCCGCGAGCCCAATACAGTAAGGAGGAGAAAGTGACATTACATGTAATGCCCTGCATATGCCTCTGTACAATTATCATCAATGTCTCCTTTGGCAGTATCTTTCTTATTCGTCTGGAAACGAACAGAACCTTATAGACAATACAATAGAACAAGTTGAAGCAACCCATACAATTTTCTATCTTGTGGTAACAGAAATATGATCGCCCAATAAGATCAAATGTCACTCGTGTCCAATAAAAGCTTGACATGTAGTGGTGAGAATGCTTGATAAGGGCTATGAATGTGATGATGGTCTTGTGGAGGCCCATTTCGAGTCAGCATTTTTGTCATCGGCAGGTTCAGAGTTTTCACGCAACCAATTTTTATTTTTTTTTAGTAAAATTACATAAATATACTTATTAAATTATAAAAAAATATATAATTAATTTAATAATATTTAATAATTTATTAATTTTTATTTTAAAATTTAATATATCATTTATAATACACACTTTTATATATCATAATAATATTATTTTTTTTATGCCTATCAACACACGCACATTATTTCCTTTATGGCCTCGAAGTACTCGATCACAAGAAAAGGCATACAACATGTGCCACACCCACATGCATGTGACGGGCCCACTGAGTAAGTTCCATTGAAACTGGGAGACAAAAATGCGCAGAGCAGCATAGGATCGATTGGGGCCAAATCCATTGCGCCTAACCCTGCCATAATGGATGGCAAGTAAAATTGTAACGATCTCACATCATTATTAGGAGAATATATTCTTAAAACCTAAGCCACTATTAATTTGGACAATACCATGAAGCTGACAGAATGTGCAATTATAAAGATTTGACTATAATCAAAATAAGATTCTCTCATAATTTTTTGAAGATTATGTTTAATCATATCACTCAATAAGTTGGACTCACTACCTTATAATTCTATAAAGAAGGATTTCATTAATTGAACCATATAGTGGGTTAGGCTGATCAAGAAAGATTGTGCTGAATGTACTGTATAATATGCATTTAATTTTATTGAATGTTTTAACGAGAATTTAAATCTATCACTTTACTTTACGGTACGCAAGTTGATGTCTTAGTTACTAAAAATAAAATTATCCATTCTTAGTAATAAGCGCAAAGAGCTAAACAACTAAAATTGCAACCACCTCATGGTAATTTTTAAAAATTTTTCACCGTGCGATAAATAAAGAGAAAAGGTTAAGCCGGTGTCGGTCATCGTGCTCGCTTGGAGGCCGTGAAAAAGTTGAAGGCCAAGTTTGGGCCTGAAACTTTGTGGCCCAAGTCCCGGCATCGACCAACGATCCACCACGGATGATACACAACCCTTGGCAGGCCGAGTCCGATCATTATATAATGCACCGGAGAAAAAGTTGGAGGGCAAGCATAGGGCCAGTGTGTGTTTTCATGGGCTCTCTATGTCTCTGTCGATCGGCAGCGTTCCTAGTGACTGCGCAGGTCCAAGTACTGCCGCAAGAGCAAAATATTTTATTTTTGGTCCTAAAGAAAATGTTTTGTTGGCTTAATTATGGAAGGCGCAACTGAATCATGTTCACCGGAAATGCGGATTGACCAGCTAATTTTGCGTTTATACAATGCCTTGGTTTGGTATTTTTAAATCAACCTCCTTTGAGTCTTCTTCTAATTTTAGAGGAAGATATTAGCACCGTCTCTTTTCTCCGACTTATTATTACTTAACTTGGATCGTTGACCCTCCTTCATTTCAAAAAAAAAAAAAAGAAGAAAGAAAATGTTTTGTTGTAAATGATAATAGACTTACTAAAATTTAGTATAAAAATTATGGGGCGATTCATGAAACTTAGGGGGTGTTTGGGTTAGCTTTTAAACAGGTGCATTTGCGTTTCATCTTCAAAAAGTATGAAGATAGGTGTTTGGTAAACTTTTTAATATTACTTTTTGATTCTGCTTATTTCCTTATTTGACTTCCTAACAGCAGCTGATTGGAAAACAGATCCGATCTACTTTTTACTACTTTTTGGATTACTTTTCACTTTTTAATATTAATAATAATTTATATGGACTAAATTACCCTTAAAGAATATTTATGTAATTTTACTATTATTTTTTTACTTCTTATATGAATTAGATATGTTAATTTATTTTATTAGTATTTATATAACTTCAATAATTTTTTTTTCAAATATTCTTAAATAATATTTTTTTTTACTTTAATTTTCTTTAATGTGGACATTTATAAAAAAATCTCAAATATAATAATCTTTGTAATTTAATAAAAATTAATATTTTTTTAAAAGGTTAAAAATTAAGTAAAATAATTCTCAATATTATTTATAAAATATTATTCTAAAATATTAAATTATAAAATATAAAAATAAAAATATTTAATATAATATATCTACACAAATTATATGTCTAAATTAGACATTTCATTATTCAACAGTAACAGCAAATATGAAATTAATCAAACACTTCATTAATTTTATCAGTAATCAGCAACAGTAAGTAGAAATCAGCAATCAGCAATCAGTAACAGTAATATTCAACAGCTAACTCAAACAGGCCCTTACTAAGATAAGCAGTACTGGAGTTCGTTCGGTGCAGATATTCGTCATTTTCTTGTATCAGAAAAGTTTTCTTTTACTTAGACCCAAAAAAAAGGGAGTTACTCCCTTAAAAATATATGAATTTTTAGTTTTATTTTGATTTTATCATAAATTTTTTATTTTTTAAAATATATCACAAACTATTCCTTTAGTTTTAAATCTATTATGCCAGAGGTTTTAAAAATTGAGATAAGGTTTTTAAAATTGAGATTTTACTTAGAATCGATTTGAAATATTATGATTGAATAGTGGAACAGGAGCGTAGAATTGTAAGATTTTAGTAAAAATAAAAAAATAAAAATTAACTAATTCTAATTATATGTAACTTACAATTAAACATTTTATACATATTAACTCAATAAAAATGAGAAAAATTATAATAATTTTATTTTTTATAAAAAAATAATTTCATCTCTCTTTATAATTGTTAGAGAATAATTTTTTTTTCTAAATTAGAGTTTTTGTATATTTAATTACTTGTTTTACTAATATTTAGTATTTAAATTTAATTAAAAACATATCTTTATTAGTTTTTATTAAAATAAGATTAATTATAATTCAAAAAATTATAATAAAAAAATGAGAATTGTAGAATCGAATTGAGATTCTACCGATTTTATAATTTGGATCAAAATTCTATTAAAATGTTATCTCAAAAAGATTCCACCACGATTTAAATCATTAGTTTAATATATAATTGTAAAATTGTAAGATCTCATAATTTGAGATACTAACAACCTTAATCATACTGTTATAATATGGTACGAATTTTGTTATGTGTTAGCGCGCCGATCCAACATAAACCATTCTTCCACATGGACATTAAAGGTGTATAACAATTTTTTTCAAATTAAAATTAAAAAAAAAAAGAAAAAAAAAAAACGACAAAATCAATTGATCTCCAACGCAATTTCATATGCCAAATCCAACATAAGACTCTGGCTGGCGTCTCTCCCTCTCTTTCTGTCTCATTCCCTATCTCACGCTCACTTTCATTCCCTCTCTCTCTCTAATCTCGCTCTTTCAAAATTTTCTCTGACCACTGAGCTTCAATTTCAGGAGCTTGTGCTACCATCCCAAAACCCAAATCAGTGTAAGGTAAGGCAAAGTCGACGAAAATTGATCTGTTGGCTGTGATTGTTATAATCCCCAATACCACCATCATATTTCTTCTTTGCCCATTTCAGTTGATCAGACTGACAAATCAATAATTGAATAACCAATCTATGTATACAGTAGAAGAAGAAAGAGCTTCAAAAAATTTGACCAAAAAAAAAAAAAAATGTTAGTGTAGAGCGTGAGAGGGAGAGGGGGAGAGAGAGACGAAGGATTAAATTTGGACTGAAAACAAAAATTAAATTTTTGTTTTTTTTTTTTCTACAGACTCTTCTTTTTTTTACAAATAATATGTTTATATGACAATCTGTACAATGTCGGATTGTTATATCAGTATATTAATAGAATTCGTTATTATATTATGACAGTATGATAAATTTGAAATTAAATTAATAATTAGTGATATATTTAAAAAAATAAAAAAATATAATAAAATCAAAATAAAACGAAACAATTCATGTAATTTTAAGAAATTAACAAAACAAAAAAAGGTTTGCTTTGAATATAAATTTTGGGCTGGGCTGGGCCTAGGTTGTTGCAATTGTTGAAGAGCAGGCTGCTTTTACTTGGACTGGGTTTCACCGGAATATTATTATTATTATCATTATTTTGTTCGTTGGTTCGAACTGGGGATTACGTTGAAGACGAGCTCCGTCATTGGTTCACCGGAATATAATGCAGACGAATGCCAGACTTGCCACGACACAAACAAATTATTATTTTTTCAAATTTTAATTTTTTATTATTTTATTATTATCTAAATATTATTAATTAATATTTTAAAGAAAAAAAGAATAAAGATTTGTCATCTTCATTTCCACTAAAGTGAAACTGCATTAGGTGTCATAACAAGTTTAGGTCCTGTTTGAATTATTTGTTAAATATTACTGCTGTTAATTATTATTACTGATTATTAATTATTAATTTTATTTTTTTTATTAATTGTTGATAAAATTAATAAAATATTTAATTAATTTTATATTTACTGTTACTGTTGAATAATAAAATATATAATTTACGTAAATATATAATATTAAAAATCTTATTTCTATATTTTGTAATTTTATATTTTTAGAATAATATTCTATAAATAATATTGAAAAAATTTTCACTTAATTTTAACTTTTATAAAAAATTTTAATTTTTATTAAATGGTAAAAAATATAATGTTTGAGATTTTTTTATAAAAGTCAATATTAAAAAAAATTGAAATGAAAAAGATATTATTTAAAAATATTTTTTTAAAAAAATATTATATTTATAAAAATATTAATAAAATAGAGTAATATATCCAATTTATGTAACAACTAAAAATAATAATAAAATTATATAAATAATCTTGAAGGGTAATTTAGTTCATATAAATTATTATTAATATTAAAAAGTGAAAAATAGCGCAAAAAGCAAAAAAAAGTAACATTAAATTGCTTTTCAACCAATTGCTATTAAAGGTGTTAAAAAAACTAAAAATTTCAATTAACCGAGAAAACTAAACTAAACTGAACTGAATTTTCAATTAACTGAATCGATTTTATAATCAATTAATCGAACCGAACAAAAACTGAAATTTTCAGTTAACTTTCAGTTTCTAATATTAAAAAACTATAGTTAACCGAACCGAAATGCTATTATATATATTTTATTTTTTTCTAATAATAGAAAAAATAGTGCTAATACAATAATTGTTAATAAATAAATGTTAATAATATATTATTATATCTTAAATAAATACTTATTCATTTTTATATATAGTGATAGGTATAAATTTTTAAAAAAATATAATTCAATTTTTTTTTTTACATATAGCTTATAATTTGAAATTTTTTTTTATTAAATTCAGTCAATTGAACAGTTAACTGAAATAAAAATATAATTTTTAATTAATTGAATTTCAGTTAATTGAATATTCAGTTTGAAAATAATTTTCAATTTTTTATGACTGAAAACAGTTATGAAGATTCAGTTCAGTTAATCAAATCGTAAACACTCGTAACGACAGTTAGAAGTCATATAAAAAAAATAAGTAAAATAAATAATATATAAAAATTTATCAAACATTTATTCCTCTATATTTTAAAAATAAAATATAAATATATTTTTTAAAAATTTATCCAAACACTCAATCACATGTTATGTTATGCTGCTTGGAAAAGTAGGTGGTGCTGATGTGGTGACAGTGCGTATCCTTTATCCCAAACACACAATATTATATTGCTTTTCTGCCTAACTTTGCCTAATGGCGGCCAGGCCATGTAGTTTCCCTTTTCTTTTTTTTTCGTAGGGATTAAGATTTGAATTATAGATTAATTAACTTAACTACCAAATTTTGTGTCCAGCCCTAATTTCTCTTTACCTCTGCAACCACCAATCCTAGCTATATTGTCTTTTTTTTTTTCAAATGTGGGCCCTAAATTCGAGACACCCAAGAGGTCCGTCAAACACGTTAGAAAATGGTTAGTCAATGCCATTGAATGGTGCATCTCTGGCCGTCACATTAGGGACTCGGTGTCTTTATATGGCCAGTACTAACTCTTGAGCCATTCGAATCATTGCTTAGCGTTAAGCCACCAAGGATTGGAAATTAGAACATATACTTTTCTTGCTGAAACTTTGCACGTGCGTTTGTCCTTGGAGATTGAGATTATGAAACCTCACGTGTGACGTATAAACAAATTCAGCTTTGCATATGGGATTTGGGGAAGTGCTGCTGTTTTCCATCAATTAAGGTAAGGGTGCATGCACTGAATCTGTAAACAGTTCTTAAATTTGCTCTTTTTTTTCTTCTGTCTCAAACAATATTGATAGCATAACAGTAAATGTGAGATCGAGAATTCGAATTCTCAATTTTTCTAACTGTCTCTATTTTTTTAACTAATTAGTTTAGATTTAGATAAATAATTCTTAAATGAGGAGTCTTTATTTTTTATTTAGGACGCCTATGATTTTAAGGCGAGCAAAATTTAAAAGAAATGTGTCTCCTCTCTCTTTTGGACGCGTTTTCCTACTCTTTTTTTTGTTTAAATAAAGGATAAATAGCCTTAATTTATATTTAAACTTAGGCAAAACTATAAACATGAGTGTAACGATCATATTTACTTTCAACATATGATACTAGGTTACGGGATCCTCCGTTTGTGTAGTTTACGAGCGGATCTTAAGTTCAAATTCTTCCAGATTTATTGGCAGCCCTCTTCGTCATAAAAAATTTCTCGTCATAAGAAAAAAGGAAAAAGATAGGCGGCCAGAGAGAGGAGCACAGAAGAAGTGTGAATAATACAATAACAAAGAATATTTCTGCAACAACGTTGATTTTTTCTACAATAAAAAATAACGCGATGATTTTTGTTGTATATTTTATCAATCTTATTGTAAAAATTAATAAGATCATTATATTATTAACATTTCTTCTGACCAATTCTCTCTGTCCGCCTGTGCCAAAGAAAAAATATTTCGTGTTATATTCCACCAGTAGATCAACATTCACTTGCATACTGTTTTGCACAGTCACTTGCATGAAAACTATTTTCTGCCTGTTCGCTATCAATTTGCGTGCCGTTTACGTCTCAATTTTTGTATGCTTGTTTTAAGGTTGAAAACTTGACCAACACACGGATGCATTAATTTCCAATTTCTATGCAAGAAAAGAATATATATCCAGAAAAAATAAAAATGTCAGAAAAGTATCCATAATTTAGAATTTTTTACAATCATATTAATAAAATGTTGTATTTTTTATCAATATAATTACAAAAAATTCTAAGATTACTAGATTACAGATACTCCTGACAAATTTTCCTCCAAATGCAATCAAGTAAGTTTCTCTGTAGCCAGGAAAACTAGAGGTTGGCCATTGGTCGCCCACCCTTTTTTTTCTTGACGCCTTGATCATCTGCCATTTAATTGACCTTTATCAGCTAAATTGTTCTTCTTCTTCTTCAAGCCATATAAGCTTTGACATGCAATCAACCAGTGGCTTTGATCTTGCTACAAATTTAATGGAGGACTATCAGCTATTTACTTCTGCTTCTACTTCATCATTAGACAAGGCAAGCTCTCAAGTATTCTATTTTCACAGTGACAATGAAAATGGGGCTGGGGCGGAAGCTGGAACTCAACAGTTGGATGATAATAACAAATCTCAGCCAAGTGGAATCTCTAGCAGTGGTGAGATTAAGGTGAAACCAGGAAAAACAGATGGGGTTAACAAGGACACCAGAAGGCACAGATATGCATTTCAAACAAGAAGCCAAGTTGACATACTGGATGATGGCTACAGATGGAGAAAATATGGACAAAAGGCTGTTAAGAACAACAAGTTCCCAAGGTTAGCCTCTGGAAGTGGAAACTATTTTGATCTTGTTGACTTGTTCTATTTGAAGAAGGAGATTGTGATTTGTTATTAAATGGATTTAAATTCATTTATCTAATTTTTCTGATGATCAGTTGTCTTATGTTATATATGTAGCACCTAGTCAATTGTTTCCTCAAAAACTACAAGAGAAATATTAGGTAGCAACGTTTAAATATCAACAAAGTAATATAAACTGTTAGATGACTGGAATTTGAAAAAAAAAAAAATAGATAAACTATTAGATGCTATTGAAGATAAACTGTTAAATACTATTGAATGAATGCGTGACTATTTTGTGGTTACTTCAAGTTAAGCTGCGTAATGAAACTCAAACTGCAATTCACTCTTCTAAACTGTTAGTGCTCTCTCTGTCTGTTTAAACCTAGTTGAAATAAATTGCCACATTCGTTCCAACAGATGCAAGAAAATTGAAATGTTTATCTCCAACTGACCTTGTAGCAGGACTAATGCTGAGACACCCCCACCTTCCGGCTCTAAACAAATTCTATCTTTTTTTAATGACAATGCAGAATCTTGTTTTCTGTTTAAATTCAAAACAATTGAACAAGTTTGACGGGATTGTTTGCAGGTGCTAAGAGTTTAATAAAAAATCTTGCACATACTTTGTGTGCTTTTTTTTGTGCAATTTTGTAAGTAGGATGCGAAAAATTGGGTCGATTTCCTTCTGTAGTTGGTTCAGTTTTTCACTACCTGCTCCCACATTGTCTTTGTTTCTTCCTATGATTATATTAATGTTTAATGCAAACTCATTAAGAAAACGCAAACTCAACTGGGTTTTTGTTACTTGATTGATTGGAATTGTCCAGCGTCACTAGCTCATTTACTCTGATTGCCAACAATTTCTCTCATGCAGAAGTTATTACAAGTGCACACACAAAGGGTGCAATGTTAAGAAGCAAGTCCAGCGCAGTTCCAAGGACGAAGAAACAGTGGTAACCACATATGAAGGGATACACATTCATCCAACTGAGAGGTCCTTTCAAAACTTCGAAGATATCCTGAGGCAGATGCAAACGTACACTCCTTTCTGAGATGCCTTGTAACAAGGGTGCGGCAACATTGTGCAATGCAGTCCTCAGTGATATTCAAAGAAAATAAATGAACTTTGCATGACAGATAAAAGCCTGGGAAAAGCTTGTTTACTCTTTAAATTCAAGGATGTTTGTGACATGAATTACCTACTTGTAATTTTCTAGGAAGGTTTGCCTGCTGCTTATAAATATGCCGGAACTGCTCGGCTTCCAGTTGCTTGATGAACTTTTTTTTTTTTTTTTTGACTTCGTTGCTTGATGAACTTTTATTCTAAGATCATGTTGTCATTTGGGTGTTTATTCAGCGGTCTTTTAAACATTCGCAGAAGTGTTAGAATTTTAATCTGTGCCAACTTTTCTCTTCATTATCTATTCAACAATCAAGCCACCATCGGAAACATCTTGTGCTGAGGTGAAGACATGAGGTTTCTTGGAGATATTTCTAGGAGTTGAAGGGCTTTACCTGCGTAGTTGTTTTGATTCTTTTATGGTGTCCCATTCTTGTCGCAATTGCTTTGTATTGCTGGTGCAGATGGTGCAGCTTTCCTTCTGCTTCTTTTTTGTCTTTGGACGCTGTTACGTCTACCGAGCTGGTGCACTACTCGTGGTATTAATATTATATTATTTTTTAAAATTAAAATTTAGATTTAAATAAATATTACTTTAAAATATAAAATATAGATATTATATACAATTCTCTATAATATAATATAAAAAATAATTATTATATTCATGTACGTATAAGTGTATACTTAACATTTGGTGGAATTTGCCTACTTTCCTTCTGCCATGGTGATGGTGGTACTTATATACCAAAAACAAAAGAAAATCAAACAGTCTATGACTTTTTGTGAACTTTATTTAGTTAATGAAGTAGATCACAGCAGGCCCACGCTCGAATTCCATTAATTTTGAATTTCTCTTTGGAGCTTCAAATAATATTTGAAAAAAGAGCGTCTCATAAACAAATGCGAGATCCAGCGAATAGTAAAATGTAGAGAATACCGTTACTCTTGTTCTTGGCTTGTTGCAGCCACTCTGCCCACAACGATCGCAAGAACATTTTGTAGTGCAACTGCAACAGTATCCGAACAATTTGCTCCATGGAACACACCGAGCCAATGAATAAAATAATATGATTGTTTTGTTCTCTAACACAACTGGTTAAAACACGTTTGTTGAATACTCTTAATTCTGTGTTCGAACTTGAGTGATTCTATTATCTTTTCCTAACGTTTCAGCATCTTTTATAACCAAAAAATCAAAATAAAATGACACGATTTGTGGCAACCGTCTACAGCAAGTCTACAAAAACCGTCATTTTTCAGAAGATTAGTTATCAATTACCCCATAGAATAGAGGTTCCAAGAATTTGACTCATCTACCTGGTATCCTTGTAGCGTGTCCTTCGTGGAACAACAACAATGCTATCGTCTGCTCTACAATATCATGCAGATTTCTCAAACTAACATCAAATATTTTTTTTAAGTTAAAAACTGTGGTCAGCATGTGGTTCAAACAGTGTCCAAAAAATCCATAATGCGACAATATTCCAGGTTACATAAGAAGAAAACTTAAAATCAACAATAACGCGGCTTTGAGCATCAACTTCTAGTAATTATATCCACTGAATCAGATCAACTTTCCTAGCAAAGAAAATCATCAGCAGGACTTTGAAAGATCCTGTTGCAGATAAGAATAGAAGATGCCCATCATTGGGTCATCTGAACTCTCAAATTTCACACTTCTACATGGGTCCCTAATAAACTGCTCTACAATGCCTGAAGATGCCCTTCAGGTGTTAGTGCGAGATATGTCCTCTACAATGCCTTTACCGTCCATAGCATCAAAGAAAAAGAAATTCTTGAGGGGAACCCGTTTGCCCGATATCACTTTGATCACCTCCTAGGGTTTGATTTCAAATATATCACATTAGGACAATCAAACAGGTGAAATGTAAAAGATGTGGATAACAGAGTGCACAGAAATCACACCTGTCCAAGGATTCCTCCAATGACAGCACAAACTGGAGGAAATTCTCGTGTGCCCAACACCAATCTCTCGATGAGAGCATTGGGAATATGTGATTCGTTCAATGACTAAATGTGTTGAGAAAGAGAGGATAAGAAGATGCAGCAGGTAAATGAACATACTTCGTAAACAAATTAATTCTTAACAAAATACCTGTTGTTCACAAAGTTCCTTTTTCAGTTTCAGAACATTAGGAAGATCCTCAATACAAATCTCTCCTGGTTTACGCTCCTCAGCCTCTTCAAACGCTTCTATCACTGCAAAACAAAACCAAACAAAACAAAAAAGGAGAAATCATATCTTCTGTGATACAGAATAAAAACCCATTGCAACCAAATTGACTAAAATACTTCTTTATTACAAAATTAATAAATTTCACCTACCCCAAAGAGCCTACAAAGATCAAATAGCAACTATGGATCAACTCAGCCACAAAAGAATGAAACTGCAATTGTCTAATCTTTAAGTTCAATAAAATTCCAACTGGAATAGGACCCAGCATTGGCTGCATGTCTGCTGTGTCATTATCCTTCTAACACACCACTTCCCAAAACTAGCACATATTACCTCCTCTCCTTAAAAATTTGGCAATTATTTCTAAAAAGCAACAACTGGATAAAGAATCACACCTCTTATAGCAAAGTAAAGCTTTGAAACTTTTCTTGGAAGTGTTATCCAAGGTACAGAAATCGCTTCCTGAAATAAAAGGATCAATACATAGTTAAATTTGAGCACTGATGTGCAAATCTTCTGACTAGCTCATAAAAAATTAGTCACAGCAATCCCAAGTGCACATAGATGATAAATTCGCACCTTGTGTCAATGCATATGATAAAGAACTTGCAACAATAAAGCAAACTATTTTGAGGATTAGAATCATTGGTTTACTCATTCATTAAGTTTCCATCAAGACATATACCCAAGTAATCTATAGGTTAACTTCAGGGTAATAAAAGCAGTTCTAATGTCCAAAATTATTGCAAAAGGGTTTACTTCTTGTTGCCCAGAAGATAACGTGCACTAGCACAGGAATTTTTGAGACCTACAAGGAAGGTTGCACGCTCAGGCTACATATGCTGACCTCAGCATAAAGAAACTCACTTTTAGAAAGAAATTCGATAACTTAAGGGTACCTGAAAACTTGGATATTTTAGCTCACATTCAAAAGTTTCTTCACCCTTTATCTGTCAATAACAGCAAAAAGCAGAAAATTAGTGCCTTTGTCGACCAAGGCAGTACAAAAGGGATGCCAAAGAAGGTATAACATCAGATTAGTTGAAGATTAAATTTCTTAATACAAGCATCCAAACATCTAGTTAAAACATCAAGCGAAACAAGCTAGTCAGGTGAAGCTGTTAGAATAAAATATGTTCACCTTGATACATTTGTACTCCTGCAAATCAACAAAAATTTCACCACAAGAATCTCTGCAATCCACAGTATAAAATGCTACCCGCTTTGATAACTTCCGGCACTTCTCATTAATCAACTTCTGCATATGAGTAATCGCAAAGGAAAATGTACCAAAGAAAAGTGAGAATTAGAAAGAGCTAACAATTGTATTACAAGAAATTTTCCCACAGAAAGTAACCATAGGCATGGTTTTTTTTTTTTTTTAATAATAATAATAATAATAAAAGATATTTTAGTACCTTAGTGGAAACTGGGCAACAACTGACTACAACAACATCAAACTTATGAAAGAACTCTCCACCAAAGCCTGACAAATCACCTGCACTTCCAAATTCTATTAACATTCAATGCACTTATCCAGAAGATAATGAAAACAAAACAATTCAGCAATGACTGTAACATTCAATCTACGAAACAGAGTTAGTCGAACTACATCTAGAAAAATGCGGCGCAGAATGATCGGACCTTTTTCTACTGAAACATGGACCATTGGGTTGAATTCTTTCAAAGAATCACAACACAGGTCAGCGAGAGATTTCCCAGCATAGACACCCTCCTCGGGAGGGATCAAAAAGTTTGCAGATAATGCTTCTTCAGTCACAGGACGATCGTCCACAAGGGTCAGACTACCAACTCCGGCTAATACAATGTTCTTGCAAAACTGCCCACATTATCAAAAATCACAAAACATAAAAAGAAGAACAGAACCCTTCGGTTCAAACTATAAACTTAGACAACACCAAACAAAGAGACGTACCTCGGCAACTGTACCTTTCATCCCATAGACTAAAACGTGAGCTTTGCTCAACCTTTAAAAAACCAAAAAAAAAAACGTGTAAAAAATTACAAATATAGGATGAATAAATTGACAATTTAAAAATCAAAAAAAAAAAAAGAAAATAGGAAATTACCTTCTCTGAGCATCAGCGCCCCAAACCCTAATCTGGCGGTCGTAAAGAGCAGTTTCCTGCTCTGTTAACTCCTCGCCGTCCATTTCCGGGCGTAACCTAAAACGGCAACCAAAATTTCATTACAAATTGTCAAAAAAACTTCACAAGACGGAACCCTAACAGTGACGGAACCAGCAACAAACAAGCATACCTAATACGATTAACTGGGCGAGTGGACACCAACAATGAGACAGATAACTGCGAAGTGTGGTCGTGTTTGCCTTAGCTTTTGCTTTAGCAGATTCCCGGGTTATTCGCAGTTTAGTTGGGCAGAAGTAAAGGAAAGCAGAGTCTTTTTTTATCTTTTTTTTTTTTTTTTTTGGTGTAAAGAGTCTTTTTTTTTTAATCTTTTTTTATTCTTCGTCGGCAGCAGTCAACAGTTCAAAACTGGCTTGACTATTGGGCTTCGAGCTGTTCAGATTTTAGTGGATTTTTCCTGAATGGGCTACATAGCCCATTTGAAAAATTCCGGTTAATGGGCTAGATCTTTCCTTAATGGGCTAGAGAGCCCGCTTCAATAAAAGATTATGCCAAACAAAAAAAAATAACTCATTCGTGGAGCAGAGCATTTGTTCAATTTATTAACATGAGTGTCTCTCAATCATTAGGTGGGAGGTTTAAATTTTAATTAATTTCAATTTTTCTTCTCTAAATATCCAATAAAACTCCTCGTAGAAAAAAAAAAAAAAAAAAAACTCATTCGGCGCGCCGGGTGGAGGAAATTTTACAGCATGACCTAGGGTCTGTTGGCCCGGGGAGTGTTCTTGAGAATGTTGTTGTTGGAAATTTGGTTAATAAGTGATGCTTAAATTTTAATATTAACCAGAACGAAGAAAAACAATTGGAATCAACAACTTGAAATCCCAAAAAGGGTTTCCTTCTTTTTTTTCAAAGGGACAAAAATTTAAAATCAAATAAGTTTTGTAATTGAATAGTCATTGTAATAACAACTCTTAAAAAAAATGCTTAAAACTCAAACTTGTAATTTTATAAAGGGAATGATAAGATTTATGTGAACAAGAGTTACCTCATTCATTCCTCCTAATGAATGAAAAAGAAAAGGGATAATTTAATCTTTGATAAAATAGTTAAAAGAGAGATTTACCGAAATTTAAGACATTTATTTAATTATTAAACAAAATCTTGATTGCAATCTTTTTTTTTTTTTCAAAATAATCTCTTATTACTTGTTTTGTTTGTGTTTTTCTCCTAACGGTATTAAGATTACGAAATTTTCCCAGATGCAATAGGGATAAGACTCCCTAATCAAATGGGAAAACCAAAATATGTCAAAAAAAAAAAAAAAAAAGGAAAACCAAAAAAACAAGATTTTTTTTTTTTTTCTATAAAAACCGTTGAGACCTCTCGGCGGGCTCTCAGTCTCAATTCAAGAAAGGGAAGAGAGAGAGAGAGAGAGAGAAGAGGATCGTCTGGGCGGAAATTTCCCCAGTTCAAAAGTTTGGAGGCTTTTGCCTTCCTTTTCGTTTCTCTCTTGAGTTGAACCCTGATCGAGCGCCTTATTATTCTCTCCTGAATTTTCCGGTGATCTCTCTATCTCTCATTTTCTTGTATCTTTGATTGTTTTCTTTTGTTTTTTGTTTTTTTGTTTTTTTGTGTTAGCTTAATTAAAGAACTTTAGTCCTCCTTCTTTGTTTTTCTTTCCTAAATTTGGATTCCAAAATCTTTTCTTGCTTCTTCGTTTCTAAATCTTTTATCGAGTGCTTGGAGAAGGGTGCAAGAAGGAAGCGGTGAAGCAAAGAATTACTGATTCAATCAATTAGTCAAAAAATAGTGAGTTCTACTTACTGCTACAGCATTACCATTTACTGTAGCTCGGTGTCTCTTCAGTGTTAGAACCGATTCAATGGAGAAACCGCCGCCTCCGCCTCCGCCGTCCCAACCGCCACCTGCGTCGCCGTCGACTACTTCGTCGGCGAAGAACCAAAAGCTGAAAAGGATGCCATCGGTGACAGACTTTGCTTCAATAAGCGAAGACTTGGTCCTCGACATCCTTCAGAGACTGCCGGCCGCAACCTTTGCGTCGGCCGCCTGCGTTAGCAAATCTTGGAACCAAGTTTGCAATCGGATCCTCTCTCGCCCTAAGTTCGCCTCCGCCATGTCTCTCGACCCTTCTCCCCACGTACATTTCTTTTCTTTTCTTTCCTTTTCTTTTTTGTTTTTTGCGTGAATTTGTTAAAATGGCATTTGAATTCTTGAATTACAGATTGCTGGACGGAACGTTGTGGAGAAGGTTTTATCGGAGCCGATTCGTCCCCATTTTGCCATTGCCAACTTGGTTGGCTATGAATTCGACTTCCAGATGGATGAACTTCTCAAACTTGTACGGATTCCATCCTTTTTGGAGCCTTCTCTTTTTTTTTTTTTTTTTTCTTTTTCGTCTTTTTTTTTCTTCTAATTATAGGATTCTTGAATTTTATTGACTCAGTTAGCAGCAGAATTGGGTTCCACGACCCCGATTATCTTGTCTTCTGCTTACGGAATTATGGGAACAGACGTGATTACAGATGAATTTAAGGAGGTTGGAACCTAAATTTTAATTATTTACTTGTTTTTGGGACAATCAGACATACGAGTGACCATTTCATTTCTCTCTCTCTCTTCTTTTTTTTGGGAAAAATTTTGGTGATTTCACTGAAGAATTTTCAAAATGGTAGTAAAGTGATATCAGCTATTCAATGATTGAATTATAAATGCTAGTTGTTGTTATCTATTTGAAGCCATATAATGTTACTCCTTTTTTTTTTTCCCCTGAATTTGTGATCTTAAACGTGTAGGTCATGCCAACAGGTGGCTTCTTTTACAGTGATGGAGCCTTCTTTTACGGTGATGATGAAGAGGATATGGATGGGAATTCGGGTATAGTGTTGACAGTGGGCTTCGTACCAGGATTGAAAGTTGAAGCAATCCCATTTTTGCCGCATATAAATGTAATATATGTTAACAGAGAAATTCATTTTTACTCTTATCTTTTAGAAGGGAAGTGTAGAAATTTGGGAGATTATTGTGCAATTTGAAGCATCCAAGCAAACTGATCTTTAAATTTTGTGCTAATCTAGGAACCTGAACACACAATGGAGGACAAGTTTGTGATGGATATTATGAACTATGCGGTCAGCACGCAACTGGTGGGGGTGATAATGTTTGGAGTAAGTTTATGGTTTGCTATTGTACGTACTTATAGGTCTTCAGGTGAGCTATTTGCTGAGATTTTGGTTTTGATATGGCTGCAGGATAGAGCTGCTTACCTGAGACCTATACTTGAGAAGCTGGGTATTTATTAGTTTTTTTTTTTTTTTTTTTTTGTATTTCTGAGTTTTTTTCTTCCTATGCTTGAGTATGTTCTTAGGAGCAGAAAATAAGAGACACATCACAAATTGGGTTGTTAATATTAATTTTTCTTTTGGATATCTAGAATCTGAAAATTGGTACTTATGCAATTATGTGGCTTGGTTGATTTGAGGATATGTATTGTATTAAAAAAATCCCAGAAAGACTGTTCTCAGTTGTCACTTATTTTTTTCCCCTAGAAAAAAATGTGGAGAGGTTGGACTTGTTTAATTACACTTGTACCCTACTTTCAGTGTCTGATTCATAAAGCTACAGTCAAGAGAGAGATTACATTTTGTTGGGCAGAGTAATGCTTTCTGTTTCTGTTTGTTCAAATTGGTTTAAGGTGGATTTAGTGCTTAGCATAGATCTATACAATTTAAAAACCAAAACTCATTTATTGATGGAAATCATATTGAGGTTATCAGATGGGATCAACTGTCACGTGATAAGCTTAAGTGTGGTGCTTGATGTTGGTAATCTGTTGTTTATGTTTCAGATTATGCAGTGTCAAAGGAAACTATCATTGTCGGAGTTCAGGGAGCCCAGTTTTTGTACAGAACAGGATTGGAGTCTGACAATTGCTCTAAAAGGAATCCACATTCTGATGCCATTGCTCTTGTATTCGCAAGGGATAGAGAAAAAGCTCATGGTATCTGTTTGGACATTTAAGCATTTGCTATTCTATTCTCTTTTGCAACTGACCTGATTCACATTGTGTCTCTATCTTTTAGTCATTTCATCTTCATATGAGCATTTTGGTTTGTCTTGATGAGCAGGGATAGGGGAAATTCAGTTCCATACTGCAGTATCCAATGGTGTTTGTGCAATAGGTCCTAGATACAAGGCTGCCTCTCTTAGAGTCTGTACATCTGATATGACCACTTGGCTTACTGCCAGAAGAGAAGGACAACAGGAGCGTCTTGATGGTGAGAGGATTCTAAATGACATCTATGATGAGGTATGCTAGGCATTAATGATTAATAGTGAAATCCCTTGATAATCATTCGTATTTTACTCATCCCTTTCTTGCACTTGTGCTTCTTTTGACTGTACGTCTGTGGTAGCTGGGAGATTGTATCGAGCATCATGCTCTGTTCATTGGTGTTGCAAAACAAAGAAAATATGCTATTGGGTTAGAAAAGTCAAGATTGATGACATCCTTGACTTCTCATTACGTTATGGGGTAAGATGCTTTGTTCATGAATTATTTTGATTTGGTAGCGTGTTTTTTTGTACATAGGATTCCTAATAAAAGTAAATGATTTATGTCATCAAATTGACATGCACGCACGGCCTAGTGCTATTGATGTCTATCAAGATTCACAACTGTATTCTTGTTTTTAATTCCATTCTTGTTCTCCATATTTCTTCTACGCTAAGAATTCTTGACCATCTTAGCACTTGGCAATAATATAACATGATAGGAGGTGGTAGAAGAGAGGAAAATTTTGATAAGTGACTTGGCCCGCCACAAGCAGATGTGTGGCTCTGTTGTTTTTATAGATTTGGTTACGGAATTGACTGAAAGCTGAAGTTGCATCCTCTTGCTGAAATACCATTCGTTCGTGTCCTCTTTTGGGCGCGTGGGCTTGGTTCCCTGGGATGGAAGGGTGGGGTGGGTTTATTCAATCCGCTTATCCAACTTTGTTAATGTATGAATCACTGTCGCTGTGCTTTTCATCAGAGAAGAGGAAGAGTACCTTCTTGTTGATGATATTGGCATCAGAATCGGTGACAGTTTCCAATTTTACCACCCAGATCCTGCCACTGCTTTGTCCTCATGTGGCGATGTCTCTGTGAAACTGCGCAAATTGAAGCTAGACTGGAATACTAAAAACTGCCCCCAAAAAAATGGATCTTGCTGATAGTGTTGGTAAGAAGGAATTTCTGGGAGGTTTAATCTTCTCATCTTGTGGCCGTGGTGAGTCATTCTTTGGACGCCCCAAAGTGGATAGCTCTCCCTTCTTAGAGAATTTTCCTGGGCTGCCATTTGCTGGACTATTTAGTAGTGGGGAAATTGGGCGTGGCCTGTCGTTCAATGCACAAGAAGTCCAGGATGGAGGCACTGCTCGTCTTTGTCTAGACAAATATAGCACTGTCTATCTACTGGTATCATACAGTCCAGCACCTCTGGACCATTAATATCTCATCCGTAGCTCCCTTTCAAATGATTGGAAACTGATAGAAGTTGATCCAACTGCTCAGAGTTGGCGATGCCTCTTGATTTTCGGTCTTGTAGTTAATGTTTTGCTGTAAGCCAGACGTCCTCTGTGGCGAGCTTCACAGGAATGGCGATCCCAGACAGTGAAACCAACTGAAGCAAGCGGGAATGTTTTGTGAAGAAGGGATCAATCCACAACAGCCTTTTTTTTTTTTCGTTAAACATGCCATTAATGTCGTTTGCCTGCCCCGGTTGTTATTGAGGTATATATGTGTAAAAATGATATGACTGTGAGTCGATGCATTTTGAGAAATCACTAGGATTGTTAACTCATTACTGATGTTTGAAGATCTAAGTTGTTTGTTTCTTAGCTGAGATTTAGAAGGCTTTCTCAGTTTCTTATAACGGGAGGGAGGACGCGGAAAATAACAGTAAGAAAAAAGACATCACCCGGATAATGTGGACCAAGGCAGGTGAACTATTTTAACAGACACGACACGAATTTGTTTCTTATTAATAGATCAGTTTTACTTGCTTTAAAATAAAGATTTTGATAGAATCCAATTCAATTTCAATAATGGAATTTAAATTACTTGATATAGATACTGAAATCTAAAATTAATTTCTAATGTTATATAGTTTCTAAACAAAAGAATCGAATTGAATTTCTCAATTGGGTGAACGCATTTTTTAACTTAGAAAATTCAACTGTTTGTGTTACTCGATATTGTTAGGGGATTTTGCTAAATAACACATTTAAGTATCTGACCCACACTTTTATAAAATGTAATATATTGAATTCTAGACAAATCGAGCTTATTTAGTGAAATTGAATTGTAACTCATTAGAGTGTTTTTTTTTAAAGGTGCAAGAGTTCAATTGAATTCTTTACACCTCAAATTTGTAATACCAAAAAAATAAATTAGGAGAATTAAATTGAATTGTCAAAGCATTCCTAGCAAGCTATTAAAAATTTTCCGTATTGAAACTGCTTGCACGGAGGCAAGCAAGCTGATGCCGACGGGAAATCTAGTCAGTGTGTCCAAAAAGCTAAACACGGTTCTTGCACGCGCCGAGGTTAATTTACTGCACAAAAGTGATTCAAAAGAATCCGATCTCCTGGACCTTGGAAATGGAAGCAAAACGCATGCGTAGACATTATACAAACATAAACATATGAATTTTTGCACGCATGCCCAAACATATTAACACAATAGCTGTAGCAGATGAAAGTTTAGACACACATATAAAAAAAAAATAAATAAATAAAAAAAACCTTTCGGAATAAATTACGAGTTGCAAACAGTACCGCTAACAATTTATATAAACATAATTCATTCAAAACTTAAATTCTTTTTATCTCAAATTTCAAAAAGACATAATTATAAATTTCACTTACAACATTTGGTCCTTTTGAATTAAAATACATCATTTACATTTTTACCGTTTAACTTTTTCACTCTTTTTCGTTAGTCAACTGTTAAGTTTGACACGTAACAGTTCAATTAGTACTATATCATGTAAGTCAGATATCACGACATTAAAGAGTAATAACGTGGCTCACAATAATTTTTTTACTTATTTTTTAAAAAAAAATTTCCACTTTTTTCACTTCAACAAGAATACAATAATTATTAAAGGGTTTATTAATTAAAGTTTTTGAAAAAAAGAAATTTCAAAATGAAAATTTCAAAAAAATTAAGTGAAAAGGTATTGTGTGCCACGTCATCACCCTTTGTTAACGTTGCATTTGATTTGGATAACATGATGGTGATTGGACTGTTACATATCAAATTTGACAGTTGATTAGTAAAAAAAAGTGAAAAAGTTAGACAATAAAAATATAAAAGATGTGTTCTAATAAAAAAAAAAGTTGTCAACGAAATTTTTAAAAAACTAAATATTAGAGGCGAAATCTGTATTTATGCCTTTCAAAAAATACAAATGAAAGTTTAAGGTGCATACTTTCAAGTTAATGAACATATGCACAATTGAACATGCACAAATTAAACAGCAATGAAGCGTGATATTGGCACGGCTCAATCAGATTAAAGGACCCAAAACCAATTCCTTGGGAGATTCGATTTGATTGAGCCATTCCAACATCCCCATCTTCTCTGAACTTACCACATGTCAAGAAGATTTGATATTGCATCAAGAAATCATGCACCCACACTTGGCTCACTTAGCTCTTAACTACAACGTGTCTTTGGACCTTATAAACATGCATCCATGGTGACCAGGAGTCTTTTTTTTTCTCTTATCAATAGAAGTTTAGAGGTAGGAAGGATGTTGGTGACCAAGAAGGAGTCTGTGTATCATCTGCGTGTGTGTTTAAGAGAAAGAGCACAGAGAGATTTGTATTAGCAGCTAGCAATCAACTAACAGTCATAGAGGTGGAGGTGGTCTGGTTTGAGATTGAATAAATGATTGGTATATAAAGGAAAGGAAGAAGGTGGAAAAAAGGAAAGATACATGGGCAAGAAATCAAAATGGTTGGGATGTCAAAATCTTTATAACTCATTTTAGAAGACTGAATGGTCCGTACAACTCTTCCAATGTAAACATTTTTAATCTGCATATCCTTTTGCTCAGTGATCATTATCGCACAATAGAACGTCACACTTTTGGTTTGTTTGTCCCACCAAAACGTGCTTGTTGGGAAGTGCTATAGAAAATCATTAGTTAAAATTGAATTATTAGCGTTAAAATTGTGTTTCTGAAGAAGAGAGCCCACAAAACTTTATAATTTTTAATCCAAATTAGTCGTTCAGAATTTGTGAGTGGGCAGACCTCTCTGCTTAGTGACCCGTCAACCCCACTAACCACACTAATAAATTAGTGCCCAACAATTCAATCACCAGATACCTAATTTAGTTCTTGTTTTGATTTCCTCGCAAATGTGCTCATCTTTTGCTAAAATTAATCAATGTGAGTGGATCATCAGGTCTCTTTCCATATAGAGCATCATTATGTAACCACCCAATCTTGAGCATACAAAAAATACACAATAAATTCAACGATTTATTTTTTTTTATTTTTTTTAAATTTAATACATTTTTCAGAATCCAACAATATAAATTTTTATTTATTAAGCTTGTATTTACCATTTTGTAACTACATAACTTATTCCCTCTGTATATGCTGCAATATATGATATCGATTTTCTTAAAATTTTAAGTAAATATAATAAACTTTAGGTAGAATATAGCCAATCATAGACAGGCATTCGATCGAATAAAGATGGAAAACGAGCACAGAACAGTACCGGATGACAACTAAGAAAAAAGTTAAAGGTTGAGGTCGGAGGTAAGTTGTCGGAAATTTTTAAGCTCTCAACATGCCATTCGTGCAAAGAATTGCGAAAGATATCTACTGCAGCACCGTGTGCCTTATTTAAAATATCATATATCTTAGAGCACAAATAGCTAAACTTGGTTGGTTCGCCGGAAACAAATAACAAACCAACCAAAAAGCAGGATTTGATGGATATCATTACATCATTCCACCAACCACCATAATCTATTATCCCATCCACGAATCATGAAAGGTGAATACAATTTAATAGGAGATCGGTTCAAAGAATATTCGTCGACAAGGCAGCTGTTTCAAGAGCCAACAAAGTGACACCGCAGAGAAGAGGAAATAGAGTAGCTTGCCTTTAATGTTGTTGAGCTGTTTATTTTCTTGCAGTGAAAATTCTGGTTAGCTGATACATAGAAACATGTTGGCAAAATGATCAGATGGAAATCCCCAACTCCTTCTTCAATTTCTCAACCTCTAAATATGCAGTGGCGTAAGGCAGAAACTCTGAGAAATGGCTTTTGCTGAGATCATTAATTGCAACAGCAAGCTTTGGGATTTCCAACGTCTCCTCATGAGTCAGTGACCTAACGTACCTTGCCGGATTGCCTGCCCAAAGTTCACCCGTTGGAATTCTCCTTCCTGGGGGGACCACTGATCCAGCTTCAAGGATAGAATGCGACTCTATCAAGGAACCTTCCATAAGGATGGAATGCTGCCCAATAATGCACTCTGGCTCAATTGTCACAGACCGCAACAGACAATACGCACCAATTGTCACAAACCGTTCAATGGATGTCTCTGCTGGTAGCCCTGACCCACGAAAGAATTAAAAATGCAAAAGCCCTAATAAGTTTCAGTATAAGGAATCACATGTATAAATTTATTGAGCTATGCAAGACATTCAACCTAAAAAACTGCAATATAATACAAAGCATTAGAAACCCAAGGAGCCATGGCATACGTGCACAATTGCTCATAAACACAAACCAAACATAGAAGAGTCTAGGAATCCCCAAGAACTTCAATCCGGTTAATTCTATGTTCAAATGTTGGTGAAGCATAAGCAAGACGGTAGAATGAGTACACTAAGAGCTTCTGCACAAATTCATTTGTCTGCACAGGCACACACCCATATGCACACAGGCACACACTCAAACATGCACTGGAACATGGACCGAGCAGGATGAGTATTGAGTGAGCAGAGTCATCAATATTCTGTGAATATCACAAACAACCAACTTGTATGCATGTACAATGATGCTTCATTTCCCATCTCCAAAGCTTTATGTTAAACTAACAACACCTAGTATTAAAAAAAAAAAAAATCTTCAAAAATCAGAAAAATCTGGGTGCAATGACTATAACAGGAAAGGTACTCGCATCCCAAGCCATGAAATTCTCAACAAAGACTGCCATACATTGGCAGAGAAAAACATCTGAGCAGGTTAAAATTCCCAATTCAACATGCGACCGACGATCACCACAAGCCATTTGATCAGAAATTTTGATGACTAGCTACTAACATTCTACCCTTATGATAGTTCAAGAAGACGACGAAAAAGAAGAAGCTTCAATGCGAAATCCAAACACTTCAATTAACCCCATAACTCCAACTTTCAATAATATTAAGTCTTCAAACAGCACATTCTCGGCTTCGTTTGCAAACGTACACAATTAATCAAAAGCTCATGAATCTAAAAACGATACGCTTTTAATAAGCCAAACAAAGCCCAGAATTGCAAACACATTGCCTAACAATGAACGATATTGTACCTAATCAAATCAAAATACACAAACCATACTAAATTTACGCAAGAAAAGAGAACCTGAACCCTAACCTGTAGGGGAGCTCCACGCGGCGTGAATGACGCAACGCTCCTGAACATTGGAGCAGAATCCGACTGCGATCTTGTTAAGATCACCCCGGAGGACCGACCCGTTCCAGACCGACGCTCCGTCCCAGACGGTCACCTGACCCGCTAGGACCACGTTTGGAGCCACATAGGCGTCGACGGCAACTTTCGGAAGCCACTGGCCCAACGGGATTATCTGACGCTGACCTCGATAGTCCCATTTCACTCGGTCGGTCGATGGCGTTATCGATTTTGATGCTGCCGCCTCGTTGGCGAGGGCGCGGCTGAGGAGGAGGTGGCGATGCGGCGAGAGGGAGGAGGCTAGCGCTTGTCTGGAGATGCGAGCTAGTTTGGTCAACATTCTTTTGACCGTCGTGGAGCGGCCCTGCGGCTGTCGGTGTGGGGTGGAGAAATGACACTGTAAAGCCAGAGCAAGAGCATTACATTGGGCCTCTCAGCGTTAGATATAATGGGCCTAGATGGAGCCTGAATTGGGCCCAATTTCATAAATGGGCCATGCAGCCCTTTGTTTTTTCAAGCCCAAGGAAACCCAATGTATATATAGCATTGCATGCGTAGATCACGCCTATCTCATATTTTGTATATCACACCTTTTTTTTTTTGTCATATCAGTATTCAATTTCACTTTTGTCATATTTTGATTTTTTTTTTTGTTGGCCTATCAAATACATAATACGATATATGCAGACTAAATTGGATTCCATGATTCGGACGGCCGTGTACCTTTGAAAGGCTAAAGTATAAGAGTATTGTTACGTTTTCAGAAGAAAATGTGTCTGAATTATTACTTGAATGCAACTAATCGAATTTAATATACAACCGATCGAATTGCATATACAACTAAATATAAGAAATAATTTTTTTCTTATAATTGGTTGCACATACAATTTAGTCAGTTGCATATTAAATCTACTTAATTGTATTTAGACAGCAATTCAAACGTATTTTCTTCTAAAAATGTAGTTTTTTTAAAGCGAAAAGGCTGCAATGTCTTTGAACAATCTCGTAAATATCCTAGATGGCATATCAGTAAAAAGAAGAGTGGGACTGTGGGAGCATATTTTTTGTTTGCCATCTACTGGGAATAAAGTGGATTGAATTGAACTCTTGAAGTCCATTAGAGCATTATTTCTTCTTTAATCAGACAGGTATTTGTCCGGTAAATCTGAGAAAGTGTTCTCTAATTTTCACTTTATTTCCTCTTAAAGTTTAACGAAATCTAGTAGTTATTAGACTATTAAACGGAAAAAATTCGATAACGTCGCTTTAGAAGATAAACAAATTTTAATCATTTTTCACTTGTCTGCATTTGCCTGTGCGATGATCTCTACTTGAAAATCCAAGAACACTTAAATTGGAAACGAAATTGTGTAGCAAGTTTACGAAATGAAAGGAATAGAAGTTATACATTGACAGCTGCAATGTCTTCTCATTCAAGTTTCTCACATATGGAGGGATGAAATCTACTTAGGAGTTGGAAAAAGCCTCTTCTCTTTTGAATAACCAATAATCTGGAGACCAACTTGAAGACTATTTTAGGTCCATTATTGATGCCTTTGAAGCTTTTATTTTTTTTTTGGGCTCGTAGGGAAAGAAGCATTTGAAGCTTTTAGGCGATGTGATTTACAAATCTTCATGTCTAAGACAATAAACAAACTACTGTATTCACTCTTTACCCTTTATCACGTTCGAAACCTTAGTGGAAGGATGACAAAAGGTAATATGCTTTGTTCCCTCGTTACATCTCTTTACTCGTACAACTGTTCTAGTTAAGATTAAGAAAGCATCTTCACACAGTGTAAAGCTCCAGTAAAAGGATAAGGAAACAACTTGGAGTAATATATATCTCGAGTAGGCATCCAAGTTCAGGAAAATTGGATATCGATGACGGTGCCTTTTTTGAAAATTCTAGCGGATACGCATCCTAGTAACTAGATATTTATCCTGGAAGGACCACTATTCGTGCAAAAGACTCCATTTTTATCCAATACTATTGGATGGAAGTTGTCAGTAATTACCAACTACCGGGCGACTATAAGTAGAAGTAGGACTAGTCTTGCATTCCAAAACACAAGTGACCAATACCAATTTTGAGCAATGGAGGCAACCTACAAGCAAAGAGGGTTCACCAAAACCAAGCTAGTTACATCTTTGTACCGAGCTACCCAATTGCCAACACCATCTGTGCAGTATGTTAGCAAACACCCTTCTTCTGTTGCTCCGGTGGGCGTACACGACAGCGTATTTGCAGATCAACCTACACAGCAGAAGATGTCTTACGTTACATCTCTTACTGGTAATGACTCAAATGGCCACATTTACAACTTCCATTCTGGTGATGAAGGCATTGATGCGAAAGCCTCAAGTTACATCTCTACCGTTCAGGAGCGTTTTAGGCTTGAAATAATTGATTAGCTAGACTTAGGCTACGAGTCTGGTGGGATTGTGAAGAAAAGAGCTTGTTAGACGTACTTAATTCTGCATGTTGAGCACCTAAATCTCACACTACAGAAATGTTAAGTTCCCTTTAATTTGACAAGTGAAATGTTTTGGTTTTGTATAATCCATGTTTGAAGTTCATGGCAGCATTGAATGTCAACTAAGTGGCAACTGATAAAATTTTCCCAAATTTGTTAGAAAATATGTTCCAATGATTTCAGGTTGTTTCATTCAATCTTAGTACCATCAAATGTGTACGCAAGAAGAAAACGAAATAAGCTTAAAAATGTGAAATTGGGTCCAACTGCCCAAAGACTCCTATATTCAGCATTCGACAGTGTGCTAATTCTAAGCTAGACTACACTTAGGTTGCCCATATTGGTTACAAAAAGTTGCCAAGCATGTTTAGGAACCCATATTGTCTTCGTATTGTCAGAATGATCTGGAGTCATGTTGGTTTAACCTGTCACACAGCAACAATTCTTCTGTGTGGAATCTAAATTAGAATATGCTTCTCTATAACTTTTATCTACACTTTCCTTCTTCATCCGACAAAAGAAAACACTTTTCTTTTTGAGTTGAGAACAACCCACAAAAGAACTTCCAGGCCAGTAAAGCGCAAGCACCAAAGCATCTATCTGCACTCTGTGCGGGTGTACCGTCGGTTCACAACTAAACAGAAACCAAGCTATTGTTGACGTAACTTTCGGAATGCCAATCAAGAGCTCCAGGTGAAGAACCCTGCATTTTGCAATCGACTGCATTATACTGAAAATTCTATTATCACCCTCCATAAAAGAGATTTTTGTCTAACTTTTTATTTTGATTGATAAGTTATATTTATTCATAATATTATATTATATAATTAGATAATATAAAATTATAAATAAATTTTATTTATTAAAAATAAAATAAAATTAAGAAACACGGTGGCCAATCTTTAGATGTAAAATAACAATCTTGGCAATGTATACGGTCTTTAAAAATTACCGGAACACCCTTAATTATCTTTATCATTTGTCATTATTATATTATTATTATTATTTTAAATAGTTGCGTACAAGTTACAACTTTACAACGGTAACAATCCCGAGGCCCAGCCAGTATGTAAGGCGGTGTACTGTGCAAACAGCAGCACATTTTTTTGTCGGAAAAATGTTTGGCCACGTTTGAATAAAAATTTAGGTGATATACAGTAATTTAAATTTTTAAATTTTTAAAAATATATTAAATTTAAAAAATTAAAAAATAAATAAATAATTTAGATAATTATATATTCATCGTATATCCACCCTAGTGTATTCCTTGTTCTCTGCTCACCCGATCCAAGGAAAGAGAGGGCCGGAGCGATGAAAGAGAGATAGTGGCGGTGCCTTGTTCTTAAATGGACACATCCGGGGCCGCCGTGGCGGGGCGGATATTAGGCACTTTAACAGTGGTTAGATTCTTAGTAATTTCTATTTATCCCCCTCCCCCCTCCCCTTCTCTCTCTCATTTTTTTCCTTTTTTTTCCTCTTTAGTAGCGGCTAGATTTCCGCCTCCGACTCGGAAAAGCTGCTGGGATGGATCTGCATGGTAAAAGATTATTATTCTTAAAAGAAAATAATTGGAGGACTAATAAATTTGTCGGCGAGAAAAATAATAATTTTTTAATCTTTTTACAAAGAAATTTTTCAAATTAAAATTTAGCATAATTAAGCACTTATAAGATTTAATTTTTTAAAAATTCTTTTTTCTTAGTAGGGCCTGCGTCTATGACCATTCTGTGGCCCCTGGTTGGACTCTTTCCAATTAGCCACTAAAGAGCTTTGACTACTAATAACCTGGTGCTTGATTGGCTGAAGCAGTCTCCCTCGTTCGGTAGATTCAGTAATGTTTTGATGGACTTTAGCCTTCAGATATGTGGGGGTAGATCAAGCTTATATTTTGTGGGCATAATGTAGCAGAAAAGAGATTGTTGACTTTTCCGTTTCTTTGATTCTGAAAAATATATAAAATTTTTAAAATAATTTTTTTTTTATTTTTTTTAATACAAATACTTTTAACATTAAAATTATAATAGAGTAATCTTACCGTTATACTACGAACTCCCCTCGCCGTATTAAATCCGGTCCATACCCACGCAGCAAAGTTAACAGGAATTGCCAAAATTAAAACAATCACATTGCAGGCTTGACAGTGTTTAGTTCGAGGCTATTGTCTTGCTTTTTACCATTATCATCTTTCTTCTGCTTGTAGTTTCGTGTTGTATATATGCTTTCAATCACTAGATAGATCGTTAAATAGTAAGATGGTTACTATTAAATGCCGATCGCATCGAGAAGAAGATGGGGACAACCTGGGATCGATTAGCAGAACAAACAAAATCTATGGCAAATACGTAAGGTACATTTTGATTCATATGTAAACTGACTTGATAGATTTACAAAAATCGCGAAATCATTGGAAAAGTATATAAAGTGCATTGTAATTCATATCCATCATTGTTATAAATAAACAAAATTCTTGAAACAATTTTCAGAGCAATACTTCCATAAAGACAACAAAAGATCTAGCAAACCAACATCGAGAAGAAACAAACTGAAAACATGTAACAGAAGGAGAAGAAGATTAGTACATTAGAGAGAAAGAGGTTAGCCTGTATGGATGTGAACACCAATGGCGACAAGGAAGAAGGCGATGAGACCAAAATAGATAATAGCATGAACAAGAATGGAAGCGCCACTGGTCTCCATGTTCCCAAACTCAACCACTTTATTCTTCCCCGGAATCTGAAACAGCAGCCCCGGCGACAAGATCACGAACAGCACCACCGCTATAAACACTGGCCCCCAATCCGCCATTAATTCCCCTGCGTTTCCTTTTGTTTTTTTTTTTTTTCCCAAAATTTTTCCACAATTAAGGAAATGAAGAGATCAGGAACCCAAAAGAAAAGCGCTTGCAGACAATGGTGAAAGATCAGGAAAGAAAAGAAGTGGCGTTCACCGTTCAATTTCTACACGACAGTGAAAACAACTGCATTAATGTCAATGCATGTCGTGACAAGGAAATGAGTGGTTTTGCCGAAAGAGCCTTCTTCGTACATGTCCTGACTTTTTATTCTCCTAAATATTTTGTGTGAAATTATAATTATTATTTTTAAAATAATAATTAATATTTTAATAATATAAAAATAATAAATATTTTAAAAATATTAATATTTATTTTAAAAATATTAATCACTATTTTAATTAAAATAAATTTTAAAATAAAATTATCAAAATACCAACTTTTATTGTCCAATTTGCCGTGAGCTACGATAAGTCTGGGCCTGAAGGGATTCCCTATTCTCGAAAGCAGTCAGCACAATTCTCTTCTTGATAATTGTTATGTTTAAAAAGGACTCTTCATAATTGAGCAACCCAAACGACAATATCAAAATTTAGACAAACAACATTAATCACTTGCAATTTGTCCTTGTTGGGCTGCCCTTTAGGCCTAACACCATGTTTTATTTTCTTTTTTAAACACCCAAGAAAAAGTGCATCGCATCGCAACCAAGGGGACAAAAGCGAATTTTTTCATTATTGGTCTTGATTCAATTTCTATAAAAAGAAAAATTATCGTCTAAATACTAGTGAGACTAGATACTACATTGCATAATATGGAGAGGTAATATATAATTATAGGTTAATATGTCACCCATACTCTTTGTATTGAAATAACTCAGAAAATTCTTCGTGCCTATATTACTGCTGGTAGACCAAAATAATTTTAATTAGTTTGATATTTAATTATTAGATGCGCTGATTTGATATTTTAGTTTGATATTTTATAAATCAAATCAATTACTGTCTAAAATAACAAACTTAAGTCTCATAGTTTTTTTCTTAATTAGAAAAAAAAATACATTATAAGTATATTAGTTATTATATTTGTGAGCTGAGACAGAAGTTATTATTTTTTATGAACAAGACTTATCTTTTAAATATTATTGAATTAAAATAGATTTATTCTGTTTGATTATATTGTTAATGAGTTTTAAATTAAAGTACAATCAAAAGGCCCAGGAAATGGATTTTGTCACTTTTGTAATTACCGACACTCAAATTCAAATTGTGCCGAAGAGAAATATACAGAATTATTAATTAAATTATCACCTCAGTGATAAATCTTATAATTTATTTGCCACTTTTATCTAATCAAAATTATGATTTTATATGATCTTTTTCCATCGTCTAACAAAAGAAAAAACAAGTAATAAAAAAAATAAATGTGTCATTTAACTGAAAAAAGACCGTTAAGAAAAACGATTAAAAGGCCTCAAAATCCCCACTGAAATTGGAGAAAATTTGGTTATAACGCTTGACGTGGTGGAATATGATTGGTCCATCTTCTATCGTTTAGTTATTTTCACCTCAGCCCCGAAAATTGTAGGGTCGCAGAGTCTCTCTCTGTCCGATTCCCCTCCATTCCCGCCGCTCGCCGGTCGGTTAAATCTTCCCGGAAAATCCTAGTTTTCCGATAGCAATCCGACCAGCGGGTTTCTTTCTCAGCAATTTTTTCTCCGAAAAATTTGAGTCCTCTCTCAACCATCTTCCTCTGCATCCCTTCCAAAATCATCAGAAAATAGATTTTCTTGACGATTATTACGCTTTCATTATTCAATTTCAGGATTCGACTAGCATTCTCATCCGGTAAGCTTTTATTTTCACTTATTGTTTAATTTTGGATTTTGGCATTGGATGAGAAATGCTTGACAAAGCTTTTTGGTATATGTACAGAAAAAGGGGGAGAGAGAGAGATAGAAAACGGATGCGTTTGAGGTTTGAGTGCGCTTTTTGATGCAGAGATGTGACGAAGAAGGCTAGAATGCACAGCAGAAACGTTTGTTGACCGGCGGTGAAAAAAATGAGCGGCGGTTCTTCAAGAAAAAGTCTGTCATTAACGAATTCTTCGTCGATTCAAGGGAGGAAGAAAGAGAATGGAGGAGACATTATCGATCCTACTCGAAAAATTCTCACTGCTTCTCGGTCCATGTATGTTGTTGTTCCTTCCATCTTTGCCTTTCGTTTCGTTGTATTCTATCTTGTGCACCTTCTCAACGTTGATGCATCCGATTGTGCAGAATTGCCGTCTGCCGTTGTTATTTGTGCGAACTATTGAGAATCCATGGCTCACGTGATGAATTTGGTTTAATGTTGTTTCTGCTATTGCCTTATGTGTCTCGCCCGTTTTCTTAATTTATAATAGAGTACTGTTACGTGGGCATACGATTTTTGTCATAAAATTCCATCATATTGCAATAATATACATACATTTTGCAACAACATACGAATTATTTGCAACAAAAAATTAAAGTGTAAATTTTTATTGCAAAAACTATAATCATTATTATAAAAAATATGGACGTTATTGCAATATGATTGAATCGTTTGACAAAACAGTACGGCCATAAACATTTTCCGTTTATAATATAGGTTAGTTATTCCATAATTTGACAATTTTAACTTGTAAAATAGGGCGGTGGGCGGTGAGGGAGAATGGGAAATATATGGTGGCTATTCCCATTGCTTTTATTTTCTGATGGTGATTTATCTATTAATACTACTAAGTTTAAGTACTTAACTTTCAGTGCAAAAAGAATCACAATTTTGAGGTCAATTAAAGCACTAAACTGAATGCTCTTGCAGTGAGTGGCGGAATATATCCCTGTTTTTTCCCTTATTTTTTATTTGAGAATAATTTTTGGAGACAGCCAGACAGGTGGCACATTGATATTCCAGGTGCAGGCTAAGCCTCCAACACATGTTGGGCGACGATATGAATGCAACTACATCATGTTGTTCCATTGTCAATAACTTACATGTTTGTTAACATCTTCATGTGGAGTAGGGGGCTGACCGGAGAGCGCACGGTAAAAAGGTTGCGTCTGTCAAAAGCGCTTACATTGCCTGAGAGTACGACCATTTATGAGGCTTGTCATCGGATGGCTGCTCGTAGAGTTGACGCCTTATTGTTAACTGACTCAAATGCATTACTTTGTGGAATCCTTACAGACAAGGTACATCTAGGACTCCTAGGATGTTGGATTGATAAGCTTACGCAGTTCCACCAAGGGAATAGGCCCATCATTCTTTCCTTCGTCACCTCTATATAGTTCATGTACCATATGATGTTGTGATATTGTAGGATATAGCAACAAGAGTCATTGCTCGTGAGATCAATTTGGAGGAAACTCCAGTTTCTAAAGTTATGACCAGGAACCCAGTTTTTGTACTTTCAGACACCCTTGCCGTGGAAGCTCTTCAGAAGATGGTGCATGGTTAGCTGTTTACTGAGAAACATGCCAATACCATCTTATTTTGTAGCATACCGTTTAATATGATTCTGATGCTGGTATCTACAGGTAAATTCAGGCATCTGCCTGTTGTCGAGAATGGAGACGTCATTGCTTTACTCGACATAGCGAAGTGTTTATATGATGCTATTGCTCGTATGGAGAGAGCGGCTGAAAAGGGAAAGGCCATTGCTGCTGCAGTTGAAGGCGTTGAAAAAAATTGGGGCACATCTGTCTCTGGTTCGTGGAAAGTGTTAATTCTGAACAGCCTTTTAGCTACTTGAAATTCCTTAGGGATTTGTTTTGTACACGTATTGTATCACATAAGCTATTACAATAATTTACTAAAATGCATTTTTTTCCTGCTTTTTTCTTATTTGTTTCCTCCCTCTGCTTGTTCATTTGCAGGACCTAACACATTTATTGAAGCAATTAGAGAGAGGATGTTTAGGCCCTCATTATCTACAATAATTTCAGAGAATGCAAAGTAGTTAATATTTTTCTCCTAAGAGAAATTTGCATTATGTTGTGTGGTTCTCTGATTGTGGGGTTCTACAGATGAGAACATGGAAGTTTCTAAGCTTTATGCATGGTGCCATGTTGCAGGGTTGTAACAGTTTCACCAACTGAAACAGTTTTAACAGTGACAAAACAGATGCTTGAATTTCAGTCAAGCTCTGCAGTAGTGGTAATTGAAAACAAGCCGATGGGAATCCTTACGTAAGTTTCTGTTGCAATTAACCTTAAGCCTGAAATTTTCACGTCTGAATGAGTTTTTGTCTCTCATTCTAATCTCTCTGCATGACGTTTACTATTACCAACACCTTGTAATTTGTGTTTTTAATTCTGTCAGGTCAAAGGATATTTTGATGCGGCTAATTGCACTAAATCTTTCGCCTGATGAAACTGTTGTGGAGAAGGTATCTTCTTTCTGTGATGGCATGACGTTTTTCCAGGAATTGAAAGAACTCTGCATTAATCCAGTTCACTGTTGGTTGTACAAGGATATGACATGTGCTAGTAGTTTATCATAATACACCTTTCTGATGAACAACCACATGTGGTTGAGATTATGCATCTTGCTTTTAAAATGTTTACAGGTCATGACTCCTAATCCAGAATGTGCCACCCTTGAGACACCAATTGTTGATGCTTTGCATTCCATGCATGAGGGGAAATTTTTGCACCTTCCTGTGGTGGACAGAGGTAGGTTGTGCATCGAAATATTTATTTATTTATTTGTTTATTTATTTATTTATCGTTGTAGATATGTTAGTGATCTGACCAACTCCTGACTTTGGATGGTTGAATGCAGATGGGAATGTAGTTGCTGTTGTTGACGTGATTCATATGACTCATGCTGCAGTAGCTACAGTAAGTCACCATGCTCTTGGAACTGTATAGTTTTCTGGAGCTGCTATCTCAGCAGGTTGTATTTGCCTGGAATGGGTTCACGCTTCTTGTTAACAAGTGTAATTTTTCAAAGATTTATCTATGCAGAATTCAATCTTTTAAAGAAATTGATGTTTTGAAATAGTCATAATACATCTTTGGATTTGGATGGCTTCTCTTCTTCTATTTGTAGAATGTTGATGCAAATTTCTATTTGAAGTACGTGATTTTCATTCGCTCAATAACTATTTTGAAGTTCTTAAATTCAGTAAAGCATATGTCGTGCTGTTCTCATACATCTTGTGTAAAACTCTCATTCCTTGTTTCTTAATTAGATTGGAAGCACCAGTGGGATAAATAATGAGGCAACAAGCACGATGATGCAAAAATTTTGTGATTCTGTCATGGCCTCAAGTCCAAATGATGATGAGGAAACACGAAGGTTAAATTTGGTTTTTCTGATAGAATCTGACTTTCCACATTATTGTTTACTGACACAGAGTTGGTGACTTATCAGCGAACGTTCCTTGAAATTGGCATCTGAGGGAACAGAAACAGGAAGATCTCTTCCCTATCCTTCATCAACGATGCCAAATATATTTCCGTTTAAAATTCAAGACAAAAAGGGTCGGATGCATAGGTTCACTTGTGGTAATTTTTTTTTCCTGATATGCTGTGCCTGCGTGCAATGCACAATCTTTCATTTCTGTGTGTGCATGTAGAAAGATTGCCAGAGAGCAGGCTTGTCTCTTACCTGTTCTCTTAAAATCCAACTTTGGTGGGGCTTAAGTAATGGACTTAAGCGACACTCCCCAGATAAATTAATGTGGCTTTTCTTGGTTATGATGGCAGCTCATACATGGTCTCCAATGGGACACCTAATACTTTAAGAAGTTATTTATCTATCTTAGAGGTCTTAGATTCTAATCCCTGTGTAATGGGTAAAATACTAATGAGATAGGGAGAGGGCTTCCCCCCCTGCCACCCCAACCCCCCCAACAAAAAGGAAAAAAATTCTGTAAATTGAGACCCAACATGTGTCAAAGCTGCTCTTTTGTGATTATAGGTCACTCACCTTAGTGAAATATATTGTCACCTGGCTGGTTTAGATCTTGTAGCTTTAGAACTTGGTTCACTTTGTCCTTAAGTCTTGATTTTTAAGACAATAATAAGCTGACTTGAATTCTGCTTTTTCTTTCGAATTAGATACTAGAAACTTGACAGAACTAATAACCGCAATTCTTCAGAGGCTAGGGAATGAGATTGACTCAAATAGCTTACCCCAAATCCTGGTATACCCTTTGAACTTGTAGTATGTGATACCTTGTTGCTTAGGTTTCTGTTTACTTTTCATTGTATGCTAAATTGTGGCTACGTCTTGAAGTATGAAGATGCAGACCATGACAAAGTTGTTCTGGCATCAGATAATGATCTTGTGACGGCTGTAGATCATGCGAGATCAGCTGGTTTGAAGGTATATTTTATTGTCTCTATGTCAGTTAATGTTTGTAGCTTTTATTCTAAACATCAATCGAAAATGGCCGTTGATTGCTGTGAGATGTCCTTAAAGCTAATGTAATGTAGAAATTGTTGGGTTCAGGGGAATTGACTATTTGATGAAACTTTGCAGGGTTTGAGATTGCATTTAGATTATTCAGGAACACCTGGCCGTAGGAGGGCCTCTAATTCAGAAAGTCTAGATAAAGATGCATGGGCTGCTGCATATAGTGCGGTTGCAGCAGGTGCTGCTCTGGTTGCCGGGCTAGGTGTATTGGCATACTTGAAGAGGTCTGGTGACTAGCCTTTTTTTTCTTTGGATATAACCAGCTCCCACGACCTGATTTTTTTAGGCGAAAACCCAAGATATTACCTTTTTGGGAGGGCGCACATCATATATGTTCTTACGTACAACTACATATACAAGGAAGATTCAATTTCCTCCGTTTTTGGTTTGCTTGTGCTACCGTGGTTCTTGGTCATAACTTCGAGCTTTTGTAAAGAAAATAAATGGACATGGCGGCATGAGTTTCATATTTCGGGTTTCGGTTGCATATTGAATATCAATAAGAAAACTAAAAGGAAAAACAACACCTTGAAATTTAAGAGTTCAAGCAATCAATCAGATGTAACTCAATTGATCTTGGAGTATGTATGTCTGCTTTAACTTTCACTTTTGGAACAAACATTTAGAATAATGAAAGAGCTGGAAAAGCATGGAGTATGATTAGCTTTTGCACCACAGATAATGGTCTCACAGGGTATTGGGTAGTGACTAGTGATACAAGGTTTAGCTTAAAAAAAAATTCAGATTTATATGAAATATTAAGAGTTTAAATTTGCCAAAGTAATGAGTTAAATTTATAATTCAAGTGTAAAATATTTCGTAATTATTCGTTCCTTCATACTTTTTGGGACATACTTCGTGTTGAGAATATAAAACATTACTGATACTTTTCCATCCACTCAAAAAAGGGTCAGCTACGACATGTACCCTCGAGGCACACACATTGGCTCGTGGAAGAGCTTTTCTACTCCATTCTCACCTCTGTTTTTGGTTTTGCGCGTGTGGCAGCCTGGGCTGCATGGCTTGCAGCGCACAATCCACCGCCACAATCCACCAAAGATTCTTGTCTGTGAGGAGGACCCACCAAACCTGATCCACCATGACAGTTGTTACGTCTTTTGACCTCTCACAGTGGTTTTTCTTTTTTTTTTTTCGCACTGGCGAGAACTGTACGCAAATAATAATTTTAAAAATATTAAATAATAATATTTAAATTGTAATAAAATAATAATAAAATATTATAAATTAAATAATTAATTTTTTTAAAAATTATATATATATATATTATTAGATAATATTAAATAAATTATATAATTATTTTATTATTACATAAAATTAAATTATATAATAAAATTTGAATAATAATTTAAGAGTTTTTGCCTGATAATGTGTATTATATTAGTAGGTGGAGACAAATCGAACTCTGCTTTTGACAAGATAATATTTTTCTTTTTTTTGTTTTTCTTTCTTTCTTAACAATCTTTAATGCATCGGCTATTGTCAAATGTTAAGCACGTGATCCTTCCGAAGTCAGTAACACCTCAATTTATAAAATCTTTATTTTTTCCTTGAAAACTCATCATATAACAAATATGTGATCATAATTCTTAATTTTTACCTATTTTTCTATACTTTTATGGGATCGAGATTGAAAAAAAAAAAATTGTTGACATATGGCGGTGGATTCGCCATCCTATGATTGAGAATTGGAATGATGGTGCAGGGAAGATTTATGGCGATAATTCTGCAACTTACAATCTACATCACATGACACAGATAACTGAATCTACGAAGAAACAGACTGCTTGCTGTGACTGACCATTTATTATTAATAAAACACTACAAAATAAAGAAGCATTAAAGTGATAAACGTTCAATACAAATGCTTTTCCTTTTTTTCATCTTTCTGAAAAGCAAGCAAAGTGGGAGGATTAGTAAAAGAAAGAAAAAGCAGAAGCTCGGGAAAAAAAAAAAAGAGCAGAAGCTTCTCCATTCTGTGGTCCGCCAGAAAGCAAGAACAGTGAATTCCCTTCACCTACTTTGTCGCTTTCTAGTCTGTGATAACCCAATATCTCTAACAGCAGCCGAAAAAACAATCTTACCAAGTTTCAACTTTTCTTGCCATCCCATGAACTGCTCTTATACCCGTTCTTAATTCCAATTTCCTGATTCCTGAAAGCCCAGAGTTAGTTAAAACAAACCCATTTATTCAAAGACTCTTCTTTTGGCTTGGAAAATGACCATGAGAGGATTCAAGGGTATACCATCTTCGTTTTCCTCAATTTTCTTCCTGTTTCTGGCATTGACGTGTGTTTCTACGGCCCAAAAACTGAACCCCATCAAGACCATTGTGGTTTTAGTGATGGAAAACAGATCTTTTGATCACATGCTTGGGTGGATGAAGAAATCCGTGAACCCAGCAATCAATGGGGTCACGGGAGACGAATGCAATCCAGTCTCAACCAAGAACGCAACTCAGCAGGAATCCATTTGCTTCACAGACGATGCTCAATTTGTGGATCCAGATCCTGGTCACTCCTTTGAAGAAGTGATGCAACAGGTATTTGGCAATAATGGCTCCATTCCTTCCATGTCTGGCTTTGTTGAGCAAGCACTATCCTTGTCCCCCGACCTCTCTAAAACGGTCATGCAAGGATTCAGTCCTGGATCTGTGCCTGTTTATGCCACTCTTGTGAAGGAATTTGCAGTCTTTGATAGGTGGTTCTCTTCAATTCCTGGTCCAACACAACCCAATAGGCTATTTGTATATTCTGCTACTTCTCATGGCTCAACAAGTCATGTCAAGAAGCAACTGGCTCAAGGGTACCCACAAAAGACCATATTTGATTCACTTCACGAGAATGGAATAGACTTTGGGGTTTACTTCCAAAACATACCCGCAACTTTGTTCTACAGGAATATGAGGAAATTGAAGTATATTTTTAAGTTTCACCTTTATGACTTGGCATTCAAGAGACATGCTAGAGATGGGAAGTTGCCGAGCTTAACTGTGATTGAGCCCAGGTACTTTGATCTCAAAGGCATTCCTGCTAATGATGACCACCCATCCCATGATGTTGCCAATGGGCAAAAGCTTGTTAAGGAGGTTTATGAGGCATTGAGAGCTAGTCCTCAATGGAATGAGACCCTTTTCATCATTACTTATGATGAGCATGGTGGGTTCTACGATCATGTTAAGACCCCTTGTGAAAATGTGCCTAACCCAGATGGCAACACTGGCCCGGCTCCATATTTCTTTAAGTTTGATCGCCTTGGCGTCCGTGTCCCAACAATTATGGTCTCCCCTTGGATTGAGAAAGGAACTGGTAAGCTAAATTTTTTCTTTTTTTTTTTTTGCCATTTTATAGCTTATCTCTGTTTGGTAAATTTTGTTAATATGTGACCATTAGCAAGAACGGCAAAACTTGCAATTTGCATTGGGTCCTATCCAAATAATTTCTCTGCAATGGAAAGGCTGGTTATTTTCTTCAACAGAAAAACTTGTTTATCTGCTATTTTATTGTACAAGTTTATGCTGCTTTTTTTTTTTTTCAATTTTCTTAGTTCAAATTTGGTTTATTTCTTTTATTCTTCTCACTTCTGTTTCCTATCCTCTGGTATTTATTGGTCTCCTTGCTGTTCTTTTCTTTTCCATCATTTTTTTTTTTCCTGTTTTTCTGGACGGGGTTTTAATTTTGCTTTTTCAGTGATAAGTGGCCCAAATGGTCCTACTCCAGACTCAGAATTCGAGCATTCTTCAATCCCGGCCACCATAAAGAAAATGTTCAACCTCTCTTCCAATTTCTTGACTCACAGAGATGCATGGGCCGGTACATTCGAAGATGTCGTTGGCAAATTGACGTCTCCCAGAACTGACTGCCCAGGTAGAATTGAAATATGAACTTTTAGTTCTATCAATCTCGGTGCTTTTGGCTGATTAGAGACTTGCGGATCATCAAAACTTAGGACTGAGGTTAACTTGTCCGAGATGAAGAAAGGAAGGACCCCTTGATCACATATCTTAAATTTGATATGCTTTGGTTGATTTTTTTTTTTTTTTTAATTAATGAATCACATGGAAATTAATCAGTGTTTTACCTGGACATTGTTCTGCAGTGAGCTTGCCAGACGTGACACCTTTGAGAAGAACAGACCCCAAAGAGGAAGCTTTCCTATCCGAGTTTCAGACCGAGGTAGTTCAACTGGCGGGTGTGCTAAATGGCGATCACTTCTTGAGCAGCTTCCCAGACGAGATGGGCAAGAAGATGAACGTCAGAGAAGCTCATGATTATGTGAAGGGTGCGGTCACACGGTTCATTAGAGCAAGCAAAGAGGCGATCAAGTTAGGAGCGGATCAATCTGCAATTGTAGATATGAGGTCGTCCCTCACGACCAGATCTTCGGTCCATAATTAGTTAGATCACCAGACATATCCTCTTCTGTTTATCTTTGTCTGTCTCTCTTATACGCAGCACCTGTGTGTTATCTCACTAAATTGTTGATATTGGAATGAGATAAAAGCAAGTAAAGTAAAATTTGGCCTGTTGAATATTGTTCAGAATTCAAAAACAAACCATCACTGTTGAGTAGGTGACACGGTTGCTTCTGCTTGCTCGCGAATGTGAGCAGCACAATTGTTGAAATGATTTTCTCTATCTCTTTTTCTCTCTTTGTGCCAACAAGGAGATGGCAGCTTGTGTTCTGAAGAGTAATTTGGCTCTGGAATTAGCTTAAGGGTAAAATTTTGCTGCTGATTTTGACCTATCTGATATGAATTGGCATTATTACACTACTGATCTGGGCAGTGTTGTGGATAGCAAACAAGGACAAAAAGGATATTATGTGTTTAGGAATTTTCGCAGAAGCATTTGCATGGCAGTCTTGCAAGTTGCAACATGTTCCGATGTACAGGAAAAAAAAAAGAAAAAAAACCAAGAAACAAAAGACCCGGGCTTCAGATCTTGTGGTCTGCATTCTCCTTGGTCTGATAAAATCAAAGTTCTTCGTTAAAATGTCGGTATCAGTGAATCTCCATCATTACGCTAAAGGTATTTGGTGAAACCAACATTTTGCATATCATTTGTTAGTTGTTAGGGCCAAAATAGAATGGTATGCATTGGCAACTTCTAGGAACAATTAAAGCTCGTACCTAAAATGGGACAATTAAAGCTCATACATATAATTTAGCATAAATTCACACAGCCCTTCCCGTTGTGCCTGTCATGCAATAGAACGGAACAATTAAAGCTTATGTCTTCATTTTGAAGATGCTACCTCGAAAGGCTCAAATCCAGAAACAGAGAGTACACTGCACAAGTTGGGAATTCTCCGATGTCATTTTGTCCTTTGATCGATCGACAATAGTCCATTACATCTGTGGGGGAAAAAAACATGAAGCATGTTGCTTGTACAAGAAATCAGTTTCAACAGAGAATTTGTCCAAAATGCTAACAATGTCATGATTTACAAAATCCTTCAAAGGCCCTCGCATCAACTTTACTATTTTTCCTCTAACATTCTAATTCCCCTGCTACCGGACTCAAGAGATCTACAATGAACGTATGACTACAAAAATTTGCAAAGAAGGCCATCCTGAGACAAGCATCATTGCCACACTAAAATATCTTGATTTGAATTTGAACCCCCCCCTGGTCTTGGGCGTCTCGGTTTGAAACCAACATGTCCAGAGAACTTTCAGACAGAACAAGGACTTTGCCAAGTAGAAATGTCAGTGATAAGATCTCGCAACTGATCAATGAGAAGCTTGAGATACATGTTCTTATTTGCAAGCTCCTACATTAGACAGCATGCATAAATTCACAAGAAACTTATTATATGCAATGTCAAAGCACTAGGAACAAATTTTTAATCAAAACATATGGATTGATAATTCAATAAAAGGTACCTTCCTCAGATTGGATGCTCGCTCTTCTAATTTCTCAATCTCATCCTGGTCGGCCGGAGAATCCGTTTCAAATGCTTGTGCCTATTTAGAATCCAAGACCCACCCCACCGTATTAGATTCATCAACTCAATCATAGCATACCTTCTTTAAACATTCTTTTCCTATTTGGAGGCATGAAACTAAGCATATTATGAAGCATGAAAATGGAACACCTAACAACTTTTTTTTGTCTTTTGTTAATTCGTTCTGACTAAAACTCGAATTTGAGACCTATATGTCTTCCGCTAGAGGATCTTTAGCAAAAATTCTCAAATCAAAAATTGAACTTTTAATTGTCCCCATAGAGAATATATGCAAAGGAGATAACAACATAATTATTATTTTTTTAAACTTCATGGTATAAAATAAATGAAAAGAGAAGTAAAAGCTAGGGTTTTGTGGAATTCACCTTCTGGGAACCAGGAATTGCGGACAGAACCTCGCGAAGAGCAGCAACTGAATTTTTATACCGGAACCGGGCCTTATCCAGAGCTCCGTTAGCTGCGCCGCCGCCGCCATCGCCATTGGAAAGGATGGCGCTTTGGGAGAGAGATGAAGGGCCATTGCTGCTACTGGAGGAAGTGGAGGAGGAAGAAGAAGAAGAAGAAGAAGAGGAGGATGTTGTGGACCACAAAGAAGGATTGCAGAGCTCGTCGTTCATGGAAGAGAGGATCTGGTAGGCGGCCTTTATGGTATCTTCTAGATGCTTCTGCCCTTCCATTGCTAGCTCTTGCGTCGTTCTTGGCAGCGCTGTCTCGCTCATTGGGGTGTCTTCCATCTTTACCTTCTGCGATTTTGGGAGGGTTTAGTCGGGATTTTGCTTCGGCTGATGGTCTCAAATTTTCCTGCAGTTTCTTAACTCCCAAACACTCCAAAAACACAAATTTAGGCAAATAGTGAAGAAGATTTTATGTAGCAATTGGAAAATAAGACGCGCGGATAACAGGATTCGACGAGTCACTTGTCCCAGCCCGACGAGTCGGCGGACCGACATTTTAGATTGTTAGTTTTGGGATAAGCTTATTTATTATTGCCCCACTAATTAAAAGCCTAAATCTAAATTCGTGTGCAACCAAAAAAAAAAAAAAAAGTCTAAGTAACGTTATGAATCTTTAAAAAAATATGCAAATGAGTTAATAATATTAAATAGTCATTAATTGATAAGTTGATAGTTAAAATAAATAAAATTTACTTATTTTTGTTAATAATTTATATTAATAAGATAATAATTACTTAAATTTACGTAACATTTATCGGATAAAAAGAGAATAAATTTTTAAAACTTAAGTGATAAATCACTCAAGTCAAGTCAATAACATTACTATTGAGATGATAAATATTATTTAAACTTTGGTGATTTTCAACATGTAAACGTGTTGATTTGGATAAGTCATCAACTGGCAATTTATTACTTAACGACGATTTAAAGTAACTCATTCGTGTTTTTTTTTTTTTTTTTATATAAGTTTGTGATTTTACTTTATTATTATTATTTTTTTACCAATTTAGACTTTTGATACCAATGAAACGACATGCCGTTTTGCTATCTTCTGCTAGAAATGGGCCCGGAGTTGAGTGGCCAGTGTTGGGGATGAGAAAAATAGGAAAAGATGATTGCAAGGATGAGCCTGGTTGGTGATGCTCTTCTCCCTCCACATTCTCCAACCCCAAAAAATCCAAGCCTGCAAATTTCTCACCTCCAGAACCCAGAATTTATTTTGCAAAATATTGCCCCAAGACCGGTTCTCCTTACAAATCTCATCTCTTTGGCCCTCACTGTTACTTTGAATTCTCCATTACCCTCCTTGGCCATCCCTTCTCTCAATTCTCAGTCTCCCCTGCTCCCTCCCACCACTCCTTTCTCTCAATCCAAGAACTTGGAAGTTGGACTTGAAAACGGGTAATGCACAGTTCATTATTTCTTTAGAAATTTTGCAAATTTGCATGTTGGTAGTTGGTATTTCTTTTTTTTTTTAGTCATTTTATGCTGGAGCTTGGATATTCTTTTCAGGAAGATTAGGCCCTGCCCATCCACGAATCCTGGTTGTATATCCACAAATCCAAGATCGTCATCTTTCGCCTTCCCTTGGAGAATTCCTGAGGATTCCACGGAGAATGCTGTGCAGGTTCTGAAGAAAATATGTGTGTACTTAGCTGCAGCATGGCTAAACAGTATTTGGATAAAATTTTTGAGGGAGAAGAAAGTGAGGGAGGAGAAAGTGGATGAGAAAATTATTAGAGGAAAAGAATATTTTCTATTTCTTGTGTTTGAAAAGAGGGGATGAGAGAGAGGAAAATTATAAATTCTTTTGTTTGGAAAATAGTAGAAAATAAGGGAGAAGAATATAAAATATGTTGAAATAATAATTTTATCCTTCATAATAAATTCTATTAAGATATTTTGTTTAAGTAAAATTGTAATTTTTAAATTATATAAGGGTAATTGAGTCATTTAATAAATTTAATATGAAAACTAACAATTTTCCTCCTATTTTTTGGAAAATTGGTTTTAGTGAAGTAAGAAGGATTAGAGGAATTAGAAACTTTCTTCTCTCCCACTTTTTAAACATTTTCTAAATACAACAATTTACTTTAATTCTCTCACTTTCCCCTCCCTCCCCCCACTTTCCCCCCTCCCAAACACAGTATTAAAGATAATGTGAATTGAAACTGTGTGATTTTTTATTTTGATGCAGAAATTGCAGGAAGCAATCCTGGAAACCCAGAAAAATGCCAAGATTCAAGTCATTGAAAGCACCCCTTATGGTAATTGGACTTTCATTTTTTTAATTTCATAATGCTATGATATGATATAGTCACTATATACATGCATATCATGTTAAATCTTTCCAAAGACTAAGAAGGTAAGTATTGGAGATGTAGTTCTGTGCGATGCTTTGGTCACTTATTTTGATTGTATGGGACATTTTTTTGATATTGGTTGCAAATTCAGGCCATTATTTGCAAGCTGAGGTAGATGGAGGGTTTGGCAGGGATGTCCTGGAGTTTCTGGTGAGAGGGGATGTGGTTGCTTATAGGTCTATGGCCACAAAAGTAACATATGTTTACCCTTTCACAACAGCCCTGGGGGACTCTCGCGGGCAGCAAGAAAGAATGAAGAAAATCTTGGATCGGTTAGGCTGGTATGCCCCAAGTTTTGACTCCATGGATTAATTTGTCTTGTGTTTCCTATGTTTAGAGATAACCAGCTTTAGTTCCTCTTCAGTTGCACCGCGTTGGTTCGTGGGTGCTAGTTCCATTATAGTTTGTTTCGTGGTTCTACGATTTCATCTCTTAAGTTTGCTCCTCCTTGTCTAGTTGTCGAAAACCTTCGTTTAGTTAATGAATGCTGATACAATTCCAATGACACAGTCGAGTCAAAACAGAATGGAATTAGGATCATAAATGTAGCCGTTTGAACCAGATTTCTGATAGCTTGATAGCTCATTGCCTCAGTAAACATGTTAATATCATCCATGAGACACCAAAATCTCCATGATTTATAGACCATGAGCTCGATGAAGCCAAGAAATGACCAATGTCACACTGGCAAGTGGTTTCCAGAGTCCAAATCTTCAATTTTTGGAGAATGCAAACAAAAAGAAAAACCCGGAGCTGGGAGGTAGGTTCTTACTTTTCCCTACTTAACAAGTTTTATCTCATAGATCTTGCCTAAAGAAATTTTCACCTTGCATTTTCTGTTGTTAGAACCTCGTTTCATGTCAACTAGGTTTGGTCCGTAGTAGGAAACCTTACCTGCTTTGTCTCAAAACTCAGAAGAGTATTCCTATTGATATTTACAATTCTCCACCTACTTGAGTTGATTGAATAGAACGCAAAAAAGTATAAACAATGTTACCACTGCTTGCATGATCGGAGTAACTAAGGGACTTGGCCCTGTGCGAAGTCTCAGGCTCAAGTCCTAGTCATGGCAAATGGTGAGACTAATTGTGCCTAAGTCTAACTGGGATTTGAACAAATTAATGACATTTATGAGTTTTCAAAATTTGTTCTTTCGAGAATTTAATATAGATGATTCAGCCTATCTGACATTTGACGTTCTGCATAATCTTCCTGACAAGTCTATAAAAAATCACCTCTAATTACTCATTTTAAAAAACAACAAAAAAAAAAGGAATTATAAACAATATTATGATGATGTTAATAGGTAGAAATTAAAGGCCTCATCAGCTTCCACCTATTATGATAAAACCATGAGGTCGGGCAATAGCCCCATTGGTTTAGGGGGATGGGATTCTCCAAACCACCAGGCAGAGATTCGAGTTCCCACCTCATATCTCGTCTCTCATTTCTTGTCTCTTAGAAGAGTTTTACTGTTTTAGTAGCAACTAGACTACGAGATCAAATAATAATAACAATAATAATAATAATAAAATGATACATCTTAAATTGACTGTTGTAATTTTGCCCAGAGTACATCAAATCTCAGCAAGTTCGGCATGTAAGTTATCTTCATCTGTCCTGAGTCACAGAAAAATCAAGACCTGTGCACCATTTGAATAATAATTGTTGCTCGATCAATAGGAAACAGCTTTTTCTTTTCCTTTAATCTCAAGTTCGGTTTTTTTTTTTTTCTCTAAACCAAGTTTGTGATCTGGTGAAGTATTCGAGGCACCAATTTTGTGTGATTTGATTGTAGAATTATTGGGTTTTTAATTTCAATAGCAAAATTTTAAACTCTGATACTAATGAAAAACCATCAAATACTAAAATTATTCTCCGCAAGGTGTCCCCACTGGGACTTTGTCCAAACTCTGTTTTTGGCCAAAGTGATTGTATTAAAATCAAAACCTACCATTCATTTTGGATATTTTTGTGCGAACAAACAATCAAATTCACAATTGAAAAATCATCTGTGGAAGAGCCTTAATAATATATCCAATGGGAAATTGAGAACGTGTTACATCCTCGCGAACGTTTAATTGTTTAATTATATAAACAAGATCTGGAATTGAAATATTAATAAATACCATAACAACTAGAGTTTTGAATTTTCATCGGACTGATGTCTATTTTTAGCATGTCAAATTAATCCAATAAGTCATGAATTTTTACTTTTCGAAGATCACATCCTTAGACTAATAACAATTGAGCGGTAGCCAGACACAAAAAAAAAAAAAAAAAACACACACACACACACACACACAAATGAGTGATAGCATTTGAGATTTGGAAAATATTTTTCCTCTTACGGTCTAATGTAACTCTTATTAAAGGGGGGAAAATAATATGGTTACAATATTTTGAAAAAATGTTTATGCTTAAATTGAGAAACAGTTTATGTTCATTGTTTTTTCTTGATTAATCGGAAAGAATATTTATGGTTTTTTACGGGAGCTGTGAGAGGAAAGTTTTCATTAATATTTAAGAACTTTGTATAATTATTTTCTATCTATTATCACTTGCAGTTAATTTCTTGCTTTCAAATTCTATTGGATAAAAAAAAAAAAAAAAGTGATGGCGACGATTGTGACGGTTATAAGTCCAAATAGCGAAATGAATGCGATGGTGACCATTGTCATCCATTGATTGCGACTGAAGAAAAAGACGTCCAACATATGGAAAATCTCGCACAGCTCTCAACTTGTAATTTGAATTTACAATTGCTAATCGTTTTTTTTTAAACAAAAAAAAAATACATAAGACTATCAGATTATAATTATTATTAGTCTATTAAAAAATTTAATGTACAATTAATATAAAAATAGCAGAATTTAAATACAAACACTAATATTATATCAAAAAAATCAATCCGGTTACAAAATATAGGACATATGTTAAATTCTAACTCTATCTATCCCTATATGTGGCTTGTAATGAACTGTAGTGGTTCTGGTTTCCAATTTAAAAGGCAGTTAAACTTGACCGTTTTTGTCATAATCTCGTTATTATCCGCACCGACGGGTACGATAAAGCAGAGTAGAGCAGCCATCGCAACCACCAGTCAACATTGCCAGATATTTTTTCAGCAACCATTATAATAGATTAACCTCTTTGGTGGCGAACCCCTTTGGAGCAGGGACGATGGTGAAGCCTTTGCACGAGAAATTCAAGTCCTTTTTGAGCAACAGATGGCTAGTGTTTGTGTGCTCGATGTGGGTGATGTCGTGTTCCGGGATCGGCTATTTGTTTGGGAGCATCTCACCGGTGATAAAGAGCTCCCTGGGTTACAACCAGAGGCAAGTGGCTGCTCTTGGTGTGGCCAAGGACTTGGGTGATGCCATTGGTTTTGCGGCTGGGAGTTTGTGTGAGGTATTGCCTATTTGGGGGCTTATGATTATTGGGGCGGTGCAGAATTTTGTTGGGTATGGCTTGGTTTGGCTTGTAGTCACCCAAAGGTTGCCTTCTTTGCCTCTATGGGTGGTGAGTTCCATAGCCTTTTTTTGGTTATTCATTAATCGTCACTCAACCTTATTTGCGAATTAATTCTGTATTTTGGTGACCAATTTGATGAAAAGATTGATTGCGCGGTTCTTGTTCTGTATCTTAATCAGAGTTGAGAAATGACTTGGGATTGACCTCCCCATGATGAAAGTAGGCTGTTGCTGTTTACCATATAACAACATTATCCGTTAGTTCATTGCATTTTTTAATTAATATAGACTATATAAGTTTGATATGATTGCACACTGCCAAAGAACAAATTCCAATACACATCTCATCTGGTGGTGTCAAAAAATTTAATTAGACGCACACAGAGCTCGACTGGATTATTTTCTTGTTGAGATCTTAGTTGCTTCTGATTAGCATGATAAAATTTTTCTATCAACCTATGATCAAATTCCGAGGAAGTTGTTATCTTTCCACCCAATCCACCTGGTTCCATCTTTTCCGGTTTTTGGTTCTGCTGGAAGGATGTTTGATGAGTGCTAAAGACGTTTTGAAGCCCAGAGGTGCTGCACCCTTTGAGAGTGTATCCTATTCAAATGGGCAAGTAAAAGTTCTCTGCCACGGAGGTTTAGAAATTTGCTGCAATGCCAATATGACACTAATATTAACCAAATTTTTGTCCGCAGTTATGTGTTGCCATATTTGTGGGGACAAATGGTGAGACCTACTTCAACACTGGGGCTCTTGTGTCGTGTGTGCAGAACTTCCCTAAAAGCCGTGGTCCTGTTGTTGGAATACTGAAGGGATTTGCTGGGCTGAGCGGTGCAATTCTAACTCAGATATATGCTATTCTCCATGCTCCTAATAAAGCATCGCTCATTTTCATGATTGCAGTTGGGCCATCAATGGTTGTTATTGCTCTAATGTTCATTGTTAGACCTGTTGGAGGTCACAGACAAGTTAGGCCATCTGATAATTCAAGCTTCTCATTCATCTATAGTATTTGTGTTATTCTGGCAGCTTACTTGTTGGGAGTGCTGATAGTCGAGGATCTAGTCACTTTAAATGAGGCTGTGATCACAATCTTTTCTGTAATTTTGATCATTCTTATACTTTTTCCCATTATAGTTCCAATTGTATTAGTTTTCTTTTCCGAACCAAGATCTGCTGTAGAGGAGCGTCTTCTTCCTCAGTTGGAGGAGCAAGAGGTGGGGGGAAATAAGCAGGAGCAGAATGGAAGTGAGATCATTCTGAGTGAGGTTGAGGATGAGAAGTCCTCAGCAATGGACTTGCTTCCGTCATTAGAAAGGAGTAAACGAATTGCTCAATTGCAAGCTAAGTTGTTCCAAGCAGCTGCAGAAGGTGCAGTGAGGGTCAAGCAGAGAAAACGCCCGCGAAGAGGAGAAGATTTCACCTTGCTGCAGGCATTAGTAAAGGCAGATTTTTTGCTTTTGTTTTTCTCCCTGGTGCTAGCTGCTGGTTCTGGTTTGACAGTCATTGATAATCTTGGTCAGATTTGTCAGTCTTTGGGCTATAATGATACAAGCATATTTATATCCATGATAAGCATTTGGAACTTTCTTGGCCGTGTCGGTGGTGGCTACTTCTCAGAAGCAATCATCAGGTGAAACCCTGTTGTTTGTATTTCTAATTGGGAAGATGATAATCTTCCCTTTGCTTCTATTGCATAACTATTTTTAATCGCTTTTGTATTACTGCTGTCTCTTTCAGAAGTTTTGCCTACCCAAGAACAGTGGCTCTAGCTGTGGCTCAGGCCGTCATGGCAATTGGACTGCTCTACTTTGCTATGGACTGGCCTGGACAAATCTATATTGTCAGCATTTTGATAGGACTTGGCTATGGTGCCCATTGGAGTATCGTACCCGCCACAGCATCAGAGTTATTTGGCTTGAAGAGCTTTGGTGCCTTGTACAATTTTCTTACCATGTCAAACCCCGCCGGTTCTCTTATTTTCTCTGGTATCATTGCCAGCGGTATCTATGACTACTATGCAGAGAAACAGGCTGCCTTTCACAAGCTAAACTTAGTATCAGTTTCTGCATCATATATTCATGAAGAGAAGTCACTTAATTGTGTGGGTTCCATTTGTTATTCCCTCACCTGCGGGATCATGTCAGGTTTATGCATTATAGCAATGATCTTGAGCTTGATCGTTGTTCATCGAACTAAGGGTGTTTATGCTCAGCTTTATGGAAAGAACGATGCTTGAGTTGCTAGGAGAAGCAACTATAATTGCTTTCCATTTCAATTTGTTCTGTCTCTTCCAGTCCAAGAGTATGCTGGAGGAACCTGCGGGGGCACGGCAGACGGAGCAAATGCAAATGTAGAGCTGGAGACTAAGAGGGGTTTTGCCATGAAATTACTGTGGACATTAATCACATTCCTGGCTTGCTTTGGAGTGTTTATATGCATAATTGGACCTGCAGGCTGTTTCATTCATCTGCATGTCATGAGCTAGAATCATGCTCCATAACAGTGTATCCATCTTGTATTGGCAATTCACTGTACATTGCGAACAAAAGAAGTATTGTTGCAAGACGAGCAATATATTCCATTTAAATTGCTGTTTCCTTATTCTTAAATCGTATCTTGTGACATTGAGATTAAATGTCAATTACACTTAAGTAGATCTTTGGCAAAACCATAACAATGTCTAACTGCTAAATTTACACGACATCGTTGCTCTACCAATTGCAGACCTGCAACTGCACAAATAAACACAAACAATAAATGACCAGACTGTTTATTACAGATTTTTCAATCCGATGCTCTCGAAGCATTACATCTAATTTGCAGTAAGATGGGCGTACGATAGAACTAAAGGAAAAATTAATTTTAAATTTTTATAAATTTTTACGATTGAGTAGAATATTTTACAAAGAAAAATAAAGTATGAGGACTATGTAGGATAATAAATATTTATTTTCTCGTTTCAAAATTTTAAAAAAAGTCATCTCCTTTAATTATTATTAAAGAAAAAATAGTAAAAGAAATAACAGAATATGATGGAGGGGTGCACAGGACAAGTAAAGAAGGGGAACATCGCAATCGCAGATGAGGAGGGCGAAATCAACAAAAAAAATGCGCAAGATCGGACGGCTCCAAACCCCACACGGCCCTGTCAGGACCATGGGACTGACGGTGAAGAAATTGAAATTGAGAGAGAGAAGAAAAGAGAATTGAGGGAAGAGAGAGAGAGAGAGAGAGAGAGAGAGAAGAGATAAGAGAGAGAAATTAAGAGAGAGAATTCAGATATTCTTTTCCATAACCAACTCTACAACAATTCCCACCCATTACATATGCACGACACCCCTCACAACCCATAATATTCTATCTGCTAGGACTCTTCTAGAATACCAGCTCATCAACCATGACACTCGTTCTACACTTATTGTGGCCATACTATATTGGACTGGGCCTTACAGTCTGCTAATAAACTTAAGTAAATGGGCTCCTAACAATTCCCTCCCGATGACAACATCCTTGTCCTCAAGGATTGTTCTTCATAAAATCTGGAAATTGAGATGGAAGAAACGAGGCATCCTCCCAAGTGGCTTCCTCTGGCGACAAATTAACCCACTGCACCAGCACCTGCGTGATAGGCTTGTTCTTTCACTTAACCATTCGACGGGCTAAAATAGAAGACGACTCCACTTTAATCTGACCATCATTCCCCACCAGTGGCAACTTCAGAGATACTGAAGCTAGCGGCCCAACCAATTTCTTGAGCAAGGAGACGTGAAAAACAGGATGTATCCCACTACCAGCTGGAAGCTTGAGCCTATACACCACTTCCCCAACTTTCTCTACTACCTCAAACGGGCCATAGTACTTAGAAGAGAGTTTCAGGTTCGTCCGAACAGCAACTGAAGTTTGGTGGTAAGGCTGGAGTTTAAGGAACACCCAATCACCTACCTGAAAAGTCCTCTCGGTACGATGACGGTAGGCAAAAAATTTCATGCGTTCCTGAGCCTTTTGAAGCTGCTCTTTGAGTAGTGTGGACAGCACTTGCCGCTCGTGCATGAATTCCGACAGAGAAGCTACTTGCGTTGCTGCAGCTGGTAGTGACAGTAACTGCGGAGGGGGGCTGCCATAAAGAGCCTGGTATGGGGACATATTTAGGGCAGTATGGTGGGTGGTGTTATACCACCATTCTGCCAGTGGAAGCCATTGACTCCATTTCTGAGGCCGCATAAAGCACATACACCAAAGGTACCCTTCCAAGCAACGATTCAGCCTCTTAGTTTGCCCGTCGGATTGCGGATGGTATGCCGAACTCAAATGCAAGGCCGTCTTTTCCAATTTCATAAGCTCTTGCCAGAAATGGCTTGTGAATATTTTGTCACGATCGGAAACGATGGATTGGGGCATACCGTGGAGCTTAAACACTTGCTCAAAGTAGACTTTAGCTAGAGATGGGGCAGTGAATGGATGCTTAAGTCCAATGAAGTGGGCTGATTTTGTAAATCGGTCAACCAAAACCCAAACTACAGTTTTTCCCTCTGACTCCGGAAGTCCTTCCACAAAATCCATAGCTATATGCCTCCATGCTTGGTCAGGAATTGGCAAGGGTTGTAAAAAACCGGGGTAAGGCAGATTTTCCGATTTGCATCGCTGGCAAACCTCACAAGATCATACCCATTGCTGCACTGCTTTCTTCATCTTTTGCCAGTAGAAGTGTTGTTTTAAACATGCATAAGTAGCTCTGACCCCGGAGTGGCCTCCCATTGCCGAATCATGCATGACCTTGATCAGTTGAGCCCGCAAGTCACCTTTCCGGCCCACATATATCTTCCCCTTCTGGCGTAGAATCCCTTGGCTGTACTGGAATTTAGAGTCCGCATCGCTTTTTTCGAAGGCTGCTTCAATTATTTCGGGAACAATTTCATCCCCTTCATAGCTGTTTTGTAATTCTTCCATCCACAATGGAACGACAGCCGAGATTGCCAAGCATGTTCCTTCCGTTTGGCGAGAAAGAGCATCAGCTGCGCGATTGTCAGCCCCTTTCCGATAAAGAATAACATAGTCCAGGCCTAACAGCTTCGTAATTCCCCGCTGCTGTACTAAGGTTCTCAACCTCTGCTGCAATAAGTGCTTCAGGCTCTCATGATCGGTGCGTACGAAAAAGTTGCGGCCCTCTAAGTAATGGCGCCACTTAGATACTGCCATGATCACTGCCAGAAATTCCTTTTCATAAATAGACAAAGCTCGATTGCGGACGTTAAAGGCCTTGCTCAAATAAGAGATTGGATGCCCTTATTGGCTCAAAATTGCCCCCATGCCGGAATCACAAGCGTCTGTCTCAATCTCAAAAGCTTTTTGAAAATCGGGTAAGGCTAACACCGGTGCTGTACACATGGCCAATTTCAAGGCTTCAAATGCATTTTGGGCTTCATCACTCCACTGGAAACTATCCCTCTTTAATAAATTGGTGAGTGGCTTACTGATGAGTCCATAGTGCCGAATAAATTTTCGGTAATAGCCTGTGATGCCGAGAAATCCCCGTAAGCCCTTGACAGTGGTCGGCAATGGCCAAGTTCTCATCACTTCAACCTTTGACGGGTCGGTTGACACCTTTCCATCCATAATAACATGACCCAAATACTCAATTCTGGTCTGACCGAAGGCACACTTACTCAACTTGGCATAAAGATTGTGTTGCCGGAGAAGAGATAGAACCAATTTCAAGTGGAGCATATGATCCGACAAGCTACAGCTGTAAATTAAAATGTCATCGAAAAACACAAGAACAAACTTGTGCAGGTAAGTGGCAAAAACTTGATTCATTAGAGATTGAAAGGTGGCCGGCGCATTCGTCAAGCCAAACGGCATAACCTGAAACTCATAGTGGCCTTGGTGTGTGCGGAAAGCGGTGTTTGCAATGTCATTATCGTGGACTCTAATCTGATGGTAGCTGGCCCTTAAATCCAGCTTGGAATAAACACGTGCCCCAGCCAGCTTGTCCAGAAGGTCATCGATGATAGGTATCGGATATTTATCCTTAACCGTTAACTCATTTAAGTGGCGATAGTCCACACAAAACCGCCAACTTCCGTCTTTTTTCTTGACCAGCAAGACTGGTGAGGCAAAGGGACTGTTACTGTGTCGTATCAAATTTGTCTCCAACATGCTCTGCACCTGTCGCTCAATTTCTGTTTTCAGGGAATAGGGATACCTATATAGACGCACATTCACCGGAGAAGCTCCCGGAATCAAGGTATACGGTGATCCTCTGCTCTTGCCGATGGAAGTGCCTTAGGCTCTTCAAAGATATCCTGGAATTCGTTCAGTACGGGCTGCAATTCCTTTGGACATTGTGAGGTAGTTGTTTGGGTGACCAACAGCATGAAATGGGCCTGAAGACTGGGTCCGCCTTTGTTAACTAACTGCTGGATTCGCCTTTCAGAAATAACTGTTGGGCCTGGGCTGGGAGGTTGGCCGTATAACACAATTTTCTGCCTATCTCGCTTAAATGAAATCTGCATGGCCTCGAGATCTAGCTTTAATGGGCTATAGGTCCGAAGCCAATCTGCCCCAAGAATCATGTCACAAGCCCATAGGTGCAGCAGCCGAACATTCATGGAAAACGTGAATCCCTGCATTTTCCAAGAAAAATCAGAACAAAACTCCGAACAGCTCATTCGCTCGCCGTTAGCTATAGTGACGGACATGGACGGCTCGGTGAGAACCTCACACTCTAACTCCATAGCTTTGCGTGTGTCCAAAAAACTGTGGGTACTACCGGAGTCGATAAGAATGACGAGCGATTTCCGGCCAACAAACCCCAATACTTTAAGAGTGCCACTACCCGTGTTGCCGGAGATGGCATTAACCGAGATTTCCCCTGTGTCGTCAACCCCAGTTTCTTGAGCTGGCACCTGTAACACTGTATGGTCCTCTTCAGTATCCTCATCTTGCCTTTCTATCAGGTGCAGCTGCCGTCTTACACACTGGTGACCAGGTGTGTATTTTTCCCCACATCGATAGCAATTACCGGCACGTCGTGCATCTTCCCAAGCCCGTTTATCTAATCGGTCAACAGCTGGCTTAACCGCTGGAGGAGAAAACTTAGTAGTCGGAGAAGAAACCCCCCCTGACTCGCTGGAGCCCTGATGGCTCTCTGTTTCCTAGTGGCTGCCTCAACAGCAACCTCCTGTAAGGAAGCCACCTCAAACACCTCAGCCAGCGATCTGGGTTTCACAATTTTGATAATAGGTCGAATCTCGTCACTGAGTCCACTCAGAAATGTGGAAATAAACAATCCGTCACGTAAAGCCGGATTGTGGGCTTGAATCAACGAGCGAATCTCTTCAAATCGCTCTTGATACTCCCTGACTGTGCCAGTTTGCTGGAGCAGCTTCAATTCCTCCACCGGATCCCGCATAGCTGGGTCTCCAAAACGCTTACAGAGATCCTCTTGAAACATGGCCCATGTAGCATCAGGCTGATTAGTGGTCCACCCGTGAAACCACACGTCCGCTTTGCCGTCGAGATACATCGCCACTGTCTCCAGTTTTGACGCGTCCTCGATATGATATAAACGAAAAAAACGTTCACGTTTCCGTAGCCAACCCCGTGGATCCGCACCTTCAAAGCGTTGCAACTTGATCTTTGGAGGATATGGCAAGATGGCCGTGCTGAGGGGAGAAGATTGAGTTTCCCGCAGACTGCTGCCGTCGGTATCCAGTTGCTGGATCGGAGGGGTAGGAAGAAGACCCTTGGCCGAGGCCAATATAGGCGTGTCAGCGAGCACCCCCGTGTCCGGTGTCGAAGCACAACCCGATCCGCGAAATAGTTCGGCCAACTTGCTGAAAGAGGACTACGATTCAGCACGCAGGCCGTCCTGAAGCAACCGCAATGACTCCTGATTCGCCGTCTGAAAATTCTCAAACTGAGTAGGCAACACTTCCAACGCCTGCAATTTGTCCAAGACATATTGCAGTTGCTGATCATGTCGCTTAACTTGCTCGTCTAAAGACTTGAGGCGAGTATTTTCTGCCATGGAATTAGCTTTTTTCCATGCCAGAGTGAAGGGAAGATCGCCACTAGATCGGAGCTCTGATACCCAATGTCAGGACCAAGGGACTGACGGTGAAGAAATTGAAATTGAGAGAGAGAAGAAAAGAGAATTGAGGGAAGAGAGAGAGAGAGAGAGACAGAGTAGAGATAAGGAAGAGAAATTAAGAGAGAGAATTTAGATATTCTTTTCCATAACCAACTCTGCAACAATTCCCACCTATTACATATGCACGACACCCCTCACAACCCAGAATATTCTATCTGCTAGGACTCTTCTAGAATACCAGCTCATCAACCATGACACTCGTTCTACACTTATTGTGGCCATACTATATTGGACTGGGCCTTACAATCTGCTAATAAACTTGAGTAAATGGGCTCCTAACAGGCCCACACCTGAACTTTTCTTCCTGATTCTCCATATTAGACCCTTTCATCACCGTCCAATTCATCCATCACATTTGCGAACCCTCCAACGAAGAGCCAACACAAAAAACAAACCCCACCCAACCAAAAACTTCTATCAATCAAAGCCATCCAAACACAAAAGACCCAAATCCAATGGACACCAGCAACAACCGGCAAGCCCAATCCTCTACATACCCACCGCAAGCCCCCGTTGCAGGCGCCCCTCCGCCGGGAGCGGCGGCGGCGGCTGGGGCACCGTACCACCACCTGCTCCAGCAGCAGCAGCAGCAGCTGCAAATGTTCTGGTCGTACCAACGGCAGGAGATCGAACAGGTGAACGATTTCAAGAACCACCAGCTCCCTCTGGCCCGAATCAAGAAGATCATGAAGGCCGACGAGGACGTCCGCATGATCTCCGCCGAGGCCCCCATTCTCTTCGCCAAGGCCTGCGAGCTCTTCATCTTGGAACTCACTATCCGCTCGTGGCTCCACGCCGAGGAGAACAAGCGCCGGACCCTCCAGAAGAACGACATCGCCGCCGCCATTACGAGGACCGATATCTTCGATTTTCTCGTGGATATCGTGCCCAGAGATGAGATCAAGGACGAGGCCGGCCTCGGACCGATGGTTGGGCCCCCGGCCAGTGGTGTACCCTATTTTTATCCGCCGATGGGCCAGCCCGCTGCTGCTGGACCCGGTGGAATGATGATTGGAAGACCGGCCGTCGATCCTACCGGCGTTTATGTGCAACCACCATCCCATGCGTGGCAATCGGTGTGGCAGACGGCTGCTGCGGAGGATGGGTCGTATGGGAGTGGAGCGGGCAGTGGTCAGGGGAATCTTGATGGACAAGGGTATGCACTTGCTTTTTTGTTGTACCCTATTTTTCTCTATGGCCTTTTTGGCCACTCAAGTATGTTAATTTCGCGAATTTTCCTATTGATGATTGTTTCTGTTAGTAGTTCTGCTTTGAGTAGCATAGGTTTGCAGGCGGGGCTTGGACGAACTTGTGTCTCAACTTTACATGATTAGGTGTTTGGTTTTCGTTGCGACTTGGGTTTCATTAGTTCTTAGAATTGTCAGACCGTGTATAAGTTTTTGGAAACCTAGTTATCTATTGCATTTATGAAGAACGTCGTGACAATTCTATGACTTTTGAGTTTTGACGAAAGCCCAAGCTTTTAGACTGTTTGAGTGAATTTTATGATTTAGATGTTGGTCAGAGCCCGATTTGTTTGATGCATTGTATCAATAACTTTGATTATAATGGTCAGGCTAGAGATTGAGGGTGGAATTGTAGAACTGCCGGTTTCACATTTCTGGCCGACAGCTTTGACAGGTTTTCTAACCTAGCATGCTTATTCAGATTGTCTCATTGTCATTGCTTTGGTGACATCGTGCAACAATGTTGCCATTGGGAGAAAAAATTCTTTTGCGTTTTAAAGAGAGGCGTGCAACCTACAGATATGATTTGTCAACTAATGTCTTTATGTATTAATTTTCTTGTTTGATGCCCTTTTGCTTACTGGATTGAGGCTTTTGAGGTGAATGAGGCTAAAATTTGAATTCATTCTTGCTGAACGTTGAAAAAGTTCTTTCAGGTGGTAACGAATAAGACAAAACTTATTGTTCTCTTTTTGAGCATTTGTCCAAAAAAAAGTGCTGCATGAGGTCCGGCTGAGCTGGAAAACTTGCATGTGGCATCTTATTGAAAAACATGTGATAAGTTATTGAGCTGTCTCTGTGAGGATTCTGTCTAAAAATTCAATATGTGTGTGTGTGTGTGTGTCTTCTATCACTAAGCTAAGCTATGACACTAGTTGTCTCTGCTTGGATGACCACTTCACTAGACTAGTATTATGTAGCCAATGGTCATTGATTGTTACCATCAGCCTAAAATAAATAGGAAGAAGGATAGGGGATAAAAAAAAGTGATGAAAATTTTTATTCCTGACTATACTAGCATGTTTCACTTATTAAACCTGATGTATGGTTGCAGTATCGTCACTTTACAGCCAATTTAGCTGGATTCCAAGTTTGTGTGCCTTTTTCCTGGTTTGTGGGGAACATCTTGGGTTCAGTTCAGGTTTCTTTGTAAAGATTCTATGGCATTTAAGAGTCAAGCGAAGCCAACTTTCTTTCTAGCTCTGAGACACTGATTCAATTCATTTTTATTGTCAACTCACTTGTTCCCAATATATTGAATTTATAGATGAATGACAAGGAATAGCAATCAAAGAACAAAAATTATTGTGCGAACTTGTACAGGGACATAAATAATGTTGCCCAACTTGGAAAAAGAAATTGGTCTTGCATTATGCAATACTATTTTCCCCCTTAAGGCTCCATACTTTTTAGAGTTGTGTGATATATCTTTGACATTCTCTTGACCAAGAAATGTTGTTTACTACTATAGTATTAATATTCCCTTTTGGTAGGAAGAGGATTATCTTGAAGGAGAATCTTTTTTTTTTCCCAGCTTTTTTTGAAAAAAAAAAATGTTTTGGTTAAGTAGCTTTGAAGATTATGGATATCCTTGAAAGTACAATGTAGAAAGTACGTTAAAAAATAAAATTCAAAAAATACGTCACAAGTGTTTGAAAACAATCTTTCTCATGTAATGTTTTTACTTTATTAAAATTTGCATGTTCCAGTTGAGTAACCAGAGTGGGAATTTTTTTGGACTTCCAAGTATAATCTTTGGGAAGTTACAAAAGGTTGTGGTGGATTATAGGCTGTAGATTGAAAGTTGATGTGGGCAATGTGGAATTGGCTTAGCTGTCCCAGCTTGACCAATCATGCATGAAAGTTGATTATTTTTGTGCAACTAATAAGAGTTGGCCTTCACTGTGTACTTGTGGTCTGGCAGGGATGATAAAAAATGTTATGGATCCCATCTGGTCCATAAGCCTTCCCCCTTTTGTATGTAGTTTGTTCTCTGTCACTAAGGAGGACTTGTGTAGTTAGGCCACAGTGCCTCTACAATCGCAGATCTGAGCTTTTGGTGCATGTGTACTTGAGCAGATTCCATATTGGAATTGATGTCTGTTGTACTGAATTGTCATATCACTGTAAAATTTCATTTATGGCGCTGCCATATGGGCAGTTTATTTGCCTTAACCTGAAGTATTTTGAAATGTTAAGCCTTCATCCTGGTTACCCTTTAACTGAGTGAGAATGGAGAGTGACAAAACTGCCCTTGTGTCTACCAATAGGCTATATTTGAACTTTAAACACTATAGATGAAATGGTCTTGGATTTCAAATGGAATTGTTGGGTTTACAACCAAGTGGTTTGGTCTCCCGCTAGAACTAGATATGCATGCATTATTACAAACGTAGCAATTCTTTTTATGCATCAGATGGACATATAGTCCTATCAGAAAGAAAAGGATATCTTTGTTTATCATGCTGCATATTAAGTGCACTTTAGAGGAACGTCCCTTCTCTTTCTTTCAAACTTGTTTATCCATTTTAATGTGTTTTGAAGCTGAACCGAGCTTGATGGCTTTTGATACTTGGTACAACGAATTGGAGCTTGTAGTTTACTGACAAACACAAGAAAGAAACATCTCAGATTTGTTTGATTTGTCTTTCTTCTAGTAATTTCATAATTGCCTTGTGCTAGCAGAATCTTGTGTGTTGTACTACCTTTTTCTCATGCTTTTACCCATGATCACTTGCTGACTGCACATTGTTTAGGAAAGACAGCCAATTCACGGTCTCTATTTACATGTTTATGTTGTTTGAACTTATTTTGCCATATGACCTTGGTGGCGTATATACTACCTTATTAGGTTACACATCTCTGTAGTAATCAGTCTTGTTTTACCTTTTTGCTTATATGTATCCGAATGGCAGCCATATCTTGCATCTAGTCATTCATACACGACTTGTTATGAGCCATTTTTTGCCTTTAGGGGTAACATTTAACACCTCAAAGCCCAACCCCTTCTTAAAAAGTGATAACAATGATAAATAAATAAGCCTGCCTAGCTATATTGTTCCCCTCCATCTGTGGCACTTTATCGAGGCTTGGTAAATGAAGAGAAACTGCTTTTCCAAATTACTGTTATCAGTGAATTCTTATTAATGGTTTGTTGTCTGCAATCCAACTTATCTTCATCATTCTTTTCTGCAGTTAAGCAACTCATATCCGGTGGTTTCCAGTGGTGCAGCAGAAGGCAACGAACTTTTGAGTGCTACTCGAGATTTTGCTTGTTTGTGTAATTGTTTGCTATTGTTATGGAAGCTGTGTTTAACTGTAATGAAATAACTAGATACTTCTTGAAATATTTAACTTGATTTTGGGGCAGCCTCATTGCTGCTACCAGTTGTATACAATGTGCAGTTTAATCTCATAACCTTGTAATCCATTTGTTGCCTGCTGCATCTGCATGTCACTATTCACTCTCAGGAGAACCGGTGTGAATTTATTTATTTTTTTTATTTTTAAAAATTAGGTTGTTTGCTTTTGGCATGGAACATCATAACTTCATACAGCACCTGATCTTGCTATGAAACAATGTATACCCCTTTGGGCAAGATGTGGAAGTTCGATACCTGGTACCTTCAATCCTCACACTCAAGTCGGATTTGGATTTTGGAGTTCTATTTCTTTAAGTTGTGCACTTTTTGCATGTCTTGTATATCAATGTGTTGTAGATGCTTAGTACTTAGTTTTTACTAGAATGAAAAGCCCAGACTTGATTAGGAGAGTTTTGGTGCGACATATAATATCATGTAATAAAATGTCATTGTTGGTCAAACTTTTCCCTGTGACCAAACGAAAGGGAGTTAAAAAAAACTAACCGAACAAAAAGCATTTTTTTCATTTTTGCCGAGGAGTCAAAGGCTTAAGAACGTAAGGAGCAGCCGTTTAACTCCTCATGAGCCCCCAAAAGAAGAGTAAAAATGTCAGCTCCACGTTTCTTCAGTCAATGTGCCTGAGGTGGCGGGATGACATGGCATAGTTTGGCACGTGGCAGAATTATATGTAGTTATCTATCTTTATTAGTTATTAAGCATTTACCAAATAGAGATCATTACAGCGCAGATGATTTGAGTATATGTTTGTGGGTAAACGATAGTTTGTGTAATTATAAGTATATTTTGTGTAATCGTAATAAAAAAATATGAAGTAAAAAAATAATAATATTTTTTTTATTATTTTTTATCATTTTAATCGTATAAAATTTACTCACAATCACACAAATCAACATCTATTAAGCGTATGCCCATCAACATATTTCCATTGGCTTTTTCTGTTATCAAACCTTTCTTTATCCATTAATTCGAGCTGAAAGAGGGTAAATAACCTGTACGGTTGTTCTAAGAAAGTCCAAGTGGGTATTGCCTTTGACTACATACGCTCTTTTCTCATTTAGGACATAATATACGTATTTATCGAGAATTCTAATCCAATTTTTAAGAAGTTCTGAAATCATGCCACATCAAACTATACCATTACCAATTAGAGAGCTGTTTGCTCGCTTTTTGTTTTTGGACGAATGGAAAAATGTCAATTGCTTGCTAAAATCTCGAGCATTTATTGCTTAATTTTCACCAACTATATATATAATTTGTAGTAGAGATATTAGCTCGTCATTAAAAATAAATAAATAAAAAAAGAGATTGAAATTCTAACATTAAGTCTCTCAATGAAAACTACATGTCTTCCGTCACTTTAATTTAGTTGATTATATACGTACAACTATTATTAATTTGCGCATTTTTAAGTGTTTCGATATAAATTTATTTTAAAAAATGGTGAATTTGGTTTTGTTGTGTATAGTAAGATTTTAATTAGAAAGAAAGTGATTGGAAAAGAAAACGATTAGAAAAAAAAAAGTTATAAAAAAGAAAAGTGAGTAGATCCATTATTAAGATATATGAAAAAATATGAGAAAAAAAATGAATAAAAAGTGAATTGATATATTTAAAATGTAAAATGATCAAATTATCTCTCTTATTAGTATATCAATAAAAATTGTTAAAAAATAATTAAAAAAATAAAATTTTATATTTAAATTATATTAAAAAATAAAAAATATATATAAATAAAATTATAAAAAAATATTTACAAATAATTAAATAATAAATTAAAATTATAAAAATATTTTTATAATAATAAAAATATATTATGATATTTTGATCATTGCACTTCTTTTTTTTTTTTTTCTTCTCATTTTCTGATCTGATTTGACAGGACATCTTTTTGAGTTTTCCATTGCTTTTCCATGTATCACCAAACATGAGGAAGTGGATTAAAAGTACCAATTTTCTTTTCTTTTCCAACGGCTAGCCAAACACAGGGAAAAGGTTTCAATACATGTTTTTTGGCTGTCCTTTCTGACTTTGGTAGCCGACCCGGTGGACAACCAAAGTGGCAAAAACAAACCTAATTTTGTCCTTTTATTTTTGTTTTTCACTTGTAATTTGCGAATTGCATTCATTAAAGTGATGTGCTGAAAGAATTGGAAAAAAGAAAAAACAAAACAAAAATAGGAAGGGTAAAACGGTAAATCTAAAGACACAAATTGAATAAGAATCTTAGTCACCCGTTATGCTTCTCTCCCTCCTCCTCTGCCACAAGTACAAGTGTTCGGTTTTTTTGGCTCTCTTTTCTTTTTTGCATGTTAACCATGGCGTCGGCCACCTCTGCAGCCTCCACCTCCATCGCTAAGCCCGCCTCCTATTCCTCCGCCGCCAGATATCTGCTCTCCATTTCCCGGCTCACCATCCCCTTCTCACTTATCCCCCGCAAACCAACTCCTCACCGCTCCCTCCACGTATGCAACTCCCTCCCCAAAACCCCCGCCGCCGCCACTTCCACCGCCGTGCCCACAACGGTTGTTCCAGAAACTTTCCCTTCAAGATTTGCCCCTGATGAGGCCAGAAAAGGCTCCGACATTTTGGTTGAGGCTCTGGAGCGCCAGGGAGTCACCACCGTGTTCGCCTACCCTGGCGGGGCCTCCGTGGAGATACACCAGGCCCTGACCCGCTCCAGAAAGATCCGAAACGTGCTTCCCCGCCACGAGCAAGGCGGAGTATTCGCCGCTGAGGGCTACGCCCGCTCCACCGGCAATGCAGGTGTCTGCATAGCGACCTCCGGGCCTGGAGCCACTAATCTTGTGAGCGGCCTGGCCGACGCCCTTCTCGACAGCGTCCCCCTCGTCGCCATCACCGGCCAGGTGCCCCGCCACATGATTGGAACTGACGCTTTCCAGGAGACTCCAATTGTTGAGTTAACACGTTCCATAACTAAACACAATTATCTAGTGCTTGATGTCGATGATATAACTAGAATTGTGAGTGAAGCTTTCTTTTTAGCCACCTCCGGCCGGCCCGGCCCTGTTTTAATTGATGTGCCTAAGGATATACAGCAGCAATTGGCTGTTCCGAATTGGGACACTCCTATTAGATTGCCCAGTTACATTTCGAGGTTGCCCAAATTCCCAAAAGAATCACTTTTGGAGCTGATTGTTAGGTTGATTTTTGAGTCTAAGAAACCGGTCTTGTATGTGGGAGGTGGGTGTTTGAATTCAAGTGAGGAGTTGAGGAAGTTTGTGGAGCTAACTGGAATTCCGGTTGCAAGTACTTTGATGGGGCTCGGTGCATATCCGGTTGGCGATGAGTTGTCGTTGCAAATGCTTGGGATGCATGGAACAGTGTACGCTAACTATGCCGTGGATAAGAGTGATTTATTGCTTGCTTTTGGTGTGAGGTTTGATGATCGTGTGACCGGGAAACTCGAGGCTTTTGCAAGTAGAGCTAAGATTGTTCATATTGATATCGACTCAGCTGAGATTGGGAAGAATAAGCAGCCTCACGTGTCAGTTTGTGCCGATGTGAAGTTGGCTTTGCAAGGGATAAATAGGATCCTGGAGCGTAAAGGAGCAAATGGTAAGTTGTACTTTAGGCCATGGAAAGAAGAACTGAACAAGCAGAAAGTGAAGTTTCCATTGAGTTTTAAGACCTTTGGAGAAGCAATTCCTCCTCAGTATGCGATCCAAGTTCTTGATGAACTGACTGATAGTAATGCAATCATAAGTACGGGGGTAGGGCAACATCAGATGTGGGCTGCTCAGTTTTACAAATATAAGAGGCCTCGCCAGTGGTTGACGTCAGGGGGATTGGGAGCTATGGGTTTTGGATTGCCTGCTGCTATTGGTGCTGCTGTTGCAAATCCAGGTGCAATTGTTGTCGATATCGATGGTGATGGAAGTTTTATCATGAATGTCCAGGAGCTGGCAACAATACGTGTTGAGAATCTCCCAATTAAGATATTTCTTTTGAACAACCAACATTTAGGTATGGTGGTACAATGGGAGGATCGTTTCTACAAGGCTAACAGGGCTCACACATATTTGGGAGATCCATCAAGAGAGTCTGAGATTTTTCCCAATATGTTGAAGTTCGCTGAAGCTTGCGGAATACCTGCTGCCCGTGTTACTAGGAAAGAAGATCTTAGGTCAGCAATTCAGAAAATGCTCGACACACCTGGACCATACTTACTGGACGTGATTGTGCCTCATCAAGAGCATGTCCTACCTATGATCCCAAGTGGCGGAGCTTTCAAAGATGTGATGATCGAGGGTGATGGTCGAACGAAGTATTGACCCCCTCCAGCGGTAGTTTATTTCAGGTGTATGTTGAACAATATAAGGTGTGGCAGTTATTTTCGGTGTTTTGTTCTGTGGAAGAAACGGCATTTGTTGCTTGTGTTATTGTGTTGCTTTTTAGTTTTCTTAGCTTCAACGCTGTTTTACCCCCTTCTCCCAACACCACTCAAATATTTTATTTGGCTTTATAAGATATGCATGAAGCGAGTGATGCTCACTCTGCTGGCTGATTCTCTTTGAGGCGAGGGCCGGCGCCTGGCGCGGTTGCTTTGAGGTTTTCTGGTGGGGGGTGTGCCGAGAAAGGTAGGGGAGGACGAAGTCAGGCAAGAGACCTAGATTGGGGGAGGGACTTATAGCTCTCTTGTTGTAAGTGAGAATAAAGCTGCCGCTGCAACCAAGTCCAGTAAACCCACCCCTATTTCTTTGAGTGCTAAAATCAGTGTTAGCCTGTTAGGAATGCACAAATGATGGGGTCTTTTACGCTGTGTTTAGGAGGGGAGAAAGGGGAGAAAGTGGGGAGAGAGAGAGATTGAGGAAAGTGAGAGAATTAAAGTAAATTATTATGTTTGAAAAATATTTGAAAAGTGAGAGAAAGGAAAGTTTCTAATTCTCCTTAATTCTCTTTACTCTATTAAAATAAATCCTCTCAGAAATGGGAGGAAAGTTATTACTTCTCCTATTTAATTTATTACATAACTTATTACCCTTATATAATTTAAAAATTACAATTTTACTTAAATTAAATATCTTAATAGAATTTATTATGAAGGATAAAATTATTATTTTAACACATTTTATATTCCTCTCTCTCACTTTCCACCATTTCTTAAATAAAAGAATTTATAATTTTTCTTCCTCTCATCACCTCTTTCCAAACATAAGAGAGAATAGAAAATATTTTCTTCCTCTAATAATCCTTTCCTCTACTTTTCTCTCTTTCATTTTTCTTTCCTTCAAGAATTTTATCTAATGTTAATGTCGTCTTTTTGTTCGGATTAAAGTTTTCCTTACTAATTTCCCTGAGCTCTCAAGTTGAGAGTCTCAACCAGCGTTCATGGTTCATTTATATCCCTCGGGACTAGGCTTTTCGCATATCCTATAATGAAATCCAAGTTCATGAATCACGATACTCGAAGTCGTATTAATGGTTAGAAAAAGTTGTGTTTATAGATAGACGCAGTTTTTGTGTAGTAACGATTATATTTTGTATAATTAAAATAATAAAAAATAAAATAAAAAAATATTATTATTATTTTTTATTATATATTTTTTTAATTATAATTATACAAAATATACTTATAATTACATAAAATTTATAGTTATCTACTATATATGACATTTTAGTCTATTCATATAATGAGATCCGGTTAAGTTATACGAGAGACAAAAGGCTAAAGCTAAATTAACGACTGTAGCCTAGTTAGCTACCAGAACGATATTTTAGGTCTCCTGATGGCCATTGCAATAGAGTTGTCAAAGCCTAGTCACAATCATTCAATATGTTTTGAAAGGACATTTGGGAATTGGAGGTGAAGTTCCCACCATGTTTTACATCTTCAATCCGATTCTAGAAAGGCTGAAATGTGCCTGATCTTTTCCCTTCTTATAATAACTGCCATTTTGAATGTAAAAGTCGGGCCTTTTGTAACCTATAGATATAAACGGTACAACGTGGCATCCAATATGTTAAAAGTACCAAACGGTTACCCGAAAATTAGGAAGACGGTAGATGACTCACCCAAGCGATTTTGGAAGTACAGTACTCAGTGTAGAAACTAGAGACTTTTTGCGATACAATATGAAGGGAGTAACGCAAAATAATTATGAGCAGCACAAAAGTAAAAGTTGACATTAACAAAAAAAAAAAAAAAAAAAAAAAAAAAAGTGGCAGCACACAAAAAACGAGTAATTGCAACATAATTTTTTTTTGTTTTTCATCATTTTCACCGTCACTTAATGCTTTTGCATTGTTAATACCACTGTTGTCAGAACCGAATCGGACCGATCAGTCAGATCGGTTGAACTGGAGACCGGCCAGTGGTCTGGGTCGGTTTTGGTAAATTTTGAAGGGTGACTCGGACCGGTCAAAATCGGAAAAAATCGGCAAGAACCAGTCAAAATCTGTAAAAACCAGTGAAAACCGGACCGGTTGAACCGGTCCAATAAAATTAAAAAATTCATAAATTATAATTTGACCCCAAATGTTATTTAAATTATAATTTAAGTATTAACTTTAATTTAAAAGTTCAATTTAGTTCTAAATCTATTAAAAATTTCAATTTCATCCTTAAAATTAGAAAAATTAATATTTAATCACTATTTATAAATATTATTTTTATAATTACTTTTATACACATATATATTATTAAATACCGGTTCAAATACCAGTTCGACTGGTTCAACCGGTTGAACCTTGACTCACTAATATTTTCGGTTCGATGACCGGTCCGGTTCTGATAACCTTGGTCAATACAATTTTTTTTTTTTTTTTTTTTATAAAAGCACAACCTCATTTTTTTTTACTGCAAAAAAACAGATGTTCCGATTTCTTCCCATTTTCTAAGTGGCTCCCCCCATGAAATATAGCAGAACCCAGAAAACTAAGAGCAAATTACTCTGCGTGTAGCTGTCAGGTTCATACTTTTTTTTTTTTCTCTTAAATATTCTCACACACTTTACGTACGAGACTACTCTCTCCTTTCAGTATTAAGATTGCCATTAGCCCAAAAAAAATTTAACTGTGTGTACAGATTTAAACATAAAAACTAGTCTCGCTACAAATCCTTATCACACAAAACTCAAGGTACGTAATTATTAAAACCAACCCATTAGTTTCCAGCAGGTTCATACTGAGTTTGCAAAGAATATTTCTTGATTATTTAATTGAACTACCCAACAAATACGGGCTTGTAGTACCGTGCACTTGAGGCCCTCGCCTCTCCGGACGGACCCGAGCGCCACGCCCGGGTCGCGCCCCCTATCGCTAATGAATCATCGTGGTCTTAGCAATCCCAGAAATTAGATAGAAAATCACAACAGTAAGGTTGTTTAATCATGAACTAGTGAAGCCATTTAAAAACCAAAATCCAAAACCGAATCAGTGTTTTACCTTAAACCCAAAATCAAGAATCAGGAAATATGAATAAATGTTTGTATTTGAAAGAATCTAGACATGCTAAACATATTCACATATTAGTAGTACCTCACTTACTTCAGTCATTGGCCTAACAAGAAGCAGCTGTAGTGTCAAAGGATTTCTTCCTGACTAGAAGGCAAGTGATGCTTGATGTGTTTGCCTGCGTATTATCAGGACTGCAAAGCACAAAGTCAGGCTGGTGAAGTGCCAGGTTCAGCCTGTCCTTCGCGTGACCAGCGCTGTTGCATCTAGCAGTACATGCCATGAGTTCCGGTGGGCTTCCGACACCCAGTGCATGGAATAACGCGTTCCATTCACGCCGGCTAGATAGGAGAATAGCCCCTTGGGGCTGTGCTTGCACTTCCTCCTGAAGTACTGGCTAAGTTGTGATCCCTTGATCCTCAAATCCAACCAAGTTTCCGGCGCCACAATCACTTTTGATTCCTTGTAACTAGCAAATTTTTATTCCTGGCTATACTAGCATGTTTCACTTATTAAACCTGATGCATGGTTGTTGTATCGTCACTTTACAGCCAATTTAGCTGGATTCCAAGTTTGTATGCCTTTTTTCTGGTTTGTGGGGAACATCTTGGCTTCAGTTCAGGTTTCTTTCGTAAAGATTCGATGGCATTTAAGAGTCAAGCTAAGCCAACTTTCTTTCGAGCTCCGACACACTGATTCAGTTCATTTTTATTGTCAACTCACTTGTTCCCAATATATTGAATTTCTAGATGAATGACAAGGAATAGCAATCAAAGCTCAAAAATTATTGTAAGAACCTGTACAGGGACATTAATAATGTTGTCTAACTTGGAAAAGAAATTGGTCTTGCAGTATGCATTACTATTTTCCCCCTTCAGGCTCCATACTTTTTAGAGTTGTGTGATATATCTTTGACATTTTTTTGACCAAGAAATGTTGTTTACTACTATAATATTAATATTCCCTTTTGGTAGGAAGAGGATGATCTTGAACGAGAATCTTTTTTTTTTTTCTTCCAGCTTTTTTTGGGAAAAAAATGTTTTGGTTAAGTAGCTTTGAAGATTATGGATATCCTTGAAAGTACAATGTAGAAAGTACGTTAAAAAATAAAATTCAAAAAATACATCACAAGTGTTTGAAAACAATCTTTCCCATGTCATGTTTTTTCTTTCTTGAAATTTGCATGTTCCAGTTGAATAACCAGAGTGGGAATTTTTTTGGACTTCCAAGTATAATCTTTGGGAAGTTACAAAGGGTTGTGGGTGGATGATCTTGAACGATAATCTTTTTTTTTTTTCTTCCAGCTTTTTTTGGGAAAAAAATGCTTTGGTTAAGTAGCTTTGAAGATTATGGATAGCCTTGAAAGTACAATGTAGAAAGTACGTTAAAAAATAAAATTCAAAAAATACATCACAAGTGTTTGAAAACAATCTTTCCCATGTCATGTTTTTTCTTTCTTGAAATATGCATGTTCCAGTTGAATAACCAGAGTGGGAATTTTTTTGGACTTCCAAGTATAATCTTTGGGAAGTTACAAAGGGTTGTGGTGGATTATAGGCTGTAGATGGAAAGTTGACGTGGGCAATGTGGATTTGGCTTAGCTGTCCCAGCTTGACCGATCATGCATGAAAGGAGATTATTTTTGTGCAACTAATAAGAGTTGGCCTTCACTGTGTACTTGTGGTCTGGCAGGGATGACAAAAAATGTTATGGATCCCATCTGGTCTATAAGCCTTCCCCCTTTTGTATGTAGTTTGTTCTCTATCACTGAGGAGGACTTGTGTAGTTCGGCCACAGTGCCTCTACAATCTCAGATCTGAGCTTTTGGTGCATGAGTACTTGAGCAGATTCTATATTGGAATTGATGTCTGTTGTACTGAATTGTCATATCACTGGGCAGTTTATTTGCCTTAACCTGAAGTATTTCGAAATGTTCATCCACACTAAGCCTTCATCCTGGTTACCCTTTCACTGAGTAAGAATGGAGAGTGACAAAACTACCCTTGTGTCTACCAATAGGCTATATTTGCACTTCAAACACTATAGATGAAAAGGTCTTAGATTTTAAATGGAATTGTTGGGTTTACAACCGAGTGGCTTGGTCTCCCACTAGAACTAGATATGCATCCATTATTACAAACGTAGCAATTCTTTTTATGCATCAGATGGACATATAGTCCTATCAGAAAGAAAAGGATATCTTTGTTTATCATGCTGCATATTAAGTGCACTTTAGAGGAACTTCCATTCTCTTTCTTTCAAACTTGTTTATCCATTTTAATGTGTTTTGAAGCTGAACCGAGCTTGATGGCTTTTGATACTTGGTACAACGAATTGGAGCTTGTAGTTTACTGACAGACACAAGAAAGAAACATCTCAGATTTGTTTGATTTGTCTTTCTTGTAGTAATTTCATAATTGCCTTCTGCTAGCAGAATCTTGTGTGTTGTACTACCTTTTTCTCAAGCTCTTACCCATGATCACTGGCTGACTGCACATTATTTAGGAAAGACAGCCAATTCACGGTCTCTATTTACATGTTTTTGTCATTTGAACTTGTTTTGCCATATGACCTTAGTGGCGTATATACTTCCTCATTAGGTTACACATCTCTGTGGTAATCAGTCTTGTTTTACCTTTTTGCTTATATGCATCCGAATGGCAGCCATATCTTGCATCTAATCATTCATACACATGACTTGTTATGATCGTTTTTTTGCCTTTAGGGGTAGCACTTGACACCTCAAAGCCCAACCCCCTTCTTAAAAAGTGATAACAATGATAAATAAATAAGCCTGCCTTGCTATATTGTTCCCCTCCGTCTGTGGCCCTTTATCGAGGCCTGGTAAATGAAGAGAAACTGCTTTTCCAAATTACTGTTATCAGTGAATTCATATTAATGGTTCGTTGTCTGCAATCCAACTTATCTCCATCATTCTTTCTGCAGTTAAGCAACTCATATCCGGTGGTTTCCAGTGGTGCAGCAGAAGGCAACGAACTTTTGAGTGCTACTCAGGATTTTGCTTGTTTGTGTAATTGTTTGCTATTGTTATGGAAGCTGTGTTTAACTGTAACGAAATAACTAGATACTTCTTGAAATATTTAACTTGATTTTGGGGCAGCCTCATTGCTGCTGCCAGTTGCCTAATTATTTACAATGTGCAGTTTAATCTCATGACCTTGTAATCCATTTGTTGCCTCCTGCATCTGCATGTCACTATTCACTCTCAGGATAACTGGTGTGAATTTATTATTTTTATTTTTAAAAATTAGGTTGTTTGCTTTTGGCATGGAAGATCATGACTTCTTACAGCACCTGATCTCGTTATGAAACAATGTATACCCCCTCGGGCAAGAAGTGAAAGTTTGATCCCTGGTACCTTCAATCCTCACACTCGAGTCGGATTTGGATTTTGGAGTTCTATTCCTTTAAGTTGTGTACTTTTTTGCAGAGTCTTATGTATCAATGTGTTAGAGATGCATAGTACTTAGTTATTACTAGAATGAAAAGCCCACACTTGAAGTTATTACTAGAATGAAAAGCCCAAACTTTGTTTGGGGAGTTTTGGTGCCACATAAAACATCTTCCAATAAAATATTATTGTTAGAGTGTATTTGTTTGTAATAAAATATTTTATAATTATTTTTTTTAATTTTTTTGTTTTTATTTTATATAAAATATTTTATAATAAAAAATTTGAAAATAATTTTGAAATTTCTTAGAAAAATAATTTAAAAATTATTTTAAAAAATATATAAAGTTTGATTTAAATTAATAATAAAAGAAATCATTATTTTTATAATAATTTTTTCAAAAAATATTTTATAAAAATAAATTATTTTTCAATAAATAAATGAACATTTAGTCAAATTTTTTTCTATAGCCAAACGAAAGGGAGTTAAAGAAAACTAACCGAACAAAAGCATTTTTTTCTGCTTCTTTGCCAACCCTCGAACACTTGACTTGATCAAGTGCAAACATCTAGCCACCTGAGCAACTTTTTTTCATTTTTGCGAAGGACTCAAAGGCTTAAGAGCGCAAGGAGCAGCCGTTTAACTCCTTAAGAGCCCCCAAAAGAAGAGCAAAAATGTCAACCCCACGTTTCTCTAGTCAATATACCTGAGCTGGAGAGATGACATGGCAATTTTGACACGTGGCGGAATTTGATTGTGAAAAATGATATTCAATGTGGGTCCGTCCACTAACCCCTTTTCGCCGTTACGCCCACAACAAAATTGTCCGGGGGCAGGCGAAGGATAATTTTCCATTCTCTCCTGTCTCCGTGTTTCGCCCTGCCTCTCCGGCGATCTCTGTCGAAAAGCTTCCAATTTTTCTTCGAATCCAACAGATCTAGGTTTTTTTCCTTTCTTTTCTTTTCTTTTCCTTTCTTTTTCTTTTTTTTTTGGGTTATTTCAGAGCTTGAAATGGACGCCGTAGACTCAGTCGTCGACCCTTTGAGAGAGTTCGCCAAGGACAGCGTCCGCCTCGTAAAGCGCTGCCACAAACCCGATCGCAAAGGTAATGCGCACATGCATATTCCCTTGTACCTTCGATCGGTTCAGATCTACGTAGATTTGGGTCATAAAATTAGGGATTCAATTTTAACCTCCGTTTTTTTTGTGGTTTTTCTTCGGGCTCAGAATTCACGAAGGTTGCTTTCCGTACTGCAATTGGATTTGTCGTGATGGGATTCGTCGGATTCTTCGTCAAGCTGATCTTCATCCCCATCAACAACATCATTGTCGGTTCTGGTTAAGTAAGTTTGATTTCTTCTCTTTTAATTTTCCCCTCTTTTTTGGCCCCCGAGTACATTTTTATTTTTGTTAGTTTTTCTTTTTCCTTTTTTTTTTTTTTTTGCTTTATAGCTGTTAATATTTGCTCATTAATTTGTATGTTTGTTACGAATTTAATCTAAATATGATCCTTTTTTTTTATTGAAATTGTAATTTAAATGGATTTCGTGCTTGCTTTGTTTTTATCCATGGCTTTCTGTTAAAACCATTTATCATGATTTTGCAACTCATAGGTAAAATTTTTTGTGATAAGTATTATGTCAATCACATGTATTACGGTAAGATGGATAGAGCAATGGCATGAGAAGTGAAATCTTCCCAAACGTAGATCCATGGCTTTATGTAAATTGGATTTTACAGCTCTAGAAATTGTGAAAGCTAACTATGTCATTAGATTTTGGTCAGCTATTGCATAAAGGCATGTGATGTGATAAGATTCGGATGGGCTCAAGTCTCTTTAAGTGATCAGAATGTCAATTTTTCAGCTTTTTCTCTAGTGAGGTTTCCTCGTAAAACGGTCACATTGTGATATTGTGCTCTATGACTTGGATAACTTCTGTTACTGTATTATCGACCGCCAATGACGGTATGGATTAAACAAAATGAAGGCAGCGCATAAATCCAGTGCTATGATGCAACCTTCTTTGTTTAGCTGCAAGACTATAACTATTGTGGTAGCATGCTGTTTATGTTGAATCAGACTTTTTGAAGATGAAATTCGTTTTTTTTTTTTTTTTTTTTGGTCGAACTTACTAGAATTGTTAATTCTCTTTAATCAAATATAAGCGGAGATACATTTGTATACATTTGTTTCGGCTCTGAGATTATGATATGAAAGAGGTATTGGATCTTATAAATTTAGAATTTCTTGCTGCTAAAACACCCAGTATACCGCTATTATCTACGTTTCTATTCCTTTTTTGGGTGCCTAGTCAGACAGCAACTGATGTTCTTTTCGTGTGTTATTGCAGGCTCTGGAGATGGAAACTTTTGCATGAAACTTGCCTTTAGTGAAATGCTTAGCATCTCATCTTCCGTAGGTTCCTTTTCATCATGTGCAAAATGCTGAAGTAAAGCTGAATGTTGTGAAATGTAGACTCTCTGGATTTTGTTGAAGTTTTGTCTTTTGGTGCGTCATCTCTTGGTGCTGCTTTTTAATATTTGGAATTTGCTTGTTAGCTTCTTATATTCTTGGCAGTATCTTGATGCTCAATTATCGGCATCATGTTCTTGTTCCAATTTTTAAGCAACTGGGATCACGATAATTTCACTCGGGAAGGGTCCTGAAGCAGGAAGGAAACGATGGTCGGGCGTTGGATGGCTTGGAGTTGAGCTTTCGGCGTCAGTGCCTTGCCCACGATCTCGGTAATTCTATGATATCTACGACAGGGGTCACAGAACCCGTGTTCTCTTGGTGAATTGCATGTCTCGCCACGTCGTGGGCATGGCGGATACGAGGACAACTCATTTTTAGCGCTTACAGCAAGAGGTAGTAGGGTGTCTTGAGTCCCGCTTCGTTTGTTTTGTTCATCCTCTTTTTTTTTAACAAGTTGTGCCTCATACGAGATATGTCACGTGGCCCCTAACAGCCGCATGTGGGCGTCTTGGTTTTCGGCTGAGATCTTGCGTGGGGACGAGGATTGGTCGGGGAAAGGATAAGCATAGACTTCAAGGATAGTGACCAAAATACGAAAAATAAATAAATCAAGGTACATTTAGAATTTAAAGAAACTGATATAATAAATAGGGGCAAAAAGGTAGAGGCTCAAACCCAAGGAATCCTCTGGCAGCGTGTGATGGTCGACACTTTTTTGATCGGCGATGACTGACGTTACACGTCTTTTTTTTTACTTTAAATTTAGTAATACTTTAAATTTAGTAATTGTCATCGTCGATATGGAGGAGCCAAGTTTAGGTCAAGATTAGTCTTTTTAAAAACTATTAAATTAGGTGTTCAAATAGAGATTATTTTAAATTTAATTTAAAGATTTGATAATTGATATATTTAAAATAAATATTTTTTTTTAATAAAAAAAAAAAAGAAAACCCGAAGAACTGCTTAAGAACTGAAATAAATTCGTAGCCATGGTCTCCAGCATTTTTCTGTATCCCTTCCCCATTCTCCCATTCTCTACTGCGTCCTAGTGCATGCGTCGAGCTTAGGCCGCAGCTTCTGTGGACTGGAGTTATCAGCTTGTCACTATCCCACAGCCTACCACTGGTTGATTTTGCACCCCGGATAACCCTCCGAAATGCTTATGGCGTTTAGGACTCTTTGAATTATTTTACAGTACTACAATGTATAAAACGTTTTCTAGCTCACGTTTTAATGGATCTATATTCTTCTTAGTTGTAGTAGAGACTAACATGCACGGCGCTAGTTATGAAGGATTGACTATAATTTAAACATGTATAACCGTAATCATTGTTTCCAATGTTCTTGTTTTGCCATCTTTAAAATTCAAAATCAAAAAAAAAAAAAAAAAAGACATTAATCCATTGTTTTTCATTCGAGTGGGGTCCCTTTTTTTTTTTTTAACAATAAAGAAAAGATCCATCGAGGATGGTCCAATTTTATGTAGTTATCAATCTTTATTAATTATTAAGCATTTACCAAACCTTTCTTTATCCATTAATTCGAGCTGAAAGAGGGTAAATAACCTGTACGGTTGTTCTAAGAAAGTCCAAGTGGGTATTGCCTTTGACTACATACGTTCTTTTTTCATTTAGGACGTAATATACGTATTTATCGAGAATTCTAATCCAATTTTTAAGAAGTTCTGAAATCATGCCACATCAAACTATACCATCACCAATTAGAGAGCTGTTTGCTCTCTTTTTGTTTTTGGACGAATGGAAAAATGTCAATTGCCTGCTAAAATGTGGAGCATTTATTGCTTAATTTTCACAAAAAATACAGAAATTACATTGAATTTTTTGAACACGAAATTACATTGAATTTTTTCCTTTGACTGAAAAATCACATTGAATTAAGGAAACGTGATATGAGTACATTAAATTAAATGCCTAACCAACACAAGCTAACACACTGCATACAACTATATATATGATTTGTAGTGGAAATATTAATCCATTGTTAATAAAGAATAAGTAAGAAAATAAAGTAAGAAAATAGAGTGAGATTTGAACTTCAATTCTCTCGATGAAAAATACGTATTTTTAATAATTTCAATTTAGTTGATCATCTATATATGACTATCATTAACTGCACATTTTTAAGTGTTTCAATATAAATTTATTTAAAAAATGCGTGAATTTATTTTTTTTAATATATATGAAGGCTTTTTTTTATAGAAAAAATATATATCATTGGCATGTAAGTTATCGTACGTGTGGGTAGAGGCTGAGAGTTACTCGTCGTTATTCTCATTCAATCAATCCTATAAGAAGGCACCAACCATCCGAATACTGTTAGCTCTGAACGTGATTTTTTTAAATCGATTACAGTATTAATGAGTTATAAACTAGTACTAGCACACATACAATTTTGCAGCTAGACTTCCAAAGACATTGCCTCCAACTTATACAAAGTGAGATTCAAATTCAGATCAAACATAAAAAAAAATACCTCAAATAATTATTATTGGATATCTACTAAACTGCCGTATGGAGTAGTTCTACGAAGGGTTTCAATACATCATTTTTGGCTGTCCTCTCAGAACTTGATAGCCGACTCGATGCACAACCAAAGTCGCAAAAGCAAACCTAATTTTGTCCTTTTATTTTTGTTTTTCACAAGTAACTTGCGAATTGCATATTTGAAAGTAATTGCCGAAAGAATTGGAAAAAATAAAAAATAAAACAAAAATCAGGAAGGGTAAAACTGTAAATCTAAAGACACAAATTAAATAAGAATCTTAGTCACACGTTTTGCTTCTCTCCCTCCTCTGCCATAAGGACAAGGTGTTCGGTTTTTTTTGGCTCTGTTCTCTTTTTGCATGTTAACCATGGCGGCGGCCACCTCCACAGCCTCTACCGCCATCCCTAAGCCCGCCTCCTATTCCTCCGCCGCCAGATCTCCGCTCTCCATTTCCCGGCCTACCATCCCCTTCTCACTTATCCCCCCCAAACCATCTCCTCACCGCTCCCTCCACGTATGCAACTCCCTTCCCAAACCCCCCGCCGCCGCCACTTCCACCGCCGTGCCCACAACGGTTGCTCCAGAAACCTTCCCTTCAAGATTTGCCCCTGATGAGGCCAGAAGAGGCGCGGACATTTTGGTTGAGGCTCTGGAGCGCCAGGGAGTCACCACCGTGTTCGCCTACCCTGGCGGCGCCTCCTTGGAGATCCATCAGGCCCTGACCCGCTCCAGAAAGATCCGAAACGTGCTTCCCCGGCACGAGCAAGGCGGAATATTCGCCGCTGAGGGCTACGCTCGCTCCACCGGCAATGCAGGTGTCTGCATAGCGACCTCTGGGCCTGGAGCCACCAATCTTGTGAGCGGCCTGGCCGACGCACTTCTCGACAGCGTCCCCGTCGTCGCCATCACGGGCCAGGTCCCCCGCCGCATGATTGGAACCGACGCTTTCCAGGAGACTCCAATTGTTGAGGTAACACGCTCCATAACTAAACACAATTATCTGGTGCTTGATGTCGATGATATACCTAGAATTGTGAGTGAAGCTTTCTTTTTAGCCACCTCCGGCCGGCCTGGCCCGGTTTTAATTGATGTGCCTAAGGATGTACAGCAGCAATTGGCTGTTCCGAATTGGGACACTCCTATTAGATTGCCCGGTTACATGTCGAGGTTGCCCAAATTCCCAAAAGAATCGCTTTTGGAGCTGATTGTTAGGTTGATTTTTGAGTCTAAGAAACCGGTCTTGTATGTGGGAGGTGGGTGTTTGAATTCTAGTGAGGAGTTGAGGAAGTTTGTGGAGCTGACTGGAATTCCGGTTGCAAGTACTTTGATGGGGCTCGGTGCTTATCCGGTTGGCGATGAGTTGTCGTTGCAAATGCTTGGGATGCATGGAACCGTGTATGCAAACTATGCCGTGGATAAGAGTGATTTATTGCTTGCTTTTGGTGTGAGGTTTGATGATCGTGTGACAGGGAAACTTGAGGCTTTTGCAAGCAGAGCTAAGATTGTTCATATTGATATCGACTCAGCTGAGATTGGGAAGAATAAGCAGCCTCACGTGTCAGTTTGTGCCGATGTGAAGTTGGCTTTGCAAGGGATAAATAGGATCCTGGAGATTAAAGGAGCAAATGGTAAGTTGTACTTTAGGCCATGGAAAGAAGAACTGAATGAGCAGAAAGTGAAGTTTCCATTGAATTTTAAGACCTTTGGAGAAGCAATTCCTCCTCAGTATGCAATCCAAGTTCTTGATGAACTGACTGATAGTAATGCAATCATAAGTACTGGGGTAGGGCAACATCAGATGTGGGCTGCTCAGTTTTACAAATATAAGAGGCCTCGCCAGTGGTTGACGTCAGGGGGATTGGGAGCTATGGGTTTTGGATTGCCTGCTGCTATTGGTGCTGCTGTTGCAAATCCAGGTGCAATTGTTGTCGATATCGATGGTGATGGAAGTTTTATCATGAATGTCCAGGAGCTGGCAACAATACGTGTTGAGAATCTCCCAATTAAGATATTTCTTCTGAACAACCAACATTTAGGTATGGTGGTACAATGGGAGGATCGTTTCTACAAGGCTAACAGGGCTCACACATATTTGGGAGATCCATCAAGAGAGTCTGAGATTTTTCCCAATATGTTGAAGTTCGCTGAAGCTTGCGGAATACCTGCTGCCCGTGTTACTAGGAAAGAAGATCTTAGGTCAGCAATTCAGAAAATGCTCGACACACCTGGACCATACTTACTGGACGTGATTGTGCCTCATCAAGAGCATGTCCTACCTATGATCCCAAGTGGCGGAGCTTTCAAAGATGTGATAATCGAGGGTGATGGTCGAACGAAGTATTGACCCCCTTCAGCAGTAGTTTATTTCAGGCACAATGTGTATGTTGAACAATATAAGGTGTGGCAGTTATTTTTGGTGTTTTGTTCTGTGGAAGAAACGGCATTTGTTGCTTGTGTTATTGTGTTGCTTTTTAGTTTTCTGAGCTTCAACGCTGTTTTACCCCCTTTTCCCAACACTACTCAAATATTGTATTTGGCTTTATAAGATATGCATGAAGTGAGTGATGCTCACTCTGCTGGCTGATTCTCTTTGGGGCGGGGCTGGCACGGTTGCTTTGGGGTTTTTTGGTTGGGGGGGTGCCGTGGAAGGTAGGGGAGGATGAAGTCAGGCATGAGACCAAGATAGGGGAGGGACTTATAGCCCTCTTGTTGTAAGTGAGAATGTAGCTGCCACTGCAACCAAGTCCCTAACCCACCGCTATTTCTTTGAGTGCTAAAATCAGTGTTAGGAATGCCCAAATGATGGGGGTTTTTTAATGTTGTCTTTTTGTTTGGCTGAAAGTTTCCCCTACTAATTTCCCTGAGCTCTCAAGTTGAGAGTCTCAACCAGCGTTCATGGTTCATTTGTGTACTTTCCCTCGGGACTAGGCTTTTCGCATGTCCTATAATGAAATCCAAGTGTATGATAAGTCGTATTAAAGGTTAAATGATAGACCAAAAGGCTAAAACTATATTATCGACTATAGCCTAGTTAGCCTACAGAACGGCATTTTAAGTCTCCTGATGGCCATTGCAATAGAGTTGTCAAAGCATAGTAACAACCATTGAATACGTTTTGCAAGGACACTTGGGAATTGGAGGTACAGTTCCCACCTTGTTTCACATTTTCAATTCGATTCTTGTAAGGCTGAAATGTGGCTTATCTTTTCCCTTCTTATAACCTATATATAAACGGTACAACGGGGCATCCGATATGGTAAAATTACCTAACGGCTTACACGAAAACTAGGAAAACGGTAGATGACTCGCCCAGGCGATTTTTGAAGTACACTACTCAGCGTAGAAACTAGAAAGACTTTTTGCGATACACTACGAAAGGAGTAACGCAAAATAATTATGAGCAACGTAAAAGTAAAAATTTATGTTGGAAAAAAAAGAGTCGCCGCACACAAAAAAACACGTAATTGCAACATATATTTTTTTTCCATCATTTTTCACTCTCACTTATTGCTTTTGCATTATAAATACAGCCTTTAAAAATAAAAAAAAAAACACAACCTCTTATCTCTTTTGCTGCAAAACAAAAACAGATGTTCTGATTTCTTGCCATTATCTAAGTGGCTCCCCCCATGAAACTTAGCAGAACCCGGAAAACTAAGATCAGATTACGCTGTTTGGCTTTCAGGCCAGCAGGTTCATACCAAGGTGGCAAAGAACATTTCTCCATAATTTGATTGAAGGGAAAAAGTTTATGGGTATATTTCATAGTCGCACTTTAGCCATGCTGCCTTAACAAAAAAAAAATGAAAAAAATTTGTTTTTTTAGAATCAAGACTAAGATTATATTAGGTATGTTTAGGGTAATACTGAGTAAATTTAAAATTTAATCTTTAATAAAAAAAAAAAGATAGAGTATAAATAAAATATGATGATTAGAATATATTCACGTAGTGAAACTTTTAATTTAATCGCCCAACGGGATTTGATGTGGACCTTTTAGGACCGAGCCCCCGAGGCCCTCGCCTATCCGGAGGGGCCCAAGCGCCACGCCCGGTTCCCCGCCCCCATCCATCGGCAATGAATCATAGAGATAGCGGCAATCCCACTAAATTGGATAGAAAATCACGACTGTAAGGTTGTTTAATCATGAACTAATGAAGCCATTTAAAAACCAAAATCCAAAGCCGAATCAGTGTTTTACCTTAAAACAAACTTCAAGAATCATGAAATATGAATAAGTGTTTGTATTTAAAAGAATCTAAGACGTGCGGAAAATGTTCACATATTAGTAGTACCTCACTTACTTCATTCATTGGCCTAACAAGAAGCTGCTGTAGTGTCAAAGGATTTCTTCCTGACTAGAAGGCAAGTGATGCTTGATGTGTTTGCCTGCGTATTATCAGCACTGCAAAGCACAAAGTCGGGCTGGTGAAGTGCCAGGTTCAGCCTGTCCTTCCCCGCGACCAGCGTGGTTGCATCTAGCAGTACATGCCATGAGTTCCTGTGGGCTTCCGACACCCAATGCATGGAATAACGTGTTCCATTCACGTCGGCTGGATAGGAGAATAGTCCCTTGGGGCTGTGCTTGCACTTCCTCCTGAAGTACTGGCTAAGCTGTGATCCCTTTATCCTCAAGTCCAACCAAGTTTCCGGCGCCACAATCACTTTTGATTCCTTGTAACTAGCAAATTCCCTTATGTAGTCCATTTCCTCTCCTATAATAGTCATGTAGAAGTTTCCTCTGAAGAAAGGGTAGCTCTCACCTATCAGCATCATTGCGTCTTTGTATGTTGGAGTGAAGAGAACAAGATAGTCATCGTCAGGCAATCCACAGTGTTTCAGGACTCTGTTTCGGGCCTGGATTTCTGGAACTGATATGAAACTCCCTGGAAATGATGATTTTTTGGTGAGGATATCAAGCAGTCTCGAAGGTTCTAATTGAATCCTGTCCAAATCAGGGCAATTGCTTCCAGAAGTCGGTGTGGATGCCTCTCTCAAAGTATTCCTTGGTGATTTTCGCTTGTCATCAGAGATTGGCTCTAATGTCTCTTCGTTTATGCAAAGAGTAGATAGATCTACGTTCTCTCCAACAAGACCAGCATATTGAGGGTACTTTGCCAGGACATACTGTTCAACATATAGCATTTCTGTTGGTGTTATAGGACCTGACCACCTGAGGTCAAGACCCCGGAGTGTCGATATGGCTTCTGCTACAATATGTGCAGGGATTACATTATGTGCTTTCTGTTTAATCCCATATTTTGCGGAGAAAAACTTGGGTTAGCTCCATATAGATTAAGAGCCTTGATAACATTATACATTAAAGTAAGCTAGGAATTTCAGGTTTACCTTTACAACCATGCTACTGGGTCTGCCGTTTTCTGCTGTTGGTTTGGATATAGATGCAAAAAGAGACTTCTTGTGTTGACCTTCCACTTTGGCCTGATTTATCATCAAATTTCAATCAGAAATGCCGAATTCTATACAAGTATGCCACCGAATGGGATTGAATTATAGTTGCTTACTTGAGATCCAGGATTTCGTCCCATAAGCATGTCTCTGCACCAATCTTCCAAGTGTGCAAATGATTTGCTTATTGAATTGGATGTCTGTGGAGGGTTAGAATATAGGTTGGGAGAAAGTATAGATGTCCAGGTAATGTAAAGAATTCTGATTTAAGTTCTTAAAGGAAAGAAATACAAAACAAACAAGTTCAAAGCAGAGATGATGTAATAGAGGAAAAGGGCGGCAAAAGGATGACAAGCTATGCTTGCCAATCCCTGGAACTTAACCGAAAAAAAAAAAAGTCTACTATAGGAGGAAGAAGAAATAAGAAACTGTTAGGAACAAACAGAGGCAAGTATGAAGAGAAGGCTGAGCCAAACTGATTAGAGAATTTTTTGTAGCTAACTAGTATATAGAGCTTTTAATCAATTTTTAATAAAAAGTAAAGAATTCACAATGACAAAAGGCAACCCTGACAATGACAACAGCAACATTATAAACTTGATTCTAAGGTGTGTGGTTGAGAGGTCCTAACATCTTGAGTACAAACAAGTCTAGGTTAGAGGGAACTGCTTGGGTATTGGCTTAAGATTCAGAGTCCGTGGATCAATGGTTTTCTCACTTGAAATGAGATTGCTTGTCATCAATAATTCAATATAGATACATAATAATATATATTAACTGGGAACCCTGAAAGAATCATTCCAATTGGTTGGAGTAACCATGGTCAGATTATCTTGTGTGTAATACCTTGGAATTTAGTCATTGCTGATTCAGTTTTAAAGAATATGCCTGGGTTATGCCACCCATTTGGTTAATGTAATTCTTATTTGAAAAGGGGTTGGATTCTTACGAGAAACAATCACGTAGCAACAAACTGCAAAATATATAAAACCCACAAAAGAAATAAGAATAAAGATCAGAACAGTAAAATAACAATTAAAAAATGTTGAAAAGAAAGCGACCACCAAAGCACCTTTTAGGCAGACAAAGGGAACATATCAGGCAGTGTTTTTATCTCCAAATGCATAAGTGTGAACACAAACCCGGAGGTAAGATTCTGGTGGAACTCTAACTTGAAGATAAAACTGTTGAAACCTGAAAATCGTCAAGGGAATGGTAAGTGGCACGTCAATATCATAGGACTATTACGGCCATGGAAATTGAGGATATATTAACTAAGCGCAGCGAGATCAATATTGAATGCAGTTAAGTATGAGGGAAAATTATACATAGAGGACCAAAACATTCAAAACATGACATGTAAAATTAAAGCATTAAGCTGTACTCAAGTTGTAGGTAGCATCTGTTATGTTAATTGAATTTAATTCATTGATTTTGAAGAATAAAGATTGGCATCCAATCATGCATTTGTTCAGCAAGTTCAGTTTTCACAGTGATTTGATTTTAACAGTTGATTGTTACCATTCGATACTCAATTGCTGATCTTAGCCATGCCTGCTGCCTAAAAGGTTAAATTCCAGGTTGTATTATTGAGGGTTTATTGATTTCAAAACTTAAAAAATAAATAAATAAAAAATCCAATAGATATGATCCCATGCTTGAGATCGAGCACCTTATTAGAAAACTGTGGGCAGAATTGATGACATTCAGATCTGATGCAGAAGAAACAAAAGAGCACCTTTCTTTCAGGCAGGGATTACCCTTGTGTACAGAATTTCCAAGTTAACATTAAAGAAGTTCCTGGAAAATGTTTCCAGGTTAGAAAAATCCCACATGCCCCACACAGAGTCCAAGTTTAACTACCCTAATGCTTTATTTTATTGCCATTATTTCTGCTGTAGCTCTCATGGGAGAAGAATTAGCAACATGCTTTCATCATTTCCTTGAGCACTTGCAATACAATTTTATTTTTCTGCCCTTTTGTTAAAGAGTTGGGTACGTAAGTTTGCCGGAATCTCACTTTGAAAGGCTCACAAAGCTTAAATAATTCCTGGAAGCTCTGTTTGAATGGCTCACAAAGCTTAAATAATTCCTGCAAGCTTAGTTTGAAAGGCCCACAAAGCTTAAATAATTCCTGGAAGTCAGTTTGAAAGGCTCCCAAGGCTTAAATAACACCCTTCATCTCTCATGGGCCAGCTAATGTTCGATTAAATTAATCTATTGGTTAATTTCAGTCCTCAACTGAAGATGGTGACGTTTCATAAAATTAGTTCCATCCCATTACCTCATACCTCATTAGTTTAGGGACCCATAACCCCCCCCCCCCCCCAAAAAAAAATCATAAATCTGAAAGATTAAATAAATTTTTTAAGTATCCAGGTGACAGGTAATGACCAATGAACATGATGATCTCGGGATGATAATTTTGATGAAGAATTTGAAGAAGTACCAAACACAATATGTATAATAATTCAACATTTGCCTATGCTAAAAAAAAAACAAAACAAAACAAAAAAATCAACATTTGCCTTCCCCCTCACCGGAGAGTATCACTTTCACCAATTAGGTTGCTATAATAGTAACTTCTTTTCAAAGAGGAAAAAAAAAATATATATATATATATATATCTTTTATTTCTTGTGCCATCCACGGTGGGATTGCCCATGCACCAAAAAGGGTAAAATGCACATAAAGAAAGATTTGAAAAGGTCAAGGTTAGAAGCTGTCTCAGTTCTACTATATTTGAGTAAATCTCTGTATGACATGAAAAATTCAAACAGGGGCTGCAGAATTTTCGTTAGCGCTTAGCACAGAGTATTCAAAACTGGATGATTTTACTAGGAGCAAAGACAAGGAATGCACCCCATCAATTAGCTTAGATAAACTACATATGCAATGAAACTGAAGTCGAAATTAAGCAGGTACAGGCTCTAAGCTGATCCATGGTGTAAGTATATAAGTTCTTATTCAAATTCAAGCAGGTGGTGAGAGAAGAGGGAGAGTACAACTTAATTAGAAATGAAAAAATATTTCCAATAACTACATCTCACACTAAACCTAATTTTAAAATTAAAGTCTAATTATTGTTGTTGAGCATCTCAAGACCAAATGGATGCCTGTCTGCTGTTTAGACTACTATATACGCTAATAGCAAAACAATCAACCGAATTGCCAGGAAAGGAAATTTCTTTGTCTCCATACAAGTTAATCCTGCAGATCACATTCCTCTTTCTTCTTTTATGGGCACAGGTCAGAGGTGAATGGCCAGTTTGGCCACTACAACATCGAGTCATCAAAATAAAATATTTTGGCATATATATAGATATATATATATATATATATATTTATAAGACAGGAAAAAATAATTACCTACCGGCCATCACAGCATCCATGACAGTGATATAAATTACCAAATTATAGGTACCTTCCATGAAGTCAGAGCTTATTGAAAGTGGCCCTGCAACCACTGGTTAGCCTCCTCGAATTCACTCCTGGCCACCAAACGGAACACAAAACGGGAGAAATGACAAATATGAGCCAACAATCAAACATCCAGTAGGTTTCAAGGCCCGGTCACAGGCTCACAATCCCAAAATATGATAAAAAATAACAGCGTTTTATTGGTACTCTTCACAGGTAAAACAAACATGCAGCTTTAATTTGCAAACGCAAACATGCTAGCCACACGCAATTAGGTAACAAGCTAGCAGTCATGAAATTGATAGAATGTATATCACTACTACTCTGATGAAATAGTTGCAGAACAAAATTGCCCATAAGCTTTTGCTGGCTCGTCTAACTCATTGTAAAATATACCAAAGCAGGGGGAAGAGTGACAGAAGCACATAGATCGCAGAAGGAGATGCACCCTCAGTATGATCTGATAATCATCATTCTCCATTCATCTAATCATCACTATACCATCATAATTGTTCTGTTGCATCCCTTCACTACATTGGAAAGTAACAATAAAAATGAACTCAAGGGAATTTGGTTAAATAAAAAGCATCATAACATAGAGCAGAAAAGACACAGATGGATACAAAAAATTCGTGAAGCCAACCTCACAAAAATGATATAATTTCAAAGCTAAATCAAACATTGTTGATCCAAATCTGTGACGCTGTTTCATATTTTTAAGACTCAGTTGCAAGTGGACTTGAAAGTTTGCAATTCTGACAAGTTATTGGGCTCAAAGTGAAATACATGAACATGGAGGTGAGAAACAAACCAATAACAGCCATTGCAGATAAGAAGAACGATGAAAATTTGACTAATGGCATTATCATAATGTTAGATCATAGTTTTCGCTGATTAAATCCTACTTCAGAACTCAATGAAACATTCCATCTCAAAAGCTCATCAAAATGAAAACTTATTAGAAATTACAAGTTGCTTTCGATATATTTTCATAGGAAATTCCACTCTCATTTAAGGAGAAGGGATACAATGTTGCCAGCAACATAAAACAAATATTCCTTTCTAACAATTTAATTCTGTGATGACATTCCGATTGTCTAACAAAATTGTAGAAAAGAACTTGTGCTTACCATACTTTTGCTTACAGAAGGCTGTTTTATAATTGGTAATTCCGGATTACTTCCCACCTTGGTTTTCAACTTCTGCTTCTCAAATTCTTTTCTAGATTCCTTTCTGCTACCTGATTGCCAAACTCTACCAAAGTTGGAAAGCCAGTCAAAACACAGAATAGCCTTTCCTCTCTGCTCCATCTCCAGCTCAGTCTCTCTCTTTTCTGCCCAAGCTGCTCTGACCCTTTTTGGATTCAATTTCTGTGATTTCCAATGCTCATTGGATGATGAGATAAAATTAGATGAAGTTGGCATTAGTTGAACATTCAGGTGATGATCTTCTGTCTCCTCGAACCAAGGAGGAGGTGCAACAGTACGGACATTTACCCCAACCATTTCTGGAGCCATGGCTGATATCTAAGTGATATTCATCAAACCTGAGAAAAAATTTGTAGACGAGGACTAACATCAAATAACCAATCCCATACATCATGATATGTGGCTTTATCTGGATAACTAGAAAAAAGAGCAGACAAGAACAGCATAAGAAATTGGTTGTAGTAATGATTAATTACCCTGTGAACTGCTCATTCCATTTACCATGCCTTCTTCTCAAAAAACCTGGTGTGGCTATGTCAGACCAATTTTGTAATAAATGTTTCAAGTCGAAATGCATACATGGTTGCAAAAAACAGGATGTCACTAGGCATCAAACCAAAAAACAGACATGTGATGACAAACAGAGGTCAGCATATGAAGAACTTTAACACAAATGCCAAGATATTTCTAAGTTTCAATACCTAACAGAGGAATAGAAAGATGCATCCGAAATGTAATCTCAGAGCTTTTCCTTCATTTTTGGTGCATGGATTCACAAATGATAGCTAACAACAAATCGCTATCAGTAAGGACACTGTCAAATCCTATAATACATAGAGATTATTGCCTCTCAAAAAAGCATCACAATTCCAGCCACAAAGGAAAATTACAAATTCTTGGATGTTTGAACTCACAAAAAGGCAAGAAGAATAAGATGCAAACTCAAAGAGTACGAAGCAAAGTAAAAAATTTCAGGAAATAGAACTCACCCATCCTTATTGTGATTACAGTGCACAATTCACTGCTATAATACTGAGACTGATGGCTAGTCCAGTTGACTGCATACATAGAGATACGTACAGAGTGATTTCCAAGGAACAAGCTCCTCTACACAGAAAACAAGATATTAATTAAAAAAGAAACGCCAATTGAGAATATTCTATGCACCTGTTCATTCATTTGAATTCCATAAACTTGTATCAGATCACATATCTGTGGGCAAAAAAGGGACAACATCACATATGAACTGGCCAGCATTTGTAATCGCTGGATGTCCTGAATGGAATATCTGATACTCATTCATATTACAATGTAAAGGCATAACACTATTTGAAACATCAAGCTTAAGAGAGTCAAACCATTTCTGTCAAAGTTATTAATATTTTCATTGTTCAGTGAACCAATTTGTTGAGGATAGCTTTTGAAGGTCCAACTTGTAGAACATGAGATCCATCAGTTGCCAAAGCCACTTCATTCCTCAATGATTTCCACTTCTTCTCCCACTGCCATAACCACAAAATGACCACTTATATACGATTATGCTGCTTAACCTTTTCAAAATCCACGGGATTACAAATAAAACTTCGACAATCCGAGCCACAACAACAGAAGAAATTCAGCATATTTTTTAGTTTAATAACATGGAAACATAACACTGACCTTAACTAAGTCCGCATCCAAAATCCGAAAACTATCCACACTATCCATCCCACCGCTATATTTCCACAGAAAGTGCTTCAAGTTCTTTAAATGGTCCAAACTTGCAAGGTGATGAATGACATCACCATTGCACAGCCAACACCTCCTATCAATAGCTCCTCGTTTTCCCTCTCAGCAAAATGACCTAAAACAACTTGATTGATTATTACAATCCATACAAAAGCAAAGTGATTTCTGGTACCACAGAAGACGCACCAGAAATCGCTTTGTAGCAAATCATTTATTAAGAGAAATAAATAAATTTAACACAAAGGCCGAAAAAGAAATACGAATAATGGAACATGTACCCATTTATATAACAGACACAATCCAGAAACTTCCGTAACGTTGGCATGATTCGATTCGAGCGACAGATCCTGACGTGATACATCTTCGCAATGAAAATAGAATGGAAACAAGAATTTTACGGATCATAGAGACAAGTAGAATTACATTGTATTAACGCTCACATTTTTTGGCACCAGAAATCGCTGCGGGATGATACATCTTCGCAATTAAAATACAATTTTATCATGAATTGTACGGATCATAGAGGCAAATAGAAGTGGATTATAGGTGCCGTGCTTGGTCGTGATTCAGAAAAGAGACTTTGCAGAATTCGAACTCTTTTTTCTTGTTCTTTTTTTTTTTTTTCTTGAGCTTGTTATTCTGGTCGATTTTCTTTTCGTTGTTGTTTTTGATCTTCTGGTTCATGATCTTGATTCTTTGTCGATGCAATCAATTAGGGTTGGGGGTTTTGGGTCAACGAAAATTATCTAAATTGCAGAATCTGAATCCAACCCGGAACTGTAGGCTCCGACTCCAGTACAGGAAAGCCTCAAGCACAGGTTCCGCCGTGCTCGAGAGATAGCGCCGTTTCGTCTGCTGCGGCCTTTGTACCCAAAAACGGCGGAAGGCCCTCCGTTTATTGTCGTTGGTTCCCGCCACTTTCCAATTTCAAATAGATTGCCCATTTGAAAAAAAATAATAAATGAACGATCAAATCAACGTTATAAATAACAATATTTAGATAATAATAAAATAATATAAATTATTAAATAATTAAAATTTTAAAAAATAAATAAATTATTAAATACTGTTAAATTAATTACAAAATTATCTTATTATTACGTCAATTTAAATTACGTGAGTAAACTCCAAAATAATATATCAAGAAAAGTTAATTTAAATATATGGAGTAGCCACCTCGTTGATCTCATAGTTTAACACATCATCGTTTCTTGGCCTCATCCAAACTTAATTTTTTTGAGTCAAATAATTTTTAAATTAGTATTAAAATTTTATAATCGATAGATATTATGTTAAAATTATACTATTTTTATTTTTTACATTTAATTATAAATTTTATAAATATAACAAACATGGGCAGGATAAAACTTTTGAGTCAAACGATTTACAATTAAAAAAGCCTCCGTCTAACATTGATTGCCTGTTCTCTTTTTTTTTTTTTTTTGGCTCTTATAAATGTCAACTGCAAATGAAGAAACGTGCGTCGATGATCAACTTTTTGCTCTCTTACGTGCATGTCTTTCATCTTTTTCTGCTGCTTTCCATTGTTGAGAAAAGGAGCCCAGCTGTTAGCCCCAGTATACCATTTGCAATAGTACGAGTCACATCTCCACGTGGTCCGACTTCCCACCATAATCTAGCTTGCCTAACTTCTAAAAAGTGAGTTCCTAAAAAAAAATATATAAATATATATATAAATATAAAAATAAAAACTTCTAAAAAGTGAGAGCACCTTGTTTTTTTCTTTAATTATTGATTGTTTCATTCAATCCCTCGAGTGACCTGTAAAGTTATGGCGTTGGTAAGAATTCGATCTCTATTGATACTTCCTTTTTTATTTTAAAGTGAGATTTGTGAGACTTTACTTTTTTAAAATGTTGTGCATTTTATTGTGTTTTTAAACTTATTTTTCTTCTTGATTAATACTTAACAGATTAACTGCTAACTACTTGTAAATGTTAAAAAACAAATTATGAATTCATTCAAATTTTCATGAGAGTGTTTGGTAGAATTAAATGTACATCTATTTTTTATATGATTGTAGAGTAATTTGATAATTTTTACTGACTTCTAAAAATATATTCCTTCAATCATTAAATATAACAATCTTTGTTTACTGTAGCTGATACAATGTTGAACATGTGATATTCTACCAAATCTTTGGTGTCACTTCTCTAACATATCTTCCAGCCACTTCAACTCTCAAATAGAATTGTGGTGTCACCTTAACTTATTTATTTATATACATATTTTTTTTTTTGAAAAAAAAAAGAAGAGAACTTTGAGTAACAATCTTGAAGATTTCACATCCTCTATACCTGCCTTCTTGAGAATAGACAGCCAGCAGCCTGATTGGTCTTTTTGCGGAAATTTGCTGCTGACAGTTATAGTATCAAATAGAGAAAATATTTGTGCGTTTTTTTTTTTTTGTGTGCTGATAGGTGTGCTAGATATAATAATAATGATAATTTTTATAAAAAATTGATAATATTTATAATAAAAATAATAATTTTAAATTTTTATTATAAAAATTATTAATTATATCGTATTCAATATATCAATTAGCACACTAAAAATGAGCGCATGCGTATACTTCATACGCACTATCAAAGATTCAAAACTGAACTTGGTTTGAACTCTCTCACATGGCAGATTGAACTCCACCATTATTTGACCTTTGCTAATTCGAATACTTTCTCCTCGCTTCCTTCCAAGTTTTAAGTATTATTGATTGGCACTGTACTTTATATGAATATGGCATCTGGGTTTTTGTTGTGTGTGCGCTAACGAAACAATTATTATTATTATTATTATTATTATTTTGGGTCCATAACGAAACAATTATCATAAATATGAAGCTGACACTTTTGTTAGGACCCCATATCTTCGTGATAATGCAAAAATAACCATTTACAATGTACCTGAGTATGCTAAGTACGCGAACTGTCAATTTATTGTGGGTTAGTTATCACGAAGTGTGGTATGCATCGAATAAGATGTAACGGGTGACTTGCAATGACCGTAACTGATGATGGGGAATTGTTTTGCTTGTCATTTTCAAAGCAACAGGCAGCTTGAGAGGGAAACCTGGTACAGGAGACAGTTTAAGGTAATCCTATACAGTGATGGGATAAGAGTTACTCTTCCTCTGCTATGAGCCATGCAATTTATAGCGCGTAAAATTAAATAATTAATTTAATAATTTATTTATAACATAAAGGTCAATTTGACCCACAACGTTTCAACATATTTTTAATTTTATCCATAACATTTTTTTTATTAAAATTAGTTCATAACGTTATGTCCGTTAGTCTAATTTGGTCCTTCCGTCAATAACTCTATTAACTATGTTGACGTGGTCAGACGGAAGTTGACACGTCATTAATTTTTATTACGTCAGCATGTCACGTCAGCAACTGTTGCTGACGTGGCATAATAGTTGTTAAGCGGTTAATTTGATCTACAAGATTTCAATATATTTTAAATTTCACCCATAACATTCTTTTTTTGTTAAAATTAATCCATAACGTTACCTTTATCAGTCTAAATAGGTCCTTTCATCTATAACGTTGTTAGCTCTGCAGACGTAATACGACAGAGTGACTCATCAATAATTTTTGTTCATGCAGATGACACATCTGTCAGTATAAATTTGTTCTTTCGTTTATAATGTTAGTTTTGACCGATGCACCATTTTCTGTTTGAATGGCTAGAAAACTACAGATGAGGATGGATCGGTTAGAACATGCGGTAGTGTGGCTTGGATCCATCCTCATCTGCATTTTTCTTACCATTCAAATAGAGAAGGGTGAGTCAGTCAAAGTTAACATTATAAACGAAAAGACCAATTTAGACTGACAGATGTGTTATCTGCATGGACAAAAATTATTGATGTGTTAGTTTGTCGTGTCACGTCTGCAAAGCTAACTACGTTATAGATGAAAGGACCAATTTAGAATGACAGAGGTAACGTTATAGATCAATTTTAACAAAAAAAGAACGTTATGAGTGAAATTTAAAACATGCTGAAACTTTGTAAATCAAATTAACCATTATACCTAAGAACTATTATGTCACGTCAGCAACTGTTGCTAACGTGGCAAAAATTAATGACATGTCAACTTCTGTCCGATCTCGTCAGTATAGTTAACAGCGTTATTGACGGAAGAACTAAATTAGACTAACGGACATAACGTTATAGATCAATTTTAACCAAAAAAAAATATTATGGATAAAATTTAAAATATGTTAAAATATTGTGAATCAAGTTAACCTTTATTCCTTTATTTATTTTTTAAAATTTAATATATTTTTAATAATTTAACGATCTAAAGTTCATATACCTACTATTACGTTTGTAAGTAACTTTTTTCTTATAGCAATTCATAGTTGTACGTAGTGGCCCTATGATTCGACGCATCTGCATCAATTTCGAGTAGACATACAGTATCAATTTCTGGTGACGTGTGGACAATCTGAAAAGACAAATATTAAGGATTTTTCATATCGACTAGCTTGATGGCTCAGCAAGCTATCCAACAACTTTATTATTTCTGCTCATCAACTTTATGAAGGAATCGATAGGTTCTTCCATTTCTCGCATTGTATCCAGATAACAGATAAAAGACAAGGCACCCAATAATGCAAGCAGTCATATGTTGGAGTACAGACTTTGATTGCTTTGATTATTGGGAAATTATTAGGCTCATTTTGATAAAGTCAGTGAACAATTTTTTTGTTAGTTTCCAGCCCAAAAAAATTTAAACATCCATTATTGGAACCCTATTCTATACTAGAGCATAACAAATAAAACATTAATCTTCAGCCTCGCAAGCAATCGATCTGAAACAGAAATGGGACTTTGCTGCTGTTTTTTTATCCAGAGTTCTGAATAAGAAGCTGAAAAAACAAACCTTGTGTAACGGTGAACATAGCCGAAGCTGGGGTGAGGGTGGATTAAGAAATAATTTCTAAATTCTCTTAATAGGACAATCGGTACCACCAATACTTTCTTATTTTATGTGACCAAAACAGAAATGATTTTTAAGTTGTTGATTCTTCTTATTGAATGTTATTCAAGCGTTAAACATTTATAATGTTTGTATTTTTTGAGTGATTAGAGGTGTCAAATTGAATCGTTGATTAGATAAAAAAAGTAAGTTGACACTAATCAGAATTTTGGTTGGTTAAAAAGCCAAGTTGCAATTTGGTACTTAGGAAGTTAAACAGAAATAGACTTTTTTGATCCATAATTTGCTTGAACAACTAAAAAAAAAAAACCTGTAATCAAATAATGTATCAGGCAGCAGGAACCATTAAATTAGAATTATCTTTAAAACTTGCCATGCCTTCTTTTCTGTAGCAGATGTACTTTTCAGCAGGACCCCATTGTTGAAACTTCAAGATCCTTTGCCCCCACCAGATTATGTCTCTAGCCAAGTAAAAGAATCAAATCAGTGTATTATTGGAGCCACCCAAGACAGATTAGCTGTATTTGAGAAATATGTTTCGAGGTCACTGATAATCAAGCTGATTTTCATTCTTCCGACATCTTGAAAGGGTGGCACTGTGCGCTTTCAGTTGAGTCATCGTATTCAGAAATGTCCCTTTTGTGGTTGGATCCCAGACATCGATAGTGGGTATTTGGTTTCTGATCAGCAAAAGTTAAGAGCTTAAATACAAGGTGGATACAGCTATCCTGTCTTGTTCCTGATAAATTGCTTGCCTTTTGTTTTGATCCATTTGCCTTTCTATCAAAATCAAGGTTCTGAACTCGAATCCATTGGCCACAAGTTTGACTGTTTTAGGCTGCATATTACATGACAAACGTTCAAGTTACAATAGCATCTAGCTAAATGTGCACAAAATTTTAGTTGAAACCACATTATGTGTTTGCTCACTTTCTGGCATTCAGCTTTCCTGTGCTTGTTGAGGTAATGAGCCTAACTACTACTCCCTTTGATGCTTGGCATTCCATTGTTTCTCCTCTCTGAAGAGCAGTGGATTTACAACAGTCCATGAAGAACAGGCAGTCTTAGCCTCTTTCTACTCTCAAGTTTCGTCTATCTTTTTTGACAGTTCAATTTTAATGATGTTAATCAGCTAGATTTCCAATCCCTTTCGCCTACTTCCTTTGGAGTAGTTTTATGCTTTTTTTGAAGTCAGTTCAGCACTCTAGCTTCTATGATGGCCAGAATAAGTTGATTTCTTTTCCTTTTTATTTTCTCATCATCTTTTTCCTTTGGAAGGTTCCGCCCTGTTACATAACCATAACAGGAAAAAATAATAAAGGAGAAAACAGGACCTGGCCCCTCAGCATTGGATGTCCAAAAAAAATACAATAGAAAATGATCAATCTGGAATATGGAGCTTCTTATACTAGTCCTGATTTCAGAATCGAGAACATGGTGATAAAGCGTAACATTTTACATTAAAAAAAAGATTCAATTCTCTCTATATATTGATCATAAGCTCCATAAATCGTAGTTTGCTTAGGGTGACAACTCAATATACAAATTGCTACAGATCAATGAATGCCAAATTGTTCGTTCCTGAAATGAAATGTAAAATGATATAAGATAGATAATGAAACAAACAGAAGGAAATTAATTTACATTTCAAATCTGGGTTTCCAATAGAATTAACACTTTGATTATTCTTCAGACATATCCCCATATATCCAAACTTAGATGGGCATTGCAAACATTTTCATGACACTTGTGTTGTGTTCTGTAATAATCCTTTCCATTCTGTTCTTGACTACTTGATTGAAACATGGCAGGAAAATTCAGTACCCAATATTCAAACTCAAACTACTTTTCTCTGCAATAAAATCATCATCAGCTCTCCTTGAAGTGATGACATTAATTAATCAAATCAAGGCTTGAACTTTTGCCTGCAAGACTGGCAAGTGATCTCCATACATGTAGAATCTGTGTGCCTGGTTGCTCTCTCCTTCATTCTCTCCGCCTTGTCGACTTCCTCTCTTGCTCTTTGCCACATGTGTCTTGCTCTTGCAAACTCTGATTGAGCCAACTCCATCTCCCTCTTGGTAAGCTCCCTCACTCTCTCTGCATAAGCCTTTTCAACGGCTGCCAATCGAATTTGCTCCGCGGCCTGCCATTTCAATGCCTCGACGGAGCCCGTATTGCCAAAGTCACAAGCTGGACCTGTAAAAGCACAGTTGGGGGGTGGTGGATGATGAATTGGCTTAAGGCTGATTGATAACTGCAAGTCCACCGATGGTCCTCCAAGTAACGTTGATGAGGAAGAATCAGGTGGGGGCGGCCGCGACGGAACGTGCTGCGAAGAAGAGTAAGAAGAAGAAGCTAACAAGGAGCGTTGAGAAGGGAGTAACTGCAACTCCAATTCCTCTTGATCTTCCTCTTCCATGGAAGAAAATAAGAGGCCAAAGTGCTCGAAAGAGAGCCAAAAAGGTGGCGATGGCAAGTGGCCGGCGCCTATATATAAAGCTCGTACAAGGTTGAAATTACCTTAAAACCCATAGTTCTCAAACAAAATTACTTAAACCACCTTTACCATACTGAAATTACCATAAAGCACTGGTGTTCTGTTCCATAATCATCAAGTTAATGTTCCCAAATAATAAAGGACATTTTGGTACAATCATTAATGGTGAGAAGAAATAAATAACGGATCACGTGCTATAACTATAAGTAGCTCTCCTCTCTTTCTTTTTCTTTTTTTTTTTCTACATTTTTCTCCTCCTTTTTCTTAAAAAAATTTTATTGTTATTTTTACCCAAGTTACTTAATAATTGTTTAATCCATTTACTACGTCGAGATGAGGATGGAGAGTGGTTGTAATGGGTAACAATTAGAATGGCAAAGTTCATTAAGTTTATTAGAAAGTGCTGCAATGAGTAATTGTTAGTTAAATTAGGTTTATTAATATATTTCGTTAATTTACCTAATGTGATCGTGAGTTTATAAAAAAAAATATAATTGACCATAAATATAGACTTTAGTATTTATTGTATGTACATCAAACACTTGTGTCAATGTAATATTTTTCAAAAATAAATTTATATGACTATAAGTAATTTTTTGCTAACTAATTTCAATTAAAATTTGAATTTAAAATTTTTAGTTCCCATATATCATTGTAAAGGATGGTCTCTTTTTTTTTTTTTGTCATTTAGAATGGTCCTTCTTATTGTACATTGGATTGGAGCTTTATGGTGGGCCTAAGATTGTCGGCCCTGAGTAAAAAAGCCTCTCTCCACTTTCTAACTGAGCACTCAGCAGCCCACGCTCCGGGCAGGATTGGCACGTGGGGATGCCCACACCGCTGGCGCTGAGGCTGACCATGATTGTGGGTACTGACGCTGCCACTACAAGGTTCCCTTTCCTTTGAACTCTAGTCGCCTAGTGACAGTCAAATCTTTTTTTTTTCCCCCTTCTATTTTGGCTATTGGAACACCAATTTCATATATATTATATATATTAAGATTACATTTGTGATCTAGTTAAAGATAAATTATCTATGTTGAAAACAAAGATTTTACAAAGAGACACCTTTTACCATTCAAACTCAAAATTTGAGACATTTACAACTTACAAACAAAAAAAAAAAACTTATTATGTGGATGCGGAAATGAGGGACACAGGTAGAGACGGAGTTATCTTATCGGTATATTGTCGTTGATAATTTTGTTACACACAAATCTTAGTAGTACGCACATCATAAGCCAAAAAAAAAAAAAACAATTTCAAAAAGCTTATCAAATTTGTGACTAAGTTTGATGTACAATAAATTTATGAATAATATACACACAAGTAATTTCGTATCTCTTTGCGTTCACACCTCCATATAACTTTGTCCGAAAAAACAAGGTAAGGAGATAAAAGAGATCGCAAACCAATAATGACCCTCTAGTATCCAGGAGACAATTTACAGCCGGGTGTGCTGCTTTTTGGAGTTAAGAAACGTAAAGGGCTTACAAGATGTAATTGCTGAGTATATTAATGGCAATGGCGGTGCTGCAGATGAGGATTCTATAAAGCCTTTACGCATGTGCAAGCTTGATTTCCTTGATTACTAAGGACAAGTTACAAGCATAAAAAAATTACATTAATGTTCTGCCTTAATACTACCTTGTACGACAACAGTTAGGAAATGAAAAAAAAATAGTTTATTTAAAAAAATTTGGTAACTTTTCACTTTGTTGTGGAAGCATGGGAGGGTCATCATGAAGTTGGCAATATAAAACTGCAAATGTGCATGGTTTTCGCAATGCAGTATGCGGCTGATTCTTGGTTTTTTTTTTTTTTTTAACCTTCAACTTCAAGGGAGTCAGCAGTTCACTTGAAACGTATTTTGAATAAATTTCTGACGGAGATGTTTGTTTCGAACAAAAGAAAATAGGAGGAAGAGTAGAGGGATTGATAATTTGAAATAAAGGAAAGCAAAACCTAATTGATCGAGCCTGGATGCGAAGTAGGAGGAAGTGGGTCGTAGATTAGTAGGCGAGGGATTCAAATAGCGATCTACAAGACAAATAATAAAAGTTAAGAGGTATAGACCTTTCATTAGTACTTTAATAGTTAAGTCTACGACGTACGAATAAAGTAAGAGAATATGAGATGCCTTTTAAGATATATATAAGAGATTTGATAGGTTAATTGACGGAGAATCCAACAAAAAAAAAAAAGGTATCAAGCTGATTATACCCTATTGACATATTAAAGGAAATGAGTCTCTATATAACTGGTCCATATTTCTAAGTAGAGAGATCCAAAATGATCTTTGTGAACTTATTGAGTCCTTGTTCAGACGCTGAATTTGAGAGTAAGAATGTTAAGCTAATATTATCATTACTTCTAATAATTTGTTCCAACACACAAGATATTTGTCTATTTTAACCGAATTTGACCTCACAATTTTACTTTATGAAAAAATTTCACACAATTAATATCAGTTTGGGCTTAATTACACATGAAAGATGCTGCTAATGAGATGCGTGTATATATAGGACACTGCATATATATATATATATATGGTCCAGTCCTATGTACCAATTATAGCTATTAGCTTCGTTTAGCTTGCCTAATCTAAGGAACACCGAAGCCATTTGCTGTGGTGATGGACGTCACTTTAGGACAATGATTTGCACATGATGGACTCCAACTAAGCCTTCGGCTACGTTGTTCTTTTGGGTCCCTCCCCATGGCCATGCTTGAGGCAAAAGTTGGTTGATCGCTGCTTAGTACCTTGAACCAATATTCCTTCACAACCAAAATTATTTTTGCCTTTTAGTTTTATTTTGCACTTAAAATCCTGTCATGAGTTAACTTGCATGTGTTTATTAGTTGGTTTTTTTCAAAGAACTCAAAAACACATTATATTAATAAAAAATAAGAGTATCACAAACTTTCTTTTTTCGTGCATTCATCACAAGAATCAATTTATACTCGTCAATCAAACTACAATTTCAATTATTTAAAATACACACTTCTAAAAATTAATACATTTTTGTCGGATGCACCATCTAATAATAGAGTGGGGGTAATTTGCCCTCTCGGGACTTCCCTTTTGTCACTTAATTGGCTTACATTGGCTTTTTGGCCTTCTCATGGGAATGCTCACATTCCATTCCGTAGCTTCTACTTTCTATTAATAGAGTATTCCTATACAATTTCTTTCCTCAAATCTCCATCTCAACCACACATTCTTTTTCGTTCTTCAAGTTAACAAAATCTAGATTCATCTATTCTAGAAGCCTTTGGTCAGCTCTTGGTAGTTACTAAATCATTCTATCAACTTTTAGATCTTACTGTTACTTTTTTTTTTGACAGAAAAGAAACCGTTTCATTAATATTCTTCGATATAATACACATGATCAACACCGAGGTGCCAAAGGTACTTGCGTAAAGCAAGAGAGAAACACGGCACTAAAAGCCTACTAGTCATAAGGTCAAACTGACATTTTACAAGGCAGGCACACAACCCATTAAAACACAATCTTCTTTCGAGAAAACGAATCGATTCGCGACTAAATCTAATCAACCACAAATAGTTAATTAAATCTAATCCAGCCGAAAGAAACTGCTTATAGCAGAGAGAACCGCACCATAACGGACTTATGACAGAAATCGATAAAATATTATTGACACCGATTTCTAAAATTAAACTACATACAACATCCACAGCAACACAACACCCATCAAAAACATAATTAATTTGGCTCTTCCCAAAAAAAGTAAAGTAGACAAAAGATAACTGGCTGGTAGCAATAGCAGTGCCTCTGGCGACAGTGATGGCGGCGGGGAGTAGCCGGAGAAGGGCAGTGGAGGGGAGAAAGTGGCCAGCAGTAAAGGGGACCAAGGCGTCAGAAGCAGAGGCTCCAGCCGACGGTGCAAAGGTGGACGCGGCTCCAGCTGCGCACTTTTCAAGAGACGTGGTACCGGCTCCAGCGGCTGTTCCGGCGACCAGTAAATCGGTGCCAGCGATAAGCGCAGTTGAGGAGACGGCTTTGTCGGCATCCGGTAAGGCGGTGCCGGCCGAAAAGGCTTGGACGGAGACTGCGTCACCAACAGCCGGTACGGCAGCGCCGGCGACGAGAAACGCGACTGCGACGGCTTCTGAAGCAGCAAAAGAAGAGCTCGACCGGATAAGAACCAGGATCTGCAGTCGGAAGGGTCGTGGGTGAGCGCTAAACGGCTAGATCTAACAGGAAAGGAAAAGCAACAGAGGGCATAACCATTATTCCATGGAGGCAGGGAGAGAGAGGGGCGGAGACAAAGAGCTAGGAAGGGAAGGGGAGAGAGAGACAAGAGAGGCAGAGAGGAGGGTGGGGGAGGAGGGGGGTGGCCGGTAGTGGTGGCAGGAGGGCCTCCACCACCGGCCATTGGGAGGCCAGAAATTGGGAGGGAGTTCAGAGATTCAATGTTGTTAAAACCGGCTCGGACCGGCTGGTCCGACCGGTTCAACCGGTGACCGGCCAAAGGTCCGGGCCGGTTTATGGCTACAGTTACCCTTTAACTCGGACCGGTCAAAACTGGTTTGAACCGGTCAAAACCGGTGAAAACCGGTCAAAAACCGGACCCAGTTCAACCGGTTCAAACCGAGTATAAAAGTTTTATAAATTATAATTTGATCCCAATGTTTATTTAAATTATAATTTGAGTTTTAAATTTAATTAAAATTTTCAATTTAGTTTTAAATTTATCAAAACTTTCAATTTAGTCCTAAATTTATCAAAATTTTCAATTTAATCCTTAAAAATTAAAAAAGTAATATTTAATAATCATGTATAAGTATTATTTTTTTTAATTATTTTTATAAATATATATATTAATAAATACCGGTTCAAATACCGGTTCGACCGGTTCAACTGGTTGAACCTTGACCCACAAATATTTCCAGTTCGATGACCGGTCCGGTTCTGACAACCTTGCAGAGATTAGAGAGAGAGAATAGGCCCTTAGAGAGTTCAAAAAGATAGATCTTACTGTTACAGTTGTATGTGATCTTGTTTCTAAAATCTTTTGTTCTGTTTATAAGAATTCTAAGATCCTATTGTTGCAGTTTAATTGCCATCAAACCTTGTCCGTTGGAATTGTCAGAGAGTGTCTGCTACAAATCCATTTGTTGCAGTTGTCAGCCCTTTATTTGCTACATATCATACAGGTCTTTTTTTTTTTTTCTTTTACTAGAGATCATACCGATCTTAAACTGCTTGAGTTTGAACTTCAAAATCTAGGCCACACTTCAACACATTAAATATGAGTATGCATAATATATGTATTCTTATTTCTCAATACTGGGTATTAAAACATTATTTTCGATGAAAAAGCTTGGACCATGGTACCCAAAAAAAAAAAAAAAGGGAATTGTCACCTTTTTTTTTTTTTTTTTTGGTCGAATTTTCACCGTAATTTTGCTGGACATAATTCTTAGTGTCAATGCCCAGGCCGCAATATAATTGTACGGTTCTAGAACTGCATCCGCACGGGCCTAGTAAAACCGTGACAACCAAGGGACGGAGGGAGAGAGGGCCAAGCATGAAGCGGCCCACGGGCCTTCCATCTTCCTTATGAGTCGGACAGACCTAAATTGAACACGAGTGTATACATAGTTTATCTCTAATGATTCTTTTTTTTTTTTTTTTAAACTATCCAACGAAAATATCATTATGTGTCCACATATATTTAATAAAATAGTATTGTTCAAAATTTTTCATTAATAAAACCACGTCACATATTCCAATTCAAAGAAATCATATTTATTTGAAATATGTAACATATTTTTATTGGTGTAGGCCAGCACGATACCGTCTGATAAAAATTTCATCGTCGCCTCTCTTTTCTTACTTAATACTGTCAAGTATAAATTATACCCCGCTACATCTTTTTCTTTAGAAAAATGGTAGATTGCAAATAATGCGCTAGCTGATAACACTAAGTTTTAGGTGTACTTTTTAGGAGATTCAGTATAAATAACTGAATGCGTAAATCAAAATACTCTTTAATAATATTATATATTAAGGGTGTTCGTGAGTCAGATTGGACGATTTGAAGAAAAAAATTACAATCAAACTATCATGGTGGCAGTTGGAAAATTTCAAACTGTAACTAATCCGTTAACTGTTTAAACTGTTCTAAATTAAGTCACTATTTTACAGATCAATTCGGGTCGTTTAAGTCGCTTTCTTAATTTTGTAGCTTATCACAACGATGTGGAGTCGGTTAACGAGGTGTTGAGGATACTTGGGAAGGGCAAACATTTTTACATGATAAAACAGTCAAATATAAGTACTTACCATAAAAACACATGGGGTAATATTAACACTCAAATGGAAAGGTTGTCTTGGATGGTTATTTAGAGAATGGGTAAGTTAAGGAAAAGAATAAAAGCAGAATAGTAAAATTACATTTTCCTTGGAGCAAAATTTCCTTCAGTCCGCTAGATATCTGCAACACCTTGAAATTAACAAAGCCAACTTTCTTTGCTTGCAGTACTATGTTCCACTATTTTTACCATTTAATCCCTCTCATCAACCAACGTATCTTGTTAAAAAATAAGCCATTGCTCAACTTCAAGCTAAGAGAATTCAAGGATCTACTAAAATATTTAGAATGTGCAGATTGAATCGTTTAACTGCAATTTTTAGAATTGTAAAATCGTCATTAATTTATCCACGATGGTTTTAAAAAAATAAAAATTATTGATAATTTTTTTCTACACAGTTTTAATAGTTGCAGATAAATTCGATACGTGTTAAACAATTTTTAACAGATTAGTTGGTTTACAAACAGTTCTATTGTGGATTGCCAACTCCTTCCTGCGAAAAAAACAAGAACTAGTAGATAAACACATTTTATCTCTTAACGGACACTTTTGGGCGATGAGATAAAAATTAGCGGAGGTCAAGGGACACGGAGTCTGGCGCTGCTTTACCCTTATTGTAATTTCAACTTTCCCGCCGTTTCTGCTCCCTTTCTTGGCCCACCCTGCACCGGAGGGGGCAACGGCAGAGAAAGCAAAAATTTTATCTGCACTTTTCATTCTGTGCTCACCAAACTTGATGCGATGCCTTCTTCCAGTTGCAGGGATCTGGTTCTCGTGTCCACCGCCTCGATTTTCGGTGCTTTAGCATCTGCAATTGCATATCGCTTCTTCCTCAACAAGAAGGAGAAGAAAAAGCGTTCGCTCACAATAGATTCGTCCCGAAACGGCGACGTTTCCTCTTCTCGTAGCCCGTTCGATCCCGCCAAACGCAAAGGGTTGGTTTCCTACTCCGTCCAGTATTAATTTTAATTCCTTACCACTTTTCTTTTTTCTTTTTCTTTTTTTATGTAACTAAATAAAGTGTGTTTGTTCCCAAAAATTTGTAAAACAAAAAAAAAAAAAATGGTGAAGCGCAGATATTTATCATGGGACGATTATTTTATGGCAATTGCGTTTTTGTCGGCTGAACGGTCCAAAGATCCTAACAGACAGGTCATATTTAGAGATACATTTATTTTTCTTTTTCTCCATTTGTTTTTGGGCTCGATTTTTGTCTCTTCAATCTTGAAATGCTCCGATTGTTTCAAAAGCTAGATCTGATCTGATGTCCTTAATTTGATTACGGATTGAGTTCAGGTGGGCGCATGCTTGGTCAGTCAAAATGGTATAATTCTCGGTAAGCTCATCTTCTGGGCAACACTTAAAAATCCCATTACCTTGTTTTTCATAGGCAAATATTGCACAAGTCAAGTTAAAGGCATGCTTACAATGGTAAGGTTCCACGCACTTTTATCTAGATTGCACAGTGTGAGAGTCTCGTCCACTATGAACATCTTATTTTTGAAGGGCTTGCTTGCGAAGCAGGCCCCCCCCTAATTTTTTAAGGAGAAAAAAAAACGGTGCTGTGTCTTTGTAGCCGAACCCTTATAGTATTTATGAACTTGGTGGCGACAATGATACTACATATGTGATGTTCTTGACTCTTCTCATGTTTGTCTTGATCAGGCATTGGATATAATGGCTTTCCAAGAGGGTGTTCAGATGACAAGCTTCCTTGGGCTAAGGTTTGTAACTGATATACCTTGTTTTTCTGACATGTTGAGGAATTATCTGAAGTAAGCTTCTTGATGTTATGTTTCAGAAATCAAAAAATGGAGACCCTTTGGAGACCAAGTACCCGTAAGCATTGTGATTCCGTTGCCTCCATTCCTGATTGATTCTGCAATATGGTGCTTCTTAACACGAATGAATGATTGTTGTTGCTTATTTGTGATGTAACCCTTTATTCCAGATATGTTTGTCATGCTGAAGTCAATGCTATTTTGAACACAAATCATGCTTCTGCTGCTGGCCAGGTAATGCTTGCATTTTTCTACCATCCAATCAGTGCCCTCTCCCTCTCTTTGTCTCACAGTTTCCACTTCCACTTCTTTCCCTTTGCAGAGGCTTTATGTGACAATGTTCCCTTGCAATGAATGTGCCAAGATAATTATCCAGGTTCGATAGTGGTGCTTTCTTGTACTATATATTGATTCAAATTTCTCACCCAGGATTTCTATGCAGTAATTTCTTCCCAGCTTGTCTAGTTTAGCAAACCAAAATTGTTTTCTCAATGGCGTGCTGCTCTTTGCAAAGGTGTTTATGTTTGTGTTTTTTGGAAAAGATCTTTGTATGCGCCACATATTCACTGTTTGTGTTTTCTTTCTGTGTCAACCTTTTGCTACATGGATTTAGATTGCTCCCCATCTTTCAGTCAGGTGTCTCTGAAGTCATATACTTTGTGGAGAAGATCCTAAGTAATTCAGACACGGCATACATTGCTTCGCACAAGCTGTTATCGATGGCTGGTGTCAAAGTAAGTCTTAATCTTTCCTGGTTTTGCTGTACTGGCTAATGTCAAAACAACCGATGAGCTGGGTGCGGCCAAGATACAGAAATTTTGCATTAAATGTTGGTAGTATCTGGTAACGAGGATGTGGCCCTCCATTCTTAAGAATGCACCAAGTTATGAATCTAATTCTGGACAGGTTGCACATGCCTCAGGAAAATGCTGGACGCTTTGCTGTTTTTGTCTCATTTTTTATGATCCGTTTCTTTATCTCTCTACTTTCCACTGCAGGTCAGAAAACATCAGCCACGGATGAACAAAATCTTAATTGAGTTTAAGGAGCCCTAGATGGTCATTTTATATTCGCAAAGCAAGGCAGATCATTCTAGTAATTGTATCTCTAGGTATTAAAAGGGGGGCTTGACCCAGTCACCCTCGTGTATGGATTGTTTAGTGGAATGCTATCACTGTATCTTCTTTCATTATGCACCATACCAATTATAGAGATCTTTTCTTTCCCCGAAACAGAAGAGCCTTACTGAGATCTGAAAATAGAAAATGTCCGGATGGCTCTAATTTAAGCCCCATGATACTAGACCACATGGCCTGTTATAAGTGACTTGTTGCATTCAATTTGCCGCAAATTGGGCCAAGGGAAATCCTACCTAATGTGTTAAAGAGAATAATAAGAGCAACTCCGGGTTCTACTGTCTAAGTGAGCATGACACAAGCGTCAATTCATGATTATGCACCTAACAAGGGCCGCAATTTTTTTTCTCGAAATCTCAAAAAAGGATGGAGCCTCAAAAGGATGGACAAAACTCAGTATCCGAATTGAAAACCCATCTGGACCTCAAGCATCATTCAGTGAATCGAGTTGCTTCTGGAGCTCTTCAAGGTCGTCAAAAGTAGTTGTGGATGGTACAGTTGGGGACGTCTGAAACGCGTCTGCACTCGGTAGCTCACGAGTAAGACCTTCAGGAAGAGCATCTGCCAAGATTGTACGAATGCAATCAAAAAGAATCAGAGAATTCATAATTGTGCACCATAGACACAACTTCTCCAATCAAAGTCAAAGGAAAGGAAATCTAGTAGGCACATATTTCAAATGTTGAGTTCATCCATGGAAGATTCCAAAAACCACAACCCATATCTAGTATGTTCAGACTCCACAAACATGTTTGCTTCAAAACAAGTAGGACATCTATAAATGAAAATGCAGGGTATCAGCCCTAGATCATAACTCTACTGTGGGTATTTATGTCTGTTAATGTAAACCAGTGAGGCATTCAGAATGCTATAAATTAAGAGCACAAGCACTCAAAAATCACCTGTACTCGTGGCACCAGTCATTTCCAGCTCACTATCATCAAGAACGCTGAATAAACACCAAAAAGGGGCAAAATGAACTTTTGAGCTCTTTCTTGACGTTATGACCATGAAATGTATATTAACCAAAGAAATACAATCTGCATGCTGTTAACATATACGCAGGGTCCTTATTGATATAAAGCAGTCTGTTGTCCCCCGCAATACCTTATGTTCCATTCATTGTCAGCATGGAGTGGGCCTTCATCGGCTGACAGTGTTGCCGCTTCCATCTTGGCTTTGACTTCAGCATCCCTAGCTGGCTTTGCGAGGATGTATTCTTTCTGAAAAATAACAACTCTTACTGGATGAAAGCAAACTAAATACACCCGGTAAATGAATGTGAGGCCGGTAATGGCTTAAGAATGCGGCTGATTTAAATTTGCAACCTGACGCTCCAAACAAGCTGCATTTGAACATTGAGGATTTGGCCTCATTTCCATGGTTGGGAAATAATCTTTCAGAGAATTGTATCCCTGCAAACAATCAGTAAAGCCAGGATCTCTTTAATACAGCCAGGATAATCAACATACTTGCTAACTTGCAACATCAGAACAAATCTAGTTGAATTTAAGCACGAAGGGTTGACAATTGTACGATTTGAAGTAGAAGGTTCATGAGAGAGAAAGAGAGTAGAAGTTACCAGGTATGGTGAGACGTGTCCAAATTGTAACAAGAGTTTCAGTGTATTTTGCACTAAAAGCCCTGCAACAACTCCCTGAATCCAATTTACAGGCCTGGATGTTAGAGAAGATATGGACTACAACTGGTTTAAGAAAGTAAGGTCAATTGTGCTGCACATTATGTCTACTTATTAATTGTCTGATTAATAAGTAGGCATCTTTATTTACGATGGTTGTAGGTAAGGATGCTGCACAATTAATAAGTAGACATCTTTATTTACCATGGTTGTAGGTAAGGATGCTGCACAAACCCCTTCACGTTTGAGAGTTCGCTCATCTACTCCAGATGCCACAACCTGAGACACAAAATGTCTAGAATTCATACATTACTGTTCCACAACAAAATATTCTATCCTCCAGGCAGACTCTCTATAATCCCCAGCCCCACCCCCCAAGTCAACACAGATAGAGAGTAAGAGGGGGAAGGCAGGGGCAAACTGTACAATAGTCAAAGCATCTAAGATGTCAATGACCAGCTTCTGAAATTTGATAGCTAGACAAAGGTAGCAAATTCTTTAACAAAACTCCTTTATTCTTTAAATCCAGATGAGGAAAAGAACATACCAGAGGCGGTGCGCATGCAAAACAAGCAGTTTCTCCGGGAACCAACAATTGTATATGACCTGAGACAGCATCCTCAGATACACCTGCCAAATTTCCCTTCCTTAGAAATTCTTCATCAAAAGCTACAGATGTGAGACCGAGTACACAAGAAGTAGACCAGAGAGCCCATGTTTGATTAAAACACGCAACCACACAGAATCAGAAGAACTAGGAATTTCGAGTGTTTCAACTCTCAAATTTTCATCATGCATCAGGATCAGAACACAAGCCATTGTATAGGACAGTTAAGCATACTGGATTAAAAGAGGCTAGTTCACATTCACAATAAAGTGACAATACGACTAAAAAAAATGTTGCTTACCAGATTCCATCCAGGTTTGGTTCAACTCGTTGCAAGCCTGCGTAATACATCATGGAATAAAAATACTGAAGCAACTTTGTACTCCTAATTAAAACACCAGTCTTCGGATCATTAGAAAAAAGAAAATTCAAAATAGCAATTGTGACATTGAAAACAACTTGGTGATAGTTATCAACTCTGCATAATCAAATCAAAAACATACAACAAACAGATGACCATCTATGACAATAGTCTTCTTTACCTGGTTAACAGCCATCCTTGCTTCATAATTATCAACGCAGCTTAAAACAAGATCCACTCCGCTACCTTCTTGAGCAGGGCGAAATGTCTTATTTTTCAAACTTGACATGAAGATATCAAATCCTTGCACTGTTGTGATGTTCAATGTATAGCTCTAAAAAAATAATGAATTCAATCAGTATTGGGAAGTATTAGAAACATGGTGGAAATGTCCTCAGTTTGTTTTTGAACTTGTGAATAAATTAGCACTGAGAATCAGCAAAAGTGCCTGAGAAAATTTTGGATTAGCAGAATTGCAATAATATGGTACTCAATTACATGCAAACCTAGTTGCTGAATAGAAATTTTTAACCCAACAACCATAGGCGAGATGAAAATTGACAATTATCAATCCCTTTAGGAAAAGGCAAGAACCACAATTTATTCACAGCAAACCCATAGTTTGTCTGAAAATGGAATTCACTTGCCTCAAGAACTACATCAGGGTTTATGTCTGAAAGAGTCTGAACAGCAGCATCAGTCTTTGTCATTCCAACCTGTGAACGCACAGTTATTAGTTAACGATTCAGATAACATTTTCTCTGACACCAGAATACAAGAGATTCAGAATCTGCATTTTGCATGGAATTTTCCAATATTTATCAAACTGGCATCAAGAAAATAACTTGTATAACCAATAGTTTCTAGCTTTTAGTTTTATATCCGTATGACATACAAAAAGCCAATAAACATTAAAAAAGGGACCTGCTCAGGGCGGAAAAAAAGCCTATTCATGTTAGCTAACTCCACTTTGTCATAATCGTACAACAAAAGACGACCTATGCCACACCTTGTTAACATTTCAGCTGCAACACTGCCAACGCCACCGATTCCCTGAAAGTACACAAAGATAAACAACTTTCTAATCGTCCCTTTGCAAAAACAAAAGGAAAAGAAAGGGGGGGTGGCTGCAAAAGAAAACTCCATTATACCAATAAAAGCAATTATTTTTCCTTAGATGCTTAACCTAGATCTATGCGAGTTGCAAGACTTGAAGCATTTGGTGAAACACACGAAATGAAATTTCAGATAAGAAAACAAAGTATCTCTATACCTTCGTAATGCCACCACAAATAAAAAGAAACCCACACCACTATTATTTTGACTGCGTGCATAGGTGACATTTGCAATTACAAAAATGAAACTATTTTATTATTCTCTAGGATTTCACACTGTCAAATGCCACAAGAAGTTGTGATTTCTAGGAATATAATACAGTCTCGTGCCTTCTGTAATATATAAATGAAACCACCAAGTGCCGTTCACTTAGTTCATTCATACAAATAGTTAAGCACACTCACAAATGCATTGTGACCTGCACTGCTACTTGGTAAACTCAAATCTAAACTAGCAAAAATAACAGAGACAGAAGAGAAGAACACAGACAACAATGGCGACTGAGAACTCCCGTATTCTCTCGTAGTCGGCCACGATACCCATCCTCTGAAGGGCCATAAGCCTGCTATAAGGATTACTATCCACCACCTCAGCACTCATATCCTGTTACAAAATTCCACGGACAAGCCGCACATAAAATCATATATCTGTTCTGTCCATTTACAACAACAAGAGCTTAATCACAACAATCAGCGAGTACTGATAACATTTAAAACGTTGAGAGATGGAATTGGAGACAAAAGTCAAATAACCTTGACTCTTGAACGGCGAGCAGGAACAGACTTCGCCAGCTTTGCCAGATGTTCCACACGCGATTGCAACTGCAAAATGCCACAAAAAAAAAAAATATATATATATAGCCACTTATGTCCGAAATCTCAAATTTTCTGACTGCTTGATTTATTAATTCATTTATTTTCGAGTTTTTTTTTTTTTAAAGCAAAAATATCTCTCAACTCATTTCCTACGCAAAGCAACAATTTACTATAAAAAAAAGCCGTAAAAGTTTCGATTCCACAAATTCACAAATGCAGAATGAATGATTCTAACTAATTGTAGTTTAGATCCGTGTTTTAGTTTAGAGAAGTTGCTGCAATTAGGGATCATTCGCAGAGGAGAAGAGATGAAAACGCACGAGCAGCAGCTGCTTCGAATAAATGTATGCGATTGTAGGTATGTACCTTGCAAATTGACGCATTATGCGAAGCGATCAGGCAGCGATAGCTTGAGAGATTCGAGATCATTCAGCACCGCTTTCAATTCCACCTCCTCCATTGCTCTCTCTCTCTCTCTCTCTCTCTCTCTCTCTCTGTGAAGATTGTCAGTTTCTATAAAGAGAACAAAATTGTAAACCACAGTTGCTGCAGTTCTGCTTCTCGTTGCCTTGGCAGGCCTACTTTATTCCTTTTAAAAAAATAATAATAAATAAAAAACAAAAAACAGAAATGGTTAAGCAGAATTTCGCTGAGTAGGCATCACTATTTAGTTAGAGAAAAAATTTTATGAGTGCAGTAAAAAATTAAAAATAACTGAACCGTTAGAAATGTCTCTTTTTTTTTTTTTTTCTGTCACAGCGTTAGAGACAAGGTTGTTAGAACTGAAACAGTTATCGAATTGAAAATATTAACGAGTCAAAATTCAATCAGTTGAATCGGTATTTGAATCGGTATTTAATAATATATATATATATATATAAGTAATTAGAAAAATAATAATTATATATAGTGATTAAATATTAATTTTTTTAATTTTAAAGATTAAATTAAAAGTTTTAATCAAATTTAGGACTAAATTAAAATTTTTAATTAAATTTGGTCCTTAAATTATAATTTAAATAATATTTAAGGTCAAATTATAATTTACCAATTTTTTAATTTTATTGACCGGACCAACCAGTCTAGTTATTTAAATTTACATTAATAATATTTATAAAAATAATAAAATTTATTATGCATTAAAGTTAAATCTTCAAGCTGTATATTTAATAAAATTTAACTTATTAATACCTAAGTTATATTTTTATAAAATTAGTCTAATTACAGGTAAAATGATAAATTATTATAATAAAATAAAAAATAAAATATTTAAAATAATTATTTTATTATTTAATCAGTAACAATTGGTACTAATTTAACTAAATATTATAACTTCATTTTGTTTATTAGTAACAATAATCAATAATAATAATTAATAATAATAATAACAATTAATAATAATAAAGTCAAGCATGTCTGAAAATTAAAAACTTTTGTCGGTAAGAATATAAATACGAAAAGCTTGCCATAAAGGACGGGGAGGTCCCTCCTTCTTCGCGTCGGGATATTCTTTCTTTTGTACTACTCGTGTTTTTTTTTGGTAATTTTTGCCCTTTGAAACGGCACGGTAATCTCTATCAAGATTCCGTTGAGATGAAAATTAACATTACTATTATAACAGTTACATGGATATTGATAACTTTTATCGTTAATTAAACCAAAGACACCAAAAATTTAATAAAGCATGCAAGAGAAGATTATAATAATAAAAAGTGTGAATTTCACGTAATTTTAAATAAATAGTAATAAATAATAATATAATTTTATTAAATAATATTTAATAGTTTATCTTTATTTAATTATTCATATAAATTTATAATTATTTTAAAATTATTTAATGACAAATATGTATTCAATAGTATTATTGTTTAATTAAGATTTAGGTTTATACCAGTTATGATCTATAAAATCTGCTAAAAATAATAAATACAGTCTATTTCAGGTAACGATTTTCCTCCACCAAAATAGCAAGAACGAAAAAAATAAAAGGGACCTAAATTCAGCAAACCAAGGATGTTTATAAAGTTTAACATTAACTGCAACGGGTAGGTAAGATTTAACAGAATCTTGTTTTCTCTCTTCGGTACAAATTCATCTTTGAGATTTCTCTTTCCAATACGAAACATAGTAAGAGAGATTGCCAAAGGAGAATATCAAGGCGGAGGCAATTTTTGTCTTTGTAATTACTTGAAAGTTGAAACACAACCACAAGTTGGTTGACTCTCTTGTACGTTTTATTATTATTATTATTATTATTATCTCTCTTATCTTCTCGGAAACCTTCTTCAATTGTAGGAAAGTCAGATAAGTGCAAAAAAACTAAACAAGTTATAGTCAACAGGAATATTTCAAGGAATCTGAATGGCATCCTGATGTTTATCTGGGGATCTATAAATTATTGTGGGTTTTTTGGGTTTGTGTTGGAGGTTTATTTTTAGTAAGGTATTAATCGGATGTACGGCTGTGTGCCTAAAGATGGAAGACAGGCTTAGCGCTTTGAAGACGATCGTTGCTTTCTTGTGTTTTGCCAACTTGATCTCCGTTTGGGGTCACGGTGATGAACTCACTGAGCAGCCATTGGCCAGAATCGCCATTCATAATGCGGTTTTCGCGCTTCGGGACTCGGCTTCCGTTAAGGCCTCTCCTCTCATTCTTGGCTCGAATGTGAGTGTTCATATAGTTTTTTCTTTTCTTTTTTTTTTTTTTAATGTTTGTCGGTGTCCTTTCTTTTTTGGAGTAAAAAAAAAAAAAAGGAGAAACTTTTTAAGTTAAAGTTTTGTTCTTGGAAGCAAGAGCTGCTTCTTTTTGATGGAAATCTACTTGCAGTCAAAGTAGTAGCATTCTTGGACCCATTTTTAAGTTGGTTTCACTTTTACTTGATTCATAATCTGAACATTAAATTTATGGGTGACTGTTACTGGAATCCCCCCTTTAGATTTTTAGAGCTATTTTTAACTTAGAATTCATTAGCTTTGTGTTGTATTGTTTTGGGGTTTATGGTTTGCTTGATCTGGGTTTAAAGTAAGTGCTGAATTATATGATTCCAGGGTGAGGATACTGAATGGGTAACAGTGGATCTTGTGCATCCAGAGCCATCTTCAGATGATTGGGTTGGAGTTTTCTCTCCTGCAAAATTCAAGTAATGCCCTCGAGCCATCTTTGCTGAAATTATTTTATAGGATAAAATTTATCTCCATTGGTAAATTGTGCAGTGTTGAAAATTTGTGGTGTTTTTTTTTTTTTTTTTTGTTTTAATAAAGTGGGAAAATCTGTTTTGATATGGCAGTGGATCCACTTGTCCTCCAGAAGATGAACCCAAAAAGCAAAGTCCGTACATTTGTTCTGCCCCAATAAAGGTCTGTTTAATTTAGCTTATGACATCAATTTAAAAGTGGATTTTAGAATTCATTTAGGCCAGTGCCTCTCTAACTTCTGTAATTGTTGAATGTGTCTGTTTCAGTATAAGTTTGCAAATGATTCCAATTCACAATACACAAAGACAGGCAAAAGTTCTTTGAGATTTCAGCTGATAAATCAGCGGGCAGATTTCTCCTTTGCCCTGTTCTCAGGAGGACTGTCAAATGTGAGTCTAAAGAAATTTTTTTTTTTTTTAATCTTCTCTTTCTTCTCTTATGCCACATCCACTACAGAATTATTGAAGGAGTTTAGCATTTGTTGCTCTAGAACTTGACATTGATCTTCTTACCTGCATGACCCAGATACACTGATGGTTTTGACAGAAAGACTTGTGCTATTTTTGATTTCTTGCAGCCAAAATTGGTCGCAGTTTCAAATTCCATAACATTTGCCAACCCTAAGGCACCCTTGTACCCCCGCCTTGCTCAAGGAAAATCTTGGGACGAAGTGAGTTGCTATGTCTTTTTTTTTATTGAATGAAAATATTCTGGGTTAATAATTGTAGTGTTCTATATAAACCATATATTTGTTCTTAACGCATAGTGAAAGAATGTATTGTTATTTTGTGAGCCAAAAAAAAAAAGTAGACAAAGTTGAATCAACCTGGAAACATACTCCAATACTGCCTTTTGCTATCTAATATGATGATGATATAGATTTACACCTTTGACTTTAATTATTTGGCTGCTGTAGCTACTTTGTTTACTTGCAAATAAAATTCAATGTTCTGTTTCAAATTTCCTGTAGATGACTGTGACGTGGACTAGTGGCTACAACATAGATGAAGCTACTCCATTTGTTTCATGGGGTCGTGTGGGAGAATCTCCAAAGCTTTCACCGGCTGGCACATTGACAATTGACAGGAACAGCATGTGTGGTATGATCCTTTTCCAGTTTTTTGTTGTAAGATGCTTGATCTTATAGATCCCAATTGTTTTGGTAACAAATTCAACCCATCTACAGTGAAAAGCGTGCAGTTTGTACCTCTTTGCTTCCTTCGTTGCTCAATCAGGTTTTTGGTATGCCAGAGCATCGATGAGGTTTACTTGTTACCTTGCAGGTTCGCCCGCACGAACTGTTGGCTGGCGTGATGCTGGTTACATACATACAAGTTTTTTGAAGAATTTGTGGCCAAATGCCAAGTATGTGCTTTGAACATCGTCTTCTTTTCAATATAAAAGCTGAGATATAACAAAAGATCTTTTTATGCCATTTCAGGTACACTTACCAGATTGGTCATATCTTATCTAATGGTTCATACGTCTGGGGCAAGAAGTATTCATTCAAATCATCACCATATCCTGGACAGGACTCATTACAGCGTGTCATAATATTTGGTGACATGGGGAAGGTAACTCAGAAAAAATAAAATTTTCACCAACACTGAGGACAGTATTTTTTCCATTACACGCACATGTGGCAGCATTACAGCTAGTACCCAAAACTAGTAGATAACCAATGCCAGAACTCAGGCTCTTGCCGCCACAAATAGCTTGTTGGTACCTTGACGTTCGGTTCCAAAAGCCAGTGATGACAATAGTTTAATTTGTTCTCATGTCAAGATGGCAAGACTTTTATGCTTAATTTTCTTGAATCCATCTTATTTTTTTAATACAAGATGAAATCCTGAGCCTTTCAGAAATCATTGTTCTCGTCAATAAAGTTTCATATTAATTTTAACATGTTTTTTCAGGGAGAGCGTGATGGCTCAAATGAATACAGCAATTACCAGCCTGGTTCACTCAACACAACCGACCAACTCCTGAAGGATTTGAGAAACTATGACATTGTGTTCCATATAGGAGACATTTGTTATGCAAATGGGTACATTTCACAGTGGGACCAATTCACAGCACAGGTAGAGCCCATTGCAGCAACTGTGCCATACATGATTGGAAGGTGTGTACTTCGCAAACCACTGTCATATGCAACAAATTCATGAATCTATTTATGGTTCTAGCTGAAGTTATTCTTGTATATTTTTCTGCAGTGGTAACCATGAAAGAGACTGGCCTAATTCAGGGTCATTCTACGACAAAACAGACTCAGGTGGAGAATGTGGTGTTCTTGCAGAGACCATGTTTTATGTTCCTGCTGAAAACAGAGCGAAGTTTTGGTAGGTAAAACAGATTCCTCGAGTGAAAAAATAAAATGACAACGTGCTCTCTGTATAGCTGCCTCCCTAATTTGCCGTTTGAAAATGGTATCCCGATATCCAGTTTGACTGGTCTTTTCCTAAATTTTAATTCAGGACCATAATATTGCAGGTACAAAACTGATTATGGCATGTTTCGCTTCTGCATAGCTGACTCCGAGCATGACTGGAGAGAGGGCACCGAACAGTATAGGTTTATTGAGGAATGCCTTGCGACTGTCGATAGGCGAAAGCAGCCTTGGTTAATTTTTGCAGCTCATCGTGTCCTCGGTTATTCATCTGACAAATGGTATGGTCTTGAGGGCTCGTTTGAAGAACCTATGGGAAGAGAAAGCTTGCAAAAGCTCTGGCAGAAGTACAAGGTAGACATTGCATTCTATGGACATGTCCACAACTATGAAAGGTCCTGCCCTGTTTACCAGGTATGCATTACAGAAAGAGTTTCATCCAGCCCAAAGAACAATGTTACTGCGTAAGGTTGCATTGCTTATGGCAATAATTTTTACTATTATTGCGTATGCTGGCGCTGCAGGGCCAATGTGTGAACGCAGAAAAACAGCATTATTCAGGCACATTAAATGGAACAATCCATATAGTCGTGGGCGGAGGAGGGGCTCACTTATCGGAATACAGTGAAGTGACCCCCAAATGGAGCATTTACAGGGATTATGACTGGGGATTCGGCAAACTGACGGCGTTTAGCCACTCATCCCTGCTCTTTGAGTACAGGAAAAGCCGGGACGGGAAGGTCTATGATTCCTTCACCATAACAAGGGACTACAGAGATATCCTGGCCTGTGTGCATGACGGTTGTCCAGCAACCACCTTGGCTTCTTGAATCACATTTTTATTGCACTTTCCTTGTTGGAAGATTACAACTACGATGTTATCTAATCAGTAATAACAACTAGGTTGACATTGATCGCTCAGTTATTTATTGTCCGTGGTCCTAGTGTGTTTTGCTGGTTTAGCATTTTTTTCTGAATCAAATATGAAACAAAAAAGATAGGTGTATGCATGTTTGTGTGCTAGAAATACACACTCAATAAAATAATAGTAGTTTTGTGCTGTTTAATAAAAAAATTTTCACGAAGAAAAAAATTATTTTGTAGAGAATTTTATATAATATTTATATTTTATGTTTTAAAATAATATTTATTTAGATCTAAATTTTAATTTTTTCTTAAAAAAATTAGGAAATTATTTTTTTATAGCTTTTGGCATAGGTACCGAGCATGGGTCCGAAGACATGTGGTGTAATTAGATGAATTAGTCCTCACGTGTTAAAAGGGGACCGGCAACCGCGTCAACTTTTCCGTCCCGTCAACTATTGCGTTATCAACATCAGGAAGCAATCATTGAGTCAGCCAAAACCTATGCCATAACTTGTCCATGCGGCATGGAAGAAAAAGAAACGGCGTGCCATCAGCGCGCACAAAAATTAAGAAATGATTCATGGACCACATGCAAGCCCTAGCAGTGGTCTCCCCTAGTTATAGCCGTTTTTTTTTTTTTTTAATACCAACAGAAGTTGAAGGTTAAGAAAGAAGATAAAGTCACTATAATTCTAATATAAGATGAGAAAACTTCAACAGAATATTTCAATAAGTTATATTAGAAATACGAAATTATCAAATTTTTTATTATATATATTTTCCTTTATTATTAGTATATTAAAAAATTTTTTTATCTCGCATGCACTTCTTTTTGCCTTTGTTTTTTTGGCAGTCTATCACTCATCTATACATGTCGTTGGCATAATTTTTATTAGATACAATTTTTGTTTCAACTCAATGAAAATGTTTATGACAACTTTAAAACTCCAATTGCACGTCTCCATATTAGACATTCAGACACTTGTATTTTTTAAGAATTTCTTAATAGTATACTTTAAATGAAATTGATCGCATGGATGAACCTTTGCATTTTTTAGTCTAATAATTTTTATTATATCTCACAATATATATTACTCAAATTACAATACATACATTTCGTTTTATACTACTAAAAAACCTAAAACCTTAAGCAAGGTCTCAGGTTCGAGCCTTATGAATGAGAAAAACGACGTTGCAAGAGCCACCCCCGGCAAATGGTTCAATCGTGTTCGAATTGGATTAGTTAGGACTCCATCACAAACTTCCGAATACCGAGGGTTTACCCAACAAAAAAAACCTAAAACCTTCATAATCTAAACTAGAGTTTGAGAGTATTGGGCCTATACAGGTAAAAACCATTTGGGTCGGATTACAACCTTTTGAAGACTAAGTTTGACTATGGGTGAGGCTGAAGGCCGGCCCAGCCCACTCTGGACAGTCCATGCCTTTTATTTATTTATTTATTTTTCCTCTTCAGTTTGGTTTCTGGATGTTCTCAGAAACCCTGACTGTTGTATGGAGTCAAATTCACTGTGTCGGAGATGGAGTTGAAAAGAAGGGCAAGCAGGAGAGAAAGCGTCAATTTCAGTTTCTCTGTTTTCTATTGGTTTAATAAATAACATAAGCCTGTAGTAGTTGTTGTTTGGTTTGGTGGGTTCGGGAACAATTCAAGCAGACGATGGAACATAGTTTATGGGGACATCTGCCACTGTTGGTGCGAGCCAACTCGAAGGAATCAGTGGAGTACATTCTCCAAGCTCTCTGGAGAACCCGAGAGACCGGCCTCGATGCTGCCGACCGCTCCATCATCCGTGGCATGCTCCAACTCCAAAACGACTCCGACCTTGACCCTGTAATTCCTTATATATCTCCTTATTCTCTACAATTGGGTGGCCTGACTGAGCACTTGTCGTGTTAGAACTTCGACTTTTTTTTTTTTTTTGCTGATTTGTGGCTTAAAAAGGGATTTTACCTGCGCTTACCCCATTAGTTGTTTTATAGAAAGATAATTTATTGCGGCTAAATTCTTGTGGATTATGTGTGTATTTTGAAAATTTGACTTATTAAATGGTTACTAGATGTCTTCCATAGGCGCCTGGATTAGATAGACGGGCCTAGGCAATGTCTCCCACCGAATTAAGGATTGTCCTGAATGGGAGGAGTTGTTTTTTATGTTTGTTTATTAGGGTGGAATTCAATTGTTTCTTGTTGATTAAAGACTCAAGCTTTTTTCAATCTTTAAAACTCTCTAACATTTCTGCTCAAACCACGGTTGATTTCTGGACATAAATACTTGCTTTAGACTGTTGTAAGAGGTTCTAGATTTGCTCAGACCTGTTGGTAGTATTTGAGATGGATATCTACATTTAGTTTGATCAATCTTGAATTCATCTTTGGAAACTAAAAAGCATTCAAGGCCTTTTTGTTTTTTCTTCGTGTACTGATTAATGGCATATTTAACAACTTTTGCATTCTTGCTCTGCAGCTTTTGGTGTGTCTTCGAGTGTTGATTCGAAGGTGTGTCTATGAGAATATAAATAAGGATGACATTCAAAAGTTATTTCCCAGTGAGGTTCTGCCCGAAATGCAAAGGCTAGTGACGCTTCTTCTGCAGAAGTTTCAGAAAGAATGGCAAGATGATGTGTTCAAGAATCAGGTCCAACAGTCAGCTATCACATTGATATTTATTTGGGTGAGATGCAAAGATTTGACATTTTATTTGATTGTCAATCATTTTCAGCCTAATGTTCCCCACTTGAAGGCAATGACATGGAATATGACAAAGCGGGACTCAACTGAAGATATAGACCCAGTGGCTGTTATCAACTTAAAGGTATCCCACCAACAATTGTGATTTTTGTTGGACCAGGAAATCACCTTAAATTTTTGCTTTTGCCTTGGAATCTTGGATGGATGTGTAAATGGTCTCAGTGTGATTTCATTAACCTAATCATCATAGCTGCGCACTGCACTTCGTGCAGCTTCAGAATGATGCTCGGTCTCAGCCAGGAGAAATGGAAGTAAAGTTTCAATTAGCTAAAGATACTTTGCAAACAATGCTCAAGTCCTTGTACTGCATAAGAGACCAATTATCGGACTCGGTGAGTACCCACCGAGCTTGAATTGATTTGTTTATTGTTCCTATATTGCATGAGATAAAACTTCTGTTTTCTTAGTTGTTAGTTTATAGATGCTGTGTGCTTGGCAGGGTGGGGCATCAGATAGGCAATGATCCCTGGAAACCAACCGTGTGATTTACCGATATGCCTCAGCTAGAATGGTGCGGCCTGACGGCCCTGACCTCGGAATTGGTTTTGGCATCATTATATTTTTTGCCTTGCTTGTTTCATGGATCCAATTGATGTCCCTAGACAAACCGAGGAAAGGTGCAAAACTACTGAGCTCTGTGAATTTTTTTATGCTACGGATGTTTGTAAGAATTTTTTATTTGTAAAGCATTGTTTAATGTTAAAAGTATTCTTGCTACATAGAGTAATATTCAATTTACTTAAAGTTGCGACGGTGTAGTTGGAATTCGTTAATAGCTAGCTGGTTAGCTGTTTCTTTTTTCCCCTTGCGAGTGATTTATGAAAATCATGAATATATATTTGGTTGAGATGAAAATTGGAAGGTACTTGATTGGATTTTTGGGATATAGTTTTTAAAATCATTCATTTCAATATATTATAATACGTTTCATTATATGCTTTGTGCTACCAAGCATATCTTTAAAAATAAAAAACATATGTAGGTAAAATTCTTGTTCATCCAAATTATCCTTTTGAGTAAGAGTATGGTTCATTAAAGATAGGTAGATGGAACCAACTCAAATAGTTGCAGAGTACTGCAGGCGCTTTGAATTTCATGCCTATATATATATATATATATAACCTATCTAGTGCAGGCTACAGCTGTGCCATCTGGTTCTGGTTCGGTGAACGTTCTGCCTTATCCAAATTTTTAGTTTTCGCCCATCATGACAATCATTTCTAAGGATATGCTTCTCTCTATGATATGTCCTGGATTAAAATAATTAAACATTGGGAATTATTTCTTATAAAATAATTATTAGATTATATAACAAGAAATTTAGGTGATGTAACGGACGAGGTAGTTGGTGATTGCGAATTGTGTGTTATTAATCATTATACGGTATTTCGTATGGTTGCTTCGTCCCATGTTTGTTAAGAGCAAGGCACGTCAATTTCCAAAAATAATTCTATGGTGGTGGTGCTTCTGCTTCAGTCCAGTCCATGAGAACAATCAAAACTATCATGAGCAAAACTATATAAAGTAATAGGTAAGTGATAAATTGGGGTGTATTTTAGGGTAGTAATTTAAGTTTGAGTTCTTACGGTTATGTCTTTTTTTAGTAAATGACTGTCTTTTCTTGACAAATGACTGAGTAACTCGACAACGAGACTTGGTAATTGTCGTGATCTCTAATACAGAAACGACTCTTAGTACTACTGGTACACGAGCGATGAGTCTGTCTTTTTGAAAATAATTGAATGAGGTGTTACAAATGATAATTATTTTAATCTTGACCCTATAGATTTGATAACGAACATACTTATAATTAATTTTTTTTATCATTAAAAAAAATTAATCTATATGATTTTAAATAAGTGATAATAAGTTGTAATATAATCTTATTTAAGGTCTTCTGATAGGTTATATGTATTTTTTTTATAAATTTAATCATTTAATTGATTTTTTTTTTTTTTTTTTTGTTCCTTGCCAGTTTGCCTCCACCCATATTATCCAAATCCCAACCTTCAACAATCTAATTTCAAACATAGTCTTTTTGCAATTTAATGTATGTTTTTTCATACTCTCTGAGACTAATTTCTGCACTTGAAATGCAATCCAGTCAACAATTTTGGTTAACAGACTAGGTAGCTTGTTAATGAGTTTTGTCTTCTTCTGGCTGCCATTTGCCAAACGGTACGACATCATTTTTGAATGAATCACAATCTACTCCTTGAATGACGCGTTCGCGTGCTCAATCAAGCGCGCCAACAGGCAAGCGGACGCCACTTAGAAAACATCTGGCAATGCTATTGCTACGCTTCTACGACGCGTCTTTTAGCTGAAGCCACGCAATTCTGTTAAATTCTCGGGTTGCAAGTTTATGCTTATACAGTGTAAAAATTTGCACAAACCGTGGTTTAGAAGAACCCAATTATGAGGACCAGGCTTTGTCTCGATGGCACTGGGGTACATTTCAGTGTAGCTGACAGGAATTTGAACTTCTGCTGATCTTTTCACCGTAAAAAATAAAAAATAAAAAAAACTCTAATTACTGCTATTAAGCGGATCATATAATTTGAAATTACGTTACCATTGAGACAAGTGACAAAAATTATTTGAATAAGCAATTTCTTTTTTGGCCCCAATATTACTGTTGTTAACATTGATTTGTCGCATTGTAAATAAAAGTGAGAAACAAAGTTCAACAATAATATGTATGCATAGAGGAGATGGTCAGCCGACGCCGACAGCTGAAGAATTCCTTAGAAATCAACTATGTTCACGTCCTTGGCCGAACCTTCCAAAGATCGTAAAACTTGGACGATCCATCATTCTGAGTCAGGATTGATTGTGATTTGTGAACATAAAGAAAAACAAAATGTCTGGTGAGGGAGGGTGTTATGATTTGACAAGTGAAGCACCCTTCTTCTCTTCCCCCGTTCCACGTTAGCTTCAAAGCATTAGCATCAAATCTCAATGGGATCAAAGGGTCGTTGGAACTTGGATCAGCGACCATGATTTTGCATTGTTTTTTTTTTTTTTTGACCAATTGCATTGTTTTTTTTCTCTTTGAGGGGTCCATGACTTATGAATTGGTCAGCTTTTGTGGGGCGTTGAGTTAGACAATTGCACATGTCGCGCCCGTGGGCTAATTAATTGGCTCTTTTTTTTTGGCAACTTCCTAATGAGCAAATTGGTAGATAGATGTTCGTATCTACTAAACTGAGTTTAAACAGTGCGGCCTCATCGGACTCCATGACTAAACTTCTCCAAGTACCCAAAGAAAAACGTCTAAATATCTCGATATATGACGGTTAAATAGGGGCTGTTACATCGTTTTCAATTTTTGATGCTTGTTAATTTACTTTATTTTTTAATAAATAAAATTAACTCATGATCTAATACTATTTAAATATATTTTTTAATTTTTTTATTTAAGTAGATTTTACTTATTATGTGATATAAAATTATAAGTAAGTTATATTTATTTAAAAAAAAATTAAAATAAAAATCTTCCCAATGTCTATCATCATTTTGGTTAAAAAAACCAAAATCCCATGGGTCTCTAATTCGATGCTTTCGAACGCGTAAATGATAGTTAACGATTCAATTTATCCATTATTGCCATCTTCGTTTATTTATATAATATTTTGAAAGAGTAATATCATGTAAACACACTTAAAAAAATATGTAAGAGACATATATTTAATTTAATAATATTATATAATTTATATAATTTTTTAAAATTTAATTTATTTATTAAAATTTAATAATTTAAATCACTATATATTTATTATACTCTCACGAATACGTGTTAAAAACTTTTCCTCCATTTTTATATCTCAAAAAAAAAAAAAAAAAAAAAAAAACTAGTACAAAGTCTATATCTTGACGCCACCGAAACTCATACGGAGTCCAGAATAAAATACAAAAAAATTTCACCATTCCTCGCAATCCATAATGCGCTAAGCCTAAAAAAAGTCAAATGCAATCCACCCACATCATGCACGAGAATTTTTTGTGCGAACACAAGTTTCGAGAAAAAGCACTAGAATCCAAAAATTAGAAACACTTTTTTTTTTTTTTTTTTCTGATTTAGGATCATTCGCTATTTAATCCAATAACTTATTAACTCGGATCGGTTTAGCTAAGAACATAAAAATAGTAAAAATTTTTTAATAAATATTTAATTTAATTATATTCTTAAAATTCAAATCTAAAATTTCTAGTTAAATAATAACAAATCTCTATTATCCAGCGTTAGTAGAAACAGCTTATTCAAATATTCACAGCAAGAAATGGGGCCACATCAGGCAAAGGAAAACTGGAAGAGCAAATGGGAAGAGTGAAAAGAGGCCCAACCCAATGAGAAGAAGAGGTAAACTTTGTCTTATATAACTATAAAATTTAAATATTTAAAAATATTAAATTTTAATTTTAAAAAATAAAATTTGTTTCATACTATTAATTTAATAATATTTAATAATTTATTTTTTAATTTTTTAAATATAATATATTTTTTATAATTTAATAATTTAAATTATTACGAATCATCATTATATTCTTATTTATATTTTTTTTTCACTATTATTATTTGTATTCTTGCTAAGTGTTTTCCATTATCTCGTAGCAGATAGATCCAAACAAACAAAAGTTCTGTGCAAAGCCACGGTAATAAATAAAGGTGATCAGATCATTAAAACATCCCCGTTTTTGGTACGACCCGAAGGTTGAATCATCATCATCATCATCATCATCATCATCGTCATCAGCAGACAACAAATATCACCCAATAGCGACCAGCCGGCCAAACCAAACTCCGTTTGTTACATTCCGTCACATTCATTACATTCTTAGCTCACAAATCGAAAACCGAAACCCAAAAAAAAAAAAAAGAGAGAGAGAGAAAATGAAGCAATGTCTACATTGAAGAAATAATAGTGGTCCGCTCCAATCGCAATCCTCAGATTCCCCGCGAATTACGCGAGCGTATTCAAAAACCCTAAAATCGCAGGCAGAGGAGGAGGGCAGGAGGAGGAGGAGGAGGGAGCGATGGCCACCACCACCACCACGACGAGCATCGGCGGCGGCGGAGCCGACGATCGTGTGATGGCGACGGCGCAGCAGATCGTCAAGAGCCTCAACACTCCGAAGAACGTCCGGGAAGACATGCTGTTGATCTTATCCAGCTTCGACAACCGGTTGTCGAACATCACGGATTTGATTAAGGAGGAGACCAATTTGCAGTCCCGATTGGAGTCGGCGGAGAAGATCATTCTCCAGTACGATTCCGCCTCCGCCTCCGCCGCCCGCCGCCAATCTGCCCTCTCCTGGGAGGACTCTCCTGAGGAAGCCGCCGAGTATTTGTCCGCCATCGACGAGGTCCTCGAGTTGCTCGACGACTTATCGATTCAGGCCGACGGAAACGACTCCTTGCACCGGGCGGAAACCGCCATCCAGGTCGGCATGTCGAGGCTGGAGGAAGAGTTCCGCCAAATTCTGACGAGGAATACCGTTCCCCTCGATGCAGAGCGATTGTACGGATCTATCAGGCGAGTATCGCTTTCCTATTTATCAAATGATTGTGAAATCGGCGAGGAATTGGAAAGTTTTGGGGTGATTGAGAGCGAAGAAGGCGCGTGTTTCCACGAACGAGGAGTGAGTTTGGGCGATGATGCGTCTGTGGAACTAATAAATGGCGATGCTGTTGAGGAGTTGAAAGAGATTGCGGAACGGATGATTCGATCTGGTTATGAAAAGGAGTGCGTACAGGTTTACAGTAATGTTAGGAGAGATGCTTTGGATGAGTGTTTACAGATTTTGGGTGTTGAGAAGCTGAGTATTGAAGAGGTGCAGAGAATTGAATGGAAATATTTGGATGAGAAAATGAGGAAATGGGTGCAGGCTGTGAAAATCACTGTTAAGTTACTTTTGTCCGGAGAAAAGAGGCTTTGTGAGCGGATCTTTTGTGCCTCTGATTCGGCCAAGGAAACCTGTTTTAATGAGACTGCCAAAGGGTGCGTGATGCAGTTGTTGAATTTTGGGGAGGCTGTGGCTATTGCGAGGAGGTCATCGGAGAAGCTTTTCCGTATTCTGGATATGTATGATGCATTGACAGCTGTTCTTCCGGATTTTGAGTTGATGGTTACTGATGATATTGTGTCTAGTGAGGCAAAGGGCGTGCTGGATGGGTTGGCAGATGCTGCAAGAGGGACTTTTATGGAGTTTGAGAATGCAGTCCAGAATGAGAATTCTAAGAAGCCTGTGCTAGGAGGAGAGATTCATCCACTTACTCGCTACGTATTGAATTATGTGAAATTGATCGTTGATTATAGTGATTCACTAAATTCCTTATTAGATGGAGATGATCATGAAACAAATGAGTTGCCAAATGACGATGTTGAGTTGGCAAGTATGAAACCAGTGGCAAGGAGATTGTTGGCTTTGCTATCCTCTTTGGAGTCCAATATTGAGGAGAAGTCCAGATTGTATGAGTCTGGTGCTCTGCAGTATATATTCCTGATGAATAATATCCTATACATAGTGCAAAAGGTTAAGGACTCGGAACTAATTAATCTTTTAGGAGATCAATGGGTTCGGAAGCGCCGGGGCCAGATACGCCAATATGCTACAGCTTATCTAAGAGCTGCTTGGAGCAAGGCTTTGTCTTGTTTGAAGGATGAAGGGATGGGTGGAAGCTCTATTAACGTCTCCAAAGTGGCTTTGAAGGAAAGGTTCAAGAATTTCAATGCTTGCTTTGAGGAAATCTATAGAATTCAGACGGGATGGAAGGTCCCTGATCCTCAACTTCGTGAAGAGCTTCGACTATCTATATCTGAAAAAGTATTACCGGCTTACCGTGCATTTGTGGGGAGGTTTGGGAGTCAGCTTGAGAATGGAAGGCATGCTGGGAAATACATAAAGTACACACCAGAGGATTTAGAGAATTATCTTTTGCACTTATTTGAAGGGTTACCTCTTGTTCTTCATCACATAAGAAAAAAGGGTACATAGAGCAGGTATTCACTTTGCTTTTCCTGACAATTAGAGGGACAGAGTCCATTTATTTAAGATATTTGGATAATATGCTTTTGTCTTGTTGTTGTTTAATGTCTAAAGACGGGTATCTTCGAAAGCTACTCCTTTTATGTTGTGCTTTGTACATTAATTATAGACATTAGCTTCTATTTATGGACTTTTCCCTGGTTCATGAATTTTATTGTTGCGAATCACATTTAGCATTGGAGTATACGGTGGCTTACTTCATCAGTCCTGAGGGCAATTCAATCAATGTAGCACGTTCTATATTTACAGGCTTTGCTCTACTCTCTTTTTGTTTTGGTCATTTATTATTACCCGATAGTATAAGTTCTAGGATTTTGGCATGGGAGATTAATGAGATTGAATTTAAGGATATTTTCTGTTCCCAGATTATCCTCCATCACAGGAATTTATTCATCAGATTTGGATGTTGGCCTCTCAAGCATTTTTTCTGTGACTGACATGTTTACATCGTTGTGTCTTGAGCATTCCCTAGACCAGTGGGCAGTCCATTTACTCCCTTTAGGAAATTAAAAGTTTTATTGGAAGGGAGTGAGAAGATTGGTGGGATAAAATAACTACAAGTTCCCTATAAGCCGGTGACACCAATTAAGTGAGGGGCCCAATGAAATAAGTGGATTTGAAAACGATTTAAATTTCATTATTTGGATGAAAGACTTTCAAATAAGTGAATATGATGAAGAACTTCCATTAATAATAATAGTCTCATATTCTTCAAAAGTCCAAGAATTTGATTTGGGCATTGGCCTCGGAGTTTTTAAGATTATACCTAAGTTATAACTTTAAGTACAATAATTCAGACCTTCTTGAGTCGATTAGTAGGTCAATAGGTTTTGTAGGTACTTCATCAAATTCACTTACATTCATTGCCACAAATCATGGGTAATGTTTTATTTTTCCATAATTATGGGTTCAATCTATATGATTGGACAAGTTGGAAGTAGTTGACTGGTTTTTGAAGCTTGATTATATTTTTCTTCGATCTGTGGGAGATACTAATTTGTTCTTGTTGGTGCACCTTGTTGGTGATTTGAGGACCTCTGCAATAAGCCTTCAACTGTTCATGATGTTTATACATCCTATTGATTTTCGCTGAAATTTATTGAGATTTGTTGGTTCCACACAAAATATAAACAGATATTACAGATGCAATGGAAGTGTTTTCTAATGTCCAGATTCTTTTTGTTACAACTGCCTCTAAAATGATCCATTTTTACTGGATAATCTTGTTCATATATTTTTGCTTATGACGGGCCTAGATGAGGATATTTTTGGGATTTGTCATTTTGGGCGCAGGATTACTGGAAAAAGTTGAATCGTTTATCCGTTTTTACTTTCCTTGTGATAGTAAACCCTGCTGTAGGTACTGGAGATTAATGTGGATTCATCGTGTCAGCAAGTGACCCCATGAGTATTAACTAGTACTAAACTTGAACTAGAGTTAATTATCATTCATGAGAACACTTTTGTTTGAAGATTGATGGTAAATAATAGGACTCAGTTTCGAATAAAAAAACGAAAAAGCAAAATTGGGTATGCACGGCTGAACATGTGTTTGAGTAGCGTTTTAAATTAGATAGAATCAAATGGAAAGTGGATGATGTAGGGGGCTCAGTCCCGCGCCATGCATTAGCTTTGAATAATGGTTTTAGCTTTGGCTGTGTTGAACTCGGAACAAATTTACGCGGTATTCGAAGTTTTTGTCGGGTTGCTGGATGACTCTTAGGAGCAGAAATCCAGTTGCTTTGGTCTCTGGATGACACTATCTACTTGTCTTTTTCAGTAATTTCAAGTGGATCAACTGGAACTTCGGTGGCCTGGCCTGGCAGTTGTTGCGTAGTATGATACTCTTACTACTAAATAATACGATGGGCTTTAGCACAAACTACAAGGTTGTTCTTCTGGCAAGAGGAAGTTCCAAATGTGATCTATGGGTTGTAATTTTTGGGTAAAATATTAGGGGAAGACTGCACACAGTGAACGACTTCTCGCAAAGAAGATTAGGACCCTTATGCGGGTAAGTGAGGATCCGCCTTTCTGTAATATTTGCTGATAGAAATTTCGAAATTAAGCACTATGATGAATTTGTACCTTGACAAAGTGAGTGTTTCATTAAATTGAGCGAAATTTGTATAGCATTGAGTTTGAGGCATTAAATTAATCTGACGGTTGCTACCTTCTTGTTCTTAGCTATTGCTTTGTTTAACGAAGACGCATGATGACGGGTAAAGCAATGGTTTAGATAGGGATGTCCTAAGCTAAGATTGCAAGTGACGGGTAAAACAATAGATTAGAATAATAGAAAACCTGTGCTCGTACTAGCGGGCTTCTAGCACATGCACGGTGTTGTAACTTGAATTGAAGCCATAATAGGCCACCCCAATCCTCCGGCTGCATGCGTCTTTCAGTTTGTGCCCATTGGTACCGTCGTGTGGGCTTCATGGAGCGTAAAACAATTTAAGGAATTATTTGATAATTGATAATAAAGCTTACTCAAATTCATGGAACTGTCAGGATAAAAATAAAAAAATTCATAGAACTAGAGGTGTCAAAAAGTCAGTTTGAGTTGGATTCAGATTGGATCATTTCTTGTTCAGATCATTTTCAATTAGGTTATTTTCAGATTACGTTACATTTAGTTCGAGTTCAAATTTGATTATTTCATATTCGAGTTGGATTTAGAGCAAATTTGGGTCGAATTTATACTGAATCATTATTTTTTTAAGTCATTTTTCACTAAAATAAAATATTTCAATTAAATCTAAAATTCATTCCTATAACTAATTAAATGTTTAAATTTAGTTTTTGTGTCATATATATATATATATATATATATATATATATATATATATTACGAAAATGATACTAAGTAGTATTTAAAAAAGATAAGTCAAAAGTAAAAAGTTAAAAAAATTTTACTATTTTGTCTTCTTCTTAGTTCAATGGGTGACCTGGATCCGACCTCAAAATTTTCGGATCATTTTTGAGTTGGGTCACTTTTGAATTTGGGTTAAAAAATCAGGTTTTTGACTCAATTTTTTCGGATGAATTCAGACAGGTTATCGGGTTATGTCACTTTTTGACACCTCTACGTAGAACTGTCCAAATCTATTTGTTTGAAACTAGTAGATTTGACCTTGATGGTAATCTGGTGTGTATTTTACACAATTAATTCAAGTTTGAATTTTCACGTTGCGCAATTTCTCCTGACTAAAAGTGCTAAGTGATGGTTGGATGTAGACTTAAGGATCTAGTGACGGTCGGCTGTAGGAGTCAGATTCAACAACCGCTGAGTGGATTATGGGAGAACCACATTTGGGTTTATCAATGTTCCGGTGGTGAGTTTTCTCTGTGAAGGAGATTGAATGAGGACCTCAACAGTTAACTATCAACCTCGATTTACAAGTGCGATAATATACATATTAGTGATGTATCTTAAAACTAATAGATTTGGTTCTTTGAGAAATTTTATTCAAATTTTCATTAAACCAAAATTTTTTTTCCCTTATATGTGTGTTTCACCATCTGATATGTGTTGGATTTTATTATGTGTCGTAATAGTCATCATAAAAAATTTTGTAGAAGTTTTAGTATTACAGAATTACCTCTTCTTATTTGTTTTTTATTTTTTTTTAAAAAACTGAGGAAAGAACATTTTAGCCTAAGAGTCGGACTTCAAGGAATTTAGATGATTCCTTACTTGGTTTAACGCATTAATTAAATCTCTTAATATTTTGAACATAGTTTTAAAATCGCACATTAAAGGCACTGGTAATTTGTAACTGAAAATTTTAGTTTTTCTTAACGGTAATATAACAAAGTAATTAATTAAAATCTCCATGGGAGAAAAAGCTTTACAACCCTATATCCCCATGAGTTTGCGAATCTCTCGTTCTGAAAGTTATCCAATGCCCTGTAACCGAATGTACCAAAAGGTATAATGACACTTGTATAATTTCTGAATTCCCTCGTCGCAAATTTTTTAGAGCTTTTTCGACCCCATCATGGAATACTGTAGATACGACTGAGTTGAGATAGGTTTCTACGCTGGAGTCTGAAGCCAGGGTCTAAAAATTCAGAAAAGAATAAAGTGAAATAGATGTTGAGGTAATGGTATATGAACTTTGTGGATATTGTTGTGTAAGAGCACAGGACAGCTGAGTGATCCAAGATTCAATATTTGAGAAAGATCCAAGTTGGTCAATTTTGGTCCCACCGCTCATGCAAAGTTGTCCTCGAAAGGCCCCAGTGCCTGCACAATTTTTGCTGCATTTAATGGCTGCCCCAATGCATGGGACTTTAGATAAGGCTTTGTCGTGCTTGAGTATGCAGCAGGTTGTCCTGTTGCTTGGCAATGGAACACCAAATGTTAATCCATTTTTGCCTTATCCATGGTTAGATTCTTCTGTTTTTCGCACAACAAACAAAGGAAGCCATTTGCTTTATTATTATTATTGTTTTTTTTTTTGCCCTTTGCAAATTTCAGCATCCAAATTTATCAGGACAGGGCAAGAACAGCTCTTTATTTCATGTCAACACACAGAAGCTCTGTCAGGGCTTGCCAGTACCTGAAAGATAACTGGAAAAATGAAACTGTGACCTACAGTCAAGAGGAGGAAAATTAAATACAAGGAACTAACCTATGCTACAATTATTACAGTCAACTGGTTCTGACGAGGCAAAGGCGATTACCACAGTTCAATCAATCTGGAAAGCAGTTTCGATCATTAGGCAACAAGTTATGCTCTGCTGTTTGGGGGCATTGGTAGTACTCCATCAAAGAAATCACCAAAGTAACCGCGCGGCTCATGTACAAGCCTTGAAATGATGTCTCTCAGAGTGATCACCCCTTCTAGATTTCCAGCAGCATCTACAACATATATTCGATGGATTTTTTCGGAGTCGAGCTTCCGAATCACTTCTTTAATTGTGTGATCTCTGGTGCAGGTAATCATCCCACCCAATATCGGCAAGTTTTCTTCATGGTTCTTCAAGTAGCCTCTCACTGCCGTCAGAAAGTTCTTTGCTGTGATAGATCTGTCAACAAGTGTTAGAATGAATGCACTTCAGCAGCAGAGGGTAGTTACAGTGCAAAACTGAGATCGTAAGAAGTATGAAGACTTACGGCCGGAATTAGTTACCCCATCATGCCCATGCCCCAATATGTCCGCAAAATTAAAGCATAGGAGAAACAAAACAAGGTAGCTTCTTCTTGTTTAATGAAAAGAAATGCACTAGTTTAGATCCAACAACTGCAATTTCATTTTAGTGTTTTCTTCCCTTCACAGAATTTTAAATATGGCTGTTGATATAGTAATGGGAATGGGAATTTTAGTTAAGGCCTCACAAAACTTTGAATTGCCCAGAAGGATCATCATGCCTATGGTATATGAATTGCATGGAGATCCACTAACAGTCAATGCAGGCGTTTAAAATGTAAAACAACTGACAAATTCTGCACGGAACATGTCACTGGCTTTGAAATTGGATCTGCATACCAACGTATTTTGTCATCATTTCCTTACAGGTTTTGATGACCAGTAATTCAGGCACATTTTAAGGTCCTCAAGTATGTCAATCAGCGAGCATAAGTCACCCTGAAGTGCCGAATGGAGCTCAATGATTGAAGGAAAAAAAGAAGCTACGAACCTATAATCATGATAGATCTCTGGTGCAGTTAAAAGAAACTGAACATCTCTTAGACTTATGTTGCCCACTGCCTTTCCAGCGGCACTTTCAACCACAGGTATGCCCCCAATCCTCTTTTTCCTCATAAGCTTAAAAGCCTGGAGAACTGGTTCTTCCTCATGCACCTAAAGCATGCAAAGAATGGAAAAAAGATAGAGAATCAGAATGCAACATCCTAAACAACACGTGTTATTGTCTTGAAGCAAATGTTCGGTAAAAGAGAGGCCTAATAACAGATTCAGCCTGCCATTTGCCCAGAACACAGATGAACTTGCTCAAAAGTAAAATCGGGTATTCAGATAACACCATTGGTATTTCAATTTATCTCCATGGCCAGGCCAAATATTTGATCTGACTGGTTGTTGACATAAAACTCTGATCCTTGTAAGATGAAGACCTAAAAAAAAAAAATGTTTATCTATCTACTTTCCACCAATGTCCAATAATTCAGTACATCAGACCAAGCATTGCAGAATCGAGATTACCATTTCCTCAAAAAAGTAAACATCACAGAATATTCAACCAAGAACATTAACACACCTTGACCATTTGGTCAGGAGACATGAGGGGAAGGCCAATTTCAGAGAGCACCTTGGTTCCCCAGCTCTCAAACCAATGAAGCCCAGCACATTCAGCTAGCATGTGAATAACAGCAGACTGGGTGATTATGTTATCAATTTTCCCTTCACCCAGATCAACCACAGGGATACTTTTCATTCGGTACTTTGATAGCAACAACAGCATTGTCAAAAAGGAGTTTGATTTCTGCAATGCAAGAAATGGTGCCCAACGGAATGACCCTGAGATGTCTCGCACCTGTATGATCTTAAGTTAGACATGTGAAAAGAAATGGTGAAGCTTTGTATTACAGTCAAAAGTAAGCAATAATACCGTTGTGTTTTTGTAGATGTGGGAGGAAGTCAGAGCCTCAAAAAAGTTTCCAGAAGTTGCTGAAGCATCTTCAGGACCCAAAGTCCCAATTCCTGCAACCTTAGTCACCCCTTTAACAGCCCATTCCACAGCAGCACCAGAGGATGGAGTCAATGGGCTCCGAGGAGATGGGGGTTCAGACTAAAAAAAAAAAAAATAATAAGTAACAAAAATTAGAGTTGTCGTCACCAATTCACATAGATGGCCAACAAAATAACAAAAAGAATGTTGCCATTATTCATGATCTAACCCATCAATTTGATTTATCCAAAAAAGAAACTGATCAAAGAATTCAATTTTTTCTCACAAGACACAAAACTATTAATAGAAACATAGTAAATAGATCTCCCCATAATCAGGAATTTAACCTTTACCTTATAGTTTGAACAGCAAGGCTTTTACCAGTTTCTCAATCAATTACAGGACAGAGTAACCATGACACAACAAAAACAACAAGATGAGGCCTTTCGCTTCTTCTCCATACATTTACTAACCTCCCCATTAGAAAAGAGTCTATAATAGAAAGAGATTGAAAACAAAAAAATCAGCAAAAACCTGATGCAAAATCCAGACAACAATCCCAGCAAACTCAACGATGCCAAGATATCTGTCGATCCAGGTGGCATCCTCAGGAGCATCAACATCCACCACCGGTGCGCTTAGAATTCTATGTTCTGAAAGCATTTTAACTGCATCTGCCAGACTTGTGTCTGACCTTATCTCGATCACTGCCATGTCCATTTCGATCAAACATCTTTCACAGTTGACGAATCAAATTAACTCATTAAACCCAAAAAAAAAAAAAAAGTTTTTAATGGGGCTGTGATGCAGAAAATTTAAGTAGAAGCAGAAAAAAGCAGATGCAGGACAGAGTTATGGTCAATTGATTAATATTTATAACAAAAATTAACGTATTTTTTAAATTTTTTTTATTGTAAACATTAACCGTCTGTCTGATTCAGTCATGTCTGATTTTTCTGCGTCTACGAAATAGTACTCGGGTGTGATATTATGATTATTAGAATACCTTGAGAAGAAGGAGCAGGAGGGAAAGAAGAGACTGGAATGCTCTCAAAGCAAGCGTTGAGCTTCTCCGTGGGACTGAGCTGAGGCTCCTGCCCATCCCAAAGATCCTCTACTTTCATCCCCAGCCTCGCCTCTGGACTCCTCGGGCTCTCCTCCTCCTCCTCCTCCTTCACCGCCACAATACTCTCTCTCACCACCTGCACGCCCGCCATCGCCGTTCTCTCTCTCTTCCTGCATGCACAATGCCAGAAGCACGACTGTCCAAAAACTGCCAATCATTTTTCCTCATTTTTATCCTCTACGACGCGGGTCTGTGTTCTCCTCGCTTTGGCGCCGGTTTGGTTCACGTGGCCGTCGGTGGTGATGGATAACACGTGGCATCCATTAACTCCTACGAGCATTTGTACAGTAATTGTGGTTCGAGAAATATTTTGTTAATATAAATCACCTCAAAATGGTTTAAGTTATTATATAATTTTATTTAAAAAATTTAAAAAGCTTTTTTTTACTTAAAAGAAATCTATCGTGAATGTGTCTATCAGCACGTGATTTACGCAAACTAATCAAGTGTTGCGAGTCATAAACTGAAGTATGAACGCATTAAATATTACTGAATTTCTTTCAAAAAAAAAAAAAATAAGGCGCAGCTCACAGAATTTAAATTTAAATTGTGAGTGAGGAAAGCATCCTCGGTTGACTAATCTGACTAAGTGCTAAATGATTGATTACACGTGTCTTTTATTTCATCGTTATCTACGTAACAGTTCTGTGGCTTTAGCTGGTCAAACTGTTTGTCTGTATCGTACGTTAATGCTTATCCTTATCCGGTTCTATTTTTATTTTATAATGAACCTGATAGCCAATATTTATTAATTCACAAACAAAAAAAGGGATAATTGATATCTATATAACGAAGATTCAATTATATTATTCAAATAACCAGTTAAAATTGAGCATGTGTCTCAAAATTTTTGTACAATGTAACTAACCATTTATTTATATGATTTAAATATTTTTTTAATATTAATAATATTATAATTATGACAAGCCAAAATGTATATTAATTTTTAATAATTTTATATTACGTAATAAAAACAATCTCTTAATATTTTATTTTTACATTTTTCCCTTCTGTCTTTGTCTTGTCGAGATAGACTTTCAGCTTTCGTTATGGCGGCCTTGAGCGTGGAGGTCTAACATGCGCCGGTGCGTGCTTTGCGCACGACATGACGTCATTAGATTTTTTTTTTTTTTATAAGAGTTTTATTAAACATTTGAGTAGAGAGAAATGAGATTTTGGTAGGATTTGAACCCCCACTTACTGATTGAGAGACAACCCTCTCAACCAATTGAGCAAATACTCAATCTCTTTCTTTTTTTTTCTTTGATGTATACTTTCATTTTTTTTTTTTCTTAAGATTTGGTTTTAGACCAATACATAATTGTCTCCAAATTTTATTAATATATGTATATAAATAGTAATTAATTATTAACTTTTTATAATTAAAATTAATAAAAAATTAAAATATATCTTTTTTAAAATTTTTAATTTTTTATTATTATAATTATAAAAAATTTACAATTAATTTTACTTTTTATATATATAAGTTCAAATCTCGGAAGTCTTAAACTATTCTGTTTGTCTTATTGGGTTTTGTTTGCTTTTTGGGAGCGTTACCGTACGACGTGACGTCATTAGGATTTTGTCCGCAAAATTTCTCACCATAATCATTAAAATGGTACAATTTCTGCGTGCGGTAGTAGGATCTGGTTTGCGCTTTTTGTTAAAGAAATTTAAGTAGGATAAAATTAATAATTTTTATAATAAAAATTAAAATTATTATTTTTTATTATAAATATTATTAAATTTATTATAAAAATTATTAATTTTATTTCATTTAAAACATCAAAATTCAATACATTAATATTATCTCTGTAAATTCTTGTGGGTGTTTTTCCACTCCCGGTCTCTGCTCCCAGCCTTGATGTTACATTCTTAGACTGCCTTACAAAATATGTAATAATGGAAATTGTCAATAATTGCTTCAACTCTTCAAAGAAAATTTATGAGTCTTTGAGGATCGATCTATAGCTGAACTACACATAGACGTGATTCGAACTCACTTGTTTTTTTTTTTTTTTTCTAATTATTAAGTTATTAGTTTCAATAGACTAAATAAAGTTTATAAGTCTTTTTTGATAATAAGTAGTTTGGATTCTAATATATTTGTAATCATTCGGATCATATAACCATGGGACATGATAGTATGATTCATGGTTGTATATTTTTCTTATTTGATAATGACATTAACACAATAATTAAGGCCGCACTCGAGTTACGTGTGTTTTAAGTGTCTTGTCTAGTAAATAAGATGGTATATCTTATGTTTGTTTCATTTCATTTTAATTGAACTTCTTCGCTGCTCCCAATAAAGAAAAATAAGAATCACTCTGACATAGGAACTTGATAATAATTCAGCATATTTCTCATACTCGTAATATAGGTTTAAATTTCAATGACAACGTGTAAAATTTTAACTCTTGATTTATCTAGCTTTAACCATAAATTGCGCGTCGTTAGTTTTAAATTCGACAATCACTACAACTGATTTGAGAGAATTATGCTCGGATCTAGTAATATTTGAGTGATAAGTTCTTTTCTATAAGTTGAGTTGAATGAGACATTCAAACGAGAAATACGCCAATTTTAAGCTGTATATACAATAACCGATATACTCGCGATAAATTTTTTTTGTTAGTCAAAAAAAAAAAAAAGAAGGGTTGTTTGATTCATCAAAGTGGTTTTGAAGTTCCATTTATATCGGTCAATTAAGGTGCGAAAGAACTTGATAAATAGGGTCTATTAAAGTTGCAGTATGCCCAATTTCTTACGTTGACATCAAAGTTTGTTCCACACCTAGTGAGTACCCTGGCCTAGAAGGTCAAGTAACTTAAACATGAACCAGTTATTGGGCAAGTCTCAAATGTGTGATACCAATCCAAGTGCCTCTACTTGCCATGATCATGCGAAGAGTTTAAAAACTAAATGATCCAACACAACTAGTTCGTATAATCCGTGCATTGCATTGCTTGCAAGTCGACACCATGATCAATCCACAAAAACCATTGGGACATTGACACTGATAATACTGAAGTAAGTTCTCGCCAGAATATCTCAGTCCTTGATACTGGTATCATACAGAGTTGATCATTCTTACAATTGCACAGTACAAGGAACAAACAAGGGCCACTTAAAATAAGAGGGGAAGGCTGCGCTCAACTTATGATTTTCTTAGATGCAACTTGTAAGTCACATTTATGCCACAAAAGTTACAAGGTGACAAGAATGTCCATCTGAAGGTATTAAGAGAGAGAATTCCACTACATCCCTAAGTTAGTTGAACTAAATAAATAAAAGAGGCAGAAAGATGATGTGGGAACTGGAAACGACCTATGGGGTGCCAATGCGCATACTAAGCATACTTCACAGATACTTCATTACGAGCTTCCGGGAGCATCACTTCCAGCAGCCTTCCGATTCAGGTAACGAATAACTGCATCTTCAACCCTAAAGATTCCAGACCAGGAAAAAAAGATCAGGATTGCCTACTACAAAGTGCATTTATTTCTTTTGCACCAAAGACCTCTACATGCAAAATCGATATGAGTGCATTAACCTTCTGTTTGCAGTTTCCTTTTTTGTCTCAAATTAATTTATCTCAAAAAAAAATCCTCCAACATATGTTTACAGAAAAAGAAGCAAATAATGAAAAATATTAAACAATAAGATTATATATAAAAAAATCATACCACGTCTGATTATAGAAATCAGATCGGCGCTCTTTTTCCAAGTTGCGGTTGGCATCACCAGCAATAAGCTTTAAGTCTTTGCTCTGAGAGGAAATTAAAGCATTGATAAACTCTGCTGGAGACTGACTGAAACCAAGAAAGAAAGCCTGCCTCCTACGATGCTCTATTATCTTTTTTACAGCATTGCAAATTATTTCATCACAACTCTCGATTTCTTTGTGCTTCTCTGAACTTGCCAAGAACGAAGCAAGATCCCTTTGTAGTGGAAAAGGAACATCAACTACAATGTCATAACAAGTCGTTCCAGAAGGGCAATTTCCCGATAGCTTGATCCTATGCTCCAGATGAATAGGCTGTGGAGAAGATAAATGCTGGCTTATCTTCTGTGATACTGTTGCAAATTTCACCTTCTCCTCCCCAAATAACTTCTGAAGGGGTGGATCACAGATGAAGAAGGATGGATCAGTTGCATTCTGCAACTTCTTAGCTTTCACATATTGCCAAAATGCAATCATGATTTTTGGGCGTGTCTCTACCTCAATCCCAAGAACTTCTGATAAAGCGGGTGAAAGCTTGAATTTATCAGGCACATAATTCATCTCTAGTCTTATTATTGCAGTGAATTCCTTGTCTCCTTTTCTCTTCACCTCAAAACCCTCGTGAAGCAAAGGAGACCGAGCACTCTCCCATAAGATAACATGATTGTCTGGATAGAGGCCCTGGTCCAAGTATATTGTGATTTTCTTGAAGTAAGATGAGAATTTTGGGTATGCTTTCTGTTTCAGTCCAGCCAGCACAGGATCTTTCCCATCTTCTAGTATCCTCCCAATAATCTTCAGCGACCAAGAAGGAGGTTGTGCATTCTTCTCATGAACCCCTTCTCCCTGATTTTCAAAAGTATTAAAAACATATACTCTGAGTGTTTTCCGAATACAGGGTGGATTTTTAAGGGACTCCTGAATATCCATCTTCTTTCTAGCCATAGCAGCATCTACTCTGGCCTCAAATTCAAGCAACTGAGAATACAGTGCAGATTCTGGTAAAATTGTAGCCACATTTTCAGGTATCTGTTTTTCAGCGAGCTTCCGTTTCTTCCTTCGTGCAGCTGGGGTCAACTCCATTGTTTTAAATGGTAAAGCCGCATTGCTATTTGACGAAGCACCCGAAGGCCTGGAAGGTGGCTTCTGGCTAGCCTTTTTCACACTTGCAGGTCCAGGTGTGGACGCAGAAGGTGATGAAACTCCAACACTGCTGGTGTCAGGGTTTTGCAGCTGTGCAGTGGATTGGTTCGTTGATTGCACCTGAGCTTGGAAACGGGAGTGAGCTGGCTGTGCCGGCTGTGATCGGCCAAGCAGTTGAGCTTGTGGCTCAGACAGCCGAAAATGGCCCGGAAAAGGGGACCCGCCTTGTGTTTGAGATTGTGACTGTGAGAGAAGGTGTGGCGCTGGGTGATTCAGAGGAACAGATTGTGTTACTCCCCCAGCATTCGCAAGCGGGGAAGGTGCCCCAATACTTCTGCTGGAATTATTGGTATTCATATTTGTTCCTACCTTACAACGTTAGACCCATCCAGGAAAAAAATAACAACTAAATATTCCTTCAACAAACAACCAAACAGCCAATTAAAACCTCATAAAACCCAAAAAACACAAACCCGCAATACTTTCCGAACTCTACTGGCTAGTCTAATTAGCTGCCAATGCCCCAAAAAAACGAGAAACGACACAACCTCTTCAAACTTGTAACCGAATTCAGCTTAACCAATTTAGAACACGAAAGTCGAAACCCTAATCAGAATAAAAACTAAAGAAGCAGAACGAACCCCAACACAACAGCTGAGCGTTAAATCAGACAACATATGATTATTTACCTGAACCCACACAATTTGACAAAAACATCAAACGACCATAGCTTGCTTCCCTTGCGACTCCAAATTCCTTTCAAAAACAGCTAAAGTGAACCGTCAATCTCGGAATCCGTCAACACTTACATTAAATTACATGTAAAGGAATGGGGAGAAAGAAAACAAAACCACCGCCAAAACGCAATGGCGCCTGAATATTTCTTTTAACTATTGTTCAAAAACTTTCAAATTGCGGCTCTCGACAATCGGTTCACTGAAGCGAGGCCGGGCAAGCTCGCCGCTGGCTTCTCTCTCTGTATTTATTTGCGTTTTATTGGACAATGACTTAAAGGCCCTTGGTTTTAGGGCGATTTTCGAAAGACTGCAATGGGCCTAGTGGGCTCAATAATCGGAAAGCCCAAATGGGCCCAATTTAACAAAATATTGGGCTTTAAGGTTTTGTTCGGAAGCCCAGGCCCAATTTAAAAGAGTAAACCCGAGCCAGAAAGAAGTGGCAATACCAACCCAAGTGGCGTGGTTGAGTGGAAAGAACTCATTCATCATTAACCAAATGTTAGGGGTTTGATTCTTAACTTTGGGTATGAAGTAGCCTTAAAATCTTAGACCAGTTGTCTCACCTTTCGAGGTGTCTGCAAATCAACAAAGGGATTAATTATCGTGATCGGCGGTGGATATTCCGGTCAAAGACAAAAAAAAAAAAAAGAAGTGGCAATACCGAAAAAAAAAAATGGCAATATGGACGAATGTTAATGTGAATGACAAGAGTTCGTTACCCTTTAGTTAAAGGTCTCAAGTTTAAATTTTGATAATACAGTTATATTAACTGTAAATTAGCGAGGGGATTAGCCATCATGATCGACGGTGGATATCCCGGTTAAAGATAAAAAAAAAAAAAAAGTGGCAATACCGAAAAAAAAAAGTGACAATATCGACGAGTACTAACGTGGATGACAAGAGTTCGTTACCTTTAGTTAAAAGTCTCAAGATTGAATTCTGAGAATACAGTTATATTAAATATCTATTGAAAGATTTTTATTGCCTTTCAGTAGTCCGTCCAATAGGTTGGATACTGAGTGATCTTAACAAAAAAAAAAAAAAAAAAAAAAAAGAAAGGAAGAAAGAAGTGGGAATAGCAGGCGCCTGCAGTACTAGGCTTTTTAAGGCTTCTTCTTTCGTATCGCCGTTGAAACGCGAAGAATTTGCAGAAGCTGCAGCAATGGTGGGTTTCTGTTGAATATTTGTTTTGATCTTGAATTTTGCAATGGGATTAGATTAAAATGTTTCTGTTTTATTTTTTTATTTTGTATTTTTTTTGGTTTTTACAATTTTTGTGGGTTCTGATTTATTGGATTTTCAGGTGAAGTATTCGAGAGAACCAGACAACCCCACCAAGTGTGAGTGCGAAACCTAGATTTCGGTTTTTCATTTTCAGTTTATCCTCACACAATAAAAAGCCTTAAAAAGTAGTAGAATTTATGGCCAATTTTAATTAGTTTTTGTTATTGTATAAATGAAATGTGGTTGTACTGCCGTGACCATGTATTTCAGCATGCAAGGCCAGGGGCTCTGAACTACGAGTACATTTTAAGGTACGTCATATTATTCTAGATTTTTTTTTTTTTTTACATCATTATGTCCGTTATTCTTTTCATTTGAAGCGGCACTGAAAATTCATGGCGTGTATGATTTATTTTGTGTTGTTGGGCCGAAACGAGTTCTTGGTACAATTGATGAATCATAGGACTCAACCGGGAAGGTGAATTAGCTGATGATTGTCCTGTTGTATTTTGGCAGTTCCAGATGTTTATTTGAATTGCATTAGTTACTTATGTCATTTTGAAAATGTTGGTTTTATTGTATCCAAGTTAATATGAACAAACTGATCGAATCATGCAACTCACGTCCCAAAATCTGTGGGCACGAATTGAGTTAATTGAAATTGAGCATTAATGGTCCCGTTAATTGAATTCGTATATTCCCTTTTCGTTGACAAGAACTGGGAAGCATGAAGTGTTTTTTTTCTCTACTTTCTACTACGATGTATAGTGTAACACTGCTTCTTTTATAGTCTAGATGCTTACCTCTGAATTTGGGCTTGATCAAATTTACTTCTGTGAATGAGGTTATTTGCGTTCACAGTTTGAGGCTTTTGGTTGAGTTGATCAATCGAGGTTGTGACGGCTTCTTTTACATCCCTGGGGATTTTCTCATTTTGATAGTTAACCCTTAAGGGGAAGAAAGAAGAAAACAGAACTTTCGTGCCTAGATCTCTCATGAGCTTCAGGAAAAATCATTCATTGGTTGGGAGCCTATAACGTGTTTATTTTTTCAAAGTAGATGGTTCAGTAAGTGATCATACATTGACCACCTATTATCCTATTTCATGTGCGAATCAGCCTAGTAAATTAAATATTTATGTGCAATAACAAGAAGTGACAACATCATTTTGATCTTCCTTTAGTCTGCTTTTTTTTTTTGTTTTTTTTGCCACACAAGGTGTGTTGGCCGTACTAAAAGCGTCTGTTTTCTTTGAAATCTTCTTTTTCCAAAGTTTTACCAGATCATTAACAATCATTTGAACTTGCTTTGGAATTGCATAATCTGTCAACAACATTTAGTTATCTAAAAATCTGACTTATGTAGCAGCAATCTCACTTTTTTTATTAAATTTGGCGGCACTCACTCTTGTATCTTATTGAATTAAAAATCAGAATACAAGGGAGACTGCTCATGCAATTTGAAAGTTGCCTTTGGGCAAGGCTAAGAGGTACTTGGAAGATGTTTTGGCACATAAACAAGCTATCCCATTCAGGCGCTTTTGTGGGGGTGTTGGTCGAACAGCACAGGCTAAGAATCGTCATTCAAATGGACAAGGACGCTGGCCTGTTAAATCTGCAAGATTTATCCTTGATCTGCTCAAGAATGCTGAAAGCAACGCTGAGGTAGTTTTTTTTTTAAAGTCCCGCAGTACCCCCCCTTCCACCTGTCTCGTGATGTCCTGTTTGATATTTTATATTTTCTGAATAGGTAAAAGGTTTGGATATAGATGCACTTTACATATCTCATATCCAAGTTAATCGAGCACAAAAACAACGCCGTCACACTTATTGTGCTCATGGAAGGATTAATCGTGAGTGCATTCTCTCCACCATTGATTGCACATTTTCCCATCCTCTGCGTAAGCTAATTGTTGCCTTTGTGTTTGTTTGGCAGCTTACATGTCCTCTCCATGTCATATTGAGTTAGTCTTATGAGAGAAAGAAGAACCTGTCTCCAAGGAGGTAATGAGTCACACCCAAGATAGCTGTTGAAATTATTATGGATAGCCTTTTGCTGTTTCCATGATGCTTTCTTAATGTCTTTCTCTCTCTCTCTGTCTTTGGATAAACTTCCTCTTGTAGAACTCACAGGACTTATGCATTATTACGCATTTGAAATGCATGAATCTTCACTCAGAATTGCATGATGCTACATCTTACATCATCTCTTGATGGTTCTGCAGCCTGAGACTCAACTGGCCCCTAGGAAACCAAAGGCTCAAGCTCTACGCAGTGGGGATTTGTCCTGAAAATGAACAACAGGTCGATGATGTTGGCACCATGAGAGCATTTTTGTTTTCTGTTTCTTTGTTGGAGTACTCAGATACTTTGAGCTCATTTCATTAAATACATGTTTTCGAGCGTAGATTTATTTAAACTTTTAGTATTAAATTTTTTGATGTGGCTGCTGTTGCCCGCTGGCAATGAAATTTTTACCTGGTGCTATCCTGCTACGAATGACAGTTGAAGTTTATTTTCGGTAAATTCGTTAAAAGAATCGGCAGTTCTCTTTCAAAGCCTCTTGCCTGTTAGGGGTACATTGCATCGTAGGATGTCATGGCTACTAGGCTAGGAAGTAGCAACTACATTTTCTGATGGCATATCCAAACACCTCTCTCTCTCTCTCTCTCTCTCTCTCTCTCTCTCTCTCCCCGAAGGTCCACCCCATGTTGGCTCTGGAAATCTGGCCGGCGGTGGTGGCTATTCACCACCGCCGGTCAGTCACTCTCCTTCTCTACCTCTCCTTTTCCCTCTACCTTTCTCCCAACTCGCTGCTGTTCCTTCCACAATGCTGCCAGCTTCTTCTTCCATTCTATTTTCATTTTTGTGGTGTGTTAGTTTGGTTTTTTTACAGATCTAACTCCAGTAATGCTTCCCATGGCCCTTTTGTCACTAGACACAAACTCCTCTCAAGATTGCCATCATCTTCACCTTTCCAGCCGTCGTTTCTAGTGACGGCGCTGCTGCGCCAGCCACCATGAATGTTGCAGATGGAGTCGCCGGTGCTGCTCATGCTGCTCATGCAACCCTGACAAGTGGTGCAGTTGTTGTCCACATCGCCGGCGACCTCATCGTCGTCAGGTGCCATCGGTGCTGTCTCTGAAGTCGTCGCTACCGCAGTCTCCAACACTGAAGCTACTACTGCTGCTCGGTCCACGGGCGGAGGGGGCGGCGCCACCGTCACCTTTGTTTCTCATGAGTTGGACCACTGTAGTTATTTTTGGGTTGGGTGTACTGCTATGTATGGGTGTTGCTTTTGGAACTAAAGCTGTATTATATTTATATTCAGTTTGTGTTTTTCTGTAAGTTAGTTTTGAAAGAAATTGTTGTGAGGTATATTCGGTTGATTTCTGTTGCAGGTTCACTGAGATGCGGTTTATGCTGGCCGTAAACAGTTTTGTCCGAATGAGTTAAATCTGTTTAAAACCTCGGTGTTAGGTAGATATAATTTAGTTTCAATTTGTTCTTTCGTCAGATAAATTAGATTTGTCTAAGTAGTCTTTCGACCCAATTAGTTTATGATTTTTGTGACCTAATCAGTTGTAAGTTATTTTGGCTGTCTGTTACTCTTGCCTCATGCAGGTTATTCTGACGCTGTCATGTTAATCCGATATACAATGTCGCTTTCTATTAATACTACAGGTTTTCTTTTGTTAAAAAAAAAAAAAAAAGCAACTACATTTGATTTAAATCTGAGATGAGCCTGAAGTAAAGATTGAAATTCAAATCACGTTCCCATAACGGGGATTAGATTTGACTCTGTTTTCAATGAACCTGATCTGGAACCGAACAGTGGATATAATGTTTTTGCAATCAGGATACGTCAAAATGTAAAAGCTCTTGTTTGCGTTCGCTTTTCTGTCACAAATGTTTTGGAGGGCACTATACCTAGGAAAATGAAGGAAGATTTCAGACGCAAATGGCTCTTATGAAATCCTGTGGCAGCAAGGTGACAATCAATGTCAGGATTGGCTATTTGGCTTTCTGTTTTGAACGGAGGAAGCTAAGTGAGCAACAGCCTGTAAATTTGTCTTTTTTTCCATCCTGAGGACTGCAATTGCCATTTTCAGTTCTCTCGTTATTACTGCTTTCTGAATCTGCATTCTTGGGACATGATTCTTGGACGGATAAGTTTGAATTCAATTTGCCGTCTGCAGCACTTGGCCCGCCAGGAACTCTGGGTCGGTTGGCAGGATCTACTTCGCTCCAACTGATATCCTGAAGAAAGTCAATCAAGCTTTTCTCCTTAGAAATACGTTTACTGCTACCATGACTGATATTTTTGTCATTCCACAAGGGATCCTGATAGTGCCCAACGAGTTCCTTCTTGTCCCCTGTTGGATGCGTTTGATCTTCTACTTTAAGATCACTCAATTCGTCGAAATCTGCAGACTCCCCACCGTGGATTGAACTAAAGCTATGACGAGGACTGAACTCTGAAAAGAAAAGGCAAAGAAAGTTTCAAAGCCAAATCTTATTTGCCAATGTCAAACGGCATATCAACTCCTTCCAAAGTTTTATTAAGCTTATTTCTCAGCGAGTCATAGGAAGTACATGGGCATAGCAGATTAAAAACATGAAAATAGGAGGAAAAAGTTGTTGGGCTTATGAATGTAAAGCAAAAGAGGAGCCATCATCTCGTCATGGTCTCACCTATCTTCACACTGGAAAACTCATCTTCAGAGTCCGATTCCGGCAAGGCTTGGGGGTCTTTGCCATCTGCACAAAAGGCCACCGGCATGAATTTTTTTTTTCTTGATTTATAATCAATACAGAACTGATTTGGATATGCTAGCAGCTCACACGTTGAGCTAAGATATGTATTACTAGGATGGCTCTTTTACATGTTAACGTAACATCCAACTAGTCAACATGTACCAAGATCATCAAACATAGTTGCTGATGTGCTTTCAAATCTTCTCCGATCATCAAAAGGATGAAGTGTGACATAAAAAGAAAACCATGGTCTAATTACTTGGCAAAGTGCTTGAAAAGAAAACCATATGCAACATAATTGATGTCGGAAATGTTTCAAGCATGCAGTTTGTGACTGATACCAGGTGGATGGGAATTCATTAGAGGCAGACCCATGGATGGCAGAGAATGCAAGCTATTCTCGGCCCGTGAATTTTCTGCATCGGCAGGCCTTTCCTCCGAGGAAGGAGAAGAAGGAAATGGCATTATGCCCTTTTTCATCAGAGAGCTTTAATACCGTGCCATAGGAAAAGAAAGAAAAGCGAAACGCATAGGATGACGAAAAATGGAAAAAAAAGCACTCAGCTTTGGCTTTTACGCTTATACGAATATGCGGCAAATACCAGACCCACAAGGGTCGTTTGCAATGCACCAAAGCAAAAGCTGTATTGATTAATTTTAGATGAATTTTAGGCATTTATTGGGACAAAAGTTTTCGTTGTTTTAATCGCTTGACAGTTTGCGGCTTTGGCAGCCACTTGCACCCACGAGTTTGTTTTCATGAGACTTAAACGTCGTACCTCCAATAGATGCAGGCACTTAACTTTTCTCTATTTTCAATCCGAATAGTCTGTAGTTATTTTAGCATCGCAAGTTTACTTCAGGAAGCTCCGAAATAGGTTGAATATCCGAACGAACAGAAAGAATGAGTATGCGAATCAGAAATCCCCTCACACAATAAATAGCAATTGGATTGAAGCTTAAGGTTGAGATGATTCCCATATCAAAATTTGAGAATTTTTTGAACACAAAATTCTATTTTGAAGACCATCACAATTTGACATTTTAAATTGTCTGACAGGGTAAACAGTTTGCTACTAAATTTACAAGCCACTAATTATCTTGGTTGCCTACGAGACTCCCATGCATTTAGACGTCTATACATTTTCAATCCCCAAAAATAAAGAATTAGTCAGAGAAAGAACAAGAAAGTACATTTTTTGAAAAAATGGAATTAATTAAGAATTGAATACTGAAGGCTGCAAAGCCCCAGAAAAGAATATTAGTCAATCCATATTCACAAATAATGAAACAACAAATATTTGTACACAAAATAGAAAAAAGAATACAAAAGAACATTATTCTACAGCATCATAACTTTAAATTCCTCGAAGCTAAGAACTCCATCCCCATTAAGATCAAACTGCTTTATCATCACTTTACAATCATCAATGGACTTGGATTCACCAAGCCTGCTAAGCATATTCTTCAAGCTCTTTGGAGTGATGAACCCACAATTGTCCACGTCATACATCCCAAAAGCCTCTCTTAAATCTCGCAACTTCTCCTCTTCCCCGCCAGCCTCCATCAGCTCAGCAAGATCCTCCAATCCCAGCAGGCCATCGCCGTCGGAGTCAAACAACCCCACAACCATTTCCGCATCCTCCATGCATAGCTCCCTTCCGGTGAAACCCAGCCGCTGGCTTATCTCCGACGGAGAAACCTTCCCGTCGCCGTTCTGGTCCAGGTGGCGGAAAACAGCCTCGAATTCTCCGGCTTTCATCATTTTCTCCACAACCCCAAGGGTAAAATTACTTCAAATCTAATGTATAAAGAAAAATGGCAGTCGGTTAAAACTGTTGATGTTGGTTGATTTGGACAAGAACCAAAGGCACAAATGGATATGGTTTTAGGAAGCAAGAGGAAGATGTATTTATAGTGTTTTTTTTAGTATAATAAAAGAGTAAAGGCTATGTTAAAAAAAAAAGAGTAAGGGCCGTGTCTGTCTACGAGGTCTTTGGACCAACTTTCGATTATCTAACCAAGAAATTGTCACCGTCCAAGCGTACGTAATTGGCCGCGTGTCGTTGGGACTCTTCCTTGAGGAAAGGAGGAAGAAAGTGACTAAGTGAGCAACAACAAATCAACAGTCACTCCACGCGCACAGGTTCGGTTCAACCGCACCTATGGAACGAAACATTTTAATGACAATGGATAGAGGCTGTTCAACAGCTGCCTTGAAAAAGTAAGTTATTACGTTGGAGTTTAGTAAGAAAGAAAAGTTCGCCCTTTATTTATTATTAAGTCGAAAGTTTTAAATTTAAAATTTTGTGAAAGTGTTTAATAAAATTAAAAATACGTTATTATTTTTTTATACGCACAATAATTTGTAGCTCGTATTGTTGGTTATTATTTTTATTTTTAAAATTTTTACAAGAAAAAAAAGAAGGAAAATTTACTGCAAGCCGCAAGTAAGTGGCTCCAAGTTGCCTCGTACTGTTTTTCTTTCTTTGGTTCTATTGAGAGCTTTCCATGAGATTTAATCTCAACAACCTTGCAATAACACGACGAGTTGGATATTGTTTATGCAAAAGAAATTGATCTTCTTTTGGGATCAACTTATTTTTTGGGGTGGGGCCGGGGGAGCGGGGCAGACAACTTTGGGAAACAAGGATTGAAATAGTGTCAGATAAATCATTTATTTTTTATTAGCCTATTACTACATATTATATAATTTACAATATACAAAAAAACACAAAAGTTAATTTTACATTTTTTTTAATTTAATTCTTTTTTGATGATCTAATAATTTAGATTTTTAAGTATTAATTTCGTACATATTATTGTGTATTTATGTAATCTTTTTCTTTTCAATAGACCTGTGGAAATTAAATTATGGATTAGTCGATTAAATGTGTTGCTTCACAATTTCTTCTTAAAATACTCTCTTAAAAATGATTTTTTTCCCAAAATTTTGTGTATAAGCCTATAATGTAGTAATAATTCATAATTCATAATATGTCTTAAGATGAAATAAATCCAAGCGGCGGCTGAAGTTTCATTGCTAGAGCTATCATGAGATCTGTGGGCTTATTACTTTGTTTTTTTTATGTCGAAACCATGGGCCTATGACTTTAATTTGTACCAATTGTAAGTGTTGTCTCCGCGCCCACGGCATGATTATTTATTGGGCGCGGTTTGGATACTCGAAAAACAGTACTCGAGTCAAAAAAAAAAAATAAAATAAATAGTGCCTCAGAAATTATGTAACATAACGATAATTTTTAGTAATAAAATACATATTTTAAGTAATAAAAAATTTATTAATAAAATTTTATTCTTAAAAATATGAACATCATTACTAAAAATTTAATATTTTTTATTTTTTTTACACTTTATCAAATTCCTGATTATCAAAAGCTGTAACTTTATCCCTATTTAATATTCCGGGTAACAAGTAATACGTAATAACTTGTTCTTTTTGAAAAAGAAAAAAAAATGTAGGTTTCGAGAACAATATCTGGTGCCAACGGGGTGAAAATGAGGCCCACCTATCTCTTTGAGTTTCGGCTTACGTCATATCGCACGGGCTCAATTACGGTCACTGCTGACTGCAGCAATTTGAGCCCACACGGTGTCCAAGAAATTGCAGCTTGCAAGCGTGGAATGGATTAGATAAATGAATAACCGGCCGGGAGTTCCTGTGAGAGTTGGTTTGACCGTTCGGTGCGATAAGTGGTACGCCAAATGTGCGTTTAGGCAACAATTGCGGAATTTAAACCATCAAAATATATTTATTTAGTTAGTATACAAGAGAAGATTAAAAAAAATTTCTTCTTGAATTCTACTGTCATATGGTAAATTTAGAAAAAATGAAATTTTTTTTTTAAGTTCTTAATTTGTTACTTATTCAATTATTATTGATAAGATTATAATTGAGTTAATGAGTTGCTGATAAAATTTAATAAAAAAATTATTGTTAAAAATTTAATTGCAATAGGTAATGTTTTTTTATTATAATTCAGTTACTATAGCATTTATGGTATAATTATGAAATTAATGCTGAATATTTACTTTTGATTTAAGATAAATAAGATAACCGAAAATGTTTAGCCTAAGAATAAGCCAAAAATGCCACAAATATGTCTTTTTTTTGGAGTGGAGCAACAAATGCTTCCGTTTTTACTAATGTCCTATAATTGCATCACTGCTCTTCCATTTCCATGCCCTTGCATGGTATTTAAATCGTTGTTTCTGTCTTTCACACTTCTCCATCTCTCAAAATGATCCTCCAAGTCTCCCCATTTTTCACAATGAAGCGACAGACTAAGGAATCCAATGCCGATTATTCAACCGATAATCTGCTTGTTTTCTTTTTCGTTTTTTTTTTCCTCTCCTTTGGGATATTCTCTTGGTGCATTTTTTGCCCTTTTGGTTTTTTTTCCCTTTTTTCTTGTTCTTAATTTTTGCTTTTTCAAGGAAAAGAGAGTTAAAAGAGTTTACATCTCCATATCTAAGAGGTATTTATCTATTCTTTGTTAAATTTTGAGTATTTGGAGCCTTCTTCATGTGAACGTTATGAATCAAGAGTGTTGCAATACTGATGTCATAATATTATTTATGATTTCTCTTTTTATTGGTCAAATGCAGGACGACAGCATGGAGGTTGTAAAAATTCTGAAGGAACAATTGGCTTCTTCAAATTAGAAATGATTGAAATTTTTCAAAATCATCTTTAATTTGAGCATTTTCTCCTCTTAAGCATCCAATTTTTTTTTTTTTAATCTTTTATGTTGGTGGTGGTGGATTGGAAGATTCTAAAAGGTTATTTATGCTTATCACACATGACCAAATGTTGCTCAGAGTAGATTTGGGGAAAACTTGCAACTTCCTATAGTATTCAATTTCATTGGCGCAGGTTATGTGAATGGAGAACCAAAGACTCCTCTGTTTTTAGTTATAATGAAGGATTTCTCCGAATTTGCCTAATTGTTAATCTTATTATATCTTTTTTATTTTCATTTATGTGATTTTTTGACAAGACACCTAGGGGACAATAAATGTTACAAAAAAAGTAAATTATTGCTCTACTCTAGGGAGTGGAGACCACATAAATGGGGAACTATATTGGATGCTTGCTGACCGTGCACAAAAATTTAGTAATTCTATTTTTACATTTAAAATTTTTTATGAGACTAATTAAATAGTGCTAAATTGATTAAACTTGGAAAATGCTACTAAATTAAATTTAAAAAATTAAATAAAATAAAAAAATTATATAAAAAAAAATATTAAATTCGCACGAAACGCGGGTTCAACCCTAGTATATATATATTTACAAGATGCTCATTAAATAGTAAAAAATTCTGCTCTAACCGAGCTATTCTATTCAATTTTTTAAATATTTCTTCCCCTAGAGAAAAGTTTAGTGGAATTGAAAACAAGGTATATAAATTCAAAATGGAATAAAAAAAATAGGTAATCCTAAGTCAAATCTCGAAAGTCTAGAGAAAATTGATTCCAAACCATTTCAATTTTTTGTTTGTTTTGTATAGTTGACATTGAAGCAAGGCTCATGCACGCTTTTGAACGAGAAAAAGAAATAAAGAATCTTCCTTTAGACTCTGACTCAAAATCTAGTGTTAAAAAGTGTGGAATTCATGTGAAAGCATAGACTGGGCGTGGTGAGAAATACGAATTAGAGTTTGAAGGATTATATAAATTTGTTATGGTTTGATATACACGGATAGGCCATGTCCAATTAGGGCCGAAATATTGGAAACAAACTCAATAACACCCACCACGTAAACACACTGTATTGGTAAGTACAGAAGACTAATGTAGTTTATCCAATGAGTTAAATTAAAAATTTGCATCACATGAAATAGTTTTTTTTTTACTATATAAATAATATTTGTTATCACATAATGAAGTGATATAAAAATAGACTAAATTTTCACCTTAAATTTATGTATCACTAAATACTATTCATCTAGGATTAGATATTATTTCATGTGGTAATAATATAATGAGTAATACGTAGTGACTTCATTATAGTAATTTAAAAATAATTATATAATCTTATTAATAAAATTTAAAATTTTATTTAATTTTTAATTTTTTTAAATTTATTTAATTAATAATCCATATTATTTTCAAACTGCTTTAAATTACCTGAAAAAAACCACCAAACCTCAAACTGATATCATAGGAAGGAATTTCGCGACACTCTGTCTTGTCCAAAAAAATGGCCAATTAATTTAATAAACGTGGAAAACGTGTCTACGCGTCAGTTACTAGTCAGCCAATGTTCGGCTTCGACAATAACGTCACAGCGAGGAGTCAGCTGACGTTAGGCGTTAGCATTCCGTAAAGTTTTTTTCTCCAACCTTTTAAGTTATAACAAGCAATTTTTTTTTGAATAAAAATTAGTATTTTGATAATTTATATGTCAAATTTTATACTAATTAAAATTAAAATTGTTATTTTTATATTTTAAAAATATGAGTCGTAATTTTAAAAATAGCAATTGCGGTTTTGTTCAGGACAAATTCTGAGATAAAACTGCTGGAACATGTAACTGCGTTCTTTTTTTTATGCCCATTTAGGGAAGAAAAAGTAATATTAAGTAGGATTTGAACACCCTATATACTGGTTAAGAGACACTCTTGTCAACCAAATTTAATGTGTGTGTGTGTGTGTGTGTGTGTGTGTGTGTGTGTGTGTGTGTGTGTGTGTGTGTGTGTGTGTGTGTGTGTGTGTGTGTGTGTGGCTATGAGTGAGCAACGTTGAAGAATGGCCTTCAATTGAACAAAGAGAATAAATTTCTTTGTGTCAGCAAGGCACAAGGACTGAAAATTTCATACTTTCCACAACAAACGGTAGGCTTAATTGATGCAATGCCTCTCCACAACTGGTAAATATAATTTAACTAACTCATCAGTACAGAGCAAATATGAATTTGGAAACAACCCCATATGCAACTGCCATTGTAAGACTTCGGTCGCCAAAATAATGAAACAGCCATGGGACAAAATTTATGAATGTAACAATGTTACAAAGAAAGAATCAGAAAGAGAGGGACAAAGAGGAATACAAAGTTAATAGAGGGCCCCATGGTCACAGAATCAATTCGCTTTCCGATCATCTTTGCATGTACATACTGTGAAACAACTTACCGCTTATTCCTGCGGCTTCCAGACTAGCTTCATTTTCTCCATCGTCATCAGATGGAGCATATGACTAGTGGTTGTGCTTGTAATATTGTTTTTGTATATAGTTCAGTTGCCTGTCTAACGCTTCAAATGAACAAGACGGCCAGTTGAGGACTTCAATAGGCCAAGACCAAGGTTTCTCCTCTTCCAAATGAGTCACAACATAACCATTGCCAACCAATCATTTTGCTGCCGTAGCCCCAAAGTCAGACAAAATTCTATTCATGTCTTCAAAATAGGGCCAAGTTTTTCGGCCTTCATTCCCGCTCTTACCCATCTTCACGCTGGAAAACTCATCTTCAGAATCCGATTCCAGCAAGGCTTGGGGGTCTTTGCCATCTGCACAAAAGGCCGCCAGCGTGAATTTTTTTCCTTAATATATGATTAATACAGAACTGATTTGGATATGTTAGCACTTAGCAGCACGCACGTTGAGCTAGGATATGTATTGATAGGATGGCTCTTTTACATGTTAATACAACATACAACTAGTCAACATGTACCAAGATCAGCAAATATACTTGCCGATATGCTTTCAAATCTTCTCCGATCCTCAAAAAGATGAAGTGCGACATAAAAAGAAAACCATGGTTTAATAACTTGGGAAACTGCTTGAAAAGAAAGCCATATACAATATCATTCATGTAAGAAATGTTTCAAGCATGCAGTTTTGTGACTGATACCAGGTGGATGGGAATTAGTTTGAGGCAGCCCCATGGATGGCAGAGAATGCAAGCTGTTCTCTGCCAGTGAATAATTTTCAGCATCCGCGGGCTGCCTTTCCTCGCAGGAAGAAAAGCACTCAGCTTTGGCTTTTACGCTTATAGGAATATGCGGCAAAAACCAGACGCACAAGGTTCGATTGCAATGCGTCAAAGCAAAACCTGTACTAATTAATTTAAGATGAATTTTAGGCATTTATTGGCACAAAAATGTTCGTTGTTTTAATCGCATGATAGTTTGCTGCTTTGGCAGCCACTCGTATCCACGAGCCCTTCATATGAAGTAACGACGAAACTTTGTTTTCATGAGATTTGACGTTGTACCTCCAATAGATGCAAGCACTTACTCTCTCTCTTTTCAAACCGAATAGTCTGTAGTTATTTTAGCATCGCAGGTTAACTTAAGGAAGCTCCGAAATAGGTTGAATATCCGAACCGAAAGACTGAGTATGCGAATCGGAAATCCCCTTACACAATATATTTCAATTGGATTGAAGCTTGAGGTTGAGATGATACCCATGTCAAAATTCGAGAACTCTTTGGACACAAAATTTCATTTTCGAGTATACCATCACAAATTTACGTTTTAAATTATCTGACGGGCAAAAAGTTTACTCCTGAATTTGCAAGCCGTTAATTATCTTTGTTAACAACAAAACGAGAGTCTCGTACATTTAGACCTTTTATACGTTTTAAACCCTTAAATAAAAAGAAGTGTGATATAAAAAAAATCATGGAATATTAAAAAAAAAAAGAAAAAAAAAGTAAATTTATGAAAGAATGCACTTAATTAAGAATTGAAATGCTGAAGGCTGCAAAGTCCCAGAAAAGAATAGCAATCAATCCATATTCACAAATAACAAATATTTGTACACAAGGTAGAAAAGGAATACAAAAAGAACATTATTCTACAGCATCATAACTTTAAATTCCTCGAAGCTAAGAACTCCATCCCCATTAAGATCAAACTGCTCTATCATCACTTTACAATCATCAATGGACTTGGATTCACCAAGCCTGCTAAGCATCTTCTTCAAGTGCCCTGGAGTGATGTAGCCACAGTTGTCCACGTCATACATCCCAAAAGCCTCTCTTAAATCCCGCAGCTTCTCCTCTTCCCCGCCAGCCTCCATCAGCTCAGCAACATCTTCCAATCCCAGCAGGCCGTCGCCGTCGGAGTCAAACAACCCCACAACCATTTCCGCATCCTCCATGCACAGCTCCCTTCCGGTGAAACCCAGCCGCTGGCTTATCTCCGACGGAGAAACCTTCCCGTCGCCGTTCTGGTCCAGGTGGCGGAAAACAGCCCCGAGTTCTCCGGCTTTCATCATTTTCTCCACAACCCCAAGTGTAAAATTACTTCAAATCTAATGTATAAAGAAAAATGGCAGTTGGTTAAAACTTTTGAAGTTGGTTAGTTTGGACAAGAATCAAAGGCACAAGTGGATATGGTTTTAGGAAGCAAGAGGAAGATGTATTTATAGTGTTTTTTTTTTTGTATAATAAAAGCGCCGTGTTTGTCTATGAGGTCTTTGGACCGACTTTCGATTATCTACGCAAGAAATTCACATCCATCCGTCCAGGCGTACGTAATTGGCCGCGTGTCGTTGGGACTGTTCGTCGAGGAAAGGAGGAAGAAAGTGAGCAACAACAATCACTCCACGCGCACAGGTTCGGTTCAACCGCGCCTACGGAACGAAACATTAATGAAAATTGATAGATATTGTCCTAACAGCGACCTTGAAAAAGTGCGTTATTACTTTGTGGTTTGGGAAGAAAGAAAAGTTCGTCTATTATTAAATTAAAAGATTTAAATTTAAATTTTTGTTAAAATGTTTGGTAAAATTAAAAGTGTATTTTTATTTTTTTATATGCACAATAATTTTTAGCTTATATTGTGAACTATTATTTTTATTTTTTAAATTTTTACAAGAAGAAAAAAGGAAAATTTATTACAAACTGCAAGTAAGTGACTCCAAGTTGCTTCGTACTGTTTTTCTTTTTTTTGGTTCTATTGAGAGCTTTCCATGAGATTTAATCTCAACAATCTTGCAATAATACGAGGAGTTGGATATTCTTTGTGCCAAAGAAATTGATCTTCTTTTGGGATCAACTTATTTTTTGGGGTGGGGCCGGGGGATCGGGGGAGACGACTTTGGGAAGCAAGGGTTGAAACAGTGTCAGATAAATCATCTAGTTTATTAACTACTACTATATACTACATATTTTAAGATACATAAAAAATACGTAGTTAATTTAATAATTTATTTTTTAAAATTTAATATCATTTTCACGATTAAATCAAGGTTGTCAGAACCGGACCGGTTATCGAATTGGAAACATTAGTGGGTCAAGATTGAACCAGTTGAACTGGTATTTACTAATATATATGTGTATAAAAGTAATTATAAAAATAATATTTATAGATAGTGATTAAATATTAATTTTTATAATTTTAAGGATGAAATTGAAATTTTTAATAGATTTAGGACTAAATTGAATTTTTAAATTAAAGTTAATATTTAAATTATAATTTAAATAATATTTAGGGTCAAATTATAATTTATAAATTTTTTAATTTTATTGGACCGGTTCAACCTGTTCGATTTTCACCGATTTTTACCTGTTTTTCCAGTTTTGACCGATTCGAATCACCATTCGAAATTTACCTAAACCGGCCTGGACCACCAGCCGGTTCCTAGTTCAACAGGTCCGACCGACTGGTCCAGTCCGGTTCTAACAACAGTGGATTTAATAGTTTAAATTTTTATGTTCTGATTTTATATTTATCATTATATATTTACGTAACCTTTTCCTTTTCAATTTACCTATAAAATTAAATTATGGATTAGTCAAATAAATGTGTTGTTTCACAATTTCTTCTTAAAATACTCTCTTAAAAATGATAATTTTTTCCAAAATTTTGTATATAAGCGTATAATATAATAATAATTCATAATTCATAATATGTCTTAAGATGAAATAAATCCAAGCGGCGGCTGAAGTTTCATTGCTAGAGCTACTAAGTGATGTATGGGCTTATTACTTTTTTTTTAGGTCGAAACTATGGGCCTATGACTTTAATTTGGACCAATTATAAGTGTTGTCTCCACGCCCACGGCATGACTATTTATTGGGCGGGGCGCGGTTTGGTTGTCTGAAAATTAGTATGCGAAACAAGACAAAAAAAAAAAGAAAATAGTATGCGAAAATTATTTTGAGAGTAATAATTTAATAATTTTTAATAATAAAATACATATTTTAAGTAATAAAAAATTTAATGATAAAATTTTGTTATTAAAAATATGAATATTGTTATTAAAAATTTAATATTTGTTATTTTCTGTATATTTTGTTAGGTTAGTGTTTATCGGGCGCGGGAATTTTATCCTTATTTAATGTTCCGGGTAACGAGTAATACGTAATAACTTGTTCTTTTTGAAAAAGAAAAAGAAAATGTAGGTTTGGAGAACAATATCTGGTGCCAACGGGGTGATAATGAGGGCTACCTAACTCTTTGAGTTTCGGCTTACGTCACATCGCACGGGCTTAATTACGGTCACGGCTGACTGAAGCGATTTGAGCCCACATGGTGTCCAAGAAATTGCAACTTGCAAGCGTGGAATGGACTAGATAAATGAATAACCTGCCGGGAGTCCCTGTGAGAGTTGGTTTGACTGTTGGGTACGATAATTGGTATACCAAATGTGCGTTTAGGCAACAATTACGGAATTTAAACCATTAAAATATATGTATTTAATTAGTATAAAAAAGAAGATTTAAAAAAATTTTTCTTTAAATCTTATTGTCACGTGACAAATTTAGAAAAAATTATAATTTTTCTTTTAAGTTCTTAATGTGTTACTTTCTCAATTATTTTTGATAAGATTATAATTGAGTTAATAAGTTCTTGACAAAATTCAATAAAGAACTTAATGCTAAAAATTTAATTGCAATAAGTAATCTTTTTCGTTATGATTCAATTACTATAGTATTATGGTATAATTATGGAATTAATGATGAATATTTACTTTTGATTTAAGACAAATAAGATAACCAAAAATGTTTCACCTAAGAATAAGCCAAAACTGCCACAAATATGTCCTTTTGGAGGAGTGGAGCAACAAATGCTTCTGTTTTTACCAATGTCCTATAATTGCATCCTTATGTCTTTCACACTTCTCCATCTCCCAAAATGGTCCTTCAAGTCTCCCCATTTTTCACAGTGAAGTGACAGACTAAGGAATCCAATGCCGATTATTCAACCAATAATCTGCTTGCTCTTTTTTTTGTTTTTTTTTTCCTCTCCTTTGAGATGCTCTTTTGGCACATTTTTTTGCCTTTTTAGTTTCTTTTCCCTTTTTTCCCGTTCTTAATTTTTGCATTTTGCTTTTTTAAGAAAAAGATAGCTAAAAGAGTTTCCATCTCCATGTCTAAGAAGTATTTTTCTACTCTTTGTTAAATTTTGAGTATTTGATTTGAATTTTTTTTTCTTATGCAACATTTTTCATGTGAACGTCATGAATCAAAAGTGTTGCAGTACTAACATCAGAACATTATTTACAATTTCTCTTCTTATTGGTCAAATGCAGGACGATACCATGGAGACTGTAAAAATTTTGAAGGAATGGTTGGTTTCTCCAAATTGGAAATGATTGAAATTCTCTAAAATCATCTGAAATTGAGCATTTTCTCCTCTTAAGCATCCATTTTTTTTTTTAATCTTTTATGTTGGTGGTGATGGATTGGAAGATTCTAAAAAGGTTATCTATGCCTATCACACATTACCAAATGCTGCTCATAGTAGATTTGGAGAAAACTTGGAACTTCCTATAATATTCAATTTCATAGGCGTAGGTTCATGAATGGAGAGCCAAAGAGTGCTCTGTTTTTAGTTGTAATGAAGGATTTCTCCAAATTTGTCCAAATTGTTAATCTTATTATATCATTTTCATTTCCATTTCTATGATTTTTTGACAAGCCACCTAGAGGACAATAAATGTTACAAAAGAAGTAAACTATTGCTCTGCTCTAGGTAGTGGAGACCACATAAATGATGAACTATATTGGATGCTTGCTGGCCGTGTACAAAAATTTTGCAATTCTATTTTTACATTTAAAATTGTTCATGAAACTAATTAAATGGTGCTAAACTTATTAAACTTGGAAAAATCTACAAAATTAAATTTTAAAAACTAAAAAAATAAATAAAATTATGTAAAAGAGAATATTAAATCTGCGTGAAGTACGGAATTCAACCCTAGTATATATATTTTTACAAAATGCTCATTGAATAGTAAAAAATTCTGCTCTAACCGAGTTATTCTATTCAATTTTTTAAATATTTCTTTCCCCTAGAGAAAAGTTTAGTCGAATTGAAAACAAGGTATATAAATTCAAAAAGGAATGAAAAAAATAGGTAATCCTAAGTTAAATCTCGAAAGTCTAGAGAAAATTGATTCGAAACTATTTCAATTTTTTGTTTGTTTTGTATAGTTGACATTGAAGCAAGTCTCATGCACGGTTTTGAACGAGAAAAAGAAATAAAGAATCTTCCTTGTTTTGTATACTTAACTCTGACTCAAAATCTCGTGTTAAAAAGTGTGGAATTCCTGTGAAAGCATATACTAGGCGTGGTGAAAAATACGAAGTAGAGTTTGAAGGATTATATAAATCTGTTACGGCTTGATATACACGGATACGCCATGTCCAATTAGGGCCTAAATATTAAAAACAAATTCAATAAGAGCCACCACGTAAACTCACTGTATTGTTAAGTATAGTAGACACAGTGTAGTTTATCTAATGAGTTAAATTAAAAATTTTCAATCACATGAAGTAGTTTTTGGTACTATACAAATAATATTTAGTATCACATAATGAAGTGATATAAAAATAGGCTAAATTTTCATGTGAAATATATGTACTACTAAATACTATTTATTTCATGTAACAGTAATACAATGGGTAATATGAGGTGATTTTATTTTAATAATTTAAAAATAATTATACAATTTCATTAATAATATTCAAAAATTTATTTATTTTTAAATTTTTTAAATTTAATTATTTAATAATTTATATTATTTTTAAACTACTTTAAATTATTTAAGTAAATCCAACAAATTCTAAACTGATATCATGCAAAGGAATTTAGCAACACTCTGTCTTCTCTTAAAAAAAGCCAATGTGCCCACGTAATTTAACAAATGTGGATAACGTGTCTACGCGTCAGTTGCTAGTCTGCAAATGTTTGGCTTACCTCACATCGGCAATAACGTCACAGGGAGGAGTCAGATGACGTCAGGCGTTAGCATTCGGTAAATTTTTTTTCTCTACCTTTTAAGTTATCGCAAGCAGTACCGCAATTTTTTTTTATGCCAAAAAACAATTTGTTACTATCTAATTGTTATATCGGTGACTATACACAAACTAAATTATATATATACTTGAAGAATGGCCTTCAATTGAACAAGAGACTAAATTTCTTTGTATCAGCAAGGCACAACGATTGAAAATTTCTGACTTTCTACAACAAATGGTAGGCTTAATTGATGGAATGCCTCTCCACAACTGGTAAATATGGTTTAACTAACTCATCAGTACAGAGCAAATCTGAATTTGGAAACAACCCCTTATGCAATTGCTATCCCATGACTTCGGTCGCCAACATAATGAAACAGCTATGTGACAAAATTTATGAATGTAACAATGTTACAAAGAAAGAATCAGAAACAGAAGGACAAAGAAGAATACAAAGTTAATAGAGGCCTACGGTCACAGAACCAATTCGCCTTTCAATCATTTTTGCATGCATATACCGTAAAATAACTTACTGCTTATTCTTAAAGTTGAGCATTTGTCCTAATAGTTAAACTATCAGGTGAAAATTTAATTTTCACCAATTTCACTCTCCCTTCTCTTTATGTGTCTGTTAGGACTCTGTATAAACCAAAAAAAACAACTTACCGCTTATTCTTGCGGCTTCCGGGGTAGCTTCATTTTTTCCGTTGCCATCCGACGGAGCATATGACCAGTGGTATGTATTTGTGTATAACCCAGTTGCCTGTCTAACGCTTCAATTGAACAAGACGGCCAGTTGAGGACTTCAATAGGCCAAGACCAAGATTTCTCCTCTTCCATATGAATCATCTCGTAACCATTGCCAATCAATCATTTTGCTGCCGTCGCCCGAAAGGTAGACAAAATTCTATTCATGTCTTCAAAATAGGGCCAAGTTTTTCGGCCTTCATTCCCGCTCTTACCCATCTTCAAGCTGGAAAACTCATCTTCAGAATCCGATTCCAGCAAGGCTTGGGGGTCTTTGCCATCTGCACAAAAGGCCGCCAGCGTGAATTTTTTTTCTTAATATATGATTAATACAGAATTGATTTGGATATGTTAGCAGCACGCACGTTGAGCTAGGATATGTATTGATAGGATGGCTCTTTTACATGTTAATACAACATACAATTAGTCAACATGTACCAAGATCAGCAAATATACTTGCCGATATGCTTTCAAATCTTCTCCGATCCTCAAAAAGATGAAGTGCGACATAAAAAGAAAACCATGGTTTAATAACTTGGCAAACTGCTTGAAAAGAAAGCCATATACAATATCATTCATGTAAGAAATGTTTCAAGCATGCAGTTTTGCGACTGATACCAGGTGGATGGGAATTCGTTAGAGGCAGCCCCATGGATGGCAGAGAATGCAAGCTGTTCTGTGCCAGTGAATAATTTTCTGCATCCGCGGGCTGCCTTTCCTCGCAGGAAGAAAAGCACTCAGCTTTGGCTTTTACGCTTATAGGAATATGCGGCCAAAACCAGACCCACAAGGTTCGATTGCAATGCGTCAAAGCAAAAGCCGTGCTAATTAATTTAAGATGAATTTTAGGCATTTATTGGGACAAATATGTTCGTTGTTTTAATCGCATGACAGTTTGCTGCTTTGGCAGCCACTTGTACCCACGAGCCCTTTATATGAAGTAACGACGAAACTTTGTTTTCATGAGACTTGACGTTGTACCTCCAATAGAAGCAAGCACTTACCTTCTCTCTATTTTCAAACCGAATAGTCTCTAGTTAATTTAGCATCGCAGGTTAACTTCAGGAAGCTCCGAAATAGGTTGAATATCCGAACTGAAAGACTGAGTATGCGAATCGGAAATCCCCTTATACAATATATTTCAATTGGATTGAAGCTTGAGGTTGAGACCATTCCCATGTCAAAATTCGAGAATTCTTTGAACACAAAATTTCATTTTTGAGTAGTCCATCACAAATTGACGTTTTAAATTATCTGACGGGCAAGCAGTTTGCTGCGGGATTTGCAAGCTACTAATTATTTTTGTTACTTGCGAAACGAGAGTCCGGTACATTTAAACGTTCTATAAATTTTAAACTTCTAAATAAAAAGTAGTGTGATATAAAAAAAAATCATGAAATATTAAAAGATCGCAATTAATTGAGAATTGAAATACTGACAGCTGCAAAGCCCTAGAAAAGAATAGCAATCAATCTATGTTCACAAATAACAAATATTTGTACACAAGGTACAAAAAAATACAAAAAGAACATTATTCTACAGCATCATAACTTTAAATTCCTCGAAGCTAAGAACTCCATCCCCATTAAGATCAAACTGCTTTATCATCACTTTACAATCATCAATGGACTTGGATTCACCAAGCCTGCTAAGCATCTCCTTCAAGTGCTCTGGAGTGATGTAGCCACAATTGTCCACGTCATACATCCCAAAAGCCTCTCTCAAATCCCGCAGCTTCTCCTCTTCCCCGCCAGCCTCCATCAGCTCAGCTAGATCCTCCAATCCCAGCAGGCCGTCGCCGTCGGAGTCAAACAACCCCACAACCTTATTCGCATCCTCCATGCACAGCTCCCTTCCGGTGAAACCCAGCCGCTGGCTTATCTCCGACGGAGAAACCTTCCCGTCGCCGTTCTGGTCCAGGTGGCGGAAAACAGCCTCGAATTCTCCGGCTTTCATCATTTTCTCTACAACCCCAAGTGTAAAATTACTTCGAATCTAATGTCTAAAGAAAAATGCCAGGTAGTTAAAACTGTTGAAGTTGGTTAATTTGGACAAGAATCGAAGGCACAAATGGATATGGTTGTAGGAAGCACAAGGGAGATGTATTTATAGTGTTTTTTTCAGTATGCTAAAAGAGGAAAGGCCGTGTTTGTCTAAGAGGTGTTTTGGACCGACTTTCGATTATCTAACCAAGAAATTTGAAGTGAATTTAACTTTTGCCACGGGGGAACTGTCACATCCATCCGTCCTGGCGTACGTAATTGGCCGCGTGTCGTTGACTGTTCCAGGAGGAAATGAGGAAGAAAGTGAGCAACAACAATCACAGATTCGGTTCAACCACACGCATGGAACCAAACATTAAAAAAAAAAAAAAAAAAGCTCCAATATATCTTCAAACAAAAAATTATCTGAAATGTTATTTAAATATAACTGTTTATATTTAATTTGTAATCATCTTAATTTTAAGTGTAATTAAAACAAAAAAGAAAAAATCACAATCATTTCTTTATATATAAAATTTAGCTGGTTACACATCAAATACAGGTTGTTACATTTGAGTAAGATTTCAAACAGTTTTTTTTTTAAGTAAAGTAACTTTTTCCTTAAAAAAAATGATAGAGACTGTTCACACCCACCTTTAAAAGAAAAGTAGAAAAATTAGGAGATATAAAAAATAGTTATAGAAATGTTTGTAGAATTTTTTTAATAATTTATTTTTAAAAAAATATAAATAAATATTTAGAGTAATATTGAATATATTTAATATTTAATTTTAAAAAATAAATTATTTATTTTTAAGAGACCAAACTTATTTGTATAGTTACTCTAATTATAAGGATGAGATTGTCTATTATTAAATTAAAAATTTTAAATTCGAGTAAATGTCAGACTAAAAATACGTTTTCAGCCTCTACTCTTTTATACCCGTAATACTCTCTTTGTATTATGGAGTACGACCATTATTTTCTCATTGTTTACGCACAAAAACGAAGAAAAACATAGAAAGAAACGTTACGGCAAAATGCAACGCCAGTTGCCCCCCACGGTTGTTTGTTCGGGGTTCTATTGAAAGCCTTCCATGAGATTTAATCTCAATTATCTTGCAACGGCACGAGGAGTTGGATATTCTTTATGCAAAAAACAATTGATCTTCTTTTGGATCAACTTTTTTTTTTTTAAGGGGGGTGGAGAGAGGGGAATAACAACGTTGAAAACAATGTCAGATGAATCACTGATTTTGAATTCACCTGTTGAAATTAAATTATGGATTAGTCGAATAAATGTGTTGTTTCTCAAATTCTTCTTAAAATACTTTCTGGAAAATCATTTTATTCCCCAAAAAATAGTGTATAAGTGTCTAATATAATAATAATTCATAATGTCTTGAGACAAAATAATCTAAGCTGTCGCTGAAGTTTTGTTTCTAGAGCTATCAAGTGACCTGTGGGCCTATTACTTTAATTTGTTCCACTCGTACGTGTTGTCTCCACGGCCATGGCATGATTATTTAGTATCCCGGGTAACAAGTTATATGTAACAACTTGTTCTTTTTGAGAAAGCAAAAAAAAAAAAAAAAGTTGGTTTCGAGAACAAGATCTGGTGCCAACGGGGTGAAAATGAGGCCTACCTAATTCTTTGAGTTTCGGCTTACGTCGCATCGCATGGGCTTAATTAAGGTCATTGCTGACGGCTACGATTTGAGCCCACAAGGTGCCCAAGAAATTGAAAGCGTGGAATGGATTAGAGAAATGAATAAATTGGTGGGAGCCCCTACGGGAGTAGGTTTTGAGTATTCAGTACTTATGGTGGGTACGATAACTGGTACATTAAATGTGCCTCAAGGCAACAATCGCAGAATTTAAACCCTCCAAAAAAAATAAAAATATATATATATATATATATATATATATAGATCAAACAAAAACATACATTGCCGACATATAAACCATCGCATGTATGGGTTGAGTCTGAGGTCGTTGTTACTATTCTCATTTAACATATCTTATGAATACGTATTTATCACTCGAGTACTGTTGAGTCAGAGTGTAATTCCCTCAAACCGACCTCGGTGTGGACGAGTCATAAATTAGTATCGAGACGCGCAGCTTTGCTGCTAGGTGTTAGAGGACATTGCTTCTAGCTTGCGTAAGCTGAGACTCAAACTTAAATCAGACGTTAGGGAAGCACGTCGAATTATCATCAAACTGTTGCCTCAAACAGTGTATATATATATAAAGATGCTCATTAAATAGTAAAAAAAAACTTTAGTTGAATTGAAAATAAGGCATATAAATTCAAAATGTAATCAAAAGTAGGTAATTCCAAGTCAAATTTCGAAAGTATAGGGAAAGTTTATTGGAAACTCTCTTAATTTTTTGCTTGTTTTGTACGGTTGAAGCAAGTCTCGTGCATGATTTTGAATGAGAGAAAGAAGTGAAGAATCTTCCTTTTGACTCTGACTCAAAATCTCGCGTTAAAAAGTGTGGAATTCCTGTGAGAGCATATACCAGGCGAGGTGAAAAATACGAATTAGAGTTTTGAAGGATTATATAAATCTATTATGGCTCGATATACATGGATGCGCCATTTCCAATTAGGGCCGAAATATTAAATACAAATTCAATAAGAGCCACTACGTAAACACATTGTATTGGTAAGTACAGTAGACACATTGTAGATTATACCATGAGTAAAATTAGAAATTTTCATCGCATGAAATAGTTTTTGGTCCTATATAGATAATATTTGGTACCACGTAATGAAGTGGTACAAAAATAGAGTAAATTTTCACGTGAGATTTATGTACCACCAAATGCTATTCACTCAGCATCAAAAACTATCCCCCTGAGGTAATAGTATAATGGGATTACATGAGATGATTTCACTTTAATAATTTTAAAATAATTATATAATTTTATAGTATCTAATAATTTATTTTTTTAAATACAATTATCTACATATTTATACTATTTTATAAATATTTTAAAATTATTTAAATAAAATCGTGAAAACTTTTTACGATATAATTTCGCTCGTCTAAAAAGACATGCCAATCTGCCCACTTAGTTTAATAAAATAGATGAATGTGGAAAACGTGTCTACGCGTCAGTTACTAGTCTGCAAATGGTTTGGTTTACCTCACATCGGCAACAACGTCATAGCGACGAGTCTGATGACGTTGTGCGTTAGCAATCCGTAATTTTTTTTTTTTCCTACCCTTTTGTTTATTCAAGTTGTAGCAGGCAGTACAGGCAATCACTACAAAAATTTGTTACCATCTGATTGTAACATCGGTGACTGTACACAAACTAATTTTTATTACATATGAACTTTTTTTTTTGTTCCGCTTTTTTTTTTTTTTTTTGAGTGAGCAACTTTGAAGAATGGTCTTCAATTGAACAAGCCACTCTAAATTTCTTTGGATCAGCATGGCGCGAGGATTGAAATTTTCAGCCTCTCCCCAACAAATGGTAGGCTGAATTGAAGTAATGCCTCCCCACAACTGGTGAATATGCTTTTAACTAACTCACCTGTAAAGAGCAAATCTGAATTTGGACGCAACCCCATATGCAATTGCCATTGTAAGACTTCCGTCGCCAACATAATGAAACAGCCATGTGACAAAATTTAAGAATGTAACAATGTTACAAACAAAGAATCAGAAACAGAAGGACAAAGAGAAATACAAAGTTAATAGAGGGCCCTATGGTCACAGAACCAGGTCGCTTTTTGATCATCTTTGCATTTATATACTGTGAAACAACTTACCGCTGACTCCGGCAGCTTCCAGACTAGCTTTTCATTTTCTCCTAGGGATGGCGACGGAGCATATAACCAGTGGTTGTGCTTGCATTTGTATATAACCCAGTTGCCGGTCTAGCGCTTTCATTGAACAAGACGGCCAGTTGAGGACTTCAATAGGCCAAGACCAAGATTTCTCCTCTTCCAAATGAATCATAACATAACCATTGCCAACCAATCATTTTGGTGCCGTAGCCCCAAAGTCAGAAAAAATTCTATTCACGTCTTCAAAATAGGGCCAAGTTTTTCGGCCTTCATTCCCGCTCTTGCTTTCCTGTTCATATTAGAGAGGGTAGTTACATATATTTTTACACAACGGAAATAAAAAAGGGGGTAATCTAAGCATGCACACAGTATGAGAGTCTCCTGCATCGGGAATGCTCTTTTTTAAATTCAGATGCATAAATAATCATAAACACCTGTAAAGATAAACCACGAATTGTGCTCACTACCATGAGTTGCCAAATGCAGCCTAACTTTCAAGTAAACCAAAACAAGAACAAACCTCATATTTTTGCACCAGTGATGCCCATAAGGATTTGCACTGCCCTGGACTGCGACTGATCCCATCAGCCATCAAGTTAGCAGAAATCTCTTCCCAGAGGGCCATTCTTCCTTTCACAACTTGAAATCTATCATGTAATTCTCCACGCATTTTAATCAGCTTCTTAATCTCCTCAGGTTTCCATTTGTTCCGTTTCACAGGCTTGGAAGGCTTTGGTTGAGAACTTGGAATTTCTGATGAGTCGTCATAACTGCTTTCAACATGCTCTTTCACGGGTGTCTCTCTTGGAAAACCGTTATCACCTTTTATCAATCCATCAACTGGTGGTGATTTCCAGAAATCGCCTTGATACTCAGAGCCCTCAACCGAGCTGGAACCGGAAGTGACGTCCTCATCCTCTGGTAGTAGTTTTTCAATATCAATGTCATCAACTGCATCATTACAAATTGAGTAGAAATAAATTACACTAGAAAATAGTTGTTGAAAGCACAAGCTTACAGTGAGGATGAGATTATGTCATTTGTCTAAACATAAATATACTAGTATGGATGTTTCATGGATTTGAAACATGCTGGAAGCCAAGCTGAAGACACGATTCCAGACTCAAGCCAAGCTTGGACTCTACAAGCAAGCTGACTGCAAGCTTGAGCACATGTACCCACAAAAATACAAAAACGCACGCATAGATGTGCATGGCCACCTGTACTGCCCAAGCATAAACATATACACTCATGATACAGAGATATAAGCACCTTCCAGTTTGTTTTCCCCTGCCTTCTGCGGTTTAGTAGAGCCATTGCCTTCTGACTGCATATTGTTTGACCTAGTTTTTGCACGTCCACCAACTACTTTCTTCAGTGCCGAGATCCCAAAGCCAACATGGGAATTGCCTGATAACCTGGTTTTGACCTCATCAGAAAGAACTCCTGCTGGATTTTCCACAGCAATAGCGATGACGTCGGGCCTTTTGCCACTATATTTCCTTACCATCTTCCTTAATACCTCAGAAACAGTTCTCTCCATGTGAGCTAAAGGACAATTCACTGGACAGCTCGAAAGTGCAGCATGGGCAGCTTTAAGGAGGGCATCTAAAAGCTTCCCCTTGTCCAACCATAAGCAGCGTGTTGTGATTCTTATTTTTCCCTTAATGCTGTCCTCCAGAAGACCCTCTACATGTTCTCGGCGTAAAATTTCCATGCTGGGAAAGACAAATGTCATGCAACCATAAATAAACAGGGACGAGTGACCGAGCCTAAGGATATATACCAGACCACAATGATGCCATCTGTTGCGATTCTTAGCCTCTCCTCAACGCAAAGTTCAGCTGAATTTCCAAATGCTTTGTCCCCATCATTATACATCAACTGCAATACACAAATGAACTGAGCAAAATATTCTCGGTTATATTCTCATAATTGACAAAATGAGACCTTCAGGTGTATCCAACCTGCAAGTTTTCCTTCCCAAGGGAAATAAAACCATTAGATAGAACTCTTCTATTTCTCAAGTGAGAAACTCCAAGCATCTCTCCATTCTTTATGACCTGATACAAGATATGTAAACCATATCATTTATAAATCTCATGCCTTAACATGGAACAAGAGGGAAAAAAAAAAGTAAGAGGACATACTGTGCCAACATTGTTAAATTTTTCCCTTTCATCATTTTTTTTTTCCACAGAAAAACTATTATACAACTCTTTCTTATTCTACTCCCATCTGTTGTCATGTCAATGTTCTTAGAGCTCCATCACACATGTTAAAAAAATGACAGGCACAGAATGCTGTGTGTCAATTGATATGCCACAGTAAAACTCCATATATAAATGCAAAATCCCACTCACAGTAGTGTGCCGAATGCCAGTTGACTTCCCAAGCATTTCATGTTCTTTCAAGAACAAAAGTTCTCCATGTATAGGAAGAAAATGCTGTGGCTTCACAATTTTCAGGACTTCCTCCTGAAGAAACAATTAACATATTTTGCTACAACAATTTAACTGGTTTATAACTAAAAAACACTGAATAAGGACGCATTTCTGATTCTCAATAAGGAGAAAAAAAAAAAAACAGTGAACTACCCTGCAAGAAGCATATTGAGATGTGAATAAAGATTACGCGTTTATTGTGTCACTACTGTGCATCAGCATGAACCTAGTATCTGGTAAGGCCTGATTAACTCTCAGATGTAAGATAGGCTCAATTTTACCTCTGGGTTTCCAAATAAGCAATCAACATCCATGCCATTGGCATCATTACAGTTCACATAATAATAGCACAAAAAGAAAAGGCAAATAACGGAAACAAATAATCTCTGCTTTCTTAAAAATACCAGGTTTTCTCAATAAAGATAAGATGATGACATGCTATGGCTATCTTTTTTTCCTTTTTTTTCTCTCATTTAATTGATATGGCAATGTTAAATGCATGATCTTAAAAGCGAAATAACCAAAAGAGGTTTTTTTTTTTTTCCAGAAAAAAACTATCCCGAGGAGAAGATTAAAGATCTTACCAATTCCCCACGATACCCATGACCAGATGTATGAAGCAGCTCATCCTTACCCATCACTATAGTTGATCCAATCTCTGATATGCGGTTCAGCATTTTCATTACTCTAGATTCATTACCAGGGATTACCTGAAAGTGAAATAAGGTACTGCTAAGCACATATATAGAAATGATAAACACACGTGACAGTAACCATGGATTTTAACAGAAGGTTACAGTAACAACAAACTGTGAACCGTAAAAAAAAAAGAAAAAGCCCAAACAGTTAAATCAAAATGCAGAAATTGAAATATAAGATAACTTCTAACTAGAAATTGCAACCCAACCCATGTTGAGTTCTATATTTACCTTAGCAGAATAGAGTATTACATCTTCCTTGGTTAATTTGAATGAATGACTGCTTCCATATGACGCAAGATTCAAGGCAGCACGTGGCTCTGCCTGACACAATAGCATGAACAGTCACAAGCCAGTTACATGTTGCACCAGAGAAAAGATAATGAAACTTGATTAACTTACTTGTGAGCCAGTTGTAACAATTAGCAAATCCTTTGGAGCATAAGCATCAATATCTTCCACTTTCACCTTTATAATTTAATAGGGAGCATAAAACAGTCTTGAATGAGTTCAAGAGATACATAGGAACAAAGTAAAATAAATTTTAAAGGGCTGGTAAAAGATGCACAATAACCAGATTAGAGACATGAGCACAGGAAAATTATGTTTTGCACCACCACTTGTGTAATAAAAAATACTGCTACAACTAGAATGTGGGATACCAAATTGTATGTGGAAATGGAGAAAGAAACAAACAAGAATTCAGTTAGAATAAACATGCATTTGTGCATAGTCAGGGTACAGGGACAAAAATGGAGATTTTACAAAAGCTGCCTAAGTGAGGAAAAGAAAGACCAATGATATCAAGAAGTGTATTAGTTCAAACTTAAGGAAATCCAAGAGTAAAGTAAACAAAAGTAGCATGCTCATTTGCAAAGGTCAAGCACAATGGAGTACTTTGCCCTACAAATGTTTACAGGCCAACCACATTATCACTCATGTCAAATATGGATTGTTACATAATAGCTCACCTAAATTCTACATTTCTCAACTCAAAAATAGGGTATGTATGGTGCTCAAGTTTATCATCAAACATATAAAAGTATACAAGGAAAGAAAATGAAACTAAATCATAAAATTATGACTCAACCAAACACCAATAAAGAAACAGGTGAATGGAACGGATGGCCTTGGAACGAGATTACCAGAATGGATGGATCAAATGGCGCCTTTCCATCCTTCCAAGCTGCATCCATGTATGTCCTCAAAGACATGCCAACAAAGACCTAATACAAAGATTGCAACATAAAGTCCACGACAAAGATAATGCACCTTGAAATTAAGCTTATCTTATTGTAATATGAATTGTTAGACACACTCGAAGAGGAACTATGTGAAAACATACCAGCTTTCTACCAGTCAAATCAGCAGCAGCTTTCACACTTCCAAGGCGGTGTATATTCGATGCGAATTGAGTAGTAATAACCCTTCCTTTAGCAGATGAAATACGTTTCAACAGAGAATCTGCCACCACACTTTCACTAATTGTCCTTCCAGGAGATAACACATTTGTAGAGTCACTCATCATCTGCACATGGGTGTTCATTAATTACATCACCAGTTTACCTGTTTCTTTATAGGCATCTTAATGGAGAAATATATCCACAACACATATTGACAAGGAATTATGGGGTACGAGCATAAATAAAGGACATTAACATAAAAAAACCCACTAAATAACAGTCTTCACTGTTCCACACGAACTGCAGCCCTAGAAATACATTGTTCAAAACAAACGTTGTTCCTCAAATTTGAACAAAATGACGAAACCTTAAGCTCATATACCTTTAAAAGACATCATATAAATTTATATATTGCGGATTAGGAGTTACAACAATTCTCAAGGAGGTGTCCTTTATTGGAAAGAAGAAAAGAGTTAGTGGATAAAAAATTCTTCCTTAAGGACCAGAACGGCCATGGCATATTATGATATTGCACCTGCTATGAAGCTCATGTATGAGCTTCTTAATTCATTAACAGCTAAGATGCCAGAAGCATCATTGTGTTTGCAAGTCTTTATAAACAAACTATCTCATTCAAAAAATGAAAAGAAATGTATTCATTTCATGTAAGACAAGCCAACATGACAACAAGGTACACTAAGACACGCCAATATGACAGCAAGGTACACTGACTCAGGAGACTTACTAATGTTACTCCTTCTTTTGAAATTTCTTCTAAAGCTTCACGATCAAAAGTTTTTCCATCCAATGGTGATTCATCAATCTACACAATTACCATCTTGTGAGCAAATGAAATGCAGGGGGGGGAAAAAGGAAAGCAGTAGAAAAGATGCATCAGGAACAAAGCTCACCTTCCAGTCACCAGTGTGAAGAATTGTACCATCAGCACAACGAAGAACTAGTCCACAACAATCAGGAATAGAATGGGTGACCCTGATGGGCTCCATTTCAAAAGGCCCAGCCATAAATTTCTTCTTTGTTCTGAAAACTTTAAGTCTAGATGGAACAAAGATTCCATGTTCCTTCAAACGCTTTTTGATAAGCTGTTAAAAGTGAAAAAGTTTCTCATTTCAGACCACACCACATAATGTCAGGATAGGTGTAATCATCATTCACATGCACATAATGCAAGTAACCACAGATTACTGCCAAATGCTGTCATGTTCAGTGTTCATTTTTTTCTGTAAGGGCATCTGAACTGGTATGTATTTTCTTCGTCTAAACATCTTTATAGTGAAAATAAGGGCCAACATCATAATGTAAGTTACATTTTAAGAAGTTATCCAAAAGCATGGGCCAACTAATCAAAGAAGAGAAATAAGAAAAATGCATTCTTTATCACTTATTATTCATGCACAAATGAGCCCAAGGACATATGAATCAACAATTATGCACGCATGTTAGAGGTGATACCGACAAGTACCTCCATTGTAAAGGATGACGCATATATTGGCGTATGGGAATCCAAAACCGGGATTACCTGCTTAGAAAGCAAGGGAAGTATTAGGAAGTGTAAAGAAACACAGAAAGTGCAAAGTAATGTAAAAAACACAACAGATAATTTCCAATAAGTAGGCATGATTGAGCCAAATGACAAAACTACAAAGACCATAACCTTTCCATAAATATCCTAACAATTTAACCAAAAACCAAATTAGTTGGGTCTTAAACTTCAAGGCATCTATGGCAATGCATTCCAAGGGACAGAAAAAGCTACTTCTTTCTGCCAAGATAAAGGTTGTATCTGGGTTTAACAACTTCTATAGCAGACCCGAGAGATGGTGTGGAAATGATATGATTAAAGCGTCCAATGGACAGTATGAACAAGTATAGCTCTGACCAGCCAGCAGCTAAGACATCAACATGGCTCTTTAGAAACAGCAGCAGTGCTTGCCACCCCAATACGATGGAATTTACATGAAAATGCCCGTTGTGAACCACAGACAGGTGCCAAGGACAGAACTTTCATGGAGTCAACAAGTGTCGCACATCAGTATTTAGTCTGACAGTGCCAGGTCAAAATTGCTCTTTGAGGAAGTAGATGGAAACTTTACCCAAGGCAACGCACCAATGTGATCTTCATGTCCATGTGTTATAACAACAGCTTCAATTTTGTGACTCCATCTTTTGATAAATGTGGTATCAGGTATAATTTTTACGACTCCAAGCTCATCATGGCTGGAATAAACACATTACACAAATAATAAATTGTCAGTACACCAAACTCAAGCCGTTTCGCAGCAGGATCACTCTATAGACATACACATCCAAAACGAAAGCTGCTCTTTGAGTGCCTTTCGTGAATTTTTCCTCCAGACTTGTTCGTGCACAACATGTTTGATTCCCCAGTTTCTAGTAACATTAATCATTTAATCATCTATAGTTTAACAAAAAAAAGCTAAATTGCAGCGAAAAACTTACTCAGGAAACATGACACCAGCATCGATAAGGATATAACGATCGTAATGCCCAACAAGCATGCAATTCATGCCAATCTCACCCAGGCCACCAATTGGAACAACACGCAAAGGCGGGCCATTTGAACCTTCATAAAACTGTTCCATCTTGCGCTGGACGGAGTCTTCCATACTTTTCCGCGGCCCTTCCATTCTATTCCTACGTGACCTTTTACGAGGAACTTCCCCAACCATACAAAAAAAATCAGCAACGCAAACTATTAAAACCTCAATTTCAAACACTAAACACAGACTAAAATAAACACCAGAACCCACATTCCAGACTTCACATACAGCATATTTCCTCACTTAATTCATTGTCTGGCTCCCATTTCTCTTAAAATTCTTCATTGGTTTTGCAGAAGGCGCTCATTAAAAGAGACCCAAAGAAAAAAAAAAAGGGAGAAAAGATTTAACTTTTTTTTGTACCTGTAGTTGCCGGAGAATCGACGGAAGAACAAGAAATGAAAAGCTTAGAAGGACGGGGCCGGAGCCACAGGGAGAGACCGCAGGGACAAGGCGAGAGAGCAGTGAAAGCGGCCATTTTGGGTGGAACTATGGGCCTCCTTAAACCCCCAAAAACCCCTAACTGCATGAGTTTTGCGAGGTTTCAAGAACTGGAGCAAGCCAGTGTGAGCGAGGCCAGACTTGAGAGTGCGATTTTCTTTGTAAGGTTGAGAAAATAAAATATCCTTTTTTTTTCCCTTATCGTAAGTTATTTTCTTGGAGCGTGATGAAGGTGATAAAACCCTCGCACACCTGCCACATGTGTGTACCGAAATAGGTTTCCGTTTTTTTTTTTTTTAATTATTTTTTAATATCTCTAAAAATTATTTTATTTAATAATCTCTAAAATTTTCTTTGTTATTCCTTTTATTTTACGTTCTTGGAATGAACTTCGTATAAAGCCACGGCACCGGTGAAGTTACCTTTTTTTATTTTTTATTTTTTTTGAAAAAGTTCAGAAGGCTATGAAAGAAATGCAGAATGACTATGATTCAGATATAAAATTAAGAAGCCTGTTAGAATATTCTAATTAATTATGTTAGAAGTACTAAATTATTTATGTGTTTATGTATTATGATATGTGATTCTATATCTAAAATATAACTAGTTTACCATTGTTTATGTGATTTTTTAGTTACGAGATTAGTAGAAAATGAGTATTTAGCTGACAAACTTTTAATTAAGTAGATATAATGAGAAAATTTCAATAAAATTAAACGTTTAATCATGCAAATATGATAGATTAACAACGTTGTACAATTTATATTAGTTAATTATTAAGTCCACTAAATTTTTTATAAATTAATTTTATACTTTTAATATAATTAATTAAGATATTTTATTGACATTTCTTCATCTTGTACTGGGACACTATCATTCTGATCTTATTTCCACCTTTTCAAAACTCCCTCATAACCCAAAAAAAAAAAAAAAAAGGGAAAATCTTTTTAGGTATGCATAAAAAACTAGTCATTGCATATTATTAGTCACGCCATCTATTAAAGTGACGTTACAAGAACGTGGTTAAATGTTATTAATGTGAGATATTATTAAATCTATTTAGTTTAAATTAACTCTGGTCAAACTCAAATTCTAAAATTTTGGAAGATTCAGCTTGCCGTTGATTTAAGTTCACTGATGCTTAATTTGTTATTGGTTTTCAATTATCTATAAATCCAATGCCAAAAGGAATGTGCCGTTTTTAGTTAATATGTTCGGCGATAAACCCACCACATCTTTTTGGGTAATTCACCAGTTTACTTCAATTCAAATAATTTCAATTTTTTTTAGGAAAATTCAAATAATTTTAACATCAGCTACGAATAAATTTGATCATTTGAAAGACTGAATTATGATAATAATCCTTATTATTATCAATTATAAGGAATTCGAAAAGTAATAAAAACTAAAAATTACTTAAAATTCAATAGATGTCAACAAAATATTACAATTGGATCCGACTAAGAATATACAGAAAGTAACAACAGTCAAAAACACAAATGCCTATCTTAGAAAGAGGTAAAATTATTCCCTTAAAATAAAAAGATAAATTTAACCATTTAAATCACCAAATGTTATTATTTTTCGAACCTCCCAAAAATTTCCAATAACAATCAATTCTACACTGTACGGGACAAAGAACGAATTATCGCTGGTCGTGGAGAGGGCAACAAAGGGAAGGAAGAGGTGGGTAGCCCACGGGTCAATGGTCATTGAATAGTCAAATATGTCATGGACCCCACTTGCCACGCAGTCAATGAATCATTGACAAAGCCTGACAATGTTAACTCCGGTTGCATGCAACAGACATGGAGACTGGAGTGGCCGCCGAGGAGGATTTAAAACAACCTCTGTCTCTGTCGTGTGCCATCCGTCAATCAATCGATGCACAAACCAAAAAGCACACCCCCCACCCCCTTTACGCGCTGCTTCGCCAAGAAGCCTTATAAACAGACAGACACAAACACTGCTAAGCTAGTATAGCATTTCTACTTCACCCCACTTCTGATTTGTCTCTGTGTGTGTGGTTTGTGTGGAGAGATGGAAAAGGGAAGAGAGGTTTTGGCAGTATGCAGCGATAAGAACATGGGGATAGGAATATCAATGTGGGATATAGATACTGGGGATCGGGTTATGCACATACCAACCTGTGCTTCTGCTCCTCATGGGCTATTATGCTTGAAAGATCAGTTTCTTGTTGCTTCTCAGGTTAGCAGGCATAAGTCTGTTGGTGGTGGCTCTATTTTCACATGGCCTTTGGACAAGGTAAGGACCTCAAAAAGCCCCCTTTTAATTAATAGCTGGTTTTTGCCCTTTGTAATAGACTTAGTTCATTGTCATGTGTAGTGCACTTAAAGTCTCGATCAACTAGGAATTGCCCCTTTTTTTTTTCTCTTTCTTTGTTTTTTTTTTTTTGGTCTTGGAGAGGGCTAGACGGAAGGGGAAGGGGTGTAATAAGAATTGAATTCCCAACCACACTCTTCGCCGATAAGGCCGGTGACCACTTGAACCAATACTTTGGATCGCTAAGTATTGCCTTTTAATTTGCAAGATGTAAATTCTGCTTCGTTTGGTTTTCTGATTTCAGCCTCAGTCACCACTTCGAAGTTACCCAATAGAAGCCATTGGTCCACTTGCTTGCACCAAGGATGGTATGTTTCTTGCAGGTGGTTCTCCTTCTGGAAATGCTTATATTTGGGAGGTTTGTACTGATCGTCTTTTCTAGATTCAGAGAAGACAAGGAAAAAAGGCAGAAGAATTTATTGATAAAAAAAATCCTTTAGAAGTTGAGTATAATGCTTCCTGTTCTGATGACTACCTTTGTAACATGATTCAAATTCCGAAAAATACTCAATTTATGATTCACTTCACATAATTGATATTTTATATATCAATTCTTTTTTTTATAATTGAAACACTTTCATCAAAAAACAAACATTTGAAACACGCAGGATCACGGATTCTAACGTGATGGAAATGATGATATGTAGGTTGCCAGCGGAACCTTGCTCAAAACTTGGCATGCACATCATAAATCTCTGAGGTGCATGGCATTTTCTGGTGATGAGTCTCTTCTCTTATCTGGTTCAGAAGATGGTATGATCTGTGTGTGGTCAGTGATTGGGTAAAGATCGAATCTTTCTCCTTAACTCTTTTTGTTGCTTTTGAAAATTTTGTAGGAACTAGTTTCATTAATAATTCATCATTCTGATCACCATTTTGATGGTAGTTTGCTAGACGCTGATGATATTGGAAGCTCATGGTCACTATTACACTATTCGATAGATCATAGGTCCTCCATAACCGGTTTGTTAACTTTCGGCTCAACCATTATATCAAGCTCACTCGATGCCACAATCAAGGTTGCTGGATGCATAATACACTTTATACTGCAATTATAACTTTACACTGAAATTGCTCTTACATGGAAGACATAATTTAATTTTTTGCAGGCTTGGGAACTAGTCTCAGGCAGGGCTATCCAAACCCGAGAATATCCGGCAGGCATAACTGCAGCTTGCCTTCATCCTGCAGAGCAACTCCTGTTTGCTGGAAGCGTAGATGGGACAATATTCATTGAAGTGATCCATATTGACTTACTGGAGGATCCTCTTGTTTTTGCAGAAGATCAACCAACTCAGCTTAAAGGACACAAGTAATGCGTGATGTATGATGCATAAAGTTCCTTGAAATCCATCAAGGAGTGAATCTCATTGCGTGTATGACTATGAGGATGCCAAATAAGAGGACACACACACACATGCCCCCGAATGTTTTCAATGTGGAGGATTACTGTTTCTTATTGGCAAGACAAGTTTCTCAAAGTATTTTTTCCTATTTATCTCCAAGTTTCGAAATGAGCCACAAAATTTTCAGGTTATTAAAAGACAAAGTCGCCCAAGCAAAATTGGTATGCATTATTTTACTTAGACTTGATAGAGAAGCATTTGATGCATGCCAATTTCAGTACCGAGTTCCAGGCATGATTTTTTCTGATGAGTTGGCAAAAAACTATCTAGCACACCTATAAAGAAGAGTTTAACAATTCCTTTCCTCCTTGCAGTGGATCTATAACAGCATTGACTTTCAGTGCGCTAGGCCTGATATCAGCATCTGAAGATTGCACTGTTTGCCTTTGGAATGTCACACGTGGAGTCATCACAAGGAGATTCAATCATCAAAAGGGTAATCATAATTCCTGTTTCATCATTTTTTCTGTTAGGGTTCTGTTCTGCTGTGAAGTAATGGAGAATGTGAAGAAACCGTGAAGGCTCGTGCTTTACTTAGCATGCTCCTAAAGAAAAGGCTTCGTAGGAAGTGTCTATATGTTTGTTTTTTTCGGGGTGCCATTTTGGCTGGCATCAGCTTTAATCTAAGATAATTAGTATGTATCTTAAGGTTGTTTTCGTAGCTAGACATCATGTGAGAATTGCCAAATCTCATTTTAAAACAGGGCCGGTAACTAACCTTGTATTGATTTCGCGGTCTTCACTTACATCTGCATCGAATCATCAAAGAGCTTCGAATCAGTTCCGTTTATCTTCACTTGAGAAGTGTCCTCAGCCAGCAAAACAGTCCAAGGGAACTCTCACTACTCTTCCATCATGTTCTTCCTCCAAGGACAATCAAACCTCTCTGGATTCCGGAAGAACCAATTCATTTGATCACCAAATATTGGAGATGCAGGTCAATTTCTCATTCTTCTCTATGCATGTGTGTGCTTCTTGATACCTACACCCGACATGGAGCTCGTATAGACCAGAGAAATAACATACTGTGATGCCCCAAGTATGCGAAAGAGGCCTAGAAGTCGCGAGTCATTAGTTTGTGCTGTGTGTCCCAGTTGCACAAGATTGCACATTTTTTATGAGCAAGTGTTGTACTTCTGCTACTAAATATTTATATTTCTGCAATTGTCATGCAAGAGGCCATAATCTTCCTAACCTTAGTTCTATGTTTTGGTATGTAACAGCAAGGACAGACACCTACGGCACTGCAAATTAAGGTAGACGCAAGCACGGAGGATCGGATGTGGGCTACAAGAATGGCAAAGCATGTCATGGAAATGAACAAGAGTTTGCAATCTCGTCTGCTCGACATTATGCAGATCCGGCTATTCTGGCCCTCCGAAAATGACTCAACCACTGCAAGAAAAAACAAGAAGCTCAAAATCGATAATTCTCCGTCAGCAGGAGAAATGGCATCGCAATCCGAAGATCAAGTTTAGCACGACTGCTTGTATACAGTTTCCCATTTTTCAAGTTTTACCAACTAATCATGCCCTATAATGCATAGCTTAAAGCAACATTTATAAGACCCCTTTGATCTTTTTGTTTTTTGCTTTTCTTTTTGTTTTGCTCTTTTCGTTATGGTGGTAATAACATGGGCTTTTATATCTCGTATGTTACAAATCCATTGACTGAGAATTGAGAAAAAGCCAGTCAGATTTGCAGTGCCTGAGAGAGGAAGAGTAGGATGAGAAGGGGGAAATTGGGCCTCAACATATTGCAGAAAAACATACCAAAAAGTTGATGGGCTCTAGCGAGATCCCCTTCATTCTTGCATACGTTGTCTTAAGTATAGCCCAACATGAGAGGAGCGGGCGGTCGAGCTACTTTTTTCTGCATAAAAAACAAAAAAACCATTGAAAAAAACAAAAAAATAATAAAAAAGAAAGGTGCGGATGGTTGGGAGCCTTCGATCCACATGTGGGGATCATTGGTTGGAGGCTTGCTTAGCTTGTGCTTCTTCTCTTACCGCTGAGTTAATAGCTTTGAAGAATTAAGAAAATTAAAAAACTAAAAAAAAAACTAAAAAGCATTTTTTAAAAATATTTTTGCTTTCATTTTTAAAAAGAAAGAGCCGTTGGGTTGCGCTTCTGCTGCAAATTTCCTATGGAGGGCAGTAAGGTAAATTTACCTTCTCCTCCCCTCGTAAGGAGGGGAGTCCCCAACGGTCGCAAATAAGCCACAGCCATAAATCAATTCCCGCTGTCGCTTACGGTACACTATAAATAACTCTGTCAAGAAACCCTGCAGCGTTCCATTCCAAGACTTCGCCTCTGGAAAGTGCCTCTCCCTCCTCCATCTCTTCGAACCCTAACCCCAAATGCCTTCCGTCACACAGTGCTTCAAAGCTCCCGCCGGCGTCGGAAAATTGCTGACATTGAGGAAAAGAATTTCCATTTAGTTCTTTCTTCTGTTCTTTTCTTCTTTTTGTTATTTTGAATTAATTCTTTTTTTTTTTTTGTTTCTTTTCTTTTTTCCAGACAGGCACGGTGCATTCAGATAAAGATCTCGGCACTTATATACGTTTTCTTGGATTTTCACTTGCTTTTCTCTTTAAAGAAAAAGAATTCGAATCTCGCCTTCTTTATCTCTTCAAACCCTAGCGCCAAATGCCCTCCGTCCACAGTGCTTCAGATCTCCCGCCGGCGTCGGAAAATTGCGACATTCAGGAAAAGAATTTCCATTTAGTTCTTCTTCTGTTCTTTTCTTCTTTGTGTTATCTTTAATTAATATTGTATTTTCTTTTCTTTATTCCAGACAGGTGCAGTGCGTTCATTCGGTTAAAGATCTCGGCACTTACATAAGTTTTCTTGGATTTTTGTTTTTCTGTTTAAAGAGAAAGAATTCGGATCTCGGCTTCACTGTGTTTTCTTTACTTTTTCTTTTCTCATTATGACAGTTTCAATTTTTTTTTTTTTAATTTTCTGTTAATTCAGGTAAGAAATCGACGTCGATTTTTTCTTTTATGAACATAAAGAAAACGGATCTTTTTGTGATTCTGAGTTCCGTCTCTAGGACCGTGACACATAAAGCTAATCTTGTCGTTCTTTTCTTTTCTTTTATTGTTATTGTTTTTTTTTTCTCTTTCTTTTTTAAATTTTGCAGTTTCTCTGTATACCACTTTCTCTCAGCAAGATTGGTCAGTGCATACGCCTCTTTGCATTCCCTTTTCCTCTTCATATTTTAGCCTATGATTTCCTCATACTAGTGAAATATTTACTAATCTGGTATTGCAGCGGAACTGCACCGAAGTGACGCATTGGATGAATATCATGATTTCTCAGGTCGCATGTCTATATTCTGACGTTACGTCTAAGGTCAAAGTGTTAATAGGCGGTGATGTTAATTTTTTTTTTAATTTTTGTGGTCGGTGAGTAGAAATATTATATTTCTAGAAATAAGGATACATGCTTTAAGTTCTTTATACTAGAATGTGTCTGTGTGAAAAGTTGTAGATGGGTTGGAAAAATGCAGTTGGTTTGTTGCAGAACCAAGAGGAGGAAGCAGAGTATTAACCTGTTTTGCAGGATTACTCAGATTGTGTTTCGAGGCAACTAACTTGTCGTAGGAGGAACAAGAAAGTCAAAGGCATTGGGTATGTGCTAAACTCAAAGAAAAGAGGATTTGCTTTTCATTCTGCAGTTCTTCATGGACTGGTTTCTTTCTTCAAGATTGGGTAGTTGTTTTGCAGCATTACTCTAATTTGGCTTTGAGGCAACGTACTGGTCATCGGAGGAACAAGAAAGTCGAAGACATTGTGTATGAGATCAGAAAACTCAAAAAAAAGAGGATTTCCTTGTGCAGTTTCTTTGTGGACTGGTTTCTTTCTTTAAAATTGGGTAATCTACATGCATCTTTCCATTTCATTTTTTCTTTTAAATTACAAGGCATACATTCTGCAGTTTCTTTATAGACTGGTTTCTTTCTTCAAGATTGGTTAGTTGTTTTGCAGAATTACTCTAATTTGTTTTCAAGGCAACGTACCTGTCATGGGAGGAGCAAGAAATTCAAAGACATTGGGTATGCGCTCAGAAAACTGAAAGAAAAGAGGATTTCCTTTTCATTCTGCAGTTTTTTTATGGACTGGTTTCTTTCTTCAAATTGGGTACTTTATATGCACGGGTACCTTATGGACTGGCAACATACCTGTCATGGGAGGAACAAGAAATTCAAAGACATTGGGTATGTGCTCAGAAAACTCAAAGAAACGAGGATTTTCTTTTCATTCTGCAGTTTCTTTATGGAATGATTTCTTTCTTCAAATTGGGTACTTTAAATGCATGTTTCCATTTCTTTTTCTTTTTCTTTTTTTTTTAATTTTAAAAGGCAAACATTCCTTATATATGTTATTGCTTACCAAAAATGATGCGTTGATAAAAAACTATACTGATGCATTGAAAACAGTCATATCACCCATGGAAGAAAGAGAAGGGTCAATATTTTTTTCACAGTTTAGTCAAATTTAATGATTTGTTCTTTTTGTGTTTTTCAGGCTCCATGGAATGCACAGAGTAGAGTGAAAAAAAATATTGATGAGGAAGGGTGCCTTTTAAGCGTTATATCTCTTTTCACCTTTTTTGAGCCTTTGTCTGTTTCTCTTCTTATCTAAAGTTTGAGAGTGAAACTCTCAGTGAGCTACAAGTGAGGAACCAACAAGAAGATCTTACAGGTCAAGTGAGTTATTTTTCTGTCTAAATTACCTAATAAATATCGTGTCAAAAATGTTTACATTTACTGTTTTTGCAGGACAAGTTTGCATAATGTCAGGGGTTATCCACCACTTCAAATGGCAGTTATCATCAGGTTTATGATGTTGAAGTTTTTGTGAAAGTTGGTGATATTACTTCATATATGTGTCATGCTTTTTGTCTTTTGATCAAATACATTCTCGACTGGATCCTTACCACACCATACTTTAGAAGATTTTCTTTTTTTTTTTTCTTTTTTGTTTTTCTGTCCTTATCTAAAAAATTCAGCCTGCTCATAATCTAGCTCATCCATTGCATATGGTGCACGGCTGATCTTCTTTCCATCCAGCTATACATTTGATCCAGTCATTAGAGGAGAAGCGGAAATAGATATTAATTATTAAATGGGCCCTTCTTATTCCAGGTGAAGCTTATTTTGTCTTACAACCTCCTGTCCAACGATAGATCGAAAAGAAGCAAACAATTCAAACAGATTTGAGCATTAGATTATTTGTTTAAATATGTAATTGATGCTTTATTGATATGCAGCTGCATAGAAGTCATTGTGCTGCTGACATTGTGGATGTTAAAGAAGATATTTTCCATTTTAAGTTTACAAAATAATGCAGGTCTTTAACATGAAATGAATAACTTAGATTATCACTATGTTGCTTTTTTTCTTTTCTCATTCATACTTAATTGTTTGCTATGAAACTCGACAATCACTTGAATTTAATAGTCTCACAAACCATTGCATGGAATGCCACAGGTGAGTATTAATGTTTCTGTACTGCATGACGGTGTTGTTCATAGTTTTATTGACAGTTTTTGGCCAGAACAGCAATATCTGCCAAAAATGCATGAAACTTGGGAGGTCAGATTGATAAAGAAAAAACTTGTTAGAGAAGCATGAACGTACTACTTCACTTGGTGAGTAAACTTTTCTACCATTTTGGTTAATTGTGTTTATTTATCTGTTTGTAATTTCCTTGTTAAATTATGGCTTTGTTGCTGTACACACACACAAATTTAATTGCCCGGAAGTTCAAAAGTATATTTTCTCTGGACATACACAATAGTATATGTTGTATTGGATTGACGATGAGGGTTAGAAAAAGTTTTAAGAAGCTAAGAATTTATGGCAGTGATTTTCTACCTTACCAGATTGTGACAAAAAGGTTTTCAATTGGATGCTCGCATTTTGTGCTTAATATTTCTCTAGTTTTGATCAAGTGAATCAAATTTTCATGAGAGATGGAATCAGAGTCTCCTCAGCCTGCTCATCCCAAGACAATATTGGAAGGTAGTAGACCATTATTTGTTTTTAGCTAACCATGTTGCTTTTTTGTTGTAGTTGACATGTTTTTGTATGGACTGTTGTCACTGAGTAGCATTCTTGCCAAATATGTGAGATCACAAGTCCTACAAGCTTTTTAAATCAGAAATTGCAAACTATTATTCAAAATTGGTAGTTAATTTGAAGTTTCTTGACAAAAATTACATTCAAGTGGGCCTAAAAAGGAAACATAATGACATGAATAAATCGTCCAAAATCTTATATGCAGGGAATGCTGTCAGTCTGTCACCATGCTTTCCACACATTGCATAATACTGCAGGTATGTCCCCATCTCGTCCCCATCCTGTCATTAGCTTTGCTTTAATAGCCAATACATCTTCGAGCATAGTTTCTTTTCAGGTACACATGGGTGTGCTTGCAGGACCTCCAATATGCACGCACAAACTGGTGTCTCTATTTTTTAGTCAATTGCTACCGTCTCCACTTTCACTGTAAGAAACTTTTTTATACACGTCACTTCTCTTCCACTTTTTTGTTTCAAAAGACCTCTCTTATTGCATCCACGTCTCATTCACCTTTTTGTTTAGTCTTATGTTTTCATTAAATGGCATTTTGAGTGCAATAATCTGCTAGTAACTTGTAACACTTTGTCAACGTGTTTGAAGGTAGCGATTCAATGGATATTATAGCGTAGATGGACAACATAAGAGTACAAAACAATTTCTACACAGACTTCTATTAGATTTCTGATTGCTGCAATGTGGGGTGCAGATTTGACTTTGCCACTAGTGTAGGCAAGGTTTCTGCTCATTACTAATGAGTCTTGTTTAAGCCTGCTATGGAATAGCAGTCAATAATGTAACGAGCTGATTGGTCTCATCCATCCCAATCTTTCTTTCATGAGGATTTGTCAATCGGTTCAGCAACAAATTGCAGCCCAGACCATGGGGAAATTGCATGAAACTTGACCCTCTTGTTTGGCCTGAAAGCACGGAAGGTTTTAGGTAATCCAATCATGCTTCCTGGAAATCAATCCTTTCCTGGTCTATGCAGTGCTAAGGTGCTTTAAAGTGGACCCTCTTTTTTTTTTCCCCCAATAATGCACCAATGGAATTGCTTGGTATTATAAAAGCAAATTCCTTCATAGCTGAAAGATAGAAAGAATACAAATATGTATAACATTTTGCTGCAGGCAAAAATTCTACAGGTACATACAAGAAGTTACAGCAGATGATTGAAGTCATCCTTAAGTCCAAAGCCAGTTCATTAAATCTGGAGGAGGACTTTTTTTGGAACAAGTATGGTAAACCAGGAATAATGGTTGCTAGATTCAACCTCTTTCCACCATGTTCAAGGCCTGATCAAGTTCTCTGGCCTCAAACACCATTAAGATGGATCAGCAATCACCAGTTTCCTGCAGGACAAAGAAATGGAAGGTCTTCAACTCCTAAAAGATGATCACTGGTTTGCCATCCCTATCATTTCCCAATCTCTTAGGTGATTACCAATGACGTTGTATTATTCATTGTTACCAAGGCAAGTCCACATCCTTTTGATTAATCCAATTTATGGGAATAATTTATAATCAGTCTGCAGGGTGATATATACAGATAATGAGCAATGGATTTTCCAAGTGCCCGTGGTGCAGGGCAGTGATAAATTCACAAAAGAAGAGGATATTTGTGGTTATGTCTGCTTTCCGGAACCAGAAAATGATATCTAACCTGTGGAAGGACTGATTGAAGCATATAAAGTTCAACGAGTCAAAAACACTTCTTAAGTAAGCATAAATATAGAAGGCCTGCAGCAAAATGAAAGCTATAACAACATTTTGCTTCCGGCCATAATGCATGCCTTAACATACGGTTGATAGCTTCATCTCTAGGCTTGCGCATTGAATACTCTCTCTTTTGCAGAAAGTCATGAGACATGATGCTGACGAGCATAATGTGCATGTCACTCTGATCAATACATACAACAGAGACAAAAAATTTGTTACACATGAGCCATAAGGTATTTCTCCATTTTCAGTCAATGCCAATATAGTATCCATTTCCTTTTCTAGTAAATAGGCTGTTTTCTCTCCCATATTTGTTGGTCAAACTCTCCCCCTCTTTCTTTCCCTCTCATGTGTAATGCATTGTGCTTGAAGCAATGATGGGTGGCATTTTGGAAGATCCAGCAAATAAGCCTAAGAAAGATATGTAGAGGTGTCAATTGACCCTGAAGATGCACCCAGTCAACCGTGGTAAATTCTTTTCAATTTATGCAAGTGCAATTTTGCATTTTCCTCACATATTCTTAACTTTATGCTGATATGTTGGTTTTTCATAGTCTTGTTGATTGTTCTTTGGCCAGTGCAGGAATATCTGCCACAAATGCAATGGATTTGTAGGCCAGGTTGATAAAGAATAAACTTTTTAAAGAAGCATGAATGTACTCGTTCACTTCATGAGTAAACTTTTCTTCCATTTTTGTTTGTATGCTTGTATTTATCTGCCTGTAATTTTCTCGTTAAATTGTGACATTTTTTGCCGTACACACACACAAATTTAATTGTCAGCTATTTCAAATATATCGTTGTCTTTGGACATCTGAAAGTATATGTTGTATTGAATTGATGATGAGTGTTAGAAAAAGGTTTAAGAAGCTGATAATTCATAGCAGTGATATCCTACCTTGCCAGATTGTGACAGAAAGGTTTTTAATTGAATGCTCGCCTTTGGTGCCTTTTATTTATCTAGTTTTGGTAAAGGCAATTAAATTTTCACTAGATATGGAATCAGAGTCTCAGTCTGCTCATACCAAGACAATATTGTAAGGTAGGAGACCATTATTTTTTTTTAATCTTATTTGTTTTTATCTAAAAGCCCTGTTGGCTTTTTTTTTTTTAATTTTTTTAGCTGACTTTTTTTATGAACTGTTGTAGCTGAATACTTTGCTGTCTCACAGAGTAGCATTTCATTGCCAAATAGGTAAGAACACTAGTCCTAGGAGCTTTTTAAATTAGAAATTGGAGTAGCATTTCAAGTTCTCAGGCCTCAAACACCATTTGTCCTGCAGGACAAAAGAAATGGAAGGTCGTCAACTCCTAAAAGATGTTCAAAGGTCAGTCGTCCCTGTCATTCCCCAATCTCTTGTAATCAAAGTTGGACATCAATCAGAGGTGATGACCAATGACATTTCTTGTTCATCTTTACCAAGGTAAGTTCCTATCATCTGGATTAATTCATTTAATGGGAATCAATTATTGTCTGCATGTGATATACACAGACAATGAGCAATGGATTTTCCAAGAGCCCGTGGCACATGGTAGTGATAAACTCACAAAAGGAGAGGATATCTGTGGCTATGTTCTGCTCTCTGGACCCAGTAAATGATATTGAACCAGATGAAGGGCTGATCAGTGAGACAATGCCCAGATTTTACAGACATTAAGGTGGAAGATCATAGAGGAAGTTGCCTTGAGTATTACCAGGAAGGGAAGAGATCAATGGAGGCAGTGAAGGGTGTAACCTTAATCTCACAAATTATCACAGAACACAAACACTTTGATAATCGTTTGGCTTTAGTTAGATGCAATTGAAGCTACTTGCAGATTTTAAACGTCCCTTCGTATGTGAGTCAGCATAATGGTAAATACATTCTCAGGTAAGCATAAATATACATGGCCAGCCGCAAAATGAAAACTATGACAACATTTTGCTTTCAGCCATAATGCACGCCTTACATACGGTTGATAGCTTCATCCCTAGGCTTGTGGACTGAATAATCTCTCTTGTGCAGAAAGTAATGAGCACATGATGCTGTTGAGCTCTGATCAAGAAATCCATATACAGCAGAGAAAAAATTTTATGGCACCTGGGCCATGAGGTATTTTGTTCTCCTTTTTCAGTTGATGCCAATGCAGTAATCAATTTCCTTTTCTAGTAAATTAAGTTGTTTTCACTCCCATATTGGTTGGTCAACACTCTGCCCCTCTTTCTTTCCCTCTCATTTATAATGCATCGAGCTTGCAGCAATGAAGTGTGTCCTGGTAAATTCTTTCTAATGTATGCAAGTGAAATTTTGCATTTTCCTGGCGAGTTCTCAAATTCATGCTGGTATGTTGAAAATCTGTCTAGTTTCAGGGCTTCCTGTTTCAGTTAGTGCATAAGCATTTTCCCCAGCAACTCTCATTATCAAAACTCAATGAGATTGGTGGTAGCCTACTAGGCGGTGATGGCGTTGGCCTAAGTTACAGGTTTTAATGTTGACTTGAGAACACGAGCAGGTCTAACTGTCTAAGCAACGGTCCATTCAGTTAATAACTTAAGAACGCTGTTACATTTTCGAAAGAAAATAAGTTCGAAACAGTATTCAAATATAATTGGTCGAATTTAATATACAATTGACTGAATAATCGATTAGATTATAAGTGTAATTAAATATAAAAATAAAATTTTTTCTTATTACACTTATAATCCAATCAGTTACATATTAAATTCGATCAGTTGTATTCCAGTATTTTTTTATATCTCATTTTATTCGAAACTATAACTTTTTTATAACTTAAAATCCATTTGTTCACAAAAAAAAAAAAAGTTAAAATTGATTTATGATGTAATCCTTATCCGACGAGTCGGTCAAGAAAAAGCAAGAGAACCGTTGAAAAGGCCGTGCATGCCCGTGCTCAAATCACAAAAAATCTTTACGAGCGTGGTTTCCACGATTGATGACGTCCAGTGCAGGCAAATCGAATGGCCCTGATGCGAAGTTTATTTATTTATTTATTATTATTTTCTTTTTCTTTTTCTTTTTCTTTTTCCCTGGCACAAAATCAAAAGCTCTGTTTCCGACTGAAGTTACTCTCTCTCTCTGTGTGCTCTCCAATCTCCATAGCCGCCTGTTCGAATGATCGCTCGGTACCAGCGAGCCGCCGTGAAGGTGGCGCCGCTTCTATGCCGGCTGCTCCAGCTCCCAGCAAGCCGCTTCTACGCTACCGCGGGCGCAGCCCAACCGCAGCTCGATCCCGACTACTACCGTTACGGCCAGCACAGCGACACCGACTCTCACGGCAGTCGACGTGGCGCGGGTTCAATAGTTGCGACGGACGCGGAGAGTCAGGTTCCCGTGAGGGGAGTGCAGTGGGCATTTATCGGATCCCCGTGCACCAAGAAGCACGTGTACGCCGCGGTGCTCTCCAAGTTTCTTGAAGTCCCCCACATTTCCATGGCGACTCTCGTTCGTCAGGACCTCCATCCTCGCTCTTCTCTCTACAAACAGGTCTTATTCTCTTGATTCTTTTTTTTTTTTTTTTTGTTCTTCTAATTTAATTTTTTTCGTTAAAAAAAAAAATGTTTGGTTGAATTTTGATTGCTGAGTTTTTTTTTTTTTTTTGGAGGATAAATTGCGAGCTTATTTTGGCTAGGGTTCTTTCTGGGTATTGTTGATAATGATCTTTGCCTAATGCCTTGCTAAAAATCGAGTGGCCTTTCTGGGTATTGTGGTCTTTTCCAGGTACTGCATTGTCTAGTCTGGCTTGAAAGGACAAGCCTCGCGAAAATAAAAGCTAAAAATTATAGAATTTGGCGGATGAAATGGAAAGTTGGTGCGCTAATTTTTTGAAACATCCAAAATTTTATGGGGTTTTTTTTTTTTTTTTGGTTTAATTTAAGCTCCTACATGTGATTTCACATAAAAAATGGTTTCTAAAAAATCACATAACAGAGGATGCTCCTATTTAAGATATGGGTGGTTGACCTGTTGTGAATCACCGCGTGTTAATTTAAGGAGAACGGCGAGTACTCTGATAGTTCATTTGAAACATCCAAAATTTTATGGGCTTTTTTTTTTGGTTTAATTTAAGCTCCTACATGTGATTATTTCACATAAAAAATGGTTTCTAAAAAATGCAAGGATGTTAGAACTGGACCGGTTATTGAACCGGAAACATTAGTGAGTCAAGGTTCAACCGGTCAAACCGGTGGTTGAACTGGTATTTAATAATATATATATTTATAAATGTAATTGAAAGAATAATATTTATAAATAATGATTAAATATTCATTTTTTTAGTTTTAAGGATTAAATTGAAAAATTTGATTAAGTTTTGGACTAAATTGAAATTTTAAGTATAGTTAAAGGTCAAATTATAATTTAAGTAAACAATGGGGTCAAATTATAATTTATAAATTTTTGGTTCAATTCTAAATCGGTTCGACCAGTCCGGTTTTGACTGGTTTTGACCGGTCAGCCCTCTCTTTTTATGCCTAAATCGGACCGGACCTAGGATCGGTCACCGGTCCAACCGGTTGAACCGGCCGGTCAGGTCCGGTTTTGATTACACTGAAAAAATGACATAATAGAGGATGCTCCTATTTAAGATATGGGTGGTTGACCTGTTGTGAATCACCGCGTGTTATGGGGCATGACAAGAGAAAGGCAATGGTTTCACATGCGTGGGATGACTAAATGGAGAGTAGAAGTATCCCTGTAGAAGATTTGGTCTTTGCAACTTAATTTGATTGTAATCTATGAATAAGGCAACTATATCAACATCTAATGTTTTTGTAACACTTTTCTTGAAGTTGTGGAAAGTTTTCATTTTTGTATGCTCTACCTCAATGGAAACTCTTCGATGCTAAATTCTGTTTCTTTTTTTTTTTTGGTTGGCTGTTCTCTTGAATTGTAGATTGCTAATGCAGTTAATCGTGGGGAGCTTGCCCCAGAGGATATAACATTCGGACTACTGTCGAAAAGATTGGAAGATGGGTACAATAGTGGTGAAATGGGTTTTATTCTCGATGGAATTCCTCGTTCTAGGCTCCAAGCTGTAAGCATTTATGATCAAAATTTAGGTCTACTTCTGATTTATGTAGGCACCATGAATTGCATACCCTGCTGCCCAAAGATTAGGTTCTTTTAATTGCCTAGCATCCACATGCCAATCGAGTTTTATCTTCCCGAGGATTCATTTCATTGTTATATGAAATTTAAGTATTTTATACTTGCTGAGTTCTGTCTTTAAAATTTGTGCTGCTTATGAATTATAAATCCGCTGATTATGGTCTCCTTTAAATATCTCTTAACTTTATGCAGGAGATTCTTGACCAACTTGCAGAAATTGATTTGGTTGTGAATTTCAAACCCACTGATGATTATTTGGTGAAAAACGCTCAAGGTAGTATCTTTTCCTGTTGTTAGAGATCTTGTCAACTGAGCAATTTTCGCAGCACATAAACCAAAATTTTCCACTGCTATTGCAGAACATGCCAGGAAAGATGAGGTCAAGACATACGTTGAGCAGGTAATCATTTTGTTCATAAGTTGCAGCATTAATTTGTTTCTTGTCAAGCCATGATAATGTACATTTAGCTTCGCATTTTATTACTTTTATCTAACATTCCACCCTTAATTGTAATTTAGAAGTCATAGATTTGAGTCATGAAAACAGTCTTATAGTGAAAACAAGGGTAAGGTTGCAAGACCCTTTTTCCAAATCCCAGTATAGGAGCCTTATACGTAGAGACACCCTTTCTTTTGTTAATCTACGTTCCACATACATAAGTCCTGATTTTGTCCATGTACATACAATAGCAAAGAAGAGAGCAAACCATGTAATCAACCTAAGAAGTACGGTTCTGTTTTACTTTTACTTGTTCCTTATGGCAAACTAGGAGACGGCCCATGCCTAAACTTCTGCATCATAGTTCAAGCCCTATAAGAGATTGTAACTAAGTTTTGAGACAGTTTTTCGTAAAAGGAAATAGTTCCCATAAGTGTTCATTGTTTGGAAGGGGAGAGGCAGGCTTAAGTTAGTAAGCCTGTGTAATGGCGCAGAGGGGCAACCTATGCAATAGAATGAGTTATTTGGGTGAAAAGAATATCATGCATGCAACTAAAGACATGACAGTTATCCTGGTTACAAAAACCTGCCACCTAGGCATATATTAACCTTTCTCCATATTATACTTAAGAAATGAAAAACTATTATCGATGAATGCACTAGCGAAGTGGAAGCCTATATAATTTCATGTTCTTCAAGCTCTTTCCCTCTTTTTGTAGTTATCAATTATGTGAGTTCAAATGATTGGTTTTCATTATTGTCCTCAGAGGAAGCTACTAGAGGATTATTACGAAAAACAGAAGAAGCTTCTTGTCATTGAAGTGGGCAATGCACCTGGGAAAACTTGGCAAGGACTTTTAGCCGCATTACATCTGCAATACATAAATGCTCTATGTTTTCCAACGAAACAGGGCACAACATCTACGCTGCTATAAACATCCTGGTGCCCATCTATCACTTGGGTGTTTGAAATGTTGTTCAAAATTTAAATATAGAACTTAATTGTAAATACAGCTATGTAAAAGAGAATCATGTGTTGAAGCTGGGATATGAAATTGCAAATATCCCTATATATACATAGATATCTGCATACACTGTATATATCTATGTCGTGATCTCAGCAGCGTTGCACCTTTCGAGGGATTAACATTCCATGTGAGTGACACGGATATGCATGAGCTATAGCACATTGGCAATCTCATTATTTTTCTCAGGCCCAGGGCCAAGCCTTGCCTTTTTCCAGACTGATAATCTGTTGGCTGAGAAGGACAACTGCGGGTAAGCGGATGTATTGCAGAACTAGCATATATACTGCCAGAAAACTGTGTATTTGGTCCGAAAATTGCATGATGTTTTATCCTGATACCAAGGCCTTCCTTGCGATTGATAACCAGCTAAAACACTGTTAACTATTCCAGAAATATCAAAAGCAGAGCCGCCAAGTGAAGATGGCTACTTAACTGAACCTTAGGTTTTAAGCTTAAAAGATTCACTCATGCAATTCAATAGCTACATAAGTTATGAGCACGTACACGTATTGATTTCTAATGAATTCGCCAATGCATTATGGAGGGTTGAAACGTGCAACAACCTAACTACGTTCTGGATGCTAAAGAGCTAACATGCAAAGTACGACGGCAAATAGAACTGCATTGCTCAGCAAATGTCGACCCCAACTGGGCCGCTAATAATGGATGACAGGATCAACATGGATAAAATAAAATTCAGTTGGGCTTTGGACTCAGTATTGAAATTGTGTTCGATATGCAAAGGGAAGATTCACACTTTACGTTTGGCTGACTTTGTCTCTTTTTCTTTTTTAAGTCTTAAATTATTCATAATGAAACCCAGATAACGATGGTGCTGCAACAATCTCATGTGATAAAAATCAAAGGCAAGGCCACCAATCATCAAACCTCTCACAAAAAGATCAAACTTCAGGAGTTATAAAAAGGGCCAATTAAAGTAGTTACTGAATCAACCAACGAATGATTATAGTTTTCTTCGCGAGGTATTGAGAATTATAGCTGATGCAAATCTTGCCATGCAAACAGAGCAAATGAAGATACAAAATGACCTTATAAAAATTGATTCATTTCAATGAGCAACTGACGGAAGTAATAAAACAACATTATCACTGATATCTGTTTCTTGAAGGTCACAACGGATGTGCATGTGATATACCTGGGGCTACATGCATGCCTTTGACAAATTCCAAACTCATGCGACTTCACAAGGAAAATGTGAGTGCTCAACTTGTTTCACCTGATGGCAGAAGATCTCTCACCATTCCAAAAGTGCAAATACTAGGTGAGCTCAGATGGTATCAGAAGTTAGCCCACCTTAGCAAGTGCAGCCTGCTCCCCATGGTAGATTTTTGCCAAGTGAAAAGTGGGGACAAATAGGCAGACAGAATGAAGTTCTTTATAGCTAAAACTCACTAAACACTTTTCACTCAAATGTTCAAATCTCTAGGAAAACCTTCAAATTCTACCTTGCCTTGATGCGCCTCAATGACTTCAGGAACCAGATCTTGATATTTCCTCACTAATTTCTCAACAAAAACCTTCTCTGTCATTTTATAAATGGTAAAGAGGCGAACATTTTCTCTTATCAATCCCTTTGACATCAAAATTTCTACCACTGAGGATCTTGGAATGATCCTCTTCTCCATGCTGAGCAGCACAAGATCTGGATACTTGGAAATCACGGAAGGGCTCATTTTCAGTCTATTCACAAAGAAATCCATCACTTTTCTTATTTTCTCTTCCGAAGCAGCCATAAAAAAGGGTTGCAGCTTAAATGCCATATAGACCTCATCCTTTGACAAGCCTAGACTTTCATAAACTTTGACCTTTTGGTCCCAAGAAGCTTTGCTCATTTTTGCCATGCAAAGGGCAGCAATCACAAACAGCACAGTAGTAGGCTCAAAACCCAATCTCTTAACTTCGTCAACAATCTTCTTGAACTTGCAATTGCTTACCAGAAGTGCTCTTGGATGAAGCATGAAGCACCTCGATATTGCTGACTCTGGTACCCCATGGTGTCTCAAAATAGACAAATTAGGCTCAAGCACCTTTTCCCCATTATATCCAAGAATTCCAGGATACCTCTCTATTACTCTTAGAACATTCTTATCAATTCTTACAATCTTCCTGAGCAAGTGAATGCAGGGCTTAATTTGGTTTTCAAGACTGTATGACAAAACAGTCGGTGCTTGCGTGAAAATTCTGGCAACTTCAATCTCCGTGAGGCCCAAAGACTTGAAAAACTCCAATTTAGGCTTAAAATTGCCACGTACATCGTTCAAATATAATGAAGGTCTCCCCATGGTAATCTTTGCAATCTGTTCATCGCTAAAGCCATTTTCTCTAAAAAAGTGCACTACATTATTCACATCAGCCTTAAGTATTCTAGGTTCCTTGCCAAGCATTTTGGCAAGGCCGGTGCCAGAAAACCCCAAAGATGAAAACAACTTCAAATTGGGTTTAAGAATATTGTCCAAATCAGCCAAAAGCAACACGGGGCGTTTGGTGATTAAGCAGTTGATTTGGGTCTGAGTCAGGCCATGAGTTCTCAGCAAGTTCAGGACTGAGTTAGCTTTCTCCGTGAAATCAATTTGGACCCTTTTAGAAGCAGAAAGAGCTGATTCTAAGGGTAACCCACAAGATTCTTGCAGGTAAGCCAGCGTTAAAGATTGTGCGGGTGAGGAGCTGGACAGGTTTCTAATGATTTGGTAAGAGGAGGAAGTCGGGCAAGTTGTTGTAAATGGTGAAATCCTACTTTTGCACTCTCCATTTTGTAATAGTTTAGTGCAAACTAAGCGAATCATTTGACAGGAAAGGAAGTTCAGAAAAAAGGAACGAATGATTACCGGTTCTATGTTCTCTTTAGGCGCTGTTGTGTTTTGCTGCGATTCGAGCTATGGCTTCCTTCCCGTTTGTCTGTGACGACAGAGCCCTAGAGACCACCTTTGGTCCCTCGTTACAGAATGAATTTTTTTTTTTTTTACTGCGAGCATAATTTTCTTTATTAGTATTGATTTAAGGAAAAAAATTTTATATTTTGATTTTTTTAAATAAATATAATTTATTCATAATCTTATATTATATAATAAATAAAATTTATTTAAATAAAAAAATTAAAAATAATATTAAATTATAAATTAATTTTTATTTATTAAAAAATAAAATAAAATAAATAAACACCAAAATTTGTTTTGTTATAAATTATTCTCACAGTTTAAAACGTTTAATTACTCAAGTTAATGGAATTCATTAGATTGGAATCATAAAAATTAGTATTTTTTTTGGGATAAGCATCAAAAAAAGTCCTAAACCTTTTAAGATTTTTTTAATTTAATCCTATATCTTTTTATGTTTTCATTTCAGTCCTATAACTATAACTTTAGTTACAAATAAGTCCTATGTGGACGGAACCAGTTAGTCAACGTTAGATAGTGTATTTGACCTCAAGAAATATATAAATATAATTTTAAAAGGAAAAATACATCATTTTTTTTAAACATAGGACTTATATATAACTAAAAACACAATTATAGGATTGAAATGAAAATATAAAAAATATTACACTAAATTAAAAAAATTTTAAAAAATTTAGGACTACTTTAATGTTTATCCCTTTTTTAAATTTTTGGGACTGTATTATTATTATTATTATCATTATTATTATTATTATTGAATCCATCTACGATTGATCAATGTCTAAAGAGCACGGTTACTTGGTTCATGCCCATACTTCAACGCATAAATAAACAAGATATCTAGCCAAAAAAAAAAGCGAAGATGAAGTTTTTTAAGCCCTAGGTTATTTGACCACCATTTTCCCTGTCCACTGATAATTTTAACATGGGCATATGACAAGATGTCCACTTGAAGCCATGTTTAATTTCTTTTCTTGTTAAAGGAAAATGCTTGGAAACTTGCAAGGGTGTCGAACTTCTGCCCAAGCAAGCATGAATGTATATATCCGTTGACGAAAAGCTAGAGTGGTTCATAATCATGATTCCAATAATTCAATCCTTTCACATAACAATTCTCTATCTTTGTATACAGTAAAAAAGGGAGATGCACAAAGCTAGCAATTACAACATTTTTTTGGTTTGAGATCAAACAAGTCCAATATTGAAAAGACTAAAGAATCTAGTTGCTGAATAATTCTCATAGCTGTAAATAACCGTTGATAATAATTTCATAGTGCAGTTACAAAAGACTTAGCAATACATGTCTAGTCACAAAAAGACAACAAAAAACATGCTATAGGCCTACAACTATATTTATGTACCAAAAAACAAAAAAAAAAAGAGGCCTACAGCTATATTTGCTATAGTTAATTCTTTTCTTTCTTTGCTTTGCCTACAAAAAACATGCTATAACTATATTTACTATAGTTAATTCTTCTTCTTGCCTTCCTTTGCCTGCTTTTGTTTTATTGCAATTTTTTTCTTCTTGGCATCCCTTATACCCTGAACATAAGAATAGAATGGTTCAGACATTGAATGTAAACTAGAGCTACAATAGGCTGTGTGAAAGTTTCCAAAAAAATTTATAAGAAAGAGTGTAATACTAACCACCAGATTTTGTGGTGTTATAACATCATAACTACTGCGAGCTATGGGCCTGGTAGACTGGCTTGAAGTTGAAGCAATTTTTTGGGATCCACAAGGTTGTGCATTTGGGGCTTCACTTTCTTGAGTTTGCACTGGTTCAGTTTTCTTTTGTTTGGACTTACTAGATGAACCACTTCTTGTCTTTCTCTTTTTCTACAATAAAATAACATAAATTGATAAAAATTAAGCATAAATAACCAAAGGCTGATTAATACTCACAGTCATGATAGCAGGTTCAGTTGGAATGGTTGGTTGGATTGGGACTTCATCAATTGGTTGTCGTGGGTCAACATTAGGCAGGACTACAGCTGAGACTTGTTCACGATTAGGCTGCTGTGCATTCTTTTCGGGACAAGTTTTTTTGTTGTGACCCGGATTCTTGCAAATTTTGCAGGTCATCTTCATACCAACCCTTGACATTCTGGTACTTAAATTTTTCATTTTTTCCCACTCCTCTCTTCTTCGATTTATTTTGGGCCTCCTTTGCATCTTTCTATAAGGTGGTGGCAATAATTCTTCTTTACCAGTTTGTGGCCAATATCTTTCTCCATTGACAGGTTGCATCACGTGCTCATAAGCCTTCACATACTTCTCTTTTTTGTACCAGTGGGATATATAGTTCTCAGGATCATCCCCCTTGTTGTCTATAGCACAAAGTGTATGTGGACAAGGGATCCCTGACAAGGACCATGCTCCACAGCTACATGTTCTTTTATCAAGTTTTACAACAAACCTATCCCTCCTATGTCTACTCTCATAACCCTCACTACCATTCCATTCCAATTGACAAAAATGACTCTCCAACATGTTTTCTCTAAGCTTTTATCTAACCCTAGGACCTATATTCCCTGGCCACTTGCTCACCAAATCTCTATTTTTTTTCAATCTCCTCATGACATAAATACGCATATCCTCAAGCATAGATATAATGGCCTTTGCCCTAGCAAATACAATCTTGCCATTGAAAGCCTCACACAAATTGTTATCTACAATGTCACATTTAATGTAAGGATTAAAGAAAGCCTTACACCATTTTTCCTTGTCATTTTTCAGCATATCTTCATGTGCCTTTGGATCCTCTTCCTTCAGTTCTTCCATCCTTGCATTGAACTCAACTTCATTGGTGGCCTTCACACATTGCCAAAACAACCTTTGGAATTTCAAGCCCTTATACTTCTTTCTCCAATTTGCAAATTTGTGTCTGCCACACAGCCTATGTTCTGCTTGTGGGAATTGATGCTTTACTGCATTGAATAATCCCTGCAAGCATGTAAACGAAATATTTACATCAATATTAGAAGTCATGAACCTGACAAACACCTAAACTGATAAGGATTGTAAAAAACATAAAAATGAGTTGTTTACCTTCATTTCATCTGATATAATTGTCCATTCTGCACCAGTAGTGATACCTAAATCAGATTTCAAAAGCTTGAAGAACCATGTCCAAGTGTCTATGGATTCAGATACCACAACCCCCCATGCTATAGGATACATTTGATTATTTGCATCTCTACCCACTGCTGTAAGTATCTCTCCTTTCACCACTCCTTTTAAGAAGCACCCATCAACCCCGATTACCCTCATACAACCTGCCAAAAATCCCTTTTTACAACAATCATATGCAAAATATATCCTATCAAACACTGGTAATCCTTTACCCAATGCAGGTCTAAGAGGATCCCCAATCACCACTGTGGTGCCTGGATTACTTCTTTCTATTTCAGCCTTATAATCCCATAATTTAGCATATTCTCTCTTAGCATCCCCCTTCATTTTGGTAACCACCAAATCCTTTGCTCTGAAGCATTTTGGCAAACTCACTTCTAACTGCAACTGATTTCTACACATTTGCTTTAAGTCCTCCAAATTAAGCTTGGCAATTGAAGCTAGGTTACAAAAGAAATTGTTAGTTAACCACACAGCAGATGCTCTTGAATTTCTAAAAACAAGAAGACACTCATGTGTTCCAAAGAATGTTTTCACTTGCACACATCTCATCTTCTTCTCATATCTAGTAGAAATCTTCCAAGGACATCGAGGATTTTTACACACTGCTCTAATATAGTCTTGACTGTTTTTTTTGTAGATGAAGTCAATCCTCTCTTTCAAAGCATACTTTACCAAGGCATTTTTAAAAGAAGTTACATCTTCAAACAACATGCTAAGCTCAAACTCAGGTTTCTCCTGATTTTTATTGTGTACAGGATACTTACCTTTTCTCCTAACTGCACTATCATTGAAGTCATCATCACTTGTTTCAAAGCTGCCATAATCAGAGGTATCAGGGTAGTCGGTTTCATCCCCATCACTTTCATTTTCCCTTGCTCCTTGGTCTTCTTGTGCTTTAGGATCAATATTTGTAGTATTCTTTGAGTTTGAACGAAGTGGACACTTTGTGAGCCTATCTACCCTAACTTCTTCCAAGGGTGATTCATCATCCAATATCCCTTGATTAAACCTTCTAACATTTTCCCTTGCTTCTTCAAGTTCAGAATCATCATCATCTGAAAGCATATTCACCCTTAAAGTAAATCTCTCATCTTCTTCATTCTCTGACTCATCAATTGGGGAATCATCATTAAAGACCCCTCTTGGCATGTAGTTTACCCTAGTTTCCACAAATTTTTCTAGATTAAGGTTGCCCAACACTTCATCATCAATGTATTCATGGTCATCCAATTGACTCAGTTGTTTTTCTCCAACTACATGTGTACCTTGACCCCCTCCTTGCTCTCCCTCACATCTCTGGCCCCAATTTGATTTAAAAGACCATGCATTATTTTCTCCCTCATTCTCTTTATCTGTAAAGGCTTGGTCAACAACAACACACTCAGCAACACACTTACCAATCCCAATTTCATGTCCCCCATCACACTGCCCTCTGAAACTGCCTTCACCCTTACTAACCATAGAATCTCCATCATTATGGGAAACATAGACATCAACCTCCTTATGCTTCAAGATCAGCTCACCAACTTCAAGTATAATGTTGTCTGTATTATGTAATAATCTGACTCCCTTATCTAAATCTTCTCCAGGAATCTTATAATGTATTTCTTTGAAGCTTGGATAGCCTAAATCTTTAATCACCATGCAGTGAAAATCCCAATAAGTAAACCTGTCAATTTCAACACCAAATATTTGAACACTACCTCCTTCATAATAAACATGTGGGTTATTGTGCAAAACTCCACCATGGTGCATAATTAGGACCCCATCTATGTCACTCATTCTGCACAAGACAAGAAAACATGATGACTCATATGTTAGACTCATTTTAAAAATACCTATGCATTTTTATAAAATATATATAGATACACATACAAACTTGCTCAATTATAAGTGGTTAATATATATATCTCACAGGCGGACCTAGTCCACTACAAACTTTTTTTTTTGGTTTTCAAGTTGACATTTGGTTAAAGACCGAAAAAAAAGTTGACACTTGGTTATTATTTAGTTTTAATTTTTACCCTTTATACAGCAAAAAAAAAAAAAAGATAGTGATCTAATTAGATGAATATAATATTTCTTAACAGGAAAAAATAATACAAGGATTATGAGGGCAGTAAAATTCATACTATGTTATAACAACACTTTGTAGCTTATTTGGAAGAAGTAATCAATGTTAGTACTTAGTCTAGTAGCGATCATAAAAATAAATATAGAAACAACATGTAGAATTTATCATCCAAAGTGAGAGCTATAGTGGTAATTGTCAAGCGTCTCCAGTCCACACACTTGTTTGAGATTGAATCCTCTCAATAATGCCCTCCTCAGTTAAAAAGGATATCTAAGGCAAGTGCATTTTTGGGTTTTAATAAACTTATATATATATTCCTCAAGTTTACTATTGGTCAAAACTTATAAAAAAAAAAACAAAAAGAAAAACCTCCCATGACTTTAGTTGACGGTGACAAACTTGGATAATTTAATTATCCCAGTTTTGTCATTTGGGAATGCTGCTATTCGGATGGCAACAAGGCCACCGAAGGCCAAATTGGCCTTGTTGCTAGGCCAATCTTTGGTCTAAGTGCAGCCCCATGTGCCTACAACATGGTGGTTACTCTGGTACGGTGATCACGTGATGAAAATAGGAATTTTGATTTTATTTTTCTGCACAAGAGATTGCAATATACAAGGCAGGTCTTCAACCTCTAAGCCATTACAAACCCAACCTAAAACCAAACCTACAAAATTATTGTTAACAGACACCCGATTGTAGTAAACCATAGAGAAAATATGATAAGAAACTCCGTATAACAAAAACCCAGAAAGAAGGATCAAAATTTCCACAAACCCACTGATCTTAAACCTTAGATTTCCACATAACTTAAAGAGAATAGAAGAAAAACCCCACATAACAGCAAACCCCAGAAAGAAAAATCAAAATTTTAACTTGCGACTACTTCTTCGACGTCCACTCGCGAGTTCCACTTTTCTGCACCAAATCGCTATCACTGAGACAACAAATGAGAGGAAAGCTTCAATCTTTGGGTTGTTTTTGTGTTAGGAGAGAAAGAAATTGGCTCTGTGGTTTGCGATTTAAGTTTTTTCTGAACAGGGGGGATTTCATTGAGGGTATATGGGGAGGAAAGGAGGGAAAAAAAATAATAAGGGTTTTTTTTTTATAAAAAAATAACGAGGGTTTTTATGTATTTGCTACAGTCAAATACTGTTTTAATGTGTTGACTAACGGTACCGCCCGATTAGGACTTAATTATAATTAAAAACATACTTATAGGACTAAAATGAAAATATAAAAAGATATAAGACTAAATTAAAAAAATTTTCAAAGGTTTAGAACTTTTTTGATGTTTATCCCGTATTTTTTTTCTTTTGGTGAAATAAAATTAGAATGTTTGCTGGGAAACATTTAGTTGGGCCAATTCACATTTCCGGGTGGGCCTAAAACTTTCACTTCAATTTCAACACGAAGGAACAATAAATAAAGGCCTCGATGTTGAATGGTTTCACAAAGGCCTCGATGTTGAATGCTTTTAATAGAGAGAATTAAAGAGGCCTGCAAGAGAATGTTGTTGGGCCAACTTGGTCTGGGCCCAAGTTGAGTAGTCTCATAGGCAAGCTAGGCCCGCTAGGACAAACCTGTTAATTAAGCCTGGATCGGGTAATGTATTGTACTCGACAGTGCGGATTCGACCCGATCTACCTGCCCACAAAAATAATTAAATTCAAAATATATATAAAAAAAAGTGAAAACTATATTATTTTTTTAAAAGAAATTTATATTTAATTTAAAGAATCCGAATCTTTTAATTTTTTAAAAGAACAAATTATAATTTTACTCTTTATTTTTTTATTTTTTTAAAATTTTATTCGTAATATTTTTTTATTTTGAATTTCATTTTTAATGTTTTTTTGTTAATTATTTGTTACGTATTACACTTAACAATTAACTAACCGAAATGAATAAAAATAATTGACAGAAAAATGTTCAGACTAAAATTTAAATAAAAAAATATTATATATAAAATTATTAAAATATATAAAAATGATGTGTAGAATTATAGTTTTTGTCTTTCTTAAATTAGTGTCGGTACATAAAACCCTAAACCCCCAAGACCCTACGAACTTTTATTTCCCCTCCGTCTTCGGCCGACGGTGAGCAAAGAGGGAGCTTAGAAGAAGGGACCACTGGCTGCCATTACAATAAAGCTGCAAACTTTTGGGTTTTGGTAATCTCTCACCAATGGCGCTGTACTTGTTATACGAGGCAGCCTCCGGCTACAGCTTGTTCTTAGCTAACGGGCTCGATGAAATCGGGCAGAACTCGGAGGCCGTTCGGGCCTCTGTATCTGATTTGAACCGGTTCGGCAAGGTCGTCCAGCTCATGGCTTTTCACCCTTTCGATTCTGCCCTTGATGCCCTTAATCAGTGTAACTCAGTCTCTGAAGGTAAATTACGCGCAAAACCCTTGTCGTATGGTCCCTTTCGATGAAAGTTTTAATGGGTCTTGGTGGGGTTGTGGAAGTTTATATGAAATTTCTTTATATTTTCTCTCGCCCCATTTTTTTTTGTTATTTTTTTGGCTGGGAAAATGGTGGTAAAGGTGAAATGGCGGTAAGTTTGGCGGGTCTTGATACATTAGCTGGCTTAGTTTGAGACCGGTCTAAAGCTGAAGATTGAATTGGAGTTTTCTGGGTCTTCTTTTTGTTGGCTTGAGCCAAGGAAGCAGAAACATTGCCCAGTGCTTAGTGCTGCTTTATTTGATTTAAGGATGTTGCGCTTGAGCTTCCCAGAATAGTTTATTTCTGGAGGTTTTGTGGCTTGGGAAATAAATAAAGCACAGCTGAGACAAGTGGTAGATGTTCATTTTGTGATCGTTTTGCTTCATCTGATTGTTACCGACGATTAGTTGCTTCGATGAACCATTTGTGTTGTTTGTTTCATCTATTTGTGGATATACTTTGTGTGCCTTATATTTATTTTCAATTGGTAATGTTTTCTTTGGAGATTTATTTTAGCTAAGGGCTTCTGAGAGTGGTGATCTTTGTTATCATTTGTAGATTTTTTATTGTCTGCACACTTTTATGTTTTAGTGGATCTTATGTGAGTGTCCTGGAGAAAGTTCCCATGAAGGACATTCCACTCCTTCTAATGTTACTTACTTTATTCTAAAAAGGAGAATTTAACCGTTTTACTGTGGGAAGATAGATTGGTTTATCAATTTATATTATTTTAATCCTCTTTAAATTACATATTTTGGATGGCTTCTGTTGCTTTATTTTTTACCTTTTCAAGTCTAACTTAGCATAGCTTCTGTTGCTTATGTTTTGCAGGGATCATGACAGATGAACTGAGGAGCTTTTTGGAGCTTAATCTCCTGAAAGTCAAGGAAGGTAAGAAGCCAAAGTTCAGTTTAGGAGTTGCTGAACCTAAGCTTGGTTCCCATATTTATGAAGAGACAAAAATCCCTTGCCAAAGTAATGAATTTGTTCTTGAGCTTCTTCGGGGTGTTCGACTGCATTTTGAAAGGTTCATCAAGGACCTAAAGGTTTGCAGTTCTTCATATATGTTTCATGTTTTTAAAATTTTGCTATGCGACAATATGTTCTTTGCTTGCTTGAGATTCTCAGACATTTCACTTCATGGAAATGCTGATTGTTCTTTTGCGTGATGGTTTTTTAGCCTGGGGACTTGGAGAAAGCCCAATTGGGACTGGGACACAGTTACAGCAGGGCAAAGGTCAAGTTCAATGTTAACCGCGTTGATAACATGGTTATTCAAGCAATTTTCCTTCTTGATACTCTTGATAAGGATATTAATTCGTTCTCAATGAGAGTGAGGTATATTGATTTTGATACTAACATAATTTTCCAGACTAATTCTTGAAACTAGCATCAACTTACTTTCTGATTTATATAACTTAATCATTTCCTGTAGAGAATGGTACTCTTGGCATTTTCCTGAATTAGTAAAGATTGTCAATGACAACTACCTGTATGCAAAAGTTGCAAAATTTATTGAGGACAAGTCAAAGTTATCTGAGGAAAAAATACCGGAGCTAACAGACATTCTTGGTGATGAAGATAAGGCGAAGGAGGTTGTTGAAGCTGCCAAAGCATCAATGGGTAGAATTCTCATATTGACATTTATTATGCTATTTACTTACGGCTCTTTCCATGTCATTTATTCAACGGTTTTATCCCTTTCCATGTCATTTATTCAACGGTTTTATCCCTTATTTGCAGGCCAGGATCTGTCACCTGTTGACTTGATTAATGTCCAACTATTTGCTCAGAGAGTGATGGACCTTGCTGAGTATAGGAAGAAGCTCCATGAATATTTGGTTGCTAAAATGAATGACATTGCACCCAATTTGGCCTCTTTGATCGGTGAAATTGTTGGGGCCCGTTTGATTTCTCATGCTGGTAGTCTCACAAATCTGGCCAAGTGCCCATCTTCTACCCTTCAAATTCTTGGTGCAGAGAAGGCACTCTTCAGGTACTATGCATAGCTCCAATGTTCTCGTAAATGTGCAATAGAATTTCTTTTCCTGTTTGTTTCTTTGTGATCATGTGAATTTTTGCTTGTATTTCGGTTAGTTGCTCTATGCCCTAGAAATTTCTTCCATTAATTTCGCAGATTCACCTGTTTGGTAACATCTTAGGGCTTTGAAAACACGAGGCAACACACCGAAGTATGGCTTGATTTTCCATTCATCATTTATTGGTCGAGCAGCTGCTCGCAACAAGGGACGCATGGCTCGTTATCTTGCAAACAAGTGTTCTATTGCATCAAGGATTGATTGTTTTTCAGGTGATCTCTAACATTTAGTTAGTTATGTCTGGCTTATTTCTGTCCTTGCCCTCAAACTTACTTCTGTTTGGTATTTGGGAATCTTTCAGAGAGAGGTACAACTGTTTTTGGGGAGAAACTAAGGGAACAAGTCGAAGAAAGACTGGATTTTTATGACAAGGGAGTTTCCCCTCGTAAGAATATTGATGTCATGAAAGCAGCAATTGAAACTGCTCAACATAAAGGTGTGCACCCAATTGGATTATGGTTCTACACTCTGCATACACAAATATACACGACCTAAGATTCTATGATGCTGGGTCTGAAAATTTTATGTGACGTTGATTAGTTGCTTCATTGGTGCAGGTTATTGCGTTATATGTGAATTTACAGTTGACTTTTGAAGGTGCTTGTCAATATATTTTCACTAAGCATGTTGTGTGGTGCAGATACTGAAATGGATACAGAAGAAGCACCCGCTGTGCCTTCAGCAAAGAAAAATAAGAAAAAGAAATCAAAACCAGAGGCCACAGACAATGGTGAGCCAATGGACGAGGACAAAGCAGCTGCAGCCACAAATGGGGATGCCTCAGGGGATGTAAAATCAGAGAAGAAAAAGAAAAAGGAGAAGCGAAAATTGGAGCAGGAGCAGCAGACTGCGAAGGAGTCGAACGCTGTGAATGGAACTGATGCTGAACAGGACGGAACTGCCAAGAAGAAGAAGAATAAGAAGAAGAGCAAAGATGAAGGTGGAGAGGATCTGCACGCTACTGACGATGGAAGTGCTAAAAAGAAAAAGAAAAAGTCCAAAACCAAAAGTGAAGACGACGATGAATGATTTGAGTAGCATTGATTGAGTAGCGTTTTTAGTGCTTTGCTTTTGTAATGCACGAGCCATGTTGTTCCACAACCCGCTTGTAGACGGGCGGAATTTTGAAATTGTTGCGCTTCCAAGAACTTTTGGAACCTTCAAATTTTCGTGTTTATTTTCATGCAGTTTGTATAATTAATGGATGGTGCAGAAATGTTGAACGGATGCTAGTTTCTTGATACGGATGGGATGTAGGCAACAAAAAAAAGAAGTCGCAACCTTTTGTGATAAATATAATCTTTAGTTACATATATCTAGCAGTTTGATGCCCGATCATGGTTAACAAATGACAACCGCGTTCGTGCTGCGCCTGCTTTTCGTGAAGGCCATGGACCGTGGCAAATTGAGCCGAATAAAATTCATGGGCCGTCAGTGTCATGGGGTTCTGAGTTTTGTGTCAACACAATCGTGGGCAGTTAATGTCATGGGCTTCTGAGTCTTCGCGAAGGTTCCAAAAAGGGCATTGCATTGTGGATTGATGGTGGGTTTTTTTTTGTTTTTTTTTTATTTACAAGAAACTTTATTGGGTTTTTTTTTTTTTTTCGATTGTGGTTGTTGGGTGGTTAGTTTTGTTTGACCGTTGTAGGTGAGGGCTCTGCCACTCCAATCATAGAGACACCTCACATCTTCATCCCCAGTAAAATTTTAAAAATATTTAATATAATTGAGAGATTTTTTTTTTTTTCGGTTTTTGGCAAGTTAAATTAGAAATATAAGATTTTTTAGCCAGTCTTCAAAAGTCGAGCCTCCAACGAGAACATTTCCACAGTTGAAAAATGTGCATTTAATACATAATATAAAATAAAATGAGATAGGTTACTGTTATATTATATAAATATAATAATAAAAAATTAATTTATTTTAAATTATTTTATTTTAAAGATTGAAGTTCGGCGTACGGAATTACTCAGCCAATCTTTAATTAAGAGTAAGATAGATGGGAGGGTAAAATAGTCATTTAAGGAGGGAAGAAGGTTTGGCTTTAGTAAGACCGCCGGCAATTGCTTGAATTGAAAGCGTTTTTAGCACCGCAGAGGTAAAAGGCCCTCTTCTTTCCTTTCTCACTTCCCGCCTGCCTGACAATAAAATAAAGACAAAGAAACCGAAAAAAAAAACAGAGCGAGAGACTGAGAGAGAGAGAGAGCAGAAATTTTTATTAAAAAAAGGGAAGAGAGAGGGGGACGATGGCGGCGAGCAGTTCGGCGGTGAACTTGGAGGACGTGCCGTCGGTGGATCTCTTCACGGAGGTACTCCGTCGCATGCGGTGCTCCAACAAGCCCGACAAGCGCCTCATTCTTATCGGTATTCCCCCATTTAGCTCTCGGATCTGAGAATTCGCTGAGTCGCGTTCTTGGAAATTCTTTGTTTCTTAGTCGTTCTCGGCTTGACCTGTTTTTTATTGCAGTTATTCTTGAGAATTGACCGTAGAAAAAGACCAGATTTTTTAACCTTTTTGAATATTGGTTCGATGTCGGTTTTTTGTTTTCAAGGGTTCTTACACAGTTAGGGAATTAGATGGCAAAAACTCGCTCTCTCTCTGTAAATTTTGGTTTTGAGGGTGCAGAATTTGAAATTGAGTGGCGGCCTTTTTCTTTTTCTTTTTTTTTTTTAATGTTCTTAGAGACGATTACTTTTGAAGTTTTGATAATTCACTTCCAAACTTTGAGAGTTTTTGCAGCAATGCAAAACTTAAGAAGTACAAAAGTTGATTTCCTCACGCCAAGAAAATGTCTTGAGAAGAGTTGCTCTTTTACCCTTGTTTTTTTTGTTTTCTTCGATGTCGTTGGATCGAGGAGGGGGAAGTTTTTTTACGAGTGAAGTCTGCGGTTTGAATTCTAGAACTCACTCCAAGATTTAAACTTTGTGGTCACTAGACTATGCTTAGTAGTTTCTCTTGCCATTGATCACTTGTTTCCTGGTATATAGCAAGTATAAAAATTCACATGAAGGAGGCATAACCCGAAATTGATGTCTTCATGCTTACATGCGGGTTCTATATCTGTTATGAGTGTCTCTTAGAATTGATTTGGTATGAGGCTGAGTAGGAACTTCTGTTGTTACCTCATTTGTCTAGGCATAATCCAGAGTCTGTGTAAATTGATCGGCTTGGCATGTAATTGTCTCCTATTTGGCCTCTTGATGTTGTGGTCTGGTTTTCTTGGTGTGGAACTGCAATGAATATGCTTATGCAATAGACGTTATCTCTGTATTCATGTGAAAATTTTGGTGGCAATTTTGACTGAGTTGGTGATTTTTGACCTACTTTCCTGCAGATATGCCATAGCCTTGTTTCATCATATATCATAATGGATTGGATGGAATTTCCTTTTTCTTGATAATTTCAATTTTGTTTGATAACAACCATGAGGATGTTCAACTACTGTCCTTTCTTCCTCCTTCCTATGACCAAGTATATTTGGCAGAATCTTCCATTGTTGTAATTTGTTAAGCTGTTGTCATTTGCAGGCCCTCCCGGATCAGGGAAAGGTACGCAATCGCCAATTATTAAGGATGAGTATTGCCTATGCCACTTGGCTACTGGTGATATGTTGAGAGCCGCTGTTGCTGCTAAAACGCCTCTGGGAATTAAGGCAAAGGAGGCTATGGACAAGGTTAACTTCTAGAATTGTTGTAAACCCTTTAAATAAGTCTTGTGTTTTCCTTACAGCTTTTACTGATTATGCTGACAGAAAATTTTATGTGGTCAATGGTTGTTTCAGGGCGAACTTGTTTCAGATGACTTGGTTGTGGGAATTATAGATGAAGCAGTGAAGAAGCCTTCATGCCAGAAAGGATTTATACTCGATGGATTTCCTAGGACTGTGGTCCAGGCACAGAAGGTGATTTATAAATATCTGAATATATTCTGAATCTTTCTTTATTCAATGTTTTCCTTATAGGTGTGTTTTAACTATGTTGTAATTAACTTCTTTGTGCAGCTTGACGAGATGCTTGAAAAAGGGGGAGCAAAAATTGATAAGGTGCTCAATTTTGCAATTGATGATGTAATTTTGGAGGAGAGGATTACTGGTCGTTGGATCCATCCTTCTAGTGGTAGAACCTACCACACAAAATTTGCACCTCCCAAGGTTCCTGGTGTGGATGATGTAAGACAACTGCTTGTCCTTCTTTTTTACTTGTTCATCAAACATAAGTGATTAGGTTGATCAGAGAAGCTAGTACATTATTACATGGATGCTTTCTAGGTTATAGGCTTGGGTCCCTCCCAGTTTTCCCAATTTTTTATTGACAAGTTCACATGATATGCCACTACTTGCATCAATTAGACCTGTAATACTGGTTTTGATTATTGTGATGTGCAATATCTGCAAACTAGCATCACCAATTTAAAAATTAGCAGTCGAAAATATGTTGATAAAGGTATTGTTTTTGTTTTGCACAAGGTAACTGGCGAACCTTTGATTCAACGTAAGGATGATACTGCAGCAGTTCTTAAGTCAAGGCTAGAGGCATTTCACAAGCAAACTGAACCAGTATGTATCATTGGGTTTTTTTTTTTTTTGTCAATTTTGAGGGCCGTTAAGCCATGAGCTACACAATGAGGGGAGCTCTCATGAGTACATCGCACACACTCTATCTAGGATTAGAACTAGGGACCTCTAGGATAGAAATTTAAGTTATAACCACTAGAGTGCCCCTTGAGGGACGATCATTGGGTGTTATTTGTGGTGGCATCATCTATTGTCAGGATTTTACTTTGTGAATTTTGTTGTCAATTTCTTTATTATATTCTTGCTGCTTCAGGGAGGCTCAAGAAAGAGAGAGTGAGTAGTGAAAGATTGAATTTTTATTGTGTCATTTATTTTTATTTGGTTTATGGGGTAGGTACTTTGGTGTGTTATGATGTTTGGATGGCTTAACAGTCTTTACTTTGGAAGAGGGGTGCACCTTTATTGATGTTTGTTTCGGCTACATGCATTTGACTGCTTGCTTAGAGGCTTAGAGTGGAGGGTTATCCATTGAATATGTGGCAAGATTCTTGGATATTTATGTTTTATGATGCTGTAAGGGCAGCACGAGTTCCATGGAATTCAACTTCATTGTTGTGCAGACTATGATGTGTTATGTCAGCTATGCCAGGACCCTTAAAACTGTGTTCTGCGGTCATCTTGCCATATTGATTACGTCTGTTCTCCTAATCGATGTTTATCTCCCATCCAAAATCTGACTGTCTTTAACATTCAAAATGCAGGTAATTGATTACTACAAGAAGAGGGGTGTTGTTGCAGATCTTCATGCGGAGAAACCACCGAAAGAGGTCACATCTGAGGTTCAGAAAGTGCTTTCCTAGAGAAATGGAGAATGCCGGCTCAGGAACACCATTTTTCTTGCAAATTAAGTGGATTTGTGGTCGCATTTGTAGTGAACATGCTTTCACGTATCCTGATCCTTTCCTTCTCTTTTGATTTTGACCGCTAATCTCGGCTAATGCCCGTTATTGAGGTACTAAATGAGCTCACTTTGAAATAAAAATACTGGCACACCTTCGATTTTGATTTGTGTGGTGCTTTTGCCTTCTTTCTTTTTTTCCATTGGCTGAGGCTCTTAAATACATTATTTTCGCATTTCTCCATGCCCATTATCTCTTCGTGGGTTCCATTCAAGTGCACGATACCATCCTTTCTTGAATTTTTTTGGTTGCGATGCTCAAAGAAGAGATGCCAAGAAGCCTGGACCTTCCATTTTCCCTTCTAAGAACAAGCCTATCCTTCCATGCTTACAAGCTCTCTTTAAGTGTTGCGTTTTTGTCAAAACTAATTTATTAAAGTGCAGAAAAGGAAGAATTCTGTAGCACGTTATTGAAGGTTGAGGGTTGAAATATTCCTTGGAATTTCAGAGGAGCGTGTTCCTCCACCCACAAATTTAAGTTGATGTGCGTGATGTTTTCTAAGGGCTTAGTTACGTTGTTGGTTATCTTTTCATACAAACAAGAAACAACCAAAAACGTTGGCAATGGCTTTTTGTTTTCACATTTTCGAAAATTACAAGTTTTTATTTTTAAATAAATAAATTCTGGAAAATTACAAAATCGAAATTTTACTTTTTTTTTTTTAAGCATATTGCAATTCTCTCCACACTTCCTCCCCCTCTACTCCCTGCTCTCTCTAGTCCTAAATTCAGCTCGGCTATTGGGAGGAGAGCAGCAGCCGGTTTTCGACTTTGAGTTCGGTTCTATTATCAATTTGATAAAGGTTCAGGTTTTTTTTAACCAAAAAAAAAAAAGAACTAAAACATTTCATTAAAACATTCCGTTAATGTAAGAAAGAAAAAAGTTTCTTAAAATGCGAATGCTTTAGTCAATACGGATAGAAACCGCTCAGCACTATCAGCCATACGTTCTACATGCGGGTGCAATGGGCCGATAGCCACTGACTTTTGTACATCAAGCGTTTCTTTCAATAGTCACCCATTTATGACGTACTAGCGACTACTACATCACATATTCAAAGTGTCAAGCGTGGGAAAATGAATTCCCAACATAAGCAAGTCGCACTGGGCGGGAAACTACGCGTCAACGGCAATCTTCGCATCTAGAAGAGAGAACTCCCCAAAGAATGCCTTGAAATGCTCATAGGAATGCTTGACATCATCTACAGCACACATTTCTCTTATGCTGTGCATCGATAACTGTGGGGCCCCCACATCAACAGTACGGATCCCAACGCCGCTGGCTAAGATCGGACCAATGGTTGAGCCACAAGGCATGTCGTTGCGGACCACAAAATCCTGCGCCCCAGGAACAAACTGATTGTCATGATTCACGAACCAGGAAATTATCATTTCTTTCATTTTCGACTTAAAACATATTTAAAATGCAGGAAGCATGTAGATTATGGTACGAAATGAGCAGCCTTTCATCTTGATGAAAAGATGTTATACTGTAAAAAGGGAGCAAATTGACCTGAGTGGGCAACCCATGCTTCAAGGCTATCTCCCTGAATATGAAGGCGGTGACTGCATTAGTTGCATACCGTTGATTCGCATTGTGCTTGATTACAAGCCCCCCGTGCAACTTTGGCTGATGATTATCTTCATGTCTGTCCTGGAAATTGCAAGAACAAAAATTGCAATGAATGGTTTGAGAAAACGAGTTATCCAAATGCGACCACTGATGATTATATTAGCTAACATACCGTATAATTTGGATGGAGGGCATGTGCCATGTCAGCCGATACAAGGAAACTCCTCTGAATTGCTTTTTGAAGCAGCTGTAAGGAAATGAATGAAGATGAAGATAGCATCTATGAATAATTCCTACATTGAAGACTTCTATCCCACTCCTGACGAACACCACTGAAAATGTTTGTTAATTCACATGCATGGAAACTGGGGATCAATACTAGCGGTACAGCTAATAAGACAGCCTAATATGGGAGAGTATGACCAAGCAATGTTTACTAATGAATCTCAGGCAACAACTTCAGAAGCACTATTGCAGAAATGGACATAAACAAAATTTTATCAGACTAGAAATTGGAAGTTGGCATTCTTCATTCAGTTTCTTATTTTGCAGTTGACTCTGCCATACCAAAGTCCAATATGATGCATAAAAAAATGGCATAAGATATGTAACAAAGGTTATCAAAACAGACTAAAACCTAAAATTTTGAAATTACACCCAAAAGAGCTTGTGACAAAATGTCTTCCCAACAACAAAACTCAGAACCAGAAACAAGGGATCACCTTGGAATCTGAGTTGAAAGTGCTAGTGATACGAGAAAGAGCATCTAGCATGACAGGAGAACCAGCACCTTGTGCCGAATCAGATCCAACCTCCTCATGATCAAACAGTGCCACCATTCTGACACCAGTCTCATCCTCAAGGTCACTCACAGAAGATGTAGAATCTATCAAAGCCTGAAATTGATTAATAAAGTCGGATCAGAAACGAGAATTAGATGCAGTGATATTTCGATACAGGAACGCACTACATGCTACAGGAATCAAAGTGATGTTTAATACCCACAAGATGTCAAGGTACCTTCAAAGAACAAAATGACATGCACAGATTATCAAGCCTTCCGGAGAAAACAAATTCCTTTGCAGCACCACCTATTATACTCTGTTGAGTGTCGCAAGCTTGCAACTCAAAGTCACATATATCATCTGGTTGACAGCCAATCTGACGTGCAATCATCTGGAATGTAGGAAAGGAAGAAAAACAGCACAATCACAGTCCAACATGCCAGAGACTGTTAACTTTTCAAGTCCATGCACATCATATGCAAAAATCCAGTATCCCCCCCCACCCCCCTCCAAAAAAAAAAAAAAACTGAGAGAAAGCGAGAAACTGTGGCAGAACATGGTAAATTTGAATGAAAAGACAAAAGATACGTCCATGGGTTCAAAATTTTACTAACATCAAGTAAAAGGGAATGATGCTTTGAGGTAATTGTTGTTGTTTCTTTCTTAGATTCTGTTCCATCTGGTTGAACTCCACCGTTTTCCTCAACCACTTTGTTGAGTTCTGCCTGTAAAAAACAACTTGTTAAATGAGGAAAAGTAGAAACTAAATTCAGTGTCTCATTTTCTGACGGACATTCTACAAAAGCATCAACTCTTTTCATAAGTAGAACATATTCTTTGCCAACGTCAAGTCTTTAAACATCTCTGATGGATTCAAGACAAAGAACTCCACTAAAACATAAACCCGGTCATCTAGTATCATGACCATCGTATTGATAAATGCCACAAAATGCCTACCAATGATTGCAAATAGAAAGAGCAGAATAAAATTTTTTTTCCCCCTTCATACAGAATCAAGTGCAAAAAGCATCACTTATTCCCCAGGATTTGCTGCAAATTTAGCTGTCCGACCTTATGCACCAATTATCACCCTTTATCAGTTAAAAGTGGAAATAGTGTATTTCGTAACTTACAAAACCAAGATATATATTGATATTTATTCTCTTTTGCTTATAGTTTAGCAGATGACACTTGGCAAAAACACATTAATTCTACACAAGTTACTAATCAGGAAATAATTATAATTCGAGAAATTGCCATTCACGATGACCAAAACAATGCCAGATATTAGCGGTAAATTCAATTAAGGTCACAAGACTATGAAATCCCAGCCAAAAAGTTGAACTAAACACAAGCATGGTTCCAATTTAAAATTGCACAGACATCCATGTGCTAATGAAAGTCACACCGTGCAAATCAAATATACCAATTCATCATAATTCTACACTGGACATTGACCCTTCCCCAGACCCACAGATGTGTGGGAGCCTCCTGCGTGCACTGGGACGTTTTATATATATATATATATATTCTGCAAGTTAAAACAAGTTTCTTGCCTATTGTAAAAAGTATACCAACTAATAAACACATTTCTAAGGGGCACACAAACAACTAAAGAAGCAGAAGTAATTGCAAATAAGAGATTACCTTAACTGAAGTTGCTAAGATTGGAACAAGATGACTCTGTGTGTTCACCTTGAATCCATTGTTATTAACTTCCCTGTTCACAAAACATCAATTATTTATGCCCTTGTTGTAAGTGCAAAAAAACATAGAGTAAGCAGGATAACAGTTATAACACCATTCAACAAGCCATCACATAATGAAGCGATCCATCCAAAAATCAAACCTATCCAAGTGAATGGCCAGGGTGGGAACACGCATAATGGGCTCCTCAATCTCACAAGTCGATGCAAGTAGGAGATAGAGCCATCCTTTTCTTCTCGTACTATCACTCTTCCTGCCACTGTCAGGTCACGGTCGAACCATGTGTGCCACAGACCACCTCCATATGTTTGGACCCCAACCTCCAAATACCCACTTTTTGTTACCTGACCAGGCCATCCGTTTCAACAAACAAAATAAATTCAACCTATACACCAACAATTTGAACAACTACCAAAAGTGGCAAAAAATAACCTTGGAAACGGGCTTCAACTTGATGCAAGGACTATCAGTGTGAGCACCTACTATATAAAACCCGTTGCCAGCTACATATCTGAGCATAACTCCACAATATCAGAAACATAGCAACTATTAATGCACCCAAAAAACCAAAAAAAAAAAAAAAGTAGGTGAATTTCAAACACTTTTGAGTAAATTATTTTTTTTTCGATAGCCAAACAAAAAAAAAATAAATAGACAAATAGAAGTGCGAAAAATACTTCTTTCCAATTGCGAAAGCAACAACGGTAGAATGGTTCCTAGTGAAGAAATATCGCTTGCCGGCTTCCAATGTCCAATCTTCTCTTTCCGAAACTTGCTCGTATCCGGCATTTCTGAGCCGCCTCTTCGCCTCATCTGACGAATCAATCATAACGTCGTCAAAAAAAATAAAATGTTAATTTCGTTAAAGTTTTAAAACAACAAAAGCGATGGATCCATTCTCAAGAATTTTCCAGGCAAACAAACAGAAACTTAAGACAGAATCCGAGAGAGTTATATACCGACGGCGTGGAAGGCGGTCGGAGAAGCGTTTAAGAAGTCGATGAGATCGGAGGCTACGGAGCTTCCTTCATTGTGATTTTCTTCCTTTGCCATTTTCGTTTTTTTTTTTTTTTTTTTCTTTTAGTTTGAATATTTCCCAGTCTTGACGGCCTGCGTTTTGGGACATTGCCTTCTTGGTGCCGTAGCCCTTTTATACTGCAGGCCAACTTGTTGGGCCTCTTTTCTGTAGGAGAAGCGTGAAATGCACTTGGAGAATAAAGGCTACGTAGGACAAGAAAAAGAATAAAGGTTGCGGATTAGACCCAAAAAAAAAAAAAAAAAGAATAAAGGTTACGGAATTTATGCTTTCGGCCCGTGGCCCGTTAGGGGGCCATTTGGTTTAATTTTTAGAAGTGTTAAATATTAGGGTGTGCTTGTTTGTAGTAAAATATTTTTTTAAAAAAAATTTGTCTTATTTTTTGAAATTTATTTTATATAAAATATTTTACAAAGAAAAATTTTAGAAAATTTTGGAAAAAATTTTGAGATTTTTAGAAAAAATAATTTACACTTACTCTGAACTGAAGTTATTTTTTGAGAAAAATACAAAATATGCTTTAAATAAGTGATAAGAGAAAATTATTATTTTCACTACAAATATTTTTTCCTGTAAATATTTTACGAAAGTAAATTATTTTTCAGCAAACAAACGGATTCTTAGTATGTGATAAATTCTTTTTACAAGTACATTAAAAGAATATTTTAATAATTAAAACTTAAACCTCTATTCTACATATCTGGAGTTCTTATGAAAAAAAAATTTCGTAGAGGTTGCATAACTTTTTGATTGAAACAATCGATGAATGATATTAGATTAAGATATTTTTTTATCTATTTTTTTATCTTTAGTCTCTAAGTGTTTCTAAAATGTTAAGTTTGATTCGAAATACTCAATTACTATTTAATACTCAATTACTATTATTACTATTTAAATAAATTTATTAATTTAATTAAATATTATAAATTTATTTTATTTAACAATAATAATAATCAACACCAACAATTTCGTAACGCATAATCAATAATCAGCGAAGTAAGAATATTCTACACAAGATAAACTAAACTGACGCTAACTAGATTCTTGCATGCATCTGGCGCATTAAGTAGTCTCACGTACCCGATTCTTGCTCGGGGACATCAACCCAGTTTCAATTTCAACGACCAGATGACGCCACAATTTCCACCTGACCATAAAACCCCTTTCAAGTTATGCTCCAACACGGCGATCATCCAAGGGCATTCAGGTCTTTTCACAGGACCATCCATAACAGAATTTTACCTCTCCCGCTCGAACTCCTTCCCATTGCCGAGAGCGGAGGAGCGGAGACTACAGCTTGCAGAGAAGCATTCATGGCGAGAACAAGAAACATCAAGAATCCATTCGCCACGTGGGCCCCATCGCCAGTGCTTCACTTGGTCTCATCAGCCTCTCCTTTCGGTTTTCTTCTCTTCTACGCCAAAAGAGCCCAAGAAAGCAATACTTCAAGCCCTTTCATGCTTTGCCAATAACAACACTCTTTCTCCTCTCTCTCTCAATGTTCGTTTCCTTCGCTCTCTTGGGGTTTTTCATTCTCAGCTTCATACCCATTTCACAAGACCCCCCGTCCCCTGTTAACTCTCGTCTCTCCTTCGCCTTCGGTTTCATTTTCGACTTCAAGGATGCTGCTGCTTGCTTCCCTCTCTTCGGCAGTTTACAGAAGGGCTGATCAGGATGCGCCGAGACTCGAAACTGGCGTGATGATTCCGTTGCCAGTTCATGGAATTACTGGAAACGTATCGGAAGAGGAGAAAGAGTTTTGGGAGCAGGCCGGACGGGGAAGGCTACAGACCGTGCTTGGATTTTGGTATCGAGTACAGGAAGGCGTCAGCAGCTATTTCCAAGGAGAAGAGGAGGTTCCTGATGGTGGTGGTCTCAGGGGGACTGAACCAGCAGAGGAATCAGATCGTTGATGCTGTGGTTATTGCTAGAATCCTTGAAGCAGCCTTGGTTGTACCTGTGCTGCAGGTTAATTTGGTTTGGGGCGATGAGAGGTAAAAGTAATGAAAGACTTTCGCTAACGATTATTTGCTGTTTCACAAAGTCCTGATTAAAAATTAGGTCAATGCCTGGTTTCTGCTTTGGAAGATGCCCTGCAGATTATTCGCTTTCTTTGTTCATTATTTGACACAATTTTCCTCAATTAAAAACTGGTTCTTTCTTAACCTGTTTTGGCCATTTTCGGTAAAGTAATAGGTTGCATTAAAACTCTTTAATCATGTTAAGAATGCAGCATAGTGAGAATTGTGGGTTCTTGGCTTCAATAACTGTTTTCGATCTTAACTATAATGGGTCTGATGCAGTTCTGGTTCTCTCTGATTTTTGTATTATTGGAATGACTTATATCAGGAAAAAAGCTTTCCCTTATGGCTGAAAATTCATGAGGAGTTCTATGAATATTTCTGTGATTTGCAGTGAATTCTCAGACATTTTCGACGTAGAACATTTTAGAAGGACTTTAGCGGCTCATGTACGAGTTGTATCATCCCTTCCCTCTTCGCATTTGATGTCAAGACAGTCAATTGAACACCATATTCCTCGGGATGTTTCGCCACTTTGGATCCGGACTCGGTTCTCCAAACAGGTGAGGGGAGGAATCAATTCTGATATCCTTCTTGTTAATTAATGTTGGCTATCAAATTTTCATTGAATCATTCTGCAATCAACTTGAGACTGCATTCATCTAGAGCTACAATTTACAGTTGGAAGATGATACTCCAACCGGAAAGTACTGAAGCCAAAGAAGCCGACAAATCAGTAGATTTCAGTTGAATTGGTTCTTGGTTTTGCATCTACAAGTTTAACATAAATTCCATTATACAGCAACAGAAACTTTTGTGGCTAAAAAAAACCCATGTACCTTTAGGTAGCTTCCTGACATCACTGTAGATTTATAATTATTTCCCTTACCCGGTTGATTATTCATGCAGCTCCATGAAGAAGGCCTTCTAGTACTAAAAGGATTAGACTCCAAGCTCTCCAAGAACCTTCTGCCTGATCTACAGAAGCTACGATGCAAGGTACAATAAAAATAGGATATCTATCAAATCTTATTAGACAACAATTTCAAAGTTGTCTTCACAATGTCCGTAGAATCTCATCAAATAAACCTGCTTCATCGTGGCAACTTCAGGTAGCCTTTCATGCAATAAGGTTTGTAGCACCAATTCAGCATCTTGGAAATCAACTTGCTAGGAGAATGTGGATAGAAGGTCCGTATATCGCCCTTCATCTCCGGCTAGAGAAGGATGTCTGGGTGAGAAGTGGATGTCTCACGGGTTTGACCCCCGAATATGACAAAATCATCTCTGACTTTCGGAATTCTCATCCTCAGTACCTCACTGGAAAGTTAAAGATGAACCAAACTCAGCGAAGGCTTGCTGGTCTGTGTCCCTTAAATGCAAAAGAAATTGCAAGGTTGTGACAAGCCTTCACTTGAAAAATACTGTATGCTGCGTTTCTTATTTGATGTTTGACAGACTGAAACAAGAATACTTCTGAATTTTCATTGCCGCAGGTTCTTAAAAGCTTTAGGGGTCTCAAGCGACACACGGATATACATCGCTGGAGGAGAGCCGTTTGGGAAAACTCTGGCTTTGCAGCCACTTGTGGCAGAATTTCCAAATCTAATCAATAGAGAGATGTTAGCACAAGAAGGAGAACTTTCACCATATACCAATAGGTCCTCAGCTCTTGCTGCTATTGACTACATTGTCTCACTGAGCAGCAATGTCTATGTAGCCTCGCATGGAGGTAACATGGAACGCGTCATGCAGGTAAACGGCTGAAAAATTGTTGCATACCATCTAGTTTCTTCATTGGATAAGTTTTCAAGGATATTAGTAAAGACATTTGAGTGGAACTCGTTCATAATCAAGCATACAAATTTGCAAGAAGAAATGCATCATTACTACTTCTTTATAGGTACTAAACCACAGGAAAAGAGTCTTGTTACTGCATTCTCTGTTGGCTAACTTGGCAGGGTCAGCGTGCCTACATGGGTCATCGGAAATGCATAAAACCGAACAAGCGAGCCATGCTTCCTTTCCTTGATGACTCCTCCATTTCAGACGCAGAATTAGGAACCATCATAAGGAAGCTGCACAGCAAGTCTCAGGGCCATCCAAAGCCAAGGACCAAAGACCGAGATGTGATTGCATATCCAGGTGCCCGAGTGCATGTGCAAGCATAGCAAATCCATTTTTTAAGGCGGCCTGAGTAGAATCGAGTGTGTGATATTTTGTTACATTTCTGCAATTTTCATTTGGTTTCTACATGTACTTGAATCATTCATAGATTCTTTTTCGCAGGGTAGTTTCCTGTTTGATAGTAGAAGGTAGCTGCACTGCCATAATCACCAATTTCTATTAAATTCGGAGGCAAATCATTTGCATCAGCCCCATTTATGCTAAAAGCTAGGAAATTTAAATTTCCATCCACCCCTGGTAGTAGACTATATGCCACGTGAAGAATGGGAATCAAACAGTTTGTAGCTCAGTCGTTTGTCAGGCATGGTTTTAACCATGATACGTAGCAGACAATTTGGTTCACCAAATCTTCATAAAGTCATGAAGGGTAAACAAAAAAACGGACATACCCATTATTTATCGTTCTATAATCTATTCCTTTTCTGTAATTCTCCACCATTTAGCAGGGCAAATTTTCCAATTTGGCTTTGCAAAATCCTTTTTAAAGGAAAAAGAGAAAAGAAAAAGCTAATAAAAGGCACAAATGCTACGCGTTTCAAAATTGAAACATAAGGGTAATAACTTACAGTGTTCTATTAGGTGCTCTCACTATTGCGTAAAGCCGAAACATGTTTAATGGCCAAAATATGTTTCACTATATTTCTCCTTCATTCTCTCTTACATAAATTTAATCTTTTAAAGATAAAAATAAAAAAAAATATATTTTTAACCATACTTTAACGAAGTTTCAAATTTATGTGTTGCATTATAAAAATAAATTTAATTACTAGACCCCAAAAATTTCAATCCTCTACAGGTTTTTCTTATGGTAGGAAACTAAATTTTTCGGGAAAAAAAAAAGAGGAAACTAAATTTGGGTCCGATGATCCTAAATCGTTGCTTTGCTCAAAAAAAAAAAGAAAAAAAACGGAAAAAAAAATAGAGAGATTGTGTGTTTGTTTTCTATAAAATATTTTATAGAAAAAAAGTTTACAGGTTTTTCGGTATTTGTTTCACAGAAAATATTTTATATAAGGTAAAATTTAGAGAAAATTTTTAAATTTTTAGGTAAAATAACTTCTCTTTTTGTAGAGTTGAAGTTATTTTTAAGGAAAAAATAAATTATATTATAAGTAAGTGATAAAAAAATATTATTATTTTTATTATAAATATTTTTTTTATAAATATTTTGTAAATATAAATTATTTTATAATAAATAAATAGATGATAAAAATGTGAAAAAATTCCTGCGGTGACAAGCGATTGATTGTCCACGCGTCGCGAACATTTTGGTGGTGACAAAACGTCAAACCAACAAGTAGGACGGTGCTGACGTGGGCCGGAACCATTGGCTCGGGCTAACATTCTCTTCTAGACCCAACCTCACTTGATCAGTGGCCGGGGGCACCCCAAGTTATTTTCCTTCACAACCACCGCCGAACTCCTCTCTGTGCATCATATCATCGTCCCGTCCAGTCGGTTCCGAAACTTCTCCGGCCGATCTACTTTCCGGCGAGTCTCTCTTCTCTCTTGTTTTCGTATACGCCCTTTCTCTTTCCCATGCGCACACAAGCACAATACACGCGATCTCAACACACGCACACACATCTCAATATGTTTCGTTTTTTTTTTTTTTTTAACAATAAATCGGAGTGCCAGCCTGCCAGGATTGGCTTATGAGCCAAGATACTTAATTTATTTTAAGATTGTTGAATCAAGTTCTTTTAGTAAATTGAATTAGGATTATTACATGCTTGCTTGCTTGCTGTGTTGACCGGCGAGGTCAGCTCCACCTTCTTGTTTCTGAACCCAGCGCTTCGCCCTTTCGTTTATTTGGGGAATTTCTGTCCATTTGTCTGCCAAATATAAATTCGGAAGTAATTTGAGTTTGTTCATTAAATGTTGCTTTGCAACTGCAAAGTCTTTTTTTTTTGGGGGGGTGTTGTTATTTCGCTTACAGCATTATTAGTGGATGGGACTCTGGGAAAGATGTTATGGGCATTGCTTGCTTTCTATTATTTAGCTTGATAGCCTTTCTGGGTATTGCTGTTTTGGCTTTGATTCAAGTTACTCAATACCCATATGTGGATCGGCTAGCTTCGTTGGGATCCTTATGAATGAGTCTTATTGTTCAACTTGATAATTTGAGGATTTTTTCTCCCTGTTTGCTTCCTGATACCGTGCCTCTGACTTGCTGATCTAAAGATTTTTCAATTTGCAGTCTAATTAAAGGGGGATTGAAGCAGAAATTACGATAGATGGCTTCCTTTAGAGCATTTTGGAACAGTCCTGTTGGTCCGAAAACTACTCATTTTTGGGGCCCTGTTGCCAATTGGGGATTCGTTGTTGCTGTATGCTTCATTTCATTGAATTAACAATATATTGATAACACTTTTAATATGTTTATCCATTTCTGTTTAATATAGTGTTAAAAGTCACTACTAGATCTTACCAGACTCCATTTCTGTGCTTTATGACTTATTGCACTTCTTTTTTGGTACTTCTAAAGGGGTTAGTGGATATGAAGAAACCCCCAGAAATGATTTCGGGGAACATGACAGGAGGTAAAGAAGGAGCATGGAATTCTCCCTCTAGTTAGTATATGGTTGAGGTTCTGATGTTCTTCCTTGTTACTCCTGCAGCAATGTGCATATATTCAGCATTGTTCATGAGGTTTGCATGGATGGTACAACCACGCAACTATCTCCTACTTGCATGCCATGCCTCAAATGAGACAGTTCAGTTATATCAACTATCTCGCTGGGCCAGGGGCCAAGGGTGAGTAACTTCTTGTCTGGTTTGTGTTGAATACTCTTCTCTCCCTAGACTTGTGTCTCCCTTGTCCTGGGCCCATTTGGGATTTTAGAATTTTCTTTTAGAGCCGCAATGGAAAATGCAATAGAGATGAACTGAAACTTGTGCTGGTCTAGCCAGCCTGGGATCAGTGGGATGTTACTCTTCCTTATGATAGTGACCCCTTTGGTATATTTTCAGACTTTAAAATGAGAGATAATGAACCCTTATACTCAAACTTAAGTTGGTACTAAGTCTGGCCAGTCGTCGGTGTAAGAGAAGTAATTGAGCCAAAGAGATGTTAGATAGACGGTCTGGTCTAATATTTTCTAACCATATCTTCTCTTTTACTAATTTAATCTGTAACTGCCTCTATGGAGCTGCTTCGCAGAGCTCTTACTCTGTATGTGTATTGAGTTTCTCAAGGTCTTTTGGCACCACATTGATATGGTTGCAGTTGATCAGTAAAATTGCTCTGAGAAATGCGTTACCCACAATATATCTCTCTCCTTTCTGGCAGGTACTTGTCATCCGGGAAAAAGGAGGAAAGTCCATCACAGTAACCTAAACGCTGCCTCTTTACTGCCCTGCCCTCTTGTCAGCAGTGTTTATCGCAATTTTCAAGCATTTGTTACCTTCTTAATCAAACTCTTTTGGAACAACTTGCATTTGGTTTGTCAATATGTTGATTATTAGGCTTTTGGTGGCTCCCTGATGCTGTGTAAGGACTAATAAACCTGTGATAGAGGAATAACAAAAATGCATGCCCCGAGGCATTTTAGCTGCTACTTATATTTAGTGATTGACAATTAAAAAACAACGGAAATGAAGCTAATCTCATTGATAGCAAAACTTTGCTTTAGAATGTAGGTTAAATCACCAAACTGATTTGTCATGAAGAAAGTTGATTTGTGATACAATTAATTATCTGCAACACCAACCACAAAACTCCATGAAGGATTTCTGTTTCACGGCCTTATTTTTAAATATGGCTGAGTGACACAGCCCTTCCTCATCACGTGCGAGCGTGTATTCCAATCAGAAGTCATCGCTAATCTCACTTTTTATCCTTTTCTTCTTGGATTTTAACTTCCTTTTCTTTTCATCATCTCTAGCAGCCTCCTTTTTCCCTTCTTTACCCTTGGAGGCTTTCTCTCTCTTTGCTGTCAATGCTACCGTCTCATCCTCAATTTGGATCTCATTTGCATTTTCAGCTTCTGCTGTGACTTCTGCTTGCACAACAGTGATAGAATCAATGGCAAATTTTTGGTTAGCAACGAGCAAATGTTATCTAGCCACGGTGATATGAAGCAATCACATACATTTTACCGAGCTTAAAAGATGTCGCAAATAGAGAAAAAAAAAAAAAAAAAAAGGAACTTGTGCTCTGTTGCTTATTTGGGTTTGGCAGTAGAGATTTGCGACTTTCAAGCCACTCGGATGACTAGAATCTAAGCAGCTGCTACAATTTGTCTACTGGTTAGACGGCGAGCTGCGGGGTCCACCCACAAATGAAACATCTTTGGTCCGCTAATTAGCACACAACAGAAGAACAGAGTAAAACTAACCTTTGTTGATAAAATTGCAATCAAAAACAACACTTGAAAGATGCTGCTTTAGGAAAACCTGCACCGAACCAGGCAACATGGTATATTATCAATTCAAATGAAACATCAATCATGAAACCTATAATAACAGACTAACTTTATTGAATTTCTAAATCAAATGCTTCAAAGCAAGTCTATCACATGTAAGAGCTAAGAGATCGCCAATTACCCAAAGAGATTAGGTGATGCTATCAGACCATAGCCAGATTATTATCTATTTTAACCCTTGTTTAAATTGATGGTCCAAGTGCTCAAACCATGGGATCTAGGGGAAAAACCTTGTAAGAGCGAACAGATTGATTATTTAATGCAAACTTCTACATGGACCCACAAAAGGCTACCATGCCATAATTTGACAGGTTTCTTGTCCAGACTCCAAAGGCCCTTCCCAGAATCACCACCAAAGCACCTGGATCAGTGCCGGACTGGACTTGTTATAATTGTAAGCCTGCAAATTGTTGCTTTCATTTTCACTCCAACCATAATTTTGTTTCTGATTGGCAATGCAAAGCTAATATATATGTTCACACAAGTTTAACATCAATCATTAGCTATAAATCAACCACCCACCAAATCAAACATAAAAAAGGTATTCTAAGTCTGACAATTTCGGACCATCAAACTTCTATAATATGAAAAGCCATTACTTGGGGAACAGACGGGGAAACCAACCTCAGGTTGATATTATATTCACATCGATGAATTCTCAACAATTTAACATTGGTAAACTAGCAACTAAACAAATAAAAGAACGAGTACAAAGAACAAAATAGGATTGGTAAAACAAAATTAAAGTCCAAGAACATACTGCTGAAAGTAGTTGTCGGGTCTTTGTGTCCCACAGGCGCAAATAGCCATCCAAACCTGAAAAAAAAAAAAAGAGAAAGTGATGGCCAAAAGAAAAAAAAAAAAAAGCCACAAAATGATCAAAATAAACTTAAAACTTCCAAGAGACAATCTAAATCAGACGTCTTTTGAAAAGGCAGGCCTACTGCCATGAGCACTTCCTGACCACTCAGCACCAATCTTCAGATGGAAGATGCAGTCTTGCTGCACACAACCATCCATGAAAGGACAAACCCACATATCTTCCGACCAATATCTATATAGAAAGCATAGATGTACATTGCATATGTCTTGTGGAAAAGATATGAAAAAGAAACCATGCAATTTCCATACACCCACCGCATGATGCTATCACAGGCAGCTCCGCATGCTTGGCCATGGATCTGATGCTTCCAGAACACTTCCCCAAAAAGCATCCTAACAATTTCCCTGATGATCATATTTTCATGGCTAAAAGGTCAGACAGAAGGAAACACATTAAAAAAGCTAACTAATAAATAAATGACTATGGTGGCACCCATATGTGGTTCAAATAAGATCAAATATTTGTGCATTGTGACCGTGTTCAAGTACCTTTTCGTATGTCAACAGAAGCAATATCACCAGACCCATTCGCTATATAGACAGTATTGCCATCTTGATCTTCAATGACTGCTTTGATGGGGGTTTCTCGGAAGTCAAATGACATAACAGGTCTACGCTGGGCAGATATATCATAGAGACGAACCTGTTAAATGAACCAGAAATTCAGATTCATACCACTGCTGGGGTGACGAAGCAAAAGCAAGATAAAAGAAGAATAAGTTTCGTTGTGACTGGGGGAAAGAATAATGAACAGTGAAAATCGTTTCTAAGATAACAAAGTAAAGAAAGATAGCATGCCAGTTGTTCAACTCATTCTCTTTTCTTACTTTCAATCCACATAATCCCACATCAAAGGAAATCATCCATTAGCAGAGTAGCAGTTTTCTTTGGGTTTTGTTTTTTCCTGGGTAAAAGAGTAGCAGTTTTCTTGAACATCTAAAGGAAATTTGGTCCTCCATATGTTGAAAACATGTTAAAAGGCTTGTGCTGACCTTCAAGCGTTGAAGATGAAACAGCCAGCGTAACTGGATCTTGCTTGGATTAGGTCAGAGACTTAAAACTTTGGCAAATACATTTTTTGAAAATATTTACATATTGAGAACTAGAGCTACCGACAAGATTCATGCAAACCAGAGCACTTCCTAGATCCAATTACCACCTTCCACCATAGAGAATTTAAAAAATGAAATGTTACCTGATGGCTGTTGGTGCCAGCTACAATTTTCCGGTGATCATCATTGGTCAAGAAAGTCACGGATGTGAACCATGTTGGAGTAAAAATACCAAGGCTATCTTTTGGAGGCTGCAGATGAAACCAAGTATTTGAAAATAAAATAGTGTTTTTTTGTTCATTCCAAGAGAACAATCCATTAAAGAGGAATGTATCACTCACAGGTTTTGCAGTCCAAATCTTAGTACAGTTGTAAATATCCCACATATTGATTTCAACACCCTTCCTGAAGACAGTACAGCCTTTTACAATATCCCTTGATATTTTGTGGCAGAGGTTCAAATCACACAATAGTAGAGCTGATGCACTTACCCTCCATATACGGCATAGTTTTCGCTTTCATCCACTTTTAGACAAAAGATATCACCAGAATCAGAGACTTTCCAAGTTAAAGGCTCACTAAGACTGTCATTATCTGCAGAAAAATTGTTAACTTCAATGGACTTCATGCTTGCATGACCTTTAGTTGTACAGGTGAGCAAAGTGCGTGACCTAAATATAATCAAACACGCAAGAGATCAGCATTCATAAAGGTGGTGATAGCCATTGCAGCAAGTAACTACTATACTCTTACATATGAATAAAGCAAAAATGAAAAATTACCCAGAAAGTTTCTGTCTTCTGAATAAATGCAAGCCAGCAGTAGTATCATCTCCAGAAGCACTCACACCATTGGAGACTGCCAACTTTGTTTCCCCATTAAGAGGGTTGAGTAATTCAATCTGAAAAGCACATTAGGCACACCAATGACCAGAAGCAGAATAAAGTAAAGAATAGAAGCCTTAGCAAGAACCCAAACACAAAATCCACACCCCAGTACTCATAATTCAAGAAAAGCAACTTACCATGCCATTTTTTCTCGCAACTGCTAAAAGCTGCAGCACATTAAAAAAAAAATCATAAACAACAGTAAGTAAACAACCTAGGAATTGTCCCAGATAGAGCAGACCAAAAAAAAAAAAAAACAATAGAGAGCACAAGCTATTCAGTAGTCCATATGCCAAAAAAATATAACTTTAACCAAAATTATAGATACCCAGAATCTCCAAAAAAAAAAAAAAAAGGCACAAAATCACAGCAAAGTCACAGTCGGAAACACATACGGGGTCTTTTTTCCGGTCATCAATGGAAGCAGCAAGCAGGCATTTGGAGGAGTCCGGATCACCCCATCTTTCTATCACCTGAGGAATTCCCCGATCACCACGAGACTCAACGACTACAAACCAATGTCAAAAAATATTATATACCCAGAAAAAATGAGAAGGAAAAATTAATCAACTCCATTTCAATTGACCGGGGAATTGGATTGGGTATGTGCAACCTTTAATAAGACCGAGCTCGTCAAAAGTTAGGGCTCGAAGAGGAGGGCAACCAGGACACTCTAGGGTGGTTGTTCGCGGCATTTCCAACCAGGTTTCCTCTCGATTCGCCTGTCGAACAATCAGGCTCGCTATTGCCAAGCAGGAGGTTAAACCCTAAACCCTAATTTTTGAAAGGGATACGTTTTTTTCAATTACAAATATATTTCTGTTAACGTATTAATTTAATTATTTTTAATACAAATTTATTATCTAAATATTATTAAATTTAAATAAATATTTTTATATTTAATTGTAGTGTTAATAAATCTAATTTAATAATATGTGTTTCACGCTTAATATTCTTCACACTTAATATTCTAAATTAAGGGTGGGAGATTAGAAAATTAAGCGTGAAACACTAAAATTTAGATTAATATTAAAAAAATAAATCAAATTATCACCTAGACGCCACTAACAAATTTTAGTTGCCAATTTTTTCCTATTTCACCGCCCTTTGTTTTGATATTTATATATATATATATATATATATATTTTTTTTTTTTTGTGATGTACAAATAACAAAAAAGATTCTGTTAAAAAAAAAAGAATTTAGTCCATATTGTTGACCTGGTTAAAATTTCATGTTCTTTTTATTGTCTATTTACACTATCCCTTGGAGTTATAATTTTTTCGGTTTTCTGCTCCGAATTTTTTGATTATTTCTAATACGGTGGTCCATCAAAAGTCAAAACTACCTATTAAAAACATTATAAAGGAGAATATTAAGTGGGATCTTTTATGTTGAATTAAAGTAAAATTAAATTGATATGAGTAGTTGTATAGTTAAATTTATAAAAGTAAAAAAATAAATAAAATATTAAATATTATTAAATAAATTACATGTGGACTTATATTTTTCTTGACTTGCACATTAATAGTCTTCAAATGATAAATATAAACGAGATGTAATGAAAATAGGAGAAAAAAAAACAGCGATTATTTTTTAATTTCATTTTTAAGTCAGAGCTATTCCTCTGTTTCATAAGTTTCTCAAATATCTTAAATTAAATATTTCATTCAAATTTCCAATGAATAAAAAATTTGTTTTACTCACAATTAAACCATGCAAGTATAACAAATGTATGCAGTACCAAACAAGAAAAGCCTAAAAGCCTCATATAAAAGTTTTTAAAGTTCAAATCAAGGACAGTTATGTAATCGATTTGTTATCACATATCGTGCGTTCAGCTATTTGCTGGTGTCCCTGCCGCCATCAACCCTTTGGGGCTTGTCGTCCGCCCAGGTGGTTTCACAGCCTTGGTGGAGGGGGTGCTGGAACCTTCTTGTTTCTGGGTTCTGTTTCACTTGAGCCTTGGGCCCATTCCATTTCTCCTTGCAGGCCTATTTTTCTCTCGACTATAGGCTCAAGCATGGATTTTCTCTTGGCCGTAGGGCTGTTGCTGGTACTGGACTATATTTTTGGTGGACTGTGTTTTGTATGATAGGACAACTGTTTTTGTTTTCTCTTGTATTATTGGCGTTGGCTCTTATTTGAGTTGATCTTCTTTGTATATAGTTTGAGTTTTAATAAAATAAAATGAATGTTGCACTTTGATTAGAAAAAAAAATGGTGATCTCTTAATTTTTAGGAATAAAAGTTAATTTGACCCACAACGTTTTATATTATTTTAAATTTCAACCATAACGTTTTGTTTGTTAAATTTGGTGCATAACGATACGTCCATTAGTCTAATTTGGTCTTTCCGTCTATAATATCGTTAATTCTACTGACGTAACATGACAGAATTTGACACGTCATCAATTTTTTCACGTCAACATCTGTTGCTGACATGCTGATGCGGCATATGTATAAAGGTTAATTTGACCCACAAGATTTCAGCTTATTTTAAATTTTACCCATCACGTTTTTTTTTGTTAAAATTAGTCCATAATGTTATATCTTTTAATCTAATTTGATCTTTTCTTATATAACGTCGTTAACTCAGCAAATATGATGCGGCCGAGTATGACACATCAATAATTTTCGTCTATGTCAACATGTCACGTTTGCAGTAAAATTTTAAAATCCAAACCAAACATTTATACTGAAAATCACACTCTACAAATTCAAATAAAATAAAAAACTAAAATTCATAAATATATATCCACTTGAATACCTTTATTTTTTTTTTAAAAAAATAAATTAATAAAATTCAACAAAAGTCATTATTATCTTTATTTTTGAATTTTTTCTTTTTTATTATTATCACTATTTCCTCGTCAAACTATCACAGCCGCCTCCAACCATCATTAGGATTGCCAGTACAGAGTCATCTCTTTAAAAAAGAATTAATGACGTGTCAAATTTTGTCACGCTATATCAGCGAAGTTAATGACGTTAACTTCAAAAAAATCAAATTAGATTAAAATATATAACGTTATGAATCAATTTTAATTAAAAAAAAATATTATGGGTGAAATTTAAAATAAGTTGAAATCTTGTGGGTCAAATTAACCTTTATACCTATGTCGCGTCAATAACAGATGTTGACGTGACATACTGATGTGGAAAAATTGATGACGTGTCAAATTTTGTCATGTCACGTCAGCAGGATTAATATTCTTATGAACAGAGGACTAAATTAGACTAACGGACGTAATGTTATAAATTAAATTTAATAAAAAAAAACGTTATAAATAAAATTTAAAATCAGGTAAAATGTGATGGTTAAATTGATCTTCATTTTTAATTTTTAACAGACTAAAGATTAACAATTTCGGTGTAAAAAAAAATCCGAAAAAAGAGAGAAAAAAAAGAAAAAATCTGTCGTCTGGAATCCATAGATGCGTCGGCTTGAAGGGTCAGCAGGCTTCAACCGCCACACGTCAAATAGGCCCGGGTGTGTCCTTTTGTCTCGTTGCCACAACCTCTATGGGAAAACGTAGGTAAACGAGAGACGCTAAAAAGATAGAAATTTTTTTAAATATAATTAATTAATTTATTTATAAAATAAAATATTAAATTATTATAATAAAATTTAAAAATATTTATTATTATTTTTTTATTACAAAAATTCAACTTCTCGTTATAAAAAAAAACACTTAGATTGCAAGAAAAAACTTTTTGATATATTTCTCGTCTTATCTAGTCAGCAGAAAAAGCGGATCCTGTCAAATGTCTGTTGCGCTGCGCCCCAGTACAATATATTCGAGTAAAAATATTAATAATTTACGTACAATTTTTTTAATATAAATAATTTTTATAAATATTTGAAAAATATTTAATAATTTTATACGTGAAATTAATAATAAATTTAAAATAATATAAATTATTAAATTATTAAATTAAAAAATAAAATATTAAATATTATCAAATAAAATAAATAAATTTATATAGTGATGCTCCAAATGTTTTCACTGAAATTTGTTATGACTTTATTATTACGTTAAAAAATTAAATTTTTTTAATTATGTTATTTTTTAAACTGAGTTAAACTAATTAATATTAAATAAAAAATTTAAATAAGAAATAATTAAAATAAAAATTACCAGACTTCATGACACATAATCAAATCGAAATTCTCAGATCCCCCAATACGGTAACTTTCTATTATTATGGTTATTAAACTGGTAACGCTTCCTTTGGCCATGTCATTAAAAATGGAAACATCATATTCTTAATATTTTGCTATAAGATATATTTTTTTTGAGTAATATTAAAATATTAAAATTATATTATAAAACATTTTAAAATATTTTATTATAAAAAATTATTAATTTTTTTAATTTAATAATATTAAAAAATTAATAATTTTTTTATAATTATATTTTAAAATATTTCATTACACAATTTTTAAAATATTTAACATTAGTTTTTAAGAAGTATTATGAGTATCAAATAAACTCAACTAAATAAAAAAAAATGTGTCTTCAATTTTTAAATTTAAAATTTAAATTTTAAACTTTAATACTTAATTTTTTCCCTTGCTGAATTAATAATTTATTTATTTGTTATAATTATGAAGCTCTTTTACTAAATTTAACTATTAAACTATCGTTAAGAATCATGCCAAATATTTTCATTCATGATGAAAATTAAACTTGCCTAGTTCTGTAGAATTGGAAGAAGCCACAACCCAACAGGATCATCCAAAAGTCTCTCTTTCTGCTAGTCACTTTCTCTCCGGTCAGCCCACCGCGATCTCCACTTCCAGCAGCAATGGCAGCTCAAACACCGGAAGAAGCCAAAAAACACCATCTCATTGATCCAAATACTGGGTTTTGTGCAGCAACTAAAACATTCCATAGCCTAAGACCAAAAACGCCTCTGCCACCTCTAGACGAGCCTCTCTCTATAACTCACTTCGCTTTCTCCCTCCTCAACTCCTCCACCGCCACCACCGCCACCGCCACCGCCATCTCCACGGCTTTCCTTGTCGACTCCGCAACCGGAAAAACTCTGACCTACTCTCAGTTCATCGACCAAACGTACTCGCTTTCTCTTGCTCTCAAAACTCGTTTCTCTTTCTCCAAAAACGACGTCGCTTTCATTCTCTGTCCTCCCTCGTTCCATGTCCCCATCATTTACTTCTCTCTCCTCTCTCTCGGCGTTACCGTCTCTCCCGCCAATCCACTCGCTTCCGACTCGGAGGTGGCTCACCAAGTAAACCTCTGTCAACCCAAAATCGCCTTCGCCACCGCGCAAACCGCCCATAAGCTTCCCGCCGGGTCCCTCCCTCTGGGCACCGTCCTCGTCGACTCGCCCGAGTTCCTCTCTTTCTTGAACCGGACCAATGACGGCCGAGTCAGCCAATTAGTCGATCAGGACGTCGGCCAGTCTGACCCGGCGGCGATACTTTACTCCTCCGGCACAACTGGAAAAGTCAAAGGCGTGTGTTTGACTCACCGCAACTTGATCGCGCTGATCGGGGGTTTTTACTACAGCAAGCCCAAACCCGGAACTGACCCGAACCAACAGCCACCGGAGCCGCATCCGGTAGCGCTGTTCACGCTGCCGTTGTTTCACGTGTTTGGTTTCTTTATGCTGATAAGAGCGGTTGCCGTCGGGATGACGCTGGTTTTGATGGAGAGGTTTGATTTTGAAGGGATGCTGAAATCCATTGAGCGCTACAAGGTTACTCACATGCCCGTTTCGCCGCCACTTATCGTGGCGTTGGTGAAATCCGATTTGACGAACAAGTATGATTTGAGCTCGTTGCTGGGGCTTGGCTGCGGCGGTGCGCCGTTGGGCAAAGAGGTTGCCCAGAAATTCCGTCGAAAATTCCCGCACGTGGAGATTTTTCAGGTCGGCTCTTTTCCGGGTATTTTTTTTTTTTTTTACTGCTTTTCCGGGTTATTATAAATTATAATATAATAATCTTGATTTCTATTTTCTAAGTCGATTTACAAGTGAAAAAGACGTTAGTAAATGATAATTGATTAGGTTACAAAACAAGAAAGTGTAGTCTAGAGACGTTCTACATTAATTTTAGTCTTTTAGTACATTATATATTTCAAAAAAACAATAAAATAAAATGCACAGTACGTTACTCTCTTCCTTTTTTTTTCTCCCTCTTAATCCACTTATAAGTGGATTTTGTTGCACATTAATGCGTAAAAAATAATACGTATATTTTGACGTGTTTATAAAGGTAAACTTAGTTTATAGTAGAAAGAAATTACTAGAAGAGATTCATATAATCAACTTCAAATTAAATTCGGGATTAAAGATTCGTTATTCTCCAAAAAATATTTAGTTGCATTCTTGACAGGGCAATGTAGGGTTAGGTTTTTTAACGACACCTTTTTTATTATTTGATTTATTTCTTTTACCTTTAAAAACTTTTGCTTGTTGGTTCCTGGTCTTGGGGGACGATTGTGGGAAAGGGACCGACCAGGAGACTAAAAAGTCTAGTGGCTTTGACGTTCTTACTGGTGACAGTGAATTTACATTTTTTTTGTTTTTTGAAATGTCGTTTGACATCAGTAGTTTACAAGTGTAACATAGCCAATTTGACCTTGTCATGTTTACGCCCCTCTACTTTGGCTATCTTCATTGAAAGTTTAGTCACTTTCTGTGTTTCTATTATGCTCTCATCTTTTTGTTTCTAAAGGCCTCTGTTTGTAGATGTTGTCAATTTTTTATTGTTCATTCTTATTTTTTATTTTTTTTATTTTTACTGTTTGTTGAATTTTTATATTTATTACTGTCAATTTTTATTTTTTTTACAAAAATAAAAAAATAGATAGAGAAATGATAGTAAGAGAAATGATAAAAAAGAGTATGAATAGAGAGAGAGAAAAAGAGGAGAGAGAGAAGGTAGAGAAAGAATGAGTGTAGAGAGAAAAAGAAGAGAGAAAGAGAGTAGAGAGAGACTGAATAGAGAGAATGACAGAGAGTGAAAAGAGAGAGGGTACAGAAAGAATGAGTAGAGAGAATGTAGAGAGAGAAAAATGAGAGAGAGAGGGTAGAGAGACTGGTAAAGTGAAGAAAAAGAGAGAGAGTATAGGTAGAGAGAGAATAAGGAGAGAGAATGATAGAGCGAGAAAAAAGAGAGTGTGTGGGTAGAGAGTGAATGGTAGAGAGAGAAAAAGGAGAGAGAGAGGGTACAGTGAGAATGGGTAAAAAGAATGGTAGAGCAAGAAAAAAGAGATTGTGTGAGTAGAGAGAGAAAAAAGAGACAGAGAGGGTAGAGAGAGGATGAGTAAAAAGAATGATAGAGTGAGAAAAAGGAAAGAAACAGTGGGTAGAGGGAGAATAAGCAAAGAGAATGGTGGAGAGAGAAAAGAGAGAGAGGCAGAGAGAGAATGAGTATAGAGAATGATAGAGAGAGAAAAAGGGGAGAGAGAGAGGATAGAGAGAGAATGAGTAGAGAGAGTGGTAGAGATAGAAAAAAAGAGAGAGGGTAGAGAGAGAGAAAAAATAAAGAGGGATAAAAAGAAGATGAGTAGAGAGAGATATGGTGAAGATGGTGGATAGAGAGAGAAAAGGTTGTGAGAGAAAGTATAGATAAGAAAGTGAAAAATAAAATGGGAAAGCATCTTTTGCTGTTTTTCCATTCTGTTTTTTTCTTTGAAAAATGCTTTCAATTTTTCAACAAAAAAAACAGAAAATAAAAACGATACCAAATATATTTTCTGTTTTTTTTGTAAAACATAAACAGAAAATAGAAAATAAAACACATACCAAACGGGGCTTAAATTTTGTGTTTTTTTTTTTTTATAATTTTTTTCCATTCCAAATTGACTGGCGCACTAGAGTGTGTTAATGGAATTTATAACGCAATTGGAAGGATGGACAGATTTGGCTTATTAGTAGATGAAATTTAGGATTTGTTGCTAAACACTTACACTGTATTTGGATAAAATTCTTGAGAGAGAGAAAAGTGAGGGAGAGGAAAGTGGAGGAGAGAATTATTAGAGGAGAGAAATGTTTTATATTCTCTCTTGTGTTTCGAAAGAGGTGAAGGGATGGAGGAAAAATTATAAATTGTTTTATTTGACAAAAGGTAAAAAGTGAGAGAGAGGAATATAAAATGTATTAGAATAACAATTTTATTATTTAAATATTTTGTTTACGTAAAATTGTAATTTTTAAATTATGTGAACGATAATTGAGTCATTTAATAAATTTAGTAGGAGAATCAACAACTTTCCTCCTAATTTTTAGAGGATTGGTTTTGGTGAGGTAGGGAGGATTAAGGAAATTAAAAAATTTTCTCCTTCACTTTTCAAACATTTCTCAAACATAATAATTTATTTTAATCTTCTCACTTTTCTCTCCCTCCCCCCTTTTCTCTCCTCCCAAACACACTGTTAATGATTCAAGTTGTTTGTTAGTCATTAAAGTTGTCTGGTGATGTTTTTCTCTGCATTTTGTTTTGCAAAGACACCGTAATAATAGCAGATTTGGCCATCTTGTCAAGTATGCTTGGAGAGTTTTTGATCGATAGTTGTCTCTTCCGCTTTGCTTTAGGGATATGGTTTGACAGAGACCGCAGGAGGGGCAGCAAGGACAATGGAGCCTGAAGAAGCCAAACGGAATGATACCGTCGGGCGTCTAACTGAAAATGTGGAAGCCAAGATCGTTGATCCGGTGACCGGAGAGCACTTGGCTCCTGGCCAGAGAGGGGAGCTATGGTTACGAGGGCCAACAGTCATGAAAGGTACCGATCAACTGCTTTGGCTTGTTCGCAATTAGTTTCTTGTTTGCTTGCCAAGGTTCAAAGTTCCATCCTTTTGGGCTGGTTATCATGAGAACCGTACTGCATGCTGTCAATTGCCAACACAGATATGTGCTCAACATGTGCTGAAACTGAAAATCCAACCTTGCAAAGCATTGACCCAGCACTTCTTGATTCTCAAGCCATTTTATGCAACTCTTCTCGCGTTTCAGATTAACGATTGTTCTCTAATGTGCAGAATTGCTTCACTGCAGGTTATGTAGGAGATGAGAAGGCGACTGCTGAAACCCTGGATTCAGAAGGGTGGTTGAAGACTGGCGACCTTTGTTATTTTGATTCGGAGGGGCTCCTGTACATTGTTGATAGGCTAAAGGAATTGATAAAGTACAAGGCCTATCAGGTGACTGGTTAACCCTTTACCCTGGATTCTTCTGGGCATAATTATATGTTCCGCTCAAGAATGCCATGGGATTGCCTTAATAATTTTTGATAAGTTTTTAGGTGCCCCCAGCTGAGTTGGAACAGTTACTTCAGGCCAATCCTAATATTGCTGATGCTGCTGTGATTCCGTAAGTGCCAAGCCGTTTCATCTACTATTTATGCTGAAAATAGCATGTTTACTTATAGCTTCAGTGAATGAACCACAATTCAACAAAAATATTAATCCTTCTGAAATATTGGGAAGCAGCTATCCTGATGAAGATGCAGGTCAGATTCCCATGGCATATGTGGTGAGAAAACCAGGAAGCAATATTACCGCAGCTGAAGTTATGGATTTCATAGCAAGACAGGCATGTTTGTAGACACCTTAAACCCATAATTTTGCATTATTTGTTCAATTGCATAAACCCCAAAGTAACTTATGGATCTCCCTAGCACAATTATGCTGAAAGTTTTCCTTATGTTGCAATAGAAGATGGAAATTGGCAATTGAGGTCTTTAATCATCTGTCATAAGGGTTACACACGGAGGTCATGTGGCCCATATGGCATGATCTGGTGTATCTCCTGCACAATCTGCAGGCAAACTTATGCACAGTCAGATGCATATACTTTCCAGAAGCAAAAATTTTGTACTTTCATCATCACCCTCAAAGTGTCTGTCTGGCGGGATCAAAATTTTCATTAATTGCATTCATGGACCAAATCTTGTTGCAGGTTTCACCATACAAGAAGATAAGGCGAGTGGCTTTCATCGATTCTATTCCAAAGAATCCTTCAGGAAAAATCTTGAGACGGGAGCTGGTTAATCTTTCACTTGTTGGTGCTTCATCAAAGTTATGATGTTTCCTCCTTTTTTAACAAAAAAGGGTTACAGTATTCCCATTTGCTTAAAACAGTGTGTGAGAGCCAGCCCTACAGAGTAATTGATGTCAAAATGGAATTCAAAATTTTGCTAGACAGCTCGGAGTGATCTTTGGCAAATCATTTCATCCTATTCTTGTTGGATATTTATCAAACAAAAACTAGCATAATAGGCAGTTTAAAAATTGTGTGTCTCCCCAAGACACTACGTCGTTATACATTTCAAAAGTTTTTCTTTTTGCAATCTAGAGTCCTAAACTTTGTCAAAAGAATATGAGGTTTATAAAAACTGGAAAATTATTATTTTTTTTTTAGTTTACGGGCCAAACAAATTTTCATGTAGGCCAAACAAAAAAATTTCTTTCCTAAGAATAAATTGGACAATTTGTTGAATATAATCATAAGAATAAATACGGTAACTTGTGGGGCATACATCTGAGCATTTGTCCACCTATAGCTATTAACTTTTGCCGTAGCATTAGCGTTTCGAATTTCTCGGGTTATGTTTCTATTTAAATTCTGTCCGACTGTCAATTTGAATACATATATGAGAGCCTACCCCTTTCTTGTTTCATGGTAATGTACTTGCACTCCAGCCCTCGTGTAACTGCACTGTCTTGACCCTTAGCCGAGCACTCACTAACACCATCTTCTTCATAAAAACGTCTCTCGTTCTCACGTCCAAACGACGTTTGCTTTCAGGCCATCGTCAAATCCTTACATATTCTCTTTGGAGTGGTGCAGCATTGCGTGGTTGAAACGGCATTAGACACAGAATTCATGTACTAATAGTTGGCCAATCAGATTGTTTACAAAGGTGAAACTCGAATTCAACAGAAATTTGTAAGGCATAAAACCTATAGTTCGTGTACAAATTTTACAAAGATTCAGTTTTATTTCAAAAAAAAAAAAAGACAGACAGCTAAGAGAACGAAAAGAATCACTTTTAAGAGAACAAATACAGACTTGAAACAGTAATTTAATAAAAATTTGGCTGTCACAGGTTTAGTTACCCTTGCATCCTCCGCAATAATCGAATCCCATTGAGGAAAGCTGTCCGCCACTTGCAAGAACCGATTCCTTTTTCTACATATCACCGAGGATTTTAGTTTCTAACATTTTTTATTTACACCATTAGGATCACAAGAAACCCGCTATCAAAAAACAGCAGAAACATCAAAAAACCCATTCTTGTCTCCACCCTCATTTTACCCTGTTTTCTGATGATAGTGGCATCAAAGAGTAATACTAAACATTCCATAAACATTCCAAAATACGTGTCATGTAACATCCAAATATAAGTTATTATAAAAAAAATCGTTAATTTTTCTAACACCGTTAAATTAAAAAAAGAAACAAGATAACGATTCTTTCTATAAATATACATTTGAGAATGTTTCATAATACGGTAATACAAGATGTTTAGCATTACTCGGCACTAAAATATTTACCCGTAGAGTAAATGTCATCTAAATTTGCTGTCCATGAACCAAATTTTGCTACAAAATTTTGCAAGGATTACAATGTATTTTTAACAACCACAGACCACAGCCCACTTTTCTTCTCTTTTTCTCAAAAAAAGATGAGAGAAGCAACTGGCAGTCATGAACTGGATGCAGGAGATGTAATACACAAATTTGACAGGCAATTAGCAGACTAGCAGTCATTACAAAAAGCCAGATATGTAAAAGGTAAACTCCACATTCCACATTAGGGAAGAAAGACACAACAGGAGAAAACCTGATCAATCGCGGGGATATTGATTAATTATTCAGATGATTGGATTTTGTCTTTTACTACAGAATCTAACACAATAGTCCCAACGAAACCTTCAATAAGCTTCATCAAAATCAACAATCGCTTCTGCCACGAAAGAGCTCAGGCGTTTTATTACAAAAAGATCAAACAAGAGAACTAGAAGGGAATTACTTATTGCACAACAAATAAAAAAAAAATAGACAGGTAAAAGCAAGTCAAAATCACACACAATGGCCAACATAAGAAGCTTATAACACGAACATCATGCGCACATGCATTCACAAAGACAAACGTGTCAACTTCCCAATGCCGCAAAAAATACTTGGGCTTCCCATACCGAGAAGCAGAATTTTCACACGTGATAGTGGCCATATCATGGTCATATGTCAACAACGGCGGGCAGAAATTTATTCGCACACTAATTTTTTTGCACAAGCTATTCAAATACTCGAGGCGAAAATTACTCATACTTGGAGGCAACTTAAAGGCATGTTGTGCCCCACATCTTTGAACAACATCCAACCGGAAAAATGGATCGTAAATGGTCAACAATTAAACACCGCTCATCCATAAATTAAATTTTACAACATAGGGCATACCAGTTGCAAATGCATTACCTCATGAAGAAAAGGCAGGATGGAAGGGTTATGGCTGCCTAATATGACTTCCGCTTACTCTGTAGTGGCCACAAATCGGCACTGATAAAACACAGAGAGAGAGAGAGAGATATTGTTTGGGGGGTGGGGGATAGGTGGGGAATGCAAAAGGAGAGAAGAGAAAGATTCAAAATTTGAATACAACTTACCATCTACATACCCTCTAAAGTCCAAATTGACATCATAAAACAAGTCATCTCTGGGGCCAGGTTAGTGAAATGTTGGCAAAAAAAAAAGGGAAAAAAATGTTCGAATAAATCAGACAGACGTAACCTGAATGGTTGAATAGCACTGCAAATATTGGATCAAGTACCTTGCAGGTGCAATGCTGTCCCGCTTTTGACAGGGAAACACATATCCTCCCTTCACTGAGATCAATTATCTCTTGCAAACAAAAGTTTGATATTCAAAGAAATGTAGTGAGTGCCCGTTCATCAATATCATTGAATTTTTACAAAATAATAAAAAAGAAGTCACCATTAGAAGGAAGAAATGTGAATTATTTACACTAGTTTGAACCTAAGTTGGTTCGTAGATAATTTGAACTCAAGCTAATTCAAGAAGAATAGAGATGTATAGCATAGAAGTAAAAGGTTTAACATCCAAGACCTTTCCTAGCATTAGGATGGATAACATAGATCCCAGATATCAGAGTGCAACAACCTGTTTCTTTTTGACAAGCAATCATCAGGGTGTCTGCCAACACCTCATCATCCTGCACTGCACCTCCATAGAGATATCAGATATGTTCTTCATTTTTCTTCGCATAATCCTAAAGAGTGCAGCACAAATTGAGAAAAGGCTACATAACAAGAAGGTAATAGAGATTTTTCCAAACTTCTCCAAGATGAAATTCTGCCTCCCTTTCTCCGGACAGCAACCTTTTTTACCGTAGTGGAGGAGGGAACATAGGCATGAACTCTTTAGATTTGGGTAAAGGAACCTCTTGAAACCAAGCATGATTGAGGGCAGCATCCACTGTTATTCTCTGATGAAAGAAAAATATTGCTTAGTATAATACTTAGAAACATGAAAACTATGGGGCACAAACAATATTTGCGACTAACCAAAAAGAAATAAAAATCAGTTTGCAATGGAGCATTACCTTTTCTGGGTCAAAAGTAAGAAGGCTGTTCAACAAGTCAAATCCCAAATCAGAAAGAACTGGAGATCCAGTGAAAGAAGTGGCAGGAAACTTTTTACGCAGCAGATTATACCTGAAATGGGTAAGCACTCATCTATCAAATTTTGGACTGGCAGCCAACACAAAACATGTAGACGCAATATAAAAATATGAACTTACCGTTGAACACGAAAATTTGCTTTTGCTCCTGGCAGCTTGGATAGCCCAGGCCAAATCATCTCATTTGGTGTACCAAGAGTTCTGAAGATCTGCAATTATTTAGTTTAAAAAAGTCACTGAGATTATTCATTGAAAATAAATGTGGATAAATGAAATATCCAAAAATAACCATGTATGAAATAATAATTACCTGGTCAAGCTGGTCAACTTCATTTTTCCCCTTGAATAACGGTTCCTTAGCCAATAACTCAGCCATTATGCAGCCCACAGACCACATGTCAACAGCTGTTGAATATTTTTTAGCCCCAAGCAAGAGTTCAGGTGCTCTGCAGTAAGAACATTTATAACCACGTCAACTTGATAAAGCCGGTGTTAATTTGTGCTAAAAGAAAAAGAGACATCCCAGTGCACCAAGCACCCACAATTTGTATTCTATAGATTAAAATACATTACTGAATGGAAAAAAGAAAACTAGCATCATAGTAATTACGATATTAAAACCAACAAAATATTACTGAAAGTGCAACAGTAGCAGATGTTACACATACCAGTCATGATTTACTAATTAGTACGAAGTGAAATAATGAATACTCCTAATGACAGCAGCTAAAGGTTGCAAAATTTTTGACCAAAATAAAATCCCTCATACCTCAAACGCAAACTTCTTAAAACACATATTTTGATAATTCAAAATGGGGCAAAATGATTTTACATTCACATAACAGATTTCAGATACCTTACTACCTCGTAATTTCTGTGGGGAAGTATTTTTTTTTTTTTTGTGTTTTTGAGAGAAATGAGAGATCCGCTTAGATGTAGAAAAAGGCACCAATACAAAAAAAAAAAAAAAAGAAAAGAAAAGAAAAAGAAGGCATATGGGTCTTGGACTCCAAACTTCATCTCAAAAACAGATAGCAGATGGATTCTACACACCATCTAAATAATTATAAGAAGTAGCTCACCTGTACCATAAAGTAACCACCAGGGATGTATATGGCTTCAATGGGCTCCCATACTGGCGTGACATGCCAAAGTCGCATAATTTCAAGTCACCCTGATTATTCACTAGAAGGTTCGATGTCTTCAAGTCCCTGTGAAGCACCCAATTATCATGAAGACATTTGACACCTTCCAGAAGTTGCAGCATCAAGCATTTAACCTCACTTGTACTAAATGGCTGCTTCATCATCTGCATCAGCCCCTTGAGGTCATGTTCCATGTACTCCATTACCACATAAACACTATTAAGGTCATCCATAACAACTTCTTTTACATTCACGATAGAAGGGTGTTGAAAAGACAAAAGAATATTAATTTCCCTCAAAGATGTCAAAGGGAAACCCCATTCCTCTAAGTTTTTGTCCCTTCCCACGTCCATCTTCACCTTCTTCAATGCCACAATTTCCCCAGTTTTCTTATCCCTTGCTCTGTAAACTTTACCATAAGTGCCTTCATTAATTTCATTAAGTTTTTCATACTCATACACGCTTCTACAGGAGTTAAGCATATTCACACTTCTTTGGGTAGCAGCTATGGGCTCTTTGCTGTCAAAAAAATCTTCATTGGACTCTACCCTGTCGACCTCCATGACAACATCATTTTCCAACTTATTTACAAAAACTTCATGCTGTCCACTGGAATCCACTTTATGATCACTTTCATAATAGTCTGAAGAATGATCTCCATCCGAGAATTCTGCCAGAAATTCCCCACTCTCAGGAGTGGACTCAGCGTCTTCATGGTCATGCGGCAGAGCATCTATTGGAGAGTCGCCATCGGATGCCCATCGTGACATAGATAACTTTCGTACATCAGCAATATCTTCCTCCGTTTCTTGACATTGAACCTGGTCATTATCCTGGTGCTCCTCTTGAAAGGATGGAGGAGGAGAAGTTGCTGGAGACTTAGATCCAGTGCCATCAACTGGATATTGTGCCACGAAACGCTTATCAGGTACAAACTCCAGTCTTACAACTGGACTAGACAAGACAGCACCCGCTGCAACACCCCCATCAAAAGCAACATCTGATTCCTGATGGCAACCCCTGGCTGGAGAAGGAGGTACAGGCAGAGTAGTAGTCCTTGTTGTAACTCTGTTTTTGGAGGAAATTCTCACTTCCTTGTCCTCTTTGTCCCATATAATAGGGGAGCACTTCCTTTTCTTCTCTGGAGGCAACTGAACCCCATCTTCATGCTTGTACAATTGACCATATCTGACCCTTGATGTATTATCAAGGCCAGTTCCACCCAAAAACTCCTCATCTCTACAACTGAACCCATTTCTGTAATTCAACTTAGGCACCGTCGATGTGGTGTTATGTCTTTTATTATCGACCACACCCCGGTTCAACTCCACAGAACGAACATCGTTCCTATAATCATCAAAATCTCTTTTGGAGAACCTATAGAAACCCCTTCTCCTTGAAACATCGATCCTCCCTGCCGCCATGTGATTCAGAAGCACAACTCTTCTCAATCAAAATCAAACTCAATTATAACAAAGAAACAAACACCCCCACCCCCTTATCAGATAGAATTTCCCCGAAAACCCTAACCCAAAGACACCCCAATATATCAACTACAAAATCTTGCTTTTTTTTTTCTCGTTTTCTTTTCTTCCCTAATTAATACTTGTTAAAACCCAAAGATACGTGAGGATGACAAAAAAAATTGAAAAACAAGATCGAAATCAAACTTATTAAAAGGAAAAAAAAAAAAAACCCTAGATGGATGAAAGCAGTTCCGCGTATGGTGGTCCCTCGCACAGAAGACACGCGTAATGAAGATCTTACCGGAAAGAAAGATCGGCGTAGAAAGAGATAGAGAGAAGCAGAGGCTGCGCCGAACGGCCGATCGCAAAAATAGTTTTGCAGAGAGAGACGTGCAGAGAAGCGCAAGAAGACTTTGAACGACAAGGCGATAAGAATAAAACTGCCTGCCTCGAAATTTCTCCGCTGACGACTAGACGCGTTGTTAGGTTTTTCCTTTTTTGTTATTGGCTGGCGAAAGAACAATTTATCAACTTTTTTTTTTTTCTTTATTTAAGTCGGTTACGCGTTTTCAGACCTCTGGCTTTTTTTTTTTTTTTCATAATTCTTGTTCTGTGCGGTCCTGTTTTAACTGGTGACCGGTCAAAGGTTTAGGTTCGATTCATGGAAAGTTTTTACACTTAACTCGGACAGATTAAAATTGGTCAAAAATCGATTAAAATTGATGAAAAATCAAACCGATTCAATCAGTTTAAACCAAATAAAAGTTTCATAAATTAAATTTGATTTTAAAATTTATTTAAATTATAATTTAACTTTTAGATTTAATTAAAATTTTTAATTTATATCAAAATTTTCAATTTTTTTTTAAAAATAAAAAAAAAATTAATGTTTAATTACCATATATAAATATTATTTTTTTAAATTACTTATATATATATATATATTAATAAATATCAATTCAAATACCGGTACAATCTGTTCAACCAGTTAAATTTTGACTCACTAATATTTTCAATTAGATAACTGATCTAGTTCTAATAACCTTTCTAATATATATATAGTGCAATGTTTTTTTTTTTTTGTAACAGATTTTTTATTTTTTTGGTAATCTTCATGAAAAACTGGACCTTAAGTATTGGGCTTTCCTTCGAGGCCCATATCACCGAGCAATCAGCCCATGTATTGCTAGCAATTTAAATCCAAGCCCGTCAGCTAGACTTTTAGGCGAACCTGGGCGTCCAATCATCGAGTTTGCCTCTCCAAGTTTGAGATTTTTCTTCATACTTCAAAATTTTTTACATACAGGATCAAAAAATATTTTTTAACATACGGATGTGAAAATTAAGACGATGTGATCCCCCCAAGTCTCCCCCCTTTTTTTTTTTTTTTCAAATTTTTATATTTTTGTTTTAAACCTCATGTCATAATTTAAAAAAAAAAGATAACACTAGGTAATTTTACTTAAATAATTTTAAAATAACTATATAGTCTCAATATTTAATAATTTATAAATTTTTATTTTTTAATTTAATTATCAAATAATTTATATCATTTTATAACTATTTTAAAAATAAATATTAATTGAGGTGACAGTGACATCGGTATGAAATGTGTCTGATGTCATAACAAAACCTCCAAATAAATACGAACTTAACCCCACAAAAGCCAAATACGAAACTCCAACCATAGGGAACAATGTTATCAAATAACTATAACTAGATACTTTATGCAATACCAGCTGAAAGAAACCGCGCATGTCCCTTCTTCAAAAAAAAAAAAAACACAAAACCGGGCATGTACCAATTTGTTTGCAATCGGGGACTTTTTTTCTTTTGAAATAGAAAATAAAAATAACTTGTAATTTTTTGATATTAAAATATTAATTAAAATAATAAAAATTTGTTGTTTTTTCTAAAATTCAATTATTTGTTACCTAAAACTGTCTGGAATTCAGTTTGAAAGCTAATTAGGGTCTGTTTGGGTTACCTGTTAAATGTTATTGTTGTTGATTGCTGTTACTGATTACTGATTCTTATTTACTATTACTGAATGGTGATAAAATTAATGAAGTGTTTAATTAATTTTATACTTATTGTTATTGTTAAATAATAAAATGTTTAATTTAGACATCTAGTTTATGTAGTTATACAATATTGAAAATTTTATTTTATATTTTATAATTTTATATTTTTAGAATAATATTCAATAAATAATATTGAGAATTATTTTAATTAAATTTTAATTTTTAAAAAAATATTATTTTTTACTAAATGATAAAAATTATTATGTTTGAGATTTTTTTTATAAGTGTTAGTATTAAAGAAAATTGAAATGACAAAAATATTATTTAAAAATAATTGAAAAAATTATTAAAGTTATATAAATACTAATAAAATAAATTAACATATCTAATTCATGTGACAAATAAAAAAAAAATAGTAAAATTATATAAATATTTTTTAAAAATAATTTAGTCTGTATAAACTATTATTAATATTAAAAAGTGAAAAGTAATCCTAAAAAATAGTAAAAAGTAGTCTGAAATTACTTTTCAATCAACTGCTGTTAGGGAGTAAAATAAAAAAATAAGTAAAATCAAACAGTAGTACTAAAAAGTTTACTAAATATTTATTGTTTTACTTTTTGAAAATGAAATACAAGTATACTCCTTAAAAAATTTACCTAAATACCCCCTTAATCTAAGCCAACCTGAATAAAATCATGCAAATAGTGAAAAAAAATTTTAACAAGTATTTAACGTGCAGTTTAAAAGTCAATTATATTTAGTGATGCGAAGGGCATTGGTTTAAGATTTTTTTCAAGCCCATTTGCCCATATAAAGAGCAAGGGAAAACATTGGGCTACGTGAAAGGCATTTTCTAATAAAGGAAATGCCCATCTCAAAGCGACTGACTTCCGTTTACCATAAAACTGGACCTTAAGTATTAGGGCTATCATTGCAGGCCCATATCACCAATAAATCAGCCCATCTATTGCCAGCGATTTAAATCCAAGCCCGTCAGCCAGACTTTTGGGCCATGTTGAGCGTCCAATCATCGAGTTTGCCTCTCCAAATAAGATTCTTCTTCATGCTTCAAAATTTTTTACGTACCCTTTGATTGAAAAAAATTCACATACAGGATAAAAAATATATATATATATATATATATATATATATATATATTACATACAGATGTCAAAGGTGAGACGGTGTGATCCCCATGTCTCCGCTGTTTTGTTGTTTTTTTTTTTTAATTTTTGTATTTTTTTTAACCTTTACGTCATAAAAAAATAATATTAAGTAATTTTACTTATATAGTTTAAAAATAACTAAAAAATCAGATTAATAATATATGATAATTTATTTATTTATTTATTTTTGAAAATTTAATTATCAAATAATTTATATTATTTTATAGTTAATTCAAAAAAAAGTATTAATTGAGGTAGCAATGACTTCGATCGCCATGCAATGTGCCCATGTCATAAAAAACTTCCAAATAAATATGAACTTAACCCCACAAAAGCCAAAGAGTCCCTATTGTCATATAAAAAGTTGTTTATATAATATTTAAACTGTAATAATTAGTATATTTTATATAATCACAATAAAAAATGTGACTAAAATAATAATGATATTTTTTTATATTAATATACTAATTATTATAATCCGTAAATCATGTAGATAACCATGAATATTTTCTGAAAGTGGAATATGAAACTCCAACTATAGGGAACGTGTTATCAAGTAACTGGATCCTTTGCGTAACACCAGATGAAAGAAGCCACGCGCGTGCCAATTAGTTTGCAATCCGGGACTTTTTTTTTTTCAACAGAAAATAAAAATAAACTGTAATTTTTTAATATTAAAATATTAATAAAAACAATAAAAAATTATTTTTTTCTAAAACTCAAAAGCTCAATCTTAAATATATTTAATATTTTTTTTAAAATATATTTAGTATTATTTTAAACATAAACAATATTATCTAAACATTAATTTTAAAAATATATATAAAAATATGAAAATTAGATTTTTGATAGTAGATGGGAAGATCCCGGCTTCGCTGTCAAGATCTTTCCATCCACTCATATTTATTGTTTGTCAAATTATGATAATATATGGTGTCGTTCACTGACTTGCCACCCTCTGTTACGTCTTCCCATGGGCCCAAGGTAACGAATAAGGGTTTGCTTTGAGTAGTCTTCTCTTTTTGATGCGTGGTTCAATAGCTTTTGAGCTTTCCTAATTGAGTATAGAAGCAATAGCAATGCAAACCTTATGGATCTTAACTGAATACATTGTAATCGAGTTATACTAAGAAGGGCGAAGATGGGCAATTAAAAAAACTGTCCTTTTTTTGTTTTTTTTGGCTGAGAAAATCAAACACTTACTAACTTCGTTAAAACAAACAAAAGTGGTAAAAACATTAGAGATTTGAGTTGGAGCCAAACGATCTTGAAATTTGAGACCATGAGTTAAAACCATCCTTTGCCTGCATTACGATTTCCTTACAAATTAAAAAGAAAATTTGAGTGTCAAATAATGCTTTACGACTTCATATCCACTAAGAACATATGCCAATAAATGGTGAATTCTGTAGATTTTATGGTAAGTTAGGTTTTGTTTCGTACTTCTTTAATGTTAAACTTTCATACTTTCAAGTCTGAACGCAAGCTTAAACCAATATGTGTTGAATATATGGACATTATAAGACAAGTCATATCTTTAATACGTTATCAATGTAGAACTTTTGTACTCTCACACTTTTATACTTTCAACACATCTTCTTGTCTTGTACCAAGTCCAAAAAGCATGTAGTAAACCAAAACCTTAAAATTATGGTATTGATTCAGATTAAATTTAGAGGATGGTGGAATCCCCAAAGGTAGACAATGAAAGATGAATAAATAATCCTATGTGTAATCCCCAACGGCAGACAATGAAAGATGAATGAAATAATCCTATGACTTCATTTCCACCTAAAGAAGTTTAGAAGAATATGTTGTAACAATCATGAATATTAGAACTCAGTCACGAATAAGTATTTTGTAGAAACTTTTATACTATTCGTACCCACTCACTATCTCATCCCTACAAATAAGAAATTATCAAAAGAGATAATTACATCTTTCTCTCTCTCTCTTTTTTTTTTTTTGGTCAATTAACACTTGGACGACATGTTAGATCATAGTCTAGTAATCTACACAATAAGATGTTTTTTATTTTTTCTTAAATTTCACACAATTTCTAAAATAAAATTTTAAATTTTAACAATTAAAATTTCTCGAATGATAATTACGTATCTTTTTTCGTTTCCCTAAAAGCATTGTTCTTTCTTTGTTTGCAAAGTGGCACTAACCAAATCTAAAGCGATTGAGATGCCCTACGGCTTGCGTAATGTAGATTTGGTGTGTCCACATCAACACACGTGGCATATGAAACGAATTATACTAGTTTACATGCTACTAATTAAGGCTAAACTTAAACAATAGAAGAGTATTGACTACAGGGTCTGCAGCTTTGAACAAATTACAAGTGTCTCAACGTGTTCAGATCTCATTGGATACATATGCTGAAATCATGGAAGGAGTGTCTATACTTTTCGTCTCAATCTGGCAAGCATAAGTAAAATCAATCGACAGAAGTTTGTGCTCAAGTATCTTGAGTTAAATGTTTTGTTCCCTTTGTTTAATAAAGGAGATTGACGTGCATCACCCAAAGTCTCTATTTTAAATGAGTATTTGTTATTTTTATTTATTTTTAATATAATCAATTTATAATTTTATATTATATAATTTTATTATAAGCAAATTAGAATTTCCTTTTAGTTTACATGACAACAACATGTGCCTAAAATCTCGGCCGCCCATTGTCGTCAGGCATTGTTCTAGATCCGCGAAATTTCAGGCTTATAACTACCATCATTGCTATTGGAAATGAATGTACACATTTTCTAGGTATGACAACATATTGGAATCTTGGCGTTAGCTTTCCTCATTTTAGGATTAACATGACCTACCAATTTAGGCACATTTCGACTATTTAGACTTTATTTCTTTTTTTTTTTTTTTATGCGAGAAAGCTCCAATACGAACTCTAAATCTCAACTCAAGTATTTTACCATAGTAGACAACCAAACTAAATTAGTTGGCTTAACTTTCAAATTTAAAATAATAGCCTAAACAATCTTTGATTATATTTGAGATTAACGTATAGTCTAATTAATATAATGGGCCTTGTTAATATGATAATGCACAGTTAGTCCTCCAGTAACTATATATATATATATATATATATAGAGCCAACTCGGCTTTCCAGAATTGCAGCAAGCATTCCGTTCCAAAAAGCTACGAAAACAAGAGAATCTTAATGGGTCTCAATTGTAAACAATGATAGCAGAAATCAATCGTCATAGGATTGTGCAAACATGATAAAGCTAAAAGAGGTTTGAGACAATATGAGTGATTTCAATATATTAAACTTGTAGAGGTTATAGATATTTATACATGAAACTGCATAGAAAATATAGAAGGCTAATTAAGATAGACTAACCAAATCATATCAATGAGATTACACATAATTAATGATATGATTATGATATGATTTAGTCATAATATATAGATTGAATATGGACTAGTTACAGAACCATATACATGATCTCACAGGATATTAACTTAAAATCTTGTAAGATTCTAATACGCTTCTTTAAACTCAAGATAGTAATACTACTAATTTGAGTTTGGAAATCAGATCAAAGAATTGCCCAGGTAGTTGAGTTTTTGTGAATATATCAGCAGTTTAATCAGTAGAACAAATAGAGACCAAGCAAATAGTATTCTGCACAATATGCTGACAACAGAGTAACAATCATTCTCAATGTACTTAGTCTACTTATGAAAAACATTATTGTGAGCGATCTGGATCGCACTATGATTGTCACAATGAATAAGTGTGGCAGAGGAATGTATAATACCCATGTCCTGTAATGGCCATCAGAGCCATAATAACTTAGATGCAATATTAGAAAGAGCCCGACATTCAACTTCAGTATTAGATCGAGCAGTGACTGTTTGCTTCTTACTTCACCAAAAAATGAGTGAGTTTCCCAAGAAGAAACAAAATCCTATCGTAGAATGTCTTGTAAACACAAAAACCAGAAAGCAGAAGAAAAGTCAAAGTCAACATGCATACACATAGGAATGTCATACAATTTCCAGAGGCAGCCATGCAATTTCAATTTTGACGGCAACAAAAGTTTCAAACCAGGCAGTGTTTTGCATACTTTTTCCAATCTGGCTGGCGAGAATAGGTGAAATAGGAAGATCTTCTGGCCTATAAATAGGCCGATCCAGGTGTTGCAGAAGCGATGATTCCCAAAAAAACTGACACCCAATAAAAAAGAGAAAGGAGCCAAATCCTTGAAAATACACCCAGCCAATCACACACAATCATTCACATTCATCCAACCAATCAAACAAAAACATTCACGTTCATAAAAGTTTCCAAAGGGCCAAATTGAAATTCCATTTTCACACACGGAAAGGGAGGCTATAAATAAGCCCTTTCCCCCCAGTTCAGAAAGAATCCAACAAATCTGTAATCTAAAAATAGGAAAAGTCTAATAAGAAAAAGAAAGAATAAAAAATCTTTCAAAAATTTTTCTTTTTTTCCTACGTTTTCATACCATGTGGTATACTCTCTTAACTCATTTGAAAGAGATATTTCAGGTACAAAGTCTAAAAAAATTTGCTGCATCCATTTCTACGTATATTTTTGGTTTATATTCTCTAATTGTATCATATTTAGATCTGTGAGGGTATAGATCTTAAATATCAAAATATTACAAATTTGGCTGAGATCAAGTCTCATACGGCCCTCAGCAAAGTTTAGGCAACTTACCCAAGAACAAGTCTCGTCGGCTCTCGGTGAAATTAAGTTAGATTGAGTCAGATCAGGTCTCTGTGATTGTTCACCATAGTCCAAGTGTCTACATCATATCCAGTTTCAGTCTTCAGCAGGATTTATACAGTTCAAGATAAAACTGTGGAATTCATTTCTGTCAAGATCAAACTCGTGTAGCTTTTGACGAAATCATGAAAGAACACTAATCAGAGGATTCAAGAAAATCAACTCCACGTAAATTTTATTTTATTTTAATTTTTTTATTTGTAATTTATATTTGTATTTTCGAGTCTAACTGTTGCAAACTCAAAAATTACACTCGTTACATGTCTGCCTGTAGGGTTGTCGGCCCAATCAACATTAGAATAAGCATGTAACTCAAGTGATGAGTTAGTAGAGAAATGAAGTCCATGACACACAGTTCTCTTGACATAATGAAGAATGCAAAGAACAGTAATAAAATGAGTGGAACGAGGTGCTGCTGTGAATTGACTGGCCACGTCTATAGCATAGGCAATGTCTGGTCGAGTAACAGTAAGATATAGCAGACTTCCAACTAACTGTCGATGAAGAGTAAGATCCTTCAACAGTGTACCATTAGTAGAAAAAAATTCAACATGATACTCAAAAGGAGTAAAAGAAATTTTGCTATCAGTGATCCCTGCTCGAGTGAGCAGGTCTGAGGCATATTTGACCTAAGACAGATATTATCCTGTAGTATCAGAAGAAACTTTTAGACTTAAAAAATAATTGAGTAAGCCAAAATCTTTCATTTCAAATTGTTGAAAAAAATACTGCTTAAAATCTTTAATGCCTTGCAAATTATCTTCTGTGATAATCATATTATTGGCATAAAGTAAGAGCAAAATAATTCCTTGAGCACTTTTGTGAACAAATAGAGTAGTATCATGAGGGCTAGAAGAAAAACCAAAGTAGCATTGAATTTGGAAAAACATGTCCGAGGGATTTGCTTGAGACCTGAAAGTGCTCAGTGGAGACGACAAATTATGTTGGATGAATGGTCATATCCAGGTGAAGGTTGCATATTGACCTCTTCAGTAAGATCACCGTTAAGAAATTCATTTTCAACATCCATCTGAAAAAGTTTTCAATGTCAAACTGCAGCAATTGCCAAGAAACTCTAGACTGAAGTGATTCATGCTACAAAAGTAAAAGTATCCTCATAGTCAATCTCATACTTCTAAGGAAAGCCTTTGACTATCAATCGAACTTTATATCGCTCAATAGATCCATCTAATCTTGTCTTAATCTTGTAGATCCATTTATATCCAATAGCAAATTTACCAAGAGGTAGTTCAACCAAATTCTAACTGTGAGTTTTTGATAAGACTTGCAATTCATCTATCACTGCTTGCTACCAGAGAGGGTTAATATTGGCTTCTCAATAGGTTTGAGGTTCATATAAAAAGGTAATGGTAGAGTAAACAATAAAATTTTGAAGGTGAGAAAGTAGTTTACTTACTTGGGAAGAACCATGTGTAGGTAGAAGCTCAGAAGAAGACTCAGAAGGAGACTGTAGATCCATAGATGGGGAAGATAATTCAAAATTAGCCGATAGATTACTTGTTGAACTTGTATCAAGGATAGAAGGGAAATGATTTATAGAGGGATGCTGCACAGAAACGTCAAAATTTACATTATCTAATATTAATTCAACAGAAGGATTAGTGAAGAAAGAATGTGAGGAAGCATTTAGTTGAAAAGAGGAAAAAGAAGAAAACATTTTATGTTCCAAAAAAAAAAGGCGTGACAAGAAACTCGAAGACGTTTAGTAATGAGATTGTAGCACCGATAGCCTTTGTGTTCAATCACATAACCAAAGAAACAACATGGACGAGCACAAGGATCTAACTTGGTTCATTTATGAGGCTGCAAGAGAACAAAATAAGCACAACGAAAAACTCAAAGAGATTGATATATGGATGGTGTACCATGAAGTCGCTCATATGGAGACATGTTTTTGAGAGCTTAGAACAGAATGCGATTGATAGTATAAATGGTTGTAAAGATAGCTTCTTCCCAAAAATGCTCAGGACAAGAGGCAGAAATAAGAAGAGCTTAAACTGTATCTAAAATATGATAGTGTTTTTATTCAGCCCGCCCAATTTGTTGTAAAATATTAATACTTGAGTGTTGAAGAATGGTGGAAAAGAAGTTGGTAAAATTTTGACTCTTTGTATTATGTGATCTTGGTCTTGACTTACACTTCTCTTCTACTGGTTGTCGTGTGTAGGATTTACATATGAGTCAAATACTTGGGACCAGCCGTAAAGTTAGACGTCTCTTTGAACTTATTTTTTTGAAACTTCCAAGTCAGTCACCTATTCATTGTGTATCTGCACTTTGGGATTCTCATTTAGGGTATACTTCTCACTCTAAATTAAGTCCTTTAATTTCTAAAGGTCTTTTAGGTTCTGTTAAAGATGTTGAGGTTGATTGTACTTCATGTCAACTTTTCAAACATCATGTTTTTCCTTTTAATAAAAATGATTCCACTTCTTCTACACTATTTGACTTTATTTATTTTGATATTTGGGGACCTTCTCTTATTCACATTATGGGTGGCTCACGTCATTTTGTGATATTTATAGATAATTATTCGCGTTACACATGATTTTATCTTATCAGGAATCATTCTGAGTTATTTGATATTTATTCTTAGTTTTTTACTATGATCAAAGCCCAGTTTTAATAAACGATTAAAGTGTTATACTGATAATGCTATGGACCCACAGAAATAAGATTTAAAGTAAGATTGGAAACTAAGAAGGTGTCAAACATAGGGAGGTTAGAAATATAAATTTGGCCAATGTGACTAACGTATATTTAGGAATTATCAGCAGTGCAAATAATTGGTGCATAAGGAGTCACATGTTTTGATTAAAATAATGTGTCATCAAAAGTAATATGATTACAACATTCAGAGTTGAAAAACCAAGATTTGGATTTACCTAGAATAAATGAAGAACTAAGGCCAGTTTAAGGGTTTTAAAATCAACTTGGCTTAGAAGAACCTCAAGACTAGTGGATGAACCATCAATAGCAGCAGTGGTAACAACAGTAGTCTTATTAAACTTACTTTTGGAGTTGATTGGCTGAGTGAAACCAAACTGATGTTTGGGAGAACCAAATTGTTATATGGCCTGTTATTTACGACGTTCTGAGATATGTTGGCCCGGTTTGTGACAATAGCGACAACTCCCTTTGCGTTGAGTAGAAGGAGAAGAAGTGAGCAAGATGCTATCAATAGGACTGAATGTTGTACGACGATGGGCTCGCATGGTAGCCAAATAAGTTTCCTCATAAGGTAATTCAACAAACACACTTTCCAAGGAAGGGAATAGATCGCGATGAAGTGAAGAAGCTCACACAAATTTATAATCATCAGTGAGAGCCATAAGAAATTGCATAATCCTCATTCCATTTCTATCTCGTGAGAACTTAACAGTATTAGAAGGATTATCCTATGCAGGTTCAAAAAGTGTCAGTTAGTCCCACATAGTATGCATTTGAGAAAAAAAAAAGGTATTGATAGACTGACTTGACTATTTTTTTCAAATGATATTAATCACCAAGCAGTTGATACTAATGTGCAAAATCACAAGTTAAGTACCGTGAAGCTAACATATCTCATATTTCCTTTGCAGTGCAAAGTCGGCCAAATTGAAGTTTGATGATCGGAAAACATATTTTGTGGAACCACGTAAGAATTTCGTGATTGTTACTTTCCCACTCTTCAAGTCATTTGGCCAACTTTTCAGATGTTTCCTCTTTTCTTGCAGTGGGTTTTGGAATGTCTCTACTAACATAACACCAGAACTTGTGCCTTATAAGAAAACTGTGCATCTTTCGGGACCAAAGAACATAATTTGTACCATGAAGAATAGTAGTTATAGGTATGGAAACTTCAAATTGCTCTATATTAGTCACAAGTATGAGGTCAAATAATGACGAAATAGGTAGAATCAGGCATAAGACGTACCAAGATATCAAAATTTGCAAAAATAGACCTAAAAAATGAAAAGAGCACGTTAGAAACCTTTGACAACTGGTCTAAACTAGTCACGAATTGGCCAAAAAGAGGGTGAACCAGCCTACAAAAGATTTTAACTGTTTCAATCAACTATGCTAACATGGCATGTCAACGGTGCTGACGTGATTTGTCAAATATGCTGACATGTCAGTTCAATGGATACTGATGTGTCAGTCAATAGGATGTTAACGTGGCTGGCATATGGCTTTAGAGGACAACATGGTGGACATGTGTCAGTTGATGTGGTTGTCTTCAACTTGTGGCCGTTATCTGTGTGCAGTGAGAAATTTAGCAAACGAATGACGACACATGAGAACTATAAAAATGGTTTTTGTAGTGTTGTGCTCAGATGCTCCTATAGAATCAGTTTTTGCAACAATATTTCAAAAAAAACTGCCGGAAGAATGGTCTGAATCTCACTAGAAAACGCGGCTAGTGATGGTTAGACTTTTGATAACAGTTATAAGAACCAAATGAATACACCTTTAGGAATAGAAACCGACAATGATGACAACAGAAATTGCATACACAAACTCCGATGACCGGAAACCAGCTGAAAAGAGATGAAACTTAGCCTGGTAGAAAGAGAGCAGCAAACACAACACAGAAAGCTCTGATACCATGATAAAGCTATGAGAAAATTGAGAGAATATGAGAAAAAAAAATCGATATATTGAACTTGAATGATTTCAAATGAGATGCAATTCTCGTAACTGTTCAATAACTAATGGGTTTTGGTATCTTAAAGCTGAGGACCTTGAGTTTTAATTCCAGCTACATTCGATCGATCAAAAATTTGCTCAACTATACATGGAAGTGTTGGCTAGAGTTTGAGCTCAGACCATAACTCAATTAGAAGGTGATCAAGTAAAAATTTGCTCAACTGTACGAGAGAGTCTTCGCTAGAGTTTGAGCTCAGACCATGAATTGATCAGAAGGTGTTAAGTAGGTGGAGAAAAACCAGCCAATGCCAATCGTTTCGATAAAGAAAAGATAGTGTATCCCCTGCTATGTATACAGACTTCAATTGGGCAACATCATCCATCAGTTGCGTATGCAGCATATCATACACGCAGTTATATGTATATATATATATATGCGACCTGGTTCGACAATTGAGCAGGACAACCAAGAAATTTGCACTGAGCATGCAAAACACTTCGCCAATTAATAAGTGAAAAATGAGCCCATCTCAATCACTTTGCAAAAGCATAATAATTGGTTGTTCTCGTTTCATTCGTCATTGTGAAATTATAATTGTAAAAAACACTCATTGGGCCAACTGGAAAGTTATGAGATCATGAGTATCCGCCGATGTCGCTTCCATAAATGCCATGTGGGCTAATAAAAAAACAAAGGAAAAAAGTTGATAGCCGAATAATTTTTGTTCCATATTTTGGTTATGGAGGTAACTGTAACTCTATAAGACATCACTTGTTTGAGACATCAAATTATAACGATCAAATAATTCTGTCAAAAAAAAAAATTATAACGATCAAATAATTGCCAGAGTATAGAAGAAGTAAGTTTTAAACCTCAAAACTCCTCTAGAAAATTTCCCTCTTGTGCAATCAGACTAGCTTATTTAGTTACCTATTAAACAATTCAATAACATTTAAAATATGATTCATTATTTAGTCTCACGTAATAATTTAAACTATTGTAAAATAGTATTTTGACATAGTATCTAAGTCAACTCAAGTAAACTTTTGCGTGAGGCAATATATTAGTTGTTAATATACGATCCTTTTTTAAATCTCAACCAATAACTTAACCATTTGGAATGGTTTCTCAACCTAACTAATGCATGTAATTTGTTAAATGATATTTATGAATATGACTTATGGTATCTCTGCCTCGGAACACATAAGGCGTGGTTAGATTAAAAGTTTGAACTTTTGATGTAATTACAATTTTTCTTACTTTATTAAATGATTTACAACTTAATGGGTAATGAAGTTATTTTTACGATTAAATGACTTGAGTTCAAGATCGTGCTAGAGACAATTAATTAAAAATAATAAATTTTCTTACTTTATCCCATAATTAATCACAAGTATAAGATATGGGCGATTTGAATAGAACATCATGCTTTGCTATATCATATCAACGAGCTATACTATCCAAAACCCAACCTATTGGGTGAGATGGAGGCATAATTCTAAATATGGTGCTTCCCAATTTATATTACGTTGACTTCAAAATTCTCTATCACACATAAAAATTTTCTTCGGATCAATCAAAGAATTCGCGACACGTGCTATCTATTAGGCTATATATGTTTTTATATTTATAATAGGATATTGCCACTGGCGTTGATTTTGTTCATTCAGACAGCCGAGCCTGGAAAAACGGTGGTTTTATATTCATCTTTTCTTGTATGCTTGTGAAGTGTTAATTATTGGCTAGGGTTCACTAGAAATGTCTACCGTATATTATTCAACGCACGGTGGTTCGCCCTCTCTGAGCCGTTCAAAATTCAAAGACAAGTACCGAGAAATGTGAGGTTAAGTAACTTTGAAGTTACAAAATGCTAGCCGATCAAAAAAAAAAAAAAAAAAGGGTTACAAATTGCTAGCCAGCCAGCACAAAGTATGCGTGAAGCTAACTATTTTATTTTATTTTATTTCTTTTTTTACATCAAAACTCATTTTATTCATAGCATCCAAGGATGCTGAACACTCACAAAGATTAACAGACAAGGCCCCTGAGTATATGTACAAGAAACCCAGCTATTAGAAGGCTACAAAGCGGATTTCTGAATAGAGGTAATACCACTAATTAATAAAGAAATAAGTTATGATGTGTATGCTATATTATGCATGATTCATGCCGTTTCCATCTCATAATATGGCTTATTCTTTTTTTTTTTTTTGGTAAGTCAAGTATGAGAAGATTTTATTGAATAATTAAAATTACATGTGAAAATATTAATCTAATCAGAAACAGTCTTGGTTGAACAATGACATTTCAATCTATTTTAGTAGAACTCAATTAAAAACTGAAAAACAAAATCATTAAGAAAAATGAATTACTGAAACTAAATTATTTATAAAAAATTCTAAAATTACCTGATACCAATTGAAGCCCGTCCATGCAATGTATCTTCTAATTTGGCTTATTCTTGCGAAGGAATGCTGTTCTTTTTCCCCATGGCTCCATTAAATCCATCCCGAGTCCTAGCGGAACAAAGGGCACATCTTTCAAATGGATTTACGTGTGTCCTGAAATTGGGTGCACATACTTCAATCTTTCCTCGACGTTTATGAACCTTTTGCCCTCCCACTTGTCAGTTATTTGTGCTATAGTTTTGGAAAAAAATTGAAAGAATAATGCGAGTAATCCAACACAAAGTATAATAAATTATTGAAAGCTTGAATTGAAAGGAAGTGACTTAGGTAAATTTGTTTGCCCGATAACCTCAAGCAAATCAAACGGATATTTATTACTACGTAATAAATTGAATGCTATTTGGGAAAAAAAAAAAGAACGGCTCTAGCGAGAATCACACTTCAAATCATGTATCAATTAATTATGTTTTGGTATTATAAATTTCCTCTTCTCCGCACGTAATTGAATCTCCGCAATTGCTTCTCTAACAAACTAACTGTGACGAAATAGCTGACGTAAATATTGACCCTCGTGTAGAATCAATAATAATAACTCGAGATATTCCTTTTTTTTTTATTTTTAACAGCAATTAGTGCGCACTATCGTGCCTCCCCACCCACCCGCCAATAGAGATTACATTTGGGCCAATATTATTTTTCGAGTTACCATTTATTAATTATTCAATAATTTTAATCTATTATTTTATGAATTTAGTACAATTAATTAAAATACTCCATTTAAATATTTTAATCAGATCTCTCGATAATGTGATCTTGTCTTAACAATTTAATTCTCATTTTATGACCTTTGACATCACTTGTAAAAAAAAAAAAAAAAAAGAATTTTAATTTATTTATGATTAACACGTTCTAAAAAAGATATTATATTGTCTTCTTATGCTTTGTTTGGATACCTGTTGGAATTGAAATAGAATGGAAATTTCGAATTCCGAGATACTATCTTACATTTGGCTAAAATGATTGAAAGTTGACGGAAATTGGTTTGTGTGCTGGCAGTGTAGGTCAGTAAAGTGAAATTAAATTTTTTTTTTTTGAAAAAATTAATTCACCTACAACTGGGACAAAAAAAATCAAGAAAAAATAATTCAAGTGAATAAAAATGATATAGTAATTTCACATATAATTATCTTTTTTCATCATTTTTCATATAATTTAGATGTATCAATTCACTTTCTAATCATTTTTTCTCACATTAATCATATTCTAAATAACAGATTTATTCACCTTTTTTTTCATAATTTTCTTTTCAAATCACTTTATTTCTCACCACTTTCTTTTTCATTAAATTCTTACAATCCAAACAGAGTATTAGAGAAACTTTGGATAATCAAACATCATGAATTATCTCCGATCACATGGCAATTAGATTAAGGAACGTTTTCAAGGTGACCAATATTTCAGCAATTCAAGCGGTTATATCGGACAAGGAAAAAGTTGGCGGTGGAAAAATTTTGTTAGAAGAGAGTTTGAGTATGTACCAAAAAAAGAAGAGAGTTTGACTATGCTGACGGATAAAACTTACAAAATAAAATTTATTATTCTTTATTAATAGTATTTTTTTCAGCGAAAAAAGGTTAAAATTCAAAAAAATTATTTTTTATTTATAAAGTCTACATGTTAACTTATTTTCTTCATTTTCTCTATTCGAAACCACGCTCATGGGACAATCCTTGCGGCCTAGACAATAGTGCCGAGTCTTCATTTTCCGTTCAATAAATATGTGTAGACATAGTCTTTAGCCATAAAAATAATAAAAAAAATCATAGAAGAAGTCAAAAAAAAATCAAAGAAAAGGGCCATATGAGCCTAAATCTTTTTTTTTCAAATTTTTTTAAATTTTAAATTTAGAGTAACTTTCAATATATTTAAAATTTAATTTAAAAAAAATTAACTTCTCTTTTTATCTGCTGAAGGCGGGACTCACCCCTATGGCTATTTCCATTACAATGCCCTTTTGCTCAGGACACCTATAAGGAGCACCGTTACCCACATAGGTTGACCCACAGTCAAACACTTTGCAAAATAAGATTCTTTAAACTGTAAATCCACCGTTATGGCCCAAAAAAAAAAAAAAAAATTGTAAATTACCGTTCCTTCACGGTACACCCTACTATTTTAACAGCTTTCAAATTGCAATGTTTACAAAAGGTATAAAATTTATAAGAATAAGTAAATTATTTTTTTTTATAATTTATAATGAAAAAAATATTAAGTAACAATATTGGGGCACTAATAAAAAATAATAACGTGATATAGAACATTAAATAATTAAAATTTTGAAAAATAAATTATTAAATATTATTAAATAAATTATATTATAATATTATTACTATTTAAAATTAAGTTGTGCAACATTAAATAATTGCAGATTTAGAAATTAGATTGAGAGAGGTAAATAATTATTAAAAAATTATTTTTTTAACTTTCTCAATATAAACAGTGAAATAATATTATTTATTAATAAATATTAACATATATAATAAAATAATATTATTTTAACATAAGCAATAAACGTAACCTTCTAAAATTCAAATAAAAAAGAACAATTGTGCGGGAGTATAACATAAAATAGAGAATTTATTCGGAGCAAAAATAAATTTTAATAAAGCTAATAATAAAAATTTAAATTTTTATTTTTGTTACAAGAATAATTAAAAGAGAATAATATATATATTTGAAAGAGACAATTAATTTAAATTAATATAAGTTATATCTATAATTTTTTTAAGAGTGGGTATTTGCCCACGCTCAAGGCCATATAGACGAGTCCCATCGTCCACGTGGTACGATCTTCCTTACCTAATTATGGAAGGCCGTAACCTTTATGTCATTCATTTCTATCCGAATGTGATTGGCCCACGTCGACCCGTTTCTCGAACAATCAAAACGAAAAACCCTACTAGAACTGGAAAAAACCGCTACAAAGTTGCGCGAGGCACGGTACTTACGTGCCCCCCCCCTTCATCTGGACTTTGTGTGACCCGACAGCGGACACTTATCGCACTTTTATTGGCTGCTTCGTGGGGCCCATTCACGAACCTTTGCCAGTACGTGGGCCAGGGACTCAGATGCCACGCAAATGCGTTTCAACCAATCTCCTTCTTGTGCTGTTGAGCCTGCTGTTTACACGCGTGTCGTACGTAACACGTGTCCAGACCAGCCTCCTCGCTTGTGCGCTGTTATATAGGGATAATAATTCTACTGCCTCTCTTTGTGCGTTGCTGCATTTATTAGTGCGGGCACAGCGGGAAGAGGGGTTAAAAAAAAAAAAAAAGAAAATATCGGAAAAAAAAAAGAATCTAGAGATGATAAGGGAAAGAGTCGGTTAGACTCCCAGATCGGGAGTGAATGTGAAAGACGTTGGGGTCAAGAAATGGACGTCAGAGAAGGTTGCTGCATCGCGAGTTACGTTGCGTACGACATGTCGAAAGTCGATCGGATAATGCTCAGATTCCGGCCTATCGCCCCTAAACCGATGAATCTCGGTTCAGGCTCCGGCGGATCGTCTCCGGAAATGAGTGAGCCCGGTTCCAAGTCAGGCCGAGGCAAGAGAAGGCATAATACTGCCAGAGGAAATTATAGTAAAAGACGTAATAATAATAGCAGTGCTGGAAAGAGAAAAGGTTTGAGTGCAGAGAAGGTCGGAGCGGTTGTGACTTTACCGCTTCTGCCGGAGACTCCGGAACGGAAAGAATCGCAGGAGAAAGGACCTCTGGTTGAGTTGCCTTCGGCGAACCAAACGACGAACGCATCCGTTTGGCTCGGTTTTGGCAGGGAGGAGCGAGATCGGATGGTGATGCCGGGTGGTTTCGGCGTGTCAGGGAACCGGACGCCGGTAGTAGCTGGGGTGACGAAAGTGGTTGTTGGATCGTGCGTGACAGTGGAATGTGTGACGGACACGTGGGTAGATGTGGACGAGCTAGGGCGAACAGACGATGAACGGAGGGCGAATCTGGAGAAGGACGCGTGTCCGGGTTTTATCTCTGATTATCTCGGGCGGGTTACGTGGACAAACGACGCGTACAGGGAGATGGTGGGCCAAACTGGCGGCGGCTGCGGGGCGGAGATGATGGTGTGGCTGTCGACGAGGGAGAAAGCTCCGGTGACGGCGACGGTGTCACGCCAGGTGGCGTTCACGTGCAGAGTGAGGGTGCAGTATGAGAAGGTTCAGAACACGTGTGGCAACAATGGAAAAGAAAGGAGCTCGATCACGGTGCCATGTGACGTGTGGAGAATGGACGGCGGTGGATTTGCATGGCGATTAGACGTCAAGGCCGCTCTCTGTTTGGGCCGGTAAGAAGCTAAGGAGAAAAAACTTTATCCTGACGGTCTCTGTAAGCAATCTTTATTAATAACCTTATAATTACTCCTATGCACTAACAGCTTTGAGTTTGAGTGTCACACGGGGTGGGTGAGGAAGGTGAGGAGTGGCCAGAAGCTCGAACTCCTGTTTCACAATTTGCTACCACTTTACCGCTGCGACAAGCCCGAGTCTCGACAAAATTAGTGTGGTCCTTGCATGTTAATTATATATGTATATGTATGTCCTTGAATGTTGGAACTGTGAATTGGTTTGGTCTCCTCTCTTTTCTTTGTATGTGCACTCGTTGCTTTTTTGGAGCTTTTTGCTGTAGATCCACGTTCCTTGCTCTTTCTTGGTGCTACTGGCCATAGTAGCCGTCTCAACGTAAATTAATTTAATGCAATGATATATATATATATATATATATATGCTTCGTTTGATTCTTTCTCTTTTTTTTTTTTTTTTGGAGAAGTCTTCGGTTGATTCTTTGATTATTTGTAATTTCGTAGAGTTTTTTTTTTTGTTATTAACTTTTTTGGGTATTAAACTCACGGAAGATAGAGAGAAAATTAATGAAAAAGCTGTTAGCGTGGAGACGGGAAAAGGACACGCGCGTTGGTGGAAGACAACGCCTATTATTCGACCATTCTTAAGGCTCTGGATCTGTTCTTTTCTTTGTAGTATTTCAAATATGAACGTAATTTTGTACGCTTGATTTGCTTTCAAATGAGCTCCACGTGGATGTTCTCCGCTGCAAAGCTATTTAAACTATATTTTCCATTCTTCGGAAAAATTGCATTCCGAATAATGAGTTGATTTGATCATCTCTTTGTTTGACCCAGTTGTGCGCATTTAGTGCTAAGGATTAATACATCTCTCAAATTTTAATATTTCTATTAATATTTTAATTAAAATAAAATTAATAATTTTAAAATATATAAAAATAATAAAAATTTTAAAATTTATTAATCATATTTTAAAAATATTAATCAATATCAACTGTAACACTAATATTTTCTCCTAACTTTAATGCCAACCTACTTTTACGCCGGTGCCGCGTCAACAATAAACTTAACATAATCTAACGAAATGCAATGTGCTTTCGACAATTCGGATATGTCATTTTTTCTTTTAAATTTTTACATTTTTTTTCATATAAATCTTAATTTTTTTTAATATTTTATTTGAATTTTAAATTTTTTATCAAATCAATCAATTTATTTACAAAAAGCGGTCAATATATTAATGAATGAGTTTAAATTAATAAAAATTATTTAAAAAAATTAAATAAATGAATTGAATATTTTTTCATTAATAAATATACACATAAAATATTTTTTTAATTAATAAAATATATAAATTAAATATGTAAAATACATACTTTTTTATAAAAAAATTTTAATTAATGTATTTAACTTTTTTTCAAATAATTTTTATAAGGTCAAAATCATTTTTTTAATAGATTAATCACTTTTCGTTAACAAATGGATTAATTTAGTACGAAATCAAAAGGTTTATCATTCAAATAAAATTTTAAAAAGATTTAGAACTTATATATAAAAAATTATAAAAGTTTAAAACTTATAAAATGTATGTCCCTTCGATAATTTGTGTAAAACTCTAGAATCTTGTGGGTATTTAACTTTTCTATATGATAACTAAACCAGTCAAAGAAATATTGAAGTAAAAAATCAATTATATATGTGAACCGAGACTACCATATGATAGATATTGATTAGTTTTGTGTGTTCATAGTTTCGCATACTCTTGGTAGTAAATTTGGTCCATTTAACAAGAATTTTATCACTTGAGATGATAATTTGATAATATTTCAACATATTTTCTTCACTCATGATCCAAGTTTGAGTTTTAGTAACTGTAATTGGAAGTAATAACTTCTTTTGATTAAGTTGACTGTATTCGCGTGATGTTGCTTCCAAACTTGTTAATCACTGTTGTTAATTTGGAGGAAATCCACTCGAACTCATCAGTGTTCGAATAGGAGGTCCCTTTTTTTGGATTAGATTAAATGAGACATACACATGCAGTTTACCTCAATTTCAGCCTAAATATCCGATAACTGATATATTTGTAATAAATTTTTTTATGTTAAAAAAAAAAACTTTTGAGTCTGATTCGTTGAGAAATATTTTTAGTTTTAGTGGAAACGGTATGATAAGATCAACCGCCAACCATACTATCTAGAGTGGTCCTCACCATAATGTTGAGAAATACATACAATACAAGTAAACAGAAACCCGACGTATGTTTGGGCTTGTCGGTTGGGCGGGATGGGAGGCTTCTTGAATCGATGTTGGACCTGATGGGTTAATCTGTATGGCCGCCTAAAAGACCGACGAAAAGTTATTGGGCCTTCTCACAATATGAATATTTCAGTCCGTAAAATAATAACCCAAAGCCCCAAGTTTAGCATTTGGGTTGGGCTTTGTCGGGCTTCAGCGTTTAAGAAAAGACCTTTTCACATTACCAAATTCATCAGGCACTTCTTGAATATACGTAGACCTGATCCGTGTGTTCGTCTTGGCGGCCTTCTCTTCTTCTCACCCACAGGCCAACTTGGTTCAGTACTGAACTGGTCGGTCACGGTTCGCTATATTCACCGTGAAGGCAACATGGCAGTGTAGATTGGATGGCGAATTTTGCCTTTTCATTGGAATGGTGCCTTATTTGCATTTTATTTAGAGAACACCTACCAACAATAATCTTTCAAATTAACAACGAGAGTTGGTTCAGTCGGTTAGACGTTCATTTTTTATTTAAAAAGTTTGAGATTCTAATTTTATTAATGGTCCTTTTTGACGAATAATATATAAGTCTAATATAAGTTTTCTTTAAGATCTGAAATTTTTTTGATTTTGAATTGAGACAGTCTCTTTTCACCTAAACTCTTTCCGGATAAAAAAAATACCTTTCAAATTGAAAAAACTCGTTTTTCCTTTAATGAAAACAAAGTTGTCAAAGAGCAATACAAAAATGTTGTACTTGCTTGGACCCCGTCAAAAGAAAAGCTAAAGTATATATTTTATTCAATACAAACTCTTTTTTTTTTTTATGAGGGGTTACAAGCAAAATGGTTACCAAATTAGAAATGTAAATTGCTAAACAAAAAAGAAAAAAAGAAAAAAAAAAAAAGGCAGGAGCTTTTATTTGTTCAGTCTTTTTAGAGGAGAGAGACTTGTGGGTGGGGAAGGGAAACTAGGACGTCAGGACTACGACAGGGCTGGAGACTACATGGTCGTATTGATCCCTCCATTTAAGATAGCCATAGTATACTTGATTTGGAGCACTCTCGCCAAGCTCTATACTTACAGAAAAGGATTGTTTCTGATATCGTTGAGTAAAGGACAAAGTACTGGGCTGTACTGTGATTCTCATTCCGTCACCAACATGAATTTGCACTGTTGCCTGGTAAACAGATGTGTCATTTCCCACGTTTGTCACAACCCTGGTGAAGTTTTTGATTGCTGGATAGGGTGTCGTTTCATTGCTGAAAATGGCAGTGAAAGAAGGATAGTTTAGGTCAGTTTGAACAAGGCTGCAATTCCATTGATTTCTCCTAAGGATGGCACTCATCTGCGTATCATTATAGCCAAGGCCACAGAGAAAGTTGACATATTCTTGAAATCCCATGTCAAATATAAGTCCAGGATTCATGGCTTGGTTTGGGTTGACATGACCTGCCCCAAAATGTAAGGGCGTTGCAGGGAGTCCAGACCATTGGTCTTTTATAGTGCTCTGCGTATTATCTGTGTTGTATGCTGTGGTCATAATTGCTGATCGGATTGCTGCTGGACTCCATTCAGGATAGATGTTTTTGAGTAAAGCTGCTACACCAGCAACATGGGGCGCGGCCATTGAGGTGCCTGACAGTAAAGCATAATCTGTTACCAAATCATATTTCCCCACCCTCATGGCTGGCTCATTTGGTACAACTGCTGCTAGCACATCCACTCCAGGTGCGAGTATATCTGGTTTTAGAACACTTGGATTGATTGGGTCTGGTCCTCTTGAAGAAAAAAAGGCAACTCGAGGTGCTGGTTTTGTTCCCAAATTGGTGGACATAAATTCTAGGCTTTTCACTTTGGTTGTATTTTGCCCATTATTTGCATATTGTCTGACCAAAATCCCAGAAGCAGTTGATAAAACTATGCTGGGAATAGTGTAGGCCTCCGGATCCATAAGTGACAAATCTGTCATGAATATTCCAGCATATGCACCTGCCCTCTGAAGCTCCTGCTTTTGTCCTTCAACATCCGTTTGTGTGGTATTGTCACATAAGACTATCTTTCCGTGAACCTCGGATTTGTTAAATGCATTATAGTTGCATATTGCTTTGTTTGCATCACTTTGGCCATAGTACAGCGGAGTGTCGGTAATGTAGACTCTTTCTGGGAAGTACGATGTTCCTTGAAGTGTGATGCCATTTCCCAAGGTCAATGCCGCAGTGAAAGTTCTGTCCATTGTCCCGGCTCCGACTGTGGCAATCCAAGGTGCCCCATTGTGTATGGTCTGATATGATCCTTGATTACCAGCTGCACAAACAACGAAAATTCCCTTTTCAATTGCTGAAAGAGAAGCTATGGCAATGACATCTTGGAAGTAAGGTGTTTGCGGGAAACCGAGGGACAGTGACATGATATCAACCCCATCAGCAAGTGCTTGGTCCATTCCTGCAAGTACATCAGTTGATGCAGTTTCCAGAGTATCCGTCGCAAAGAGGACCTTGTACATGGCAACATGTGCAGCTGGTGCCATTCCTCTGGCCGTGCCTTTTGCATATCCAAAATGGCTGGCACCTTCCACTGGGGAACCTGCAGCTGTGGATGATGTGTGGGTTCCATGGCCAGTGAAGTCTCTGGCAGAGTCATAGTCCTCCTTGGGATTAATTTTCCTTCTTGCGGCTTTGAGTCCTTTGCTAAAAGATCGAGCTCCAATGAGTTTCTTATTGCAATTAGTTGGGCCAAACGCGGTGCCATTCTCACATTGCCCTCTCCATCTTTGTGGCACAGGTTGCATCCCTCTGTCATTGAAGCTTTGACTTTCTGGCCAAATTCCTGTGTCAATGATCCCTATGATCACACCTTCACCATACGATGCAGTAGGCCATAGGCCAAACTTATGGTTCAGTCCAAGAAACTTGGAGCTGTGAGTGGTGAAGAGTTTTCCAAATGACTCTTTATACGTAGCAATATGAGCTGGGGATCGCTCAACGTCAGCTAATTGAGATTGTGTGAGTCTGGCGCTGAAACCATGCATGACATGGCTATACGAGTACAGCAAAAGTTCTTTGTCATTGGGTCGATCCGACAATGATGTCAGGATTGAGCGGTGCCATGATTCATGGGTTGAGAATGTCGTAGGCTTTTGATTGTGATCCATATGGATGATGTATGTTTGCATTTCTTCACTTCCAAGAACTACATCGTTCCTGCCCAGAAGCAACAGCAGTAGCCAAAGCAGCAGACTGTAAATCAGCTTGGAGAAGCCCATCTTTCTTCCTTTTTTTTTTTTTGGTCCCCAATGCCAGCCAAGGATCTTACTGACAAAGACAATGAGAACTGATGAATTTCAGAGACATACATTGGGGGTTATATATAAGTGCAGCTGGTCGTGTATGTTGTTTCTTGTATGAAAGTAGCATTCCCAGTTGGAGACAGGACATATTTGCTAATCGATTTTACCCAGGTCCATGGAACAATTATGCATTTCAACATAGTCATAAACTACTTATGTTTTGTCGGACTTGTTAGCATCGCCAATGCCTATTGTTGCTTCCTTGTTTGAAAATTAATCTGGGCTTTTCTCAATTGTCTACAGTGGCATTTTAGCCTTGGAAAAAATGAACCGGCCATACAGCTACTACTCCTTTTCCCTTTACTATAACTAATTTCATTTTTCATGGAATTTTCCTTAAACACAAAAGCATGACGTTGACTTCGATCTCGATTTTGTTGGTTCACATTAGCCGTTCTTCATCAAACGGCAAGTTTCATGATCATAACTCTTGGAATCTCCGTTACATATTGCATTTTGTTTTCCTTTTTTTTTTTTTTTTTTTGGGTACATTCCCTTACGTATTTGCTTGTCAAAGAGTAAACATAATGACAAATGACAACACGTTAACACTACAGTCCATCCTAAAACAAGGCTTAAATGATCCAAGTCATATTATAATTACCATTTGCGGTGGCAACGATAAATTTACACGAGGCATATTTCTTTACTTTCTGTTTCCCCTTCATGTCCAGATATTTTTTAGTGAAAAAAATGTGTTTTCAGATGCGTTGAGATTAGGAAAAATGTTTATGGATATACAATAAAATTGTCTTACACTGATTATAATAATTGTGATTGAAGTTGGTGTAATTATTACTACTTCTCGCTTAATCAACTCTTATAGAGACAAACACACTACTTAATTATTAATAGACTCGAGCAAATCTTCACATATCCACTCACAATATTAATGAATTTGAAATCCATTATCGTACTTTTTACAAAAAATTTTATTTTTATAAGAATGGGTGTCAATAAGAAAATTTAAATCCAAATCAATACAAAAAAAAAAAAGATACATTAAATCACTGTACAAGCTAGAACTTCAATTACTCTTTTTATGTCTAGCTTTGAACGCGGCGACGAGACATATTCTACGTACTTATACGCCAAAGGAATCATCCCGAGTTCATTGTCAATACTCTAATTTCTTAAGTGCCCAAAAAGAGAAAAAAGTATGAAAAAATAGGTTATGCCATGGACGAAATTCTTCTTCTTCCTTCAATTTCTGATTTGCAATATATTGAAATAAATATCTTTTTTCATTCCCTAAAATATAGCTTTACATACATGTAAGAATAACAATGACGGTTCACTCTTTTTGTGTATACAATTTTTTTTGTTTATTAAAAAATTTATTAAATTATGAATTATAAAATAAAAAAAAATCTCTTCTCTAATAAATCTTGCACTCTCTTTTTTCTCAAAATTAAAACTTGAAATATTTGTAATAAAAATTTAAAATTTAACTATTAAGTATCTCACAAAAATTAAAATATACTATCTCTAATTTTTTTTTTAATTTTTTACGCTAGAAGAAGAAAATAACAATAACGTCCCATGGAGATCTAGGAATCGAAGTAAGGGGGACAAATATGTATTAAAAAATTATTTTTTCAATTTTTTAATTATAAATAGTGACATACTTAGTAAAATAATATTATGTTATTAATAAATAGTAACTTATATAATAAAATTATTTTAATATATATAATAACCTTCAAATTGAAAAAAAAAAACAAGAGACTAGGATTAAAATGTAAAGTATAAAATATAACGGAAGTAAAATATAAATTTTAGTATTAATAATAGTATAAACTTGAGCTTCTTTACATCAAATTTTTCATTAGAGACAATTGGGGGGGACAAAACAAAACTTTGAGAAAGAATAATAAGTTAAAATTACTATAAATTATATTTATAATAAATGTAAACCATAAATTTCACGTACATATAAATTCAGACATCTCGTTAAAAAAAATAACGAGAATTATTAAGTCTAACAAAAGAATTCTTATTATATGAAATAATTAACCTTTTCAACTAACCAAACAAACATTGATTGATTCGGTCAAAAAAAAACAAACAAACAAACAAACATTGATTTGTCACAACCTTAACTTTATTTTTTAGCACGAGGAAAAGAGTCAATGCATTAATAGGACCTCAAGTACAATAAGGGTCCGTTTGTTTGCTGTAAAATAACTTACATTTATAAAATATTTGCAGGGGAAAATATTTGCAGTAAAAATAATAATTTTTCTTTATCACTTATTTATAGCACAGTTTGTGTTTTCCCTGAAAATAACTTCAGCTCTGCAAAAGGAGAAGTTATTTTACCTGAAAATCTAAAAATTTTCCCCAAATTTTGCCTATGTAAAATATTTTCCGTGAAACAAACGCTGGAAAACCTGTATAATTTTTTCCTGTAAAATTTTTTCCTGTAAATACACAAAGGCAATCCCAAGAACCCACACCATCTATGCAAACAAAAGATAGCAAGCCACCCCGTATGCACAAACAGACCCCCCAAATAGCAAGGCCAACCCAAATCCAGCGGCAGCATCCGGGACTAAAAGGACCTAAATCCCAAGCCCATAGTCCAAGAAAACAACAACCCTCATGGAAGGACTAGGTAGGGTCAAGGCCCAACCCAACAGAAGAGTCTGGAAGCACCAAGCATCTACGCTCCCACCGCTCACCGGTGGTGAAAACCTGGCAGTCCAGGGAAGGCGAAGCCCCAAAGGGCTGACAGCAGTCGAAACCACCAACGCCACCAAATCGCCAACACAGGGCGTGAGAGGGAACCAAATGCCGCGAATCATGGAGGGACAAGCCGGAAGAGGGTCGACCAGAAGACGGGAGCCAGCCAACACAACAAACTAATGACAGAGACCAGCAGTACAGAAGTAGACTATACAAGGACAGCCAAAACCAAAAACATCCCCCCTCCCCCACCCCCCACCCAAACAAGAGAAGCGCAGGAGGTGGGGGAGACCCCCAACGAAGAAGCTTCAAACCAGACAACAAAGCACTGAAACGGAACCCCCACCGAAACACCCAAGGAACCGAGACCACCAAACCGGAGGAAGAGGCACCAAGGCCTCAAAAAGCTCACGACAGAGCACTAAACGACGACCGGACCGCGGAGCACGATCAGTCGTCGACTGAACCGCAAACTCGCTCTTGACACACAGTAGACACTACCGACGCACGATAGCAGTGTTTGCGAACTTCTTGATCACAACCTTAACTCAATACAATTTTCGTGAATGGACACATTTTTTTTTTAAAACAGATATAATAGACATGTTCTATTTATGAAATTGTGTTACGAATTCCGTGTTTTTTTTTTTTTCCTTATGCTGAACTCTTAAATTTTAATAACTCACTTAAACTATAATTGAAAATAAAAATACGTGGGGGGGGGGGGGGGGCGGGGGGTGTTGTGAGGACGGAAATATGAGATCTGTTTGCAAAATTAATTTGTTTTAATTCTGTCCAAAATTATAGACCACAAAAACGTAAAAAAAAAGGGCTCGTTAATCTTTTTATTATTATTATTATTATTATTTGTTTTCTATTCGATGACGAGATGGCGACGAGCTCCTTTCTCGCCAATCTCCGAAAGCCATCAAAGCTTTGAATACGCTATTCCTAGAATAGAACGCTTGGCGAGATACAGGGACTCCGGCGAAGCCGGAACAGGCGGCGCCGCTGGCGGTGAGGCACGGGCCGCCAAAGTGTTGGCCGCCCAAGGAGCAGTTGAAGATCATTTATGATCATGAACTGCTGCTTTACTGAAATGGATTGCCGGCGAGGCGGCAATAACAATAGATTGGAAGACACAATCGGATCGGTTAACGTTGATTTGACCTTATAATTCAGCAAAACATTGACTTACTTTTTATTTTGTTTTTCCCCTTTTTAAGTGCAAAAAAAAAAAACAGCATTAAATTTTGGAGTTCGATTTTCCACGTTTCTTAGGAGGACTGGATCGGTAGGAATCTTCAAATTGTTCGGGAGAAAATTAAAAAATGATAAGATTATATAAATACGTTTAATGAGATGCAGTTAGTCCGCATATCTACTGTGTGTCCAAAATTATGTTACCAAAAAGCATTTCCAATTAGAGAATCATCTGAACTGAGCCCTGCTTGACAAGTATATAAATCTGATAGAGAGACTGACATTTAGATGAGACAAGTGCATACACGTCGAATTTGACGCAACATAACATTCAATTTATTGTTTGTCGAAAATCTTTGACAAGCAGAATATGCTGGGTGATAAAAGAGTTAAAAGATAGAATTGCGATAATCTTTATTGTATGGGCAAAGGAAACTAGACCTGTAGGGCTTACAGTTTGAGGGCAACAACAGGGCTTGACACTGCATGACTGTATTGATCCTTCCATTTTAGATAGCCATACAGCACTGAATGTGGGGTATTTTCATCGATTTCTACGGTCACAGAAAAGCATTGTCTCTCATACCGTTGAGTGAAAGTTAGAGTAGTAGGCTCCACCGTAATTCTCATTCCATAAGCTGGAGGAATTTCTACTGTTGCCTGGTAAATAGCTGTGTCATTTCCCACATTTGTGACCACCCTGCTAAATCTTTTGATTGTAGGAGAGGCAGAAGTTTTGTTGCTGAAAATGGCAATGAATGACGGGTAGTTTAGATCGCTTTGCACTTGGCTGCAATTCCATTGACTTCTCCTGAGGAGAGTACTCATCTGTGTGTAATCATAGCCCAGGCCACACACAAAGTTTAGATACTCTTGGAATCCCAAATCATAAATGAGTCCAGGGTTCATGGCCTTGTTTGGATTGATATGCCCTGCACCAAAAGCTAGAGGTGTGGTGGGAAGGGCAGTGAATTCGTCTTTTATGGTAGAGTGAGTGTTATCTCCGTTATATGCTGTGGTCATAATTGCTGAACGGATTGCTGCTGGACTCCACCCCGGATGGACACTTTTGAGTAAAGCTGCTACACCAGCAACATGGGGTGCCGCCATTGAGGTGCCTGAATATAAAGCATAATCTGTTACCAAATCATATTGCCCCACCCTCATGAATGGCGTTGGTGCAACTGCTGCTAGCACATCCACTCCAGGAGCAAGTACATCGGGTTTTAAAATTGTTGGATTGATCGGGTCAGGTCCTCTTGAAGAAAAATAGGCAACTTGAGGAGCTGGCTTTGTTCCCAAATTGGTTAACATGAATTCAATGCCTTTTACTTTGGCTTCAGTCACCTGAGTTGCATATTGTCTAACTAAGGCCCCAGAAGCAGTTGATAAAACTACGCTGGGAATAGTGTAGTCCTCCGGATCCAAAAATGACAAATCTGTCATGAATATTCCAGCATATGCGCCGGCCCTCTGAAGCTCTTCCTTTTGTCCTTCAACATCCGTTTGGGTGGTATTGTCACATAAGACTATCTTTCCATGAACCTCGCTCCCGTTAAATACGCCGTGTTTGCATATTGCTGTGTTTGGGTCACCTTGACCATAGTACAAAGGAGCATCAGTAATGTAGACGCGCTCTGGGAAGTATGATGTACCTTGAACTGTCAATCCATTTCCCAGTGTTATCATAGCAGTGAAAGTTCGATCAAGTGTGCCCGCTCCAACTGTTGTAATCCATGGTGCTCCGTTGTATATTGATCCATAGCTCCACCCATCATTCCCAGCCGCGCACACAACAAAAATTCCTTTCTCAATTGCAGAAAGAGAAGCTATGGCAATGACATCTTGGAAGTAAGGCGATTGCTCAAAGCCAAGAGACAAAGACATAACGTCGACCCCATCAGCTATTGCCTGGTCCATTCCTGCAAGCACATCAGTAGCTGCAGTTTCTTCAGTGTCTGTTGCGAAGAGGACCTTGTACATGGCAAGGTGTGCAGCTGGCGCCATTCCTCTGGCTGTGCCTTTAGCATATCCAAAATGGCTGGCACCTTGCACTGGGGAACCAGCAGCTGTGGATGATGTGTGGGTTCCATGACCATAGAAGTCCCTGGCAGAGTCATAGTCAACTTCTGGATTAATTTTCCTTCCTGCGGCTCTGAGTCCTTTGCTAAAAGATCGAGCACCAATGAGTTTCTTATTGCAATTAGCTGGGCCAAATGCGGTGCCATTCTCACATTGCCCTTTCCATCTTTGTGGCACAGGTTGCATCGCTCTGTCATTGAAGCTTTGACTTTCTGGCCAAATTCCTGTGTCAATGATCCCTATGATCACGCCTTCACCATACGATGCAGTTGGCCATAGGCCAAACTTATGGTTCAGTCCAAGAAACATGGAGCTATGGGTGGTGAATAGTTTTCCAAAAGACTCTTTATACGTAGCAAGATGAGCTGGGGACCGCTCAATTTCAGCTAATTGAGTTGGTGTGAGTCTGGCACTGAAACCATGCATGGCATGACTATAAGAGTACAGCAAACTTTCTTTGTCATCGTGTCGATCTGACAACGATGTCAAGATTGAGCGGTGCCATGACTCATGGGTTGAGAATGTGGTGGGCTTTTGATTGCGATCCATGTGGATGATGTATGTTTGCATTTCTTCACTTCCAAGAACTACATCATTTCTTCCCCCAAGCAATAGCAGGGTCAAAAGCAGCTGACTGTAAATGATCCTGGAGAAGCCCATGCCTTCTTTTTTTGTTTTTTTGAAATGCCAGCCAAGAGACTTCTTGACAAAGACAATGAGAATTGATGAATTTCAAAGAGATACGTTGGGGGTTATATATAAGTGCAGCTGGTCGTGTATGTTGTTTCTTGTATGAAAGTAGCATTCCCAGTAGGAGACAGGACACTTTGCTAATCGATTTTTCCCAAGTCCATGTAACAATTGTGTATTTCTACATAGACTATTTGGCTTTTGTTTTGTTGGTCTTGTTATTATCGTGAATGTCACTTGTTTGTAAATGAATCTGGGCTTTACTCAATTGTTTGCATCGTAGCCTCAGAAGAATGAACCGGCCATACGGCTACTGCTCTTTTTCCCTTTACTATTACTGATTTAATTCTTATAATTTTTCCCGCTAGTGCTTCCTGACGATTTTCATGGAATTTTCCCGAAACACACAACCATTTTGCCTTTTGTTTTGAGGTTGATTTTGATCTCAATTTTGTTGGTTGACGAGCGCGCAAGAGGAATCTTGGCAACGCTGTCAGGGACGGATCCAGCCTGGGACGATGCCACCCCTGGTGTTTTTAAGTTATATATTTTGTTGGGAAAATTTGTTCAGGTCCATAACTTGGTTCAGTGGCAAGCATCACCATGTCTCCCGTCACGTATTGAAGGTTCAAGTCCTAAGGCCCCATTCTTGTTTCTTATTTTTTTTGCTTCTTTGGGTTTCTTTCTATTTTTATCTTTTTTTTTATCTTTTTTTTTTCTTTTTCTTTTGAAGAGCAACAAGTTTATTTTTTCACTTTAAAAATCATCTATTTCTTTTTTAAAGAAATGATATATAGAAATTGAAAATTTTATAACATTACAATTGGTAGGGTATTATTATAATATTTACTATTCATAATAATTAATATAATTTTTATTTTTATTATATATATATATATTAATTTTCTTATTATATTTATACTATAATATTTACTCCCTCTCAAAATTTTTTCTTGATCCGTACCTGAACGCCGTGGCCATTTTTACGCCAAAAGGGAAGGTTCGATGATCATGTCTCTTAGGAATTTTCATCACTTATGGCATTTTGTGTTTTTTTTTTATTTTTTTTGGTTGGGTACATTCCCATAGGTATTTGCTTATTAAAGATTTAACATATTGACAATTTTTCTTTCAGTACATAAGAACAATTGCAATACAAAGCGCATTCTGATAATGACAAGACGTTAAAATACAATACATCTTAAAACTGGGCTTAAACGATCCAACCTATGTAAGAATCATCATTTGCGGTTACAACGATAAATGTGAAAGTATTGAGGCATGTTCTATAAACTTACACGGAAACTTGCTTCTTGTGGACATTGGAACCTATGCCTAAAAGTGAGAACACGACAAGCCAGGCAAATTGTGAGGTTGGTGATGGGAACTCTCCTGCCAGGGATTTGGAATTAAGGGGACAAAGAATCTAGAGGTAATAGAAAAGCTACAATAATTAAGGTTATTCCCAGTTAGGGAAGTTAAAGAAGAGACTGACCCTAAATAAGAAATTAAAAGTAAAAATTTGGCAAAAGTGTTGCGTTATATATTTAACTAAATGATATTGTGATTTAATTGAACTATATTGTTTGGGGATGTGTAAAAATGTGATTTTTCATATGATCTGTTTTGTGAGCTATTCTTTTACTTAAGGATGTCATGAATAAAATTAAACATACTCTTGAAAAAGAAATTTTATACCAAAACTAATGTCAAGAGAATTAGTGAATTACACAAAGTTTCATTGTCAATAATACGATTTCCGAAGTACCAAAAAAGAGGAAAAAAAGCGTAAAAAAAAAAAGTTTACGCCATAAAGGATAGTCTTCTTCGTCCTCAATTTCTTATTTGCCAATATATTGAAATAAACACCTTTTTGAAATTTAATTCCGTGAAAATATAGTTTTAGGTACATGTAAGAATAACAATGATGTCTTTTTTTAAAAAAAATTAAAAAAAAATGTCTCCTTAAAATAAGAATAATAATAAGAGATACTTGCTAATTTTAATTTTTTTAAATAAGTAAAATTTATTAATGATCTAACACAATATAATTTATTTTTTTGTTATTATTATTTTAAGTGAATCTTATTTATTATATGATATAAGATCATTAATAATTTATATTTATTAAAAATATAGATTAAATTAAAAATCTCCAATAATAATAATAATTAAAAATACTATAATAGACATCTCCAATTTATGAAATTCTAAGACTCCGTGTCTAACCTTTTGTTTTTTTCTCCTAAATTCACCTCTAAATTGACTTAAATTATAACTGAAACTCAAAATATCGTTGGGTGATTTTGGGTAATTTTGTGTTCAAAAAAAAATTTGGGACAGATATATAAGATTTGTTTGCAAAATTAATTTGCTTTAATTTTGTCCAAAATTATAGAAAATAATAATAATAATTTATAGGGCTCGAAAAACTGGATCTTTTGTTTATTGAGTTTGTTTTCATTTTTTTTATGTGGGGACGGCGAAGAGCCTCTTTCTCGCCTGTCTCCGAAATCCATCAAAGCTTTGAAGATGCTATTCCCAGAACCGAACGCAATGCGAGATATAGAGGACTCCGGCGAAGCCAGAATAGGCGGCGCCGCTGGGTTTCAGGCAAGCGCCGCCAAGGTGTTTGACGCCCAGGGAGCGGCAGTTGGAGTTCATTCACGATCATGAACTGCTTCCTTTAACGAAATGGGTTGCCGGCCATACCGATAGACCGGAAGAACATTCTGACCAGGCTCGTTGATTTGACGTTATAACTCAGTAAAACATTTTTTCTTTCTTACTTTTCTTTCCCTCTCAAGGAAAAAGAAAAGCTTAAAATTTCTGAGTTCGATTTCCCGCGCTTCTTAGCACGATTGGATCCGTACGCATTTTTTATTGTTTGGGAGAGAATTAGAAAATCATGTAAACTGAGCTCTGCTTTGCAAATATATAAATCTGATAAAAAGAATGGTATTTAGAATTTTTTATTTGTTGTAAAATAATTTATATTTGTAAAATATTTGTAAGAGAAAATATTTGCAGGATAAAATATTTACAGTGAAAATAATGATTTTCTTTTATCACTTACTTATAGTATAATTTATATTTTTCTTAAAAATAACTTTAGTTCTTAAAAAATAGAAATTATTTTATCTGAAAATCTATAAATTTTACCTCTTTAAAATATTTTTCATAAAACAAACGTAAAAAAATTTATAAAATTTTTTCTTATAAAATATTTTTTAAAAAACAAACACAGATACAAATACATCCACGTTTATTTTAACGGTACATTGACAAAGCATAAAATGCCGAGTAATAAAGAGTTAAAAGATAGAATGGTGAAAATCTTCATTGAATCGGAAAGGGAAACTAGACCTTCAGGGGTCATACACTGAGGGCAACTATATGGCTTGACACTGCATGATTGTATTGATCCTTCCATTTTAGATAGCCATAGAGTACTGAATGTGGGGTATTTTCATCGATTTCTACGGTCACAGAAAACCGTAGTCTATCATACCGTTGAGTGAAGGTTAGAGTAGTAGGCTCCACCGTAATTCTCATTCCGTAAGCTGGAGGAATTTCAACTGTTGCCTGGTAAATAGCTGTGTCATTTCCCACGTTTGTCACCACCCTGCTAAATTTTTTGATCGTCGGAGAGGTGGAAGTTTTGTTGCTGAAAGTGGCAATGAACGACGGGTAGTTTAGATCGCTTTGTACTTGGCTGCAATTCCATTGACTTCTCCTGAGGAGAGCACTCATCTGTGTGTAATTATAGCCCAGGCCACACACAAAGTTGACATACTCTTGGAATCCCGCATCATAAATGAGTCCGGGATTCATGGCCTTGTTGGGATTGATATGCCCTGCACCAAAGGCTAGAGGTGTGGTGGAAAGGGCAGTGAATTCGTCTTTTATGGTAGAGTGAGTGTTGTCTGTGGTGTAGGCTGTGGTCATAATTGCTGAACGGATTGCTGCTGGACTCCATTCAGGATGGACACTTTTGAGTAAAGCTGCTACACCAGCAACATGGGGCGCCGCCATGGAGGTGCCTGAATATAAAGCATAATCTGTTACCAAATCATATTTTCCCACCCTCATGAATGGCTTATTTGGTGCAACTGCTGCTAGCACGTCCACTCCAGGAGCAAGTAGATCAGGTTTTAAAATTGTTGGATTGATCGGGTCAGGTCCTCTGGAAGAAAAATAGGCAACTTCAGGAGCTGGCTTTGTTCCCAAATTGGTTATCCCGAATTCGATGCCTTTTACTTTGGCTGCAGTCACCTGGGTTGCATATTGTCTAACTAAAGCCCCAGAAGCAGTTGATAAAACTACGCTGGGAATAGTATAGTCATCTGGTTGCAGAAGTGACAAATCTGTCATGAATATTCCAGCATATGCACCTGCCCTCTGAAGCTCCTCCTTTTGTCCCTCAACATCTGTCTGGGTGGTATTGTCACATAAGACTATTTTTCCATGAACTTCGCTTCCGTTAAATGCACGATATTTGCATATTGCTTTGTTTGGGTCGCCTAGACTATAGTACAAAGGAGCATCAGTAATGTAGATGCGCTCTGGGAAGTATGATTCACCTTGAATCGTCAGTCCATTTCCCAGTGTTATTACAGCGGCGAAAGTTCGATCAAGTGTGCCAGCTCCAACTGTTGTAATCCATGGTGCTCCATTGTATATTGTTCCATAGCTCCACCCATCATTTCCAGCTGAACACACGACAAAAATTCCTTTCTCAATTGCAGAAAGAGAAGCTATGGCAATAACATCTTGGAAGTAAGGTGTTTGTGGGAAACCGAGGGACAATGACATGATATCAACCCCGTCAGCAATTGCTTGGTCCATTCCCGCAAGTACATCAGTTGATGCAGTTTCTAGAGTATCCGTTGCGAAGAGGACCTTGTACATGGCAACATGTGCAGCTGGTGCCATTCCTCTGGCCGTGCCTTTTGCATATCCAAAATGGCTGGCACCTTGCACTGGGGAACCTGCGGCTGTGGATGATGTGTGGGTTCCATGACCAGCGAAGTCTCTGGCAGAGTCATAGTCCTCCTTGGGATTAATTTTCCTTCCTGCGGCTTTGAGTCCTTTGCTAAAAGATCGAGCTCCAATGAGTTTCTTATTGCAATTAGCTGGGCCAAATGCGGTGCCATTCTCACATCGCCCTCTCCATCTTTGTGGCACAGGTTGCATCCCTCTAGCATTGAAGCTTTGACTTTCTGGCCAAATTCCTGTGTCAATGATCCCTATGATAACACCTTCACCATACGATGCAGTAGGCCATAGGCCAAACTTATGGTTTAGTCCAAGAAACGTGGAGCTGTGGGTGGTGAATAGTTTTCCAAAAGACTCTTTATACGTAGCAAGATGAGCTGGGGATCGCTCAATTTCAGCTAATTGAGATGGTGTGAGTCTGGCACTGAAACCATGCATGACATGGCTATAAGAGTACAGCAAAATTTCTCTGTCATCGTGTTGATCTGACAATGACGTCAAGATTGAGCGGTGCCATGACTCATGGGTTGTGAATGTCGTAGGCTTTTGATTGTGATCCATGTGGATGATGTATGTTTTCACTTCTTCACTTCCAAGAACTACATTGCTCCTTCCCAGAAGCAATAGCAGTGGCCAGAGCAGCAGACTGTAAATGAGCTTGAAGAGGCCCATCCTTTTTTTTTTTTTGAAAATGCCAGCCAATGCTCCTATTGATAAAGACGAAGAAAACTGATGAATTTCAGAGAGACGCATTGGTGTTATATATAAGTGCAATTCTGTGTATGTTGTTTCTTGTATGATAGTAGCATTGCCGTAGAGATAGGACATCTTTGTTAATCGATGTTTCCCAAGTCAATGGAATAACTGTCTTTCTACATAAACTATTTGGCTTCTGTTATGTTGTTCGCGATGGCATTGCAAATGTCAATTGTTGTTATCTTGTAGGAAAGTTAATACGGATTTTAATCAATTATTCGCCGTTTTAGCCTTAGAAAAATGAACCGGCCATACGGCTACTGCTCTTTTCTTTTTTGTTCCATTTGAAGCTATTTTCCTTCTGTTTTGTTGTTCTTGTTAGTATTGCAAATGTCCATTGGTGTTCGTTGTTTGAAAAATAATCTGGGCTTTTCTCAATTGTTTGCCATTTTAGCCTTAGAAAAATGAACCGGCGAAACACTACGGCTTTTTTCGTTGGTCCATTTTTTTAAACTATTCGGCTTCTGTTTTGTTGGTCTTATTAGTATCGCAAATGTCCATTGGGGTTACCTTGTTTGAAAATTAATACGGGCTTTTCTCAATTGATTGCCATTTTACCCTTTAGAAAAATGAATGACTATATCACCTGAAATAGTAGTCTGACAGTAATTTATTATATTTTATTTTTTTTTACATTCACCCGAATTTTAGTCTCTTTTCGCTCGCTCCTAGGGTTTAAGAGAGTTAATGACATAGTGCAGTAGTAGGTTCAATACTCGTTCATATCAATATCAGGGGTAGGGGTAGTTTATACAAGTCCAATAATATTTGAGTAGAGAGTCTTCCTTATAAGAGAGGTTGAATAAGAATATTAATAAATGATTCTTTTTTAATTTACAAATTCAATAATTCACATATTAATAATATATTATTTTTCTGTGGTTAAAAAAAAATCGGTCATACCGTTGTCCGCTTTTTTTTTTTATTCATTAAAAGGTCATTACATAAAAAAATTACACGATGGAAGTGCTATTGAGAGACAACGCATTGGGCATTTGGCCTGTTTATCCGCCAAAAGGCAAGGTTCATGATCATCTCTCTTGAAATTTTCATCACATATGGCGCTTTGTTTTTTTTCATTTTTTGGCTTGGGTACATGCCCTTTCATTTTTGCTTATCGAAGAGTAAAAACATATCAGACAAATGGCAACACGTTAATGTGCAATCCATCTTAAAAGTATAGGCTAATTTTTTTTTTTTTTAACGGTTAAAAGTAGGCTTAAATAATCCGAGTTCTATAAAAACCATCATTTGTGGTCACCACGATGGATGCGAATGAGGCCTTTTTTTTTTTTTTTGGTCCTTTAATGCTTGGATTTGAACCTGGTAATGAGGCATATTCAATGTTTACAGGGAAATCTATGCCAAGGGAATCATCCCGAGTTTCATTGTGAATAATGTAATTTCCTAAGTACCCAAAAGGAGAAAAAAAAAAAAAAAGAGTAAATAAGTTATGTCATAAAGAGTATTTTTATTCGTCTTTCAATTTTTATGAATCTTATCATACACCTTAATTTTATATTATATTAAAATTAAAATAATCACATTATTCATTCAATAATATTTAAATTTTATTTTTTTAAAAAAAAATTCAACCTCATGTCATCTTTGATATTACTTTAGTATTATCTAGTACTTCCCATTTGTTATTTCCGAAAATGTTGATCCCATAAAGATGTAGCTTTACATAGAAGTAAGAAAAATAATGATGCGTCTGTTCAATAATAATAATAATAATAATAATAATAATAATGCCTCCATTTTTTTAAAAATATCTTATACTTAAACTAAATAGATTGAAGAAGGATGAACAGAATTCTAGGCCTTCATTTTACTGATATCGCGGCAATAATGATATCGCGATAAAAGAAGAAGGATAACGAAATATTCTTTTATAAGAAGTCATTAATGAACTTAATTCTTATAATTTTCAAACAATATAATAGACATTTTCAATTCATGAAAGTCTATCTGATTCCGCGTTAACTTTTTTTTTTTTTTGGGTCCCTAAGTTAACCTGTAAATTCATTTAAATTATAACTGAAAACAAAAATAAATTGGGGGGATTTGTGGGGACATTAATATAAGATTTATTTGCAAAATTAATTTGCTTTAATTCTTTCCAAAATTATATACCCAGTGAAATGAAAAAAAAAAAATAAATAATTTACGGGGCTTGAGGGTCTGATTTCTTTTTTTTTTTTTTTATTTGGTATATTGTTCGTTTTCTTTTCGATGTGGGAACAGCGGAGAGCTTCTTCCTCGCCAATCTGCAGAAGCCATCAAAGCTTTGAAGATGCTATTCCCAGAACAGAACGCACTGCGAAATACAGAGACTCCGACAAAGCCGGAATAGTCGGCGCCGCTGGTGGTGAGGCAGAGGCCGCCAAGGTGTTGGCCGCCGGGGGAGCAGTTGGAGTTCATTCATAATCATGAACTGCTGCTTTTAACGAAATCGGTTTCCGGCAATATCGACAGACTGGAAGAGCAGTCTGATGAGGTACTTTGATTTGAAATTAAGATTCAGCAAAACATTGACTTGCTTCTTACTTTTCTTTTTCCCTTTTAAAAAAAAAAAAAATAAATTTAGGTGTTCCATTTTCCGCGCATCTTAGCACGATTTCATCCGTACAAATCTTCCATTGTTTGGGAGAGAATTGAAGGAGGAAAAATGTAAACTGAGCTCTGCTTTGCAGATATATAAATCTGATAGAGAGAATGACATTTAGATCATACAAATACATCCACGTTTATTTTGACGGTGCATTGGCAAGCAGAAAATGCTGAGTAATAAAGAGTTGAAAGATAGAATTGTGAAAATCTTTATTGTATTGGAAAGGGAAACTAGACCTTCAGGGGTTATGCATTGAGGGCGACTATAGGGCTTGACACTGCATGATTGTATTGATCCTTCCATTTTAGATAGCCGTAGAGTACTGAATGTGGGGTATTTTCATCGATTTCTACGGTCACAGAAAAGCTTTGTCTCTCATACCGTTGAGTGAAGGTTAGAGTAGTAGGCTCCACCGTAATTCTCATTCCATTATCTGGAGGAATTTCTATTGTTGCCTGGTAAATAGATGTGTCATTTCCCACGTTTGTCGCCACCCTGCTAAATTTTTTGATTGTTGGAGAGCCTGAGGTTTCGTTGCTGAAAATGGCAATAAATGAAGGGTAGTTTAGATCACTTTGAGCTTGGCTGCAATTCCACTGACTTCGCCTGAGAAGAGCACTCATCTGTGTGTAATTATAGCCCAGGCCACACAAAAAGTTGACATACTCTTGGAAACCCACATCGTAAATGAGTCCAGGATTCATGGCCTTGTTTGGATTGATGTGGCCCGCACCAAAAGCTAGAGGTGTTGTGGGAAGGGCTGTTAATTCGTCTTTTATGGTAGTGTGAGTGTTGTCTTTGGTGTAGGCTGTGGTCATAATTGCTGAACGGATTGCTGCTGGACTCCATTCAGGATGGACACTTTTGAGTAAAGCTGCTACACCAGCTACATGCGGCGCTGCCATTGAGGTGCCTGAATATAACGCATAATCTGTTACCAAATCATATTTCCCCACCCTCATGAATGGCTTATTTGGTGCAACTGCTCCTAGCACGTCCACTCCAGGAGCAAGTATATCGGGTTTTAAAATTGTTGGATTGATCGGGTCAGGTCCTCTTGAAGAAAAATAAGCAACTTGAGGAGCAGGCTTTGTTCCCAAATTGGTTAACCCAAATTCAATGCCTTTTACTTTGGCTGCCGTCACCTGAGTTGCATATTGTCTTATTAAAGCCCCAGAAGCAGTTGATAAAACTACGCTGGGAATAGTGTAGTCCTCCGGATCCAAAAGTGACAAATCTGTCATGAATATTCCAGCATATGCACCCTCCCTCTGAAGCTCCTCCTTTTTTACTTCAACATCCATCATCAGGGCAGGTACCGTCACACAAGGCTACCTTTCCATGGACTTCGCTTCCGTTAAATGCCCCACGGTTGCATATTGCTTTGTTTGGGTCACCTTGACCATAGTACAATGGAACATCAGTAATGGAGATGCGCTCTGGGAAGTATGATTGACCTTGAATCGTCAATCCATTTCCCAGTGTTATTGCAGCAGTGAAAGTTCGATCGAGTGTGCCAGCTCCAACTGTCGTGATCCATGGTGCTCCATTGTGTATTGATCCATAGCTCCACCCACTATTTCCGGCCGAACACACAACAAAAATTCCTTTCTCAATTGCAGAAAGAGAAGCTATGGCAATGATATCTTGGAAGTAAGGTGTTTGTTGGAATCCGAGGGACAGTGACATGATATCAACCCCGTCGGCAATTGCTTGTTCCATTCCTGCGAGTACATCAGTTGATGCAGTTTCCATATTATCTGTTGCGAAGAGGACTTTGTACATGGCAACATGTGCTGCTGGTGCCATTCCTCTGGCCTGTGCCTTTTGCATATCCAAAATGGCTGGCACCTTGCACTGGGGAACCTGCAGCTGTGGATGATGTGTGGGTTCCATGACCAGCGAAGTCCCTGGCCGAGTCGTAGTCAACTTCTGGATTAATTTTCCTTCCTGCGGCTTTGAGTCCTTTGCTAAAAGATCGAGCTCCAATGAGTTTCTTATTGCAATTGGCTGGGCCAAACACGGTGCCATTCTCACATTGCCCTCTCCATCTTTGTGGCACAGGTTTCATCCCTCTGTCATTGAAGCTTTGACTTTCTGGCCAAATTCCTGTGTCAATGATCCCTATGATCACGCCTTCACCATACGTAGCAGTAGGCCATAGGCCAAACTTATGGTTTAGTCCAAGAAACGTGGAGCTGTGGGTGGTGAATAGTTTCCCAAAAGACTCTTTATATGTGGCCAGATGAGCTGGGGATTGCTGAATTTCAGCTAATTGAGATGGTGTGAGTCTGGCACTGAAACCATGCATGACATGGCTATACGAGTACAGCAAAATTTCTCTGTCATCGTGTTGATCTGACAACGATGTCAAAATAGCGCGGTGCCATGACTCATGGGTTGAGAATGTCAAAGGCTTTTGGCTGTGATCTATGTGGATGATATATGTTTGCATTTCTTCACTTCCAAGAACTATATTGTTACTTTCCCAGAAGCAATAGCAGTGGCCAGAGCAGCAGATTGTAAATGAGCTTGGAGAAGCCCATCCTTTTTTTGATTTTAATGCCAGCCAATACTCCTATTGACCAAGACAAAGAAAACTGATGAATTTCAGAGAGACATGTCGGGGTTATATATAAGTGCAATTATGTGTATGTTGTTACTTGTATGGTAGTAGCATTGCCTGTAAAGATAGGACATCTTTGTTAATCAAGTTTTCCCAAGTCCATGGAATAACTGTCTTCTACATACACTATTTGACTTCTGTTTTGTTGGTCTCGTTGGCATTGCAAATGTCAATTGTTGTTATCTTGTAGGAAAGTTAATCTGGATTTTACTCAATTATTTGCCGTTTTAGCCTTAGAAAAATGAACCGGCCATACGGCTTCTGCTCTTTTTGTGTTTTTTTTTTTTTTTTGGTTCTATTTGAAGCTATTGTCCTTGTTTCGTTATTCTTGTTAGTATTGCAAATGTTCATGCTCATATCTCTTAGAATTTCTACGCCAAATGGCAAAGGTTCATGCTCATATCGCTTAGAATTTCCATCGCACATGGCTTTTTTTGTTCTGTCTTTTCGGGTTGGGAATATTCCCTTTCATATTTACTTATCGAAGAGTAAGCATATAGACAAATAACGCCACCTTAATGTACAATTCATTTTAAAACTAGGCTTATTTTATTTATTTATTTATTTAACGCTTAAAACTAGCCACGATGAATGTGACTTAGGTATATTTTTTTTCTTCTTTATGTCCTTTAATGCCTGGATTTGAATCTGGTAACGTGGCATATTCTATGTACTATTGTACTTACATGGAAACCTATGTCGAGGGAATCGTCCCGTGTTTGATTGTGAATAATGTAGTTTCCTAAGTACCAAAAAGGGGGGAAAAAAGTTAGAATAAGGGTGTATTTGTTTTTTGTAAAATATTTTATAAGAAAAAATTTTACAGGTTTTTTTTACATTTGTTTTACAGAAAATATTTTATATAAGTAAAATTTTAAAAAAATTTTCAGATTTTCAGGTAAAATAACTTCTCATTTTACAGAATTGAAGTTATTTTCAGGAAAAATACAAATTGTGCTATAAGTAAATGACAAAAAAAAATCATTATTTTCATTATAAATATTTTTTTTTGTAAATATTTTACAAATATAAATTATTTTACGGTAAACAAACAAACCTTAAATAATATAATAGATGATATTCTTCTTAATTCTTTAATTTTTAATAAATTTTATTGTATAATTTAATTTTAAATGTATTAAAATAATGACATAATTTATATGATAATATTTAATAATTTATTTATTTTTATTTTTAATTTTAATTATTTAATAATTAAGATTATTTTAATATTATTTTAATATTACATGAAAAATACTAATCAGTGCTTCTTATTTTTTAACTGGACAATAATGTCTGGCCCAAATGTGGCTGTACTCTTTAAAGGGAGGGAGCTATGGGATCCCAGGAATACAAGGCGTACTATGATATGATATGACAGATTTTTTTATTAGTATATATTTCACTAATGAGGTAACAAAATAATACGAATTTGTTTAATCCAATAAATTTCAAAAACTTGTAGGGAGAAGAAGAGAATGGAAAAAGCTATAGCTTTGGTGAAGGTAGATGATTTTATTTTATATTCTTTGTAGTGGTGAATAAAGAACAAAAAGGCCGGTTGTTAATTACTATAAAAAGCTAGTTTTCCAATAATCAAAAGTGGCTTTTTGATCATAAAATATGATACAAGAATATAAATGATCTAAAAAAAAAAGCAGGTAGTTAATTGTTACAAAAGCCAGTTTTTTATCCGTAAAGAGGCTAGTTTAACTACAAAATATATGGCATTGAAAGATCTCAAAATATTTGAACTCGAGCATGAGTGGCATTGGGCTGGAGTTTGAGCCAATAACTCATAAATGAGACCTTTTTTTAATCTATTCTTTTACAACGTATAAAACAAAAATTATCTTATAAAAAAAGTTAACAACAATAAGCCAGGCCGCAAAATACAGTAAGAGCATAAAACACAGATATCAGCTCTAGTCCGGTTCGGTTAGTTAGGTTCGGTAAGTTAGACCGAAATTCTGTGATTTGAATATTAGACTATGTTAGGCCATACAATCAAACCGAAAAATATATAACCCGGTTAAATCTAGCCAAATTTAGTGATCCAATAAAATTAAAATTTAGCTAAATTTTTACCAATTTAAAAGATCACACTTTTCTTTTAATTTAAAAATATTATATTTTTTTAATATATTTTTGAACATTTATCCTGTAATAATTTAGTGTTTATTTCAATTATTAATAAATTAATATCTATTTATTATCACAAATTTATTTATTTAAATTTTTTTTATACTCCTTTAAAAGTTGATTTTGAATTCTAAAAAATACAGATTTTCTGAGCTTGAGCAAAAATAAACATATTAAATCAATATCAATTGAATAGAAAATATAGATCAAAATTTAAAATAAAATTAGATACGAGTATCTTAAATATTATTCAATGAATAAAAATAAATATTTTAGATTAAAAAAATAATATATTGTTCTAACTTTTTACATTTTAAGATTACATATTTTTATTTCTTATAATCCATGCGATGTAAATATTTTATTAAATAATAATAATAATAATTATTATTATTATTATATTTTTAATTATTTATACGATTCAATTAGTGAGCCGACGGTTAAATTAATGATCTAATAACCTTACTTTTTAACCAGGTCATCAGTCAAACCAGATCTGATAACTATGACATAAAATGCAACAATAAGCACATAATCGTTCTTCTAATCGCAAGCCACGCCGCTCTTTCGTAAGATCAACAAAGAACCAGACAAGGATGCTGCCAGCGACTACCATGTAACTACAACCGAACCACACATTAATCTTCAATAACACCATCATCCGACAATTCCAGAGATTCGGTGCCATTGACAATTGGATGGTCTGAAGTGTCGACACTCAGGGCACTTAAAATGCTGAAGTCGAAATCATCGTCGTCGTCATCCTCCTCATCATCTCCATCCCTATTACTTTGGTCATTAACTGAATCTTCTTCAATCTCCTTTTGCTTAGCTTCTTTGGCACGGGCTTCTCTTTGCATGCGCTGTTTGATCGCATCTTCATAAGACATTTCATACCAAACCGCACCCTTGCCCACGATAGATTTGTTGTGAGCATCTAACATCCTCTCTTGCTTACTTTCTTCTGAGTTCTTGGGTTCTCCCCAGTAGTCATACCGGTACAAAGGATTTTCAGGATCATATTGGTCCTTCCCAAAATAACTTGCGGGCTTGTATCTTCCTGGCTCTTCCAATGGCAGACCAAGAGCTTGACGGCTGAGAGAAATTGAGCAACTTGGTAAGGACACACTGGGAGAGGGAGCGGGAGACAGTGAATGTAATGTAAATGAAAAAAAAAAAAAAAAAAGGCCGCAGAAGCCCAAATCGCGGCAGCTTTAACACAGATTGACCCGTTGCATAAATTTTAAAAACTCAACTTCACTGATAAAATAAAAGGCAAAATATACAGCAGGTATTGCAGTAAACTCCACTGGGACTTCAGTCACAGGTTTCGAGTCGTAGAAATAGTCTCTTTGTGAGAGAGCCTCGTATGCTAAGGCACTTTTATTTTTTTACAAACTCCATCGGAATGACTAATCTCAATGCCCAAATAGTTACACACATTTCGATTTTCCTCCGTCATTCAAACGCACCTAGAAGTAGATTCAAGCAAAACGGGCTGCATTCAAAGCAACAGACAAGTCTAAATGCTGTTCCCATCCCCATCACAAATGGTGGTGATGCATATAGCTTAAGGAGAGAATTATGAATGAAAAGCAACGGTATACCAGCTGATATCTCTGATCAAAGCTTCTCTTTCCTCAAATGACCGACGCCAGTGCAACAAGTCATATTCATCCATCTCAAAATTTCGCCTCAGCTTGTGAACTCTATATCTCTCACCTCTTTCTACAGCTTCTTTTCTCAGTTTATTATGATGCTGCAAGAAAAGATACGAAACAAGTCCTGAGCAGGGAGCTGGATCATATTCAGCATTTCCATCAGACTTCATTGCTTTCATCGAGGTTTAATGACATGACATGGAATTTAGGTATATAAAACCAGCCCTAGAAATATTCAATTAATAAACGCAAACTACGTATTTCTCACAAGTGAAACAGGACCAATTGGACCCTATGAAGCAATAGTCATGAGAATTTGCTTAAAAATTAGGAGAAATTGAAACATACACAACACAAGAAAAAACTCGAGTATCTGGCCATGATGTTTAATCAATAAGTAAGGGTGCCACTCCTAAAGCAGTCACAGAGGCAGTAAACATCATGACATTTCCAATCAGACAAAAAGCATTTGAGCATATTCACACAACAATATTCCAACTCAAATTTTAGCATCAGCAGTGACTATGTTGTGATTAACAACCCAACTGTTAACTGAACTTAAATTTAATGAGAATAAATTATACAAGAGATCATAAAAAAATTTCAAAACATAGTTGACCTCACGCTCTGCTAACGCAGCCTCCAAGTCCAGCTCTTTAACACTTTGTTTCTGCCCATGAATATATACAGCATCAGATGAGTGCATCAGATAATAATTTTGATGCAAAATCACACGAATAGTTCTTACCAGAATTATTTGAGGCACTAATTTTTTCTTATAGTAGACTTTTGTATATTCAATACTATTTTCTTCGTCAAAATCACCATCATCAGTGATATCAGATATTTTTTTGCCCTTGTATTTCTCAGGATTAGTCTCCCAATCATCAACAATCATTTGCTCAGCGACATGAATCTGCCACAACTGCATTGATTACAAAAATTGCCCCAAAAAAAAGATAATTCAGCACTAATGTCACAAAGGGAGGGATCGTAATGGCATCAAATATCAGCTAACGACCAAGAAAGAGAAAAAGATCTTGCTATATAAGAGAACCTTATCAACATAAGGGTGATTAGACAACAAAGGTTCCTCTTCTGGTTTTATCCCTGGGTCTTTTCTGGGAACAGGAGGCCGTCCACAATCACGCTGCAGAAGCACAACCACTTAATGACATGCCAAAAAAATAAAGAAAGAACATAAATATTAATAATTTTACAGCAGGTGTGTGTATGGAATAGCAACCTGTGGGAGGCTAATTGAAGAGGAAAATGCAATACCAATACCTATGAATTTTGACAGGACCAACCAACAAAGAGAAAAATGGAAACAATTGATGAACATGACAATCTGAATATTTTAGTAAAAGACAGCTACTAGAACTTTAATGTCCTTAGAAATTTTAATTCTTGATTTCACATGTAGCAGTATAACTATAAGAAGAAACTTGAATTGTAAATGTTTCAAAATCACCAGACAATACGGTCAAAAACTTTAAAATTTTCAAATTAGGCAAGCTTAGGGATATCTAAAAGATCCTGTACGGAATTTAACCAAATTATAAAATGGTGTAAGAAATTCACATATGGAGATGCTATTGTCAGTGATCTACAAGTTAAGAGTCAACCTGGAGCATCTCATTAAGAAGGCCAACAAAGAGGGCTTCCACGCACGCAGTTAAAACTCACAAGACGTATAATAGAAAATAAAAGAGAACAGACATTAATATTGCATGTTGAAAAAGTGTGCATACCCGCAATTCATCTGGGTTCATATCCTCATCTCGATGAAATATTGGTGGAAATTCAAATCTCTTAAAGCTGGAATTTTAAATAAATAAAGGTAACAAAAAAGCTGGAATTTTAAAGGTGAAAAACATACAGGCAAGTAGAAAGAGAAATATGTTTAATGCAGCACCACTATCTTAATTTCACTAAATGGAGACTCTGTTCCTAATCCCCTTTTCCTATGGGTAAAGAGAGTAAAAGAAGTCATCCAGCGCAAGGCTGTGTTCTGACTGATGATTGTGACGAGTAACAAGCTCATGCAGGGTAAGTCTTACTGGTCCAGTATTACAGACTCCAAGATGAGGATTGACAAAATGTAAAAGATCTTACATAAGATGATCTATGTTGGGATCGATAAAACGCATTTCAATAGGGAAGCGAAACCGATAAGGATCTCGTTTTGCCTACAAATCAAATGAGATAATCAAAGTCTGCTCCAAAAATAACATCAAAATTTGAATCACCCTGTAAGGAGCTCGCTAACAGAAGAAATACAGATATATATTTATGTATGTGAAATGAAGAAATCTCACCAGAATTTCAACAATGACATGCATGCCAACTTTTATATGATGACGGATCCAATACCAATCATTACCCTTAATAGGAACCCACCTGAAAACACATATACAGTGCATGAATACACCTGGAAGCCTTCACACTTATATAGATTAAGGATTTATAAAGAAAATTAAGTTTCCAATTGGAGTAAATACAATTAGAGCCAGCACATAACACAATCTAATTGGTAGGATGGAAAGATAATCAATTTAAAGACACTTACCCATCATACACACCTCCAATGTCAACAAATGCTCCTTGATATAGGGCTATGCTGGTCACTTTTCCCTGACAAATCTACAAAAGAAACAGGGCGGATAAACAAATTTCCTTCAGTGGCGGCAAAATATAGCAGTACATAAGCTTGATCTTCATAAGAATGGAATTTGTAGAAGTGTTCGTGAAGTTTTAACATAAATTTATCTTTTATCCACACAGATATCTCTTAGTTGATATTTTCAGCACTTAAAGTTTCACCAAAAGCTTCCATGAGAGAAAAAATTGTGAAGAATTGTTCACCTGTCCTGGATAATAAAATGGAAGCTCATACTGCAGAAGACAAAAACAGGCCAACTGTAAGCATATTGCCGTAAGTGGAATTGACATTTACACACAAATGAAATAGATGAAGAAGTTTGGTATTTCTCCAACCATGCCCTCTTTGTAGTCTTTTCCTCTTTTTCTTCTACCAGGATAATAATCTTGGTCATGCTGCATTGGAAGCAAAATTGGCAACATTAGTCTACTAAACTACCTCAGCAAAATCAGGGAAAAAATTCAATATGCCGACATTAGTCGCCCAATCCGCAGACAAAATATTAGAACTCATACAAAGGCATCCTTATTGAATGCGAGGTTTGGCGTAACAGTGATGTTAGCACAAGTTCGAGTCATTGAAACAAATTTTTTGAAAAAAAACACGGGAAATGCTGCATAATCTGATGTTTCCCAGACCCCACAGTGGCGTCTGCACATCATATTTTTTTTTACTACAAAGGCATACTTGTTCAAAGTTTTACCAACTTCCGATCAAACTTTTGCAACAGCAGGCAAGAATGAAGATCCATTTGCCAATACTCCAATTAAAAAACAAAAACAAAAAAATTGAAAAGGAAACCTGATGTTTTGCTGGAATTAAGTTGATATACCTGGTAAGATTCTTCTTCCAATCTATCCTTATTGGCGTCAACCCATTCCTTATACTGATTCAAGAACATCTTATACCTGTCCAAACAAAACCCATCAGCCTCCCGAACTACATTACTTTCCAAATCCTCCAATCTCACCCTCACAGCCATCAATTTATGTGCTTCACGAATGAACTCCAGCTCCTTCCTATCAACCTCCCACCCTCTCGGCGGCCAATCCCTCGGCGGCACGTGCCTCACCACCAGCGGCGCCACCCAAACCGTTTCCAGCTTCTCCGGAATCTCCCCCTTTATCTCGAACTGTTTCATGTACCACTCATCTTCGGTGAGCCCCATATCTTTGATCTTCTGGGCCCGGTACTTCGGGGATAACATTTTGAAAGCTTCGATGGCTTCCGGCGATTGGAGAGGGACCTCTTCGCCTTCATTGAGGGACTTTCTAGCGAAATCGGCTTCGGGAGTGAGTATTTCCTCCCATGGGGCCCAGTCGCGGTCAATCCAGTTCTTGCGGCGGGCCGCGTCCTCGGTTTCTTTGTCTTTTGGGCCGCCGGAGTTATAGGGGAAAGTGTCGTCGACGGGAAACTCATCGGAGTTGAAGCATTTTGGACCTATCAAGGTGCTGGCGCCGGTGAAGACGGCGGAGGAAAAAGATATTATGGCTTTGGTGAAGAGAGGGTGCTGTGGGAAGCGGTGGTGCCGCCGGTGGTGGTGGTGGTGGTGGTCTAGGGTTTTAGGGAAAGAGTAGAGATTAGGGGCTTGGAGGATTTGCATATTTTGGCGGGGACTCAATAAGATCAGAGTCAGCGAGCGAGCCTTTAATTTTTCATAATTAACGGATAAGATATTTAAATTGTAAATAATAAGTGATAACACTATTGCTCTTTCCAAAAAAAATAATAATATAAATATTATTATTATTAAAAAATAATATTTTTTATTTATTAAATATATTGAATATAATTATATAATGATAATTACTTACTTTTTTTTAATTTTAAAATTTAAAATTTTAAAATTTAGAATTTTAATTATTAAAATATTAAGAAAAATCAATAACAGAGAAATTCAAAAGAATGGACGAGGCTCATCTCAAGGAAGTAAGTTGCAAAAATATTTGGGGCTGGTCCACCGATCCAGATTGGCAGGGGCGCAAAAAGCAAACAGGGAATGGAGGTACCCAAGTTGAAACCTTGAAGGAGGTACCCAACACTTTTTATTAATTATTTTATCTATTTTATGAATAAACATTCTAAAATTTATTTAATTTAGAATAAAACTTCTGGTGTTTGCTATTCTTAATATAAATTCTTATATAGAATAAATTTATTTAATTATTTTTTATTTTAAGTAAATTCCATATAAACTTTTTTTTTTCATTTACAAAACGTCAAAAAGTTGTTGCAGCTAATAAAAGGAACTCACATTGAGTCAAATTAAAAATCCCTACAACCAGTGGAGATTGTTGCAGCAAAGAAAAATAATCTCATCCATGGATGAGTTAAATAGAAGTTAGAAACTAAACTTAAATTCATAGATGAATTCCTTGAATTTAAATTTCTTGACCCGAATATGCTCAACTGCAGTTATCTTAAAGTCCTAAATAGGCCATATAACCATATATACACATGTTAAATGAAGAGAGTTTGGCCGATTCTCAGATAGAAGAGGGTCAAGAGTAAAATTTGAAGTCCTTGGCTTGAAGTATTATCTGTCTCAGTCCGCCAATGGGGGCCAGCACCATCAATAGGATGCCAAGTACAATGCAGACCTTAATAGGCAAAACAGAACAGACGATTAGCCTAAGCAACAAGTGAGTTTAATTGGCAAGAAAATGTGATTTTCAAAACCATGAACTTAATGCCAAGATTACCCAATTTGCAACCCATGACAAGCTGAATTTCTTAGGTTTGTGGATGATAAGCCACATGATGCAAGGCAACTGCAAAACATAGTATAAGATTAGATATTTGATTTATGCATATGCAATGCAGGTTACTTCACAAGAAATAAGCAAGAATGCACGTATAAATTCCTCACAAAATAGGTTGTAGGAGCAAAAGCAAATCCTCCAAAGAAACTGAGAAGCCCTCCGAAGAACGGGAATGTCATTGCAGCGAACATAGTAACACCTGCATTTGATCAAATACAGTACAAATTACATATGCATCAAAATCAGCACAGCCCCCACCACCATGCTAGCAGGATCTGAAACTACACTAAGAAAAGAATTTTCCAACTTGAAATTTTCACTCACCAACATATAGAGTTCGTGTTATGAATCGAAGCAATCTACTCGGCTGAAGTTTCATCTTCAACACCAGAAATGCTTCCATCATGTCAAAAACTGGCATGGCAAAAAGCTGAACAAATAGCATCATCAGAAACTTGAAGCAAACCATCCAGATATCACAGACTCAAAAAAAAAAAAAAACAATCCATTAATGTAATGGGGTGCCGAGGTATGAAATTAATTTGCTGATGGATTGACCTGATAACTTCCGATGACATGGAAAACAACAAAAAGGTTAGCAGCTGCGATCAGCCAACGAGGTTTCTCTAGTGAAATGAGGACATTGTCCTCAACTTTGTCACCAAAAGCCCAGTAACCAAGAAAGCTGACCGGGAAGTAGCACAAACCAACAACAATATAGGCAATAACCACGCCTTTCCACATGGGTTTCTTCGAAGGCTTTTCGGGTGATGAAGGGATGGTTGCCTGTATCTCCAGGACCACATTGTGCCCTGCAAAGGCAAAAGCTACATCTCCCAAAGCACCGAGGAAATCGAATACCTGCCCTGCTGTAGTTGAAGATCTATGCCCATAATTGACATCTGTTTGAGGCCCTCTATGTACAGAAGCTACCCATCCAATAGTCGAGTAACTACAGAGTGTCACAGAAGTCCTAGTAAGATTCCTTATAAAGGCCAGCCACAAATTTCATAGCAGCAATTATCTAAGTGTAAAGAATAAATCTAAGCAATTCTGTGAAATTTATGAGTAAAAAAGAAAACGACACTAGAAATTTTGATACCTCAAGGACATGATAGCAGCGGCGAGAGAGACAAAGGTGATGGAATTGAAACTTGGAAGATGAGACAGAACGAAGTGGACAGAGGCAAAGATCATGATGAAATAAGTAGTTTTGATGTCTTTGGCGTCAGGCCAAACGGTGTCATGGAACTTCTTCAAGCATTTCCCTCCAGTGATCATGTAGACGATATCAACCCCAACCTCCACCATCAATTGCTGTGGCACCACTACCCAAAGACCGAGCTTTTCGCCAAAGGCATGCTGACCCAATTCATGGTACCTATCAAATCTCTTTCCTGGGACCATCTCATGCATCTCCACCATTTGCCATAGCGTGTAGAGAGTGATCACCCATGATAAGATCATCACAGTTACACCCGGACCCCTGAAGCATATATATCAACCAAACCCCATTAACTTATATTCGTTAAGCATCACTTGTAACATCATCGATTCATGTTAAACTTGTCCAGTCACTATCCCTGGAAACCCCATCTGGGCTTTTCCAGAAACAATGAATAAGAAAAAATTCAAGAACAAGATCCTTTCTTGGAAGAGTTCCAACCTGACTCAAATGTATTGGTCAAGAATAAAGATAAACATCACGAAAGTTTCTTTGGTTAAACAAAGAATACGAGCCTGGAACTTTTTGGGTAGCAGAGAGTGACTTACCATCCAAGGTGAGACATAGCATAAGGGAGGCCCAAGACCCCGGCGCCAACCATGGCTGTGACATTGTGGAAAGCAGAGTACCACCACTTTGCTTTCCTGGACTTGGTGATTGGAAGCCAATCATTTAGACTATCTCTTCTTATATTTTCATCAGTTTGCACATCCTTCTCTGCTTGAATTTCCTCCATTCTTTCTTGTCCAAGAGAAAGGAATTGATGAAGATTTCTTGAAATCCAATCTGATCGGATCAAAAAGTACTTTGCGGCCAGGTATGAAGGAGTGTGGATTGCATGACCAAAGATAAGAGAGAGCTGGAGTTTGTTTCCTATTACAACTTAAATTAGCTTGGTCGTGTTATCAAAACTGAGTAAGTGGCCGCACAAATACTTGTTTGCTATTTTTTTGGAAAAAAAATGTTGTTATTTGAATGCTGATTATCCTGCCAACTTTCAAGATTTTGCTATGTTTTGAACATTAGAAGCCCACGAATTGTGGGATAGTGAGGCGTGTGAGTTGAGGATCCTCAGCCATCGTACTCGCAATGGCATTTTGGGGAGATCAGAATGAAAAGCTAGAATTTCGAATTAGGGTATATCTGATTATGGGAGAACAAACGCTCAGGATTAGGTTGAACTAAAATATAATGCAATTTGAAGTAAAGAAATAGGAGATTTCTAATTTAATTGAACTAAAATATAATGCAATTTTAAATTTGAATAAAAATAAAATTTTAAATGAGTCTAGTTAAAGTAAAAGATAATAATAATAAAGCAAATTTGTGTATATTAAGATAAAGTGTTTAATATATTATAACAATGTGATTAAGATTTGTGAGAACCAAAATATAGATATAAAGAGGTATTTGATTTAACTTTTTGAGAGCTGTATTCTCATTTTATCTTTAAAAAATAATACAAATGTTGTTTGATTTTTTTTTTGTACATTATTGTTGCTGATGCATCTCAAAATGTTATTGACTGAAAAAATAAAATAAAACTACTTTTTAATTTGATCAACAACTGATAAATTATATTATTACAAAATTGTCCTTAACTTAAGCAATGTCGAGCCCGTGCAATGCTTATAGGAAAAGCCTCGGGAAAAAAAGTTAGAAAGTAAAAAAGCGTACTTATCGAAAAAGTCACGGCATTACTTGTGTCAAAAGGGAAAAGGCAACGGGAAAAAAAGTGAAAAAGCGTACTAATATAAATGGATGCCCATCATAAAATATAATATTTTTTAAATAAAAAATTATTATTTTTTATTTTAAAAAAATAAAAAAAAAGCCTCTAACATAAACATCTTCCATTCGTTTCTTTCATTTTAATACTGTATAAACACTAATCTAAATATATAAAAGTATTATTATTTTGTTTAAACATAGCAATTAGTAATCAAAATAATATTTTTAAACAAGATTTTTATATATTTATTATAATTGTAATTGTTCCTCTACTCACAATTTTTATTAATAAATAAGTTATAAAATTAGTTTATATTAAATAGAGTTAAAAAGATTATATATCATAATAATCGAAACATAATGTCTAAACTAATTATTTTACAATTTTAACAATAATCAATTAGTATTAATTTAACTAAACATTCAATTTTATTTTGTTAATCAGTAACAACAGCTAACAATCAACTACAAAAACAACTACCAATAGTAAAACCAAAGACTTAAGTGTTCGCATAAGTCAGATTCTAACGGAACATAAGCAAACAGAGAAACCAATCACAGAAACCAAGCACACTTTCAGTAGGACACTATGTAATGTTCTTGTAATGATTAGATATAATGTTAATACTTGCTATGTCTGCAAACTTTTTTTTTTTTTTTTGTGAGTAACAAACATCAATTCCCAATTTTAAGCCTCACAAAATCAATTTTTAGTTTTTCTCTTCAATTGGATCTCACTTAATTTGAAAAATCCATAATTTCTAGTGAGGCACATATACATAAGCTTGTACTTCTCCAGGATACGTATAAACACCTATCATTAAGAGAAACAAGGTCTAAACTTTCATAGAGAAAATTCCATATTGGGTTTAGAGTTCGGAAAAATTAAGCTTCAGATAGAAGCATTACTGCTAGAAGAACATGTGATTACAAAGCAGGAGACTGCCAGAATGGATTCTCTGTTGTTGCATCCATCGTTCAACAAGAAAATCTTCATCGCTTTGGCGCTTAAGATACTCATTCATGTCAAAATGTGTCCTTGTCCCACATAATGATAATTGACTCTGGCAACTTCCAAATTCTCCAGATTTGGTTCCTATAATTTCATCGATATTTGATGAATGACTTTCTCTAACTCCTGGGCTCCAACTCCCATGACTACTGATTGAATGAGTGGATATATCTTGTGCAGGGCTTGCTTCCTACAAAAATGGTAGCGAAGGAAAGAAAAAGAGAAGAGGGAGGTGAAAGGAGTTAGTCAAAAAGGAACAATGGGTCAAAGATTACGTGAGTTTGATGCAGTGGAAAAAGGAAAAGAAAAGGGATTACCTCACGACTGCCATCCCATAATTTAGTTTTTGAAGTTGGTGTTTGTGTCATATTCTTGCCTGATAGTGGAGAAGGATCATTGGAAGTTTCCCACTGCAACCAGGGAAGGGCAACTCCGTCCATTTCAGCAACAAGAGGTTTGGACATTGCCTGACTCTGAAGAGCTCCCATTTTCATGATTCCTCCTATGGTTGAACTTGTATCACTTCTTTCTCCATCTAAAGATGAGATATCTGTATCTTCAACATTAGAAATGAAATCCTCGATATATCTTTCTGCCTCCTCTGTCAATCGCCTGGACATCCTATTTCTGTCATTGCTCCTCTGAAATTTAGACAAGTCAATCGGAATTCAATAAAAAATGCTGCCTTTCACTGGTGAAGAAACAAAATAACTTGCAAATGTTAAAACAAGCATAGGAATTGATATTATCCTCGTCACAGTGTCAACAAACCAATGTAGCATTTGACTAATTACCTTTCTGGCTCGTAATGGCTTTTCTACAGCAATATTATTTTGATCAGGAAGCAGTTTTGTCACAATCTTTGAGAGCTCCCTACTGCATTGCTCCTCCAACACCGCTTCTGCTAAAAGATCTGGTTTACGCTTCTCAGACTGCCAAACACAAGAGCTCTAGAATTCAAATGGGAGAATTTATCTTAAAGGAAATTTTCATGTTATGCAATACTCAATCGTAAACATCAATCAAAGGTCACATTCAGATGCAATAAGCACTTAACTAGTTCTTGTTTTGTTTAAAACAGGACGGACAACTTAAGAACAACATATTGATGTTTAGTTTTTGATACTAAATCTCTAAGCCTATATCCACAGCACAGGCTGCATAGCATTAGCAGATGACAAATATTCATATTGTGTTCATTTCACTTTGCATACCTGCTCTAATCGTGATACATAATTTCTTCTGACTGAAGAAATGCTGGGTTGCAAGCAATCATTACTTGCCATTAATGGGGCATTTGATTTTCCCACTGCCTGCATGAGTTAAAAGGACCCAGTAAATTTCAGTAAATAACAAAGAAGATGCAGCAAGCTGTACACACGGCTAATATAGGGAATATGTTAAATGGTAGAAATTAAAAATGGGGCTCATAAGACACTAAATGACAAACTTGTTCGAGTTCCATTTTGATCTCTTCTACTGCATGCCTAAGTTCTTTTCGCATTGCTTCATACAGCTCACTGTTTTTATCATCACCAGCGGGATGCTCTGCCTAAAAGAAGGCCAATAAGTGAAAAATGTCAAAGGGGAAAGAGGGATAATACAGACACATGCGTAACACACCCAAATTGCAGAAGTGTTTATTGCTTATCCATTGAGTATGCAAATCAAAACTAACCTTCTTCTGTGCATAAACTGCTTCTACTATTCTCTCAATAGAGTTATTTTTGTTATCAGCATCCTTTCTTTCATCATCAGTTAGAACTGATGATTGGCTCTGAAAGGACCAAAGACATTTTAATTCCGTTGGACAAGCAGGACAAGAAAATCTGTGAACTAGCTATAAAGCATTAAATTAAATATACATGCATCTAAGACCACCCACTTGAAGAATTGTTCCCTCAATCAAACAATGACATGATGAGACTTACAGAATAGCCATCCTGATACTTTAAATCCTTTTGGCTAAGAGACCTCCTAAGTCCTTGTCTCTGGTCTGAAGCTGCTGTCTTGTCTAATAGGGCCAGCTGGCTATGTTTACCACTGAAACTCTTTGGATTAGCCCGTTTGCCTTCCTGGGGATGATCCAGATCACTCTGCCATTTGAGAAAACAAACACACGATTAAAACAAGAGATCAAGCTATTTTTCTGATAGAACAGGACAAACAGGCATAGACGTACATGACTCAAAATCCAATCATGCTCATGGTAATATAATTCTGTCATGGCAGTTCATTGTTGCAGCAAGACCTAATTGTCAATTTTAAATTTATCGACTTAAGACACATACTAGACAGGCATGTTCCAGCTAATGGAACAATTATAATGACCACACAATGTCAGCATTGATGGTAGCAAGGATACTGGAAATGGATCAGGTGCACAAACTCCATTCCAAAAGTTCTCTTGTTAATAGCTTCCTAATTCTTCATGCTGATTTCACATAGAGATATTGCATTACCCTGATAAGTACCACAGACAGTAGATGACAGCAAAAGCAAGTTAAAAAAAAAAAAAAAAAATCTTAAACAGGTATCAAATTCATGTATTGTTAACTAATTTTTCAAAATAAATTCATGAATCTAATTCAGGGTGCAAGCAAACCAAAGTAATATTTCAATGAATTCCCACTCTATTTCACATCAAACATTTTCTAATGTATTTGCTAACCAAGCATATATTTGGTAGCTTCTCTTCACAAATGCATTTGATTTGTTCAAGAGTTAAATTAGAACCAACTTTTTCAACCCTGAAATGTGGGGCTAGAATTTGCGCTGGCTGAAAATCTCAACACCACAAAATTCTCTTTAGTGCACAAATTTAACAATAACCTCTCAGCCAGTTTCACATATACTCACTGAGTTATAGCTCAATTGGTAATTGGTATTGGAGTCGAGGACTGAAGGTCTCGAGTTTGAACCACAGTCCGAACCAATTAATAAAAAAAAATTCTACCATAGACTAACGAAAGCTACAATTTTTCAAAAAATAGTTCCTACAAATTCCAAAAGTAAAATAAAAGGCAGTTTAATGGCCAACTCGCCTCAGAATCACTGATTTGGTAGCGAACAACGGAAACCGACCGCCGCCGCCTGGAATTGCTTTCCTGGTTTACCCTCCCACCACCGCTGATATTTCCGCCATTACCCTTTCCATCACCAGCTCTGGAGCTGTGCCTCGACACCGACCTCCCTCTCCTCTGCGAAACGCTCCCCTTATCACTCGAGCTGACGTCGTCGAACCTCGTATCGGACGGACCCCGATCAGCGGAATTCAAGAACTGGACGGCGAGATCGTCCAGGCTGATCTCTGGGAACGCTGACCCCCTGACGGTATTCACAAACCTCCCTCTGGGCGGCGCCGGCACCTCGTCAGAGAAGTCATCAACGTTCCCCGGAATCCGGTGGGAGAACCGGCTGAGGCTCCTCGAACGCCGGTGAAAGGAGCTGCCTCGATTAGAAGAAGAGGAGTCTTCGGCGGAGCTGGTCGAAGACTTGGCAATCGGCGTTCTCTTCGTCGTGGATTTGAACGCTGACGTCGCCATTTGACTTGGGAGAAAAATGTTCGAAATTCCTACTTAACAGAAACCAAAGACTAGATATAGAAATCCAATTGGCTTGGCCTTTCCATGAATTTAATGTGAAACTGATGGGCAGCGCTCCACAGAGAGAGAGAGAGAGAGAGAGGGGTTTGGGTTTTAACGTTTTTTGAAGGAGAAAAATGGCGGATAGATCGAAAGTTGACCGAAATTTGAAACCTCGGAGGACTGCTAACCATTGTTACATACAAACACAGTAATAACAGGAAGGCAGTCGTTGAATTTATAAAAAATGAGCAATCAATTTAATAAATTATTTTTTAAAATTTAATATATTTTTAAAAATTTAGTAAATCAAATTTTTTATATATTAATTTATATTTATTATTGTGTGTTTATCGTAACTTTCTTAAAATAATAATAAGGTAATGAAATCTTTATATTAATTAGAGAAATTGAAAATTTTAATACAAATTTATTATTGTTATTATTATTCATTTAATAGTAATAAATAATAGCAAGTCCGTTTCTTCTTTTGATGCCGTAGCAAGTCCGTTCCTTTTTTTTTTTTTTTTGGTGCTGCAGCAATTCCCTTTTTGAATGGACTAATTTAATGAAAATCATAAGAAATGAGAATACTTGTTCAAAATATATATATATATAATTATTAAAATTTGAATAGAAATGATTTAATAAAATATCTCAATTAATTATATTAAAAAAGGTGAAACTTTTTTTGCCCCATTGTTTTCAGTTGAGCCTTTTATTCTCTTTTCTTCCTTTTTTCCCTTTTGAATTTTCTGGGAATCCAGAACTAGCCCGCTCTCTTTTAATGTTGAAATTCTAAAATACATTTCAATAGTTGTCTTTTGAAAATATTTATTATTCTAGTCCATAACGTTGAAAATTGGAATACCATAAGAATAAGACAAAAATATATGGTCAATGGACAACCCAACATCTTTGGTACAACATTTCAAACAAAATTTAGCTTGTTGTGGCAAAGGTCTATTTTCAGGTCATTTTAGAGATGAAGTGAAGTGTTAACTTTCTTCTTAACCAATCCCAATATAATTAAGTTAAATATAAATTCCACGCAATAAGTTTATCAAATTAAGAATTGAATTGCTGAGTTTTAACCTTTCAAAAAGTAACATAAAGGATAACGTTTAGATAGATTTATAATTACTCTAAGAATGATCGAATAAAAAATAAATAATATCCATAATGAATTAGGTGTAATTTCTTTCATGGAAAAATTGAAGAAATAACATTTTTATCGGTTTGGACATGTTTTACATAATTTTAAAAATATTATAATTAAGAAAACAAACAAAATATGAAAAAATGACAAAAAGAGCAAAAAAAAACTTAAACTAATTCGAAATTTTTGGATAAATAGAAATCAACAACAATTATGCCTCAAATAAAATTTAATTTATATTTATAAAAATATTGTGTGATCGGCTCTAATTATATTTGATATTAATTTTATAATGAAATATTTGTATACCATAAAGTTATTAAAACCTCAGCCATAAGGGAAAAGATGGGACAATGAAGAAAAAAAAAGGGAAAAATAAAGAAACATCATACAACTATTACGATATACATTGATGCTAATTTGTCTATTGGACAAAAATCACATTTTTTAAGCCATTCTCCCACATTCTGCATAATGCTGTAAGTTTAATTTCACACAACGCGAAAGTATGGCTCTCTCGTTGATGTCACAGAGTGCTTGATCGCTTAGAAGTTTGTTATTGTCATTATCACCAGTGCTCGAGATTTGATTTTCATCTATGTATTTGATGTTTAACGGTAATTGTTTAGTTATGATTATATTTAAGCACTATTAATTGCACAAAAACAAACTGTTTAAGTAGCTTGCCAAATGGAACTAATCCACCAAAAGTACAGTGGAAAGGCATGCGTTCTCGTTAGCTCAGACTTCTCGTGAAATGTCGTTGAGAAGTCGGTATGAATCCACTGGCTCCCGTGATCGATTTGCTCTTTAATTTTTGATCAATTTTGATTCCGTATCATCTTAAGAAAAATACCCCCCTTAATTTCCCGAGGATTCTGATTTGTAAACAGAGAAAATTATTTAAAAAATTTGTCTACAATACAATAAACTTTTGATTTAATACAACTATATTAATAAAACATGAAACAATAAAAAAAAAAAAAAAACTTTTTACAATTTTATTTTATTATCACACAAATTATCGATTGTCAATGTTATTATATAATTCCTTTCATTTCAACACGTTAGTCGAGATTATTCCTCTTGACAAATCATCTGGGTAGAAACTTTTCTAATTTCGTTTCTTTAATTTCTAAATGGTAGAAGCAGAAAAATTATTCACAATACAATAAACTTTTAATTTAATATAACCATATCAATAAAACGTGAAATAATAAAATAAAAAAAATAATTTTATCATTTCATTTTATTATCACACAAATTATCAATTATCAATGTTATTATATAATTCCTTTCATTTCAACACGTTAGTCGACATTATTCCTCTTGACAAATCAGCTGGGTAGAAACTTTTCTAATTTCGTTTCTTCGATTTCTAAATGGTAGAAGCAGAATTATGTAGACGGTATTTATTTATTTTATTTTATTTTATTAATAAAATTAATTTAAAATTTAATATTATTTAAATATTATTTTTAATTTTTTTATTTAAATAAATTTTACTTATTTTAAATTATAAAATTATAAATAAATTACACATTAGCATTCCAAACCATTCAACCCCATCGGCCTCGCCTACCTCGTCATTAAACTTGACGCAACAAGAAACGAGATGGTAATGGACCAACGCCACCAGCGCAGCGTGTTGTAAGAATCGTAACTCGGTATCTGCCCTCTCCCCTTTCTCTTGCCCAACTAATTAGGCAACATATGGCATCACATAAGGCAATCTGCCAACGTTGCTTGGCCTGGAAAATTTGGAAGGCTATGTCAAAAAAATTGTGTAAGTAGGTTAAACACACAGTCTCAAGCTCGAATTACTATAATAGTAAGGTAGCGCCGTGCTAATGATTCCCGAGTTTTCCCACGAGAGACTCCATCTCATCAAAGAAAAAAAAAAGGTAATATTAAGGTTGCCCACTTTATTGACTACCAAGACGAAGTTTGAGAACGCCTCAGCATTGGATGATAACAACCAACAAGAAAACGCTACTATTATAACTTCCCCCAAAACAGCAGAAAGGAGACGGAGGCCGCCCCTCCCACGATTAACATTATTTTGATTCAGTCTCAGGCTTAACATAAACACAAGACCAATTAACGGAAGCAAGCAACGTATGTTGGCAGCAGCACGTGGCACGCCAGCCAAGACTTTATGCGACTTCACTGGGCAGAATGTATATAGGCAATCAAGTCAACCACGCGGGCGCTGCAAAACCATGAAACAAACAATTTTGAGTACATTGGTCACGAAAACATATAATTCTAAATCTATACGCTTTTGGAGCTTGTAAAACATGATTGGATATCATTGACCTCCTATCACCAAATCACAAAATTGAGTTCTTCATAACACGTCGCGGAAATAATAACAAGACAAGGTTTACCTGTAGCCCCATTCATTGTCATACCAGCCGATTAGCTTCACAAACTTTTTGTTTAAGGCAATTCCAGCTTTTGCATCAAATACACATGACCTGCAATATGAAAATGTCACAAACCTAATGTTTGTTTTTGATAAAGGCAGCTTAACATGAAAATAAACATCTCATGGTAAGAAAACCAAAGATATGCCCAAAATCTTAAGAGCGGATCCTCATTTGCGTTGCCTATTAATACAGCAGACTAGTCGGTTAACATCTAGGATGAAACCACATGAGGAGAACTTCCCTTATGCATTGGCATTCCAGTTTCAGAAACAACTAAATAAGAAAGTTTACTAAGTTCATGTTGGAGGCCTTCCAATAAACACAAACACACGTATAAAAGTAAAGTTATCTCCGCCAATACACTACTATTATATTGAAGAGCAATGAGGCCAAGCAGTAGCACGGCATTAAACTTTCTTACTTGCGATTTGGGGAGCAAATGAAAATAACAGCTAAGGATCGCTCCACCGTTCAGGTCTATCAGATTTGAAATGCATTGAGATCCCAATTGGAAAGGAATAGCGACCAGTAACACTACCACTTGGTCCCCGTCCTTACCTGCTATCGCCAATGAAATCAGAGGAAACCACATCGTCTTCAGTATAGCCCAAAATTCCCTTCAAACTCCCTTCAGACTCATCCCTGATAAAACGTAATAAATCGATAAGTCAATAAGCACCAGTAATCTGCACTTTCTACACACAGTTATCTTTCTTGGAACTACCTTAAATGTCAGCAAAACACCAAAAAAACAAAAAAAAAACGCTTACTTGACAGCAGCCTTTATTTCATCGTATGAAGCTTCCTTCTCCAGCCTCATTGTGAGGTCGACAACAGAGACATCAATGGTAGGAACACGGAAAGCCATTCCTGTTAATTTCCCATTAAGAGATGGTAGCACTTTCCCAACAGCCTTTAGAGACGAGAAAAGAGACAAAAAAAGTGTCTTCAGCTACCGCAATAAGGTAAGGACAAGTGCTTGATGCTGCAGTGATAAAACTTTACAAAAGATAATAGCACATTATGAATAAAATAGGACAACGTGACTTTTAAATTATCATTCTTGTAGCTGCTAATGTCCCTACCTTAGCAGCTCCAGTGCTACTGGGAATGATGTTAACTGAAGCAGCTCTTCCACCTCTCCAGTCCTTCAATGATGGTCCATCAACAGTCTTTTGGGTAGCTGAATCCCAGTTGAGAGACATCATAAGCAACAAAAAACGTCTTTTGGTCACCAGGAAGGCTTTAAATTAATTAAGAAAATAAAGAAAAATAAGCCTACCAGTGACAGAATGAACTGTGGTCATCAGACCTTCAACAATGCCAAATCTGGAAGCTAAGAAAAAAGTGTGAGCAATACTAGATCATCAATCTCCACATAACTTATAAGCATGTGAACATCTTGGTAACCTTGGCAAGGGGAGCAAGGCAGTTTGTAGTGCAGCTAGCATTGGATATGACATTGAGATCTGGCTTGTACTCTTTCTCATTAACACCAACAACAAACATTGGAGCATCCTTGCTGGGTGCTGAGATAATGACCTTCTTAGCACCACCCTATTGATCAAACCATTTGAAGTAAGAAAACAATACAAAGCCAAAAGGACATAGCACGCATTGAAAATGCGTGGTGCCAGCAGATCATATAACCTACGCAACTCTCTACCACCTGCAAACGAAATGTTAAATCCTACCAAGTTCAGCTGCATGTTGCTGATGATTCAGTCTAGCATACAAACAATTAAATGGACAATTTACACAAGGTGTTAGCAAACAATGATATCAGAAGAATCACAAACGTAGGACAAACCTTCAAGTGAGCAGCAGCCTTGTCTTTGTCGGTGAAAACTCCGGTTGATTCCACAACATACTCCGCTCCAGTCTCAGCCCAAGGGATTTCTTCTGGGTTTCTATAATTAAATAAAAACACGTTAACTTCAGCAATCTAACCAACCATTACCCATCCTAACAATAAAAGCAAAAAAAAAAAAAAAAAAACCTAAAGAAAATAAGCAACACCTGATTGATCCAAAAAAAAAAAAAAAGGGTATTGGAAGGAGCATGCATGCATACTTCCAAGGGAAAAAAAAAAAAAAAAAAGTGTACCTGAGACCAAAGACGGTGACGGGCTTGTCACCGAAGAGAAGGGTCTTAGAATCTTTAACCTTAATCTCATGATGCTTCCATTGACCGTGAACCGTATCATACTTGAACATGTATTGCTACAAAACCCAACACCATATCAAAACACATTATGCAATAGACCAAAGTAGCTAAAACAACAGTCTTAACCATAGTTCGTGTCGTTTGATGGAGAGAAAAGTACCATGTATTCAACGGAGATAAAGGGGTCGTTAACAGCGACGATCTCCACATCGTCTCTGAGGAGAGCCACTCTAGCCACCAACCTTCCAATCCTCCCAAATCCTGATATAATCTCCCATTTCAAACAAACACACCCGTGAAACCTCAATCCTACAACATGAAATCAAAATGCAAATGGAAAATATACATGCAAAGATCACAGAAAAGTAATATATCTAGTAGTTACCGTTGATTCCAATCTTAATCTTCCCTGCATGCCAAAAGCCAAAGGGAACACGAAACATCCAACAAAGACAAAAACCAAAAAAAAAAAAACAGTTAGAACAACCCATCAAACATCTAACGAAAGAGCTAAGACAACATTAAAGTTAGCTGAAGTTAAGTTCAGTTACCCATGATTTTGCTATGGAAGGAGCTGAGCCTTTTTCCGGGTAACGAAGAAAATAGCACTAGTAGTAGAGTAGTTTAAAAACGAGGGAGGGAATGGGAAACCGGTCCAAGCGGTGCGTTTTATCGCTTAGCTGCAGCCTTTGTTTTAATTATGTGCAGTGACGATGTATGGCCCATCATGATGATCAGAAGCTGTTAAGAATTTCCAGCCGTTGATTCTAGGATAAGCGTGATGTGTGATCAGTGGGTCATCGTGAATATCGAGCAGGTCAAGTGGGATGGTGTTCTCTAGGAGCTGCGCGTTTTGCTTCTCCCGTCACATGTCTAACTTTCAAGTAAAGAGGGTTGCTGGGGGGACTGAATGGTGGCCACGTCAACTTTTATTGGGACTGTTGCTGGGCCACGTCACCTTTGGTGGACATGAGCATCGAGGTCATCGATGACAAGTGGCTCTGCGTTGCACTCGAGGAAGTACTTCCATGAAGGCCCGTCTGTATTTGGGCCGGTACCCGGTAATTCATGGATATTGGACTTTTTTGTCCAACATAAAGTGGACACACTATCTTTCGTTTGTCCGAGAACAAAATTGCCATCGAGCAGATGCGTCGCTTGACAGCCCGGCCCATTTTTAAAATTGACGTTTTGGGTTAAATAGTCAACCGTTAACTCAACAAATTTCATAAATAAACTTCGAAAATCAAGGTTGAGTATTTATTTTAATAGTTGAAAGAAATGTTCATCGACTACGAAGTATAGATTCAATTCTCTCTAATTTCATTTCTCCTTAATATATCTGCCCATTTTGCAGGAGTTGGCGCAATTTTTTTAAAATGGAATGTGAGGTGCCTCTTACCTTCTCATTTCTTAAATTAAAAAAAAAAAATTACCAACATTTATTTAATAAGTAATACTATATGACTTTATTTAGATAGTTTTAAAATAATTACGTAGTATTATTAAAGATATTTTATAATTTATTTATTTTTATATTTTTAGTTAGGCCAATTTCTATGGTAATTACAGAATCTTTTTCGAATTAGGACTTCTAATATAACTACGTTTCTTATTTCTCGGTTCCCACGAGTGCCCCTTATTACTCTCGCTATATATATGCAAACCCCAATTATCTTTGGCTAATCTCTTTGTTATAACCAGTCTATTAGTGTTACAATTTGCACCGAGTGGTCTGCACTTAGTTTGTATTATTGTCTCATCCCCTCTGTCTAGCTATTCTGCAATATTAAATTAAATTAAGGTCAACAAAGTGTTTAAACAACGGCTACAGAGGCAGCCGGTAAGAAAAACAATATGAGTCAAGCTCCAAAGCCAAAGAGACATGGGCTCATGGCAGCTCAAATCGTACTTAGGATTTTGGTCATGGCTTTTGGAGTCGCTGCAATCTCCGCAATGTTAACCAGCTCCCAATTTCTCTATTTATACAGGGTCGGACTCAGGGCCCGCCACAGCTACTCTTCCGCATTCAAGTAAATAACTATAACTAAACTCGTCTATATTCCTAAGCTTAGTAATTATTACTCGGCTGACCATTAATTGTCCTGAAATTTTTTTTTTTTTTTTTTTAAAACTAATAATTTTAAGGGGTTTCAGTAATTGAAGGGAAAAAAATGGATTTTCAAGCCTACGTCCTGATTTTAACATAACAGCAGCCTCGTTGTAAAGAATTAACAGACTGATCGTGAGTTGTTTCCGCAGGTTAATGCTTTATGCCGACGCAGTGGTGGGTGGCTTCTGCTTGCTGTCACTCATCTTTTTATACGTTTCAACATGCAAGCTCAAGGCATCAATATCATCATGTCCCAAGGGACGTTTCTTCTTGCTTTTGCATGATGTGGTAAAGGGGTTCACATTCTTACACCACCCATTTTTTCCTTACATATTTATTTATGTATTTGTTTGTTTCTTGCACATTTATTTACTTATTTATTTTGTTTTGTGAATTTATAGGAAAAAAATAAGAGGAAAAGAAAAAAAAATTGTCAGAAACAAATATGAAAACACGTCTGCACTAGCACCGGATTTAATTGTTTATTTTATGCTACTTTGATTCTTAATTGGACTGAATTGCGTGGCCATTACAGCTGATGACGGTGTTGATCATATTTGGATGCGCAACAGCAACTGCTATAGGCTACGTGGGTTGCTACGGGCAAGAGATGATGGGTGGGGATGCTCTTTGCGATCGTGTGGTTAAGTTCTGCCATAACTTCTTTGTAGCTGTGGCTTTATCCTACCTGACTTTCTTGCCTTCTTGGTCATCGCCCTTATGTCTCAGTTCCCAGAGCCCAAGCGAATGATGATGATTTGGCTTGTCCACTCCTCAACGTATAGATACAATACATTATTTAGATTTTTACAACTCCACGGATGATATGCAAGTAATAATAAAGAAAAATATTTTTAACTAAAAATCTTTTTATTTGTTGAAAAATAATATTTGTGAAAAATATTTATTGAGAAAAATAAAACTTTAAAATAATATTTTCTTTTTTAGTGTTTGGTTAAGATACTGATTATATTTTTACGTGATTATGTAAAATTAGATCTAAAATTTTACTTTTCTCAAAAATTTTTGATTTTTTTTTATCTCCCTATTATTTACGCTCTCTCTTAACTCCATAGTTTTAAAAACCGGACCGGACCGGCCGGTCGGACCGGAAAACCGGTGAACCGGAGGTCGGACCGGTCCGATTCTCTGATAAAACCGGAATAAGAAATGAACCGTCCGAAAACCGGTGAACCGGCCGGTCGGACCGGAAAACCGGTGAACCGACCGGTCGGACCGGTGAACCGGTGACGGGTCATCTTGATCAAAACGACGTCGTTTTGATCATTTTTTTGGATTAAAAATGAGAATAAATAATACTTATTTATATTAATGAAAAATGTAATATTTGTGAATTATATATTGACTCTATAATATTTATTTTTAGATATGAATATTCGATTAATAGTTTTATAATATTTTGTTTTTGATATTTATACTTTATTAATTTATTTAATTAGAAAATTATCATAAATATCTTGTATTTTAATTTTATTTTAAATTTAAGTAGACTCATATTTTTTTTTTATGATTATACTCATTGTTTGTTATTAAAAAATGAAAAATTATAAGTATTAATTATTATTTTGTCAAATCAGAATTGACCCGCCGATTCAACCGCTGGTTTTCCGGTTGGACCACTAAACCACTAACCCAGTCTTCTTACCGGTTCAATAACCGGTCCGGTTTTTAAAACTATGCTTAACTCTCTCTCTCATCTCTCTCATCACTCTCACTGTCTCTCTCTTAACTCTCTGTGCCTCTATGTTTTAACTTTCTCTCTCTTTACTGTCTCTCTTCACTCGTTCTCTCTCTCCGTCTTTTCGACTCTTCTCTGTCTAGCGTGTTTTCTCTCTCTCACACTCTTTTTATTTAAATGTAATATCATCCGTGGTGCCGCGGTACTGGGAGAAGTGGACGACGTTTTCTACGAAGGACATGGTTTCAGTGTCCCAAAATATTAACTTGAGAAATTATTTTAATAGTAATAATTTAATAATTTTTAATAATAATATATATATTTAAAGTAATTAAAGATGCAGTAATAAAATTTTATTATTAAAATTATAACTTTTATTACTTAAAATTAAACATTTATTACTTTTCAAATATTTCGTCATGTTAAGAAAAGTCGGGCGTTCTAACTTTTCCGTTCTGAAAATTAGGCGTCTAACATAGTTTTACCGAAAGGTGATTCTGAGTTGACCGATCCATTTTTTGGGGCCTCGAAAGCGATAAAATGGAACAAATGATTTTCTGAAAGTGATTTTCACCCCAAATAAACACACCCTAAATATGTGAACTTTTTTCAGGAGATGCATCCATCCTAGATTTTGAGAATGGAGTAATGATCCTCCATTCACAATTCATTTGCAAATACAATTCCGTGTCGACAAGAAAGGCACAAGGCAGCTTGATCTCTTGTCGCAATTCCATGGTCAGTAGTTTTAAGGTTTCTTGGAGGTGTATCTTAAGGGAGAAATTATCGTTAGCTTTCTAAACTTTCAAGGCACGCAGCAACATAAAAATGCGCAAGGATGGCAAGCAGAGGCAAAATCTTCTGCAGGATGAACTTATGCAAAGAAAATCGAACGAATTATTACCGTTCTGCTTTCCATGAATCAGTCAATATTTTCATGAGTTCAATATCAATATGTCCAATAATAGCATGGTTCGAGTGGCAGGTTGGCAACACAAAACCCCTTCCATTTGTTTTCTTGTACATGCAAATTGCCATCTTGTCAACTATTTTACTGTTCTGATACCAGATACGAGTAACCAAGCACATAAAGGCTAAACACTCGTGTTCAAACTACACGAGATTTCAATCAATTTACCGTGCAAAAGTACACAAGGGTAGCACCGGACCTTGATCCCAATGCACTGAAACTAAGACCGGATCCAAACCACAATCTACCGTTCAATCAATCAGCACACAAAAGAGATGGTATCATAAACTATGACCTAGATCCAGACAGCTCAAAACTTCCATGCAATCTTTGGTTTATGCAAGTGCATTTCAGAGCAAATTCAACTGGCACTAGAAAGCCATTGCATCCATAACACTCCACACCGAAATTCTCACATTCAAGGGTCAATTTCTAGTCGAAACGATTGAAACACTAATTCAACCATCGGTTCTTAGTTTCAACAATAACATCAGAACAAACCATTCTCAAAATCCAAGAATTTGACGACTCTACTAAATCAGTCCATATGCCCAATACATTGCTGAAACTTTAGGGATACAATCACACTCGTATGCAATTTTAGGAACTAAGAACTGCAGTATAGCAATCCTTGGTAACTGATATTCAATCACGACAGCAGAATCAAATAAAGAGGGTCTCCATCCATGTTTTGTATTGATCACGCAAGTAACTAAAAGAAAATCTTTGAAACATATGAAAACTGGTCAACAACCAACCCTTCCAAAGTATTCAGTAAGGCCACCAGTCAGGACCACCAGGCTTCTTGACAAGAATTTGATTGTACTCGGGCCTCGATGTGAGATCTTTGAAGATCAGAAAAGCAACGAAGAAAAAGAGAAGAAAAAGAATCTCAAATTCCGCATACCGGAAAAAGGCAAAGACGGCACTGACCGCTCGAGTCAATGGCCCCCCTTCCCTCCTTCTACTCATCCTTGCCCCAGCTTGCATAGCCATGTCCCTAATTTACTGTCGTGTCGAGGCTGCTGTTGTTCTTCCTGTCTGGGTAAAATTAGATTTCTATAATCAATTCAATGGGGAAGATAGTTGATAACATAAGCAATTAATGCAGATTGAGGAAACAATGATTGAAATACTTATGCTACATCTGATAAAAGATAGATTGGTCATTGGTTAATGGAAAAAGTAGCAGTCAAGATGCAAGGAGTCAGTGGAGGCTTGCAAGCTTATACTTGACAGGTTTCCGCTCAAGATTCCATTGAATTCTCATTAACATGTTTTCATTCTAAAAAAAATTTCAATCCAGAACAACTCGATCAAAATCATTTTCAGAAATCTCAGCAGTAAAACTCTGAATCGATTCCCCAAAAGTCAGTAAATCATGAAGGAACTCCCACATATCACTCAATATCTTCAGCCTTTTAAGATGCTCTTGCTTGAGCTTGTGAGGTAAATAGATATTAAGTTTCTGAAAAGGCCCCATCATACAAATCCCTAAAGCACACGCTTTTACTCCTGAACCGTTAAAAAAAGTAATGAAGAAACAACATGAAAGTAAATATGTTCAACAAGAATTACGGCCAACAGAACTCAAAAGTCGGCAACTTTTAATTCTTTCAAAAAAAAAAGGTCACCCCAATTTCGTTTAGACAACAAGATCTACAATAAAAGAAGGGGGTGGGGGGAATTTCATGAAATTGGTCAACAATTTTTACCTTCAAAGATTATAGCAGGATCGTATTCGACCCACCCTTGAACCCAAAATCTCTATCTATCCTGGAGAGAAGTCTCCTGTAGATGTCGTGGAATCTTTGTAAGGAATGGCCGGGGAATTGTGCCGGAGAAGAGAAATTAAAGAGATACCGATAAGGGCTGAGCTATAATAAAAGACAGGACGGTGCTGGCTGGGGAGAGAGAGGGCGGCTCACGGTTACGGCTTTTCTGGAGATTGGGGCTGCGCGGGCGGAAGACAGCGAGTCTGAGGCGGCAGGCGCTGCCGCGGCTACGATCCTTCCGAATAAATTGAGAAATCTCACGACTCGCGGTATCCTCTCGTCTCCCCCATATTAATCTCAAATTCTCGTGATAATGTTTCTTGGGCCTGTTGGGCCTCGATCCTTTGGGCCGGAATCAACTGTTAAATTAAATAGCCCAGGCCAGACAATTTAACTCCAGGCCCAAATTAGTGATCGTTTAAAACGATTCGCGCTATGCTTTCTGAAAGCAAAACCCTAGACACTGTTATTCCGGTTCCGCTGTTCTGCAGTCGCCGTCAAAGTCAAGTTCTCCGTTGCTAGATTCTCGTTTTCGCCAAAGGTTACATTTAGATAAATGTATTTTTTCATAGTTATTTCACATTGTGTTTCTTGTGCGTGTGATAATTTTTTTTTATTTTTTTATTTTTTTTATTTTTTATTTTTTGGTTTTTTGATGTCTGTGGCTATATACAGTTGAGGAAAGATGTCGGTTGGAGAGCTTGCATGCACATACGCGGCTTTGATTCTTCTAGATGATGATATCTCCATCACTGTATCCTTTTTTTCTCTTCCTTAAAAGCAAGCATGCATGCATGCATGTATGTATGGATGTGTATGTATGGTGTGAATATACAGAAAGAACATTGTTGGCTTAGGCACGCATTGCTGTTTTCTGCAAATCTATGCTTATATGTTTTTGGGGAATTTTTTTTTGTGCTTTTCCTTAATGGCAATTGATAGGCTGAAAAGATTGCAAAATTGGTTAAGACGGCTGGTGTACAAGTTGAATCTTATTGGCCCAGCTTGTTTGCTAAGCTTGCAGAGAAGCGTAACTTGGAGGATCTTGTCTTGAGTGCTGGTGCCGGCAGTGGTGGTGCTGCTCCAGTTGCCTTCTCAGCCTCTGCTGGTGAGGCTGCAGCTGCTGCTGCTGCTGCTCCTGCTGTTGCAGAGGAAAAGAAGGTAATAAGATAATTTACCTTGGGGCTGTTGTTCTTTATAAGGGAGCAGATTTTTTTTTTTTTGGGTGTATTTTGGAATGGAGATTTTGCTTTGCTGGCCCGAGTTGTCTGACTTATTTTATTGGATTGGTGTTACAGGAACCAGTCAAGGAAGAAGAAAGCGACGATGACTTGGGTTTCAGCTTGTTCGAATAGGATCTCGTTCATTATGCTAGTGTTTAGCTTTTATTAGCAGTTTAAGATAAAAATTACTTGAGTTTAGGAACCAGTTAAGGAAGAAGAGAGCGACGAGGACTCGGGTTTCAGCTTGTTTGAATAGGATCTCGTTCATTATGCTAGTGTTTAGCTTTTATTAATAGTTTAAGATAAAAATTACTTGCTTTTTTGAAATTTTTTCTTCCTCTTGTGACTATATTTACTGGAAGTTTGCACATGAATTTAAGCTTTTGTGGAGTCTTGATCCTTGAACATCTTGTTTTTGAGTTTCAATATAATTTTTCGCTCAAATTTTGATCTCGAGAATGACTGGAATTTGAAATAATGTTCAAATTGAGTGTTAGGTTGTTATGTTGTAGGTTTTGGAGTTCTGATGCCGTTTTTGTGTTATTGATTTAGTGCCCACATTTGAGATCATTAGTTGATGGTGGGAGTAGTATTACCATGTGCATTGGTGTTTCTGCATGATTATTGCATCAATTATATTGTGGTTGGAGGCTTGGATCTTCATGTTTAGTTGCGAGGTATTGAAACAATTCGGAATGTCTTTCCTGTTGATATGTGGTTCTGCTAAGAGCAGTGCTTCTATGAAGGGATTAAGGGAGAAAACAAATACGAAATTTAAGCGTTGGTCTCCCATTATGATTCGTCAGGAAGGTATTATGGACTCGCCACAAAGGTAAAAGGTCCCCTCAAGAAGGTCCCACGGCAGCTGCCCTGCCTTCATCGCTGAAAGTGTCTACATGGGAGTATTTGAATGTTTGATAACAGACATGGTGGGTATGCGATTATTTTGCAATGGCAACTATGCACGGTTTAGGATACAACCACAGATAGTCCAAATTCAAGGGAGGCGACGAAGAGGCAAAGCATTCTTTCTAGTTTGCGTCCTGGAGGTGAAACTAAAAATACAGCAAGGGCCAACTGAAATGATGCATTTTGGACTTCTTTAGCAATTTTTTATTGGATGCCTTTTGGACTTGTAAGTTTCAGATTCTGAGGACGTCCGGTCATAGTCGTCAGTCCATTACCACGGAAGTGTTTCAGCGGGAAAAGAAAAACGAGAATTATAATATTATACAGAAAACTGACGCTTTAGAAATGGGTACCCTCGAGGCCTCGGCAGAGTTTTTTTTTTTGGTGTTTTAATTCAATGGCTTTTTACACTTTTTTTTGTTTTTATTGTTTTATGAATTTAATTTTTTAATAATTTATATAATTTCGTAATCATTTGAAATTATTTAAATCAAATCACTAATTTTTTTTAATTGAAATGCTCAAAGAAGCGAACAAACTTTTTGCTTTTATTTTTGTCTTATAATACTCTATTTGGGAGAGGAGAAAAAGGGAGAGGGAAAGTGAGGATGCTTGTGTTTGGAAGAAATTTGAAAATTAGAAAGAATAAAATTTTGATTCCTCTTTTTTTTCTTGGTCTATTAAATCAATTCTAAGAAGAAAATTGTTAATTTCCCTATCACTTTTAAGGAACGGTTTATTGTTCTTATTGTTTATGTATAATACTTTTATTGTAAGAGTAAAATTAATATTTTTATACATATTAATTTTTTCCTCCACTTTCTTTTTTTTCCAAATGTAAGAGATGAAAAATTTTCTACACTTTTAATTTTCCTCTCGCTTAATATATTCTCTATAGACTTCTTATCTCTCGGGGCTTTTTCTTTTTTTAGAATTGATAGATGAGTTAAAAATTTTATCATAAAAATAATTCTTCTCATTTTTATGAATTTTACACTTTCTTCCCCAAAATTAAAATTTGAGATTTTTTTTTTTGGTTAAAGAAAATTTGAGATTTTTTTTTTGTCTATAAAGAGCCCTATTGGGTATTTCGAGGAGGGGAAAGTGAGGTTTGATAAGATTTAAACCCTTACTTACTGGTTGAGAGACAACCGTTAAACAAATTTAATAAATACTTAACTTCAAAATTTGAGATTTCTAAAGCGCTAATCTAAGATGTTTTTGAAGACACAAATCAATAAAATACTCGGCAGGGCTGGCACAGACGTGTTACTGCTTACTAAACGTCCTGTTTATGCAGACCAGATTGGAGCGGGATGGCCTCGTGCCTTTGGGCCCGGTTAGATCAAACGTGAAATTCTATTTCTTGGATTGAAACGCTCCATTGCACCCAAAAGTAAATATGGGTCGAGCCCGCTAACCCGATTTAGGCTCGTTAACTGGACTCTGGCTCGGCCCACGTTGAGAGAATTTTTGTTTTTTGTTTTTTTTTTTTGGTAAACATCATGACGCCACATGAGAGTTCTTTAAATAGGCAGTTTAAGCGACATTCAGAAACCCTAGATTATTGCGGAGGCCGCCGTGCAGGAGGATTAAGAGTGCTTGATTGCTATAGCGGTTCCGCCAAAAGGTGATTCCCTTTATCTTCCCTTCTTCTCTTTAATTTGTTTTATTTTACGTTATGCTTCCTCTGTGTGTGTGTGTGTGTGTGTGAAAATCTTTTAGTAATTTTTTGTTTGAATTTCTGCGGCTGTATGCAGTTGGGGAAAGATGTCGATTGGAGAGGTTGCTTGCACCTACGCGACTTTGATTCTTCTAGATGACGATATCTCCATCACTGTATTCTTCTCTTTTCCTTATTCTTAATTTCTCTGTGTGTGTGTGTGTTTGTGTATATGTGTGTATATATGTTTGTATGTATGTGTTTGTGTGTGTGGATGGATGGATGGATGGAAGGATAATTGTTCGTTGGATTCCGTGATTTTCAAGTCTCCAATGTCAATTTTATGATTTGTGTGTGTTCTTATTACTATTTATTATTTCTTGTGTTTGTATTAGCTATCCAGAATAGGAGATTTATTTTCCCTTTCTTTATTTTTATTGAATGATTTTTTTGGGCCGCTGAGAACATATAGAAAGAATAAGGATTGGTGATTTCTGCAAATTTAATCTTGTATGTTTTTTTGGGACTTTTTTTTCTTTTTCCTTAATGGAAATTGATAGGCTGAAAAGATCGCGAAATTGGTTAAGGCTGCCGGTGTGCAAGTTGAATCTTATTGGCCTAGCTTGTTTGCTAAGCTCGCTGAGAAGCGTAACTTGGAGGATCTCATCCTGAGTGCTGGTGCTGGAGGTGGTGGTGCTGCTCCAGTTGCCTTCTCAGCCCCGGCTGGCGGAGCTGGTGAGGCTGCAGCTGCAGCTGCTGCTCCTGCTGCTGAGGAGAAGAAGGTAATTAGATCACCCCGTCCATTCATCGTTTCTTCTTCATAGGGTAGTTGAAATTTTACTTTGCAGGCTTGTGTTCTGACTTGTTGTATTGGATTGATGTTACAGGAACCAGTTAAGGACGAAGAGAGCGATGACGACATGGGTTTCAGCTTGTTCGATTAGGATTTCATTCAGTATGCTCCAGTGCTAAGCTGGTTTTGGTAGTTTAAGACTATAACTAGTTGCCTGTATGTTTTCATCTCGTGATTATTCTTACTTGAATTTCACAAATGATTGTAAGCCTGTTGTGGAATCTTGGTTATTGAACGTCTTGCTTCTGAGTTTCAAGATATTTTTCACACAAATTCTTATCTTTCTAGTGATTGATTGATTTTGTTTTGAAATAACAATTAACATGAGTGCTAGGTTCTAATGTTGTGTATGTTTTTGAATTCATGTGCCGCTTTTGTGTTATGGTTACTCCCATTTGAGAACCGTGGTTGATGATGTGACTTGTGAGACATACTTGCATGGTATATTGGCGTTTCTGCATCACTATTGCATCAATTGTATTGTGTTTGGAGACTCGAAGCTTCGAGTTTTAGTTGCCAGGCATGTCTGTCTTTGTGAGATGTGAATCTGATAGGGCAATGCTTTGAGTTCTCGGTCTCTTTGTACCATCTGCGCATTTTGCTCTTTTTAATAATTGTAACCGGCAACCTATTTTAGCCTTTGAAAACGAACAAGCCATTTTGTACTTGTTGCTGGTCTTTAACCTGAACTTTCTTTCTTATTCATATTTCAAAGCATTAACATATCTTCTAAGGACCAGGGAATTCCAACAAGAAATCCAAGTGCACGTCGCTGCCCACTGAGATTCTTCAGGATGGGTTATCTCGAGGGATAATCAACTTTTTAGAGTTAAACTTATGTGATTTTTTCTATTTGAAGTTTAAACCTTTTAAGTTTTTTATTTAAGATTTAAACCTTTATTTTTTGTTCTATTCAAATTGTTTTACAATAAAACCGTTAATTTTTTCGTTAATTTTAATTTTATTTCTGCTTGTTTTCGTTAGATCTAACGAAAAAGTTAACGGTAAATTATACAAAAAGACTTAAATAAAAAAAATAAAAATTTAGATTTTAAATAAAAAATTTAAAAAATTTAAGTTTTAAATAGAAAAAATAATAAAGGTTTGGGACTAAAAGGTTAGTTATTCCGTGATCCTGATGCGGTGTTTATTTTGTTATTCGGCAGCGCTGCCTCTAAGGAGCCGACTTTTTAAGTGAAGAGATTAGTGATGCTGCTCTTGAAACAAATAAGCAATCGACCCTCGGCACCGAGTCTAGGATCGTCACCCATCAAACATCTCTGCAGACGTGACAGCAAGCAGACAAGATAATAGACAACAGATCCAACTACTCTCTTTGCCTGAAGTCCATTGAGCCCGAACTGCACCGTATTGATAGCCCATCCCAAAATTTTTAATAAGCAATGAATTCTTCTTTTTGGACTCGGCTAGCCCAAAACATATCGAGACCCATCCATCCCTTGGGCCTGCTAAGTCAAGTCCGTTTTGTCATAAAACGGTTGACATTTGGACCACTTACCTGCTGGCATAGCCCACTCAACTATCGGCTATTGTGCTGGCTGAGAGACAGGGGTTCAAGCCTTAGTCCTCTACTTATTATATTGTATGTAGTTTTCCAACCTATAAGACAAAAAAATAATAATAATAAATAAAATAATTAAAGACTAATTAGAGTCTGTTTAAGTTGTTTATTAAATAATATTATTAATTATTATTATTGATTATTAATTCTTATTTCTTATTACTAATTACTGAAAAAATTAATAAAATATTTAATTAATTGTACGCTTGTTGTTATTATTAAATAATAAAATATTTAAATTAGATATATAATTTATATAGATATATCATATTAAAAAATTATTTTAATATTTTATAATTTTATATTTTTAGAATAGTATTCTATAAATAATATTGATATTTTTCTACTTAATTTTTAACTTTTTTTTTAAAAAAATTAATCTTTATGATATTGTAAAAAATATAATGTTTAAGATTTTTTTTATGAGTGTCAATATTAAATAAAATTAAAGTAATATTGTCTTTATATAAATATTAATAAAATAAATTAATATATTTAATTCATGTGACAAATAAAAAAAATTATATAAATATTATGTAAAGATAATTTATTTTATATTAATTATTATTAATATTCAAAAATAAAAAATAACACAAAAAGTAAGTTTAAATTAATTTTCAATCAGTTGCTGTTAATAAATTGTATAAAGAAATAAACAGAATCATACAGCAGAATAAAAAAATTTATCAAATACTGATTTCTTTACTTTTTAAAAATAAAATATAAATACACTATTCTAAAAGTTTATCGAAACACCCTCTTAATCAATTCTTTCGGAGTGGCCAACGTGAATTTTTAATCTTTAATCAAATCAAATTGGGGAGAGAAAATTAACTATAAACGCCAAAAAGATGCAATACAGCCAAAAATAGTTAACACGTGGCCGTGGCTCTGTGGTGAGTTTATCTCACCCCCTCCGCAGTAATCTTCTAAGGAGATGACGCTTTCGAGCTCTAGTCTTGATATCTACATCTGATAAACATTGAGAAAGTAAATGTAAGAAAGTTGTTGCTACAGGATGGCCTCAGATGCCTTACCTAGATTGGCTCGTACATGGCACGTAAAAATGATGTAAAGACGGGAAAGGAAGAAGGATTTCAAATGCATTCTTTGCCACAAAATGCTTAAAATGCTTGGAATTAAGGTCCAGAAGAGCTACCTTTTAATCTTCCCGCACGAAGCAATGCTTCTTCTGCAATAGGTCTCCATTGCTCAGCACAGGAATAGTTGACTCCAAGGCCAACACTGAGACCCCTCAAAAGATGTACCGTGCGAAGTACGGAAAATAGTTCTTCTGGGAAAGACTGCAATAGCAGATCACTGGTAAGAACAATTCATCTAGAATTCGCACGTCTCATAAGTATGAGACTGTTAGATGGTCGGGTCTTTTAGTCAACTAACTGACACTTACCTGAACGGCAATCTTTTTAATTGAAGAATCCTCTGCAAATGGTTGCAACATCACTACCCCGGGAGGTAGCTTGGTATCAAACATGGTCTGTGCCAACTTAAGCAACTCTTGCTGTTCATTCACGCATTTGGCAAGGGTTCGAATTCCAAGCTCCCTAAAATAAAATCACTGGCAAATGTCAACAAAATGCACTCAGTAGTCCTTAAATTCATCGTATTTCAGGACAAATCACGTTGAAGACGAGGTGACAAATAAACTCATAGCTTTATCCCCACATCAGTAACCTGAGGGAAGCACAAAATGAACTGTTTGATTTTGGTCCATTTTAGGAAACCCTCCTTGCTTTTGGTTATTAAACAACATGAAGAGGATGCAACATGCCTCAAGCAATTATTGGACAAGAAAAAACTGACCACTAGCAGTCCTTACCTGAAGCTCTCTGATGCCCCTACAGCATCGTTATCAGCCATAGCAAGTACTAGATTAGCATATCCGAGCCTCAATGAGTCTGGCAGATCCTTCACTTGTCCATAATCTAGCAAGCCAACCTGATTTCAGGTAAAGAAGGTGTATCAATTTATGGCATTTAAGCATATATATAATTTAATTGTTATATCAATTATCTGAATCCTTATTTCAGAAAACAAGAATATAAAGTTCCACAGATTGTACCCAATAAAGAATTACTAAGGATTCATAAAGAAACAAATGCTTGCCGACAGTTGCATACTTGCCTCTGAACCTTTACAGATCAAGATATTTCCTGGATGTGGATCTGCATGGAAAAAACCACTCTTCAGTATCATTTGTCCATATGCTAGAGTCAAACTTTTAAGTATGTTCCTGCACTCAAAAAATTTTAAGAGTGTCATGCTTTCTTATGTTAATGGGAAAACCAATTACAAAAATTTGTTGCACAGGTGACCGGAAACAGAAAGAATTATAGAGTCATTTTACAGGTAACATATTCAGGAGAAAACTCCTTCTAAACAACAGCCAACGAACAGAAGAAATGAGCAAAAAAGACTATATTCTCCAGCATTATTTAGGGCTTACTGCTTAGCTGCTGCTGCAACTGTGCCACTGGGATTAATTCCTCTTTTGGCTATTTCATCACCAAGTTTAAGGATTGGAATCCCGTCTATGTATTCCATTACTAAGACCCTCCTACACAAACAAAGGGACACTTGTCACGGGACCAAAAATGGACCAGCATAAAGGCCTAATAAATCAGCATCATAGCACAGGCAGAATTTAAGGGGGAAAAAGAAAAGCTTAACTATTCTATATATAGCTGAAAAAGAGAACATAATTGGGCAGATATACACAAACGACATAAATGATAACCACATTATGGCTTATTCCTTGGTGTTGGTAGTGATAAACTGGGAACAGGCATTTTTACTCATCAAGACATGTTAATGCTCATCCAGATAAAAATGTCAGCATTTCAGGTAATTGTTATGGGTTTGAAACAGATAAGAATTTTCTGCAACTCTACATACCTGGTGACCATGTTCCTCAGTACTTGTGGTACCAAGACAGGACTTTTTTTGTTATTCTCATACAGGAATTTCCGAATTCTGTCCATTGCAACAGCTTCCCTTCCAAAATCAAATTCATATCCAATCTGGAATGTCAAAAAAATAAACAAACAAAAGTGAATTTGTTTATTAGATTAACTCCGTACAGAAATATAACTTCCAAGTACTTTTTAGTTTTTGGTAGATTTTCACCAATGTCAAGATGAAGTTCAAAAGGGCATTTGTTCATTTGTTTCTCTTGCAATCAAATTAGCATAATATCATACAAAAGTACCATCAAAACTGCAATAATTTAAACACAAAAAGAGCTTCAAGCATCATTTCAATGAATCACCACGAAAAGTGAAATGAGCGAAGGGACTAAACAATGGATAATGGCGAGTGGTTAACGCCACCGATTATATCAAGTATTTAAATATGAGTTTCAGAAACTCTAGTGGACTAGGACCAGATAGTTGTGACACAAAAGAATCTTAACAATTTTTTCCTACCAGGAAATCAACTTGAAATTAAATAACGAGGGATAAAAAAGGAGCAAGTGTGCAGCTACAAGGAATAGAGGATGCACCTGTTTCTCCATTTCTTTAGTTACAGAGTACAAATCAAATTTGATATCTGTCTTTTGCATGTATAAAGCAAGTGCTTGTAAGTTATGGATGTCTGTCATCATCAGAGCCTCAACTCCAGGATGTTGCACCTATAATACACTTGGAACTCATGATCTTGGATTCCTGAAAATTTCTAAAACATCATCTAATGATGCTTACCTTGACAACAACATCATTCTTATCACCTTTCAATCTTGCTCGATGAACCTATTTGATGAGGGAAAAAAAATCTCAGGCATATAGAACTTTCAAATGGATATCACATTCTGATTCAACATCAAATCACACAAAAAAAAAAAAAAAAAAGTGTCAATCTGTAGCCTCAACAAATTATTTTGCACAAACATATCTTAATCAGCAACCTCTAATACCTCTAATATTTCAGTGTTTCTTATTAGTGCCCAGTTTTTAGGACATAGAGCTCTTGAATGAGAAGTCGTGATGCATAATTAAATCTTGGAAATTTAACCAAGTTATTTGTGGCTCAAACTCCTTGCTTTCTGCTTGCTCTACAAAGAATTATTAGCAATGCATGCCTGAGACATCTGACAGTACCTTGATGATGGGAACTGCTTACAGCAAGACCACAAAATTAAACGGCATTGAGAATTTTCTTCTTTTCTATGCTAGTAGAGATTTTACACAAAATTCATCACATCACCTGAGCGATTGAAGCAGAACCAAGAGGTTCAACATCAAATCTGTCAAACAAATCCCCAACGTTTCTACCCAACTCCTTTTCCATCAAAAGTCGAACAGCATCAAATGGGGTAGCAGGAGCTCTATCGCACAGCTGAACAAGCTTTCTGACCCACGCAGCTGGGGCCAGGTCAGGCTTCCCAATAATCTGGGCAACCTGAATTTGAAATCAATGAATAATTATAATTATTTATCCAGCACTATTTGCACGACAAGCATTATCAATACTACAACACACTTAAGCAGTTCCAATTCACCGTTCCTCATTCAATAAAACTCCAGAAAATCATCAAAGTTAAAGACCCATCACTTCCCCCAAAGCCAAATAGAACTACGTTCAAGAAAAATCAAGCAAGCAAGCCTTTTTCTTTTTTTTTTTTTTTTCCAGGGAGTTAATTGACTCCTACTGAGACTCGAACATGAGACCTTCAACCCAAAAAACGACTGCAGTACCAATTGAAGCGAGACAATTACCTTAAGGAAGAACCCACCAAGATCAAAACACAAAGCGTAGACCTTGTCAGCAGCTAGCTCGTGCTGCCGTTCCCACATTTTCTCCTGTTTCTGCGCATCCTTCTCAAAGCTCACCCGAAGTTGAAACACCTACCAAAATAAACAATTAAAATTAAAAAAAAAAACAATACCCAGTAAACCAATCTCCATAATAACAATTAACAGGAAAAAGAAAAAGGAAAAAAAAAAAAAAAAGAAGGCACGAGGCGCCAACCCCACACGCACACCCAGAGAAATAGAACCAAACCTTGTAGCCAGTGTAGATATCAACGGCGCGCACCCAGAACTGAAAGGAGCGTTGCCATGGTCTTAGATGAGTGGACAGCTTATCTTGAATGTCCTTAAAATCAAGAACCGGAGGCGGCATGGATGGATGGATGGATGGATGGGAAGGTCCTCCCTTGGTGGGAGAATTAATTTGAGGTGGCGTGGCGGCTTTTGTTCTTCTTCTTCTTCTTCTTGTTATTGTTTATTTATTAATTTTATTGGTAATTATCTATGTGTGTATGTATGGTGGTGTGTGCTCTGCATGCTGGTAGTGGTTGAGAATCCGTTAAGGAATAATATGACTGTGCGATGTAATGGTTATGAATGTTGTTGTTCACATCATGGTGGTGATGGCGGTGGTGGTACCTGGGATTTTGTGGCTCAGAAAACGAACTAACGTTCTTTTCTTCCGACTGGCGGACGCTTTGGCACCTCCCACTTAAGGACTTGTTTGGGGCATGCCAGATAAATTTTTCTCAGTGAAGAGTGGAAAGACTTTTCAATAAAACAGATATTTTATTACTATTAAGATAATGTTTCTTTAATTATTAGAAGTTATAATTTGGTGATAATTTATTATATCTCTTTGGAGTCAAAATGGTAACTAACGCTTCTTTTTAAATTAAAAGAAAATATAAATATAAATATTATATCAAATTTTATATTTATTAATATTATAATTAAATTTAAAAAATATTCACTTAATTTTAACTCTACTTTTTAAATATATTTATGATATACAATTTTTTATAATATCCAACAACACTTTTTCACTGTTTTTTTTTTAAAAGAGGCAAACCCACGCCTCTTTAACTTTATTCTTTTCTTGTGGATATTTTTCCTCTCTCTCTCTTTCTCCTTATATTCTGCCATTTATTTTATGTTTTTCTAATTGTATTCTTTGTCCCTTCACGTGCCATCTTGGTAACCTAGCTAAGTCTCTGTCTGTCCCTTTCTTTGTCTCCCTCTATCTCGCCTTCTTTTTGTTTTTTTCTTTTTTTTTTTGGCTTTTTGAGAAATTACCAGGCGAGTTAAACTTATGAGTCGTTTGGTCAAACTAAGCAAATTTGAAAATAACGTGCAAAATCAACATAATTTCGATGATCAAACGGACCCAAAGCTAGTGTCTGCTTAGAAATAGATGAAGTTAGACGACCACTTTCCAATTTTATTTTCCATTCCATTGGCGTTCAGTAGCACTTAAAATGGATAACGCATTAGTGGCTTGATGCTGAAACTAGGACATCTCTCCCACCAAATTAAGAGCTTCATTAGGTGCTAGATAAAAAAAATTAGTCCGATAGTATTCATATCATAACAATAACTGTAATTTGTATAACAACAACAACAAAATTGTGGGCTAAAAATAAATCATTATTTTTTTATTTTATATTCTATCATTACAATTATATAAATATCATCTATTGTTATATTATGGATACTATTTGACTAATTTTTTATTTGGCAATACAAGTTGACTGCCAAATTAAATGGTTTGCCTGCCCAACTTCAACTCCGGCTAATCTATAGTCACTTGTCGCCCTTTTTAAAGTAATAGAGGCTTTTCCTTTGTCAGGAATACCATATATTGAGTTTTCTTCTTTGACTAAAGGAAAGAGTTTGTGTCGCTGCAATTGGCAAATCCATATTCACAAGTATGACAGCCCCCATAATGAGTGTTTGATGCTTTGGGACCAGACCAAGTCTTTTCGAAGTATGGCAAACAAACATCATGTTCTAAAACCCCACCACTGCACCACATACTTTTACGAACGCACCTGTCTCAAAAAAAAAAAAAGTGATAAAATGGAGAAGAAAAGAAAAGAAAATAACTGTAGTATTAGGCTTTTGATGTCACGGAACCAACCAAATCCCGTAGAGTTGGGGAAAGAACGCTGTGGGGAAGAAAAGGCTTTTTCTTTTGTTTTTGAACCACTTGAAAATCACCTGTAGCCTTTGAGTGTGAGACAAGCACGGTGCACCCCATGTGATATGACGTGACAGGAATTTCCGAGTCTTTCGAGTGTTAACGAAGTTATATTCCATTGAAGTCAAGCGGAAGCTGCACTTCGAAGCAACAAAAGAGGCTCAATAAAACGCTTCATTCAATTGTCATTGAGAATACAGTTCAGGCTTCCGTCGAATACGCAAATTGAAACAACGGTGCCTGCTGAGCTGATTTTAGCAACAAAGACAAGTCACATACTCGAATCACAGCCCAATTCCTTGTCAGGGATCACATATTCAAAGTTTCCGACTACTGGCCGAATCTCAGTCCTGACTACTGGCCCTCGACAAGGTGGCATAATTGCATTCTAAGACCTCATTTTACAAAGTTATCCTTAACTTTGGCCACGATGGAAGTGCATTGGGAATACCTCTAAATGCAAGTACGTGCATTGGGTGAAATGTTCCCAACCCAATATGAGATCGACCCCTCTTCACATTCATTTATGTACCAATAAAACCCAATTGAATTCAGCTTCACTTAAAAATTTTGTATCAACACAACCATCAGCCTTTCTAATTTTAATATTTTCCAATAAGATGCAAAGTTGCAGATAAAATAGCACTCCTGAAGTAATCCCGATTGTTGTAACAAAAAATACAAGTTCATCGACTTCATTTATATAAAGAGATAAAGGTGGCATGCTGATATACCCATTCAAAAATCAAACTGATTTGACAAGGATAACAATCTTTCATCAGACACGAGCTCGATGCAATCCAAGACTCAAAATAAGCATGACAAACTGCATTTGTAAATAAAATCAACTTGCACCTGGATCAACGTGCTAAATTCTTGAAATAATCGGAGAAGGAACACCCAAGGGACAATTTTTAAATCATTATCTTGTTGATCGACTTGAAAGCATCTAACAGATTTCTTGGACTTTGGTCATCATTTATAAAAAAAAAACAATATCGTATCCACTTCACAGATCAATCACACGAGACAACTTTTGGATCCGATTTAGCAGGAAGTCCCCTTGCTTGATTGTTGCTTGGTAAAGAGCATTCTTTGCATCAGGGCGGTTAGTTTCCAAAACACCTGCAACCTTATCAATCTTGCAATGAAGCTTCCCCGCTGCAATGAAACGTGACAGCTCCCTGGAGGCATATAAAAGTTTGCACTTATGGTGGCATGCACAAGAAAATTTTCCGGCGAGAAAGGGAAAGAAAACATAAATCTAGAATGGAAGAACACTGAAATCTTGCCACTTACAGGTCGATGAAATCCACTGTCACCCCAAAAGCCCTGGCCATTGCTTCAATGGTAACACTCTTATAGGATTCCAGAAATTGAGAATAGACAACGGTTCTGACTTCCCTCATGTAATAGCGGAAGTGTGGATGCAAATAGCGGTCCAGTTTAATTTGCTCTGCCAGGCCAGCTTAAAATAACACTCAAAGGGAAACAAATAACAAATTATTAGAGTGGATCCATCATTTAGGATTACATTTAACACATCTTGATAAAAATGTTATCCATGCCTACTTGATGGTCAAAATGGATAGTAGAAAGAGATGGCACAAGAGTCAAAACCCAGAACCAAGTGATGCAATAGAACTAGCAATAATAAATACATCAAAACCATATATTAGCTTACCAAATGCCGAGAAAAATGATTTGTATTGACAATCATAAAGAGAGTTCAAAAACTCTGAAAGATACGGGATTTTGCCAATCACTGTCAAGATCTCAGGAGCATCCACTACCTGCCAAATTTAAACCAAATCTTGTTAAAACAGGAAACTCACTCGTTAGAAAAAAATCAAGGCAAGAAACCAATTTGCAATGTGTACCTTTTGCTTCAACAAAACTCTATCCAACGAAATAATGCTTGTCAGGACAGTGTAAAATATGAAGGTGTCATAGGGGAAAAGTTCATAAGTCGTGAAGGTTGAAATGGAATCCAGAAACAATTTGGCAGCCTTCTTGAAATTACGAGTGGACATACAATACAAGCCCTCGTACACCTTCAAACGATTCTTCCTTTCCCAATCACCTCCCTCCTCAAACAAACTGCCAAAAAAAAAAATATATATATATATATATAAAATAACAATCTCCATATTATTCAAATTACAAAGGCAAAGCAGTGTGCACCAGACAAATTATTGTACTTGCTTACTTCTTTGCTTTGTCAATGCTTTTGGAGATGAGATCAAAATCCATGTAGAAAAAGCCAATCTGTAGAGTATAAAATACTAAGTCCATCTTTTGCCCAACTGCAACTGTTTTGCTTTCTGTCACCTTTAGTTGTTCCAATGCTCTTTCCTGGAATCAGAGGCAAACATGTGCTGAAGTAAGATTAACATTACAAGAAGATATCCGAGCATTAATACGAGCTTTTCACCTTGTCACCAATCCTAATGAAAAATAAGGATTTTGCCAAATGAGCTTCTCGAACTTCACTTTCACCTAAGTTTTCTTCAGCATCAGCAATCCTACGAGACAAAACAGAGTAGACTTGTGTCACTGAGAGGATAAATAGCAAAATGTTATGAATCTGAATATCATGCATAACGAAGAAGATCAAAATAGTCCAATCTGAACAACAAACAGAACCATTTTAGCATTCTTCCATGACCTATCGCAAAGCAAATTCCCATCATTCTATCAGAAGATGCATCAGCAACACTTTGAAAACTTATTCACGGCAAAATTCAGTTTACATGACAAATTGCAGGTGGAAGTTCAAATTCATGAAGATCTTATAGTATACAAAGAATGCTAAAATCAACTATGTAATTGAAGGAAAGCAGTGACACTTTCAGATAGAGTTCAATTTTCAATGCACAAGTTATTACCCTAACACAATTATTATACAATTTTTTTGCTTCCTCAATAACCCACGTGGATGCATGCAGCTGTTGCACAATTAGGAGACAAAAGGGATTAGTTTTGTGTTTTATAGTACTTATCATGCCTTGATGATGACATTTCACTGCTTGTTGATTCCACAAAATTAGCTTCTAATTATATAATCTACCTAACAAATTCCATCACATGCCCAGAACATATCATCCTTACGAATCTTGGGTTTCTAGCTGCTGAACCAAACAGGTTCCATAAACCATTTAGCCATTCATACTAGAACAAATCTTCTACAAACCCATTTGTGACCAATAAAATGAACTACTGACGCAAAATTTTCAGCAATGAAATAAAGTAACAATAGACCAATGGAAAATCTAGCACCATTAGCAACTTTTGACATAATAGTTATTTAGCCTCCATAAGTCTCCTCCCAATGAGCATGGATCCACTAGAGTAACGTTGGCAGGCATTATGTTTGCAACAACAGTCATAAATTTCTCAAGGAAAAAATTTTCACTTCTGCATTTTCTGGCACTCAAATCTGCCCATGTTCATTAGCATCACAAACTGCATTTCAATCTCCTCATCTATCAGAAACGGAGCAAAAACCCAATAATTAAGCGGGAAGTGCGGTTTCACCCCGCTGCTAGCTTATCTTAGAATCAATCAAAAGCTTCCCCTAATTTTCACATAGATGCAATCATCTAAATTTTCCAAGCCAACCTTTACCATATCAGTAAGTAGCTATTTTGCTCGAAGATTCGAAATCTAAATCAGATCTGTCTCCATTTTTCCAGCAACAAAACACTCACAAACGCCACATTCATTTAAAGCAAACACAAAAGGCCAAAACTCACTTCTCATCGAGCTTCTTAAGCTCCTCGTCGTTCTTGGCACGCATCGAATCCAGAAAACCCTGATCCTTTTCCAGCAAACCGTCGGCCACCAGAGTTTCATAAAACGGCGCCATATCTACATAGCGAAAAAAAACAACAGAGAAAAAAAGAAAAAAGAGTTAAAATACCGAGTTAGGTCAAATGTAACTCAGCAATCAGCGAGTAAGCGACACAGTGGAGAAAATTACCGTCGGCTTTAATAGCCGCGAGGACATCTTCCTTGAAGCGAACCTTCTCAATGTCTTGGACGTCGGGATGAGTGAGGAGAAAGCGCTTGTGAGCGAGAATTAGCTGAGGTTGCTGATTTCCCTCTTCAGTTTCCATGGCGGGTCGACTCAGTTGCAGCTTTTCCTTTGATGGGTTTTTATTTTAATTTATTTTTTTCGTTTCTTTTGATGACTTTGCTTGAGCAAGGAGAAAGAAAAAAAGACAGAAACAAAGAAGTGAAGAACGAATTGCAGAGCCAGACAGTGGAACGGCGCAACATTCTGACTCATTGACTTTAATTTTGTGGTAGAGCCCAAATCAAGAGCCCAGTTAATTTTGTTGGAGAGCCCAAGTCAAGAGCTCAGTTAATTTTGTTGTAGAGCACAAGTCAAGAGCCCACTTATTCATTCAGGCTCAAACCCAAGTTCTGATTTAAATGGACAAAACTTTTAATTAATAATAGAGGATGCAACAATGCGGCTATTATTGGAATATTTATCCTTTAACCTTTAGATAAGGGGTTTGATTTTCGGACCTCTTTAATTCTTTTTTCTCCTTTCCTACCAACTGAGTTCTAGCTTCCGAATAGCCAAAAAAATAAATAAATAAGTAATAGGAGCGAGAGGAGGGTGCAGCATTGTTGCTATAGTTAGAGGATTTATCCTCTAACCCTAGGTCCCATATTTAATGGGTGGACCTCCCAACCTTCATTTCTCCTCTCTTGTCAGTTGGGCTCCAGTTTCTCCTCCCTTACTGGTTGGATTCCAGCTTCTAAAGAACCAAAAAACATAATAGGAGAGAGGGAGGCCAGAACATTAACTCAAATAATTATTGATTTTATTGGTTAATATATACTTAAGAGTTTGACTCTTATCACACTTTTTTTACCTTCTCCTTTGTATTAGGGTAACCCTATTTTAAGATTAAAAAAAAAAAACAGCGAGAAACTTGGGCATTAGGTTAATTGATCACTGATCTTATTAAACATCAGTATAGTTAAGAGTTTGACTTTAATCACACCCTTCACCCTTCTCTCTTGTATATTCTTTAAGACAAAAAAAATAATAGCAGCGCAACAAAAATTTATTGGTGTGGATAAACCTACGTCTCCTTTAATACGAGTTTTATTTTAATCATTTGAACCGTTTACGCTATCTCACTTTTCTTTTTTTTTAATTTTTGAGCAAAATAATATTAGTAAAGTTGATAAATAGTTAAGAGATTTATAAATTTAACACTTAATGTGTTATATTTTGATATATAAATTTTACTATAAATTTTTAGTATTAATTTTTAAATTTTATTTAAAAGAAAAAAAAAATCACCGAAAATTGAATACGGCAACTGGACTGTTCGTTACTCCGTTCCCAGACAGAACTTTATCGAACCCAAAAAAAAAAAAAAGCAGCGAACATTGAGTATCCTAATTGGACTGTTCGTTTCCCTCTGTGACTCTGGCTGTCTGTCTCCCACTCTTCATCTTCTCCTCCCCACCCGCATTGCGGTAACTCTTTCAAAGTTGGCTTCGTTCTTAGTACTTACACAGCTGAACCCCCAATATTTTCTTTTCTGTTCTTACTCATAAAACAGGAGGAGAAAAAGAAAAAGAAAAGGAAAATCTTGCCTAATTAGTTGATTTTTTCCCCATATACAATGGCAATGGGGAAGAGAAAACGTGAAGATGGAACCGATTCTGATGACAGCGAATGCCCTATTTCAGGTAAATTCCCTAAATATTGCATCCTTTTATTTATTTATCTGTATTTGGGTTTGGCAATGAACAAAATAAAGGGAATTTTCTTTCTTTTTTTTTCCAGTTTTTTTTTTTTTCTAGTAGATTGATTGAAATAATATATGATTAGTAGAAGATGAATGTGGGGTGTTTGTAATTTGTAATGTGTAAGAGTGTTATGGTCGGATATCAAAGCATCGTTCGTGCTGGATACACGTGGTTGCATGCTTGTATGCTCGGGGGAAGAAGATTGGAAAGCAGCGACTTAATGAGTTGAAGAGAACATCCCCTTGTTTTTCAGGCACATTTCCCTGCCGCCGGCAGTCCGAGAGGAAGAGAATCAACCCCAACAGAAACACAATTACTCGAGCAGTTCGACCAAGGGATACGGGGATGCTGAATACTGTAGCTTTCGACTGCTATTTTGAGTAAGATGCCGTTTTCTTTTTCAACAAAAAAGAAAGCTTCATAAATATAAAAAAAAAAAAAAAAACAGATAAGCGGTTAGATAATGTATTGCTTCTTTGGTCCTAGTTAATTGAAACTACATGGTGGTGCACTTTTTTTAATTGAAAAATTAGGTAAGTTATTAATTTTGAAGAGTTTAAGTTGTTTGTGTGGACTCTTATTGCTGTTTGTAACGTGCAGAAACATGTGGAGGACATTTTCTGAGGACAAGAGGACTTCGTTTGGGTACCTGGATAGCTTATGGTTTAGCTTGTACATGAAAGCATCTTTCAAGGGCAAGGTGCTGGGTTGGATCAAGAAGAAGCAAATTTTTTCCAAGAAATATGTCCTTGTTCCCATTGTTTGCTGGTGAGATTCTTTGTTAGCTTGGGTGGTCAATGTCTACCAGTTTGCGTGTGGAAGAGGAATAATTTTTTTTTTTAATTTTCGCATTTGTTTCATCGTATTAGGAGTCACTGGAGCCTTTTGATTTTCTGTCACTTGGGTGAGAGCTCCCGCTCGAAGAACAGAACACCGTGCATGTTGCTGCTGGATTCACTTGGAATGGCAAATCCTAGACGGCTCGAACCGGATATAAGAAAGTATGGATTTGATAGTTGAATGGTGAATACCTTTTATTAGAGTTGTCCAATTCAGTATTTAGCAGTGTGAATTCATTTCCCTTTCCTTTAGGTTTGTCTTGGACATTTATAGATCAGAAGGGAGGGCAGAGGGTAAAGAGCTAATTTATAAAATTCCACTCCTAGTGCCTAAGGTAAGCATACTCCAAGTTTCTCGAAGCTTCCTGCATTCATTGCATGATGGACATTTAGTTAAGTTTACTTACGTATACCTTATTGCAATGATTCTAGGTTCCACAACAGAAGGATGGTGAAGAATGTGGGAATTACGTATTGTATTATATAAATTTGTTTGTGCAGGGTGCTCCAGAAGACTTTAGCATCGAGGGCTATCCATATTTTGTAAGTTCTGAGTGTTGCTTCATTATATTTTCTTGAATCGTGGATCCGATATTTTGTTTATTACACAGCGCTACCTTCTTCGATGAACTGCAGATGAAAAAGGACTGGTTCAGCCCTGAGCGTTTGAAGCACTTCTTTGAGGAAATGGAACCATCCAACGAGTGATTTTTCTTAATTTTGCCAGACTCAATCTTTAGCTTGCTTCAACAGATTTGGAAACGATGTACATTATTGGGTGCCTAGCTGGTCTACTGCTATTTCTTTTATATTTCTACTCTTCTTCCTGTGTAAGTACTTTCCCAGTGCATGTGCACTATGAGAAGTCCGCAAACAGCTTGAAACTAATACTGTGTTTGCAGGTTTGCATCATATCCAATAACCAAAGATATAAAGGGCAACCAGGAAGTGAAATTAATGTCTCAATAGAATTAGCAGTAGCAAGATCACAAAACAAAGAGGCCATATAGGTTAGCAAGTGTAATATTTCAGATTTAATGTGAGATGTTTTCATTTCGCTTTCATATTTACTTGTATTGCTGCTGCGACTTGCAACCTCAACCTCGACGTGGGCTTTGAGGCTGAACACTGTTGGATAAATTCAAAAGCTTTCAAGCAGAAAGACCAGCAAGCAATTTAAGACCAGCATCTCTTGGAATATGAGCAGCCATCCTACAAATTTTGATTATCATGTTTTACTACAATGAAACTAAAAATATTATTCTCCCAAGAGAAAAGCTTTGTAGTGCCCATTTTTATAACAAAGGTTACATTAGCAGTAACAATCTACACAGGCAGGATCTGTTCCACACTGAGCCAGCCAATTGATGACCAAAACAAAAGTTCCACTGTTTTGGGTGTTTCTCATCTACAAGCTTCGGTAATGCTGTATATCTCTTTCTCTTCTGAACAATGGGACGAGCTCGTTAGCAAAATCAATCAGTTTTGATTCGTCAAAAGTACTGCTTCTAATGTTAGATCTGAGTTGAGCTATCCGTTAGTTTTTCTGTCAGGGAATCCAACTGACGTCTTGCAATAGGGAAGATCTCCCTCTGGAAGATCCCAGTTGTCATCTTCATACCCATCATCCGCTTTCTTCTTCGGGGCTTCCTGTTTACCTTGTGCTCTTGGCTGTGGTCGTCTGCCAGAATTGCTGCTGTATATAGAAGATAACTATTTGGATCAGACTCTCATTTCATGAAATAATTAAAAGCTAAACAAAATGCGGGAGGGTTCTTCAACTTTTTAAAGCAATTCAGCCTAATTTTGTTAACAATCTAATTTTGTTAAGAAGTTTGTAAAGTTCACATTTCATTGCTGGCACAAGTAACTTGCCGAGAGTTGCAGGATTATATGGTTCAATTCCAATGTTTTCACTCATTTGAAAGAAGAAAAATAACCAGAAAATAATCAGGATATACTTAGGTAGGTACGTAATAATAGACACGAAATTAACATTAAAAGATCTAAACATTTTTATTGTAAAAGGTATATTAAATTAAAAAAGAAAAAACAAACTCTCTTCTGCGTGCCACATATTACATATTACGTGGTTGCCAAACACCAAACACATATTGTGGCAAAATAACAGAAATAGAGAGACCCAGAATAGAAGAAACCCAACAAACCTCTTGCGGTTACTTTTAGCAGCATCTCTGGCTTTTCTCTTCTTCTTATCCTGCGCGCTCTCAAAGAACCTCCTTCTCCTGCAGTCCTGCAGAATCCGGGCCCTGACGACAGCTCGCCTGAAGCGAGTGATAACCCTGTCCTCAGGCTCGTTCTCCTCCACTTTTATCTGCACGTTGAAATAGCCTGGCTTGTAGTGAAATGTGTTTGCGTACGCCAGCGAAGGGCATACTATGGGCAGGACATCGCCGTAATGATCATCATCGGTAGCGGTTCTAAAAAGAGAAAAGGGGGAAATCGACAGCGAAGGTTCCACATCAGAAGTGGTGGTGGCTACCAGCGGGACCCAACCGGGATGTGCGGTCTTTGGAAGCCGAAGAGTTTGAGAAGATGGGAGGAGAGTGGGAGGCGCCGCTGCTGGTGGCGGTGGAGGCGTTGATTTGGAGGAGAGAACGGTGGAGAAGAAGCTGGAGAGGTAGCGTGCAGCCATGGCCCTTTTTCAAAGATAGTCAACCACCGCGCTGACCTCTAGTGAGCTAGTCCCACTCCGGAGGTTTTGATCGGCTGTTCGCCATCCTTGTCTCATTCTCCAGTCGGATTTTCGGCACCCGTCCTCTGTTCTGTCCAAGTTGTTCTGGGTGCCCTCTGGCATTTTCTTTCTTTTCTTTTTTGCCCTTCATTTCTGGGCAAAAAACGACGACGTTGGACTCGTTATTTCCACCGACTATAGCAACCAGATAGAACGTAATCCAAACCGTTGGATCAGATGACCGGGGTGGGCTACATTGGCCGTTAAGATTTAATCTTAGTCAACAAATCTAGCGGTCAGCAGAGTGTTACTCAGTAGGTCGTTCGCATGCAATCATTCGCAGTTTTCTTGATTCTACGACGTCGTGGCATTCAACTCCGTCGAGCATAAAATTAAGCAATTCTTTGCCCTCCTGTTGGCGTCGCCTTCGTCGTCTCCCCAACGCTTCCTCTCTCTTTCTGCTATGGCAACCGCAGTAGTTGCGGAGTCCAAAAAGCAGCCACGGCCGGGCCGGGGCGGGTACCAAGCCCACGGCCTAACCGAAGAAGAAGCTCGGGTCCGAGCCATCGCAGAAATCGTGAACTCAATGGTGGAACTGTCGCGAAAGAACCAAACGGTGGACCTCAACACGCTCAAATCCGCCGCCTGCCGGAAGTACGGCCTCGCGCGAGCTCCCAAGCTCGTGGAGATGATTGCGGCTCTTCCGGAGTCCGACCGCGACTCGCTCCTTCCCAAGCTCCGCGCCAAGCCGGTCCGCACCGCTTCCGGAATCGCCATTGTGGCCGTCATGTCGAAGCCTCACCGGTGCCCGCATATTGCCACGACGGGGAACATTTGTGTTTACTGTCCCGGTGGACCGGACTCGGACTTCGAGTACAGTACGCAGTCGTATACTGGTTATGAGCCTACTAGCATGCGCGCGATTCGAGCCAGGTAGGGTTTAGCGGCCGCCAAAAGGCTAAATTACAATTTGAAAGAGCTGAATTACTTGTTTATGACTTATATAAAGTAAACTTCCACCAATACTAGCTTAGGAAAATTTTTGTAAGCCACGCGTCTAGGTTGCTAGGAGAACATAATGAAGGTCATATTTCCGTCCAATATTGTTCTTATTTTGTTTGGTAGAAATTTATGCTTCATTTTTTGGCGTATCATTCTGGAAGGGGGTCATTCAAGATGCTTGCAATTGCTTTTTTTCTTTTTTTTTGTGCGAGAACCTGGAAGCCACGTTGGCCCCGACTAATCTAGTTCGAGTATCTGTTGGACCCTTGCGGGGGTGGCCCTCTCAGATGCTTGTAATTTGGTAACTGTGATGATAACAGTATTAATTTATTTATGTTGTTTTTCCTTTATCGTTTCAGATATAACCCATATGTTCAGGCTAGAAGCAGAATTGATCAGCTTAAAAGATTGGGTCATAGCGTAGATAAGGTTTTTCTTTATTCAATTCAACACAAGTATTTAAATTTTGGTGTTCGGCTTGCTTACAAGTGCCCATTGCCTCTCACTTGTGCTGCTATACATTTTCAGGTGGAATTCATATTAATGGGCGGCACTTTCATGTCATTGCCAGCAGATTACCGTGACTATTTTATAAGGAATCTTCATGATGCTTTATCAGGACATACTTCTGCCAATGTTGAAGAGGCAGTCGCCTACTCTGAGCATAGTGCGACCAAGTGTATTGGCATGACAATTGAAACGTGAGTTATTACATGGATTGTTCTATTCTGTAGAGTGATAAGCCAAGTATAGAAAGAATATCTGTTAGGTGATTATGAATACATGAATTTTTTATGAAGCAAACTGAATTCTCAAAATGTTTAATATGGCATCACAATTCAAATGGGGGCACTGTTTCTTCTGTGAGGTATCAATTGTAGCCTTCTTCTGCAGCCTAGAAATAACTGGTCATGAAAAATTTCTCTAGTCGTAAATATCAAAAGTTGACCCTTGCGTTGCTGGATTGATATGTTGCCAATTGTTCGGCTTTGCCTGTGACTTGAACTTCAATACTGGAAGAAGTTATGGTTTATGCTTGGTCATTTACCAGGAGGCCAGATTATTGCCTGGGACCTCACTTGCGCCAAATGCTTTCTTATGGTTGCACACGATTGGAGATTGGAGTTCAAAGCACATATGAGGATGTTGCTCATGACACGAACAGGGGACACACCGTAGCTGCTGTTGCTGATTGTTTTTGCTTAGCAAAGGATGCTGGCTTCAAGGTTTGCTTCGGCATTATTCTATATGTACTAGTAATAATTAATAAGATGACTCTTTTGTACCATCCTCACTAGTCTCAATTTAGTAGGCCTTGCTGCAAATAATTGAAGCCTTTTATCCATTTTTCTTGGTAACCTGGTATATAGTTTCTCCCCTTCTAAGTTTATTAACTTCTGTCTGTCAAGCTTTGCTGCAGGTTGTTGCCCATATGATGCCTGATCTTCCAAATGTTGGTGTAGAGAGGGACTTAGAAAGCTTTAAGGAGTTCTTTGAGAGCCCATTATTTAGGGCAGATGGGCTCAAAATTTATCCTACTCTTGTAATTCGTGGAACTGGGCTATATGAGCTCTGGAAAACTGGCAGGTATGCTATTTTTGTTGCTTACAGTTTTATCTTCGCCCTCTACTCTTGTACATGTGTATTGTCACTTCAATCCAGAGAACTGTATGACGTTTTACATAATCGTTTTTTCCTTTCCCCCTCCCTCCCTCCCTCTCTCCCTTCTGCTCTCTCTGAGTGTTTGCATGTGTGTGTTTTTGTGCAATATGTCCATGCATGTGTTGGGAAGATATGCTAGGAAAAATTGGCCAAGTGCAGATTATCTGAAGGCATGTAATAATCTACTTTCTTCTGTCAAGTAAAAAGGAATGCCTTCTTACTACACACTTGATTTGTAATGTTGACCTCTGGAACTGAATAACGAAGTTGCACAATCTTACTGTTGGTCCTTTTTGCAGGTATAGAAATTACCCTCCTGAGCAACTAGTAGATATTGTCGCAAGGATCCTAGCGATGGTACCCCCATGGACGCGTGTTTATAGAGTTCAGCGGGATATTCCTATGCCTTTGGTGACATCTGGGGTTGAGAAAGGAAATCTCAGGGAACTGGCATTAGCTCGGATGGATGATTTGGGCTTGAAATGCCGTGATGTCCGTACACGTGAGGCTGGAATCCAGGTAATTAAATGAAATGATTTGCCCTTAATCGGGTTTCATACTGTTGGCAGCGAGAATTTAAAATTCTGAGCAGTGCTTTCATGTTCAACTTAGGATATTCATCACAAAATTAAGCCAGAAGAAGTTGAGCTTGTTCGCCGTGATTATACAGCAAATGAAGGCTGGGAAACCTTTCTTTCATATGAGGATGTACGCCAGGTATTCGGGAGAACATTATATGCATGTTTGCCATAACCCCAGCTCTATGTACGCAAAAGCAGAGTTATATGAAATTTCTAGTCCTTCCAACTTGAAAGATGGTTGGGTCACTATGTAGCTGAATCTTGCAATTATTGCAGGAAGTCAGTGATTTAAACACATTTTGTTTTGTTCTCTTTATTTAGCATAGCGTCACAACTTTTTGCTACTAAACATGACAGAGCTGTTTTCTTGAACTCTTTGTTACAGGATATACTTGTTGGGCTGTTGCGTTTGCGAAAATGTGGCCGCAATGTTACTTGTCCTGAGCTGATGGGAAAATGTTCCATTGTTCGTGAGCTTCATGTTTATGGAACTGCTGTTCCTGTTCATGGGCGTGAAGCAGACAAGCTGCAACACCAGGTAATTCAGTAATGCTTTTTTGCCTTAGTAGTTATAACCATCATCTTGTGGGATGCCTTTCAAGTTTCATGCCAAAACATGGGAGGAGATCTGCACTTTCACTTACTGTTGGGAGTATGATTTTTTTTTCCTGCTTCAAAGATTGCTTCCTCTAGCTCTCATATTCTTCTTTACAGGGTTATGGCACACTTCTGATGGAAGAAGCTGAGCGGATTGCTAGCAGGGAACATAGATCAACAAAAATGGCCGTCATTTCGGGTGTAGGAACTCGTCATTACTATAGGAAGCTGGGATATGAGCTTGAAGGGCCTTACATGGTGAAATACCTTGCGTGACAAGAATTTCCTCGTGTATAAATTTTTTGTAATCCATGCCTAGCTGTTTGTATAAAGTCCAGCCCATGTGATTTGTTTCGACTTGTATAATTTCTGTTTGACTTAAAATTATATCAAGATAAGGGGGAGGGTTTTTCAGTGCTTAAAATTATATCAAGATAAAGGGGGAGGTTTTTTTCAATGCTCGTCTTTTATCCTCTGATCTCCTCCCTTGATTAACAAGCAGGTAATTGCTACTTAAATGCAACCTTCGATTCCCCATCCATATAAAAAAATGGAAAGAGAGTTGAATTAATTTCTCGTGTAACTGATTTTTTTTTCGGTCAAAAATAGGAGAAAGTAAGAATTGTGTTTTATAATCTTATCATGAAGTATTGTACCTGTATTTAGGAATAATGTGAACAATCCTGATAATTACGACATAACTAGTATCAGGTTAAGTGTAAATTTAATTTCACCAAAAGACCGTGATAGCACTCGAACTTGAAATTTTTTACCCGAATTTGAGCGCTTTAAGCCACTCAAACCATACCATTGGGAGTAAATGTCACGCACATACCATTGGGAGTAAATGTCATTCTTGCGTGGTAATTGGGGGAAAAGGCCAAAGGTTGGCTAACAAAGATCAAATTAAATCAGAATTGCTGCAACGGATATGGTTTTGACGACGCCAGAATGTGATGTCCATAGGCCGCCTCTTGAATGCCAAGGACTGGGCCGGAGGTTCTGATGCTCTCTTAGAACAGCAAGAGGCAAGGCCTATAGCCTTGCATTAGGAGTGGACGTGGTTGGCATACATGAGAAAATAAGGGCCATGACAGCGGATGAGTCGAAAAAACCTGTGTACAAATGAAGTATGGAGATAAGATTGCCAAAGGGTTGGTATATCTGGCTCAGCTATCCAGATGGTTTCCTTCTATCAAAGGAACTGATATCCCTTGCAGTCATAGGTCCCAAGAATTCAATCATGTGTCTGGTATACTACTTACTAAGCGGATCTATAGCATTGCCTGAGAGTCTGGAGTCCGAATATAGTTGTGTCCTCCACCGTTCCATCTGTGGGCAGCCTCCTGTGACTAGCAAGAAAAGCAGACAAACTACAACACACTGCACGGGAAGATGCTCTCTGTTCAGCTGCCAGATGCACTTTCGTATCCAGAACAAGATTCTTAGTTTGATCGCAACGCATGTATGATGATTGTGATTATAAAAACAATGATCTGCTAAGGTCTGAAACCACATGAACTCTGAAAAATACGTAGTGGTCAGTAGTTTTTAAAAAAAAAAAATCTCAACAACAAGTGTTAATTTGCGAAAATAATGGTATCATGATTCTAAACCAAGTGTCACATGAGAATAAGCACAATATGGTTATAGCAAGGCAAAAAAGGGCTCAAGCAAGTCCAGGTATACAAAACACAAGGTCAACTGATGCCAGAGACTACGATAAATCAAGGTTGCTGGATGCCTCTATACAGATTACAACAAAATCAATCATAGGTTCACTGATTAAGATGACTCCATTCACTTGCAGTAAATGTCATTATCATGGTCAGTTAATCCCATGCCCAAAAATTCGTGAAAATAAGCAAGTTTGGCTTCTTCCAGGCATCCTTAGCAATTTGTTTTCCGATGCACTTTGGCATGACATGGACAGTGAACTAGTATCCTTTTGCCAAGAAAGATTGCATGTGCTCACAGACATGTAGATTCCACAAACCTACCCTGCATAGAGAGAGATAAAAAGAGAGCTCGGAAGATGCAACACCACTTCAGACAATATTTAGTAATGCAGGACAGCGTTTTCTTCTTCTGAAATAAAAAAATGAATTTAAGCTTTTACATTTAGTCTTAGACTGCTTGTATGGACCAAATCCAACATCCACGACCCCCTACTAGTGTTTTCAAAGGTGCTAGGCGCTCCAAGGCGCTAAGGGCTCTAGGAGCCTAGGCGCAAGGCGCAAGGCGTAGGCGCACGCTTGAGCAAAACAAGGCGCACTTTTAAAAAATAATAAATTATGCTAAATGGAATAGAAAAGCAAAACTAAATCTAACAACAAAGTAATTGAATTTACATAAACAATTACATTCAAAAACTAAAGTAAAATATTTCATATATCTCATTTAAAATCTATATATATATATATATATATATAAGTGATGTACAACAATTTTATGATAAATCAAAAGGATGATAAGTGACAAAACAACGAAATTCTACTCTCATCTATGTATAACTTAAGAAAAGAATCATCCTCATCATCCTATATCCACCTTTTGAGTCATTGAATCATACTAATAATATAATACAGTGCCACAGTCAAGAAAAGGAATGAAATAGGGATATCATTAAAAAATATGGGAATAGTAAAATAAAAACAAAAAAGAGGGTAAGAAAGTAGGAGAGATAACGGCCAAGGTTTTAGGAACAAGTGTAGAAAAGAGAGAAAAAAAAAACCAACGTTGATCAGGGTTTGTTTGGAGCCAGGACACTTCTACTTTGTGTCTCCGTGTTTGTTTTGAAGTAGGAATCTTGTTTTATCCAAAAAAAAAAAAAAAAGAAAAAAGAAAAAAGATTTAGAAAAATGTAAAACCTGTTGGATTTGTCTCAGGTGCGCCTTTCTTGCGCCTATCGCTTCTGGAAAAAGAGTGCTAAAGCATGCCTTGGAAGCGCCTAGCGCAAGTCGCCTCACCTTGGGGCAAAAAAGCCCCAAGGCCTTGGCGCCTAGCCCCATGGGGCAAAAAAGCCCCAAGGCCTTAGCGCCTAGCGCCTTGCGCCTTAGGCGCGCCTTTGATTACACTGCCCCCTACCAAGACACCATTTCTCCTGCCACAACAATAGGCTAAGGATGACTTTAACTTTGACATCTAAATGGTTGCTAAAACATATTACTAGACTTTCATAGCAATTATATTTGTCAAGCTCACGCCATTGTACACCCAAAAAATTGTAGATAGGCAACTGCTTACTGCTTAGTTATGAAGGTTTCGTCTTTTTTCCAACTTTTGAAATTCGCCTTAGCTCTTGGGTACCCTTTCTCATTTCTCTGTATATGGAGAAAGAAAATACATGACATTAGTTGTCAAAGCTTAGTCAATCAAAAACCTTAATTAGTAGAGATAGTCATACCTTTGATGCAAGAACACAATAATGTAGAAAACAGGTATCAGCATTAAAGTCATTATAGAAGCAGCCAGATAGAAAACACCTGTTTGCTTCTGCACAAAAGGCAAAGGAACAATAGAACCAAAAGTGAAACTTTTTCCTAGCATTTCAGCACAACATAGTCAAGTTACTTAACAAGATAGTTATGTTATCAATGAAGAGGTCATGAGAAACATGACGTGGCACAACAACTGAGCAAGCAAGATAATTGGGAGTTTGAATCATCTCATGCACATATGAGCCATATTCATAAATATGAATACCACTGGCAAACTGCAGCACTAAGAACAAACCCTTACCATGCCACCTTTAGGAAATAATTTTCTTTTTCCTGAGCAGGTGTGGGCATCACAAAATTGGCGCAAAAACAATTCTACAAATGAAAACATCACCATAAGTACAATTAGTAGCATGAAAGTCAGCCAAGAATATTAGAAAATCATCAGAAGATAAATAAAGAGGAAAAAGAAAATACTTGATAATAAAACTAACCATGAAGGCGCCTTGCTGAAGGGCCTTGATCAATGGGAAAACAGCTATCTGCAAGACTCTGAGCAGAAAACAAACGAAATTGAAGCAAGATGTTAGAATCAGTCAACAATGCGAGCAATAATGCTACTGTAGGAAGAAACAACCTCACAGAGATGGCGATTCTTTGCAACAGCTGCGGGATTGCACTTGGACTTTGGTGTCTTGGGATCCATCACAAAATCACAATGCAGTGCCCCACACAAATCAGCCAAGCACTTGCCATGGGACTGGATTCGCCCAAAACATAAGTAAATGTAACGTAAATTCGTGTATTTCTTTTATCATCCCCTCAACAACAACCCCTCCACCCCACAACAAGAGGAAGAAAATAAAGCACCAAAATTCAGACGGCATTAAAGAAAAGGAAACAGCGAGGCAATCAAAATAAGTATCTACCACACCAGTGCTGTTAACAACAAGGACAAGACAAAGGCAGAAGAAGAAGAAGAGAATCCACATACAACGTTAAGGAGATTGAAGTGCCTGTTGTGAAAATGCTGATCAAGATACTTTTCAGCAAGAAAGTTTTTCTTACAATACCCACACTGCCACTCGTTGATGTCAAAGTGAATCTTGTGCTGTTCTTGCTCCCTGAACAAATCATTATCTGGGTGAAGTCTACACTTGCTCGAAATCTGGTACTTTTCTCGCTCCACAAACGGCAGCAAATACTACCCAAAAAAAAAAAAAAAAGAATAAAAAACCCAACAAAACAATAAATTTTCTTTCTTTCTTTCTAATAGAGACAAAATAAAAAACCCAACAACAAGAAATTTTCTTTCTTTCTAATAGAGACAGAATAAATAAACCTGCTCAATGATCTGCCAGGCAGCCCTACTTCTTTCTCGGGAGCAATGGACTTCACCCGCGTGCTCATGTTCTTCTTCCTTTACAATAATCAAATTGCTTTTAAACCCAATAATTCGAGTTAAAAAAAAAAAAGTTTGATTGGAGTAGAAGAAGAATCAAATTGCTTTTAAACCCAATATTTGGAGTTCCCATAAAAAAAAAAAAAAAAAAACGTTTGACTTCCGACAATCAGAAGTTAACTAAGAGTAACTTACCTGGGATAGTGTTTGGTGGAGCAGCAGCAGCAGAAGTAGAATCAATAGACGAATTAGAGTGTTCGACGTGAATTTCCACATTCTTTCTCTATGGTGTTGGGGGTCGTGAAGAGAGTTTCAATTCCTGCAGGAGCTTTCCTGGGAATATAAATTATTAAAATCTTTCTAAACGCCGGTTTGTTTAGCAGTGACTCTATGCCTTTGTGTCAAAAAAAAAAAAAAAAAAAAAAAAAAAAAAAAAAAAAAGTAAATTTAATTCGATTGTAGTTGTAGAAATTTTTATTCTCAAAAAAAAAAAAATTGTCGTTATAGGAATTTTCGCATACCAAGAAACGGACGCGATTAGGAATCAAGAAAATCACCTTTTTTTTTTCGTCTAGAATCAAGAAAATAAAAACTTTTTTTTTTTCCATAGAATGGAAAACCGGGACTTGTACTCCAGCTGTTTTCACTAAAAAGTATTACATTGATATTAAGAGAGGATGCGAACTGTTTAAATAATTACGATATGACTTAGTATTAGTTTTAACGTAACATTATCAATTTTCCTAATAAGTACTCAAATCTAATACCTGACTTTTATAACATTCCACGCTTATACCGTTAAACCACAATTTTCGGTGATATTAAGGAAATCACTTTATTTTTTTTGGTCCTAATATTAAGGAAATCACTTGATGATCGGGACTGGTAGAGGGCGGAGACCTTTTTCCTTTGGGCCCAGTGGTGGGCCCATTTATATAGCGTAAAGGGCAAGGAAGGATCGACTCTATTTATTCCAGAAAGGCCCAAACGTCACGGGCTCCAAATTTTTGATTTGGTAGCGATAGGCCCATCAAACAGATCATGCTGGGGGTGTCGTTTCCCGAACTTCATGCAAGATTGGGTTTGCGCTATGAGGTACTACTCATGATTGTGATCTAGAAATTTGTGAATGGTTCACGTTAAAAGTCATCGATTTGAATTTTTGTCAAAGCCTTGTCAGATAAACGTATGTACACTTCTACGTAGTTATGAGATTACCTTAATAATGCTTATCCAACTCTAATATTGTATTTGGGCGGAGAGAAAAAATATATATATATTTATATTATATTTGAGAAATGTTTGAAAAGTGAAAAAAAAATTTTAATTCTCTTAATTCTCTCTACGTTACTAAAATTAATTTTTATGAAAATAGAAAAAAAATTGTTAATTTTTCAACTAAATTTATTAAATAACTTAATTATTTTTTAAATAATTTCAAAATTATAATTTTACATGAATAAAATATTTAAATAAAATTTATTATAAAAAATAAAATTATTATTTCAATACATTTTATATTCATTTTACTCATTTTCTTCTCTTTTCTAAATAAAAGAATTTATAATTTTTTTTTATCTTATCATCTATTCGTAAATATAAAAAATAATAAAAAATATTACTTTGTTCTAATAATTCTCTTCTTTACTTTTCTCTCTCTCATTTTTCACTCTTAAAAATTTTATTCAAATATGATATAAATACGTGATTCTCTAATCGTCTAATTTAACGAACCTTTGTCCGAGTAAAACGGTGCAATATGTCCGTTTTGTGAGGTGTCAGTGTCCCATTTTTCTTTACTGAAAAACAAAGAAGGGCTTGGGCTGAACGTAAACGGTGCCGTTTGGATCCCTGGGTAGAGAGTGCTTAACCCGTCCGGCGTTGCTGCTCCGCCTGAAGGGTTTTTATGTTGTAGGTATGTAGTGTGAGGCAAAAAGGAAGGGAAAATTTTGAAACCCCAGAAGAAATAAATGGGAAAGAAAACGAAGAAGCCAGGAAAAGGGAAAGAGAAAACAGAGAAGAAAACGGCGAAAGCCGAGGAGAAGAGGGCAAGAAGAGAGACCAAGAAACTCTCTCCCGAGGATGACATTGATGCCATCCTGGTTTTTTTTTTCTTCTTTTTTCTTTGTTCTTTTTTTTTATTTTTTTTCTCTGATCGGATTTATTACATATAATATATACAATTCTCTAATTATCATATTGATTTTCTTTCCCTTAAAATTGCACACCGTTTCTTATTTAATTTTTCTATTGCTCTGTTGTCGGAGAATAGACCAAACAGAAAGTCAGTATCATCGGTGTTGTAAGAGAAGGGTTTCGGTCTGTGTAATGAATAATAATTGAACAAATACGGTTGTCTCTCTGAGGAAAGCTCTGTGATTTTGGCATTTTTTGATGTCACAGTTGAGCATTCAAAAGGAAGAAGCCAAGAAGAAGGAAGTCCACGTCGATGAAAATGTTCCCCGACCATCTCCTCGTTCTAACTGTACGGTAATAAAGCTCCTTGCTTTCCCTTTCTTCTGTCTGTCTCTCTTCCTTTCTTGCATTCTTTCATTCTTTCTTTCCGTCCGTCTTTCTTGCATTCTTTCTTTCTTTCTTGCATTCTTTCATTCATTCTTTCTTTCTTGCATTCTTTTTTATCTTTCTTTCTTGCATTCTTTCTCTATCTCTCTTTTTTATTTCTTTTTCGCGGTCTTTCTTTGGCTGTGTCTGGTTGTCTTTCTTTCTCTGTCTGTGTCAGTTATCATGGAGTGCTTTTCCTTGACCTCTGTGGTCTGAAATATTCTTTGTTGGCTTTGTAGCTAAACGTTAATCCGTTGAAAGAGACGGAGTTGATTCTCTATGGGGGTGAATTCTACAATGGTAGCAAGGTTAGGTTTCAATAACTTTTGACCTGGTTACGGAAATTAAATGAATATATTGCCAGTTTCTGTTATCGGATGATTTTGGTTTTGGGGATTGATGCAGACTTTTGTGTATGGCGATCTTTATCGGTATGACGTGGAAAAGCAACAATGGAAGTTGGTTTCTAGTCCAAACAGTCCACCTCCTCGTAGTGCTCATCAGGCAGTTGCTTGGAAGAATTATCTTTATATTTTTGGTATATTGATGTGGTGATGGCTGAATATCTTGCAAAAGAACTTCTTGTGATTTTTTTGCCTCATGCATATAACTGCATTTCTTATTGATAGGTGGTGAATTCACATCCCCAAATCAGGAGCGCTTCCATCACTACAAGGTAAACTGGCACCATTTACTGTCTTCTGTATCGATTCATATGAAATGCATGCTTTGGTCTCTATCTAGAATCACTATCTTGCTGTATTTTTACTTTAATTGGGAATGATGCTTTGTGTTAATCATTTGTTCACGTATTTTTTTCTTACAATAGGACTTCTGGGTGTTGGACTTGAGAACAAATCAGTGGGAGCAGCTGAATTTGAAAGGCTGTCCAAGTCCACGATCTGGTCATCGGATGGTTAGTTCATGATACAGACTTTGGCGCAAGATTATGATATAAGTTCTTTTTTATTTTGCAGTCTATTGCATTTATTTTGATTCATCCTTTAGTGTTTTGCATGTTGCTTCTTGCTTATATTTGTTTGACTTTGACATATCTTATTCTGGTGGATGTCTCATGTGCACATCTTTTCCAATTTGTGGGGTTCTGTTGCAGGTTTTATACAAGCACAAAATTATTCTTTTTGGTGGCTTCTATGACACCCTTAGAGAAGTAAGGTTGTTGATTTTATCTTTACAAAAATCCGTGGAATGTCGCATGCTTTAGTTGATTTCTGATTTCGGGTTTGCAAAGTATAATATACCTTGTCTAAGATTGATGATTTGCTGTTTGGTGTCATTCCTAGTTGGCATGTTCGATGGTATTGCTCAAACATTGGGCTAGAAGTCTTCTCCCCTCTTAATTTTTGTGTGTTATCACTTCTAAATGTGCTGCATTCTGACCTTTTCCACCCATATTAACATTTCCCAATAAAGAGGTCAAACTAATTTCAATAACTTCTTCATATTTTTGTTTTGAGTATCATAGTTGTGATTGTCGTTGTTTAGTGCCTCAGCAATGATGTTTGAAAATGGAAACTATACACCTTTCTATACAGTTACATGGGCTACTTCAATTCTATTTCTTTAATGTGCAATGTGCTCTGTCTAATATTCTCCTATGTAAAACCATAAACTAAAGTCTGATGGAGCTTTTCTTGCTTTATATGTGCAGGTACTACAATGATCTATACGTCTTTGACCTAGATGATTTCAAGGTGAAAATATTTGAATCCTAACTGTTGGCCAAATCTAAAGTTATACATTGTCTCTCAATTTCCTATCCATTGTCGCACTGAGTGTTGAATTTGTTGCAGTGGCAAGAAATAAAGCCAAAACTTGGATCCATGTGGCCTAGTGCACGAAGTGGCTTTCAGTTTTTTGTTAACCAAGATGAGGTAAGTAAAATTTGCACTAGGGAGTTGAAGGTACCTCAGGCTGATTTGATACTTTTGTTCAGTAATCATCCAGGAGACGCTTAAGAGGTGCCGTGTGTAGGGTATTTGATTACAAATTATGTCACTGCTTATTTGAATGAATAAGTTGTTCAATCGTGATATTCAGTTTTCCAGTATGAATACAGGGATTTCTTCCCTTGTTTGTCAATTACAAATTTATTGTGGGGAAGTCTGAATCATATCAGCTTAGTGCCTTACTACCTTAAATACTGCAGGTCTATTTATATGGCGGCTACTCAAAAGAGATTTCTTCTGATAAGAGCAGCTCTGAGAAAGGAATTGTTCATGCAGACTTGTGGTCCCTTGATCCTAGGACTTGGGAGTGGAACAAGGTTTTCATTTTTCTTCTCCAATGAGTTACAAAGTCCCCTTTCTTATGTTCCACGTCTTCATTTACTTTATTTGCTTGACTTTCTACTTATAGTCTTATGCTATATTTGGAGATGTCGCAAGTTGTTGCTCATTTTGAGATATTCTTGTTCACATTATCTCAAGTTGGTCTCATGCTGTGGACTTTTCAGCTATTCTTCAAATTTGCATATCTATGCATGCATCCTAGTTTGGTGTTCTTGTTTTTGGCCCATTTATTTCAGTCTTTTCTAGATTAGCTGCTCACTATTAGCAAGATAAAATTAAACAAAAACAAAGCGCAGCACTCCCGTATACTGGCATTTCTTTTTTGTTTTGCTCTTATCGTCACAAGTTTTCTAGTGGTTCATGTAATCTGCTGCAATATCATATTTTTACTGTGACAGGTAAAAAAAATTGGGATGCCTCCTGCACCTCGGGCAGGGTTTTCAATGTGTGTTCATAAGAAGCGTGCTTTATTATTTGGGGGTGTAGTTGATATGGAAATGGAAGGTGAGTTCTTGTTTTGTTTTTGGGCTTGTTTGTGTTTGCTTGTTGTTTGCTTTTCATATGGTCTTTCCGGTTACATGTTATTCTAGAGTCAGACTAAGTCTACTTGGTTTCAGTTTGCGGATGTTCAAATATAACAAATTCCTTCTTGTGACAGATTTACGTAGATTCATCTAGTATCATCAATATTTCATTCCTAATTTAAGATTTCATAGGATTTGTGGTCATAAATATAGGTTTCAATCTTCTGCTTGAGGATTACCCAATGAGATTACCACACACACACACAAACAGAGAGAGAGAGAGAGAGAGAGAGAGAGAGAGAATCTTTAGGCATCAATTTGTTTTTTTTTCAAACAGTAGTCTAGTGTCATCTTTGCCGTGCATTTCTAATTCCTGTCCTGATTCAGTTATTTTTATTGCTTTCTTAAGCAATGAAACCATGCAGTGAAGAAATCTTCTCAATAATAATAATTGTCCTTCATTGGATGATTGAAGTTAGAAATTGAACTATGTAATTTCTTTCTTTTGTTTGGCTCAATTTAATTATGCTGTACTTGGATTGTACTCATTGGTGCAGGGGATGTAATGATGAGCATATTCTTGAACGAAATGTATGGATTCCAATTAGACAACCATCGTTGGTAATCCTCCTCGTGCTATATTTAATAGCTATGGATATAAGTTATTGTTCCTGCCTTCTTAGGAAGCACTGCGACACTTACTTTAGTTGCTGAGAAATTCTTGCTTGCCCATGAGAGTACATCTCCAAATACTCCTTCATCATAAGGACTATTTCAATTACCTTCCTCATGCAAGAATCTCGCTCTTTTTTTCTCTATGTACAATGTGAGGATTGCAGCTTGATTTGACAATTTTTCCCCGAGTGTTGTAGATAAGGTCCATTTGCTTTTGATACAGGTACCCCTTGGAACTACGGAAAGAAAAGTCAACAAAAGATAAGGTATGGTCTAAGTAAACTTGTGTATAGGATTTTATTGGTTGCAGCTTATGCTGTCTGCTTGTGAAAAGGCAACTTTTCCCTTCTTCTTTTTCAAAATAGAATTTGTTCTTCCACGCTTTTCTGGCATCAGTTAATCAAACAGTTAATTTCAAATAGCTCTTATGGTACTAGATAATTGCCTTTGAATTGGTTCTTTGCAGGTCAAAAATTGCTCTGAACAAAAGCCTAACGGTTCCAATCTAGATAGAGTGAACACAACTGACAATGCAGAATGTGCCACAAATGGGAAAGATGAGAATCTAGAGTACATTGAAGAAGAGGCTGACATGGAAAGCAGCATTGATGAAACATCACAGAATATGACAAACATGACAGTGGTTGATAATGGTTCATGTGCTGTAAAAGTTGACGGTGATGCATGTAAAGCTAAATTGGTTCACCAGAATTCTGTTTCCCCAGAGGTCTCTCATCATTAAAGTTTATTGGCACATGCATTACTTTTATTTGTTCATCGATTTATGTGATTGTCCATTCATTGATTTACTAATATTTCTTTGAATTTTTAGATTGTGAAGCCCTGTGGACGTATAAATTCCTGTATGGTTGTTGGGAGAGATACATTGTACATATATGGTGGCATGATGGAGATTAAAGACCAAGAAATTACACTTGATGATTTGTATGCTCTTAATCTCAGCAAACTTGATGAGTGGAAGTGCATTATACCGGTTAGTTAAAGATCCATTTCTAGTCTAAATAATCATATTATCTTGTTGCTTTGTACTTTTGTTCTTGGAGATTATTATTCATGTGTCCTAATAGGGGGAGCATAGACAGCCAACCATATTTTAACCATTTCAAGCTACAAATACCAGGGTACATAGCATTGCAGTTTTTTTCTGTAACCTTTCGGAACATACTAATAATCCTGGACAAGTGTATGGCATACTTATTTGGCCCTTGTATATTCTATTTGAAATATAGACCAGGCTTTTTCCTTGCCCCATCCTGGAAGTGCATTATATTCTATATGTCTCTGTACACTGCCCCTGTATCTTACCAAAATTCATGACCAGTGCAAGATTATCTCAAATGAAGGCAATGAAGATGTCTTTTGAATTGCGTGTGAGGACAGGGAAACTTTTTGGCATGGTTGAAGCATGTGAAGTTCCAACATTGATTTTTTAACTGCAAAAATCAGTATATGAACTTGGTCTTCATATTGAGACCTAATTTCATTGAATTTAGCCTAATTGACCTTTTTTCTTCTATGTTAAACCAGGCATCTGAATCTGAGTGGGTAGAAGCATCAGAGGATGATGATGACGATGATGATGAAGATGATGAAAATGCTAGTGAAGATGAAGGCAGTAGTGATGGTAACAGTGATGAGACTGATGACGAAGATGACAGCTCAGAGGTGATTCTTCTTACCTCCCTTTTGCCAGCAAAAAATTAAATTTGTTACTGGCCTCCTTCCCCTGCTGTTAAGCTTCCTTCTTTGATTGATTGGAGATCAAATTGTACATTTTCCTCTCAGCTCGCTTAAATTTGTGTGTATGTTCTCTTAAGATCTCCATCTGTTTTTGTTTTGCCCCCTTTTGTTCTTGTCATTCTACTGGAATTCGGATGATGCAAAATATCATTTAAATGTTACAGTTATTCTGGAGTTACATCATCTTAAAGTAGGAGCACCTGCATCATATTTAAATGAGAGTTGTCAATACCTTTAAACTGTTCATTCTGTTTATGCAGGCATCTACTTAACTGTGGTGCAGCTCTGTACTGTATATTCATATTAACTGTAGGTCCTTTAATCTGTTTGCTTGTCTACACCTCCAATTTATATCTTGTAGGCAAGGAATAATGGTTTTGGATCAGTTGAACTTGGAGATGCCTGTGCCATAATAAAGGGTGAGAAAAAGAATCTTCGAAGGAAGGAAAAGCGGGCCAGGATAGAGCAGATCAGGGCCAGTCTTGGGCTTTCAGATATGGAAAGAACCCCAATGGTACTGTCTTACCTTTTTCATTATATATATATATATATATGAGGAGAACCCTGAGGCACTTATGAATATAGCAAGCTTTTTGTATGTTTCTGCCCATCAATTTGTTTACTGACTGCTCATGGCTTTCTTTATGAAGCCTGGAGAGTCTCTGAAGGACTTCTACAGACGCACAAATTTGTACTGGCAAATGGCTGCCCATGAACATACCCAACACACTGGAAAGGTCTGTTTTGCCTTTTAACTTTTGGTGTCTGTTTGCTTATTTATTTCTGTTGCACCTCTCTCTCTCTCTCTCTCTCTCTCTCTTTCTCTGGGGCTGTCTCTTTGTGCCCATTTTCCTGAGGGGTGTGCACCCCTGGTGTGCTTGGTGAGAGGTGGGGCTGGGATGGGGGTGTTGTAATCCTTTTTTTTCTGTTCCTGTATCAGTATCTTATTGGCATTTCTTGCTCAGCTGTTGTGAACTAAACTCAGATATACTCTTCAAAAAACTGATGTCCCAGTATAAAGGGTATCAAATGGACTAGTTCAATCCAATTTCTAAGTTGTCCATTGGTTGGGGTTCCAAACTAAACTTGTCTCATTCTCTTAAAAATATGACAAATTTAACTTCTCAATTATCTTTTCGAGTGAATGACACAAATCACTTATTTCTGAATGTGCAAATGTGTTGGCAAATTTCCCATGACACTAGAAGGTTAACATCATCCCTAGTTTAGTTGAATAAGGTGAGGATGATGTCTTGTCTATATGTGGTGCCTTTTTATTTCTTTTTGCCAATAAAAAATTTTCAGGCATATCATTTGTGTGAAACTTAATTTGGATTCTGATTTTTCTGTCATAAGATGACGTGATTTCAAAGCCTTACATGACTGATACCATCTCTTCATCCTTCACTGTTCAGTCAGTTGTGTTTTTGGATGGTCATATCAAATACTTCTGCATTAGGTGTTAATAATTTGTGTCAGTTTCTTTTATGCTGACAATTTTCTCTAAGGGAAGAGGGTAAAAATCTGTCAATGAGGTATTTTGTCTTTCATGTCTATCCAGACTTGAAAATACTTTGATAAGTGAGCTTTGGCCTAACAATAAGGTTTCTTCATTGTGATCTTGAGGTTACATGTTCGAGTCATAGGTTTAAAATGGGGGTAAGAAAGACTATCTATTCCTTCCCCAGAGCTCACAATGTCAGAGTCTTGTTCCCTAAGATACTCTTTTTTTTTTTTGGGGAGGATTTCTCATGTTGGTTTGGGTTTTACATTGATTTCCAGGTGCACCAACGCCCAAAAAGATGTCCCTACTCTTTAGTTTTGCTACTTACAGTTAGTGGAATAAAATGTACAAGCATCAAAGCGAGGGATAATAAGGGGAAGAGGTTCCCTACCACCATGCAAAATAATTTCTGTGAGATAGTGCAAATAATAATTGAGGGACAAATTTGGACTTCTGATTGATGAAAGTGTCATTCTGCTGGAAGAGATGGTGAATAATACATTGCATGTTATACTTCATATCACAAACGAAGGGTGCTTTCTTCATGCATCCCCCCGCTTCTATTAATTTTAATGAATTAAAGTTCATTCTTTTTTTCGATGGTGAACCAGAATAAAAGATGGTTCATTGATAACATTTTGTGTAACATAATGTTTCATTTGTACTACAGGAGCTTCGGAAGGATGGTTTTGATCTTGCTGAAGCTCGCTATAGAGAGCTGAAGCCAATTCTTGATGAGGTAAGCATTTCACCTTGCATTCGCAGGTTCATAGGTGGCTTCTTCTATCATCAAAACGTAAATGGAGCCCTCTTTTGTCCAAAGCAACTCTTTTTTTTTTTTTGTTTTTTTGTAATCTTTTATTCATTGTGTATACTGCAGCTGGCTATATTAGAGGCAGAGCAGAAAGCTGAAGAAGAAGAAGTTGCGCCTGAGACGAGTTCAAGAAAGAGAGGGAAGAAGAAGAATAAGTAGAGAGCCTTCAATAAGCTTAAGCGTCAGGATGAGCTTTAAAGGCATGTACAATACAGAAGGCGTCTTAATTTATATCATAGTTAAAGGTGTGGGCTTGCATTCTCCCATGCACTCCGGTGGACAGCAACACATACTGTTAATGTTGGGCTTTGATCAATCACGGTTATTAGTGCTTTAAGTCCTGTCATGATTTAGGAAATTAGCTGGAAAGAAAAAAATTATACTCGACTAGATATACACCTCAATGCAAGAAACGACGGTGCCCAATTGGCGTCCGCAAGATCAAGATGCTATAAAAATCGATAAATTTGAAAGAAGAATCCTTGCAAATCCAACATTTTGTTCGGACGCTGTAAAAGCCGAGTTCGTTGTAGCGGCTTGCGGTGTTCCCTTTGTTCGGTCTGTTTAGTGTAGGTGGCTAGGCGAGCCTTTAAGGGCATTGGAAGTGTGGTAAGGTTGGGTGAGGGTTCGAGATCCCCATCTGGCTGTTGGGGAATTGGGCTAATGCCCATACTCCATAATCAGTTCATTTGCTGTGGGAATATTGGCTAATATCCCTCTGGGCTTGGCTTCAAGTATGGGCCCTAACGCTTACAATTTGGTGGGTTGTCATTGATCTGGGCCACTGTCCTACAAGACTGCAACAGCCATTGTCTTGGTTGAGAGCTGTGCCTTTTCGGCAATAGCAGCATCTGGGCTCCGAGCAAAGCCAGCGAGGCTCATTTAAGGACCAGATAGACACTTCTGTGCAGTGGGGTTGGGGTTTTCATCCCGATTTACATGTTATGGGTTACGGAAGGAAAATATACCTTTGATTTCCTTCAAAGGTAGCATGTTATTCCTATGTTAATCTTGTGAGCAGGGGCTTATTACACCAGAATTGGAACGTGTCTGTCAGGCATATTCACAGGGAGGGTAATAAAGTAGCTGACTGGTTGGTTGATGCGGTGTTCTTTAAGCCTCACGGCATTCATGTTTTGTTCGAACCTCTGCGGGAGGTTAGGCAGTTGATCTGGCAAGACGCATCTGGTGTGCGGTGGCTAGATATTTGAGTAATGATATATATTACGAAAACTGTATCATAAAAATATCTTAAAACTCACAATTATAGAACAATTATCAACTTTTTTCTTTTTTATTTTAACGGTGTTAAAAAAGTTGATGATTATTTATATAATTGTAAATTTCAAAATATTTCACGATATAATTTTTGTAATATATATCATCGCTCCAGATATTTGGTGCCTTTTTAATCTTCTTGTAAGGCTTTAAGCCTCCTTTTTCTACCCAAAAAAAAAGTAGCATGATATATTATGGCATACATTTTTTTTTTTTGGTCTTGTATATGGCATACCTTTTGTCACACTAATTTCATGGATCAGAGGCAGCGCTATCACATTTTTTCCCCATACCTCAATAGATGACAAAAACTACAACTACTTCAAGAAAGTTATAGATTGTCACAAATTGAATCCACAGCTGGGGCAATTAGTTTTACTGATTTCAATAGAAGTGAAGTTTGGGTGATGTGCTAGCTACTACAAGGACAATGCATATACCCTGGCAGAAACAGGAGGTTTTGTTAATGACCAAGGGGATTTTGAAGGGCAATATTTAGGATTTATAGTGGGTGCTGGCTCTACAATAGTGGGTTCCTCTTTGAGGGTATCACCAACTGCAACTTTTATAGAATCATCAGCTGGGATTAGAGAAGGGGGCAGAACAGGATTAACTGCAATTTTTGTTGGGCTTTACTTTTTCTTCACTCCTTTATTGACTAGTGTGCCCCCATTGGCTGTAGGGCCTTCACTGGTAGTAGATGGGGTTATGATGATGGAGGCAGCACCTGCTTTTATGACAATGCATGCTTCTTATGCCACTAACTTATTCTATAGCAAATGGGATCATTGCTGGGATTGGGCTACATATTGCTCTTCGCTTGTATGGCCATGTTGTGAGGATGGTAAGGTGGTTGATCAAGATGAGAAGAATGGTGATAAAAGAGCAAAATCAAGTGTCGACTACAGCTGGTGTAGATCCTGCGCTTGAAGCCATTTGAGTATTTGAAACAGTATGTTCTTTATTCTTATGTAATTTTAATTTAACTTTTCTGTTTTTTTTCCTTTTTTTTTTTTTATTAATCAGGATGGACTTGGGTATCCAGACCGATTGAGGCTACTAATAAAGGACCTTTTTCCTATTATAGCCCCCTTCTCTCTTTAATGTCGAAGACCGAGTACTTGCTCGGTGTGCAGAAGTTTTCCGAATGAAAATTATATTGGGATTCATTATGCAGTCATATATTTTTTGTCGGGCGGGAGAATCATATTACAACAACATATAAATTTTTTGTAATAACATATACACGTTTTACAATAAAAATATAAATTATAAATTTTTATTATAAAAAATATACATGTAATTATAAAAAATTTATGTGTTATTACTATATAACTTGTGAGTATAATTACTAAGCGTGACTACCAACTTTTTCTTAATTATATTATAGACAAGCTGTTCGCCAAAAAGTCTTGTCTTCATCTTTTCACCTGCATTATGACTTCGATCTGACGCCCTGGAACTCTAATTTCTGCCGATGCCTACGTTGTTTCAGTTTCGATCTTTCAATTGCCTGCTATAATGTCCATTATTCTGAGAACATGATAAAATGCTAGTTACTTTGGCGATTGAGATAGTTGGTCCACTCATTATCAAAAAAAAAAAAAAGAGTTAGTTGGTCCACTCACAAGTTAAACAACCAACTCGATTGTCCAGAACAAAAGGTCAACGCTTTCACCATTTCAAAGGTCTAACTTTGACTATTGACCTGTTATCTTTGCGTGCATTTATTGTGATTTTTGACCCTTTTTTTTTTCCCAAATTTTTGACTCGTTTGGTCCCCCACTTTCCAACCTTTTTCTTTTTTCGGGAACCCCAAAATCGCTCGCCTATTTAGGCTGCTTGAAAACAAAATTAAGGTGAAAAAAAAAGTCATGATTAATTTCGCATTAGAATCGTTGGAATCGAAGTTCAATGTAATTAGTATATTTATTTTTGATTATTTATGTACATACACGGTATAACGAATATATTGTTATACAAAAAAGAAAACCCAAATTTTGGCATTCGGTGCTCCCAGTGGCCTTCTGTTTTGCCTTTGGCTCTAATATTTGTGGAACTTGGCGGTGGGAAATGGCAAAAGCTACCTGCTAAACAAATCTCCGGGAAATAGGAATTTTCTTCTCAAAATAATTGTGAAAAATAACTCTACAAAATCCATTTTAAGGAAAACGAGGAAAAAGCTGAAAAAGAATTTACGCCCATTGAAAAAGTTACTAGCTAAAAGCACAAAAGCATTCAAATTCCCACTTGAACTGTCCGCCCACGGGCCTGCAATTGTGCAGATGATAAAATCTAACGAAAGAGACAACTGGGCGCTCTGCTGCAGGACTTCAGCCCTGTAAGCGTAAAACGACATGTCGTCATTGGATCATACCGTAGCAACAACAACAATAATAAGGTCTCGAGTTTCTTTTAAGTAACAAAAAAAATTTGATTTTTCTTCAATAAGATATTGAATTCGAATTTTACATATTAAAAAAATTAGTATTATAAGAGTTTTTTCTCATTTAATGAATCTACTTAAATCGTACCAAATTAATTAGGATTTAATAGACTTCTGGATGCCGAAATTTCAGAATAAAAAAATAATAATAATAATTATTATTATAAAAGTATTTCCAGCGGCAAAATAAGGTCTGAAAGGGTCCAATATGTTTCTGCAACTCAAATTCGACTATCGTGGATAGAATAAGTTTTATTTTTATACAGTGTTCGTCCTTCAAATAGTAATAATAAATAATAATAATAATGAATGTAAAAGTCAAAGCCTACGAAAAATCAATTAAAGGCCCGATTGTGAAATCCATGAAGCACTATTGGGCGGCTTTTAATCAAAATTGAGTCTAATCCTCTATTTGGATAACAAAGCAAAAGTAAAGACGAAGAAAATGAGAAAAAAAAAAGGAAATAAATAAAATTTTTTCTTCATTACTTTGTTCTGGAAAATGTGTGAGAATGATTGTTTTCTATATTATATTTATTAATAATTTATTTATATTTATATTTATACTTATCTTTTTATTCTTATTTTTATTTTTATTTTTTAGCATAGTTTTTAACGTTTTTTTTAATAGTGATATTATTTTATAGGCAGAAAGGAAGCATTCTTATCCTTCAAATCTTTCTTTTCTCAAATCCATTCTGTTTAGTTTTATTCATACACGAGCTTGATTTATTGGGCTGTTAATTTTTGAAATCTTGGTTCAATCACGTTTAATGTCAATCAAATCTGAAATTATATAATAAATAAAATTTACTTAAAATAAAAAATAAGTGCAAATAATAAGCATTTTTATTTGAATATAGCGCATAACTAAAGTAAGTCAAATTATAAATTTTTTTAATTAATTGGGTTTCAAATAATTTTTAAATTTAAATTTTTTGATTTTTTTATTTAATTAATACGCATTTAAATTGAAGAGAGAGTTTCTAACAGTTGCCAATATTTAAACAGTAAACAGACCAAGTCATACTCAATGACGAATGGCATCCACAGGGAACGGAGTCAATAAGGCAATAACCAACAAAACTCAAAAAAAAAATCTTTAACTTAATCTTAACTGTTAACAATTTGCCTTTCTTTTATCATTTATTTATTTATTTTGAAATTTCAAAACCAGACCAAAATCACCAAATTCATAGCGTTTTAAAATTTTTAATTCGGATTACTATTTACCAGGCAGTTGTCTCTCAAACACTTTTAAAAAAATTAAAAAACAAATCCAACTCCTCGGAGACTGGACTCTAAAAAACTTCTGTTTCTTTTGTTTTTTTTTTTTATGGGTTTTTTTTTCGGTTGCTGCTTTTGTTCAATCCAACGAACAAAAGAAACTTCTTCATTATGTACGCAGAAAGAATCGAGTAAACCACTCTTCAGTTCCTTTCTCTCTCTCTCTTTCTTTCTCTCTCAAGAATTTCTCTTTTGACCATTTCCAAATAGAATCTCTCTGATTGTATAAATTTAATTCACAAGCAAAGGGGAAAGAAATAAAGAATCAAAGAAAGGAAGAAAGAAAGAAAATGGATTATTATGAACTTGCTTCAAGGTCCTCTTACCAAGACTCCCTCAAGGTTCTTGAGGCTGATATTCAGCATGCTAATTTCCTGTAAGTGTTGTTTTCTCTTTCTGAAAGTTTTGGTTCTTTTCTGGTTTGTTCTTCTGATTACGCCTTAGTTTTAGCCATTTGGGCATGCTGATGGTCTGCCTCAGTTGGAAGTCAGTGAAAATTTGTGGGAAAAATTTTAATAATGGGTTTGTGTTCTGTAATGGGGTTTTTCCAATTTTTAAACTTTGATGGTTTCTTGATCGTGAATATATTTTTTTTTTTTTATAATGTTTCGTTCTTTATTTGTTTCAATTTGAACCGTGCCTTTAACGGAATAATCGTTAAAAATCAGGCTTTTAATGGGGTTTCGTTGTCCCAGTTGGGCAGAGAAGAAATTTGGCAACTTTCTTTGTATTTATTTATTTTTTTCTGAAAAGCATGGATTGTTTGAAGAAAGGAATTTTCTATTTATTCTCTCTATTTTCCACAGTTTTTGTTTGTTATTTTTTATTTTTATTTTTGTTGGGTTATGTTGGCAATTTAATTCTGTTCTGTGTTTTCTTGGCAAAACCGAAAAAGCAGGACCGGTCTGTTGGAATATGATACGCTCTGTTGAGATGTAATTGTGTGCTCATTTAATTTATTGTTGGTCAGTGCCAGTGGTGGGTATAATTTGACATTTAGAAAGGGATTTGCAGGGCAGCTTCAATACCAAGAGAGAAGGGTAGTTCCTGTTTTCAGATGAAACTAGTTTATAATCACTTGGCACCCATTTTGCTATTTCTACTTCAATGGATGGATTGTTCATGCACATGTCTCCTTTCGGGTTATATAAATCTTTTTCACGTCGTTGTATATAAGGTTGGTCTTGTCCTTCCTTCTTTTCTTTCGTTGAATCAGATAGTTCAATCTTTTTCTCTTTCATTATATTTTGATTGTTGGAGTCCATCCCATGAGCTGATTTTGCAAATGTTTATCTGTTGAATAACTATTTAAATTTTCAGGTATGCTCCGATGGTAAGCCAAAGATTTCTTCATTTGGAAGGAGAGCAACCATTAGGGAATTCTACGGTTTGTGCTTCTTGTATTCTATTTCATATTTACGTCTATTAGTAGATATCACAGCATAAAGGGTTTCATTAGTTATAGTAGCATCACACATTTGCTCTAAAAAATTTACGAGTAGCATGTATGCATTGCATTTGTGAATCGTGAGAGTTTAATTGGTTGACTATTTAAGTTCTTGCAGATTTTTGGTTATTAAGCCTCTGACTAGTTTTAAATGGCAGGTGTCATATTGCCGTCACTTCAACGTCTTCATGGCGATTCAAAGGAGTTGGATGCAACTCTGGAAGAAAGTTACTGCTTGGAGATGTCTATAAAAAGGAGACTAGAGGATAAGAGGAAACTTCTGGATGTAGACATTGAGAGGGAAGACGAATGTGGAATCTGCTTAGAGCCTTGCACAAAAATGGTTGTGCCAAGCTGCTGTCACACAATGTGCATCAACTGCTACCGTGACTGGTAAAAGAGAGATCCCTTTTCATTCACATTTTCTTGCTCTAACATTCGCTGCTAATTATTTGATAATCAATGTTACAGGAATACGAGATCTGAATCTTGCCCATTTTGTCGGGGAAGCCTGAAAAGGGTGAAATCAGGTGATTTGTGGGTGCTTACATGCAGTACTGATGTTGTTGACACTAAAACCGTGTTAAAGGAGGATATGATGCGTTTCCATCTTTATATAAACAGCCTGCCTAAAGATATCCCTGATGCTTTGTTCTTAATGTATTATGAGTACGTGATCTGATCAGGCAAACAGCAATTGTGTATAGAGAAGAAGTTGCCTATTGTTTCTTTTAGTAGAATCTGCTGAGATTCTCACACTTCAAGTTCCTAATGGACAGGGATCTACAATAATGTACATCCTCAACGTAGGGGACCCAATCTTCAATTTGTCTTGTGCATTTTTCAACGTAAAACTTGTTGAAAATGCTCAAAATGAATTAATTAAGTCGAACATTTGGGTTCTAATTTGTGAAATCTGCTTCTGTATTTTACTCTGAAGCTAGCAGTTAGTATCAAAGAAATGTCGTACTGCATGTCCGCTTCCTGAAATTTAGGAGCCTTAGAAGAGATTGGGGTGCCTTGACCTGAATTCTGTAGCTGCTGTTATCTCAGCAGGGATATTGAGCTATACGCTGAAAGGATTTGTAGGAGTCATTGTACTATGCTATCTTTCACTGTAGCCAGATGGGAGGTGTGTTGGGGATTTCAAGCGTCAATGTGTGTGCATGGATAGATATCTCATATTAAAAAAGAGATAAGTAAGAAGTGGGAACGACCTATAAATTCAATGTGTTAATGTTTTGGTGGTGTCAAACTCAGGAATTTGTCTTACCTTCCCCTAACACGATATAACAACATGGGTAGAAAGCTCATGCCGAATTAAAAATTTGTGCGCTGAGCGCAAAAATTTCTTTCTCCTGATATTCTAGTGCAGCGTCGTATTCAAACGATGTGGGAAGTGACTCAGCCTCTCGCTGTGGGATTAGTGGACCTCGTTCAACAACTGTTGCTGTTTAATGGTACGGCCACCGTGGCGTTGACCAATATGGAAGGCAAATATTATGCTGCTATAATACTTAAATGCATTTAAATCAGATTAATTAAGATTTAATGTAATTATCGAATACTGTTGTCTCACACTAAATACTAAATCATACTTGGCGTAGTTATTATTTGTTGCAACAGTGGTTTCGTAACTTTTCTTACAGCCTCACAGCCTTCGGTCAGCTCTAGATTTTGTGCTAATTTGATTCACTGCAATCTGAGTTCCGTAACTTTAAGTTAGTAATTTTTCTTTGAAAGAGGTAATCTGCTATTAACCTGAAAAGTAAAGTAGCAATGAGGTTATATAAGTATCTGTAATTACTTGGCCAATCGGACACCGAATTGGCCCTACGACTAATACATCTACAAAAGCAATCCTGCATCTGTGACAACATTAACTTGATGTCACTGATGATTGGCAAAATGGATGGCTTCTTGCAGTGCATATGCCTCAGCAACAAGGGAAGAATAGGCTTTAATTGAGCAGACACTTCCTTCTACTATTCTTCCTTCCCTGTTCCTTTGAGAGGCTTTAATTCGTGCTAGAATCGCTGCCTTTGATGCGATGTGTCATTTCTCTCCTTCCGACCGAGATGTGTGCTTTTATTTTTATTTGACCATAACAACATTTCAACTTAAAGACAGCCCAAACAGATTTTTTTAGAATACATGTAAGTGAGCACGTAGAAAGTATGTAATTAATCTAACTATATCTAACGGTACATTTGTTTTTTATTTTTTTAAATTCAATATATTTTTCACGATCTAACAGTTAATATTACTGCGTGCTCAACGCACTTCCACCCATACATGTCTACTTAGATTATTTTCGTTTGTGGAATTGCTTTTGACTGATTGTTCAACTATTCCAACTCTATGAACCTTTTGAGGACTTCACAATTGTTCATAAGCTGTTTTCACAAAATATTGGAAGAGGGACGCTAAAAATTAATTACACATGCACATCCTGCCTTTCCACGGTTGAAAAGAGGCTTGGAGTTGATGATTTCACGTGCACTGTACTAGGTGGGTGTACTTAGTTTTCCTTGTCCCCAGTTGATTGCTGACACTAGTTTTCCCTTCAAGTTCCAAGTCTCAACTCCAATATGCCGGAGGGAAATATAGCCTGTTTCTTTGTCTCATCATTCCTCAAACCTTACAGCGTGGAAACCTCATTTTTAAGACTTCACAGTGTGAGAAACTCGTACACACCCTTAGTCAACCTTCATCATCTGTCTTATATTCTTCCGGGAGCCTGGTTACTAATTTGTCATTCATCCCAATTGAGGATTTCTAATTGGGAGTCTTTTTAGGTTTGTATATTACCATGATCCGATCCAATTGACGCCTAGCTGGACTCGAACAGAATATAAATATGCAAGATTGTTATAGATTCTGTGATAAAAGGCATCTTGAGCTAAGACTTCAAATACTGCCCTAAAATACAGAAACAAGAAATGTTACAACTCAAACAAAGGACTTCGCACGAACATGCACATCCAGAGTAGAAAACCAATGTAGACCCATTTATTATTGAGGCTGAATCGATGCCAAACTGTTTACTTTCCTCGAAGTTTCCCCTCCAACAGAGAACCTAATGGAGGATGGCTGAATGTTCCATTGACAAACATGTTGGCTAGAACATTATACATGGCTTCGGTCAGGTGAACTCCGTCCCAGTTGATGTACTGAGAAGGGTTTGGGCAGGCACTTGCAGAAGGCGTGCCACAAGTAGCAAAAACGTCGAAGTTGTAAGGTTGACCTCGTGTTCCACAGCATGCCTTCAAGGGCTCTTTGAAACCATACCTCCCTGGATTCTCCATAACGGTATGATAGGCATTCCAGTAGTCAAGGTAAGTAATTACAGCATCAGGAAAATCTTTCCCGAGATCTTGCAAGACGGCTTGGTATTTGACGTTGTGGGTATAGGCTATGTTGTTTATACTATTGGCACAGCCAAAGCCGTCCCTGTCATCTTCAGAAGTAAGTATTAAGGCCAGTGGCAAGCATCCTACTGCAGGCAGACCCTGGACAACAAGATACTTTGCACCTTTCTTCAGCAAAACCTGAAATTCAACAAAAGAAAGAGAGGACCAGAACGTTATAACAAAGTAACTATTGGAAGTGAAAAATGTCCCATGTGGGTGGGAGAAAAAAAAGATAATGAGATATAAGTTTGGAGGTTAGTTAATTAAAGTGATTTAAGTCAGTTTATCAAAGCTATTTGGTGAATTTAACAACTTATGAAAAGATCCGTCGGAAGTAAAAAATATCTCACATTCTTACGTGAGTAGTGTTAAGTGAAAAATGTCTCATATGAGTCATATCGATTAAGTTTTAGGGGTTATTTGCTCTCCTACCCATTAATGGCCCATCCACAAAAACAACAGCAACAAATTAATTGCTTTCAAAATCATATAACAGGCAATTTGAAGTTCTACTAATTGTTGTTACCTGTAAAAACCCAGTGAGGCTGCTGATTACAAGCTTTTGTATGGTTTCGTTTGAAATGGTAGACGACAAAGCGTAAGCATAGTCATTGACTCCAATTTCCCCAACCCAGATTAATGCATCATCAAAAGCTTGTTTGCATTCGGGGCTTGATGACACTGACCCTTTACAGCCCTGCCTTTCCAGGAACCTGTTGAACCAAATAAGCTGAGTTTGGATAGATTCAGGAGTCCTGTCCAAGCTGACGTTGTTCTTCGCAAAGAAGGCATGATTTATTGCGGTGGAGCCACCAACAGCAAAGTTAACCCCGTGAGTAGCATTTCCCTTGAGGTGACGGTACGGCGGCAAGAATGGTAAGTCTAGTCTTTCAGCTACAAAGTCAATCACCAGCCGGCCATCGGAATATCGGTTGGTGGGATGGTGGAAATAAGTGCTGCCGTACGGAGGATTGGATACATGGCTGAAACCATTTGGACCTGTTGCAGACCTGGTGTTGCCAGTGTCAGTGAATGAGTCACCAAAGGCGTAGATCTTCTTGAAAGGGCCTGGACTTGGCCTATTTACAATGTCAGAAGCGAAAGTTGAGCAGCAGAAGATGAATATAGCAACAAGCAGGATTTGGCAGGAAAAATGTGAGGAAGAAATAGCCATTGTCACAACTACCACTGGTTTGCCAAGTTTAGAAGATGGGGATCACTGCCTCTTTGTATTCTCCATCTTACATATTTTCCAGGCACTATTTAATGCTAATTCTGTCCAATCCCTTCTAAATTTGCTATCAAAATCAGTTTTACTAGCTTTCGCAAATGAATCTAAATTCAACAACCACTTTCGCACGTGATGATCTTCACCAGAACAGAGAAGTCATTAATGCCTCATTGAAGTTACAATATGGGAAAATATACTGCCATTTTCAGTACAGAAGTAGCTTGGGTCCACCAGTCTGTGCACCATCAAGTTCTTCTTCTTTTTTTTTTTTCAACTCGGGGGAGGATTAAATCTGGGGAGAAAGGTAGAGTGGCACGGCGAGAATAGAATTTCTGACTAAATCTTTAATCAATAAGATTATTAACCGTTTAAATTAATATTTAAAGTTTGTGTATTGTCTGATCATAATTTTATCTCAAATTAAATGGTGCTTCCTGCTTTTACTCTCTTTCCTTATCCCTCTCTCTCTCTCTCTCTCCTTGATGTCATAAATTGCAACTATAAACTACGTCGGTTCGTTCTGTTTTACACTTCTACTCGTTATTTCGGCTCTAAATGCGTTACTAGAGAATTGGGCCTCTTTATCATAGAACCAAGAAAACATAAGCCACATAAAGATATGGAATGACTTTTTTTTTTTTTCCAAAGGAAAATAGCGTAAAAGGAGAACCAAAAATTAGAGGAAATTGTCATTGGAGACAAGCAGATGATTGAGAATTTCAAGGTGTAGAAATTTCCAGACATTTGGGTGGAGTTAAAGGAGCATGGGTCTCCAGTCTCCACTTCAAGTTTTGGCTCATAAATTTTGCGTCCAAGAAAGAAACAGAGCTCTAAAAAGAACTCTGTGCAGCAGCTCAAATAAGTGTCTTTTTTGTTCCAAAAAAATAAATGTCTTTTCAAAAGAAAAAAACATTATTTGCAAGGAAATTGTCTTTTTCAACAGTTTCTTATCACGCAGGCTAAGTGCTTTAAATATATCAGCTAGCTTCCAACCCCTAACTGCAATGATAACTACACTCTGTCATCCGGACGTCCTTGATTACACCAGAAACACTTGATGTAATAGTTACAGTGCTCATTTTTTTGCATGTATTTTCTGGATAAATTAGTCAACCAAGTTTAATCTAGTTGGGAAGGGAGCTAAACCTCCTTAAGGTAGAGGAAAGGCTCGATCTTTATCATTTTCAAATCTTTTAAATAAAGGTGACTCACATATACAATTAATAGTAAAATTAAAAATTTTTTTTCGATGAGACAAAAAGGTGGAAGAGTGGAGATATCAATTAAGAAAAAATGAGAAAGTGAGTACAATTATATAAAATCTAAATAAATTATATCTAAATTATACAACTTTTTTTCTAGTAGGGACAGTTGCCCCTACTGTACTCTATAAGGCTCCTGTGTCTTTTCGCATGCCTCCTTCTTTCCCTTCTAATTATTGACTACGGCTAACCAACCATTATATGTGATTAAAAAAAAAAAGTATTCAGCACGTGGAACTTTCCTTTTGGATTATGGGGTGCTCAGTTATCATCTTTTGAATTGATAGAATGGAAGTTGCGCAAAGAATTTGAGCATAGTTATGGAATGACTATAAGAAAATACTAGATTGACTCTCACTTTACTCGAACCAACTAACAACCTTGGCTTATTTGAACAATTACTCTGAAGATGGCATTGGTTGGTCTTCCAGATAAGCAAAAATGGGCAGTTGAGGTGACTTGACCTTTGCAATAACGCCCGAGGCACCGCTCAGATTGATAGAAAATGTGACAGCAATTAGTGCATTTGGGTGCAAGAAAATAATGCGCACCTCATGGGATGTTTAAGTTGGATTGGGAGAGAGCTTCGGGAAGGCCGGCCTACTGCTTCCTAAAACTGCATCTGCGTGTTTGGCAATACAAAAGGCCGGTTTGTTTTTGTAATTGTAAGGATCATGTGAAAAACAGTGCAGTCATTGGATCGAATTACTTAAGTGCCGGTCTGAGGGAACGTAGGCACCAAATCAGATACTCTGAACAATCTTAGTGTCCCTCAACTTGATTTGTTATTTTGGGTTGATGACCCGAACACTTTCAGATTTTGTAACTCTACAAAATTGACACTGATATTTCCACTTGATTACATTTTATCTGCTTAAGAATGTGGTATTATTACCCTTCGGCACTAGAACTACCTAGCCTCTCCCCCTTGACCCCGACTTCATAAGCAATGACTTCCTACTAGCCTGAGATAATCCTTTCATGTGATATGTCTTTTTTCATTCGGCGGACTTAAATATCGAAATATCAGGAGACTGACACCTTAACAGGTCTTTGTACAACCCTCTATGGTGGCCTCATCAAAAACGATCCGAGAGAACGTGAGAATGGAAATTGGGTACGGATTTGGGGAATTTGGTGGCAAGTTCATGCACATAAATGAATTCCAACTTAATTAGATTTGCGGACCAACAACCGAGTAAGGAAGGCTGGAGGGGACTGCTACTAGCTTTACCACGGTTGGCGGACTGGGGTCGACTACTGGGGCCTAGGTTGGCGGTTGGCCTAGAGGGGCCGGGTTTAATATTTGTTTTTGATGCCGAGCTCTTGAAAGCCGGGTATTGTTGGTAACCGTGTAAAACGAACTCGAGCCCACTTTGAAATCAATTTGGTGGATCCAAAGGGATAAGCACACTATTGGACTTGGCCTCGGCTGCTAATTCATGAGAATAAATATAAATTTGTGCCAATTATGCCTTTAACTTGCCTTGGGGGTTCACGTATTTACTGGCGAGGTATATAATTTTTTAATCTTAAATTTTTGTATTTTTTTAATATAAATCATAAATTTTTTTAACATTTTATTTAATTTCTAATTTTTTTAAATTTTTTTATCAAATCAGTCATTTCATTTACAAAAAGTAGTCAACATATTAATAAATAAGTTTAATTTAATGAAAATTATTAAGAAAATATCAAATAAATGAATTAAATATTTTTTTCATCAACAAATATGCACATAAAATATTTTTTTAATCAACAAATATATGAATTAAATATATAAAATACAAACTTTTTGATAAAAAAATTTTAATTTGTGTATTTAACCTTTTTTTAATTAATTTTTGTAAGGTTAAAATTATTTTTTAATAAATTAATTACTTTTCGTTAACAAGTGTACTAATTTAGTAAAAAATTAAAAAATTTAAAATTCAAATAAAATTTTACAAAAAATTATAAAACAAATAAAAGTTTAGAATTTCAAAATTGCATATCCCATTTACTGACCCTCTACCCAGCGTAACACCCATGATACAGCAGGACTTTTATGGGGTTGCTTGGCTCCGACCAGTGGCTCCTTAGGCCTCCTTACAGCTATGCCTTCCATCTAGACCAAAAAAAAAAAAAAAGATATAAATTTGTAAAATATGAAAGTAAATTACCCTTATTACGTGCCAATATGTCTACTAATTAATAAAAAGTATTAATTTCTCTCAGAAAATATTCTAATAGTTAAAATTTAGATTTTTATAATAAAAATTTTGCTTTCTATTTTGAGAAATGAGGGTGTAAGATTTATGAGAATAAAAAGTTACCTTAATTATGTAGTTCATTGACCAATAAGTTTCATAATAAATACAAAAAGTATTTAATTAATTACTAGAAAACTGTAGCACTTCATAGATTTAGATAATTGAGAGTTTTCCCAATCAAAATAGAAAATGGGGAATTTATTGTTTCTAAAATAAAATTATCTCTTGTTAACTTTTCTCTAGGCAATAATTTCGCATGTGTCACAACATAAAAGTTAAAATTTGCTAGAGTTAATAATGTGTGATTAAATTTGACTAAGTTAACGCATTTTGTTTTAAAACATAGTAATTGCTCGTGAATTGTTTTTCTCTCCCTCTCCTCTCTTTTTTTTATAAAAAAATTGTATTATAGTCCATCTTTATTTTGCGGCCATAACTGATGGATGGAGTGGGTTGATGGTCAAGAAATTATTTTTTACACAAAATGTTTATAAATTTATTGTACTTCAATTTTAGTTATATGTTTAATTAAGTATTTGATTTTTTTATTTATAATGTACAATATTGTTAAAATAATATATAAAAAATTTATGAAAAATATAAAAAAATAATTTCGTGTCTCAAATGGGTCACCAGTTTCTCCTTTCTCCATCATTTATCAAGAATTTTTTTTTTAGCTGATTAATTAAAGTCCATGGTTAAGTTTGAACTGATTTGTATATCACCACTTGGCCAATAAGTAAACCACAGCGCAACATCACAATATGTCCAATCCATAACATTAGGTGACTTGTTCAAAAAAAAAAAAAAAATCCATAACATTGGGTGAGAACTTTCATTTTCCTTATTTTTAAATGTGAATTCTGGACAAGGACTTTCTTGTTTTTGTGCAATGGACAAGAACTTTCTTAAAGACAAAAGTAGACCGCAATCGTGTAATCTAACGCGCATACAAGGCCACGCGTGAAAAGCAATGATTCACTGCAGCACCTCAGGGCAGACGCCGCCTCATAAATTCAAAACCAACGATTCAAATCGCTCCAAGAAACCATCAAACAAAAAACCTTTCCTTCATCGACGGTGAAAAAAGCAAGCACCACCGTAACAGCGGTGCACCCCAAGCTCAATGCCATCAATTTTGAGGGCAAATCAGTAATTCCGTCTCTCATGCTTTTCCATCTCCCTTTGCCACCCTTTTCCCGCGATCTCCGCGTTTCCTCTTGCTCGTGGGATTTGTGTCCGTTAAACCTCCTTTGAAACCCTCTTTGAATCTATAATAATTTCTTTCATAAATTCCTTGTTTCAACGGCTAAATTATTTCAGATCTAAAACTGACCACCATCGCCGAGTTGAATTTTCCAGCTCGGCACGACCGAGTCAAGTCAAGAACCGAGGGGATGTTCTTGTAAATCTAGGGTTTTTGTGGATCGATTTGAATCGGTGTTGGGAGAAAGATGGCTAGGGTTCGCGATAATTGGGAGCGGCTAGTGAGAGCTACCTTGAAGAGAGAGCAGCTGAGGAATGTTGGCCAAGGAGACGACAGAGGCCCCAGCGGGATCGCCGGAGCCGTGCCTCCGTCTCTTGTCCGCACCAACATTGAAGCTATTTTGCAGGCCGCTGATGAGATTCAAGAAGAGGACCCTACGGTCGCTAGAATCTGTTAGTTTTTATTTTCTTTTTCTTCGATTTCTTGAGACATCTATCTTTTTTTTTTTTCTTTTTCGTTTATTACTTCTCTGTTGCTAGGGTTATTTATTTATTTTTTATTTATTTATACTGAAGGTTATAAAGATCCTTTAGTTTTGCTAATTCTTTGTTTGAGGTTTATTTATTTAGTATATATGGTACTGGTATTGCTTTACTTGGTATTGGAGAGTCCAGTGGTGGTTTTGGATCGGTTGCTATGTTTAATGATATTGTAGCGGGATAGGGGCTACTGTGTTGGAAGATTCTGAGAAAGGGAGAATCAGCATATAGATTATCTATAATTGGTACCGGATAGGAGTGTGGTAGGCTATTTGCTGGATTGATGCGAAGTAGGATCAGATCAATGCAAAAGAATCAACTTAGTTTCTTTTAGCTTGAGACTTTTGGAGAAGTGCGAAAGACAAGATTATATTTTCCATTGATCATTTGGCATGAGTATGTTTGGGACGAGTAGTTGCTGAACTGAGAAGAATTAAGTAGAAAGTGCAGTGGCTTCATCTAATCAAAATTTGGCAACTTCACAAAAACTGGACATAAGATGGGAGGATGGTTTGGTTGTATGTTATACATGCATGGAGATAATATTGTGCAGTATAACATGAAGCTACAACTAACTTTTTTCTCCCCGAACCCAAATGCCGCTGCTTTGGCTTGCTAATCTTTTGTGAAGGTCAATACTTGGCTGTTATTGTTTGCGTACCTTCACTGCAATCACTTTAAATATTGCCAATTATATGTGACTTCAACTACTTAAAATGTTATAATGCTTTTGATTACTGCTCCAAGATCGTGGGTTCCCTTATTCAGACCATACTGTCTCTATTCCAGTGTGTGAACAGGCATATTCTCTGGCACAAAATCTGGACCCAAACAGTGAGGGGCGTGGTGTTCTTCAGTTCAAGACTGGTTTGACGTCCGTAATTAAGGTATGCTTCTTACTGAAGCTTTAAAATTTAAAAGCTTCATATGATTGAGTTGAATCGTGTGATAATTTTGAATACAGTGGTTTCATGCTGCTGCCCAACTTATTCATTTGGATTGCTACCTGCACTGTATTTTATTGTCATGTACTCAGCTTTTAGTTTTGAGGAGTTTTCGCTATTTTCTGCAGCAAAAACTTGCCAAAAAGGATGGTGCCCGTATAGTTCGTAATCGTGATATTGAGCATTTGTGGGAATTTTACCAACGATACAAGAGACGGCATAGGGTAGATGATATCCAAAGGGAGGCCCAAAAGTGGCGGGAATCTGGAACTTTCACCACTGCTAATCTGGGAGAGTATGAAAAAATTTTCTTCCCCTGTATCTTTCCTGTGATATGATGTTCTATTGATTGTCAACTGCATTTTTCTGTCGATTTTTTATTGCATTTTAGAGCTGAAGTGGCAAAGCACTTTGGTTAATCATTTAATGGACTCTACTTCAATCTTTTGGTGAACGGCGTAGCTGAAAGAGGACCAACTAAGCTCATAGCTTTCTCTATGCTAATGGAAAATTGGAGTTTTATGTGGCAAGAGGCCTCTGTGAGCCATGTCTACAAATTTTTATGTTTAGCTTTGAAAATCTAGATCTTTTACCTTAAATCTATTTGAAATTGGTTAAGCGGTCTCATTCTTCATCATTTATCTTGTTTCAAGCACTTCAGTATTTAAGATTATCTATTTTGGCTATGAACGTTGTTAATGTGGTCTTCTATCACCTGCTATGCATAGTTTTTTAATTCTTTGGTTTTTTATTGTGAGATAGTATAATGTTGTGAATTTTGTAGACAAATTATGATGAATTGTGAGTCCAAGATCGAGTAAGGCCTCTTCTCATTACAAAATATTAAGATTGAAATGCTGTTGCATGGCCATATGTAGCTTCATATATTTTACTTATTCAGTTGTGTCATCTATGTCATTTGGTAGTGATTGTGGAAATGGATTTGTATTATTTGTCGACATATGCCAGATTTTCTGACATTTCAGATTGGAGCTACAATCTTTAGAGATGAAAAAGGTATTTGCTACTCTGAGGGCCTTAGTAGAGGTCATGGAGGCACTCAGCAAAGATGCAGATCCTCAGGGGGTTGGACGGCTTATTAAGGAAGAGGTATTTGTCTTTTCCTATAGGAGGTGAACCTTTGAGCTGCAAAGTCATGTGTATTGTCTTATGGTATATATAAGACGCTTGACTACTGGATCGCATTCAGTGAAGAGCGTTCCCACTGACTAACTTGCTTGGTTTCCACTTGGTGGGAAAAATAGGAAACATGGTGGACTTTGTCAAGTTGGCGGTTTTCTGTCTAGGGCATCTTATCTGTTGCCACCTTCATGATGGATTGTATGCATAACATATCTGCTTGAAAAAACCTGCTCAAAGCTTGTGGTTTAGTAGTAGTCCTTTTTCTGTGATGAGCACCCCTCTTCTGTTTCCCTTTTTCTTGATGCATATTGTTAAAGTATAAATATAGAAGTCCCATATTGGAAAGAAAGGAAAAAGTATATCAATATATAAGTGTGGTTAGAAGACCCATAACCTAAGCCTTAAGGTTTTAGGTAATATGTGGTGTCCAAAAAGCCCATTTAATATTGCTTGCTTCTTCTCTGTTGTTATCCATTTAAGTTATTGGGCCTATACTTCTACAAATCCTTACATGGTATCAGAGCCCAAATGTTGTTACCCCTCATATTTAATAGTGAACTAGAGTCAGCTCAGGTGAGCTGGGTCCAACTCAGGTGAGTTGGACTTCCATTGTTTGTTGTTGTTTGTTCACGCTTCTAGCCCAAGTGAGCTGGGCCCGTCCAGGTGAGTTGGGCTTTCACGTGAGGGGGCGTGTTAAAGTATAAATATAGAAGTCCCATATTGAAAAGAAAGGAAAAAGTATATCAATATATAAGTGTGGTTAGAAGACCCATAACCTAAGCCTTAAGGTTTTAGGTAATATGTGGTGTCCAAAAAGCCCATTTAATATTGCTTGCTTCTTCTCTGTTGTTATCCATTTAAGTTATTGGGCCTATACTTCTACAAATCCTTACACATATAGACCAACTGCCTTTCTTGTTCCTATCCTGAGATGAAGCATTGCTACAATCTGAGAGAGAAGTTCTTCAGTCTCTCAAGGTTTCCTTTTGTTATATTTGTTAATTTGTTGTAAATTGTAATGATTTATGATCTTTATCTTTAACTGCTTGCTGCCCCCTAGCCTAACGTATTCCAAATTAACTCTTTTCCTAGTCATTGTTCCTTGGAATACATAATCAAATGCAGGGTGAAACTACAAACAAGATGTGAAAATCTTAGATTGTTCTTTCTCAATAAATATTGATACTGTAGAAGGGACATTTTCCTTAAGGTCAAAAGGCATTGGCTGACACATTGGGGTGTTATCTTTCAGTTGCGAAGGATTAAAAAAGTTGGGGAACTTACAACTTATAATATTGTGCCCTTGGAAGCGCCGTCATTTACAAATGTTATTGGAGCTTTTCCTGAAGTAAGTCATCTTCAAATGAAATATACACTTCCCATATTGCTGCCTTTTTTTAGCTGAGTTGTTGTGTGTAATGGATTGATACTCACTTGTATTTTCACTTTCTTCGCTTTTTATGACTAGTGATTTAAAAGTTATCCAATTTATTGATGTATGCTGCATTTTCAATTGGGAGTAATCATAGAAATATGTTCTCTCTCTGTATAATTTTGCAGGTTAGAGGGGCAATATCTGCCATTAGATACACAGAACATTTCCCCCGTCTTCCTGCTGACTTTGAGGTTTCTGGAGAGCGGGATGCTGATGTGTTCGATCTTCTTGAATATGTATTTGGCTTTCAGGTTTGTATAGAATCTCCATTTTGAACTGCTGTCAATTAAGCAATTGACTGTAGATTATTGTGGTTTAAAAGTTGCGTGATTGCAATATTTAAAGTTTGCATGTCAAAAACAGGGATCTACTACTTCAGTGTGTTTCCTCTTATGTCTGATACAGGAGTCCTTTCTTGTTATTTGTTTTACTCTGCTGCCCATTGTCCTTATTGGAGTATAATATTTGATCCATATCCTGGGCCTCACCTAACAGCTTAAGCTTTTAGGTTGAATGGTTTTATGACATGGTATCAGAGCCTTC